>JBAMCD010000260.1:7366666-8650000 GCA_037075365.1 Drosophila emarginata | reverse complement strand
AATAAACATTGTCCATATCTAATCCAATTCTAATCTCAATGTTTACAGGCAGCGGTCGATGCACACCGAAAACAGTTACGTTTTACAAGGGTCCAGGAATGAAGTCTTTAGGTTTTAGCATTGTTGGCGGCCGGGATTCACCCAAGGGCAACATGGGTATCTTTGTTAAGACCGTATTTCCCTCCGGTCAGGCTGCCGATCTCGGTACACTGCAAGCAGGTCAGCCAGCAACTTTTAAATCTCCAAAAGCAAGCCAACATTTTATATACATCTTTATACAATTTCCAGGCGATGAGATTGTTGAGATTAATGGAAACTCGGTGCAAGGGATGAGCCATGCCGAAACAATTGGACTCTTTAAGAATGTACGTGAAGGCACCATAATACTGAAGATCTTGAGAAGAAAGTAAGTATAAAATCAGAAGATTATTTTGAATTCCTAATTCCTTTTAAATTCATTACAGATTGCAAAAAGCCAAGTCCATGGGAACATAGTTGAGTGCATAGACGTACAAATTACTTATATAAATTTAAAAAATATATATATATTAATAAATATATGTATATAGAGACTAGACCTTTTTATGTGGAATCCTATGAATATACCTGAAATAATATATTAAACACAAAATCTGGAACTTGTATATGAATGTAGAGCGACATTATAAGGGAAGACAAACGCTAATTATCGGATCAATCGGATCTACATATATTATCTAATACATCATAATACTTAGTATGGAGTTTTAAATTATTTACTTACTTAGTAAACTAAGTTAAGCCTTAAAAATCTGGAAATAAAAGTCTTCTCTGTTTGACCTTCAATTTTTCATATTTTATATATATTTTTCTCTATGTTTCTTGTACAATCAGTCTTTGCTTTTTCACGAAATGTTCAATACGATTCTCCAGGCTCTCTATAGAAAAAAAGGACAAATATCAACAGACAATTGGTAACCACTGTACAGATTATTCTTCATACTTACCGCAACGTGTTCGTTCGAGCAATGGTTGATATTGACGCGGTTTTACCGAATCCTGTAGAATGTACGCCTGGGATTGTACCCGCTTCTCCGGCTGATATGTACGATGTAAGAGTTCTTCCAGCTGTTGGAGCACATTTCTAATCATTGTGCTCTTCACACTAAACTTTGTCCACTCGCTTTGAATATTTTCGATTAGCTTGGTTAGATTCTCTTCATTATAAATCCACTCAGTTAGATCAGTTTCCGTGGAAGAGTTACCTTCAATTGCATCGTTTAAATTCTCATCTGCTCCAGTTCTTCTTGTCGTTTGTGATCGGAATTCGCAATGGAACAGATTTAATGGTAATCCAACAGCCGGCGTATATTGAGGTTTACATGGATTGGCATTTACATTAAGCAAGTCGCTAATGATACTTGGTTTCTCTTTTCCTTGACCGACAAATAACAGAACGGCCATAATGCATCGTATCTGATGCCAAAGAAAGGCATTCGCTTTTATCTCTAGATAATACATGGCGTAATCCGCATCCTTTTGGAACATTTCCTCACACTGTTGCACACGTGCCGATTGCAAATCTCTCATATAAGTCGTTACTCCATTGTGTACATCCATTTTACAGAAATTGCGAAAGTCAGCATGCTGAACCAGCAATTGACAAGCCTCTTGCATTGCCTCAATATTCAGGTCACCTTTGGGAAAGTAATAGCGATAGCTTCTCGAAATGCAATCGAATCGGGCACTGTAGACAGGAGTACGCAAGGGCATCCAGGCGACGCACTGAATATTCTTTGGCAGCACTCGATTCAGGAGGCCACAGTAATCAATTTCAGTGGCCATAGACGATGTATCCAGCTGAGTCTCAGTCGGATGTTTGCTGCGGAGGTCAATTGAGATAACTTGGCAAAATGCGCTGACCTCCTTGTCAGTGCGACCACAACGATGATAGTTGGAGGTGGCCCTTGATTCAATCAGGCAAGTGCGTGTCAAAGCGCGAAACAAATGTCCCTCTGAAAAGTACATATATTAAGTAAATGGAGATGCATTCTTTACACAACAAACTTACCTATAGTGTCATTGGAGTCCTCTTGACACGCGAAACCTTGATAATCCCATCCGAAATATGTTATCTTTAACAACACATGCCTTTTATGGGCTCTGTAATTGGCTAAAGTTGATTAACACGTTTTGATATAGTATTTTTCTTTGACTTACGAACTCCAATTAAAGCTGCGCTGCCTCTTTCCAGCCTTCGATCCCGAAGGTATAGGCACAGTACCTGAAGGGGCTGTAGCTGCACTGGTAATGTCTTGCTCCCACAATTCGTTCGACTCAGTTCCTGCAGTCTTTTCATTCAACTTTTTTTGCAAAAGCTAAAATATATACATATATGGATAAATATAAGATTTATAAAGGGGTCTAATAGATATTTGCATACGGATTTAAGTTGAAAGTTGTACGCTTCCAGTCGTAGTATTTGATCAATTAACTCCGGTTTCGACAACTTCTCGAGGTCCCCGCGTGGCAAACCCTTAAGGCGCTTATTAATCACAACTTTTTTGTCACTCATGGCAAGGATTTACACAAAACAATTGCAAGTTAAACTTTAATACAAATGAACTCCTACATGTGTCGGTGGCGGTTTATCGATAACGATAATCGATAAACGGTTACGAATAGGAATGCCAAACGCCTAATCGACACAGCTGGTCACACTATTAGCTTTTTACATTTTTTTTGCATTATTTTATTAAAACATTGAAACAAGAAAACAAAGGAAAGGCAGAGGATCTATTATATAGGACTGGACCGCGACATGGCCTGCAATGTTAACTACTACAATGTGGCCTCAGCCTCCTCCTCACCACCTTGTTCAACGGCATGTGATTCTAATGTGAACCTAAACTTTTTGCCCGATGAAATCTTGGAATTTATTTTTACTTACTTGCCTCCCTATGGGGATCTGGAACACTGCAGCTTAGTTTGCAAACGATGGCAAGCTATTGTGAAGAGTGAGTGAGAACAAATAATGATATGAAACGTACCCCAGCAATATATATTCATAATTCTTACAGATCTCGTGCGCCGCTCTAAACTAAACCTGGAGAAGGGGTTGGCTGACTTCCGTCTTCGCTGGGAGTTGTTTAATCAGCAAACTACAACGCCTGGCTCTGCATCTGCAGTGTCCATAATAGCTGGCAGATTTGCCCACTCGGCAGTGCGCCAGGGCAACTCTATGTATGTTTTTGGTGGCGGATCGTCCTCGGACACCACCTTTAACGATTTATGGCGCTTTGATTTAACACATATGCGCTGGGCAAGACCAATGGCCACCGGAACCTATCCATCACCCAAGGGCAGCGCCTCGATGGTATCCTGGAGGGATCAACTTGTACTTTTTGGCGGATGGCGCTATCCCTCCCTGCATCCGCCATATCAGCCATGGTGTCTATTTGATGAGTTGCACTTTTATGATTTGGGCAAGAATCGTTGGCTTCTACGAAGCTCCCTGCCTTGCCCACCGCCCATGGCTGGCCATTCGGCCACCGTCCACGGAGATCGCATGGTTATCTTTGGTGGCTATCAGATTAAGGACGATGTTAATGTTAATTCCAATGATACCTGGGTCTTGGACCTCAACGAGCAACGATGGTGGCAGCCACTCTTTGTTGGCAACACCCGTCCCAGTCCGAGATACGGACAAATCCAAGTGGAGCTAGACAAGAATCATCTAATAGTGGTTGGTGGCTGCGGCGGAGCAAATCGGGTCTACACAGACGCCTGGCTTCTCGACATGAGCCGAGATGTTTGGTCCTGGAAAGCTCTAGCAGTGCGGAATAAACGATTTGGTGCCGTTCACATGTGGTGCAACCCAGGATGCAAGGTCGACAACTATTTAGTGGTGGTAGGACCTTCACCCACTATGCCGCAAGACTTTCAGATGATGAAACATCATCGTGTTCCAATGGCTGGTGGTCGGGGACCACAACCCAATCATAATCACATGCAACATGAGCAACAAAATCATTTACCAGACCGACGACCAGTTGGAGGTGGAAATGGTGAAGGTGTTGGTATCCTTGGCGCTATGGCTCAAAACCGTGGCGGCAATGTTCGTCTAGGAGCTGCTGCACCCGCTGCTAGGGCAGGAGCGTTGGTGCCCGGGGAACAGTATTTGGCCAATAGGCGGGTTATACTCAATCAGCATATGCAGCAGGCCCAGCAATTTATGCACAACAACAATGTAAATAATAATAACAATTACCAGCCCCGTTCCGGGCGTCTTATTGATTTGCATGCCCCAAGGCCATTGAATCCGGCGCCTGCACCGACTCCTGCCGCACCCGTCGCTCCGCCTGCTCCAGCTGATGGCGATGTTGATGCAGCACAACGTCTGCAACGTAATCTGGCTCTTCGCTGTCGTGACAATGAGCCAAGATTACCCAGACGCTTCGACGAACTGTATGAGGTAAGGATTTGGGAGTTCAATTTAAAATTTATCTTTGTAGTAATCCATTTATCAATCAGGATCCCTTCCGAATGGCCGCTTTTAATGTACCGACAAGATCACGGAGCGCATCACGTGATCACAGCGAGCGCATTCGCCGCATGGAGGAGAAAATGAATGCCATACGCAATTCTAGACGAAGTGCTCCAGCCATTGCTGCTGCTGCGGCGCCTGCTGAACCTCAAGCTCCTGCTATACGTGCTCCTTCGCCAAAACGATTGCGTTGCAATGTTCAATCTCTGTTCGTCTGTGACATCTCAAAAATTTTACGCAGTAACGACACTGATCCTGGCCTGGATTGGGTGGAATACAAAAATTTTGGTGTTTTAAATGGAGCACCTGATCGTTTAATACTCTCCAGCCTAATTGCCGGTAATGGAGAATTGATACTGTTTGGCGGAGTCCACAAAGAGACTCTGACAGACATTACACACCATGTGTCCAATTCCATACACTTTCTGAGTGTGCCTCGTGATATTATCTAAGCTCTTCTGCCCCAGTGCTAATGCTAAATTGTCTGCCACTCCAGCTTCTGCTGGATACAATAACGAGCAGAGGCGGCAATTAAAATTATTGTAATTTATGATTAAACTGGTTAAATTAATTCAATATTTAAATTTTTATTATTGTTGATTAGATTTTAAATGATCTATTAGGTTAATTAATTCGTTGACATATTGAAAGCGCATATCACATTTATAATCATCACATTGGACACATTCATCCAACATTAGCTGCAATCTATTATTACCCAGATTTAGTAGGAGCTGATCTCTGAGCAGGAGGCACGCCTGATAAATATTTGCATCCAGGTGTTGATTGGAGCAAAAGGCATTCACATCGTATGTAAAGCCGTCGCCAGGTAATGTCTTATACTTCCTGGCCAATTGATGGTCATTACTTACCCCTTGATGATTATCAACCAAGACTGTCGTGTCCACATCTATGAGTAGCAATTTATTGCTCTCTTCATCGTACGCAAAATTATCTGTAGTAAAGTCGGTGAGGTAGATTCGAAATCCATCAAATCCTTCAGTTAGTTTTAAAACCAATTGTAAAAGCTGCCGGGCCATCTCCAAACGCAAATCTCTTCCAGCATTCAAATAGTTTGACAAAGTCTTACCACCGTAAGCCTCGAAATAAGTCAAACCGCAGACGGCAAAAATTCGTGGAACTGGAAAGTCCAGTAACCAGAGTTCCTGCATCAGCAATGGTGTTATGGAGTTAGTAACATAAAACCAGATGGCAGGTGGTGAGTAGCCACGTTGTTCCAAGAAATCAACAAAACGGTGTGAACAAAGTTGAAATCCACCAGGATTCCATTGCAAATCTCTTAGATCTTTTACTCCTCTTCTTGTGTTCTCCTGAATGATCTTTCTTTTGGCTAAACATTTGAAATTTTTATGATTTCTTTTAAATTCCAACCAATAAATTTCTCGACGATCAATAAGCAAAGTGATGCCTTTCCAAAGTCTATTCAACTCCGAAGGCTCTTCTAGGACCTCCAAGAAATTCTCACATTGCAATCGCTGCTCATTAAAGCATTCTGGACAATTTGCCAAATCCTTTTCCAAATGTTTTAAAAATATATCCTTTTGTGTTTTTACTTCGAGTTCCTGCAGCAATGCCAGAATAAGGATGAATTTAAGTTGTCCACAAGGCAGGTGCATCACTAAAAGAAGAGAGGAAGAGGCAGAGGTTGAGATATATGTATAGAGTCAGACCAGCCTCCGACACCCAACCTGTTTGGTAATCAACTGCACGAAGGACTGAACCAAAGCAGCTGCCCAGCAGCAAGAAAAAAACATTTTTAATACCCTGCCCAAAAAGAGATATTTATTTCTTAAAGCAAGAGAAAATCAAATAAATCAATTATTAAGCCAATTAATACTAAGTCAAGGAAATTACATTGCAAATTCGTTAATTCAATAAATAGGTAGGTTATTTTAAAATTTTGAAAATAAGTTTTTTTAAAAAACTTACATACTAACAGAATTTTACTTCCAAATTCTAATATCTAAAAACTTTAAGTTAATTTAACCTTGACTAAGTCTCGCCAGTAATAAACTTTTTTTGTAGTTTATTTAATTTATTTATTTATTTATTACAATAAATATTTTGGATATAAAATGTTGTATTATTCTTGCTATTAAATAAATAGAAAGCATATTTATCTTTCATTTGATAGCGTTATCCATATACCCACATCTGTGGTAAGAGTATTTTTATTGGTCTACAGAAATAACTTTGGCCATTTTTACTAGCTAGATCTTGAGAGCATAATGGGTTCAAGGTTGCCACCACTAGGTACAAACTGTTCATCAGGTTTACAAGTTCTTATCATTATCTTTTTTCTTTAAACCTCAAAATTCATTACCGAATACATATATACAGGTACATACATTAGACAAAAGCTCAATAAAATGTATTGGATGTGGGAGAAGACTTTGGATTTTTGGTATTTTTCAAAGAAGATGACACGTTCAATCCAAAATCATCTCCCTCATCATTCCATTCGGGAGTACCAGCGAAACCAGCCCTAACTAAAATATCCAAACAACCTAAGAGACAAACTCATGTTGGGTTTAGTCCCAGCACATTGGCGGAAATTGTCAGTTATCAATTTGAAATGTTAAGCTCCACCGACGCATTCTTTAATTTTGTCCTAGAAGAGCGAAGTAAGCAAATGGGTCTTGATGGACTTAGCTACCGTCATGTGGTAACACCCAAACAACTTAACGAGACATGGCAATTATGGGAGCACTTGGATGAAGTGAAACGGGCACCGTATTTGGCCTTGGTAGAAAGAGCACACAGATGGCATCTTGGCCTCTTTCAGAACAAGCGAAAGATGGACGAAGTTGGCTATAATAAAATGCGTGCAAATCTTTTGTTAAATCATGACCATGCAGATAATGAATATTGTAAGGAGAAGCAGCAAGACGAGGAGGAGAAGGTGAACGACGAGAGCGCCGCACATTTGTGATGTGATCATCGTTTACCAGGGAGAGAGAGAGAGAGAAACAGAGAGCCAAAAGAGCGAGAGTGAGAACGAACCGCTGCCAACATAGAACGCATGTGGAAGGTGCTTTTGGTGGTGCTGACAGTGGCTCGTTCTGTATCTTGTTCTCAGTTTCAGTTTATTCTCCATGTCAGACACAGGTGTTGGGCGTGCGTTTAGCTCAGGCACAGCAACTGAAATCGCGATATCGGTCAAGTTCAAGCCATACAAAACAGAACGAATAAAATTTTTACTTTAAATTGCCGCCTCGATAGAACAATTTATATTATCTTAATAGAACAGATTATTCTGCACATAGTATAAATATTTTATATAGATCTATAGTTGATCTTTTATTTTTTTATTTTGTTACCGTCACGAGGAGAATTTGTCACGGTGCCAAAAGGTGTGTGTGATGTGCTTGGAAATATCCACTAAATTTATGTAGTATTTCTTCTACATACATGTAAAATAATCAAAGGTCGCATGAAATTGAAATCGAAAACTGAACTAAATAGATAAACAGCAGTGCCAGACCCCCAAACCCAGAACTCACTCGTGTAAGGGATCACCTGTTAATTTCGCAAGATTGAATATATAAACCAAAACAATTTGCGCAGCGGCTTTTTAAATTGAACGGATCACTATAGAAAAATATATACATTCATATATACTATACATACATATATATAAAGAGGTAGGTAAATATTTGTAAACCTCAGTTTAGCAAGTTGTTTACCTAATCTTCTATGACTTTGGGGTGTCGTATATACATATATATATATATATATATGTATATTAAACATTGAGGAATGGGAGGATGATTGAACTGTAAAGCTAAGCATACACAATCTCCCCACATCTATCCCACGAAGCCATTCTAAACAATTTAAACCGGTTATGTGTTTCTCTCATGCGCAAATTGATAAATATATACATATATATATATATATGTAATACATATATGGACATAAATATATATAAACAAAAATTCACAAACATACATAAATATATGAAGAGAGGTTGGTTATGAGCCGGCATTTCGTAGTATTTTCTACTCTTATTGATAAACAACTCGTCTAAGGTGTGAGTTATTAAAACTAGAAGGCCGGGCTAACTTTGGTCATGCCGAAGTTTGTATACCCTTGCAAATTTTCCACTAGGCTAAAGCACTTGAATCTGTAGCACTTTATTTGTAGCTATGAAATATAGTTAACCGATTTTGATCAAAATTAATTTAGGAAATAAAAAGTTTTTTATAAGAAAAGTATTTTTTCGACCGAACATTCCTAAAACAATTATTCAATACAGTCAACGGATCCTGATAAAACTGATTACGATAAACTAACGAATACTAAATTAGTGATAATCGCTGGAAAAACATTAATGCAAAACACGATTAGTCATCCGATCGGAATGTTTCCAAGATATACAATTTGTATAACAAAAAGAAGTCTACTCTCCGAGGAGATTACGTTCATTCAGATAGACGGTCGAACGGACTTGGCTATATCAATTCAGCTTCCGTAATCGGAGATGCGTCTTTTAATGAGTTGCAAACATCTGAATGAAGTGAATATACCCTTTTAGCAAGGGTATTAAAACGTGTCGTCATTTATACGAGTTGAAATCACTTCACTGTAAGCTTTTCCATTTATATTAAGTGGATTTTATTGTTATCAGATATCCCCTCCGATTAGATGTGTTTTAGGGCCACACGCTAGATAAAAAGTTGAAAAGGGGCGACTGTGCCTGGCTATTGAATATGCATGAAGGTGAATGTAATAAACTAGAGAAGGAACATTTGTATGGAAAAAGTTTCTATTCATTTTCTCCAAATTAGCATTTGGGTATTATAATTTGATATGCAAATTTAGAATGGCGAATGACAATGAAAGAAATTGAATGTTATTTATAGATTGATTTTGATTGATTGGCTAGAGCGGCCTTTGACCAATTAATATTTCATATTTTCCCTATTTCAGATGAGCAACTGTTCGGCCGTGCCACTGGCCGTTGCCCATCACCAGGAGCAAGCGAATGTAGGCAGCCTGTTAGGTCGTCGTTATGCCAAATTGTTGCATGCCGAGAAATACACGGACTGTTTATTCCATGTGTCCGATGAGCAAATTAAGTGCCACAAAATAATACTCTGTGCTGCCAGCCCGGTATTTGAGGCCATGTTCTATGGCCCAATGATGCAGGATCATCAAGAGAATCAGATAGAAATTCATGACATAAGTGCGGAAATATTTAAAGTACTGATAGAGTATATATACACAGGGAGTGTCGATTGGAATAGCTTGGAGCTGTTGGCATGCATTGAACTGTATTATGCCGCAGAGAAGTACCTGTTGGATCAGCTCATAGCCGATTCTCTGGTGGCCATAACAAGAAAGTTGCGCTTTTCAAATATCCTGCCGGCCCTAGAATTGAGTGTGTGCATGGGTCTCGATGGTCTGTTAGAAGTCTGCATGACGTTTTTTATGCGCTGTTGCGTGAATAATTCCCAGTACATGAGCTATCTGAAGGATCACTACGTTCATGTGGCCAAGGAGTGTGTTAAATCAATTATTGCAGCTTGCAAGGAGCCATATAAATTACTCATTTGGTATGTCTATGAATGGACTCAACGAGAGTGTGAACAATTAGGTTTGGCTGCAGCAGATTTAGGCGAAGCTACTAACTGCTGGCCAACCACTGCATCAAATTCTCCTTCATCTTCAGCATCAACATTACCTGCTCCGGCTCCTCTTCCTGTTATCTTAGTAGAGCGTTGCTATTACAAGGCATGCCGTCCATTTACAGTGGACGCCGAAACACCATTGTGGCGACTTCGATTGAAATCGTCACGTTTTATATCTCTAATGGGACTGGTGCTCAACAGCCGCCTTACACCCAATCCACCATGCAACTTGGGCCATGTCCAGCTGCAGCTACCTCTAGAATATCGCGAATCCCTGCGTATTGATATATGTGAATTGCCCGCCGAGGGCGAAGGCCCTGTCACACGACCTGTGTGGACACATACTATCAAGAATCAAACAACCAAATATAACTGTGACTTGAATCTTAATTGGAACCGGGAAGAGGCCTGCATACTCACCCCCGAATTGGTCTATGAGCTCCAATTGCGTTGGGATGGCGCAGCATTCGGCGCGGAATATCCCTGTTCCCTTCAATCTTGCCTGGTGGACGGTATTCGTTTCATTGATAACAACAGCTCAGATGGCAGCCTGGTAAAGGGACTGCGTTACGCTAATCTAGTTTAGAACTTTAAGTTGAATGAACTGTACGCATCGTTAAAGTTCAATAAACAAATGAATTAATTATAAATATATATAAATCAGAATCCGGTTTGTTTTTTGTTTTGTTTGCCAACATTTCCGATGTATTTATCGATTGGTATATCGAATAACATCGAACTTGGCTTTCGACTTGTATGAATAACAGAAAGCTGGTAACACTTAAATTGAATTTAAGCTTCTGGCTGTTCCAATATTATATATAGATATACACATGAAAATATAGGATAAGAATCTTTAATTAAACTCTTGAATATTGAAATTTCATTTCCATCATGAACATAAATCTGCCAAATTTCAATGTGAAGAACCTGGTCAAGGAGGCAGGCAGTACAATATCGCGAGTTGTTCAGGTAATAAAATAAATCAATGAGTGAATTGACTTTTAGGGTGGTGGTAAGGGTTTCTGTGGGTGTAGGTGTGAGTTGTGGGAAAAACGGCGTTAATTTTGATACCTTTTTTTTTAGCTTACGGAAGAGAAGCTGGGCACAACTGAACGCACCGAATACGATTTACATTTTCAAAATCTAGCCGAACGGGCCGATGTGACAAAGACATGGACGGAAAAGATTGTACGCGATACCGAATCGGTGCTTATTCCAAATCCTCAGAATCGTGTCGAGGATTTTATTTTCGAGAAAATCGAGAAATCGAAACCAAAACGTTTGAGCAATTTGGAGCATTTGGCTTTGGATATGATCGAAGCTGGCGGAGACTTTGGACAAGATATGCCCTATGGACAGGCCCTGATCAAGGTGGGTCAGGCCGAACAAAAGTTGGGCCAATGTGAACATGACTTCATTGCCACATCAGGCATATGCTTTACGCAACCATTACGAAAATTCCTTGAAGGTGAGATGAAAACTATTAGCAAGGAGCGGGGCATTCTGGAGACAAAGCGTTTGGATCTTGACGCCTGCAAAAACCGGGTGAAAAAGGCCCGTAGCATGCTGGGCCAACAGTCGGTGAGTGACTAAAGCATAAATTAATTTATGCAATTTCTATTAAATGACCTACGGAATTGTGGACTCATGTCTTTGCTCTCTTTCGTACTTTGTGCTGCAAATTTATGGATTGATTTATGTTAACAGAAAGATGGCATCTCGCCAGAGACTATCTTGGAACAGGTATCACAGTGTTTCTATTATAGTTTGCCAATTGCAGGGAATTGCCATACTAAAAATAAGATTTTCTTACACATATTTCCAATCCATTTAATAGGCAGAACGCGACTTGCGGGTGGCCCAAGCTGAATTCGATCGACAGTCGGAAATAACTAAACTGCTCCTGGATGGAATAAGCACATCGCAAGCGTCACATTTGCGACATCTTCATGCCTTTGTCCAGGCTCAGGTTCGGTACTATAAGCAGTGTGGCGATGTGATGGAACAGCTCCAACGCGAACTAGCCAAGTGAGTGAATTTGGCATACTTCTTCACCCAGTAACTTTGTGCACCATTGCCCACTACCCACCCACTTCCACTTTCCATTTTGGAATATACTGATTGTGGTTCGTCTCACAATCGGTTATTGTTTTGTGGTCTTACAGAATGCAGCATCCAAAGCCACGCCTGCGCATCAATAGCGAAGATGTGGATGGGCCTCCCAGCTCTGTATCGATGCATTCCTGTGATTCCGATTCCACCACTATAGGATTAGGTTTAGATAGCGATAACGATAGCACTGACAACAGGGCCATAGCACATTTGCTTGAAGATTTCAATATAGATTTCGATACGAGTGCCATATCAACAGTTTAACCAGCCAGAAACAGAAACAAAATCCAAAACCAAAAAATAATCAAATCGATCGCCTTAAAATCAAACGAGAAATCAAATGTTCAATTAAATCGAATTAATAATATTCCAGTTAACATTAATTATATACGTAACTTAGGTTGTCTGTTTTGAATCATGTTTACCTAGTCCAGGTTTCAGTAGATCAGATCATCATCCATCATTATCAACCAACACCGTCCAAAATGTCATATGAAATATCAATATCATTAACACATCTGCATCTGCGTCTTCCATATCAGCTTGGGAGGCCCGACACCATATGTACCGCTCGAAGTGAATGAAGCTGCCGGTGCCGGTGGCAACAAGTCCAATTCATCTGGCGGATCGTCCGGTCGTGGTGGTCCTGGCAATAGCAATCCACCCTCAACTGGCCAACCCATACATGTCAATACGGATCAAATGCAGCGAGCTCGTGTCTTGTGCTCTTACGATGCCAAAGATCACACCGAACTAAATCTCAATGCTAATGAGGTGGGTCAAATCAGCCCCCAACTCCAAAGCAAAAGCATAATGTTTTAATATTTAATTCTAATTCCTTTAAATTGGTCCGCCCGTAGGTAATCTTTGTTGCAGAATGCTCGCCAGTCAATGAGGACTACATGTATGGTAAACAGGGGCTAATGAAGGGTCTTGTGCCACGGGCCTTTGTCGAAATGCTAGATGAGCAGGTGGAAGACGTTGCCTTCTAAATGCCACACACACACACACATCGTACAATAATATATGAAAAATACTCCAAATTATGAAACACAATACTCGTACACACACACTATATAAATATATATATATATATATATAGGCAAGGCAATTGGACAATTATTATAATGTGGTCGGGCTAGCAATATGTTCATATATAAAGGTATACCTACTATGCACATATGCCCCCGGCAAGAGAGAGTACAATAATTTATCACATACATACTAAATTATACATATAAATATATATATATAATAGAGCCTCGTCCTAGTTTAGATCATATTAATTTGCTTTATCCTTTCAGATCCTTTCAACGCTTTTAAAGTCTGCTTACAAACTGAATATTAATGTATTTTTATCTCGTTAAAAGAATCTCTATAACTAAAAAGATGATATTATTCGAAACTTAATCTCAATTATCTATATTATCGTAAAAAAAAGTTTTCGGAATTATTATTGTTAATATAACTATATTTATCATATACCTATGAAAGATTATTACTCAAAGTATTATATTTTGTGTTATATTGTTTAAATGTTAGTTTAAACAATCAAAAAAGAAAAAATACGCTTTATGTATATCACACTTCTATAAATTAAAAAATGTTTTCCTAATTACTAACTCAATTTGGAAATGCAATTCAAAAACGAAAATTCTGATTGGAGAAGCTTTCGAAATGAACCTAATATATACATAATATAAAAAATTGTATATCTTCCTGCTTCAATTTTTGTTTTGATTGAATATTTTGGTGCAATTTGCAAGTCAATTAAATGTTGCGCTTAACATAGAATGTGAGACAAAATAAAAACATGACACCAAGCCACGCAAATTAATTAAAATTAACAATACTAATCAAATTAAACGTACAATGCAACAAAAAACAACGATGTTTAGGTTTTCAGTAAACAGAAAATTTGACAATGCAAATAAAAATTTCAAAAAAACGTATTACAAAAAAAAAAACCAACTGCCTTTCATAAATCGTACTGTATTCATAGATTCATTCTTAGATCGCAGTAATTAAACGATTTTTATTATAAATTAATACAGTATAAATTTAACAGCAAAGCAACGAAAAAAGGATAATACATAAACAAACACTTCATTGTTTATACAGCATGGAGGTTATACTTTTTACAACCTTTGGTATCATTAATCTGTTTTTAAAAATGGTGCGAATCAGTTAAGTTTGATTGAATGAGGATTAAATGGATCGCTTACCTGAATCGGATTCCCATAAGCCGAACCCAAGGAAATCACCATTGGCATCGTATGGATACGAAGGATGCACATAGGGAGGATGATTCATAGCCATATCCAATTCATCGGAATCCAAATCACTGTCCACATCAGATTCGCTTAGAAAGCCCATATCAAACAAATAGTGATCGTCAAAGAAATCCATTTCATCATCCGTGCCAATTTGCAATTCATTCGGATCATAATCGTATTCGTCCAATAATAAATATGAAAGCGTATAAATGTGTAAAAGATCTGCCTCAATATTCGATGTGAAGAAAAACTTAATTATGTTCTTAGCGGCAGCCACTTCGGGATGCTGCAACACAAAACAAAAAATATTAAAAAATAAATTAAAAGATAAACGTAACCCCTTTTAAATAATACTCACCGTCTCGATTGACTTTTCAATTTTGGTGCCCTGCACGTAAAGATGGATGGGGAGCTTGCGTTCGTTTTCCTTATATAGAATTTGATGTTGCACTTTCTTGATAATGGTGAGCACAAGCTTCTCCGATAGCTCTGGGCAATCCTCCAGATGAAATTCCCTCAATTTTGGACAGCCAAGTATAAGACGTAACACAGCAGTATCACTAACATGGTTGCACCACCGTAGACTGATGTACTCCAGTTTTTTTAACTTAGTTAACTCATCCAGTACATCATCATTCACAGCCTCTACACGGTCGAGTACAAGTTTATGCAATCCAGTCAACTTTGACATCTGTGTGATCAGCGATTTAGTCATATTTTTGGCACCATAAATTTCAAGTTGTTCCAATTGCTCCGATTTATGTTCGATCAGTTGATCAAAAAGTCTGGCACGTATATACATGCCTGGCAACACAGCAATGTGAATATTTTTAAGATTGGGTAGCTTGGCTATCTCCTCATGCTTTGATTGGTGATCAACGCTCAGACGCAACGTTTCAAGATTACTACACAGACGTCTCTTGGCCAATAACTCATAAAGACTCAAATAAATGTTGTTAACGCCAATAATGTTAAGATCCTTCAAATTAGTTAAAACCTTGCACATCTGAAGCAAACGTGTTGACTGTATTCCACTACATGCCATAAGGTTTAGCGTCTCAATAGAGACAGGAAGTTTGTCAAGATCGATTCCGTTTAATTTTGGATTGTGAACAAGGCTAAGCTTTTTGAGATTCTTACACTTCTTTAAGGCCACCAGACTGGCATCAGTGAGGGAGCAGTTGCTTAATACCAGATTTTCCAACTTTTCGGCATTTGCAAACATTTTCGTTACATTTCTTGGACTTAGTTTACTATCCAATAGCTCCAAGGACTTCACATTTACGCAATTAACTCCAAAAAAATCGCACAAGCGTTCAGAGCGAATTGGTGGTATAACACCCTCAAAATTCTCAATAAATTCTCCGGATAAAAGGAAAAAATCACGCATATCCCATACAGTTAATCCGTCAAATTTACTGACATCGACAGTCCTGTGTATAGTTCGTGTAACCAACTGGTATACTCCGCGGAATCGCATGCACACCCGTGAAAAATGTATCTGATCGGCCAGTGGTAGAAATTTCAAAATCTTTGATAGGCAAGGATCGGAAATCCTTAATATATGTGCCTCCCCTGTCTGAGGAGTCTGTAGCTCTGAAGTACCATAAGCATCGGGTTGATGCCAACTATCGCTGGCTTGGACATGGAATCTTTGACCACTCACATGGTGTATCCGGCTATGCAAGGCTTTTGCAGCATCGCGCGGATTAGCAAAGAAGACCCATCCAGTTTTTAGTTGCCATTTGCCATTACGCTGCTGCTCCTGGTGCTGACTCTTTTTTGAGCCCTTGGAGGATGGTCGATAAGGCAATGAACGAGTTTTCATATTGGAATAAACTCTCATATCTACGACATGACCATAACTTTTGAAATGTGAAAGCAATCTTTCTTCCTTCATCTGAATAGGGAAATCCCAATCCAAGCGCATATTATAATAGAAGGGAAAACAAAGAAAATGGGCGCATATGATAAACAAAAGTAAGACAAAGAAAATGGGCGCCAAATAATTTAAAAAAGAGTGGCATCAGTATAACAAATGAGACTTACATCAGATGGTATGTTGTACAGATATAATTTTTGTACTCGAATGTGGTCCTCAGTGTAGCACAAGTTATTCTTGAAATAGTAATTTTGATGAGCTGCAACGAGAAGCAACAGGAAATTATATGCCGGCTTTCTGTTTCTAAAGATGCTGTGCAAATTAATTACTTACATGGATTATTAACAGAATGGGCCATTTTATCCGTTTTTTTTTCTACTACTGCTCGTTATGATTCAGTTTTAAAAAGTTATTGGCAAGCCTACTTTAGCGACAAACTTTAAACCAAATTAAAAATTTTTTCCCCACAATTTAAAAAGAGTTTTTGCTAAATAATGTTAGTGTGGCCATACATGTAGGTGAAGTAAATGACAAAAAGTTTATCATATGTTCGTCAAGATAGCAACGGTTCGATGATTGTAACGCAGATAAAAAAACATTTCCACCAAATTTTCTTCAGAACATATATGGAATAATAAAAAAGTCTTATGCGAAAAAGTTGTTTCTTTGCTATCGTATCTAAACTCAGTTCTGTACTCTTAACACTAAATAATAAGCAATAATGACTGTAAATCATTATTAAAATCGGATATCAGAAAAATACAACACTTGAAAGTATTGATGGCAATGAGAATGAACTTATTCTGATATGTTCATATGATATATATATAAATTTAATAAGCTATTCTTCTCTATAGGAAATAAAGAATATGTTCTTGAACGATGCTATATATGATCCATCTTTCATTTCGATTGCTTTGATTAGTTATGAGTGAGTGTTCTGTAACTCGATTCTTTATTCTCCAGATCGTTGGGAAACTGAGTTCCCTTCTAAGAAATTACTTACTGAGGAGGTAAGAAGAGTCCTTTTTTTTTGTTTACTATGAAAATGTTTATTTTATTCTTGTTTTTCATCATTTTTTGTTTTGTTTGTTGTTTGCCCTTTATGTGCTATACATGTTTGTGATTTTTGCCTTGTTGCTTGTTTATATGCGTTTATATAAATTTCAATATATGCCAATTTGATTTATGTTTTTGCTCATTACTAATGATATGCGCACTCAAATCAAAATTGAACTCAGGCGCCGCCGATGCAGGGAAATCAAAATGCATACATACATATGTATGTAAGTATGTATATATATAAATGTATACATAGTAGGTGTACATAATGAACAGACATAAACGATTTTCACTAAATTTTGTTATATTGTATTTTAAAGTAAATCATAATGAAAGGCAATTCAAGTTGGTATACATAATTAATATATATATAAATGATTTACATCTCTCTATCTCTGCACTCCTCTGGCTTAGTGTAACGCTAAGAATTATATTATATATAATGCATCTCTTTTAGTTTATATGGAATAACACTTAATTATACATTCATTCAAATATAGTTTGATTTGGATTATAACAAACGAAAAATATGTACGAGAGAACTTAAATGGAAACAAATAAAATTGTATAATGCGGTTTCGCTTTCTTTCTTCATTCTTCCTTGTTTTTCTTCTTCTTTTGTTTTGTTTTGCTAATTAGTTGTAGTTGCCTTTTTATTATGTGCCTTGTGGTTCTTTTGCTTTCTTTGTTAGTATTAAACCACTAAATGCCTTGCCATATAAATGTTTTCATTTGATTTGTTTAAATAATTATATGTATATATGTATATATTTCTGTATATATTAGACTAAGTATTAACTATGCATATATGCACTTTGCGCTTAGATATTTCTGTTTTCTTACGATTTCGGTTTTTTTCTCTTCTTTGTTAACATTCATAGGGAAAAGTACAAAAGTATACATTTGTCAAAAGCTTTTCAGTTATAGTTCAATTACACATCAATTCGAGGTGTATTACACATAAAAAATGTTATAAAAGAAAAGTTTACAATGTGTTTGAACGAATTACTGATAGTCAATAAAAATAGAAAACGAAAATTTTGTATTTTTAATAAAAAGGGAACCGAATTTAACAACAAATAATAAGGGATTTCTAGTTATCTTTTTTTGTGTCTAAAATTCGACAAAGAATAGTAGAATTTTGTATTTGTTTCAATTGTTGTATCAGAAATATTTGTTCAGACTACATTTCTGTTCCAGGATATCTAAAAGAAGCACCACGTACTTTAATGTAAAATATTTATAACCAAATTTATTGATTGAGATTGATGCAATAATTTAATATTAGTCATACAACAATTAAAGATTTGAAAATTCTATACATTTGTCTTAAAAAAAAAAATAAAAATATTGTTTTATTTTCGAAAACCTATTGGAATTATTGTTTTCAATTTAGGAATTATGAAGAAATAAATTACATCAAAGGCATGCAAAGATCTTTCACTAAAACGATTAAACGCAAATATTTCATTTTTCATTTTGTTAACTATTAGTAATTCTGCAATACATACATTATCTATAATGTAACTGTTTAAAACAATTGGTATAGAAAAAAAAATAAAATAAATCAAAGTACATTCGACACTAAACATATATATGTATGTACATATGTATACATATGTATATTAAACAAAAATGTTTGTAAAACTGAAGATAATCAATTGGAGACATTTTGCAGCTTAACAACTTAGTTACTACAATGAAAAAATTTCAGCTACACTACATTTTGTTGTTGTTGTTGTTGCGGTTGGTTTTATTTTCTTTTGATTGGATTTGTTGTTCTTGTTGTTAAATAAGGAAACTTTTCATTTGCTTTGTCAGACGATTTGTCCATCTATTCACTGTCGATATTAAGTCCGACACGTTTTTCCTCTTCAAGCATGGCATCCAATTCATCGGTTAGATTGGCCAACATATTTCCAATGTCGTTAAGCACATTAGCCGACACTTTGGGTGGAACGGTAGTCGATGGAACTGCTGTTGTAGCTGCAGCTGCAATAGCTGCAACTGCTGTGCCCTCTAATGGTGATGTTGCCTCACCCGCACCAACGACTGCAACATCCAGAGTTGGGGAACGCAAGTGGAGAGCACTGCCACCTCCACTCACCGAACTGCCCATGCTCTCACTTCGAGCCAAGGAGGCATCATGCAGCGAACTGGACGATTTTAACGAGTGAAAGGAATGCGCTATATTGGCTATGGTATTGGTGGAGGATGAACTGGAACTGGAGCTGGAGGAATGCAAGTGGGCAGGAAGCGATGTGTTGTTCGGTGTATTATGCAGACGTTGCTTAATCGTGCCGGTATTCTCATTGGCAAAGGGAATGGTATCAATGGAATCGATGCTGGAATTTGATTTATTGTCATGATATTTCTCGCAATGGATCTCCGCTGTGGTCTGCTGTATGGTGGCATAGTTGGCATAGATGGGTTGCTGCTGCTGGCAGTTGGGATTGTTTCCTGCCTGTTGCTGTAGTTGTTGTTGCTGCTGCTGTTGCCAATAGAACATGTGCGATTGTTGCTGCTGCTGCTGTTGTTGTTGTTGTTGTTGCTGTGCGGTATTGACCTCCTTTGGCTGGCCTGCAGACACAATCCCTCCCTCTCCGCTTAGCGTGCGGGAGTTACGTATGCTGCAGTGACGTCTTGGTGGCTCTGGGGCAATCTTCTTGCCGGTTAAAGGACTACCGGTTAGGTATGCCTGTTAACAATTTAAAAAGAATGTTTTTATTTTTTTGTTTGCAAAATTTAATAAGGAAGGACTCACTGTTCCTCCATCGCCAACAGTGGCTGCTCCATATTCCGCTGCTGCTGCCGCATTCATATAATGATGATGCTCCAGTGGAGGCATGGTATTAAGGACCGCTCTCTGCAGTATACCACGCTGTTGACGTGGCAGAGTGCCGCCTCCCTCTTCGTAGAGCAGCTCTCGTGTGGCATCATTGGTGGGTGTTATGTCACCATCATCGTAGGAACGTCGCCAGCCAAGGGTTGCATTGCTTCCCAGGAGACGGGCAGCAGCCGCCTGCTGTTGTTGTTGTTGTTGCTGCTGCTGCTGATGAAGGAGGTGTTGATGATGTTGCTGCTGCTGCTGCTGTTGAAGTAAGGCCGCTGCTGCCGTTGTTGGTGCTCCAAAGTGACCATAATCTGTGGTCGTGTAATGGCTAAAGGTCAAATGGCTGCGCGTGCTGTTGTCATGTATGTCCTCCAGCGATTCCAGGCTCTTACCACGCGGTTGACGCACCTGAGAAAGATAGAAAGGGCGTCCAAGGTTAGTTGCCTGCACTTAAAGTTCAAGGTTTTTCCACTCAACCTCTCCCCTCTCCCCCCACAAACTACTCCTTGACCACACTTGTCCCACCTTAATGAGCACCACATCGTCGCCCGTGCAGCACTCATGATTATCGCCCGCACGATAATAGCATCGCCATCCCAGGTCAGAATTATTGCTGCCACCATTTCTGCCCCCACTCGGATAGATTTTCGTATCGTCCCAGGAGACGCGTGTGGTTGGCACATATGATGGCGTACTCGGAATGGGTACATTTAATTGCCACGGTTTCCGTTGGTATTCCTTTTGATTTTGGTTCAAACATAAAGTAAAGACAAAGGGAAACAACAAAATGGAAATCATAAAGTAAATTTATAAGAAAATATTAATACATACATATATTAAAAAATAATAATATTAAAATATACATTAGGGTAATTAAGTATAACCGAAAATTTTACAATTCAAATAAATATAGAAATATAGAAATAAAAGATAAAAGGACGAAGGCTTTAAAAACAAAATATTTTAAAAATTAACTACAAAGTTTAATTTTATTTTGATTTCATTTCATTTCAAATATCATCTCAAGTTCCATAGTTTCTTTTGATTTTTCGAACACTTCTTTGTATTCTATATTTGGATAATTAGTAATTAGAATAATTAGTCTTACCTGTTGTTGATACGCATTGGCTCCGCCAGGATTCCATTTGCCGCTAATGATATCCTTGACACGTTTAATGGCTAATAGAATTTTCTTTTGATGCCCCAATTTCACAATGCCGATGTCTTCGAGATCTTCCCAAGTGACTTGGGTGACATCACGCACTGTTTTATAATTCTGTTCGAGAAGCGGTTGTATGTACTCCTCCAGACGCAACAGCTGCAGCCATTCCTCAATGGAGCCCTGGAACAAAACAGAAATATATTTAATATTGTATTGAGACGGGAATAATTATGGAGCGGGTGGAGGTGGGGAAAAAATGAGAGTGTACTTTATGGATTGTCGATCATTATATGTATATATGTTTCTGTAGCTGCGACCAACAGAAAGCTAATCACATTTGATTAATGCCAACCCCATCAAAGGGGGCAGCCAAGCTACAAATTGTCCATGAACTAGTTCTGATATGAAGTGGAATCGAATGGATGGGCCCATCCATTCACTCTGATGTTGCTGCTGTTGTCTCCCACCTCATTCCCATTCCCATTCCAAAAAATCATTTCAATGCTGTGTGCCGGGCCGGCACCGATGCCTGATGAGGAGCCTCAGCTTGGAGCTCTAATCAGTTGTAATTGATAAGATATGACATAAATCGCGTCAAAGCAGCACAAACATCAACATCAAGTAAACCGAGTAAAGTAAAAGGCAAAACTCGTCGCCATTAAAGTCTCCTTCGTCGTATGTCTGTCTGCCAGTGGATTCGTCGTTAAACGGTAGCCACAACCAAAGTCTCCACACACACACACACACACACACACACACACACACACACACACAAACACACACACACACATGCCATAGTTAAATATCATCAACATCATATTTGTTGTCTCTACGACGTGTTAATAATTTTTCTTTGGTTTTTGGCTAAATTGCTGTTGATTTCTATTTAATTAAATGTCGTCTCTTATAAAGATGCCAGGCCAGTGAGACGTGAAAAAGAGAGAGGATAGGAGACAGACAACTAGAGAGACAGAGAAAGAGATGAAGACTTAATAAACAACGGAAGTTTCCATTAACTGTTTAGATAATGACAGGGCTTAGGCATTTGTTTATAATGTATTAGGCATGTACATACATATGTACATACATCACTAATTGGAGAGTGTAAAATTATAAATTAATATTTAGAATTGTCTCCACCTAATACTACAGTAGAATTTAAATTCTCCGGATCATTTGGCACCATTTTTCAATAGTAATTCAGAAAATGTCAGAATTGACATAAGAAATTTTAAAAAGTACTCGAAATTGCATTAGGTTACATACATAATTAAACTATCAACTGTATTAACCAAAAATGGTTTAATCCAACAGTCTGCAGACTTTTTTTCTGAAGATCTAATTTCAAAAAGTCAACTTAGAAGTTTATTAAGTTATCTACAGATACAAAATAAATAAGAATAATTTTTCATTTTACTAATATTAATGCTGCTACAAGTTATACTATAAAAAATTAATATTTATTCATCAATTATGAGCAACATTAAGTAACTTGATTGTTAGAGTTCTCATTAAGTGATTTTCTTTGTTTATTTTTATTTCTAAAAAATAAAAGTTAAAAATCATAATTTTAGCAGTTTATTAAATTACCTATTGATAGTTTATGTATATGTATGTAAGTATTTAGGAATACGTATTACCAATTAGTTTAATACAAAATCGTGAAACTTTTCCAACGGTTTTTGTGATTTCTCTTAAAAAAACAAAGTCCCCAAAACTATTTACTAATTACACATCAAACATGCAAGTGCTAAGAAATGCCTAACCCTATTCTTAGTTTATATACTCTTCAATATGCTAAACAGCAATTGAATTGGTGGAGATCGATCGATCGATCGCATATATCTATTTTCATAAAATATTTAAGTAAATATTTGCTCAACTACTATAGAAAATATACATCTACCATACATATGTACATACATACATATATGCATATTGTTGTTTTGGGACAGTTTTTTTTCTTGGTTTTTGGTTTTGCTTTGGCTTCTTCGAAATCCATTAGCAGGTAGCATATGGTATGACAACTAAGACTGACGACGCCGTCATTAGCGCAAGCGAAACTGGTTTCAGGAGAGCGTTCGACCCAAACCAAAACTGTACGCACCAGAACCAAAATAAAGCAAAAAAAAAAAAAATAAGTTAATGCGAGTACCAGCAAAAAAACAAAACAAAAGCAAACTAAATACCATTTGGAGAGTCTAACGGCAGCAGCAACCAACAACAACAGCAACAGCAGCAAAAAGAGAGCCTTATGACCCTCAAGGTCGTTCGTTGATTGCGGTTTCTGTTCATATTTTTTATGAAATGAAATAACGTATAATAACCTCTCTCTACCTATCCCCCTACCTCTCTCTCTCTGTCTCTTCTTCTATTTCTCGTCCCCTCAGTCAGGTATTTTGTTTCATTTCCTTTTTCGTATAAGATAAAATGAGAAAAATGCGCAAAATACAAAAAATAAAAAGAAAGTAAATGAGTGTGAGTGAGTGAGAATGCTGGCTAATGAGGTTTATGCCGAAAGAGATATGAAAAGGAACAACTTTCATTTCCATCATCATTTAGAAAGACAATGATGATGCAATTACGATCTATAACCACACCCAGATCAACACACCAATAGGAATATGTACATGTATATGATTGTGTATGTATGTATGTGTATAACAAATATCAACATTGGAGGAAATTCAACGATAAGACGAATATTACGAGCAGTTAAAACAAAAGTCATAACTTGGCAAAAACAGTCACGCCGCATTATATAAACATCAAGCGAAAACAACCAAACACAAAAAATTCTATTATGGGGGCATTTTTCAAGTGAAACACAAAACCACAGCCAAACAAAAAGCTGAGGTCATTTTTTAGATCTTGCGCGAAATTGGCAACAGAAAATTTTCAAAGATTTTATTTTTCTCTTCTTAACATCACCGAAGTTTCTAGACACTCTGCAAGGTGTTTCGTAACTAATATAATTATCTAAAAACCTTAAAAAGGAACAATTTGAACAACGAAGTAATAGTAAGAATAGACAACAAAAATATAGACACCTTTCTTACCATTTTCTTTGAATTATCTTTAAGATAAACCACTTTAATCGGTCTCGAATAAGAATATAGAAGCAAATAGTTGTAGAAATGACCGGATATTTCTGTTAATTTTTTTTTATTTGTTTGTAGCGATCGTAAACAAGTTTAATTGCATCGGTATTATATAATTTTCAACGGGTTGAAAAAATTGCTCCAAGAGAGTTTCTACTGTATATACAAATAACTGAAAAAACATGTTCCAGCTTTTCGATTAAGCCATTAAGTATGTTTGGTTAGAAACCTTGAGGATTCATAGGAAAATCATTTTACGGATCAGGCGTTCTTCCAGTCCCATGTGTTTCGAAGGCTTTCGTTTTACCATAAATTAAGGTATTATTGTTACTTTAAAGTATTTAAACATTTTTATATATACATATATTCAAGGAAAATTTTCGAAATAACACATTTGCGTTTCCTCGTTTTAACGATTCATGCTGAATTTAAACTTTACTTTAGGGTTTTTTAATTAAAACTTAATTGGAATAATAAAAAAATTTAAATATTACCTGTGCAAACTCTATTATAAAATTGATAATACACTTTACATAATTTTAATAAAGTGTATAAAAACGGTTAGATCTGTTGATGAAACCAACAAGCAATTAAGTTCAAGTCATTGGAATGTGGTTCAAGTTTTTCCAACTCGAAACTTAAAATGCAGGTGAGAGAGCGAGCGAGCACCAGAAAACTGATGAAATCTACATACATACATATATACATATGTATGATTCAGAGACAAAGCGACATTGCGAGGGAAAGAGAAAGATAGAGAAACAAAGAGCGAAATGGAGGCAGGCAAGGTTTCAAATTGGAAATGCATTTGTTGTTGATGGAAAAATATTATGCTTGACTTTGAGGGTGTTAATCGTGGTTGGTATGCACCGTGGATGTGTTAATGTGGACTTCAGGTTTCTGAAGGCTAAGTGGAAGGTAAGTTCAGTTCAGTTGAAAGAAAAAGCAAGCATTTTCTTTAAAGTTCATAGAAGGTCTCGCTTCATACATACATACATATGTATGTATGTATCTTTAAGTATGTTTTCCTTTTTGTATCTTTAAGTTGTTGTTTCCTTTTTTGTTTTGTTTTTTTCTGTTTCAACGTGAAATGCATATTGATAAGACAGATAGACCCCGACAGACAACAGTAAAAACTTGCATTTTATTATGTCACGTATTGAAAGTGGAATGAAACATATATCGATAAGATCCAAAAACAAATATGCTCGAATTTTCAAGCGGAAGTCTATAGTTCGTGTCAATTCATTGTGAGTTGAAATGTTTCTAAAATATGTGTGGATTGTGTAGATAGCGTTGAATTCATCGTACATATTCGATTAATATTGTTTTACTATTTATATGCATTCCATGGATGAAAACAATATTGTTTAAAAACAATCACATTTAATCCTACCTGTGTTTAGGTCATCTACCTTTAATATTATTATTTATTCGCAATTCGATATCCATTCAATTGTAAACTTTGTCAGCAATTATCGATTCAAATTCACCTTGATCTGTCAACGATCAATGGCTAATGATCACTTTCAAGCACCATCGAGCAATTATCTAGAAGCTAACCACCATCAGTCCAGTCAGATATCTCGGTTCAAGTTCAACGTAATGTCACCTAACCACCTAGGCGCCAGATTTCACAAGGGGAAGGGGAGGGCCCAAGAGAACGGCACGATCTATCTCTATGCATACATACATATATATATTTTTATTTTAATGAATTGTTGATGGGAATTAATGTGCGCATATTAAATAAAATTCTTTCATTAACAATAAAAACAAAAAAAATAACAAAAACAAAACCAAAACAACAAATGAAAAGAACCGCTGACGTTGCTTTTTAACGTGTCTGTCTGCCCCTTTGGTATGTATGTATGTATGTATGTGGGAACAAGTTTTTTTTTACAATCTGTTATTTATTTATTTTCTTTTTTTTGCAAATGCTTTTTTAATGAAATACAAGAAATAAAAAAAAGATAAGCTGGTAGCTAAACAACCAAACAAAGAAAAAGGAGACAGATTAACAGAAAACAAAAAAAAAAAGGGGCTGAAGAAAGGGCTAAAAGCTAGCTGGCCACAATTAATGCCAATATGGCAAATTGCCGCATGTTGATTAAGTGAGTCGACGGCGGTTGAAAATAATAATAATAATAAATAATGTATGCAAATTACAATACTGGATCTTAAAGTGGGAACAACTTGTTTTTCCATTGATTATTCCCATAAAGACAGATATATGATATGGTCATGCGATTGGAATGGTATATAATACTAACAATTGCATCATTTCGTCAAGAATTTACTCTTGGGAAAACTTCTGGGATTTAGACGATTTCATCGAAATTTTATCATACAAGGGTATAAGGTAAGGATTAGGGATTGTACTTACCGGCACAAAATGCGGCAGATTATCTAAAACCTGCAATTTATCGATCCGCTGCTTGATACGCTCTCTATGATGCGGATTCTTAATGCCAATGGCGGTGAGATCCTCCGGTGTCATGCGTGCTATGGTTGGCAAATCATAGCCGGCCGCAATAAAGAGTTGGGCATATTCCTCGTGTTTCATTTCCAGTAGCCAATCAATGATTAGCTCATCGTTACGTTGACGATCCACACTGCCAATTGAGCAGGAGCTTACGGAACTGCAACGAGGCGAGGAAAGGGGAGCGGCACCATTGCCACCACTGCCACGTATTGATGCACCCGAAGAGGAGACACCAGTTAAATATGAAGAGGCACGGCCAGAATCCAAACTGGCGGTGCTATGGCGTGAGCCGGAACCAGCCGATCCTGATGATGAGCCAGGTGAATCACGTCCTGGCGATTGGGTAAGATCGATCCCTTGATCTTCTTGCAGGGCTAACTGCTGATGATAATAAACGGCAGCCTTATGGGTCAATGGTTCGCGAAGAGTGGCACAAAAAACAGGCGGTGGGCATGGCACAATGCTTGGTAAAGGAGCCACGGATTTACCAGTCGATGGTGGAGCGGCTCCTGATACAACGACTCCTCCTACTCCAGTTACGCTTGCCTCATCTTTTATGCGCAAGGCCACGCTAGTCTCGCGGGGCAAATTGAAGCCGCCCTCTTCCAGAGAGGGCGATGAGACAATGCCGTTTCCACTCATATTAATCCCATCATCTACTTGCTGTTGCTGTTGTTGTTGTTGTTGCTGCTGCTGCTGATGATGACGCAATGGCCCACTTAGCCTATAAAGTGGTATCAAAGCTTGCTGCTGCTGTTGATGATGATGTTGTTGGTGTTGTTGATGATGTTGCGATGTCTGCTGGTCGCCTGGAATTGTCGGTGGTTGCACCTTCTTAGCTTGTGCCGTCGATGTGTGCGGTTTTAGTGAACGATGCATGGCTATGGTTATCTTCTCTTAGGCCTTCTCGCCCGGGCCAAATTTCTAGCAACAACGAAAGCGACTCCTGCAAGACCAATGAAATGAAGCAGAGAAGTTGTGTGTATTAGAAAAAATCTGTCCACCAGATGTGCACCAGAACCAGAAATCTGCATAATTGGGCACGACTAAAAATAGGGTCACACTCTCGTGTGTGTTTGTGTGTGTGTGTGTGTGTGTTGTTTATGACATGACAAAGCGGTGCGATGCGGCAAGTCAATAAACCCGGGCACAACCTCCACCCCTAGTTCACCACATCGCCCTCCGACTAAACCCCTTCCCACCTCCTGACCGCCGCCCCCCCACCTTACCAAACAAAGTAGAAGAGGCAGCATCGTATTACAAATTTCATTCACAAAAATGCAAGTAGCTCAACATTTAAAAACAAAGTCGACTTGTTATATGCCCTATATCTGAAAACTTATATAAGATACTATTAAAATGTTAGTTTATTAAGTGGCAAAAATGAAATATAAAACATTGTGAATCGATCTGGATCCAGCATACTCTATTTTATACCCTACACTGTGGCCATATAGATGAGACGAGAGGAGGGTGGGAGAAGTAGTGGAAGAGGGAGGTTAGAAGGCTGCCGCTGCGTCTGTGCCAAAGTTCGTTGACTGACAACAAGCATACATAGTGTGCAGAATGGGTTGGGACAGCGGCAGCTGCTGTTAGTTCTCCTGCTTGGCTGTCGTCGTCTAGCCACAACGTCATAATACACTTGAAAAATGCATGAGCACAGCGGAGGCGACTCTGTTCGGTGGCAAAATCTGGCCAAAAGTCACGAACAATCGACTCAAGTCAAGTCATTAACACAAAAACGCACACATACACACACACACACAGCCACACACATAGACAACAACTTAGAATGAATTCAAGGAAATAACGGAATAACAATTTTCGAACTTGGATAGAAACGAACGGGTATCGATAACAAAATAAGAGAGACAGACAATATGACAGCCACCTGTTCGATTACAAATATGCTCGATATATACCATATAGCCGGCCAGGTGTGCGTAAGTGGGTGGGGTATGGGTGGGTGGTTGAGTCTTTGGTAGGTAAAAATTGCCAAAAACAAAAAGTGCGGTGGGAGTAGTAAATTTTATTTACACATTTGCAATGTCACCGCCTTTTTTAATGAATTTTTATGTATGCAACTGCAACTATAGCTGAAAAGAGAGATTTGCGCATAGAATGAGAAGAGAGAAAGCGGAATAAGAGAGAGCGCAATTGCAGTAAAATTTACTGAGTAAAGTTTTTGGCAGTTGTTGTTGTTGTTGCTGTTATTGCTGTTGTGTTAGTAGTAGTAGTAGGGTAGTATATCAACTGCAATACACAAATGTGGGTTGGCTGCGGTTGGTGCACCCTTCCACCTCTCATCTCACGCCCCTTCACACTACTGCTCCCTTTTCACCCGCAGATGTTGTTGAACCGTTACCGGCTTGCAAAATTTGTTTTTTTCTTCTCTCTCTATTCCCTTCCCCTTTTCTTTTTTGTGTCTTTCGTTGCCTGGTTTTTGTTAAGCATTTTTATATGCTGCTTTTGTGCAAAACATTTAATTGCAAACATGGACACAACCCAAACATGCCTCGGGGTGTTTTGGGGTAAGGCTACAAATATAGCGCGATAGTCATACACAAATATCTAACCCACCAGAGATAAAACCCGAAAACTATTGTTGTAGTTGTGGGCGGGTGAGTAATCATAATGAGGCATAACACTAGCTCGCAGCTGTACAGTATATACACTATAATAAATACTCTTTTCATTTAATGTTTAAATGAAATATCCCATTGCTTAGTGCTTACTGTAGGAAATAAATGTATACCCTGTAAATCGTAGGTATATTAAAATAGTAGAACGTTTGTAAAAGCTAAAGCTTAAAAAAGTATATCTACTAATGTTCGTGATTAATATGAAATATGGGCAACTTGAGACAAAACTGGATATAATCTACTTTTGATAACGTGCTGGAGATAGGATCGCATAGGGTATTTCAAAGTCGACAACATTAAACTAAAAATACCAACGACTGGTTTTCATGTTGTAAGCATAAAAACTGATTGGAAATGCAATTGGAGGCTTGGGACCCTTTTCTTTTCATTTTTTTCTTATTTTTTGAGTGTTAGAAAATACATAATACGAAAAGGGCATAGAGGGGGGAGCCGGAGCCACGTATGGGAGAGGGATGGTTAAAAGATTTATTGATTGTCGTTGCCGTCATACACACTCACACACACACAACCGGGATTCATTGATGGATGTACAATGAAGCGGAGTTGCGGTTTTCAAGTTGCCAACAAAAACGCTGAGCAACTAAAAATAATTATGGTTACCCACACATACACAGATACACACACATTGGAGTTATACATACACACACTAATGCAATAGAGTTTATACAACTATGGGACAGGGGGTGGTTGGTATGGTGCCATTTCCTTTGGGGGAAAGTTAACAAAATCTTTAAATTAAAGTTAGGGTATACAACTTAAAATGTGTATAAGCGATAAAAAATGGAATAAATAAGAAAATACATTTGTATTAGAAATCGAAATAAAATAGACAACATGGTAGAAATATAATTGAGTTGATATCGATTAGGATTGTATGAACATACTTCCACACATATGTATGGTACATACATATATATTCGCTAATAACTACTAAATAATATTTACTTTAGAATGGATATATTGGATGCGTTTCTCTATTTTTTCTCGAATGTTTTCAGTTTTCCTTGTTGAATTAATTTCAAGTTCTTGCTGGCTAATTTGTAATTTAGATTTATGCAGCATTAAATGTAGCGTACATTTGATTTTTACTCTATTTATTGGTTAAACAGAAAGTGTATTAAACAGTCGTTAATTGGTTAAACAATTTGCTAGTTGCCTTTTCATATCGTTAAAGTTTACTGGCATGAGTAATCAGCCAAATGGAGCGCAATAAAATGGCAAATGGCAACACAACACGGCCAATCTATCAGCAACACCAGCCCCAGCCCCAGTCCCTGCCCCACTTCCACAATCACCAGCAACACCATCCGACCAACCCAACTCAACCCCCCCTATCAGGCCGATGCTGAGGCTGGAATCAAATGAAGCGCATCTCAATCTCATGTTTATTAACGGTGCTCAACTGTCACACTTTTCCCTCTCTCCACCCTCTCTTTACGTATGTGAGTCTGTTAGTTGTGGGTGGGTGGGTGTGTGTGTGTGGGTGTCATTAAGCCCGTTAGATAAAGTAAGGTTCTTCTCGCCTCATTCTCTCCCTTTGGTTTTATGGGGGCAGCGTCGGCTTATTGACTCTTTTTTCCCCTCTTTTTCTTTATACTTTTACTACTTTTTTTGCTTTTCCATTCTGCGGGTTCTTTGCATATGACCTGCTCGAAATATATATTCCTTAATGCTGGACAAAAGTTTTCAGCACTTTTTCTCATTTTCACTAGCCCTGCTGCCTGCCACGCCTTTTGTCTCTGGCAGAAGAAGGCATTGTACTTAGTGCCACATAATATACATATGTATGTATGTACATACTATATTTTGTTGTTTTTTTAGTATAGTTTTTTATTTTCATTTTCTTCTTTACTCCTTCTTCTTTTCGTTTTGTCAAACACAAAGATGGTGTCTGGTGATGCTGCTGGCTGACTGCCTGCCTGACTGTCGATAGCTCGAGATGATGTTGATCTTGCCAAGCGCAAAGACAGAGACACAACAACCATATCCATACGAAACCATAATGGCCACGGGCAGCCCAAACTTGTTTTGCCTGTAAAAGGGAGTTGATGTTGAAGTTGCAGTTGAAGTTTGAGTTGTTCAAGTAGTTGTTGTTGTTGCTGCTGCTGCTGTTGCATTGTCTCTGCATTTTGTTTCAGGTTTCAGGCAAACGCCAAGAACGGACAAAAACAACAATCATGAATAAGCTCACAACCCCGACTATATCTCTATATATAATATGTATGTATGTATGTATGGATGTAAAATATATCTGTCTATATTTGTATGTTAGGGCGGTTTAGTTTTAGCATGAACATTTTTATTACCCTGTCCCATAAAGGGTTCCTTGGAAAAAAATGTTAACCCAGATAAAGATAAAGATGATATACCAATATCCAATATGTAACAAAGAAAGACGGGAAAACCAATGTTAGGGATTTCTAGGTGATCGACTTAATAAGAACCGAAATACAATAAATAAACTGAAATAAGCGAGGATTCAAAATGGATTTGGTTACGATTTTGTCTCTGAGCGGAGTTGCATTAGGTTTAACATTTTTGAGTCGATTTCTTTAAAACAAAAAATTAATATAAACCCAGTGAAATTGTCATGTTATATAATCCAACATTTGTTATATACATTAAATAAAGAAATATGTAGTTCTTACTTTTACATTGCTTTTTATATTGCTTTTACCAAATGTAAGTTTTGTTTGTTTTGTAGTGTCATATCACAATGATAATTTTCGATAACAGATAAAATGTAAAGATACCTCCACATACATATATGACTTTGATAACCCCATTATTCATTTCTTATCTAATAATTCCTTCTTCTTAAAACATAATCCATTTCTGGAATAGTCAGTCTAATGAAAAACACCTTGCAAATTGAATTTGTTTCATTGGATAATCTTCAATTGGAAGATCATTAAAATAATTAATATATATTCGTTAATTGTTCACATATTTTCCGATCAACCAATTTAAGGTAATTCCATTTACTATGCCATGTAACTGTTTCTAGTCTGAAACTGAAATATTGTCTGGTAAGCTTGTTTTGGGATATGGGAACGTTCGTAGGAGTATATGCATGTATGTATGTATTATAAATGCAGCTTTCTGAAGATGTGTCAAAAGTGTGGGCGGACCAGACGGGGCGGAGACTTACTTTGTGCAGTTTAACGGTTAATGCAAACGAAGACAACAGCAATAACAAAAACAACGAATGCGTTGCGCATATGGCACAAAAAGAAGGAGAAGAAGGTGTTGGTGGAGGGAGAGGAGGTGCAGTCAAAGAAGAAGACAATTCCAGCCAAGACGGACGAGCGTCTAAATAAGGCGACTGACGGGCACGTACATACAACAGAGCCAAGACAGAGACAGAGACCAAAAATGGCCATCAATTTTTTTGTTTTTTTTTCCTCTGCTTTTCTTTTTGGACACAGAAAACGCGAACAAGTTGTAAAGCGAGCAATGAGTGCAGACAAAAGAAGTAACGATATCAGTAAGGTAGAGTGAGAGCAGAGGAGTGATGTGGGGAACATGGCATTTACAGCTACATTGAACTTTCCGTTAAAACACGCCCACCGCCCACTATGCCAAAAAAAAAACAACAAAAAACGAAAGAAAAACCAACAAAAAATCTGCGTATGCAGCTACTACTACGCACACCAATACATATATACACACACATACACACATACAAGCAAACATGCGTAGGCTCGGTTTTTTTCGTACTCTGTACTTTTGTTTTTTGCAACTGTGTGAAAAATCTGCAATTTACCATTTTAAAAAGTTGTTGTCGTTGATTTAAATAATTGATTTATATTAAACACTTGGGAAATATATAAAAACCAACAAATTTGTATAAATTACAATTGATTTTTCATATGAAAATTCTGTGCAAAAAATTTCTTTTTACACCAACACACAGACACACATTCAAACACCCAAGCACAGCACAGCACACACACACACGCGATGGCCGCGCGAGCTATAGAAAAATGTTCGAGTTTGGCTTAAAGCCCGCTCCTCGACTTGACAACGACCGCAAGTCAAAGCGTATTGAAATGCTGAGACGGAGGCTCCAGCCACTATAAGTAACGGCAACGAGTTGGAGTCCTCGAGAGAAACAGAAAGAGAGAGAGAGAGAGAATTGGAGCTAAGAGCCAGAGAGGAAGGTGATGCGCACCTCTCTCTCTCTCTCTCCGTGTATCTCTCAATCTATAGCTCTCCTCCTATTCTTCCAAGTTGAAGGCAATTTGTTGCAATTGAAACAATAACAATTTCATCAAAGCAAAAGGCAATTTGTTGTTGCTTGGCAAATTAGTTGGTTAATAAATGAATGGGTGAACCAGAGGAAGGAAAATATGAAAAAAGAGATTGAAAATTAAAGGGGAATTACAAAGAGGAACACTAAATCTAATCAGTCAAGCTAGGGATGCATACATAAGTACACTATCAATATAATATTTTCCATATCTGTAATGGGACAAGTGTTTTGCAATAAATTTTGTAGTCAATTTAATTTTAACTTAATATTAACGCTTGATAATCTTTCAGAGTCAAAGTAAAACATTTACGTAATCCAGTGATATCTCAGAAAATTAAAATTAATAAAATAGCGATAATATCGACGATCAGCATCCTACAGTGGGACCAATACTTGAAAAATATTTAAGTTGATCGATTTTATAACTATTTTACATAAAAGGAAAATTACCTAAACTATATACACAGATAATTGGATTATTTAATTTAAATTTAATTTATACTTTTTTTTAGTTTTTCTATAATCTTCTTAAATTATCCCACTGTACCGCATATGCCACAAAAAGACAAACAACACACATACATGCTTGTACATATTCATATGTATGCAGGCAAACACACACACAGGCAGACAGTTGGCCAGTCAACCACTTTTTAAGCCGCATAGGCCAATAAGAGAGACAGAGAAAGAGAGAGAGAGAGCGGCATCAAGAGCGAGATATATAAAGAGTGCGGTACTCGGGCTCCAAACTCCAACTTGCGGCAACTTTAATTTAAATTCAAAGCGAGTGCGCAGCTCTCTCTCTCTCTCTGCCTCTCTCTTTGCCCTGCTGATGGTTCTAACACTTCATTGGAGTTGCGACAAGTCATTTGATTCCCACACAAATCTCAGCATATTTCTCTCCCCACTCCCCAACACATTGTATCTCTCTCTATCTCTGTGTAATATTTGTAGCCCTCGCTCGCTCACACAGTTGTGAGTTATGTGCGCTTTCTATTGATTTATGGCGCAATCTGAGCTTTAGTTGCAACAAAAGGCACATTTCAATTGAAAATTAAATGCAGTTTGTTAACAAGTTTACATAAATCAATCCAGAAAAAAAATAAACAAAAGCAAGGCAAATATGTAAATTAAATAGTTTTAGTTGTTTAAAACTCCCCCGCTTTGCGCCAGAGTTGTCACGCGCCAAGCGGCTGGGCTGAATGCCGCTCGAGCATGACAAATACAAAGCGATAAACAACAAGCCGAGATGAAACAAAGGGCAGCAGACACGTGTTGGTTTTACCTTAATTATATAAGGTTGAGTTGCAGTTGCAGCAGCATCTGCAGGAAATTGAAAAGAAAACTGCAGCTGTCTCCACTGAATGGAAATTTAAATCCAAGAGACAAATTGGGAACAGCTGGCAACCCTTAGAGACCCAGACAGATGGTAGCGGGAAAGAGAAAGGACCAAAAAGGCGGCATCAAAACAAAAACAAAGAAGTTAGGATAGCGGGGGAAACGCGGGGAAAAACTATTGGAAATCTAACTTACCTTTTTTTTCCTTTTTTATTTGCCTTCAAGAGCAGCAATGTAAACATTAATTTGTTGTTATGACTTTACTTCTTCGTTTTATGGCATTTCTACAAGCATTAACAAAACTACACTCACACATACTCACTCACACACCAAATTTTGTGTCAACACATAAAAAACCAGATTAACGTTTTTTTTTTCTTTTTTGTTAAGCACTGCTTACGTAGTTGTTGTTGGGACTGGTTTTTATTGTTTGTCGAGCTGCCGCCATTTTCTTCTGTATTAACAAAACTACACTTTTCTGCAGCTCTCACTCCTTATGTATTGCATATTCATTTATTGCTTCTTTTTTGCAATTCATGTTTTTTATAACAATTTTTCAAATTTCAAAATTTTCAAATTCAAACTCGAAAACGAAATTTCCGACACCGACGGACCGCAGAACCGCCCACGACGAACACAAAAACGACACTATAATCAAATTTTTTTTCTTTTTGGTGTTAACCAACACCTGCAATCTGTAAAAGTTTTAACAGCGCAAATGTGTGATGTGCTTAACAGCACCAAATGGATTAACAGAACCAATGTTATTTAACAACATTTTTTAATTTTCACGTTCTTTCTTTATACTGGGAGCCAATATTATTAATCCCTATGTTTTAGTATCGGTTCATCCGATATTTGATGACAACATTTTTGCAGTAATCGTTTCTACTTCAAATTTGCCGCCGTGATTCAAATTATGATGTTTTAAGTGTACATGATGTTTAGAAAAACAATGTAAATATGACAAGAATTAGACAAATTTATGACATTTTAGAACATATTTTTTTTAAACACTTAGTTAAATTTTTCCTTCCAACCTTAATAAATACACATTTTGGTGTTTTCTTTCGGTTAGTTTAGTTTATTCTGTATGTATGCATATATTTATTTACTTTATTATTATTTGTATAATTTGTGTGTTTCGTATTACGGTTATCATACATAAAATAAATTAAATAATGCTCCATTTGTTTTTCTTTTGTTGTACACAATACATATATGCTGTATGTTAGGTAATTTGCTGATTAATACATAAAAATGTATGTATGTACATATGTACGAACATATTCATACATATATAGATATATATTTTCAAACTCAACATTTTCCTGCTAGCAATTTCCATAGTTTTCATTTCATCAATTATTGTTGCTAAGTCGTTTTCCAATGGGTTATAAAATAGTTGTTCAACATGCTTTGCATTTTGTTTGTCATTACTATTATTATTTATATTATTATTTGTATGTATTATAGTTATTCATTTTAAAACTTTCGAGTTTATGTTTTTGTTTCGGTTTCTGTTTTCGGCCGCAATTGTTCCATAATGATGTTTCGTCTCGTTTTCATTTCATTTCGGTTTTGTTTTCATTTTTTGTATTTACAGCAATTGAGATATACAATGTATAATAGTAGTATTTAGTAAATGTTTCGCTACAGTTTTCTTGAAACTTTCAAGTATTTTGTCACTAAATTTCATAAATAAATTGTTTCGTTCATTTTCGATTTTTAGTTTTGTTTTTTTTTTGTACAATAGACGAGTGTTTTTTTTTTTTATAAGTTTTTCTTGATTTTCATATCTTTCTTTTCTTTGTGTGTGTGTTTATCAGTCGTTTTTCATTTACTTTACATGAATGTGCTGGAAATTATTGTTAAGTTTTACTTTCTTTTTAGGTTTTCTTTTGTTTTTTTTTTTTTTGTAAATAATTCTCTTTTTTTCCAATATATGTTGATTACCAGAATTGTAGTTTCTAAATTGACACAGATAATTTAAGATCACAAAGCGTAGAAGAAAATAGTATAATACAACAAAAAATGTAACCAAAACTAAAGGGGAATTAAATATGTTACAATAATTACATGAATATATATATATATATAGATATAATTGTATATATGTCATACAATATATATACATATATACTTGTTGTTAATAATAGTATAATATGTTAGATTAGGTTGATGTTCTTGTTAGGTTTTTTTCCAATGCAGACTTTAAAATATTTACCCATAAATTGATTCTTGTTGCAGACACCAAAAAAGTTTAAATTTTTTCATTTTGTTTTTTTTTTGATATTACAATAATATAAATTGTTTTAAATTACAAAATACAATAATAAGTACACATCTTGGATTGTAAATAGAATCGTTTTCATACATATATATATGTATATATAATAGCCATAGACAAACCAACTGCATCTGTTTTTGATTTGACAGATTGACAGTACAGCTTGAGCGTGGGAGGGGGCAATAGGAGGATGTGCACATCTTACATCATAGCGATACGATTACAATACAATATATATATATATATATATATGTATATATATTTATATCATATGTGTGATAAGGATTCTTATGCATTAGAGGAAGATTAGAGACAGTTACAGTTACATACAGTTGCGTGTCTGTTATGTGAGTCAGTCAGTGTGTGTGTGTGTCCTTTTTTGTCCTTGTCATTTCCGGGAATTAAATTCCATGGACTCATCTTTTGTTTTTTTAGGAATACATAATCATATTCTATACATATACATACATATATCCGTCCTTCTGTCTGATTGTAAATTGTCTTTAGTTTGTTGTTTTTGTTGTTTATAGTGTTCCAATTGGCTGACAAAATGGTTCCACAAAAGAAAAAAAAATATAAATAATTTACTTCTTACTCTTGCGCTTCTTTTGCTCCTCTTTGGCCACCGCCGAGGCGGCGGTATTCAATAGATTCATATTTGGTTTAATGGAACCCTTCTTTACCGTAGCCGGTTGTTGGGGTGTGGCCTGAGTTATATTATTATTCGTTCCCGATGTGCCATTCGATGTGGCTTGCGAATTGTTTGACAAATTGTTGGCCGGTGTGGCTGGCGTTTCGTCCTGGAAGAGGGGATTCTTAACCTCCATTTCACCAGTGGGTGCCAGGCCGGGACATTCATAGACCGTATAGTCGCCCTCCTCGTTATCATCATCGCTTTCCACATCCGAAAGTCCGCAACTGCCATCGGTTGCCTGGCAATTCTCCATGGCGATGATCTGTTGCTTCTGATGCTGATAATGATACATTTGGGCGCTCTGCGCCAACTTTCTATCTCCCGAGGGTGAAACATCCTTATTGGGTCCGGTAACACCGTAAGCAGGATAATCCACATCAGCGGCGGCCTTGCTGCGGTTGTGGAACCTGAATTAACGAAAGGAAAATAAATTAATTAAATTAAGTAAGGGATATATATTTACACAGAAGAAGATACAATATGCTAACAGAATAATCCGTTTTACTATGAATAAATTCCCATTCCATAAAAGAACATCGGAAAAAGAGTTATTCTTGTCACCAAATTTAGATTTTTGCAAGTTTTACAAATTGATTATTGAGTTTACTATATATATTTATCGTATAGCTGCTATTGGTATATTTGATATTTGATTCTATTAAATTTTCTGAAAATCGGTTGACTATAAAGCTTTCATTCAAAGACCTAACAGGATTCCGTTCTATGTGTGGCGTTTTGCAACACTGAAAACAGTCTTTCCTTTTTTGAGGTTATGTAACATGGTTTTGAAAATTATTCATTTTTCAATCAATTTTCAAGGGCTATGTAATGTAATTTAAAAATAAAACTTGTTAAGTATTTCCATTAATTTTCTTTCATAAATTTTAGAATAGTTTGTGGATTTCACTGTAGTTCTAAACAGTTGTTTAACTTACCAAGTAACTCCCAGAGCTAGTAATCCCACGGTGATAGCTGCACTGACTCCCGCTATTAGTGCCACTATATATACACCCATTTCGCTATTCATGCCCAGATGTTGCCTGAGAACGAGTTGCTCTCCCGCTTCACCCGATATTCCATTGGCCACTGTTAGTAGTGGATTTGGGGATTTGCTTTGCTTTTGCAATTTATCGATGAGAGCATTGATCTCATGTGAATTGGATGCACTGGCTCCGGCCACTGCAGCTGCTGCTGCAGTTTGAGGATTAATGCGATGGAAATTGGCATTGGCGGCATCTAAAAGTTTGGGTGGCTCGACAGGAACTGGTGCTGACACAGGAACTGGCACTTTGGTGCGTGGCGTAGCAGAAGCTGGTGTAGGCTCTATCGGAGCATATTCTTCATAATCATCGAGAGCCCGTGAGTCAAGCTCACCCGACGGATCATTCGGATTGTCAAAGAAACGGGCATCGTTGGGACCGACAGCGAAAGGAATGCGCTCCCTTAGGGCATTATTTCGTCTGATATTATCATCCAATCGCTGAGAGTGTGTGGTGGGCAGATAAATTGGTTGCATTGGAGGCATTGGAGGCAATGGGGCCTGTACAGGCATGCCATCAATGGCACTGCCATAATAGCCATCAGCCTCTACATTGTCGTATTGGTCATATTGTTGATTCTCCAAATTATTACCATATTCATCATCTTCCGCCTCCCGTTCCACCTGTAACTCCTGTTGACGCTGACGATACCGCTCCCTTTCCAATAACTGCCTCTGGCGATCCATTTTCATGTTAATCTCGTGCAATTGCTGATCAAATTGCTGCTGTAGCCGGCGACGGGCATGCTGTTCCATCATTTGGGCCAGAAAAGCATATTCCTGTTCATATTGCGGATCTATGGCGACCGGTTGTTGAATGGGACGACGACGTAGTCCTGCAAAGATTAGACGGAAATGCAATTCCTTTAGAGGGAGAAAGAAAATATTCCAGGTAGAGGTGGATTGAAACTGATTATGCTAATGACAAATGTCCAGTTGCGTGTCAGCGGATAAAAATAGAAAGAGTAAAACCAAAATAGCATTAACGAAATATAAAAGGATTTGGATTCGGTTATTAAATGCCGCCATCGAAATAGACAAACAAAAGTCCATTTAATTGCCATCGGGTTTAAAAATAGACCAATTACACACGAGCCTCTAGCCAGTCGAAACACGCACACGCGAGGGTCCTCACTCCCCCGCCCATGAAAAGGACATACACACACACACGCACACACACACACTCAGAGGGAGAGCCTGTGACGTGCTTGGAAAATTTTATTTGATTTCGTGTTGCTTTCGGCACTTCACTTTCCGCTGTAGAACTTCATAAAAAAGGATAAAAGATTTAAATACTCTATCTTTTAAGAACTAAAATAAGAAAAATTTATTGTCGAAAATGTTGGAAAAAAATATAGCAAATTAATGTAGAAAAAGTAATTTCAAATTAAAGTTAATGGCCTTTTGAAGATTGATTTCCGTATGGATAAAGTATATTTGCATATAGACAAAACAACTGAACTGCAGGGGCAAAGTGCTTACGTACGAACCGAAGCTAAAGCCACCACCTGTGTGTGTGTGTGTGTGGGTGTGTGTATGTGTGTGTGGGTGGGTGGAAGGGCAGGTCAAAGCGTTAAATCTGTGTGTATGTATGTATCTTGGTTGTCAGTATCCTGTGACCGCTGCATTTCCATTTGTGTTTGGTTGTGGAAGGCGTCCCCCGAAACGAAGTCAAAGTGCGCGTGGGTGTTTTGGTTTGATTCGTGAATATTTGATACTCGATGGAAGTAGGTACGTAGGATTCGTACGTATACACAAAACGAAGTGTCTCGGCTTGGAGATTGGGGCTATTTCATAGCCTTCCTGCACCATTCACGACGACACAAACACACGGATACGGAATGGGGGAAAACTTAAAACTATGTGCGGCTTTGAATGTAAGTGTGCTGCTATTTTTAGACGTACCTGGGTAAACGGACATTTCGCAATGACCCAATATGCTGCACAATATGGCTGCAACCAATACACAGGCTATAGGCATGCCCATGTTGCACTTCTTTCGAATTTGTCAATGTACTTATATTTTTAATTCAATTCAATTCTCAATTCCTGGATTGGATTAGTTCTCTTTTTCAATATTTAACTTTATACATATGTCAGTTTGGCTAACAATGAAAAGTTGCCACCATATGGCCGGTTAATGTGGCCTGTCCGTGCCCTTTCAATAGACTACATACATATAATAACGACGACAGCGACAACGACAACGACGACGACAGAGTTTATTGATTTTCGCGCACACACACTGAGAATTCTATGGCAGCTGGTGGTTGCTCCCTAATTTGCACTCTGCACAAAGAGTACCTTAACAGATACGTGTGGGCGTCCAATATTGTTCACAATTTACATTAGTTAACGGCACTTGGAGGTCTATGTGGGTCAAGTTATCGTTAGATAAGATGTCATTCCGCTTGCACCGTTTGCTAGAAATGTCAAATGTTGCACTTTTGTGTCAAATTGCAATCACTTTTGGTTGAGAAAAATGGTTCATTCGTTGCTATAGCACTTGATTGGATCCCTGTGTTCCATTGCTGTCGACATTTACCGTTATACTGAATGAGCCTGGCGGCGCCAAAGAACGAGTCAGTGACGCAAATGTTATGTCCACCCCCGCACTGTTAAATGTTGCGGGCAGCTTTCTAGGGACACAATATTGCGCCTGCGCCAGACAAATACACAAAAAAGAAAAGCTCAGCACGTCCCATGGATATTCTTTGAATCAACATTCGCATTCATGAAAAAGCCGAAGTCCGATTAGACTTTCTGTCAGCTAGCAGGTGGCTGCTACACACACACGCACACATACAAACGACCTCCACGCCCCCCACAACCCCCACTGACAATCCCATCAACATCCTTCAGATCCCATACTCCCGCACTCAAGTGTAGCTTTTGTAATGGGCACGCGCTGAACCATTTTCAGTTTGGGATAGGACAAATTTTATTTTTATCAATGAAATTTTGTGACTCTGAAAGCTTTTCCGTGTGCAGGTGCAGAATGCGTTTATGGGTTAGGGTATTTGGGGAAAACGAAGTTTAGAGAGAGGGCGAAGGCTTAATTTTTCAAATAGTCAGCGAGGCATTTATAATGAGCTGAAACTTAAAAGTTTAAAAAAGCAAAAATACACCGCTTTTGATACTGTTAAAATAAATATCTCGAAAAAGAGAGTTTATATATATGCAAGGTCCTCATAGACAGCGACTACTGTTTATTAAAAAAAAGCCGTAGCTAAGTTTCACACCTTCTTGATGGTATGCCAGTTAAAATTGGAACTGGAACTACAAAGTGCTAACAATTTTGTTAGGCATTATCATATTTTCAAATCTGGTCACACATTTCTATCTGAGTCATTTTTAGATAGCGACAAAGAAAAAACTCATAAACAAATCAATGGCAGCATTAAAAGGTAAGAATATTGCGACTTAAGGATAACTTATTAAGATTTGCCACTTTCTATGCTCTGTTAACGCCGCTCGCCAATCCTTAACGCCGTCCGGACGATGATAAACACCAACAACAAAACAAACAGCGTAAGTGTCGGCCACAAGCGATGAGCACGTGAGCAAATTCAACGCACGACACTCACGGGGCACGTAACTGTCATTGAATCAAAAGGATGTCAGTGAAGTTGTCCTTGCTCACGGTCTCATCTTTAAGGGATGGTTTTCTGCGGGATCTTTTTTCTTTTATTAATCGTCCTCCTTTTTACAGACTACTTCTTTGTGCATTTCTCACATGCCTGGGCATGACATTTTTGATCTTGGCCTGCGCCATTCCAACTCCAAAGATCTTTTACCCGTTCTTTGTTCTACTCTTCTATGCACTGTCTGTGCTGCCAGTATTGATAGTTAAAAGAACCACTCCACTAAATGAGACGAATCCCAAGGTGGAGTTTGCCCTCTTCCTCACTGCTGGCATGGTGTTCAGTGCCTTTGCTTTACCCGTCGTTTTGGCGCATTCTGCAGTGGTAAGTCGAAATGGAAATCCGAGATGCACAACAATCAGGCAATTGTTTTTTCCCTTTTAGATAACCTGGACTGCTTGCACCTTGACGATAATTGGAAATATTATTAACTATGGAACGATTTTCGGTTACTCATTTAGGGAAGATAGTTTCGATGCTCCTTATGGTGGCATGTTTTAGGCAGCATTCTGGGATTCTTTAGTTGTAAGCGCATGCAGTCAATCTCAGCTATTTAAAATAAAATTTATTCAAAAACTTCAGACATAAGTTAATAAAGACACTTTAAATTATATAATGATTTAATTCTCAAAGCTGGTCAATAGGAACATTCAAATTCGCGGCAACCGATTGTTTAATAAAAACAGTGCTGTAAGTCGAAAAATTAGTGTTGGAAGTGACGTTCTTATTGCGTTGCCAGATACCAGGAAAATAAAATAAAAAAATTAATTAAAAAATATCAAATTCGAAACCGGAAACTCCAAATGACGGGTCAGAATTCTAATCCCGATATTGAGAAAATAGCGGAAGAAGCTAACGAAGCGGAGAAAGGTACTTCCGAGGATGAAGAGGAATGGGAGTTGTCTAGCGACGACGACGACGATGAAGAAGAGGAAAAGGATGGGGAAACCGAAGAAGAGGACCTTGGCGTGGCTTACAGTCTTTTAGATTTAGAGGATCCTGGTCCCACCCTCCGTAAGCAACCTTTTAAATTGAAACATAACAAAACAGGGTAAGATAAAAGGACGCTTACAGAAAATGTTGACTTTCAAGGATATACTCCCTTACAGAAATATCCTTACTGTGCATCATACGATCAAGGAAAATGGTCGGCAGTTGCGTATTCCCATTTCTGCCTGCTGCTTCAACATGGATAGCAACAAATTGGTGGCCGTTGACAAGCGGTAGGTCTTGAAATACAGCCAAATCTTTTCCTGCAAAACATTCTTCCCCCTTCTTTGCAGCGGCAACATATTTATCTTTGATTTTGTGAGCAAACGGTATTGGCGCTTGAACTTTCGCCTGCCCCAGGCTCGTCTAGTCCATCCTTCGCCATTGCATAAAAGTCTGTATCTAGTGGCCAACAAATTGGGGCAGGTGTTCATAGTAGACGTGGACAGGTCTGTGGTAAGCAGGCGGAATCAAATGGGAGACGCATCCATTGATGAAATATCGTGGGGTAATCGTTTGAAAAATACCAACGTGTCCAATGCTCTGATGAGATTCGGCCCCGATGCTGTTCTATTGAATTTGCAGACCTTGAGGATCTCTCATCAGTTGGAGTTTGATCAGTCGCGATATACCTTAAAGTTTGCTGGATACTTGCCCAATTCGGATCAGTTTTTTACCTGTTTTACGAATGATTCTATTCATGTTTGGTCCTCTAATTCTTTGAATACCCTGAGAATGGCCCAACCCATCAAGGCAAGGAATCGCAAGTTGCGCTTGTTGGGTAATAATGACTGCATACCAGAGATCACTCTTAGAGCTGCAAACCAAAGTGATGCAGAGGATGAGTTGGTTTTCAACTGTCAGGATCATGACTATGCCGATGGCTATCTTTTAAGCTATTGCTTTACTCCTGATGGCAATAAGTTCTGCCTGAGCAGTCTAGATGGTTTTATCATAATCCTCAGCACAGCCAGTTTCGATTTGGATAAGCTTTATCGTCTCAACGACTTTGTTTTAAAGCAAATGGCCTTCCTGCCGCAGCCCAAGGAGCGTATATTGTTTGGCATCACGTCCAGAAATCAAGCTGTAATGCTGGATCTGGCCCAAACGCAAAACAAATTGATAATCCAATCTTCTCAAGCTTCTTATATAAGTCTAAGCCGTGATGGCAAGTTGCTTTCGGTTCTGAATAAATGTGGTCAGGTGAATGTTTGGTCCACTTGTCGATTATTTAGTGCCCTTCAGGCTCAAACGCATTGTCTTAAGTTAATACAAAAGACTCTGTTAAAGCCAAACAATGTCACGTCTCTGCCCTCTTGCCTCTCTGCGAATAAAGAGATACGTCATCTATTGAAACCTGAAAGGCTAAAGGCCATACTGAAGGAGTATGGTTGTTATCCAGAGAAATATAGATTCCTTATATGGACATCTCTACTAGATTTACCCTTTAATAAGACTGAATTTCAGGCTCTGATCAAATTGGGCCAACCTCTAAAGGTCAAGAATCAGGCTAGAAATTTAAAGATTCGCCAGGAGTCGCATAGACGGGCAGTCCTTAAGATCTGGAGCTGCCTTAGTCAGTGGTGCAAATTGTTTGCCTATGCTGAGTTTATGCCTCATTTGATTTATCCCTTTGTCAGACAGTTGCCAAAGAATGGCCTGGTTTGTTTTGAGCTGTTGGTGAGCCTGATATTAAATCATTTCTCCTTGTGGTTTGAGTTCCATCCTCTTTCTCCGTCAAACTATTTGGCCATGGCTGATAATCTTTTGCAGCATTTCGATCCACAATTGTGCAAGTTTTTCAAAACTTTTGAATTGGAGCCCAAGGACTATGCCTGGTCCTTGCTGGCAAATGGCTTTGCTGAGGTCCTGGAGGAACAGCAATGGCTAGTCCTTTGGGATAATATCATAACAGAGCCACCATATTTTCCCATTTTCCTGGTCGTTGCCTATAATCTTCTTCATCGGGAGTTAATACTTCGTCTGCCCGATCAAAAGTCTGTTATTCAGTTCTTCCATGAACAGAATCCCATTGATATGACAAAATTATTTAAACGGGCTCGCACATTAATGGCCAAATGTGATTCGTCTTTGCATCCTCAACGCTTCATTACTGCATTTTCACCCATACCCAAAGGGGTATATCCAAAATTCCTGAAATATCCAACCGAATGGATAGCCCAACAGGAGGAACAAACTGTTGCGATAGTCAAACACTATCAGGATATTGAGGCACGTTTACGTCATTTGGAATTGGAGGAGATGAAGACCATGGAACGTCTGAAAAATGGCCTTAAACAGGAGGAGCATACGCGTCGTATCAAGGAGATGGAAAAACTTTATCAGGATACAATACAACGTGAAGAAGAACGGATTACCTGTCAACGAAAAATGCTACTCACCTACCAAATGGAGGTGAGAAGTCGCAAAAGTGAGGTCATCACTAAGATTCAGGAATCTGAACAACGACGCAAGGTCATGGAAATGGAAAAGGACATTGATCTATTGATGCACACCATCGAACGGGAGCGACGAAGAAATAATCAGGAAATGCAGTTGGCCGAGGATGAAATACGGAATCAGGAGATGGAACTGATGGCTCAACAATACTACAATGAATCGGGCGGAGAACCATTGGCTCAAAAGTACTATGATAATATATTGAAATTGTGCAGGCAACGCGACGATTTGCAGCAGAATCTACGAGAGGTAAGTAAAAGGATTGTAATCTTCTATTAAAAACCACTATTACACATTCTTGCAGATGACCATGGAACAGTTCCAGAAGCCATCCAATTCTTCCCCCACCCAGCTATTGAATATTGAACGTTCCATATTGGAGATCCAAAGAGAATTCAGCGACATCTTGGGCAGTGACAGTGATAAAACGACTTGAATGCAATATGCTTTTTTTAACAAACAAATTAAGGCACTTTTTTTTATGTAAAAATAAATGATAAAACTATAACTAGTAACAAGGTTCAATCAAAGGAGTTCCAAATGAAACCGATTCCAAAGAGATGTTACTTATGTCTGTAAAAAGTATTTGAACATTTAAACTCTGAACAACTAGGAATCGGTTCGGATTAAGTAAAGTTTTTAAGCTATACAATTAGTTTGTGGAATGTTGTATTCTTTTTTTCGTTCTAGTGGAAATCTCTCTAAATCCATTAACCCAAATATTATAGACGCTCCACATCTTTTCAAATAAATAAACAATTTTTCTAATTTTCTATAATTTAAAAAAAAATATCGATATGTAACCCACTGTGACTTTTTGTAACAATTCGAAATTCCCTCTAATCTTTCTCGGGCAGTTTAAGGACGATCTTTTACATCTTTTAAGAATCCAGTTTCAATTGGAACTTTTGACAAAATAATTTCTTATAACTAATAGAATATATCTAGATCACTGTTTAGCCGTGTTTGAACTAATTGTAGATGTAGGTACTATCATTTTGGGAACATTGATGACCAGGTGTATGGCTGAACCCGGGATTTGTAAAGGATTAGATGTAACTGTAAGGGAGAATAATAATTACATAATTTATATATTATTTAATTTTTGTTTGCTATCCATTGCATACCGGTCAAGTTGTTATTATTGTCCTGCTGTTGGAGTTCACTCTCTAGTCTGATAATTCTCTCGCGCAATTCTTGATTCTCCTGCTGCAGTTGGGCATTTTTGAGGCGCAATTCCTTGTGTTCATTACGCATTTTGTTGCGATATCGTGTGGCCGCCGCACGTCTTCTTTCCATGCAATCTTCATCCCGGTTTGGTTTGGGTTTTAGGGATTTTTGTGGCGCCACAAAATTACGCCTGTTGTTGTTACTATGAATAATAGCCTTAAGTCGCTCTTTTATAGGCAATTGGGATGTGGGGGTTAAACTGGCGCTACTGGGCTCTGGTGGTGGTGGATTGGGGACAATTAAAGGAGGAATTGGCAGTTTACTAGCTGTAGATGTTGAGCTGGGTTTGGGCAAGATGTAGGGACGCACAGTTTGTGCCGGAATGGTATTAGTAGAAGCGGTGACGGACGATTTGCTAGTCTTGGGAACATCGGTTGTCATCGGGAGAGACTGTGCAGGCAGTACCCAAGTGATCACCTGTGGATGTATCAATTGTAAGGGCGGCGGACCCTCCAACGGCGATGGAGCACCCGAAGTCGTTGTTGTGGCCAACAGTTGCTCCACATCCAGAGGACTGCTTTCATTCTGATCAACGTTATCTGTGGCAGTAGACGCAGCTACTATAGTTGTGGTTGGATCCACTGTTGGGTACACTTGTGGTGTATGGAGGGAATCACCATCGTTGGGTATTGGTTCGGGCCGACTCTCTGTTGGAGTGCCACTCACATTCTGTTCCGTCGCTCGCTGGAAGCCCAAATCAAAGGGATTCAGATCTTCAAACAGACCAACTTCATCACAGTTTTTAATCAGGCGGGTGGGAGTCGGCGTCTGATCGGCTACAAATATGTTCTCCGCCTTCTGCAAAGGATACAGGACAACGGAGTCAAATGCAAAGACTGTTCAGAGAGTTCAGCTGAAATTTACTTGTAATTTAAGATGCGGCCAATCTTCCTCATAGCAAACGTTCTCCTCTGGTCGAATATGGGCAAACGATATATCTGTGATGTCTGAAGAGGTTTCCATGGTGGTTTAAGGAATCATAATACAATAACTTATAATTATGTGGGTGAAGAACAAAAATAATACATGTAAACACAACAGTGGTGAACAAAATGCCGATAACACATTCTTATTCAGGTTTGTGTCGCCGCTATTTTAATTTGCGTCTCAGTTATTAACCTCAATAGTTGTCTAGATGGCGCTGTGTATGCAGGCCATTTTAAAATTTAGGCGCCAAGAAGAGGTCAAAACTAAAATTACCACCAACTATAACTCTGAGAACATAACTAAACAAATTATTCAACTCGATTTTTATACAATATATAGATATAATCTTGTTTTATCAGGCCAACCAAATGTTTATTTATGAGTATAAGCAGCACCTTCTTTTCTGATGTAACCACTTGGCCAACCACAACAAACTTTGACATTCAGCATTTCCGTCAATAATAATAATAAATAAAAAAAAAAAAACTACTGCGTATCGTACTCATGACATCAAAAGAAAAAAAAATTGGTCGCGCACCTCAAAACCTTTATTTTCACAGCACGTAGAAGCAATCATATATGAAAAAAAAACCAAAACATTTTTGGCAGTCAAGAAAACCCCATAATTTAAAATTTGGTATCTTTTAAATTAGATTTCTCATTGAAGGAAGCAAACGCAAGAACACGCAAATTCAAAATGTTTTTCGAAACATGCACGCAACGAGCAATTTTCTAAAACTCTTTTTCAATGTATTCCCACCACAAAAAAAAAAAACAGAAAAAAAAAACAAAAAGACAAAAGAAGAGAGAAAAAAAACGTTAAAAGGGCCATACTAACTTGTCTTGTGGGTCAAGTTCAGTGTCCAAATCGTCCACAGTCAAAGTCAAAGATGGTGGACTAGAGACCGAGCAGCAGCCGGAGCAGACGAGGAAGAGATGCACAGCATGAAAATTAAGAAAAAGTGATGCGTAATTACAGTCATTCTCTTTCACTGCAAAATCTCTATGGAGTAGAATGAGAAGAACCATGTCCCAGGCTTGGACTTGGACTGTATATGAACCTCAAACCGAACATGGATCTCAAACTGGACGACTATTGCATGCAACAGACGCGGTTTTTCGGACAGAGAGATGAGGACGATGAGGCTGCCGGTAGAAACAATCAGTTTGAAGTTCGTTCGCATAATTATGGGCAATTTTCAAAGAACATGCGTTCCGATGAACATCTCTCTCTCACTCAACTTGGTATCTGCAAACTGCTCGCATTCAAAGTATCGCCATTTTTTTCTGCTCCTTTTTTTTTATTTTATTTTGCCAATGTGGGGGCCAGAAGGTAACCCCAACCTGGCCACGATACACTGATACCTTGTGAGGTTTTTTTTTTTTCATTTGTTTCGCAACATTTGCAAATTATAGGCTTTTGTTGAGAACGTCACTAAGTCAGATCGTCAGCGGGAGTAACAATTTATTAGGCTTATTGGTGGTGCGGGTAAATCAAACAAGTTAAAAACTAAAACAAGAAATTTGCTTAAAATATTTATAATAGCATAACAATATTGCGTATTATAACTGATAACAATCAGTTTTAAAATAAAGTCAACAATAAAAGGTAAGATAAGTAACTAAAAATTACAATATTTTAGTTCCAAGTTCAAAATTACTCGGAAGTGTTAAAAAATATAGATATATATTTTAAATTATTCTTGTTTCAAAACTTAAATATATAATTGACATTAAGTGATTATTTCTTTACAGATTTATTTTAAAACGCTTTCATTTAGACATATAGTTAAAAAGCCTTAAGATTTAGGAATGCCTAATAGTAGAATTCCAACTATCCGGAGAAATGGGAACCACAGTATATCCGGATAAGCGGAGATCTGAATTTTATTAGTTTTGAGAAACAATACATGAAAAATAATTTAGAAATCATTGGTCTTACTCTACAATAAATTAACTATGATTTAATTTTTACCTTATTATCTTTATTATCTGTTAATGTAATTTATATTAATAAAGAAATTTCCTTTTCGCCAGCCAGATGTCTATCAAAATACTTTTCCTCTAAAGTTAATTAAGTTCTGATAAATCTTCTTTATGAAAATTACTTTTTATCCCGAATCCGATGTAACTTATAGTTATTTAGATTAGTTTTATTTAATGTGGAAATATTGTTTTAGACGTGGTTTTTAAATGATGTCAGCAGTCTAAAATTTTCATTTTAGGATTGTTGTAAATATTAAATAATAATAATAATATATTTACAAGAAACTTTGTAACATAAAAATCCTGTTACCATTTCTATTTAAGATCACTTGACTAATAAGAAATTTACTAAATTTAAATTTGCATTTATACTTTTCAGTTATCTTACAACTTATTTATAAACGAACTTGTTGCCAACCGTTGAATAAAGCCCTCAAGGATAATGAAAGGAGACGCAAAATTTACACTGTTGTCTCTCTTTCATTCTCTGTCATTTAATAACTCATAACGGCATCTGGGCCATGTGCAACAGAGCAGGATCCCAGATCCTTGAACCCCATTTCATGAATATTTAAGTAAACAAGCTGCTTCCTGCTGCAGTTTTCTGAATAGAACGCCCAAAAATACATTAAGTTAAATTCTTATTCTTTTTTGACTTTTTGTTTGGTTAAGAATTTGCCTAGCGGGCCTTATAAATATTGATATATTTAGAGAGAGACAGAGGGGGATAGAGAAAAAGAGAGGGAGTGAGAGTTACCTCAATTTCTGTATCGAAATATTTAAAATCGAAAGCTAAAATTCAACATTTCAATGCAACTTCCTCTTGGCCTGAGGTGGGGCAATAAAACTTCCTGTCTTGTTGCGTTTTCCGACGGCAAAATTTTAGTATCGACTTTGCAGATACAGATACAGATACTAAAACAGATACAGATACTTGTTTAGGAAGTTTTCTGTGTCTGTTGTTATTGTTGTTGGCGCTCCGATAATAATTTCATAATTATGGGTTATCTGGGCAAGTGGTCATTCGTAAATAAAAAAGCGGCAAAAATATCTAAAGAATATATATATAAAAAAAAAACAACTCAAAAAAAACCTTTTTTATCACTGAAAATGTTGTTGCTTGGCCGAGATTGATTGTCGCTAATGGGCGTTGAATGTGCCTGAGATTCTCAGTTCCAAGGAATTGGCCAGGTAATTGTTTTAATTGCCCTTAGACAGAGAGTCTGGGCCAGGCCCTGTGCCATGAAAGTGGAACAGGGCGAAAATGCTGTTAGAAAATCCACAAGAGAGCCAAAGCAATTAATTTATGACCTTGACCAATCGAATCCCTTCCCTTTCCCCCCTGTTCGTTCTTCTCTCTAACGGTTTATGGGCATTAGGTTTTAGTTGGACTTTTGTTTTATGGGTTTATTTTTTAGCTCGTGCGGCGAACGTGGTCATCATCATCATAAAAGTATCCATAAAGGATCGCTTGAGCTTCGGCACTCATCACTCGGATGATGGATTGCGTTCACTTTTGATGTATGTGCCACGTCTCAACAGGCGCTGGCTAATTGCTTGCCACAGAACTTGCAGCCCCCCAAAAACCATCTCAATCCTCTCTGGCTGCCCACTTCTACTGATCATTTCCATTTCCGTTAAGGCCGCCGGCCACATTGTCGTTTGAAGAGTCTTGGGCTAAAACTTTCGCTTTTACCTCTTTTGCGGGACGTTATTTGAAGTAGATGTACATATAAAAACCAAGTCACATCCTGTGCTGCCGGCGCATCCTTGACTTTTTCAACATAATTGGGCGTCTGGGGGCGTGACCGCAAGACTTGTGTCTAACATGTGCCATGGCTGAGAGAGAAACCTTTTTTTGGGTAGCAAAATAAAATCTTTCCTTGATAAGGGATAGGCGCTTGGGGGCAGGAGACTTGATCTTATTTTTTCGCATATATTTTAGACCCGCCAGCTAGGCGAATATAACGGTACTGGACTGCCTTTTTGGCCAATTTTAAAGGAATTTTAAATTCATAAAATATGATCCCCAATGAATCATGGCTAAAATGAATTGATTTGAAGGTGTTAAAAGAGACGCTCTTTTAATAGAAATTGAATTTACTAATTGATATGAGGGAAAAGTAAGTAAATTTATTAATCTGATTTTCAAAAATGAAATAAATTTTCCCTTTCTAACAAATTAATTAACGAATTGGTCTTTCCATTTAACTAATTAGCCCCCAAATCTTTGTTTATCAACACTGTTGAATAGTGTGACCTTACACTTTCTATGCTGAGCCGGGAATGATTAAAAAATTGTAAAATATTGTAGAATGTTACTTGAAATTCTTTCCAGCATTCGTATAAAATATTAATATATATTGTTTGACTAAAAATATAAATATTCATTTAACTTGTCATTCGATTTGTTTAAGACTAAATGCAGGTGCTTAAAGTACATAAATGGTTCATTTATAAAAGAATTTCAACCAGTTAAAATGGCTAATATAGACTATAAAATGAAAAATCATTCTAAAAACTAGGAATTGAACATATTTATAGATATGGTTTATTGAATCGCTTAATGAAAACTGCTTATAAATAAGGGCTTAATTTTATCACCTTTGCTAAAGGTTAGAAGTTTCATTGATAGACTAACTCTAATGAGTAGAAAAACGAATTTAGTATAACACCTTGATATAATTTATTTACCAGAAGGTTTTCTGTTTCAGTTCAAAACTTGTCTAACTTCATAGACAACTCCATCCCAGTTAACTCGATTCATTCACTAGTTTTCAGCTGACCTCAACATGGACCGAAAAAAAAAAATAAAATTCACATTCTCAGTTTACAACCTGCGGCCATTTCCAAGTTCTTAACTCCGACGGGGTATACTTTTTTTTTTGTATTATTAATTCTTTTTCTGTTGTTGTTGTTGCCATTGACAAATGATTGGCAAGCCACATTGGCTCATGGAACCCCAAGTTTTAGTCTCAGTTTTTGTCTTAGTCCCAGTTCAATGCAGTGGCTAAAGAAGAAGAAAAAAAAAAAACAGTCGGCGAAAAAACTCATCAATTAAAAGTGCTAATGGCTATCATAATGATATGTTAATATCACTCGGCTTGTAGCTATTGGCTATTCTGCTTTTGTTTTTGCGCTCAACTAACTGCGTTTTTAGTTCAGTTAACCCGGCTAAGACCTAAGACAAAACAACAAACATCAGCAACAAAAAAGCGGAACTCTAATCACACGACAACGAAAGAATTTTCTGTGTTGCTGTTGCATGATTAATTATTCTTTACCATTGGCGACTTTTTGGCGGAAAGCGCCGACAAATCGCTAGCAAAAAAAAATATATATATACATACATATATAGAGATATATATACATATTTTCAAAGTTTGAAGTTTTAGTTCATTAGCGCATTTCTTTAGTTGAAAAACAACAGAAGCAAAAAGCAAAAAAACATGAGTATTAGCAAACTCTTCGTTTGTGTCGATATGTGTCATATTAATTAAGTTTTGTGGCACAAGCAACCGTTTGATGGAAGTTGCAAGGCCACAAAGAAAGTGGTTTGGCATAGCTAAGAGCAACAAACCGTGGTTAAATGTCCAAATAAAAGCATTCGAGATAATTGTAAGTTTATTGCAAACCTCTTTTTTAAAACTTAACCTAAAACCTTAAACTGTAAAAGGCCAGATTAAAGAATCCCGACCGCGATCTGGTAACGCCTTTTTTTAAAAAAGTATTTCCATGCTAGGTTTATGCATGATAATATCGTGATTAGAGGCGGTAATACGCCACCCACTTTAAATGGATAATTTCACATTTCATTAATGATAAAAACAAAACAAAAAGTTTATAGATTTAAACGATTGCTTAGCTTAAAAACTGAAATTTTTGATCCAATTAAATGAAAATTAAAGTGCAGTTTGGGACCAGGGTGTGTTACTTGGAGATTCGTAAATATCGGCAGTGTTAATATATGTTGATCAAGATAACTACACATACAACGGAATATTCAAAAATTTATTATTCTGCAGTTAATTTTGAGAGATAGTCAATAAAATAGATTTGCGAGTATTACTATTCTCATCAAGTAACCGATTTAAATTTCGATTCATATATCTGAAATTAAAAAAACGTTTAATATATTTTATTTAAATATATTTTCATAACAAAATTGATTCCCATGCTTAGAGTTTGCTTGAAAATTTGATTTATATGTCCAATCAAATTCATGAATATGCACATCACTCGGAAGGGCCCTAGGGGCCGATGATTTGTGATTTATGACTCCGATCCGCATACAATATGGCACCAATAAATATATGCAAAAGGGCAAGGATCGTATCGATATCGATCATAAATAAGTCAAACAGAAAAGAGAGAAAAAGGGGAAACAGAAACAGATGAATCTCCATCTTCAACTCCATTGCGCAGAACATTTTTCACCATTTTCAGATTGATACGTGTTGGAATTTCATTCGACCAGTCGAAACGCGTGTCTCCTCCACGTCCACCCCTTTTGTCTTCTTAGCCCTTTTGTTCCATGGACTTGGACATGTGATATATGCGTCTCGTCTGGCATGGCCTGGACTGGGGTTGGGGTCTCTTCGGGTCGTCTTCGTGCGTATGCCTAATGATTGGTTGTGGGGTTAAGAATTATTGTTGAACTTTTTTTGTGGCGGATGTAGTGCATCATTTGACCAGGCTATATAATAATAGGTCGAGCTATAGATGCGTCAACCTTAGATTTCAGCATTTTAATTATTGCACGAATTTCTTCTTTATAGTAGAAAATTTATGCATCCGTTGGATTGCGATTTTGTTTGGTATCTTTTGCTTTAGTTTTTTGGTAGTTTTTTGGCAGACAAACCACTTTTAGCCAAAAGCGTCGGCCATTTGCCAGGACCGGACAGGAAAGGACAGGGCATTGCGTGCTTGCAGCCCATCACAGGAACAGCCCTAGAAATTGCAGCCAATTGTAATGCAAAGTTCTTCTATATGCCAACTCCAATTCAAAAGCCAAAGCCAACGCCAACGCCAACGCCAACGCAATATGCCCTCAGCCAATTTCTAATTTAACTTTTTTTTTTCGTTTGGGCCAAAAAGTTTGTTTGTTGTTGCTGTGTGGGTGTGAGTTGTTGTGGCCTGATGTTGGTAACAAGTTTGGAAAATTTGCGTTTCCGGCATTTGCAAATTTACAATTCGCGCCTTGCATTTTGACAGAGATGCATGCCCGCATTTTTGGCAAAAACCGTCTATAGGGGCGATGCCAGTGATGGCACAGTGAAGGGTCACCGTATGAAGCAGCGACCAAATGCTGTGACTGGTAGTAACAATTTTGATTGAATCAATATTAACTTAGGTTCTTCAAAATTTATTTTCTTTGCCAGAATAAATCCAAGTTAACAATTTGAATTTAAGGAATACATTCACATTTTTTCCTCTACCTATTTAGTGACTTAATTAGTTATTTAATTAGTTAATTAATAGTAATAGTTGGTAGAAAATTGATCTGCTTTTATTTTGTTTGCCCAGCTATGTTGTCAGCTTAATCTTGTTCATTTAAATCTGATTAAAATTCAGCAATTTAAATATTTAAATAAACACTTAAAGTCCAAATTTATTAATAATTTGTTGAAGACGTCTCAAAAACCGTAAAAAAGTTAACTTTTGAACGCAGAAGATTTTGATTTTTTAAACTAAAATATGTTGCATAATGTATTTAAATGATTTACCATTTCGATTACCATTTAACAATATATACAAAAGATTTACTATATCCGGTAACTGTTGAATTTCTCCCTACTGCTGCTCATCTCTAAGAAAATTGGTTGGGGATTAAGGGGATTCGTGTATTTTGAGGTGTTTTGGCAACCTGTCTGCGGTTTGACTGTATGGTCGGTTGACTGTTATTTCTGTGTTTTTTCTTTTTTTTTAAGGGGGATTTTGTTAGCCCGTTATGTAAACGTCTTTGCGCGCCTGTTTTGACTTCATTTTGTGGTTTTTGAATTTTATTTTTATTTTTTTGGTTGTTGCAGGCGGGTAAAGAACTCTCGGCGCGTTGCCTGGGCTAACTTCTTTTTAACATGCAACAAATTTATATGCATGTGGCTTGCCATGGTTCAAATTGCATGCGTCTGTGACCTGACACCCCTCATCGTCCATCCCATTGGGAGGGGGCTTTAATTTTACACTGAAACTATGAACGGAAATGCTGACAGCTCATGGCATTGCAGTTGCTCCATTGACTCAGAGAGAAACACCAGCGACTAGTTAAACTGGCTGACTATAGATCAGTTCGATCAGCAATCGGCTAACCCCCAACAAGATCAACAGCTTTTTTTTCTTTATGTCTCCCTCCCCCTCCCCTTCCATCATTTTTCTGTGCTTTGTGTTCTCCACTCCCATATAAATCATAAGCACAAAGTGAGCCAAACAAAACGAAACGTCAAATTAAAATGCAAATTTAATTGATGTATTGACCGAACTAGTTTCCAGACAGCAGCAACAGCAGCGGCAAACACATGGGGCCTTAAAACGAGAGACTGATCATTAGATAGAAGGCAAAAAACAACAACAAAAAATTACAAGAAATAAAAAAAATGTATAAGGAAAATGCACTAAAAATGCAGCGGAAATTATAGCAGCAAAAGCAAAAGGCCTAATGCAATCTGATCTACAGTTTGCAATTTGAAACGCTCTGCAAACTAATTACACGCATTTCGCATTTGGCCAAAAGGATACAGACCCAACACTGGGTGGGAGAGGGAGAGGGAGAGAGGAGGAGAGGATATTAACTAATAGTTGCTGTTGGCTTGGGCCTAGGACCAGTCTGGGCCTAATAGTTACAAGTTATGAGCTTCGGGCTGTCATCTTCTGGCCCAAACATCAAAGGCAAGCAGCTGCAACTGTAAACGACAGCGAGGACATTATCATTAGGCCAATCACTTGTCATTTACCTTTACCTTGGCTTTATCATCTTCCCCATTAGCAGCAGTTCACATTTCTCCTTTTACACTGCATATATGTATGTATGTAGAAATATATATACAGACGTATCTATTAGATGCATTTTCCATTAATGTTTGCCATTAAAGTTTATGTTATTATTTACAAATAAAACGCAGTTCACATAAATTATTCTAAAATCTAAACTATTTTCTTTTTAAATTTTCAATATTCTCTTTCTGAAGTCAGGCAATGTTTTGTGTAATATTAAATGAATCATAGATTTATTTTATTTTTTTATATTCCTCTCATTTAATCATTAATTATTGTTTTACTTTTACAGCCAATAAACATTTATATCCAAATTAAACTGCAAATTTTGAATCTTTTTAATTATTAACTTTATGTTATGTATTAAACTTTTAGTCGGGATTGTTACAATTAAAATATTGAGTCACTAAATTAATAGCAAAGCAAATCTAAAATTATACTTTTTCATTCTTTAATGTGTATTACTTTTGTTTTTAATGCTATTTACCTCTAATGGTCAGAGAAAATGTAAGTTAATTAACTAAAATGTTTAAGTAAACTAGATTCGGAAAACAATCAGTAAATTTCAATTGGAAAATGTGGAAAATTAGCATATTAATTTTTAAATTTTAACTGCAAAGTTGGGAAAAAAACAGAATAGCCTGATTTAGATTTATCTACTAATTTTAATATAATGATTAGTTATATAAACCAGTTACAAAATATAGCCGAATATTTTTGTAAAAATGATGGAAAAATTAACTCAAATATTTTTATTAACTTAAGTTATATTTTTGCTGTACAAAATTTATTAAATTAAAATGTAAAGAAATATTCACATTAGATTTCATTGATTTCATCGTTTAAAAATTGTTTTGAAATCGGTCTATATGTACTATATAACTGACATATCTAGATATATACTAAATTGGCTTCAATTGTAGAACTTTAGCCTTTACCATTCGTTATCTTTACCCTTCTTTTTACATATATCTCGTTTAGTTTTACAGCTAAAGTTCAAGCCGAAAAGTCGAAAGGTGTCTCTCAATGTCATGCAATGTGAGACAGGAAAAGAGGGGAGTGAGGGGGAAATGAAAAAAAATTAAGAAAAGTCAAAAAAGACAACTTCAACTTGAAGAAGAAGAGGCAGAAGAATTGTAACTGCAACGATGCAAAAAGGCAACAATTGATCGATGCCAGGCAAGAGTCGTCAATGTAAAGAAGGCTTCAAGACTTGTAAGTCTTAACCATGCAGATGCAGCAAATCTATCTGACAGATACATTCCCTCACACACACACACACACACACACACACACACACACACACACACACACACAGACAGCTAGAGGCCTGTGTGTTCTTGAAAATATCAAATTGGCTTTGACTGTGGCTGCTGTTGCCAATGTTGTTGCTTTGCATGCATGCCTCTTGTTGCCAACTCTGTTCTTCTTTTTATTTTCTTATTTTTTTTCTTTTGCAGCTGCAGCCAGTTGAAGTTAAAGTTGGAGTCGGGGCTGGAGTAGGAGGCAGCTCCCCAAAATGGCTGCCTGGACTGGGTAGACGAGACCTGGACCTCAACCTGGAGTCTCGACATCAGTTTTGCTTATTTTTCATCTTGGTTTTTTGTTGCCACTTTTATTGTTGTTGCTGCTTTCCTTGTGCTTTATCGTCTGCTGGAAATCTGCGCACGTTTTGGCCGGGTTATTATGCGCGCCTTGGTTGGCTTTGGCTGCGGGGCCCTTTTTGGCCAGACCCAAAACGACCAACTCGATCTTCTCTCTCTCCATCTTTTTTTTTTTTAGTTTTTGGGTTTTAGCATGGCCGCAATGCAGTTGTTGTTGCTGTTGTTGTTGTTGCTGTTTCATAAGAAATCTTCAGCGTCAGTTGCAGGCAATGCCGCAGCCCCCTCCCTCTTATAGCCCTCTTTTTAGCTGTCAGCCACTTGGCAGCATGTTTGTTAACATATTGTATTTTGAAGGCGTGGGAGCCGCTATGCAGGCCCCAGACTCTTGGCCAACAGAAGACAAAGAAGAAGATGGAACAAGAAGTTGAAAATGAAGAAGCAGTAGAAGAGGGAAAAAACGCCATTTTTCCCCTTGACTTCGTTTTGCAGCTTTTGGTCTTGGATTTTGTATTTTATTTCCCTCATTTTATGTTTTTTTTTTGTTTTTGGTTCTTCTTTTTCTTCTTCTTGGGTCTGGGTCTGGGCCTGTCTATTTTCTAAGCTTTGGCCATGTTATTTGTCAATGCATGACAATTTTATTGGCTTTTGTATCTTTTTTTCGTTTTCGTTTCGTTTCGTTTCTGCTGTGTTGCCTTTTCGGTTGGCCCCCTCCCCTCCCTTGTTGTCTTTCCCTTGCCATTTTTGATGGACATTTTGCGGTCTGTAGACACTTTAATTTGGGCATGGCCAACTCTATCCTGACTCCTTCTCAGCTATCCTCTGCGTGTACAGTGCCAAAGCACGAAGAAAATCACATCACGACACAGCTTAAAAAAAAAAAAGAACTGATCGAACAGATCGAACTGATCGAACCAATCGATGCCGAATCCCATAAGCTAATTATATACTCTGATTTGTACTGTTGCCAATATCATTTTTGTGTCTCTCTCTTGTTTTCAGTTTTATTTCGATTTTTCATTGGTGTTTTTCTTTTTTTTACGCTAAGCGGCAAATCATGATCAACGGGTGTTGGAAAATTTCAAGGAAAACCTTAATTTATTTGCAAAATAGACGAAAAATGTGTTAACCCCCCCAAGAGAATTTCCAATTTGTTTATCCATTGAGACGGCAGGCTAAAATGCACTTGGAGAAATATTCAAAAGTAACTTTTGAGAAACAAAATCGAAGATTAATTATTTATATTTTAAATTTAATATAATACAACCATTTTTGCTTGTGATTATTATTACTAGTTTTTAAAATTATTATTAATAAATAGACAAAGGTCGCAGTAACTTGTGCTACTCTTTGAGTTACATTTTATAAATAATAATAATAATATACTAACATTATTATTAAATATGTAAATAAATTTCTTACAATTTTCTTATTGTCTTACAACAGATTGCAAATTCAAAATAAATAGAAACAAAATAATGTTCAAACATATGTTAAAAATATATTTTATTTAATTATTTTTCCCCTCGGAAGTAATGTAATAATTTTTCAAAATACTTTTAAAGTTTTATAAAACATTAAGTATAGGACTAAAAGAAGTTCTAGTAAATTTAATCATAACTTAAAATTTATATCGACAGTTTTTTATTTTATTTTTCATTTTCTTGGATTAAAAAGCCTAAAAGAAGTATCTCTCAGGCATTGTTGGGTTAATGTTAAAGAGTTTGCGTTGGCGTTGGCATTGTCGGCTTCATCAAGCTTTGGCTAGATGGATTGCTCTAGGAAACAAATCACACGGAATCGTGCTTAGCTGTTTTCTGCCACCAAAAACCCCCTCCCCTCCTCCCCAACCACCTTCTTCTTGTCTCCTGCTGCCTCATCTTTTCACTTTCGGTTAACTATAAGGCCGAAAATGTCTAAAGAATTCTTTGTGTCTTGGTTGGTTGACTTGTTTCTATCCAATACCCGCCGGTTACAATTCAATTGCTGGTTTTTTTTTGTTCCTCTTGTCGATGCCGTCGCCATTTGTTGTTGTTGTATTTTATGCAATTGTTGTTGTTGTTGTTGTTGGTGGTGGTCGTGGCATGTATTTTGCATATATACATATTTGACGCGCGGCATTTTGTAAGGCAGCAGCAACAGCATTTCACATGGCAATTGGCATCGACAACTGCAACAGCAACAGCAACGGCCACGTTTCGTGCCAAGATAACAAACGGCAACAACAACAACAAAAACTGCACATATGTGTACCTAGACTCCTTTGGCTAAAATGAAAAATAAACTCACGACATCTCGACAAGCCACAAGCTCACTCATGACTCATGCAAAAGACCCTCCCTGCCATCCTCCTCCAACCCCATAAAATCCTCTACCCAACCGCAAATCAACGCCAATTCTCAGGTAATAGAAACAGTACGTATATATATATATATATATATATATATATATATATTTGTATAGTAAGTATATGGCTAGGCATAGTTGTAACTTTTCTACCAACTACTGACATTTTTATTGAGTGTCTGTTTGATGAGTTGGCATATAATATCACGACAGGTTTTTCCCCTTCTCTATTGCTGTTAAGACTTGGCTAATTCCATAGCCAGAGGCAGCCTCTGGCTAAAAGTACAAACCTATAATATGTAAAACCAACTACGATAGTACAAGTAATTAAATTGTTTGGTTATCAAATAATCAAACCAAATAAATAGATAAATAAAGAAATCCTTTGGAGGAGTAAGAACTAAATATTAATCTTTTTCTTTGAATAGTTTAAATAATTACTTATTTATTTTTATACATTTATACTTGAGATTTTATAGACATTAAAAATTTTATAAAATAATTTGAGGAATTTATAGAAGCAAAGCCAAAGAGTTGCTCTTTTATATCAGACCTAAAGTTTTTTGACTTTAATATTTCATAATTAGAATTTATAGAGAGACTCAAGAGACTCTTTGGAAAAGAACTAAAATTTATTGTTTAAATTAAATTTTTCCTTTGATTTATGAAAAGATTAACGCTTTTGCTACTTAAATAGTTTTTATTCATTTACTATGAAAAAGTTTTAACTGTTGTAGCCATATTTTATGATTTCTAATTAGGGATAATTTTGCAATTAAACTAAATTTTTCGTTTGAAATTCTTAATTATTAAAATTTCAATTGCCTACTTTGAGGAGTTGCTGTTTGTCATTTAGTTTTTGTTTATTCTTTTTCTGTTGTGTTTTGTTTTGTTTATAAAGTTTCTTCTTGGTTGAGTCTTCTTTATTTAAATTATAAATTTGTTTGTTTACTTCTTAAGGCAATTTGCCTTTAATTTGAAAAGTTTCTGCACGTTTAAAAGTTTACCTAGTGCTCATTCTAAAATATATTTGAACAAAAAATTTCTTTTAAATTAGAAGTTTAAATGATTACGTTTCTTATCACTTATATTTATATTTGATTGAAGCACTTATATTTTGGTTAATATAAATTAAAAATTCATTCTAAACATTTATTTAAACCTTTAATGAATAGAATAAAATTTCACCAACTTTTAGGTTAAATTTATATTTCATTTTCTCTGTGTCTAATATTTTTGATTTTTGCAGACAATCTCTTCGCTTTAGTTCTACCCAAGTTGAGGCTTCATTTCCATAGAATCAATAACCATATATCATGGAGCCGCACAAGGGTTCCATCTTTACTTGGGCCCTGATCAGCATGCAACATCGTTGCAAATTTCTTCATTGGCCGCAACAGACGTTTTTGTTGAACTCTTATATTGTACGTTTTTGATAGGACTTTTGATTTATTACAAATTGAAGTTGATTTTAATCGAGTGTTTGCCAAAGTCCGCACGCTTCACGTTCAATGGGGGCCGTACACCGGCGACCCAATCGATTCGATTCCCTCCTCTAAGCCATCACATCTTGTCCTGTCCCTCGTCCGTTGGGCTTGATTGATGAGCTCGAGCAGCTGTCGAGCGCGTTTGAAATTTATGACAAAATATATGAGCCGCACTTTATCAGCTCGCGGTGATCGAGCGCGGCGGCACACGGCGAATATTAATTGGAGCGATCTTCGAAATCTATATAGTATAGTATAGTATAGTATAGGAAAGTGTTTTCCATTTAAATTGAATCTGATGCAGTATGCAGCATCTTTAGCAGGTCCATCTACAGTTTAAGGGCATTGCATTATTTTATTATAATGTGATTATTTATGCTCTGAGGTTTGACACACTGTTGTTCAATCCTCCAGCATCTACATTGGAGCACTGGAGTGTTGTTGTTGTTGTTGTTGCTGTTGTTGGTGTTGTGTGCATGCAACGAATTGATTTCAAAATTACAGTAATTTTCACAATTTTCTAATTATTTAATCGATTATTGATTTTTGATGTGCGCTAAGTGGCTCACTTAGTGCGTGAGAAATTGATGTGAGAAATCATTTGGCCACAATTGATGAGGTGTTGATTTGCCAAAGTGATCGACACAACTGCAGAGAGAACTGTTTGTCTGTCAGTCCGTCGGAGAAGTGCTGTATACCCTTTAACCATGCTGTGTCATACGTACGTGATCAACATTCTGTGTGTGTGTGTGTAGGTGTAAGAAATGGTAGGCCAATACAGGCCACCGGCTAATGACTCAATTGGGCAACAATTTGTTATGGAAATCGTCTTGGAGTTGGTCAAAAGCAAAAGTAGCCAACCTACACAATACAATTGATGCCTTACCGCCCTGACAAAACCAAAAGGTAATCAGAAGATAAAACACACAGATAATGGTCGAACAATGTATACTCTAACTATTATCGGGCAGGGGATTATTGTAGCATATAGCGAATTTTATAATAAAGTTTAATTCTTCTTCTAATAATTGACAAATTTTTACATTATTTTAGTGTTATTATGGATTATTTTCATTATAATAAATGAATATTATAATAAATACAAATCAGGTTTATATCTTCTAAAGTTTAAGATCGATTAAGAATAATATAATTAGTATATTAAATATTTATTATGATAATAATAATTTCTTTTTAAGAATAATAACAAAGATAATATTGATCTATATTCATATTTCCCATATTCTATGTGTTCCTAAAGTACAAATATTTATTATATATATTATTAAGTTATTAAACCTATGTATATATATGTATATACCTATATATAGTTTAAATTAAGTGCCAAATTATGATTAGAAAATAATTAAAAAAAATTAAAAGGTAGATTTAATACCCTGCAGATTTATTTTCTTTTCTACCAAGTTAATATACCTTTTCAATTGAATCAAGAAAATTTTGATGGCAATTGAGAGGAAAGTGAAATCTGGCCAGACCAAATTGGTAAAAAAAAAATAACGAAAAACCACGTCAAAAATTGGCGCCAAGTGGCAATTGAAGAGACCCAAAACAAGACCTGGCCAAGCAAGAGCAATTTAAATGTCTTTGTTTCCCCTCCGCCCTGCCTCCTCTTGCCAGTTCTCTGATTTTGGCCAATTACTTTCTATTGCGGGCGGGTGTTACAAAATTTTTGGTTTAAAATAAAATTGATGACTCTCTCGAGTTGTCCGTTTCCGTCTCCAGTTTGGAACCGTTTTTCTTTTTTTGTTTTTTTTGGTTCGTTCTTGTCGTGCGTCAGCTTAAGATCGAATAAGATATAATGATAATACTGATGACGATCGTAATGAGGCTGCAATTGTGGCGCTTTGGAGTGTGCCTCGATTCTGCTCTACTCGACTCTGATTACACTTAAGTGGCCAATGCCAATGTGATTTGTGTGCAACTAGTTGAGACCTCGGAGTGGCAGGAGGAGTAGTTGCAAGAGGAGTAGTTTGGGTGTGGTGGGGGCTGTGGTTTCAAGTTTGTGACGATTTGAGGCAATCATTTTATGGTTTTTTTTTTCCGTTTTAGTTTGCATACGCATCCTCATTTTGAATTGCCTTTGGACCATGAAATCAACTAAAATTTGTAACGGTTAACATACAATTGGCACAAAAAGAGTTCAGTTTATATGGTAGTTCAATTTATTTCATTTTTGTTTATATTTTTGTTTTGACTCATTAGAATGTCAACAAAATTTCGCTGACAACAATTTAGTAAATTGCCTTGACTTGGTTTGCTTTATGCATATGGTAAGAGTCTTCGTTTTGGATAGATGGATGGATGGATGAATCGAATTTAACTGCGAGTTCAAGTCAATGTCGATTGTTTAGACATTTGTGTATATAATAACCTGACAGTTTGCAATTACGCGACAGGTGTCCTCAATGTCTCCAAGTCGAAAACTTTCTGTACAATTGTAAATAATTCAATAATTCCGATTGACATAAGTAAAACGAAAGAAACCTGATGTCCATATTCCCGTGCGTCAGGACAATGCGTTAGACAAATTCTCATTTCAATTGCACTCGAATTCAATTTCATTTGAATTATTCAAACATAACTCACTATTATATCTACTAGGCCTACTATTTGTTTCAAAGGATTACAGTCTGGATGCGGTACCCTTTCATAATATTACCATAGATTGTATGTCCTATGTATGTAGTTCCAAACTTGTTCAAATATTGACGCCCAATTATGGCAATTTGCATTGCCCTGGCCAGTCAGACAGAATTGCTTATGTATATTGTTCATTATAAAATTGATAGAATCAAGACAGAATGACTAGTCATTCGCCTTTGACTTGAATAATTCCAGGAATTCTAAGTTGTCGTTTAAAAAATAGAAAAAAAAATGAAAAAGAAAATAGCTTGGCCTGTAGTTCTGGGAAAGCATTTGAAAACAGTTTGTTAAACTAAAAGGTTTTGAATATAAAAATTTATTCTAGCCATCATAGGAAATGACTATCAAAGTTAATTGGAAGAAAAGTAAGAGAGAGAGAGAGAGAGAGAGGATGGATAACCATTTGAAAGCATATATTTGTTGTAAATTAAGTTGACAAATAATAACACCGAAACTTATTGAATTTCAATTGAAAGTTGTAAGTAGAATTTAACAAGGGTTTATGTTACCAAAGCCTTAGCTTTTATTTAAACGTAAACTCATTTGCGTTATTGGTATAAAGCTGTAAGTTTATATGTATTATATGTTTTACTGCATAAAGGAAAACTTTAATAATTATAATTGAAAACAAAATAATTCAAAGGATTGCACAGCAAATATACGTTACGCCACCTGCATAGAGCACAGTGCGCCATCTATGCAGGCAAAATAAAAACTTCAGCAAGTCGGTTATTTTCAAACAAGGAGTCTTTAACCCTTAGGTGTAACATTTTTTTAGTGGTCAAGGGCAAATTGTTAGCCCCCTCTGTGACCCATAGATATTAAACAATTAACAATTTGACAACACGAATTCTTTCAATGCAATTTTCACAGTTTTGTAATAATATAATTAATTATGCGATATAATTGCTTCCAGCCAGAGGCGGTAACAGAATAATAAGATTCTCTTTCTCGCTCTCGTCACGTTTCCTTTATGTTTTTTTTCTTTTTTTTTTTGGCGTGTGAGCAAATTAGTTAGCCAGACAAGAGACTTCTACAACTAGTACTCCCACCCCTCCCCCTTCGTGGAGTGAAGTGCATGTTTAGAGAAGTGAAGAAGTTACTTGAATTTAGTCAGGTGTTGAGGTAAAAACAGAGTCATTATTTAGTTGCCGCAAGGAAGTTGCAGTTGCAGTTAAAGTTGAGTTGCTGCTGCTGGTGGCATGCAATTGGCTCTCACTTGGATGCAGTGAGTCTAACTGGCCTATCTGTCGGCCAGTTCTTTAGTAGTTAAACTATGTGACATTTTTCAAATGCTGTTGCAGTACAAAGCCAGTTAGCCGATGCCGACGCCGGACTTAACTGAAAAAGATTCGTATAGCGGCTTCAGGTTTAAGTTTACACATTTACCTTGAACATTTCCTCGGTTTTGGGAACGTGCAGACATGCCGACGGTCAGCATTTGGCCAACAGTTGAAATGAAGACTGATGCTGGATAGACTGGAAAGTGGTGGGGACATGCAATTGCTGGTTTTGTGGCTCACGCACCAAGCGAGAATTCGGCACTCAACTTCATTCCCAGTCAATGGCAACCAAGACGTTGTCACAATTGTTCGAAGATCATTCTGGGATTCGGATTCGTTTTCTTGTCGCAGCGCATGTACTCACGCCTGTCCAAAGCTATTTAACCAGCATTCATTCAAAGCTCAGCTTTGACTTGCCTTCAAAAGCAAGTCAAACTCCAACTCCAACTCCAAGTCACGTCAAGTCAAGTCCATGCCAAGTGGTTTAGTTTATGCTGAAGTCTTCTTTTTCATTGGACTTGCATCCACATTTGAGTTTTTTGGTGGGTATCGGAAACTTATAAGCATATTATCTTAGGGAAAAATTACTTACTTTAAATGGATTTGTATATGTATATAAAATTATTTTTAAAACAAAGTGCAAAATTTAACAATTAAAGTAAACAATTAAAATTAAATTTTATGCAGCATCAAATAACAGAAAAAGATGGCAACTAAAAGTTGTAAAAAACTAAATTATTTTTGCTAATTGTTTTAGGTCATTTATTTTGAATTTAGAATATAAAATAGAAAACAGAAATTAATCATTCTATAAGTTTGTTATAGTCTAACTGAATATGCGGAATGTTCCTTTATTCCATATTTCATTTTCCGGTATTCTATTTTAATCAACTCAGTTCCATCTATTGAAAAAGATTTTAAAATGTTATAGTAAGATCACAGCTCAGTCCCAATTTACAGAATACAGAATTACTTTTCAATTATTTAATCAGTAATGTTATAATTTTTTATATAAATATAGTTTTGCCTTTTTCAATACAAAGCATAAGAGAATAATAATGAAGGATAGAGGCTCCCCCGGGCAAAGGGAATCTGGCACTGCAACGAATATTTTGAAAAAGATTTCATATATGTATTCCATAAAATAAGATTTCTAGTTAAAAAAATGTTGAAACAGGGAACTTTAAACCGATCCACGTGATCAACTTTGCTTTGTCTTTCCGTGTAAGTTCGCTAAAGACTTGTTTGTATGCAAAAACTTTAAATAATTTGTAAAACATCGTTTTAAATTAAGCTACTAATGAAGCGGCTTCTACTTATGTATATATACATATGTATATATGTGTGTATTTCAACATAACTTTCTGTCCAGCTGCAACTTCCATTTCAAATCCCAATCAAACGTTTGACTTGAAGAAGCACGGGGAATTGTGGGAATTTCCTTTGCGGCCAACAAACAAGTGGAATGCAAACTTTTGCAGTTGCATCGAAAAACAAAAAAAAAGAACAAAAGGAAAAAAAAAAAGAGTCAACATATAATTTCGGGCTAGCAGCGTTGACATATCCCCAGATCCGCACATCCACAACACCAACTATTCAGAGAGGGAGACGGCCAGTTAGAGGGAGACAGAGAGAGAGAGAGAGAGAGAGAGAGATGCTTCTTCTGGTTATTCCTCGGGCTCTTCTTCTTTGGCGGCAGCACATCAAAAGCTGCGAATGCCATGACTTAACTTTGCCATGGCGTTTCTCTGTGTACCGCGGCATGATAAGAATTTCTCCTCCATCTCCAACTTGAACTCTCAATCCCCCACCCCCTGTATCTCTCACTTACTTACTTTACCCCCTTCCCTCTTTCTCTTTCACTCTCTCTCTCTCTCTCTCTTTCTCTTCAGTGTCGTGTTGAAAAGCTTGCGGCTGAAAGGTTTTAGTTTGGTTTGTTAGCGGCTTCTTCTGCGGTCAGTTATTTTGGCCTGACGAACTGCCGGCTGCCGTTTGCCGTTCGCCGGTTTACCGGCTTCCTCTCAGGTCACTTTGCCCGGTTTTAAGTTTATTAACCTTTTGAGTATCTCTTCATTTATACATTTATATTTCTGTAGCCGTATTTTTGCGACAAATAATACAATTGTTTAGCCCTGCCCAAAACACATAAACCCAATCCCCAATCAGTTTCATCATTGATAAGACTATCTGTAAATACGTGCACGTACTGGCGTTTTGTGTCCGGTTCAATGCCTATCGGACAACTGCATCAGGGTCTGGGTCTCGTCGTTGGGTCATTGAGGTTCTGACCGAGTTCCGTTCGGACCTCCCTCTCTCTCTCTCTCTCCATCTCTATGTGCAATTAGATACAATGGCTGCGCTTAGCGACTAAGCCTACATTTTATTGTTGTTGGCTGCTTGGATATTTAGAAGCTATTTGAATATTATTAACGGCAGATAATTATAGACACGCACACCCACACAATCACACACACATACATATGTACATACACACACGCACTTACTAGGAAGAGAGGATAGACAGAGGGTAGAGGGCAGCGGGCAAAGGTCAGGCGATGCGAAACGCAAAGTGCATGGCAAAGGCGGCTGCATCTGTGATGAGACTGCCAACCTGACCTGACCAGACCAGACCAGACCTCAGCTCAGACCTTTGCTTCAGGCAATGACATAGAAATGGGTCGCTGTCTATGTCTCTGTGGTCCTTTTTATCATATGCCGCCAATAGCACAGTGGTTCCAGCATCTTAAACTTGCAAAGTGAAAACTAATTTGCAATAGGTGTAATAATAATTAAAGAAAATAATTGGATATTTGAAACTGCAAAATATAACTCTTTCATAGCACTGTCTATTTAAAATTAAAATAATTAACAATTTGCACTTAAAAACAAATCACAAGAATCTTTTAACTAGATTAAGAAATTAGTCTAAGAATGAAATAATATAGATTGATATCAAAAAATATATTATTAAATTCTTAAAGTAAACTCAATTTACTTGGAATTCAATTTCGAGAACTTCGAGAAAAATTAGAAAAATTCTAATAGATTCAGTGTAATCTCTTTTTCTGTCCTGTCTATATCAAAAAAAAGTATTAAATTAAGTGAATATTTCATTTTTAATATCATTCTCGGTTAACAATTGTTTCTTGCACTCCAACAAAAATATGTTATTTTATTTTGATTAACTACAGATTTTTCTACTATTAATCATACATATCTTCCAATACATTTTTCTACTTTCCACACGAGTTCTGACCCACTGTGGCTTACTGCTGGTATTTTTACTACAATTTTTTTTTTGGTTCTTTATTTTTTCTTTTGGTTTCTCTTTTTTTGTCTATGGTAACCTACACTCACGCAGGTAATTATAATAATTATCTGGACGGATGCATGAATGAACAAAGGCAAGGCCGAGGGTTGGCGGGAAGGTCCTTTATTTTGCGGCACATCTCGAGAGCGTCCATTTTGGACTAGGCAGTCAGCCGGCCATCCATCCAGACAGTCAGACAGTCAGCCAGTCAGTAGTAGGCGTTACCCAAAATGCACCAACAACCAAATGTGACTTCGCAACTGACACTAATTACACGGAGTAGAAACAGCCGAAATTCATGTTCATCCTCATTCCCATTCTCATCCATTCATCCGGTAGGTGGCAACTAATTGAGCCACCCCGATGACTTTGGTTCCGTCTCCGTCTCCATCTCCATCACATCTATGAGTTATGTTGCTTGACTATTTTATTATTCTTCTATTTATTTAATTTTTGTTTTCGGTTTCTTTAAAGTTTCTGGCAGTTGGATGAATTTGAAGTTTATCTAAGGTCTTGGAGTCTCTTTGAGGCCATGGGCACGTGCTGCAGATTATACGTTTCAATGACTTTAGCGACAGCAAAAAGAAAAATAAAAAAAACTAACAAATGTCTCCAACCCAAATACACGCACACCCAACAAGTGGGAGGAGGAGGAGGAGGGGGAGGAGTACAGGGGACTGCTGCTGTTTCAATTTGTTGGCCATTGTTGGTAGTTGGGCTGCTTAATTAAGTTGACGCCGCAATCAAATCAAATCAAAATCGCACGCATATGCCACGCCACAGGCGAGTCAACCACCAAAAAGGGAACAGACCAACACAGAACGAGATGGAAATACAAGCAGAAAGTAAGAGAGAGCGAGACAAAGAGAGACAGAGGGGGAACAGCCTCCGCCTTGACAAGGACTTGAGCATATGCTCCTGCTGATTTCCTTTTTTTTTTTTTTTGTTTTTTTTTTTCTTTTTTACTGCAATCAAATGATTGTACACACACACACAACAACTTAAAGGCGTTACAATATTAGAAGAGGGGGGACTGAAGGGGAGAGAGTCGCGCGTGTGGTCTGCTAATTCATTGCTAAGACCTTTCAGGGTCGTTGGTCGCATTGATCTCCCAACATTATTATTGTCATCATCATCATCATCTGAATCAGAATCAACATTGACATCATTAAGTCATTCATTCTATATTCTTTTATTCATTCATTTAGCCATTGATTGATTCATTTCATCGCCCATTCATTCACTTAGATGAAGGGTTGTTGCCACACGAATGAATGAGGTATCAATTTCGGTTATAAAATCGATTGAGTTAGTTTAAATTGAACTTAAATTAATAACAAAAGTCTTTGTGGCTGAGGATTTTACCTGATTTGGTTCCATCATATTAGAGGAACATTTTCCTTTTATTCTGTTTTATAATATCTGAACTGCTTATATATATATGGAACTATCCAGAATCAGAATTATTTATTTTATATTTTTATATTAAATAATAGAGTATGTATTTCATTTTATCATAAAAGTATACATATATTATTTTGACAGCCTTTGATTTTAATTTATATTTTATGTAATACTGTGTTTAATTTGAATAAAAATGTTTTGAACATTGGACAAATTTAATTTCTATTAAAAGCATTTGCTTAAGCTTAAAAAAATCCTTTCTGTGGATAGAGCAACTACAAAGAGTTTGTCTTGGAATTGGCTTTCAATCCTTATCCTTCGTAAAACAAGGACAATTGCAATACATTTTATTTAATATTTTATTCCATGGCTTATTAAAACAATATCTTTGAATTTATTCCAAAGCAACAATAAAATTAATTAGTGAATCACCTATTTCTACGGTTTTCGAAGCTATGAAGAAGTCCTGCTGAGATTTCTTAGTCTTATTTATAGACTAAGATATAGAAAGTTTAGAGTGGAGATCGCTTGTTCAAAATAAAACTGAGCTCCGTTTTCGTAATCGGAAATATAGATTTAATCGATATTTAATAAATTTCTTAAAGCTGTGAAATGGGATTACATTTAAGTAATTTCATTTCCTTAGTGTCCTTCATTTTTCCTTCTCCTGTATCAGTTTTCTTGTCCATCACAATTTCAATTCAAATTCCTATACACAAATTCTAATCAAATCATTTTGGTGTTTCTCAAACGTAACTAATTTCCAAATTAGAGAGGTGTCCTTTTTGGTCCACACATTTCCAATCTGTATCGAAATTTGTTAGCAAATGTGCCTAACTTCAAATCAAATGCTAATTTTTCCCTTGGTTAGAGGAATGGTATTGAATGATGAACTGATGATGATTTGATTGAATCGAATGGAACTGATGAAAAGGGGTTACAATTTTGTGATTTTGGTATTGGGTTTTGGCCAATGGCCGTAAGTAGGCTAGCATTGTCATTGATTTTAAAAGCTCAAATGCAGGCAAATTGGATGAATGGACACTAGCAACCAGCGACCAACAACCGACCAGGACATTGCCAGGATGCGTACCAGAAAGGGAGAGACAAAGAGTGAGGGAGAAAGTAACATAGTTGTGGTGGGGGTTTGTGTGGGGAGGGGAGCGGAGGGAAGTGTGTGGGTGTGGGTGTGGGAATGGTTGTGCGTATGTTTGAATGCGGCTTGTTTTACACTCGAACGCATTTGAATACGTTGCTAATGGGATTTTGATGATGACAATGTTGTTGCAGTTGTACATATATATACATATATCTCTCTCCCACTCACTCCCTTTCTCGCTCTCTCTTTCTCCTTCTCTTTCTTTGTGTCTTTTTATGTTTTCTTGTTCATGTGAATTTCATGTTGAATGGATTTTTTTGGTTTAAAGAAAACTTTTTGTAAGCAACTACTTCTATTACAACTTCTTTGGCCAGGACGAGAACTTTATGCCGCTCTAATGCGTACAAGTACATAATGACCAGGCCAACATACACACACACACACATACACATACATATATACTTTTGCTAGTATGAGTGAAAAAACCTCCTTAGACTAACCCATCCAATTACAACCCTGCCACAATATGGCCAACACTTGAACTATGCGTTTTGAAGTCCCTTTTTACAGGGACCGGGTTCCGGATGCCCAGCAACAACAACGACATGGCCATGTCAAGCAGCGGCAACATAATGTGCCATTCACTTCCGTTCCGGGGGTAACCAAAGAAAGGCAAAAGATTTTCATGTCTCTGTCTCGGTATGTGTGTGTGTGTGTGTGTGTTCATATAAAAATGTCCTTTTCATTGTAGACAAGGCAAGTTATGTATTATGCCTAGACACCTACAAAAATATATACGTAAATACACACACACACACACACACACACACACACACACACACACACACACACACACACACACACACACCTTTCAATGCCTACCTCCGCCGTCTGTCTGTTCCTGTTTCTGCCCGCCACATTTGCGGTTACATTTTCATGCCATTGCGCGCCATTGCCACACAGACATACATATGTATGTACATAAATACACCCCCTCTCTATACCCTGTAAACTCCAACTCTAACTCCATCTCCATTTTTTCCTACCCTCCTTCTGCTGTTTACTTTTTACAGGTTGCGGCTTGCGGTCGTTCGCTGATGGTGGTTGCTTTTTCGGTTGGTTTTTCTAACCTAAACCAAGGGGGTAGCTCCAGCCAGGTTTCCCAGTTCTCGATTCTCAATTCTCAGTTGACGGTGCTACACTTTTTCCCTATTTGAATTTGTTATTTGGCTTCTATTTTTTCTTTTTGGTTATTCGTTTTGTTGTCGTTTCGTTCGCTTCGTTTGCCTTTTGGCCCAATGCAAGTTGTACAATTTGGGCGTGTCGTTCAAATACCGCAGGACGTGGGTGGCCTCTCACGCAAGCCCAATAACATCAGCAGAGATCCCGAAAAAGGTAAAAATCCTTCAACCCCGCCAAAAAAAAAAAATACAAAAGGTAAACAAGTATCTAGTGAAGACACAAATGGAGTTTAATTTGAACTTTCAATAAAGCCAGTTTATAGAAAAACTATGAGAATTTATGCCTACTTAAAAAATATATATGTATATGGATGAAAATATATATACATACATTTATATGTATATATTATAAATATTTATAATTTATAAAACCTTTTTTATTCTAAGGTAAATTTAATATACTTTTAGGTACTTAAATACCAATATTAATTGGAAAGAATATAAAAACTGACAAATAAATTTGTGTAATTATATTTTCAACAATTGTTAGAAATGAGTTTCACCACTTTACAGTTTACAGATCTCTTTTTAATTCTTTTTTTATTTCTTAAATATCTTTTATTACTGGTTACATTTATTCTTTTATCATAGATCTCAAAAAATTTAATGTAAAGTAAACTTTTCAAAACTAACTTAAACATTTTCAATTTGCTTAGTGATTTTTTAATAAGAATCTTTATTATTCTTTTACCCAGAATTTAAGGACATTTTTATAAATTTAAGTGAAATTAGTGATTTTCTTATAAATATTAAGAACTGGATACTTCTCACATATGCAAATAGATTTTTGAAATATGAAAATTAATCAAATATAATAAACATTTGGGTTTCTATAACTACATTCTTTGAGTTATTCTAATTGTCCAATTATCACAGGAAAAATATTTAATTATGGAATATTTTATCTAATAAAAATCCATAGAATGAACATTATTGTTTCTAATATTTTGGATATATATTTTTTGTATTTCTCGCTTCAACTATTTAATTATAACAAAGAAATTCTATTATATATTAATAAGTAAAATTTTTCGGATAATCTTTATATGGTCCAGAATTGACTTAACTATATATTAGCTGAGGGTTGGATTTCATAATAGGACTAATTTATTTATTTATTACTTCAGCCTTCCATGAATTTTCTCTTCTAAAAAAAGGCCAAATGCTCAGAGCTGATACCGCAACCAAGTCCAGAACCATTTTCATGAATATATACTTACATATTATACATATATAAGTATGTAGTTTGTGTTGAGTTGTACGAGTGTCCTTTGCCCTCGACAACTTTATTGCGCCGCCCCCTCCATACAGTTGTATCCCTCTGCATACACCTATTCTTAACCACCCCTGCAGTCCCTCTCACCCCATACAATTTACATTCAATATGGCTTATTATTGGCTTTGAATTGTGTCGTCGTCGTCGTTGTTGTTGTTGTTGTTGTTATTGTCGTTGTTAGCACGTTCGATTATTTGTGTCTTAATTAGCGTTTGTTGAGATTTGTTGTTGATGTAATAAAACTAACTAATAAGCCACCTCAGAATCGACAACCACCCGATACTGCCCCCACATGTTGCAAGAGCTAATTGCATTTCAATTTTCCCCAATATAACCTCAGCACAAACTTTTCAATTGGCATTCATATTTTTTTTTTTGTGTGTTGCTGTGGTGTCGATTGGTTTGTGCCACCAACAATGCCACCACAACAACAGCAACAGCCATGTATAATAATTGGCCAATATGAACGAACGAGTTTAATAACAATAATTTTGTTGCCTGATTAGCAGCTGCTAGAACTTTGCCTCTTTTTTTTTTTCTATCTATACAAACTTTGGTTAATTTGTGTTTTATTGGCTGTCAGTTGTCGATTTCAGTTAACAATGAAAGAAAAAGTTTGTTGCTGTTGTAAATTGGTGTGGCGTTTTGTTGTTGTTGATTTGTTCTCTATTTTTCTTTCTTTTTTTTTTTTTGCTTTTAACCCAAAGACAGCCAATTAGCAAATTATTTTGGTTCCGGCATGAAATATGAAAGTGTTGGAAGACGAATGTTAGGAAATAAACGGGAAGAGAGAGAGAGAGAGAGAGAGAGAGAAGGGAAAGATTGGGAAATCGACCAGACACAAATACCGAAAAAAGAACTTCGAAATCGAAATCAGAATCTGTAATTATTGAAATAAATGTTGGAAAATGGGAAATTAATAAACTAGAATCTACCTATGTAGTTCTGTTTTAAAAATTTAGGTAATTTAAAAACCATTAAAGGTTAAAAAAACATTTTCCTTTATTTAAAGAATACATTCTTGGAGAGTTTTTTAAAAAAATTTTAGTATATATATACATATCGTATTTATCATTTAGTATCCAAGAATATGGTTTGTATATTGTTAATTTAAGTTCTTTTTTCAACTTAGTTGACATTTCTTTAAACATATCAGCTGTTTTTATAGAATTTATTAGCATGTATTTCATTCCACGCGATGTTCCCAAAAGACTTGGAATATATATAAATATGGAGAGGTATTTTCATATATATAAAACTTCTTTGAAAATCTTCCACCAATTTATAGCTGATCTTTAAAAAACATCCGCCTATAGCCGAAAACCCTTTCTAGCCACATATTTTAATAAGTTTATTTTGATATTTGTGAGAACGAATGTCAAATAATTTAGTTATAACCTCCACAAGGTCTTGTAAATTGATCTTGACCCACATTCTTGAAGTTAGAAACTACGTCAATTGTTGATCTGAGTGAAAGTTATATATTTGCTCAGCTGTTCTTTTGGTTAATATAAAAAGCAAAACGAAATACTTGTCGCATTTAGTCATTATGGGAAGTCAACGATCAAAAGTTCTCCATCAACTGATTCTAATCTTTCTCTGCCACTGTCCGCACTTCAGTTGGAGTAGTCAGAGGATACAACCACGGATTGTAGGTGGCGTCACGACCACACAATCGGCCGTTGGTGGTTATGTCCTGAATCTACGCTACGATGGAAGCTTCTATTGTGGTGGTTCTCTTGTTACCCGGATGTATGTGGTCACAGCGGCTCATTGTGTGAGTGGCTATCAGGTTAGTCGTATGACAGTCCAGGGCGGAGTGACGAAGCTAACCCAAACGGGTGTCATTCGGAGAGTTGCCCAGTATTTTGTGCCTAGTGTTTATAATAGTGAACGCCTGAACATGGATGTTGCTGTGATACGTCTACAGAGTGCTATGACGGGTTCAAATATAAACACAATTTCTTTGTGTACTGTCCAATGGAATCCTGGGGATTATATGAGAGTCTCTGGATGGGGCATAACCCGAACTGGCAACACAAAACCCTCCACTCAACTTCGGACAGTGCAACTGAAATTGATCAAAAAGAAATTATGCCAGAGTCTATATCGGTATAGAGATGTTCTATATGCCTCAACATTCTGTGCTCGTGCTCGTGGGAAAGATACCTGCTCCGGGGATTCGGGTGGTGGTGTCATCTATAATAATCAACTTTGCGGTGTTGTTTCGTGGGGCGAAGGTTGCGCCAATGCCAAATATCCTGGCGTCTATACAAGCATACATAGAGCCCGTAGTTTCATCTTAAGCTCCATGGGGAAGTGACGAATTGGAACGGATATTGTTGTAGTTACTATTAATAAGTTTGTTTAGAATATTAATTAAAAGTACAAGCAAAAGAAGGCGTCAGGAAGTCAGCCCTTTTCTTGTTGTTGATGTTGTTGTTGTTGGGAAACCGGATGATGCCTGAGAGTCTTTGGTGTTGAGTGATGTGAATGAAGATGAAGATATCAGTGATCTGAGCCGCATATAAAATTACTTGGCCATAAAAGACAGAAGGGCCATCTGATGACTGCCAGCATCCGTTCAACAAGCGTTAATTCCATATTGATTTGCATTGATTAGGCATGTGTTCACTAGGTTCCTGTGTCTAAAACGGAAGGAAGCAAATGGTACCAGGCCACCAGCTCTTTGTTGTCTTGGCACGGGTCACAATCTTTGTCTCAGTCTTTATCTCTATCTTGTATATATATAAACTTTCATATCCCGTCAGATAATTTGTGTTGTATTAAGTGCAGTTAAAATGCCACTTAACACGTGCTCTCCCATCGCTGATCGCCATCAATTTGAATTGCTCATTTGTATAATTGTGGATCATTGAGCTTCCAATGGGGTCCCATTTAAGATCAGTTCAATAACGGCGGATGGTGAACCGCAACTTAATAAATATAACATAATCATCCATGATTTGTGGCAATTTCTAATTCATTTCTTGTGCTTAAAACAATTCAATTCAATTCAATTAAAATAGTGGTAAAAGCAATTGGTCTTTAGTTAATAATCAGTTAATAGCCAGCTGCAGTAAATTATTTGTTTTTGAATTGGGTTAAACAGGGCTAAAATTTAATGAATATTTCTTACCTCTAAATAAATTTATGTATTCATTTTAGTGTAATAACTAAGAGAAAATTCAACTGAAATTCTAATTTTCCCAAAAGGAACAATTTGGATCTGTATATCACTTTCTTTTCGATTAGTTTTCCGACAAATTAGTTTGGATTCGGAAACTTATTTAGGCTATAGATATATTCTGTGAACAATTTCAATCAGAAGTTTTGCACTTATTTTGAATTTTGGTTTTTCCTTTTTTTTTTTTTTACTTTTTGGGACACCATATCTCTTTATATCAGCAGCCATATAAGGAATCCAAAAGTTGTTTACCTTCTTCTGACTCACAAAATGGGCGGAATTGGTTGAAGATTTGCTGGGGCAGATAAACAAGGAGGAACAAACGAAAAATAAGACAGAGTCAAGCTGCGCCCTTTGGCTTTTTTGTATTTAGCTGGAATGGCATTCCGAGGCAGCCACTACCATTCTGTTCTGGCGGTAGATGGGAGAAGTTGTGGAGCCTTTTTCGGTTGAGCGTCTCCGAGACTTGCGTCTGGGGCTACACCTACCAGCAGTGGCGACCTTATCGCACCCATTAATCTGCAGAGCCAAAAAACAAAAAAAAAACAGGGAAAAGAAGCACTTATATATACATATATATGTATATATATACTATAGCTATATACGTTAACTGGTAAGATGGTGGATGTCCAAGACCAAGACCAGGCTGCGGGCAAATATGGCGTATATAAAAGGAATGGGGGAAAAAGGCAAGCCTAATGAAAAGCAACCCAAAAAGGAATCGAATTTGTGCGCGCGCGCTTTAAGAGGGAGGAGAGGTAACAGGAAGGGCAAAGAAGGTAAGGGAAAAGGCTTTATGTAAAATATTATGACCAGTCAGCCAAACTTGCTTAGCCCTGGGTTTCTACACTTTTGCTTTATACGCAACCGACACAAAAATACAAAAAAAAAAAAAAAAATTCATAAATTTTTTTTTTTTGTTCGTTCATTCTTTTTTTATTTTTTGTGTTGCCATACATTTTTTTTTATGATCTCAAGTCATGCAAAAAGCGAAACGAATCAGAACGCGGCGGCGGCTTGCATTGGACGTGAGTAACGAATGCTTTTGTATGGAGACGCGATGATGGCGGCCATGGCGAGTTACTCATTCCCTCTCACTCACTCTATGTCTCTGTCTCTCTCTGTCAACCTCTCTTTTTGCCTTGTACCCCTTCACTCGACATCCTCATGGCCTCCACGTTTTGGGGCTTGATTTTTGCACACCTTTTTCTTGTGCTCGAGCAAGATAAGGCCCGTTCCTCCAGCTCCACCGCTCCATCTCTCCTCCGCTTCTCCCACCTCCTGCGTTCCTCCGCTTCGCCATTCAGTTTCAGTTTGTATTATTCCGTATGCCGTGATGGCGTACATCATCACCATCACAATCATCGTCATGGCCTTCATCATCATACAGAATAGAAATAGTTTTTTATAGATGTTTTTTTTTTGTTATTTTCTTCTTTTTTGCATGCGCCGCCCTGCGGCGGAAATGTTTGACAGACACGTAATGTTCTACACTAGAGATGGAGCGGGAGGAGTGATGGGGACGGAGAAGGTTGCCAGAAGGGGGATGGAGATGGAGATTCATACATTTTCCATTCGTTTTTCCACACATTTTGCATAACTATTGAAATATTCTCCTTCACAAATACAAATTGCTGATGGAATTTTATAATGAACATTTTTAGTGGACCCTTAGACCCTTGGACCCTTCTCTGGACATATTGTGTGCAGTTAAGAAATAATTGTTATAGGTAAAGTGAAAGAAAAAAAGAAAACAATAAAGAAACCTCTAACTAACACAATGGGTTGGACCACAACAATAACAACAACAACAACAACAAAAACCAGGAGAAATGTAAAAAGAAACATTTGAAAATAAAATGAAACGAAAGGTCATAACATCCAAGGGAACAATCATTGCACATGACCGGAACAATGAACACGACCTTTCCAGAGGACTCAACCTGTCTCGACTTCTGTTCATGTAACCAATATGTAAATGTGTAAAAATACTTAAGGCTAATATGATAATTTGTAATGAATGAAGACATAAATCTCTTAAAAATCGTTAACTTTATCTTTAACTTGATACAATTAATTAAATATTTATTTTTATAAAATAACAGTAAAGATACTACTCACATATAGAAACTATCGTTTATTTAAAATTAACTTAATGTATAGTAAAATTGTGTTTTATATTTATTCTACTTATGTCATGAATGTAAGTGAAATTAACTTTAGGAGTGCATAAGTTAATGATTTACAATATATATATATATATATATATATATATGTATTGTTTTGAAAAAAATCGGCCCTTGTGTACCATAATTTCCATTTTCTCGCAGCAGTTAAAAAAGACAATGAAAATAAAGTAAAGGAAAATGCAAATGTTGTACTTTTCAGAAGCTTTCACAACTTTACTGTGTGAGTTTGGAGATTGACGACGAAAAACAAGTGGCACAAGAAAGGAAATCGCTAGGAAAATACCCTGTATAAAGGGCATAAACTTTGTGGAAAAATGATCATAAGAAATCTAGAAAGAATTCGTAAGATAAATTTAAAATCTACTTGAAAGATTTTGTCAGTCATTGGACAGGATAGAAATATTTGACGTGGGGAAAGGGTCATTGCATTTGCAGCATCTTTGAGTGATGCTAGGCACAGTGCTTGCAAATTACACTGCATACACCGATTTGTTAATTACTGAAAGGGTCGTTAAATGGAATTTCGTGGATCGAAGATCGACATATTTTTCTTAAATATTTTTTCTGAACTTTCAATCATTAATAGTCCATATATACTCCAATGGCATATGGCTACAGGGTATATACAGACATATACATATGTATGTATGTATGTAGATAGGGGAAAAACTCAAGACTAAGCCCTACAGACTTTGGAAACCCTTTTTTTACATTTTTTTTTTTTTTGAGTAGTGCCAAAAGGCAGGGGCAATACCCATACGCCCCGTTTTAGGTGGCTGATGTGTTGCAACAACAATGGCAACTAAACGACATTCAGTGCAGTGGGAGGGGGGATGGGTAGGAGAGAGTATAGTATATGTGTGTGTGTGTGTTTGCAGCCTCAGAAACCGCTCCAACTGTGTGCTATGGAAAAAAAAGTACACTACAAACTCTGGAAACCATGTAAAAACTAGGAGCAAGAGAGGGGAGTAACAAAGAAAGACAGAGACAGAAAGGGAGAGGGAGGAGAGAGTGAGCGAGAGATATAGAGGGAGTGGTGGGGGCGATGGTGGGGCGTTCACTTTGCCATATTCGTGCGCAATTTCGCGTTTGACGAAACATATAATCTTCGCACATTTCTATGGAAATGAATGGATTGGTGAATGCTTTGCTTGATGCATTGATAGATGCATACGGGTATGTCAGTATGTGCTTGAACTGATGGATGGATATATGGCTGGTTGGATAAATTGGATTGGTATTGGTATTGCAGCAGCAGCAGCAGCAGCCACTACCAACAACTACAAAAAGGTGGCATATTTCTTGCTGTTCTGTTTGCCCCAGAGAGTTGCATGCAAATTGGTTTTGCTTTGCCTTCGACATGTTGGACAAGAACCACACCCCAGCACACCAACAACACCAACAGCAAAAAACAAAAAATTAAAAAAAAGCGAGCAGAAAAAAAATCTACAGAGAAAGAGAGGCAAGAGGCGCCTCAACGTCGCCTATTTTTATTTTTTTTTCTTGTTGTTTTTTTTAACCTGGTCGTGTTCTACTTCCACTCTCTTGCCTATGCAAATATGCAATTAACTTTGGCCTGAGCCGGAGTTTGAGCCTGAGCGGCATGTTGTTTGTTGCCATCTAACATGGCATTCCAGTCAACAGTCGGAATCAACATTGGCATCGGCAACGGCAACGGAATACCCAAGAGCTGTCAGTTGGGGGCATCAATATATATATATGTATATATATATACATATGTATATCTATATGTATGTATATATACATATGCACTCATCGTGGCAAACTTGGCAACAGTTTAATTGGTCATAGGTTCCAATGGTTTTCTTTTGGCATTTCACGCTGCGTATACTTCATATTTTATACACTTGCCCAAAGAAACGGGTATACTAGCTAATCAATAAAAGAAGATCGATTTGTTTTACAAACAATTAAATTAAATTACAATAGCTTGATTTGAAGTGCAAATTCCATTGGGAATGAATAATTAATAAATTTAAGATAAGATAAAACCTGTAACATTGTATTATCAACTATTTATATATTAATATATGTATATAATATATATGGATTATATCTGTATATCTGTCAAATGAATTAACTATAAATACAAATTATAGATGTAGAGTAATATTAATACCTTTTCAATGTAGAATATAGTTTTAATCAGTTAGACATATTTTACTTGATCTTTATAATAAATTAACTATAAATACGAAGTATGGGTACATAAACTAACTAATATACGGATTTCACCAAGTCTTTCTATATAAATATCAATACTTGGATGTATAAATTTATCATAACCAATCACAATCCTATTTTATCCACATCTCCTATATAAATGTTAGATCAAATCAAGGATTTGCAAGGGCATAGAAACTACGACATTATTGTGATTTTCTTTTCTACCATTTTGCATTAAAATATGCAGAATGCTAACAAAACGTTGAAACGCAAAGAGCAAAAAGAAAAAAAAACTGAGGAAATTCCATTTAAAAGAAAAAAAAATAAGTTGCGTCTTTTTCTTCGCTTGTGTTTATGGTTACATACTGATATATTTGTATGTTTGTAGATATGGATATAAGTTTATATGAATATATATATATATAAGACGCCATATTGCTGATGTTGCGTGTAAGACGCGTGCAAAAAGACAGAGTTGCCTTATGTATGTATGTATGTATGAACAAATACATATGAAGGTAGAGATATATGTATATATATATGTATGTACATATGCTTGTCGGCATGTAACGCATTCGCATTATGGCCGAAACGAACGCTTGTGGCTTATATGGCATGACGTTGTTGTTGTTGTTGTTGTTGCTGTTGTTTTGCGTGCCAACCACCCAAGCCATCAAAAACCCAAAATACACCAGCAACAACATTAAGATAGAGAGACGCAATGTGGCAGAGATGGAGGCCGTGGCAAGTTTCAACCGCATACAACTTATTTTACTACTCAACTCGCTTTTTGCGGTTGAACAACAAAACAACGTCAAAAACGTATAAATAAAAAAACAAGGAGAAGACGAGGAAAACATATATTTATTGCACTTGAAGAGGGAGAAAAAATACAAAAAAATAAAACACAAATGGAAACGCAACAAAAAATGAAAACTCACAGCAAGTCTTTTGCGGTTAGCACAAAACTATGCACTTTACCAGAGAGGGAGGGAAGGGAGGGAGAGAGACAGAAAGACAGAGAGAGAGAGAGAAAGAGAAAAAGAGAGCAACCTACGCAGTAGACAAAATGGCGTTCACAGATGTAACAGGAATACAACATTTCTATTTTTTAAGTAATTTTGCAATATAGTTTTTGTGTTTTTTTTTTTTTTTTTTGGTTGAACAATTTTCAATTAATTTTCAAATTTCATTTTTTAATTTATGAAGTGACCAAGCTGCAATGAAATTTTGTACATTTTGTTAAAGTGTGATGAGAAATTTAATAATGACTTCTTATAGTACGGCATCAAGTTGAAACGCTTTGGCTGATAATAAGTGCAATTAGGCCATTGATGGAGACTGCGTCTCCTTTTCCACCTCTTTCTTCTGCTTATTCTTCTTCTGCGTCTTCGTCTGTGTCTCCATCTTCGTTCCTGGGGCGGATGTGAAGGTGAGTCGAGCAACTCTTGGCCAACTGTCGCCTCGTTAGCCACCAAAGCGTCTAACATGGGACCAGTCGCCATGTTTAATCAAATACGTGACTTGATTTCAATTTGGGCGTCATCACCAACAGAAAGAGATAGATATAATTAGAGAGAGATAGAGAGGGATAAATAGAGGAAGAGAGAGTGATATAGCAGCAGCGAAATGTTACACATTTAGGAATTTAAAAGCATTAAATCTAACGCGATTTGAGAAATGTAAAAAGTTTATAAGCCAATTGCATGATCTATCAGATGGTAATGGGAGTAAAAGGAGAAAAAAGAGAGATGGTGGAGGGAGAAAAATATGGTTTATTAACTTTTTGATTCCAAAAAAAAGAAACACTACTCACATCTGTAAAATGCTCCATATTAACATGTATTGAACCAAACACAGCCAGTTTTTGTGTATTTTGAGCATTTTGTATCCAGAGTAGCATCAATTTCCGATATTTTCGACTGCCCATATACCAATTTTGATTGTACAAAGCCATTTGGAGCCGTTCCGACTGCAAGTGATATTCGAAATTTCATACAAATTACTAGAATTAAAATAATGTTCAACTCTGAAAGTGGTTTTAATTAACTGATTTAGGAGTCCAGCTACTTGAATTGGTAATAACTGCATTAAATGCAAGCAGATTGACAGATCAACATACAAACTCATGTAGTCCATATGTATATAATTGCATCCCTATTAAAGGTAAAGTCTAAAGGGTGCGACTTACAGCCAGCAGAGCGATATCGTAATTATGTAAATCAATGTAAAATGAATCATGCGGCAAAGTCCAATTAGGCGTTAACTTACATATTAAGAATAAGCGGTCAATTTTCCATTACATAACATTACACTTCAATCAATCAAAAAGAACAAAGCCAAATCAATTTTAAAAAATTCCACACATCAGTGATGCAAGTTTCATAATCAAAAGGATTAAAACTGCCAATTTTGGGGGACTTGAGCGAATCTAGCAGTTTTGAGAAGCTCGATCAGAGCTAGCTTTAGAATCTGGTCACACTGTTAGTTTTTCTCCGCCCGAAGTCGCCTTTGCCCGCAATTTGTTTTTGTTTATTGTTTTTTGTGTGTTTAAGTTGCATAAAAGTGTAATAAATCTTGTCCAACATTATGGTAATCTAATCCGCATTTAAATTTATAAGAAAATCGGTTGGAATCTATCAAGTTTCAAAGTGGACGAGAAAATCGAAATGGGTGCTCCGCCGGGAACGGCACCCGCCGCAGGTTGTGTTAAAGCAAAAGAACGGATTGCGCAATACATATACAGATTTGTTGTAAGTGTGTGTTCTGTTTGTGCAATTATTTTTTTGGCTTTTTTTTGTGTGTATGTATGTGTGTTAGAGTGAAGAGTAAGAAATTAAAATTGAAAGAGAGTGCAGCATTGAGAAAAAAAAGCTATGAAAGAGAAAAAGTTCAACGGGAAATAATAAAGATAATGGTAAGTGAATTTTAAGTTTTTCTTTTTTTTTTTTTTTTTTTGTATTAAGTTACTTCTGGTTAACAGAAGTTTTATTTGGCCTTGCCGTGTAAACAGGTTAACGCCACCGCGTAAAGTTTTTCTTTAAAAGATTTAATTTAGAATATTATTAAGAGAACAGGTATACTTTTACCTATAACTTTTAAATTTAAAAATATATTTGTGGGATTGATATTATATGTATATATTCTCATTTGTTCGACTTACCGCATCTTCCAGTTGAGTTCCACACCTGCAAAGATCAAAGGTGAAGCCAATTAAACCCAGAGTGGGAAATAGATATTTGACTACATTGATCAAATCCTCTGTCTCGGTTATTAAATATGAATGGAAACATATAGCAGCGGCAACTACGAAATTTCCAATTAGAATAGCTCCTCTGAAGATATCATTGTACATGCCACAGAAAATATTTAAGCGCTGTTGACGAGCAGCCAAACGATATATGTTTGCATAGAAATTATAATTTTCACCCAATTGTAGACTTTCTCTGGCATCGATGGCTTTTAGTTCACGAGTTAGAGCATCCAAATGCATTATCAGTTGATACTGCATCGCATTGAGGACTGTGTCAAAGGTCGTAAAAAATGAAATTCCGCTTATTGCAGTTACCACATCGTAGCACCAGATTATCAGATATATATCATGATTTTGTTTCAATTGAAATGGTAACCAACCGGCCAACAATTGTTGATCCAAGGTTATCACATCATCGTGACCCTTATTGGCCAGAAAAAAGAATGCCACAGGTAGGGTAAAGAAACAAAAGAGGGAGATGTGAGCGTAGACGTTTACAAATAAATTTCGTTTCCTAAAGTTTTCATAAACATCGAAAAGCTGAAGTTTTCTCTGTTCGTTAAGATTTTTGGGAAGTTCTCTATCCAAGACATTTAAAAATCGCACAATATCATTACGTTTTAAAAATAAACACATTCCACGTATAGCGCAATATGAGCTGATGCTTAAAACTGGAGGATTTTGATTCGATGGTTGACCCAGATACGTTGTAATTATAATCCCACTGATATTCATGCCATAGAACAAGGTATTCAGCACAGCACATTTATAGAAACAATACCAGGATGTAATATCCAAACGATTTTGATGAGTGGTATCGCGTTTCCAGTCGAACTGCACCATACGAAATACTTTTTGAAACCAGTGATATATTAGAAAATCTTCAATGACTATTAAACGTTCCTCCTTTACTATTGTGGTACCAGTCATCTTGAAAGTGGTTCGCTCTAGTTACTGTTAGTTGGGTTTAATTCAAGAGCTTTTTATATAAATACGAGTGCGGGACTCGGCCTATTGTATATGGTCATTTAATTGCTCCTTTTAGGTGTTATATAATTGAAGGGTTAAATCAGAAAACGGTAGAAGCGGATAATGGTTGTGGCGGGTGAAATAAGTTCAGATGCGTATCCATTAAAAGGGATTTATTTAAAATTAAACTTAGGATTAAAATATTTTCAAATATGATACAATTTTTTTGGATGCTTATTAAATGAGTGAAATTTAGCAAACTTCGCTTAGTATTAACCTAGGTTAAAAAAAAAAATAATTAGGACAGCAAAATTCTGTAATTTGATCTGAATTTTTTCCATATCTTAAATGCATGTTAATTACAGCACTTTTTGATTATTGTCAGATACATTTATCAGAAAAATATTTCATCAACTCAGACCCCAAAGAGTCATATGGAGGAGGTCCCCTTGGAATAGGACCTGAAATAAGCAATCGATACAATTGAATCTAGCCAGTTATTTTATCAATTGACTCTATCGGAGGGTTGTATTGTAATATCACATTGTTAGATTTTTAATTGCCTTTAATTGTGCATAAAGCTGAACAACTCTTGAAATTATATAGCCGGAGCCAATGCTGAGAAATGGCAAATTGCCAACACATTGTCAATTACATAAAAAAAAGTAAAAACAAAAAAAAAAAGATAAGAATATGTGCGATTTCCCAGACCAACCACAAAAAGCAACGAAAAAAAGGTGGAAAAAAAACCCGGTCATAGGGTCGAATGATCCCAAAAAGCATGATGATCTTCTTTTTGGCTCTCTCAACCTGTTCCGCATTTCAGCAAGTCAATCAGAAGTCAATCACTTTGTTGAGTTGCCGATATTCTTCGACATGAAACGATTATAAGACCTGAACCCCAACTCAAGACCCAGACCAAGACCCAGACCCAAACCCAGACCCTGTGCCAGTCTCAAGTCTGTTGAAAATGATAATAATCATAATATAGCAGCAGCAACAACAACATAATTGCAAATTGGCCAAAAACAGCAACAATAAGTACAACAACAACAACTACATGATAATTTAATACTTGCCAAATGGCCAAACGGGACACACACACATACACACACAAATACATAAACAAAAGCAAAACAAAAACTGAGAAAAAAATTCTTAAAAATTATAGACTAGGAATATATCGAAAAGTCTGACGACCTTGAAAGTGAAATGCTCTAGTCACCCTGTGAATGAAAGAGACAGACAGATTGATAGATAGATGGAATAGAAGGTGCTAAAAGTTAGTTTGCTGAACTAATTGCGTAATTGACTGGTTCTGTTTGCAACATTTAATTGACATATCTTTGATATCGCATTCTACATACACACATACATATATCTAAATCTATGGATATATATATTTGCTTTGCCGCATACAATACATAAATTTCAAGATCTTTGCCGCCAAACAAGGGTTCGTCACACATACATTCTATTCTATTGTAAGGGAAGGGGGGTGGAAGCACCCATAACAAAAGGTTTGAAGGGCCCTTCTAGAATTACGCAGCCGTCTCTGCTGCTGGGCGAGATCTTGCAGATTCCCCCTGCGCTGCTGCACCTTCTACAATCCCAGTTGCCGTAGCCGTCGCCGTTTTTTATGCAATTGTTTTGTTTTTCCTTTTTTTTTTTTTTATGTTGGGCGTTAACCAAAATACATTTTTTTATTTTTTTTTTTGCTGCTTGCTTTCTTTCTCGTTTTTTTTTTGTACTGATTTCCGGCGCGTTTTGGATTACACAATGCAATGTGCCAACCGAAAGGTGAACGGAATTTCGAACAAAAATTTGAACGGACGCTGGAGTAAGAGAGACCTTTGGCAACCAACCAGCTAGCCAGCCAGCCTAGCTAGCAAAGCGAGTGGCAAGTTCCGCCCAACACAGCAACGCATAACATAACGCTATGGTGCACGATTCCCTTCTGCCTTCCATGCCTTCTTGGTGTACGGCTGCTTGACGTCTTAAGAACATCCAACAATTTGAATTACATTTTGTTCGATGCGCGACTCTCCCGGAAATGTCGTTTGTTATATTGAAACAAAGGGCCAACAAATGTTGGATGAAACTTTGACTGAATCTGCGCCCTCTTTCGAGTGGCTATTCAGCAATTGCTAAGGGTAACAGTAGAAGTAACAGTAAAAAAGGATAGTCTGATGTTCGTGGTGGTGGCTCCTTCTCTCGATCAACTGTGCAGATTTGTTGTCATTCTTAAATCGAGTTGGTGGCATCTGTCGATGTAGGTAACGCCCACATAACGGTCTATATACTTTTACAGCTGCTTAACCCTATGAAATTGGATTTCATACATTCTTTTTATACATCGATCTATCGTTTTTATATTTCTAATACAACACTAATACATTGCTAAAATTTTCACTGATCTACAACTGCACAAAATCATCACTTCAGTAAGTTATAATTCTCAAGTGGTTTGAGTGGTTTGAGCGCCGAAGAATTGGCTTTGCCTTTCCATCCTAGAGTCGACTGTGAAGTCTGCTAATGAATGGAAATTACTCTAGTTTTATTCCCCTTCCTTTTAATTCTTTCGCTTTCTTTTCTTTATAGTCTTATTTACTTTTCTTTTCTACATTTCATGTTAAATTGATTTCTTTTCTGTTGGGTGAAAAAGAATAATAATAAAAAAGACAGCGTGACTTATAAAGTTTGTGGAGAGACCCTTTTCATTATGTCTTTAAGGAACTAGATAAAAGTCATTAAAAAAAAGTTTCAAATTCTAATTAAAATCAAAACGAAAATCTTATTAATATATTTTATATTTCCTCGAATTTCTAAAGCATTATAAATTCGATTAATAGAATCGGCTGTCAAATGTTTAAGACTTTTTGTTTATTTCTCATAATCACAAGTTCAGGTGGTGTGAAGAAGCTAAAGAAGTTTGCAGATCTCCAGCTATGTATATATATCCCCTCCCCCTTCTCTCCTCACCCAATATATATGTATTTGTGTATATGCGTAACGAAATCATCATCAGTGAAAAAAAACCCAGTGGCTGGTCCCCAGCATGAGGCCGAGTTCAAGTGAAATTAATCAAAAGTAAACCAAAGCTTGCTACGAATACGAATGCGAATCAATGAATAAAGTGAGTGTTAGTGTGTGTGTGTGTGTGAGTGAGTGGCAACAACATTTGACGTCCGCTGAACAATGAAAGTGGCAATTAACCAGAAGCCGAGCATTAAATTATAAAATGCGATCAGAGCAACAGGTTGCCTTGCTCAGTCCGGGCTATGTTTCTGGCCCCGACTGACCGCCGATCACCATCAATAGATAGCAATAATAATAAAAACAACACAGCAGCATCAGCATCAGCAGCAGCAGCGGCATCGGCAGCAGCATCAGCAGATACTATCCGATCATCGTCATCAATGGGCTGGGCTGAATACTGGTACTGGTACTGAGACTTGGACTGGTTCTCTGCCCAGTGGGTTTCTTAATCGATTTCTTTCAGAGATGCCCGCTTCCTCAGCTGCAATTAGATAGATCGCCATGGGAGGCAGCAGCAGCTCTGTGAAGTGCATTAGGGCTACCCGCTGTGCCCCCGAAAAGAAAATATATATATCCTCTATATATATTGATTGAAAATTGATCTATTATAGAGACCTGAACAAAGTGCGACACAATGATAATCCGCAAAAAAGAAAACAAAAAAAAAATGTGTACATGGCAAACAAATGCATAAAAGGTAATGTAGAAGGCGTGGTCGCTGCATTCTAAATCCTCATCACACACACAGACACCGCACACACACACACTCAGTATGATGCATTTTATATTATCGGATCAGTGTACAAGTATTTAGTGTTTCTATCAGCAGGAGGCCTCACACTCTAAACCAAAACCTCTCCGTTTGATTGACAGTTGGAGACACCTTTTCGGTTGTTGCTATTGTTGCCTGTTTGTTGTGTATGTCAGTGTGTGTGTGTGTGTGTGTGTACTTTGTTTGTTTGCTGTTGCATTTTTAATGATATCACGTAGCTTAATGCCACTGTGCGCTGTTCTTTTCGCTTCTTCTTTTTTTTTTTTTGAACTGAATGCATTAAAAAGTTTTTGGCCACAAAAACATGGCAAACTTTATTTCCTTCCTGTTTGCATTAAACTTAATTTTTAACCAAATTGATATGGCAGGCATATAGAATATATATCTATGAATTGTATGCATTGGCTCTGTTCATTATTGTTTGCACAAACTTTTGTGGTATTACTGATGGGGCGGGAATGCTGCTGGGGGATCGGGTTGGAGGTCATTTCATTGTGCGGGTTATGCCATTGATAGTTCTCTATGTGGTTAGTCCAACAATACAGAAAGCTAGTTGAAAATTTGAAACTTAAATCGATGAATCGTTTAGAAAATAGTTCTATTCAAATAGATATAGATAGTTTTTGAGTTGTTTTTTCTTTTACATAAAATAAACCCATATATCGATGGTACTCTAACTCAGTTAATTTTTTAAAGGTTATTAAAACATTTGTTAATAGTAATTCCATAACTTACTTAACCTTCATGTGTGACCTAATCCATAGAATAAACTTTCAATGTTTTTATTGATTTTGCAGTTTCAGTTTTCTATAAAATTGAAAATCTTATTCATTTCCTGCATTGAATTTCAATATGGCAAAGATTTCTCAATTCTCATTCCAATAAATCAGAAATTTATTGCGCCACATTCATTGACAACATAAGTCTTTACATCTCCCCTTCTTTACATCAATCGTAGAGCAATATTTATTCTATTTATCACATAATGTTTTATGCATTAAGGAGATTTTTGCGAAAATCCAAAGTAGCATATGATTATCGGAGAAACATACATACATACATATATATCAGTGGACTATATCGAATGACGTTTTCATAAATACATAAATAAATGTTAAGGAGCAGCACAACAAAAAACCTCAAGTGCAACCACTATCTGAAGCTTTTCCAAGTTGCAGCAGCAGCGATTGTGTTTCGGGGCGTGAAACGCGTTTTATGTGTGCCTCATGTTTAATGCGAAAGTTGTGAGCGGATCAGTAGCCGTGCAACACAGTGGCAACAAGAGCAAAAGCTGCTCAAATGTGTTGGCCGCGACACCTAACACAGGTCCCAGGTCCAGTCTCTTCAAGATCCAGCTTAGGCCTTACACAACACAACACACTAAACACAACACTACACACAACACTCTGGGGACATTGTCGCATACGCAATAAACACATTAACGTGTTATTTAGTTGTCAACACAGCCAGGAAACCTAAGCCAATGTCCCGTCTTTGATATGGACCGCAAAATGGAAGGCAATGCCAAACGGTTGAACGAGTCCCACAATGATGTGAAGATGAAAAACTTTCCTTCACATAAATTCCATATGCTAAATTAACTAAATCTCGACCAGAAACAAAAATATTTATGCTGGTCCTCAATTGGTTTTATGCCATGGGCGTGTATATGTTTTAACAAACGATGGGGGACTATCTCTTCTTTTCAAGAAATGAAATAAAATCTATCTTTAAGTTTTTATTTAATTTTTGGAAAATAACTTGGAATACCTTTCTAAAATTAAAGCGACACATTTTTATGTATTCTTAAGTTATCTTTTGTATTTTTTAAAATATTTTTCTCAAAAATATTGTATTTCGTGTTATTGTAGTTATATGTAATAGATATTTATATAGAAATTTACTCCTTTATCCGTGGTACTTCCATCAAGTCAGCCACTGAATATTATTTGTGTGGGTGCCAAAGGAATCCGAGACTTTGACTGATTATAAAGCAGAAAACTTAAATTTTGCATATGATGAGAATTGGCAGGAGATGAAGGTGGAGGGGTGGACGTGGTTGTCGTACGCAAAACAATGACCTAACTGAGTTAAATTTTTCTTCAACTGTTTCAATCTCTCTTGCTCTCTCATTCTCTCTTACACTAGTCTCTCTAGTCTGTCTGTCTGTTTCGGTCAAGTGAACGCAATAAAGTTCCCAGGGCGAACCAAAATGAAAATGCTTCATCATGCGGATGGGATCCGATGAGTTGAGATATGTCATAAATTGATTGAGCCAAGTGGGAGAATGCTGATGCTGAATGTTGAACCAAAAGCTGCTGGTGAATTGTCTCCATTCGTAGTCTCAGTTGTCGTTGTCGTTGCTGTTGTAGTCGTCGACAAAAACTGATTTATGATTATTTCGCAGACAATTAAGACAAATAAAAAACGCAAGCAACCAGCCAAATTCAATTAAATCCATTAAAAAACAAAAGCTAAAAATGAAAAATACAAAAAACTAAGGCGCTCTCTATCACCAGTTCCTCCCTGTCTTCTACAGTTGATCCCACACGCTATATATACATACATATATATAAAGGCACGCCGACTCCAAGGGGACACTGCAAAAGAAAGCAAATGGCAATGGCAACGGCAGCTTGACCTCTGGAGGTCAATTAAATTGACTCGTTTTGGCGTACAATTGTCGAGCGGCGCTGAAACAATTCGATTAGGTGGGGGACCGGGTCAAGCAACAACAACAACTGCATACACACACACACCACATACACATACAAACACAATTGTTACTGACGACATTTATTTCGAAAGTGTTTGGGCTAATCAAGATGTGGCTCATGCAAACGAGTTGAACTAAAGGTCACATACACATAATACCCTTAACGTTGACAAATCAGATTGAAGTTGTTCCAAAGATCGAGGGGTTGTACAATTACAATTTCAGTTCTTTTATTTGAGATAATTTGGTTGGATAAAGATTGAAGATTATGATGTTGAGGAAGTTGAGCTGCAGATGAAGATCAAGATATAGGCTTAAGTGTATCCTTCTTATACTGAGATTAACAATAGAGATATTGTCTGAATGAGATATTGTCATTACTATTACTAACTACCAAATGAAAATAGATCATCTGAAATATCTTGTTTAAATGCTTAATTGATCAAAAAATTCAATATTAAACAATAAAACTCAATTCCTAAATATGGGAAGTATATTTTATTTTAGAGTTATTGTAGAAATGGGGAAAATATTATGTTGTTAACTGATTGCATCTCATTACCATCTCAATGCAATTTCCATTGTGTTTCCCATTTGTTAACCCTTGTGAAAAGAGTATATTCATTTTAGTTAAAAATTTGCAAAGCTAAGAAAAAAATATTCGACTATATGTAAAATCTATAAAAATCTTTTATTTTCTTTTATTTTTAAATTTAAATTTAGAATTCAGAAGGGTGAAAGGGTATCGAAACTTCGGTGTCGGCTCTTTATTCTTAACAGCAGAATTTGCTTACATCAAACGTTTTTTAAGCTATGATCCTGAGTGTCACGTGCCTTAACGACCACGCCCATGTAGCAAAACGCCTTCCAAATGTTTAATTAAATTAGCAGATTTCATATAATATAACTTTTGTAATGCTTTTGGCTTGGATAATTGCCAGTTTCAAATTTCAGCGCAGGCGCAGCGGCAGCAGCTGGCACTCCTTCCCCCCTCTTGGACTTATATTTTTGGATTACACAAGTCCCGCTTGCAGTTCAATTTGATATTACAAATGTCAAAGACAGAGAGCGAGAGAGTGAGAGGGGCTTATGCATTCGTTTCATAGTCTGAAGTTTGCCGACAAAATGCATTTGTTGTTGTTTGTCAGGCAGTCAGTCCGTCAGTCAGTCAGTCAGTGAGCGGTCAAATTAATTCATTTTCAACACCTATTTTGACAGTTCATAAAATACATTTGTCATAAAATCGGTCGGTCAGTGACTACTTGTTTATTTGTTTCGTTTATTTGTTTGTTTCTTCATTCGTTTTGTTGGTCGTTGGTTTTGGCCAAGATTTATTGAGACTCATTGAAATGCAAGACAAAAGAGGAACTGCCGGGCAGACAGAACTCAGATCCCAGTAGCATCATCAGCTCTCGCTCTATTCCTCTCTCACTCTCTCTCTCTCTGTATAGTCCTCTCAAATTTGTCCCTTTTCGTGGCTACGTTTTTGAATGTATTCTTTGAAGAAAAGAAAAAAAATCTTAACAAAGTTATTTTACCCAATGCGAACGACAAAAAATGTCATGTCCTTAAAACATTGCTGATGTTGGCTACTGTTTGTTCAGTTGAGTTCAGTTTAGTTTGTAGTTTTAGCCTTTCGCTTTACTCTCTTGCAATCGATATGCGTGCAGATGCTCCACTTTGATCAGGTCATCAGCGACACATCGTTCATCATTCCAAAGGGGACCGAAGCACTGGAATGCGGGAGACGGCAGCAAGCCCCAAAAGTCCCATCCCCAGCCCAACCCATCCCATGACCAGTAGCCAAGTTTAAGACAATGGCCAAGAAAGCCATGAAAGGAACGCTTTTCAAGTTTTACGCCAAAAGCCCCAATGTCTGGGCCAGCAGCAACAAGCAACAGCAGCAGCAGATCCCAGGGCCAGGCCAAGACTTTGACGGATGAATTTCACAAATAACTTCAACTGCATTTTGTTGCTGCTGCTGTTGCTGTGTTTTTTATTTGCTGCGTTATTTATTGTACGAGTATTTTTGTGCCGGGGACACACCAATACCAATTTGGTATTGCATCAGGATCGGGGATAATAGGAGATGGTATGGGGAGGGATGCCGGCCGGCCTGCCGTCCTATGCCTTGGCGTTGGTTGACATAAAACCTTGTTGAGCCGTTTTTTGCGTTCCGTCAAGCCAGAACGTTCCTCTGTCTGTCTCTAAGTTTGGTATGCGTCATTTTTACGAGGAAATTCTTGTGAGCGACTCTGACTTGTGAGTCGAGGATGGAGATCCACCTTTTGCCTGCTCCTTTTGCTAATTTATGTAAAAACGCTAAGTACAGATCCATGAGCAGATTCGAACAAATGGTTGCAAATGTAATTTAAGTATTTGTCTCAAGTACTGCAAAGTGATACGTTACTTATTTTAAGGTATAAATATTTTAAGCAAAAAAAAACCTTTTGCACTCTAATGAACTCGATTTTTGTAATGTTTTATGAATGAAGATTAAAAAGAAAATAAGTAAATGAACATATGTAAATGTAATATAAAAATAAAAATTATTTTCGAAATAAATTCATTTTTTTGCGATTTTTTTTTCTTCTACTTTATTATTTTCTCAACTATAAGCAAAAATATATTAATTAATATATATATGCTTTAAAAAAAATATAACCAAAAATATTTCTTTTTCTCAAGAAAAAAGATATTTTTCCTTCAACTATTTAATTTATTTTACTCAAACATATAAAAGTGAGGTTTTTACTTACATATATTTATCCCCCATTTTATACATACATATGTATGTTCCCATTGTTTGATCAATTAAAATCCAAGTACGACGAATACATCGGTAAGTCTTTTTGGCATTCCTGATTTTCAGAAAGTCGGTTTTGTTTTATTTTTTTCTTGTGGTTGCAAAATTTTAAATTGAAATCGCAAAATGCAAAAATCTCGACACAAAAATTCTTTTGTCCATCTCCTTGACCATTGTTTTGATCTTGCGAAAGGTGTTGATTTAATGAGCAGCAACGACAAGTTGAAGTCTTTCAAAGGCTCGTCCAGTCCATCCAACCAGTTGGCTGGAGATCAACTTGACTGCTGACAGCGAACCAAAAGAGATCTTTCCTCAAGTGGAATTCTGTTTGAAAAATCCATCAGTCAGAGCTACTTACCAATATTAGCAGAAAGGAAAGAATAAAACCAACCCCTAGTATCCGAGAATCTTTCTATATGAACAAGGACAAATAGATACAGAGACAGAGAGAGACAGATAGTATAAGAGGTGGGTGTGTGAGAGACAGAAAAGTGTGTGAAAAATTATGCCTTTCGAGGACATAATGGAACCATTCAAAGTAGCAACGGCAGCAGGAGTAAAAGAAGGAGGTTGGTAAAAAGCCTGCCAGCCTCAAGCATATCCTGTTGCATTCTTTATGATTAATGGAACAGATTTTTCAGCTTCCTTCCGCACACACACATACACACCCAGAGAGAGAAAGAGTGAGAGCGGGAGACACACACACACAGATAGTCGCACACTTGCTGCCACTTAACTTTTATGTGTGTGTGTGTAATGCATTAATGTGTCCTCAATTCAGGGCACACTTCTTCCATTCCATACTTTGGTTACTTGTTCTTTCCCGGCTATTGGAAAAACTCAGCCAATGTCTGAACTCTCATACAATATTGAAATTTTTTCTTTATTTTTTCTTTGCCTTTTTTTTAGATTTTTTTTTCGTTTTCTTTTTTTGTTGATTTTTTTTTGTTTTCTTATTGTTTCGTTTGATTTGATTTCATTTTAAAATTACGACAATTACTACAACTTAAGGGGGAATGAGGAGGAGAAGGGGGTTTTGAGGGGTAGGGAGTTTTGGAGGGGGATTGCTAGGCATTTCTCTGTCATTAGATGTGGTTTATATTCTGGTTTTATTTATGCCTTTTTCTAGATTAAAAACTATTTAAATTTAAATGCTAGCACATAATTTGTTTAAAGTTTTTCCATTTTATCTTTCTTGCATAGATTTTTAGTTTTCTTTCCGTTTTTTTTTTTTTTTGTTTAATAGTTTACAATGCAGCAAAAAACTCAACACACGCACACACACACTTATTGACATACTCACACGCACGCACACAGACAAACATAAACTAAAAATTGAATTAAATTATTATTTATGTTTTATGCAATTCGTCTCTCATTTACTCACAATATTTGTTTTTATTTTTTTGTCGTTTTTATGTTAAATTAAGCTACAGTGGAACAAATAATAATATTACAAAGCACCCAAAAAAATGTGTAGAAGGTACACAATAAATACTCAAGAATAAAAGATACAATTTGATTAAAGAACTGAAACTAGCTGAGTTTGGACTATATCTAGACACGATATCTTTTTGCTGGATTTAAATTCTTTTGAACTAGTTCCAAGTAGATTTGTTAGATCTTTCTTATAACAAAGTTTTTTTTTCATTCAAGTAATTTCTGTGCCTAAACTCATTTTCTAAGCTAGTTCATTGAATGGATTTCTTTATTTCATTAATCTTGCACCTTATACCATTTTTTGGGTAGCTGGGCCTTTCTTTTATTTCTTGTTTGTTTTTTCCTCACTGTACAGTGAAACACACACGCTCTGCTTATGAATTACAATTAGATCTAGAGCAAAGCACTACAGCAATAACTATTATTTATCGTAAATTGTTTTTGTTAATTATTTTATAAAGTATTATTATTATTATTATTATGCTTGTTTTGTTTTTAATGTTTTAATTTACATTTTATGCCTTTGATTTAGCTTATTTTTACAAAAATTTACAATCAAAAAAGTGTTTCATTTGCCTTTTCCATGCCTTTTACATATATATTTAATTGGGTTTTTTACGGCTTTTTTTTATTGTAAAATTATATTGCACAATCTTCTCTTGTTGTTGTTGTTGCTCTTGCTGGTTGTTCTGTTTATGTGTTATTTTTTGTTGTTGTTGTCTGCAGTGCAAGTAAATGTTTAAACAAATTAAAATAAAAGAAAATTATATGCAAAAAAAAAATAAGTGATTTATTTTCCATTTTGAGATCTGATTTTACTGATTTGTTTGCCATAACTTTTTTTTAATTTGCATTTCGGTTTTGGCTCCGTATATATAGAAAAAAAGGCTTAAGATCAACAGCTGATTTCATGGTTTTTTTTTCAATTATTTGTTTTTTGTATGTTTTTTTATTTAAATTTATAGTTTAAACAAAAGTGAAGGACACGCTTTAAAGTGTGTGTGATTCTGAGGAATTTATTTGTTTTTTTTTTTAAGTTTCTCTCTTCGATTTATTTTTTTTCTTGTTCTTAGGCTAAATTGTAAAACGACTTTTTTCTTTGCGATAAAATTTAATTATTGAAAATGTACAAAAATGTTCTTGTTGTTGTTGTGGTTTTTGTAATATTTATAATATTTTACAAGTTGCTATCATGGTTTAATTATTGGCTAAGATATTGTATGATGGTTAACTGCCCCTGACTGGATCGTACCATAAACAGTTGCCTCATGTTGCTGCTGCTGCTGCTGCAGATGCAGATCCGTATGCAGGCTTAGATCGGGTTGCTGCAGCTGCAGTTGCTGCTGCTGCTGGTTGCCAGAACAGGAGGCGGAGGAGACCTGCGACCAGGCGGCGGCGGCGGCGGCTGCGGCAGCGGGGGGCAATTGATTCGGGTGATGTTAAACCGTCGGCCAAGCGCTAAATATTAGAAATGCCACCAGAAAAAGGAAAAAAAAGAAAAGAGCAAAAGAAAAAAAAAGACATTTTAAACTAAATATTCCACCAACATTTGAAGGGTGAGTATAAAAGATAAGGGGAGGCGGAATTATGGCTGGAAAAGAAACATTTCACACTTACGTTAGCAATGAGGGATTCGTTTCGGGCTGATACCAATACTGGGGCACATAACCGCCCATTTGTGGCGGCGGATTATGTAGATGCGAATGCGGATGTGGCGCTGCTGCCGCTGGATGAGGTGGTTGCGGTGTCATTTGCGGTGGTGGCTTATGATCAATCCAATGCGGTTTCTGATCCCAAGTCGTTTGTGTTGGCGGACTGAGTCCCGTGGGTGGGAATTCTATAAAAAGAGTTAAGTAAAAGAAAAAAAAAACGAAACAAATTTTATTTATTGGTCATGCCAACCGAAATAATAATTTAAAATAGATAGAGGATTATAAATAAACGTACCAGGTGATAACTCAGACACAGGCGTACTTGATGGCGTTGGACTATGTCCGGGAGGTAGATAATGTGAAGGTGAACCGCTGTTGGAGCCACTGCCGTTATTACCGCCTGAAAATAGAGAAGAGATTTCTATTAGTTAAAAGATGATATGAAATGAAATGGCCTAAGGTTGTAAAGATAAGGGGTTACGAGTCTGTAGCGAATAATTTACTTACCACTGTGCATTTGACTTGGACTATGTTGACCAGGATTGGGTCCACCGCCACCCAGAGGCATACCACTATTTGTACCAGGACCCTGGGCTGCTTTCATCATTTTTTTATACTTGGAACGACGATTCTGGAACCATATTTTCACCTGAAAAGAAAAAGGAAAGGAATAATACTTAGTAAGAGAATACTTGGCAAGAGCCATAAATTAGCTGAATCAGCATGATAATTAATTATTATAATTATTATTACGCAATATGCAACAAATAAGCATGAGTTTCACATTTCTGTGACGTGTGAACTAATTGAATTCATTTCAAGTATGTATATATATTTATTTAGTTATTATTAAAAGAGAGATTAATACAAATCGACATCCTTAGAAATTGTTAATGATATGTATTAAGAGCATATAGCGTCGACAGCTTTTCAAACAGCTTTTCATATGAAATTAAAAGTGAGCGCTGCAGCTGCACAGGAAAATGGCTTTAAAATATCGCATAAAGAAACAGATTTTGGTAGAGTGTGTGAGACATTAAAAAATCCAAGACTTAATACAAGAGATTTCGTCATCAAACTTGATTTGATTTTATTTTTTTTTTTCTTTTTTTTCTGCACTTGAAGAGTCAAAAAATTGTATCTTTGAGATACTTTCAGTTTCCATTTTGACGCTAGCTAACTGACTGACTGACTGACTGTTGTAGAACTAATTGTGCGGCGAGCCACTTCACTTCACTTTTGAAAGCCAAGATACATATGTATATATAAGCATTTTGTTTAAATATAGGTACAACAACAAAAACTTCGCGTATCTAATGCTATTTATGCGCGCACTCTTAACTGTATCTACAATTTGCAATCTTTTATATGTACATAAAAATGTATCTATATATACTTGTACCATACAGGTATACACACTACTTAAAGCCCGACTTGTTCAAGGTCGTTCTTCGCGCTTGGTTGAATTTTTTTGTGGGCAAATTTCACTGACTTTAATTTTTTATGTTTGTCCATAAACAGTTTAAAGATTGTTTCATGTTGGTTGTTTTTTTTTTTTAACGCTTTTCGGTTTTTTAATGTGCATTTTGTGAGCCGATTTCAATTAGCCGATAACCAACTACCGGTATTGAATGCTGTTAACTAATCAATCTGCTTACTATCGATCAATTTGATTTCGGCGTTCATTGACATGTTTGTCTAGACTTTAAGAGTTTCCCATATAAATTGAACAAAAATCAAATTGATTATACATTTTCCATTTCATTTCAGTTTTTGTTTTCTTTGTTTTTTTGAGGTGCTTAATCAAGCGGGAAAACGTCATTGAAATGGGTTTTTTTGCTTTTCTATAAGAATAACCTTGATCTATTGGTTTTTTAGAAAGCCAAGTTTGAGAAGTTTAAAAGAAAAAAATAAAAATAAAAAACAGAAAACAGCAACAGATACAATTTAATGCTCTTGGTGTTTTCTTAATACCTCTTAGTTATAGGTTAGACAAAGGTATATTAAAAGTGTTAGAATACATGAAAAGAAATACCTTTTTTTGTAAGTAGAGCAAGGTATACTCAACTACCGAATAAAAAAATTCCACAATTACAAACTACTTGAATTTCTTACAATTTTTCTTTTTTTTTTAAAATAAAGAAAAATAAATCAAAAATATCTTTAAAATAAGTAGTAAACTATTATCGGATGATATCTCATTATTAAGATATCACCAAAATAATATATATCTCAAAACTGCATTTATCCTCAGATTTATCAAAATAAATTGTATTAACCTTTTCTTTTTCAAATAAAAGTATAAAAAGATAAAAATAAATAAATATATTTTCCACATTAACTGGGTATCTCTTAGTCGTTGCCGCTGAAACAAAGTGCGGAAATTTTTTCGTCTTTTTTTTAGACTTTTTATCGGCTTTTGGATGTTGTTACGCAAGAGAAACCAAGCGCAAAATATGCGCTCAATGATAAAATATTGTCGAGATTCGGTCAAAAAAAAAAAAAAATGAATTTAAAATAAAGTCAAAAAACAACACAAAAACCTAAAATAAAATACATATATATACAAAATAGAATTTATTTATTTATGCACATGTCAGGAAGCTAGTGAATCAGATTATGGCAAGTATTTCGCACTTGTGTTTTATTTAAATGTTGAACAATTAATAACTAGTAAAAAGTATATATATATATTTTAATAGCCATAAGTAAAACTCAAATTGTGCATCTGTTTATGGAAAGTAAAAGTGTGTGGCTTGAACAGTTGTCAAATGTCCCAGCAACAGCAACAACATTTTGGCCAGACTTGGCCAGACTGTCAAAATGTCAATCAGCCTTATGTCTGGTTTCGTCTTTGTCTCACTCTCACTCACACTGAATTCGACGAGATATATATATATTTCAAGTAAAACAACAAGAAATTAGCATGTCACTGTGTCACTCGAAGATATTGAAGTTGGCTTTTGTCTGGCCTTATCCTTTTAACCCACATTGGTATATTGGCAAAGAAAAAAACACTTGCTTGATCACTTCCGCAATATGTCACAATTTATTTATGCAGAATTGATGATGGCTAGCCAAGAAGAGAAGGCAGATGAAGTCGAAGATGAAGATGATTGCAGATGGCTGATGATGCAGCAGCGGCAGCTCCAACAGATGGAGTGCTCTTCGAGCTTTCGAATCTCTAACTGACCGAAGACTTTCTAGCATTCCACTTGGTGGGGCAGGAGCCAAACGGTTATGCGTATTATATTTTTGTAATTTTATTTTTTATTTAGTGACTGGCCAGACACCTGCGTGAACAAATTGTAAGATCGGCAAACTGGTTCCGATGTCAAACCAAAGTGCGTTTGGATTTTATAATTCAAATCGGTTGTGTCCCCTTTGTATGGCATTTAATTTATTTGACAGTTGAGCATTTAAAACGTGGGAAAAGATAAGCGCCAATTGATTTTCTATTTGAATACACAAGCAGTGGAAAACCTTTGCCAAATTGATCAGTGTGGTAGATTTGCTTAATATATTTTTCTTAGAATAATGAAAAAAAGAACCTATATTTTTTTTCCCGATAAATCACGGGTGTTATGCACGCCCATTTTTCTTGCACCATAAATAAGCAAAACTCATGTCTTTATTCACTTTGAGGCAAAGACCTCAAGTTTATTTTCTCACCTCGTTTTACTTAATTTGTTTCTTTTGGGTGAGCTTAGCAAATAGTCAAGACAGGCTTCAGACATGGATGCGTCCGCTCGCCTAATGACAACAACAACGCCCACCCAACAGCAACCAAAACATTACAAACATAACTTAAATTTGTAGTGATGTGTTACACTTTCATTCGAGAATGGTCATTTGATTACTTCAATACACTTGCAGCTCTAGAAAGAAATTCAAGTAGTAAAAATCCTCTTTCTATTACACTTGATTGCGTCCTTTCTAATTTCAATATTTAAATATTTTTTACCGTCCCAGAAAAGGATCTTTTACAAAATGTGAACAGTTTGTCTGTACAGTTATTTCAATAACTATCAAGTTTTACCATTAGCAAACTTTGATGTCGACAATGACATACGACCAATGCTAGAATCAGTTCGGAATTAAAATTGAGAAAAAAAGGACATACCTTGCAATAAAAGAGTTAACCCATTGACGTGAAATGTTATTAATAATTAAAATAGTTAATGGCTTGCGTTTTAGGAAATTTTTTGGTAAAAATCACAGTGCTTGGACGAGTCGGGGAAAGACAAAATATAGAGAATACTGTTAGGAGTTTGCTTCAAGCAGCTCTTAAGAGGAAGATCTATTTCATCTATGTCCTTAAACACTTTTTATCTTGGGCAATTTTTTATTTTTGAAAGCATTTTAGACACGTTTTTCACCATGACATTGCTGCCGTCTGATTAATTTCCCGTCAATTGCCATTTCCATTACCAGGCCAGGGTATCCAAGCTTTCCCCAAGCGCTACAACTAAAAAAACTTATATATAAAATTCACTTAAATTTCCTACTGGTCCGCTGCTGGTGAAGCATTTTCCCATTTTGGAACCCAGTCGGCTTAAACGTTAAACCAAAATCAGAAAAAAATGTTTATGTGGCCTAACAAACGAGCGCAAGAAATGGTTGCAGTTGCCGCTGTTGCTGCTGCTGTGACTCTTACTGTTGCTGCTACAAATTTATGGCTACAACAAAAAACGAAAAACAATAAAAGTTTTTCCCGCATTGTTCTTCTTGACGGCAGCAAACATGTTGCTTGTTACCGCATTTGCTTTGCTTTTCATTCATAAATTCCAAGCAACAAGATTTTAACATATTTTTGTCCACATTTTAGCAGCGTTGGTGTTGTTGTTGGTTTTTGGGGCGTCGGCTTCCTCTTTGAATTAGCCAAAAGGAATTGGATCGATTTAATGTGGCCACAACTTTCCTCTGGCTACTGCTGGTCGGACAATCTATTTTGATCGCACTGCAATAGCCACAGCTTGCGCTTTTGCATATTTTTAATTTATGCGCAAAACAAAAAAAAAATATATATATAATAATAAAAAAGTTTATAGAGATAGTAAGACAGAGAGAGAGAGAGAGAAAGGGAAATACAGGGGGGCAAGAGCAGCAGTCTGAAATAAAATAAAAATTTTGATTTATGATCTTGTCGCTGAAGTTGTTCGTCAACACAAACAGCCGGGCTGAAGCTGCCGTACAAGTTTTGTTGGCGCAACAAGTGCTTTTGGCAGTATAACTCACTCAAAGTCAGTCCGTCCATTCGTCACTGACCGCTTCGGTCAGTCAGTCAGTCAGTCAGATAGTCAGTTTGAGACTCAGCATCTCAGAGTAGCCAGAGTCGCGCAGTCAGATGGCGATCATTCATAAAAGCTAGCAGCAACAGCGGCTAAGACTCACCGCGTGGCAGTTTACCTGATTTTTATCTCAGTCATACAAACAAAAAAAAAGTAACAAAAGTAAAAGCCAAGCAACAAAACGCATTTATTTAATATTACTTATCTTTTTGCTGTTTTCTGTTGTTGTTTTTGTTGTTGATTTCAAACAATTGTTGCGTGTGGCAAAGAAAAACCGCTACATGAAGCAGAGCCCCACCCACTTGGCAGTAGTAAAGGAGTGCTGGGGTAGATGGCAGTGGGGAAGTTAGTTAAGGTGGGGGTGTATTCAGTTGGTCTTCTTCTATGCTCTTTTGACTGCCATGGTTGACGGATTACGCAACTTGCCGGCCGTAGCATTTTCATTTTATTATTGTTATTATTGCTGTTGTTGTTGTATGTGTTGTTGCTGCTGGAAAATTTGTACATTGCATGCAATTGTTTGCCGTTGTTGTTGAACAGAAAAAATTTGTTTATAATTTTGAATGCAAGTGTACAACCGCCGCCAGGCAGGCAATGACTTCAGAAAAAACAAAAAAAAAAGGAAAAAAAAACTGAATACAAAAATAACAACAACAGCAACAATGCCATGTCGTGGCAAAAAAAAAAAGTTTTCTTTTGAAAAGCCTTTGTCTCGCCCTGCCTCGCCCTCCCCTAAGTCACTGGCTGACTGGTTGGCTGTTTCATGCCCTAGAGTCAAGTGTCACGCACACAGTTCCAGCTTCAAAAGTCTTCAGCTCATTAAAGCCACATGCAAAAGGTTTCTTCATTTTTTTTCTGTGTCTGTGGATTTTCAAGTTTGCTGCTTAAGTCTTTCGTTTTCATGGATGTTCTTGTTAGCAGCCACTAAGAAAGCAACAAGACAATAACATCAAAAAAAGTAACATGCTGCTGCTTGGCCTCGTCGAGGTGCAACAAAAGTGATTTCCAAATAAAATCGTTGCGGGCTGTTTTGGGCAACGCCTATCCAAAAACCCAAAACTCATGAAAGGAAAGAAAAAAATATGAAACGAAACGGCAAAAACAAAAAAAAGAAAGCAACGAAAAACGCTCAAAGGCTTCAAGGCCAACAACGCAACGCAGCAGCAACAGCAGCGGCCGCAGCAACGCAACGTAACGCCTTGGACTCCACCAGCATGGAGAGCATATGGCTATCCATGGCCCGGCGCAAATGAACGCAAGTTAACACGCCGATGCCGCCAAACAAATTGAAAGCAAATCGATGCGGCAACAGGCCAAGCAAGCAAGCCCGTGACCAGCATCATCAGCAACAGCAGCAACATCAGTAACAGCGGCAACAGTTTTAGCCACGTTCAAAGTTGAAACACGTGGCCGTAGGGTTTAGGTTGCAGCTTTAACCTCCATCTTTATAGTACGCACGTGGCTCTAGTTGCTTGTTTTAGACCAGCTACCTGTACATCAGGTCAGGCATCAACTTCACCTGTGTGTGGGTATGTGTGTCTATGGATACACCTTGCCTTGTGCTTTAATGCCTGTTGCTGATATTATGCTATAAACTATCTTCTTGATAATAAATTAAATAATATATTGTATACGATCCATTTAAAAGTTGTAATGGCACTTGAAATATTTTTCGATTTATATTATAATATATCGACTTATTCTATTTTTAAAACTTCTAGAACTTACTTTCACTTTTCTTTCTCCTTTTTCTTTTTTAATTTAAATTTCAAATCGATATTGTCTTGTTAAAAACATTTACTAAATTTTAAAATTTAAGGTAGACAAATGTTTATACTTATAACGTTTAAAACAATTTCCTTAAGGCTATTAAAAACTTAGTTCATGTTTAAATTTCCAATTCCCATGAAATATCTTTTTTATATATGTATTAACTTTTAATGAGAGATTTTCTTATTAATCAAGTTTTGTCTTCATTTCACAGCTCTGCTACATTTTATCATTGGAAAGGGGGGCATTAGTGGGTTAAAATAAGTTGCATACTAAAGTTTACTGAAGCTCAGTGAGTCTCATTGGGCATTGTCATGCAAAATATGCCACTTGACTGACCATTTTTGGTATTTACTGCCTCTACATACATACTAGTATGTAGTTAGTTTTTCCCCCCAGGGAGAGAGGCTAGCTATGCCATTGATCTTTATCAATGAAATGAGAGAGGGAAAAAAGAAACCGAAGGATGGCGACATACTTATGTCTGAATGAAAATGAAGACTCTTGGCCCCAGCTGCATTAATTTATGCATATATAGGCAATGCGTAAAAAGTGAATGAGAATGGATTGGTTATGTAGGGGAAGGGGGGGGGGGGGGGGGGGTGTGACAAAGGAAGGAGGGGATATTATGAGAGTTGCTGTTTAGTCTAGTCTCTGGTCTAGCCTAGCCTAGAGGGAAGCTCTGCTTAATAAACAATAAATATGCAATTAAGCAAGGCCAGGCCAGTGCTGTTTATATAAGATGCCGCTCTGTTGCTGATGTGGCTGATGCTGCTGTTGTTGGTTGCTGTTGCTGGTTGCTGCTACTGCCGTTGGAGTCTCTTTCTAATAGCAATTAACGTGAACGATGTGGATGGATGGTTAGTTAGTTGGTTGATGCTGCTGGTAATGAGAAATGAGGCTCACATACTCTTCAACAGATTTTTTTTCTTCTTTATAAATAAATAAAGATATTGATCTAATTTCTATATAGAGAGAGAGTGGACCAGTTTACAATTTGTTGTTGCTGTTCGATCGGTCTTTGGTCAATGATTGCTTAATCGTTTCATAAACTCTAAAAGAAGTGTATTAATATGATAAAGTTGTTAACTTGTATGACTGTTGTTATGACTCTCAGTTGGCCTAACGGCTTTTGGCCTCAACTTATGAGCAAGATACGAGAAAATGAAGATGGTCATATGTTGGTTATAAAGTTAGCTGTTAGCGCGAACTCACGACAACTTAGCTGCATGCCATTAGCCAAATTTAGTATTAACCAAGCGACATATCGAGCATTATACTAACTCAATTAGTGCTTTATAGGATAGGAGAGAAATGTATTTACAATTTGTGTTTGCTTTTCATAGAAACAATTAACGATTGCCGATTGAATCTCTGAATATCTCTGACGTTTGTCAGTTCGTCATCCGGTCCGACCTGAGTCTCTGCCTCTCGGACTTCTTAAAGCTTTTTGCCTATTGTGCAACAAAATACGAATACAACAACAACTACACCAAATGTTGTTTTGTCAAATCCGGAAACTGTTCCCAGGTTCCATACGCTTGCTGTGAACTATTGAAAAATAAATAAAAAAAAAAACACAAAAAAACCTTACAAAAAAAAAAGCAAAAAAACGCCCCAAAACTAAAAGTTTTGTTTCGCATGCAATGCGAATGGGAATTCTCGCTTTTTGTTGCTATCGTTGCTGTTGTCGTTTGATTCACCTGCAAAGCCTTGAAATTTTGTAATTCTAATTTCAAATACTACACAAAAAAAAATCAGAAAAACAGAACTGACTCAGTTAGAACACAAAATTATTGCAGCAAAAATTTTTCAACAATAAATCGGCGGCAGCATTTGATCAACAATTGTCAAGGTGAGATTCTAAGCAGATAGAACAGCAGCAACAGTAACAACAACAACAACAGCAGCAGCAACAAAAGCAACTCATGACGCTGCAAGTGCAATTCCAAGTAGTTGCTTTAGGGGCGGACACAGCAGCAACAACAACAACGTCAACAGCAACAACAAAGAATGTATATTATTTTTTAAAGCAAAAACTTGCACATTTAGTTAACGTTGTTGTTTTACTTTCTGTCTCTCTAAGTTATTCTTTTTTTTGTTGCTTTTTAACAGTCACTGAAAAATATTAGTCATACTTAATTTTGTTTCGGTTTTGTAGCAAGTGACAGTAAAATAGGTAAAAGGAAAAAATTAAAAAAAAAACTTGCGCACTTTTTTTTTAGTTATGTCATTTCACATACTAAAGAGGAGACCGAACCCCTAGGGGAGAATTGCAGGGGGTAAAAGCTGGAGAAACTCTTTGGCCAACTGATTTGTAGCTGCTTTCTGGCTATTGTGTTTTTTATTTTTTTTTTTTTGGTGAAGGTGGAAAAAAACCCAAACTTGTTTAATATTTATGCGATTCTATTGAAAAATCTATAAATTTTTTAACTCATTATGACGTGCATCTATTGAAATAGCATTCTCAGCATTTAATAGAAACTTATTTTATTTTTTGTTTCCAATTGTAGCATTGGGAATAACCAAGAAAAATCTTTATAAATATTTATTTACTGCACTAAAAAGAAGTATGCCAAATTGTTGTAAGGGATTCCCCGCTTGTAGATTTGAGACCAAAATAAATTAAGATCATATTAAATTTTCATAGTAAGGGAAACTGCTTTTCTTATTTATATACATTTGTGATTCCTATAGAGAGTAAGCAGTAATTTTCATTAATTGTTTATATATCGCAATTTGGGAAGAAAAATATATTAAATATTTATGTTAATATTTTTAGGTTAATTTTCAAAATTATGAACTTCGCAAGGTATTAAGGTCCCAAAATGTTTCTTTATAAATAAACTTTTTTCTACACTAAGAGTCTATAATTAAAGAAATGATTTTTACATTTCAACTAAATTATAGGGAATGCAACGGGAAAATTAAAACTTTAACAAAATAGAAGAATTACCTTTATGACAAACCTGCAATAATACCCCTATTATTTTTTTATTATTAACTATTATTTCTTTTATTGCTAACCATGATTTATATGATTCTTACACTTGCATTTACCTCAATCTCCTAGATAACTTATATTCTTATATAAAAAGTCTCTCATAAAACATTTTCCACTTGGTTGAGCCATGCCTCTGAACCATCACTTACCCCTCCTTACCCCTCCCTTTTTTTGACCACAAAGTGCATAGTTAGATATCAAATTGTTAAACAAATTAAGTGAAAAAGTCGCAGCAAAATAAAAAAATGGGGAGTAACAACAACAACAAAAAACCTTCTGAACTATGTAAAAATCATTTTTGTGGTCAGGCTTTTTATAATTACAGACGATCCAGATTGAGATCTATAAAAATAGATAATAAACCCCAAAACACCAGCAACAAAAAGTGTGGCGCTTAATTGCACAATTTATATAAGTTTCTCTACACTTTGTTTTTGTTTTGTTTAAGTAATTTAAATATTATTTTTACCTGGCCAAATGAAATCATGGTCAACTGACTATTATTTGTCGCTTTACATTTTCCTATGCATTTTCACAAAAGCAACGATCATGATAAAAAAGGAAAAAACGACAACTGAAAACAAAAGAGTGGAAAATTTAACCAAGCGTTAAAAGTTTTGTCTGTTGTCTATTGTTGCTGCTGTTGTTGTTGTTGCTGCTGTTGCTGTGGGGTTGCTTTAGGTCTAAAGATTCTGATTTCCTATATGAAGGCACATTAATTGGTGTCAAAGTACAACCGGCCAACAGCAGCAGCGGCAGAAATGATGAAGGATATTCGAGCATTATAATTGGCATCGCAGAACCAAGGAACAAGTGCAGGCCCACTAGGGGTTGAGATTGCGATTTCTACCCTATAACCAATGTAAATTTAAGGGTATATTGAATATCACAACGCAGGCAATTTTCAATGATTTTAAGTATTTTAATAAAAAATAAAATTAATATAGTTTATCATTGTTAAGAAACGATGACAAGTATAAAACCTAAAAATATTAGGAAAAAGGAAAACTCTCATTTTTGGTAACGACTGTGATACAGAGTATGCAATAGTCGTTGCTTGTGCATGCAAGCTTCAAAATATGTTTTGTTTTGGTTTCATATGTCTCTTGCTAACTGCGAAACAATTTGAGAACCAATTAAAATATGAGACAAGGCTCAAAGACAATGAGGAGAGACTATGAGTCAGGCTTCAGTCAGCAGCCGCCACCCACCCGCAAGATCGCAATAAACAAGTTAACCCAAAAAAGACAAAAAAAAAATAAGGAGTTTTCATATGTTGGTTTTCCATTTTGTTCGAAACCCGTTGAAGCTTTAGCTTGGCCTCTGCCTACCATAATAAAATAATAATTATTATGATTATCGCGTAACTGAAATCTTCATTGGAGCCCATAAGGCATCCTTGAGAGGGGCGGAGAGCCATGGAGGGGTTTCTGTCTGTTGCCTTTGGTCTTTCTGTTTTGTCTGTGTGTGTCAATAAATGAGCGTGTAATTAACCCTTGACAGGCCCAAAAACTACACTGGCAGACACTCTGGCTCTTGACTCCTCAATGTCCATTGTTCACTGTCCTTAGTTGTTTATTTGGCATTCAAACTATGCCAAACAATAAATATAAAATTTTATTTATTTGAATACTCTCACTTGGGCAGGTCAACAAGTTTCTCTCACCCTCTCTCTCGGTCTCTGTCTATTGCTTTCCTAGTTCATTTGACATTTTGTAATTTCTTGAGCATTGCGTATAATATTTATCCGTTGTCCAAGTTGACGTATGGAAGTTGCAGCCAGTTTTTGAAAGCAACAAATATTGTTGTGAATGAAATGAGAAACTTGCTTTCAGCACCATCAGCAACGACAACGGCAACAAACCACAGCAACATCAACGACAAGCGTGAAATCTTTGGGCCGAGATCACGCTGTGTGGCAACATATTCGGTTTTTCGTCTTTTTTGTGATGGAATGAAGAGATTGCAACGATGGTAACGATGATGATGGTAATGGTTAATGGCATTGGGAAGTGGAAGCCATGTAAGCAGGATGCGAATCGATTTCGAAAGGCTCTCATCTCTGCTCATATTCAAAAATAACGACAGGAGAAAGGAGCTACAACATCGCAAATTAATTTAAAATATTGAAAAAATCTGTAAAGGAAATCCGGAAAAAAAAACATTCTGAATTTAACATTCCGCAGCGATTTCTACTTTATTTCTGCAAGTGTTTAGAAGTATTCTATTTTTGCAAAAAATTTTTAATTTGAAACTGAAAACTTGTTGTATTCCCTATTTGGAATAATATTGTAATTTTACATTCTTAGCAGAAATTGTTCTCAATTTCTATTAAAGTGTTAATTCCCTCATTTGTATGACATATTTGTAATGCAAATTTGTTAAATGAGATTAGTTTTAAATAATTTATTAGCTTGCGATCTATATTGATAAATTCATATAGATATATGTATATACTCATTTAAATCCAATTTTATTTTCACTTGAAATCTTTGTCAATTGTTTTGCCTTCGAATTCACTTTTCTCTCTATCTAGTAGTGGCACGCTTTATGGGTCAATTCCACTTGGACACTATCGCATCCATCTCATCTTGTACATATATATGTGATCTCTACCTGGTTGCAAATTATGTCAACTACAACTAAAGTTAAGATTAGACAAACGTATGCACGTAGACATTAGATTATGGTTGGTCTCTCTTTCTCTCTCTCGAGAAAATATGCAAATGCGGTCAGATGATGTTGATGATGATGATGATGATGAGAATCTCTGAGCAAAGTGAGAAATTGAGAAACGTTTTATAGCTAGCTCGAGCCGCCAGCCGCCAGCGGTGCCTGTCTCGTTGCTCACTCTTCAAAACCTCAAGCAATGCATCATTGTTAATGGCAACTTGTTTTGTTGTCGTTGTCGACGTCGTCATTTCTGTTGTTGTTGCTGTTAGTTGTTGTTGTTATTCAGTAGTACCAGCATCAACATTGATCAAACTTAATTCAAAGTTCCTGTTACGCGAGCTCACGGTGCAAAATTTCGACATAGGGAGGCAAGCAAGCAGCTGTTGTTGCTAGTGGGCTGTAGTTGTTGCTGTTGTCGTTGATATTGCTGTTGCTGTTGTTGCTGCAATGTGCGTGCGTTTAAGAAGACGTGCGAGCGCTTGGCTGCCTCAGTTACATTGTATTATGTGCCATAATTTAATTGACATTGCTCGTGTAAATCAGGCAATCACTGATATATGTATACAGATATACATATACATACATACATATATATATATATATATATATACATACATATATACATAAGTGTCGTATAATGACGATATGTTGCTATTGCTATTGCTGCTGCCTTTGCCACTACGAACGTGCGCCGCAGCCGGCTACTGGGCAACATCTCTGAAAACATTTAAATGCGGTCAGCCAGTTTTCATGTTGTATTTAGCCGTTGATACTAACTAGACACTTGTATTATTTAAATCAAGTTGTGCTAGTTTTTTATTTCTCATTTTTAGTTTTTACCAGTATCTACGTACATATATAAATATATGTATATATATTTCTTTTTTGCACGTACAGATTGGGTTTTTTTTTGTATTTGATGTGAAAATTAATTATAATTTCATTATTTTTTTTTTTTCATTTTTGCAAGTATTTTGTTTTGAAATTCCAGTGAAAATGTTTTTGGAGTTTTTTGTTAACCTTTCGGTAGTAGAGTAGTTGGTAAAGTCCATGACCTTTAAGCATATTTTCAGAGCATTGGCCACCACGTTCATGTCAGGGGTGGAGCAGACTTATATCGCAGTCGGACAAAAACTAAGAATACAAAATAAAACGAGCGAAGGTGTGCACCGTGGGCGATGCGTCTGCGTCGTCATCGTCTCCGGCTGCGTGCAACAACAGCAACATCAACAACTGTGACTTGGACTCGTGATCCGCAGCGGCAGCGTCAGCAGCAGCAGCAACCAAACACACACTCATAAAGCAGGCGTTGTTGATTTTGGAAGACAGACCCAAAGTAGAACTTAGGAAAACAACAAAATGTTAGTAAGAGTTAATATTTAGGAAATTTCAAAAATTTTGGAGATCATGGATTTCATTGAAATTTTAGTGAAAAACTGGCAATGTTAGGACTCTGTTTTTCAAATGCAAAATTAGTTGTTCCGGACGGATCTTTTATACAAATTTTGAAATTGTACTTTGATTGAGATTAAAAAATTATACGGCATCTCTCTCTCCTATATACAAAAATAATTGTACTTTAAAGGATAATTTATTTTGAGTTAGCTTATGAATCAAAGTTTATTTTATCCAAATTTAAATTTTCGGTATTTTATAATTAATGTTCTCAGCATGTATCTGTTTACAATAGGCAAAATTTTATATATTTTGTTATTCATTTTATACTTTGCTCCACTACGAACATTTTTCGATATGGTTTCGCTTCATTTTGTAGCTCCCACAAGCGCCGTTTTGGCAGTTCGTCTGCTAAACTTGATGTTGCTGCCAAAATCCTTTGTTGTGCAGCCAGCAGCGTGGCCTCCTACAAAATATATTTCTTTCTCGATCTTTTCTGGTTTTCTTTTCGGTGTTGCGCCCTTTTGTTGCTGCACAAAAACAACAAACCAACAGAAAAAAAAAAACAGATCAAAATGTGCCGATATGAGCTCATAAACACGCAGTTTAAAAGTATTTTAAGTTTTATACCTTCCAATATATACATATATGTATGTTATATGTATACTTTTTATATGTACATATATACATTTGTGTGAATATATAGTATTATATGTGTTTATAGGTGCTTCAGCTTGTTGCCTGTCTTCAACGTCCCAGAGACGAGGAGTCCGAGGTAAAACTTTTGTCTCGCGCTGTCAGGTTTTGAGTTGAAATTTTGTTGCTGTTTCGGTATTGAAACATTTGGCAATCAGCCTTAACGTTCTATGTAATTATTCAATTAGGTGGAGTGTAAAAAAAAAAAAAAAAAAACAAAACACTAAAAACAGTAGCCAAGATTTGTGCTCTAATTGAAAATTAATTAATATAGGTAGTAATGAATATACATATGTATGTTTATACATACGTATGTATATATAAACTTGTATGTATGTCTGATCATTAGCATCGACCGGATGCACTTTCAAATAAAAAACTCAGCAAGTGGCCAAAGTGAAAGATGCAAATACGTTTAAAACAGCGAGTCTATAATGTGACTAGTTTTACGATTTCACAGTCTCCAACTTTTTATAGGCATTACGTTTTTCTTTTTTGTTGGCCTTTGGAGACTGGGAGTTACTGTTGCATAATCCAGGTTTAACAACCTTGAATCAATTCCATAAGAAGACCTTTCTATCAATTGGATACTTTTGCAGACTGTAAAAACTGCTAAAGAAGCAAACTTAACAGTAAACCTTAAATTTATTATCCTTTACTTCTTTTTATGTGTTATTAGTTTGGAGAGTAGTCGAAAAGAAACTATTAGAAATTTTGGGTATGCTAAAACTTTGTTTAAAAAACAATTATTTAAAGGTTTAGGTCCTTTTGGAGAGGTTTGAAGTTGTTGAGACTTTGTAGAGTTTTTATAAATGGGAAACCGGAGTCTTACAAAAACATGTTCTTAACTTAATCAATGACTTTAATGGCCAGTTTCTGTTGGAGACTTTGTAGAGTTCTCAAAATAGCTAAAATTACACATTAATAGTCCTTTTAGACATAGTATATATGCTTTTCATACCATCTTTACGTCGTCAGATGAGTTCAACTTGACCCAAAGTTGACCAAGTCGCTGTCACATGAAAATCTTGTGAGGAAGAGAGAAAAACAAAAATTCAACATGCAAAGCTTTAACTTAAAGACAAAACAAATTGTTTAACACGCCCCAAAAACAAAAAAACCAGGCAGACCAAATGTAGTGCCCCCAACGCTGAAGGCCATTAAGTGTTGCAGTTGTTGTTTGTGTAACGCATAAATCTTGGGCTAAAGCACAATGTTTTGTTTGCCGGTCGCAAACATTGGCGTGGACTTAGTCCGCACCTGAGAGAGAGAGAGACGAGACCTAGGCAAATCAATAAAGTACAAAAACTTCCGCTGTAGTCAAAAAAATAAGTTAAGGAAAGGAAAGGAAAAGAAATTGACGGGGCGGTTTTAATTAACACAAAAAGCGAAAGTCCTACCTGGGGTTGACTTAACCTCACTTTGCTTACAGTTACATAGGGAACCCTCAATTGCACTCATAAATTAATGTTCCTTCTGCATTTAACCCCTTCAAAGTGACTGTTTTTGTGCTGACTCTACGCCTGAGGGTCAACAAGATAAACCAAATTGATTGTGGTGCACGCCGAATTGCCCGAAATGCAGTTTTGGGGCGTGGCTATTTGTTTAGACCTGTATACATATATAGTAGTAAGTTTTCTTTTGGCCTGCCGATTGACAGCTGCCAGGTATACAGCAAAAACTTTCGATAAAGAGAACTTCAGGGGAAAAATCAGCGTTTTATACGGGTGACTAAGTTGAATGGGTTCTGTTGTTGCAATATTTATTGCACAGCCGCCGTGTGGCACGCCCGTCTAACAGACTTTATCTGCCAGCCCTGTATCATAGATATGTTCTGCATATATACATATGTACATATATATATATATACATATTCAAATATATATCTTGATAAACAACTTAAGGCTGGAGCAACACCCACGCCATTTCAGGCCACGCACATATAGTACCATATATACATATAGACAGGGTCTTCAACTTGTTTTACAAGTTTTTACAACATTTGGATGGCCTCTCTCTCTCTCACACATACACATTTCTTTCTATCCCTCTTACTCTCTCTCTCCCGTTGGATCTGTGTGCTGTATGAACTTTTGTGGCACACTAATTCAATTAGGAAGCCCACGCCCACTATCAATAAATTTTCACTAAAACGAGACTCATTCACATTTCTCATTTCCAGTTGCTTTAGAAAAACTACAGAACAGAAAAATTCGTACTTTTTAATGTTTCAGTTTTTTTTTTTTTGTTTTTGCAAACAATGCAACTTGTCTATCGGGTGGGTGTTGTCTCTATGTAAAGACTTTTGTCTCTTGTTGCTATTGTGAGCAGCAGCGCGTGTATTTCGTACAAAAAAAAAAAAAAGAAGAAGAAAAATTGACATTGACACACGTGGAGAACAATATTACATAGTCAGTTGCATGTGCGACTATGTGTGAGTTGCCTCTGTCTCTGTCCCTGTCTCTTCTGTCTGTCGTTTAGTCTGTCCATCAACTGAGGGTCACAGGCGTAGGAGGTCGTCATCGCAGTTGTTGCTGTTGCTGCTGTAGTTGGCGTTGTCTTCGCTCGTTTGTCATTTAACATTAGAGGCATGTCAACAATTCAATTTGAAAATAGGAATTAACTGCCGGTTACCAGAGAGCGCAAAAGTGAGTCACACAGAAAGGAAACTATGGCTGAAAGGATTAAAATAGCCAGAACAAAAGCAAATGAAAAAATATGCTCAAGGGATTCGCGCTTGAAATGCCATCGTAAAGGTGGAAACTTGCCTCTAACTAAGGGTCTTTACTTTATAAATTATAAATCCAATTTAGAAAAAAAGTCTTCCTATCTGATAACAAACTAATGTTTAATTTAAGGAAATAAATTAAAAACTTTCCATTAATTAAGCAAAGCTTTTTCAAAAATGAATTCAATCCAATTATTAATTTGAGGTAATAAAAGAAGGATAAACTTTTCTAAAATTTAATAGATTAAATTAAAGTATCGAATAACAATAAAATTTTACCAAAATATTTTATCAAAGAACAAAGTTTTGGTTCAATCAAGCATTTTCAAGTAAATAAATAACTCATTGGAAAATTAAATTAGTCAAACAAATTTTAAGATCTCTTCTGACAGGAACTCCGTTAAAGTAATCTATAGAATATTATGTATGTAAACTGTTCTAATTTAATAGATCTTGTTTACATATTAAATTTAATATTATTTTATGATTAAGTAGTTTTAAAAAATTTTCTCGTGACTCACCTGCGTTTGTGTTAGGCCCAAGCTGGCTGCCAATTCGGCACGTTCCGGCAATGCCAGATATTGGGTGCGTTGGAATCGTCGATTCAATTGCTGGAGCTGCAGTGAACTATAAATGGTGCGAGGTTTGCGCATTTTCTTGCCCTTGCCATTGACTCGTAAGCCCGAATCTTCGCATTTGTCGGAGATGGAAAAATCTGCAAAAAAAAAAAAAAAATAATAAATCGAAAAGGAAGGAACAAGAAATTATTTCAGCTCAAATAAGGCAAACAAATGCCAGATCGTATGCTTTTGGATAATGAATTTATAATTAGTTATAGCAGGGCAAAGAGATTGCTTAAGGTATTCGAATCGAAACCTTTCCTGGAACTTGTATGTACATATTAATGAGCAATATTGGAATGCATAAAATCTGTTACATTTATGGCAACTTGGGGGGAAAAAAATGCGAGTACGAGCAGAAAATTAATTGCTAGAAGTCCTCAGTTAAGTAACTTGTAAATGTCATCAAATTAAAGTTAATTGCATAAACAAAAAGCAAAAGTTCAAAGCTCCCCGGCCTGATGTTGCTGATGAAGTTCAATGAGCGACAACTGCAATCGGCAAACGACACACAGTCAACAAACGACAACAACGTTGCTGTTAATTGTTTAAAAATAGCATGAAGCCACCGCAAAACTATTATTAAATGCCAAATATGGTAACAGAGGGGGTGGGGTGGTAGAGTGAGTTTGCGCCAAAAATATATATGTATATACTCATATTGGCGCCCAAACTGAATTGAGGCACGTGCTGGCCGGCTTAATGACAAAATGGCAACCCTCAAATATAGAGAGAAAGAGTAACAGAGATGGCCATATATATAATATATATCTACACTAACACACATACACTCATACATACGTACATGTATAGATATCGTACGACCACCCAATGTATGACTATTAGTCAGGCTGACACTTTGTCCCTAGAGTTTATGCACATGTGTCTTTTGGCCTGGCCAATGGTCGCCATTTGCCAAAGAATTGTGTAATTAATTACGCCAAACGAAAGCGTAATTACTGGCAATTATAATTACAAACAACTCGACACACACACAGCCATCACAAACAAAAAAGAGTGAGGAAGAGGGGGCATAATATTAATCATCAATGAAGCGCTAACGATCAGCTGTTTTTATCTTGCCGGTTTTGTCTGCTTTTTCTATTTGCACAAATTTAACGAATCTTTCTGCCTTTCTTTTTGGCCTTTCTGTCAATTCAAGTCCAAGTACATCGCGCAAACTCGCATCAAGGTTAATTGGCTAACGTTGCGTATGAGTGACGAAAGTCAAATTGCGTCCACAATGACAATAGATGAGCTGAAAATGAATTGCTTTTCACTTATACAACTCAAAACTGGGAAAAACTGCTCAACCAAAACGCATAAAATAAAAAATACACACACACAAACACACAAAAAAGTGTTTAACAAAATACGAGTATAGACATAGATACAATACATATAGACACATATATATTTCTATATGTTGTAGATACTTTTGGGTAAGCAAAAAAAATGTCACAGTCAAGCGCGCAATTATGCCAGCAACGAGAACCATAAAACTGTAGGAAAAACTATATATACATAAATATTCATATATGTATGTATGTATATGGAAAATTTGAAGAAAAATTGCTAACGAAGCAAATTTCAAATGGAATGAATGTCTGTATAAATTTATGAAAGTTCAATAAAAATTGTGTGTCTCTAGACATTACAAAAACTCATTTAGAAATCTTAATTGCAAAGAGGTTGCAACTTAAGCAAATTTAAATAGATTGACAGAACTTCATATTTTCCATTAAACTTTTAATGCTTTTTAATACTTTTACATAACTGGCTACGACATTCATCTCTGAAATTAAGGAAATAAGTTTTAACGAATTGACAAAAAATGATCAATTCAAAAAGTATTTTAAGATATATTAAAAAACTAGAAAAACAAATTATCTAAAATGGAGACTTGATACTTTTTTATTTATTTATTTATATTCTGTTTAGTTGCAATGAAAATGTATTTTCATAATTTGGATAAATATAAAAGTTCCTTCTAAAAATTTATGAACATAATAACAGAATTCAAGAACCACTAAAATTACTTTTCCCTGTAAAATCGAACTCAAATATTGTTATTGAGCTTTTTTTTTATAATAAATATCACTTTAGTGTTATTAAAATGAAAACTCATAGAATCCATTCTTTTTTTTATATTTCTACGAAATATAGCAACATTTTGATTGGGGATTTAGTAATTTCTCCAAGTTTTCAAATTGATTAATTAAATAATTTTGGTTTTGGTTGGGTTTATAAATTGAAAAATGTTTTTAAAGAATCTCATCTAGTTTTCAAAATCTTGCATAATTGTAAGTAAAAGAAAACTGTACTTGGGTAAGAAATAAAATAAGATAACTCAATCCACAAAATAAAGTTGTTTTGCCTTTGTATTTTTGGCAAACCAAACAAAGCACCAGCAGAGAGACAACAATGGCACTTGAAACGGTTGTCTACTTCAGTTCAAGTGTCGCCAAAAATCAAAAGTCAAAAAGAAAAAACTAAACCCAGCATGATCTTGAGAGATGCTGGAAATAACAATGGTACTCGGCGATCTTTTTCCCCTCACAATATCAGTATGAACTTTAAAGTGATGTGCGCCGACAATATTTAGTTGTAGTTTCACTAATCACTTGCAATATGAAAGAAATTTTATATCTTTTAAAAGGGTTACTTACCATCCTTTGGTGGACTTGTACAGGGTGGCGCATAGCTGCCTAAATGATAGCCAGAATAGGAATTCTGATGCATGGGCGGGAATGGATAACCTAAGGCACTGCGAGGACTAGGAAAACCTGAATCCTGGCCGCCTTGTGGACCAAAATGTTGATAAGTGCTGCGTATGCCTCCATACCTGAAAATAAAACAATATATAAAGCACATATATGAAATTAGTAAATCGATAAACTAAAACAGACAAATAAAAAAAAAAACTGATAGACAGACTAACTCCGACTCTGATTCTGTTTCTGGCCCAAAAACATATGGTCTAGGTTTGCGTGTTCTCTCTACACTTTTCACTATTAAATTCAAGCCAACAACTCCAAATAGAACAGCAACAAGAATCGTATAAAATAGACCAAATTTTCATGTTTAATGCAAAAAGCGTCGAAACGAAACTTTTTTCTCACAACAACCAACTAAAAAAAAAGGAAAAAAAATAGCCCGAAACTTTTTCCATGACTTCATTTATAGGCAACTCAGACCTTTATGCGGTTAATATAGAAAAATCAATAAAATGTCAGAGTTTTATTTCGTATTTGGTTTCTATTCCCAAGTTTTTCTTATTCCGTCTTTTGGTAAATATTTTGTTAACACTTTTGGTTAGTTCAACTGCAAGAAAGTAACAGAAACCGAGGACAGAGAGAGAGAGAGGAACAGTTGAGTCAGTTCCCATGCAGCTAGAAGGGGGCACCACCGCATTATGTTAACGTTCCTAACAAATTGCCCAATAGTAGAGCCATGAAATATTCAATACTTCGGCCGGCACTAACACGGAAACGGAAATAATGAAGTATACATATATATATTTATATATATATAGCTAAAGCGGCCAAAAACCGCAAATGTCTAACCAAAAACTCCGCAATATGGCCAGTTACTTTTGCCACTTTTTTTGCTTTAGGCCAAGCCATCGCATAGCCAGGGCTCAGTCAAGTTGAACACGCACCGCAAACGAAGAAAAAAAAAATGGCAAAAGAAAATGACAAACCGCACAAAATGCCATGAAATATGTATAATGAAAAATCGAATCGTGCGTTATTCCCCCGGAACCCCCACGATAAGTACTACACTACCCCATACTTGAATGCTTCTCTGTCTGTCCATATAGTATACCACAGACATATCCGTATATATATATATATCTATATATATAGTGAATTCCCCTTCACAGACAAAACATAATAAATAAACTAACTGCACTTAATTGAATTTATTTTTGGCTTCCGTTCATTGCCATGGCGAGAGATCAGTTGGAGCTGAGGGAGATTTTGAAGCGATCATCGTCATCATGATCATCGCCAACAACCAGCATAATCCAAAAGCCGGAAAAAGTTATCCTCATAAAATAGACGTGACAATTCAAAATGCAACTCCTACAACAATAGACTTGACTTAATTTATTTCTTAGAAGAAAAAAAAAACATTATTGATCGGAACAGATAGAAACACAAACTGTTAAGAATCAATTAAGAATAAAATTTATATATTCAAAATTTGCATTGAAACATTTGCAAATGATTCAAACATCTATATTAAAATGTTCTAGTATTGTTATATTTTTTATTTATTTGGAATTTGTTTTTTGTAGTTGCGAAGGGAATTCGAGATGATACTTTTCACTTCTTTTTATGTATATTATATATATTAAATTATCTAAAATTGTATTTATAAACTAAACTAATAGGTGGGTATTATGTTTAGTTTATAAAACGTTATTCTTTCAATACAAGAAATAAGATAATTCCTAAATGCTAACTCTTAATAAAACTGTGCAATAAGTTAGCTAATCAGGGATATTTTGTGTGTTTCTTTATAAATCTAACCTTATTGCAAAAAGTACTACAAATATATTCTAAACTGTCTATCAACACTTCGAAATTGTAATATTTCGATGTTGTTTCAGTTTTCCAACTCCGGGAAACTCGGTGAGTCAATATAAAAAAATTTGTTTATCTGAACTGTAAGATGTGAATTCATTTGCTACACTGAACTACTTTAATTTGATCTATTAGCTAGCCCAGAAACGCCCCGATACCTTGGGTTTTACCTTTTGATTGGGGTGTGTGTACCTAAAAACATTATTGTTTAAAAACCGATCAAGACTAGATGATAAAGAAAAACCAAAAAGCAAATAAAAAAATTACAAAAAAAGCGACTCCAAAATGCAATTGAAAACTATGGGGTCTAGCTTGAGGCTGGCAGTTGTCAGTCAGCCAGTCAGTTAGACATTCAGTCAGTCAGTCAGTCACTCAGATTGCCAGTCCTTCATTTGAACAGCAGTTTATTTTGTCGTTGTTGCATATTTTCAAGATTTTCAACTAGAGATATAGTTTTTTTTTGTATTTCTTTCTTAAGCGAGAACTATAATTAAAATGTTAAGATATTTTCTTTTTATATTTGTTGTTGTGTCCATTGTGATCAATTGATGATTTGATTTGAATTAACCCTCCCCCACTCACCCGGCGGCGGCATGTTGCTGTAATTCGACAAAGGCCGATTTGCCGGGTATATTAACACCGGGCGTAACGCTACTGGCTGTACTCCCTCCATCCATATATTTGGGCGTATGGGGAGCATCCGGTGCATCCATGCCCGATTGCGGTGTACTGGGAGGCCCCTCGTAGGGGCTCCCTAGATCCGTGAAATTAAGCGTGTTGGCGCCTATTGAGGCCACTTTATCAAGAATTTTGAAGGCTTTTGTGGGAACGGTCGCGGGAAATAATCAGTGATACAACGACCAGAACACCAAAAACCGATCGAAACTAATCCAAATACTCCAATCAATAGGTGTAAGTGTGTATTTGTGCGCCTCTTTATGAATTGATGACAGTGTGTGTGTATATATATATATCTCTTTATGTATGTGTGTGTGTATGAGTTTTAATTGCACGTAAACAAAGTTTTAATTAGAGTTCAGTTCAATTGGGCAATTAAAACACATGTGTATAAACGACGCCCCCCCACACACACAGTATTTATTAGTATTCTTTTTGTTATTATTTTTTAGGCGCGTAAATCCTTGTTGTTTTTTTTTTTTATATGTTAGCACTTTTCTCAGCACTCTTGTGGCACTTTAAACATTGTGTAGTATTTCTGGGTCACCTTTTTTCCATATAAACACTTGTTACAATTTTCGATTAGATTCATACATATATACACAATATATGTATGGATTAATTGAATTTGAATTTCTTCTTTGTGTATTTTTCTTCTTTTATTTTCAATTGGCATTTGCAAAAATTTTGCAACAAACACATATGCTTCTTCGCACTCACAATATACCAAGTGGACTAACGTTACGTGTGGGTAGAAAACGCGACGGCTGGCGACGGCGTTGAATTGAGTTGAGTAGCGAACGCGAAATTCCAAATGAAATCTGGTTAGTTTAGTTTAAGCGGAGACCGCGACACTACGATGACGACCAGCGACAACGAACCAACCACGAACAAAGTGCGTATACGACTAGGTAAGGTTTCAGCGCTGCGATTGCGCTCTGCCCCGCTCGTCAGTCGGTTTCACAATATTTGTGTCTTTGTAGCCGAGTGGTTGAAGTGTGCAAACGAGATGCCTGCCCATGCCAGAACCATACATTAAAACGAGATGCCATGAGTGGATGCAGTGTAGCGGCCAACCCACCACCAATCGTAGGCTAGACAACCGGTTTTAATTGCGATTTATGCATATGTATATGTATCTATAGGCACATACATGACAGCAGCAGCGGGTTGGTGTATTGAAAGCAGCACCAATACCATAAATTTTATTACAAATAGTGTAAGCAAATGTGTCAGAGAGTGATGGGGCGAGAACAAGAAAGAGAGAGCGAGCGAGAGACATAGAGAGAGTGAGATACTGATTGAGGGGAGCTCCTTGTCATCTTAAGTCTAGGTCTAGGGCTCCCCTACCACCAAAAATAACAAAAAGCCAAAGCAACAACAGCAGAGAAAAAACCCACTCATACACGCACATACACACAGACAATTGTTTTTTGTACAAGGCGTGGCCAAGTTGCCTTCTTTTTTTATTTTTTTTTCTTCTTGTTTTGGGTGGATTTTTATACATATGCAAATAAATGTTGTACAGAAAGTGCAAATATTTTGACGTTTTAAATAATGTTGATTAAATGCAAAAGGTCTCAATTATTAAATTGTTGCCGATTGTTGAACCTGTAATCTTCAATTGGCAACAACTTAACACGCATCCTAGGGCAAAGGGCCAGCAACAGTTGTCCATAAAGGAATTTAATTAACTTTTTAGTTAGACATGAACTATAAAAGGAACATAGAAATACTCAATGTAAAGTTCACTGCCAGAGGAATGTACTTGTACATGTAGTTCAATTCATTTAACCTAATAGAATTATTAATAAACTTGAGTAGTGAGTGCTTTAACTTGAATGAACGTTAAAGTATGTTTAACTTAAAGACTTACTAGCGCCATCTATGGGACAAACGTGCACACAAAAACCAGTCAAACTGGCAGGCAACTCACCTGCTCATACACACAGACACAAAAAGAGAGATATATAGACAAACGCCCCCTTCAGCCAAACACAACATGTCAGAGAGAGAGCGCAACAGCACAAGAGCGCATGAATTCAAAATGGCGACCCGAAAAAAAAAACAATCCACTGTAGCTTTGTGGTAGCAGCAGCTCTGGCTGCAACTCTCATGCGGGGCTACATTTTATGGTGTTTTTCATTCACAAGACAAAGTCGGTCGCCGTCACTTGTAAAAGATACAACCAAAAATCAAGAGCTAAGACAAGACAACAGCAATAGCAGCAACAAAAACGGCAACGAGAATAGCAACAGCAAAAGAACGACGGGGTTTCCCCCCTGCCCTTGCAAACCTCTACTCACAGCAATAACAACGAAAAAAAAAAAAGTTGTCACCTGAGCAGGATTTCCGTTTGGGCTTTGTCTTTTTTTTCTGTTGCATTTTGTATAAATATTCATAAAATCACAGCAATTAGCTCAAGTGGAGATTAACTTAACTTAAACGAACTAAATAACTAAATAGATATAAATACCCGCCATACTGTGTGCGATTTCAACCTTTAAAAATTGTTCCAATTGAAATGTTAATCCCTCTAACGGTCGCTCGTACACTTGTCCACTGACACAAAGAGAATCGGTTAGAAAAAAAAAGTAAAATAAATACAAAATCCATGTAATTTACTGCAATTACTTAATGAAATATTTATTAAATGCAAATTATGATTAGATCGATGTCGGTTTGTATCTTTTCCACTGCACTGTATATGTGTATGGATTAGTAACTGTGTGTGTGTGCATGTGTGTGAATAAGTGTGGAGAGACGCAATTAATTAGCCATAAATCAAAATCAAATTACTGAAGCACACGAGACACGTGCAAATATGTCAAACAAACGCCTTTGCAAATCAATTAGATAATTTTAAGCGAATCAAATTATTAAATTAGATCTCTCTCCTAAGAGCATCTTCTAGAATTGTTGAAAGCGATATGTACTTAAGGTTTTTTGTAAATTTTAGAATTAGAATTTTTGTATGCTAGTGAGGATGATAACAAGATTATTTATCGTATAAAAATTGAATTCATATAAATAAAAAAATGTATCGACATGTGTAGATCAGATATAATCTAGTTCAAAGACTTGTTTTTTAGAGAACGCGAAACATTGAAACATTGGGAAATACATATGTACACACGTTTAATATATAAGATATATCGTTTACTTTATCATAAAAATATTCCTTTCTACTACATCATATGCTGTTTATATATTTACTTGATTTAACATGCTTTAAATAACATTCATGCGTTTCCATTATGTTTATTTAAAGATGTTATCATCATAAATGAATTTTTATAATATAGGCCATTCTAAATATATTTTTGTTAACAACCTACGTATATAAAGACTTTTACCTATGTATTTATCTAAATATACCAATTTCATACACCTTAATTGATTTCTACCGTTAACAACTTAAATTTAACTATACTGTTTTATACTCAATCAATTTCAGCTAGTGATAAAAGTATTTAAATCACCTTCAACCCTTTTAATTTCCCATTTCATAGTTAAGTATACCATTTGTTTTCATTTTCTATGGACTCGTCACCTTTTCGAAACAAATTTCATATAATTTTTTTTTTGTTCTGGGTATTGTATTTGCCAGACATTCCCCCCAAAATTGACCCAGTCCCAAATTTGTCCCAGTCGGCCACTGTACGGATTTAATAGCCAAGTTGGGTTTGTGTTCACACAGTTGATTATAGACCTTGATTGCCATAATTTTATTTCATTAGTTTAAAAGCAAAAGTATGAAATCATGGAATAATTCAAGCTTTATTTGATGTCTCATTTTCCCCGCAAGCGCTGATTCCGCCTAACTAACGAATAAACAGAAGAAAATCAAGCAAAGCAAGCAAAAACGGAAGCCTAATCGATTTTATTACCAAATAACATTAATTCCCTAAAATAAAATAAGCCGCAACCATTGCATTTCATTTGTACAAATGAGACGATTAATTTTCCTCTTGGAAAATGTTCGAAATGGACAGGTCAGCCAAAGAAGGAAAAACGCCCACCAGAAAAAAAGGAATGAAAAGAAAGCGCAAAACGTCAAGGGTTTTTCTTGATGTTTTCTTTGATGGGAACCAGGTGGCGTGAGGGCGCGAGGGGAGACGGTGGAGGGGCAACACGGAAACACCTACAACTCACAAAAAAGAAAAAAAAAACGCAAGGGCCAAAGACCATGGCAAGAAAAGGGCAGGCAATAAAGGCAAATGAAAAGCAATGAGCAAAGTTCTCGGGCAATACAATTTATCATTTAAATAATAATGTGCCACAAATGACGAGAGCGACAAGAGACAAGGGGGAAGAGAGAGAGAGAGAGAGAGAGAGACAGAGAACCCTGTGGCATGCATCAGATCAATCAAACCCCTGGGTCAGAGTGAGTTACAACTAGCCTTAAACTTGGTCAGTTGCTAGATAGCTTCTGGGGGTTGTTCAATGAAATGGAAACCAACGTCGTTGCCGTCTCCCATCTTCGTGCCACACTTTGGTGTACATACCATGTGTTTTGCTGGAGTTGTCCACCGCGTTCAAATTACATTTTAATGAGCCGAGCCTTCATGCCAACGGTTTGGTTTCGCAGGTCTACTTGAACGCTGACCTCACCGATTCGATGGGCCTTTCAACGCCATAAATTTTATGCGAAATGCATTTAGAGAGCAAAAACTTTTTATGAATTTGTTTATGATGTGTATGGGAAGGCTTACGACAGCGCCACAGCAGGCGCCAAATTGGGTCAGAGACCGCCTGTGGCTTATAGGAGACTCCACATGAAGCTGCTGCCTTTGCTCCTCTCACAATCTTCCGCTCTTTCTCTCTGCCTCTGCATATATCTTTTCCTCCCTCTACTAAGGAGTAGTGACATTCAATTCCAAATAAATCAGACTTTACGACTTAAGCGAAGAGCTCATCGTATGTTGGAACGACGACTTCATTGCTTAGCAAGTCGGTATTTTTCTTTCAAAATACTCCACCACAACGCTGGTGGTGCCGGTGGTGCCGATAGTGCCATTGTTATTGGCGCTGTGAGGCATCTGTGGAGCATCATCCTGGCGTTAATTGGCTGCCGCCAATAAATTTTCAGGCCCAAAGGCTTCGCTGTTGATGTATTCATTGAAAAAGCTAAAAGAGTCAATAGACAGAGAGTGAGGGAGAGGGAGGGGAACAAAAATAATGCGTGACTTGGCCAACAAATTCCAAATAGGCAATCAGCTACCGAAAACCAGCCAAACAAACTTTAGCTCAAAAGGAATTTCAATTGACTATGGAAAAATATTCATTGATGACTTTATTGCTTTGAAATGGAAAACAAAAGACTCAGGCAAGAAACTTTGATTGAATCGAAAATGTAAAGTAAAGTCGACTAAGAAATGCTCTACAAATGCCATGATTATATATTATATATGAAAGTCGAACCTTTAAGCATGATTAAAAACTTCAGTAATTTAAAAGTGTTTTTATATTTAAGTCTCTCATATTAAATATCTTAAAGTTTATCAAATTATGTAGTTATCCAAAGTATGTATAATATGTATAAAGTATATATGTATTTGTATATACTTTTGAAACCTATCGAACTCGCTAAACTGAAATAGAATATTCCTAGTTTATATAATTCTCTTGGGACTAATTTTACTTACGTTCACTGAAACATTTCCTTGATTTTTATTTAATATTTGTGATCATCTTCACTCTCGACTGCCTTTTAACTTAAACTCAACTTCAATGACCCCCAAAGGCCTGACAAACGGTTCAACAATTTCACACTTTGGGAAGCACTTTAAGCAGCGTCACCCCAAAAAAAACACAAAAAAAAAAACAAAAAATGAAATGTTTTGAAATTTGAAAATAATTGTTGACACTTTTTGTTGTACTTGTTCGTTTGAGTTGTTTTTGTTGTCCAGCTACATAACAAGTGTATACCTCCTTCTACCTATCCTCCCCCTTCTCTGTCTGCTTCTGTATGATGTGCGTCTCTTGGCTGCACATGCGCATTGGAAAACTTCCGGCATCTACAACAACAACGAAAACAACAACAAATTTCAAATACGTAAATTTAGTTGTGTCACATTAAAAAGCAATTATCACCTTAAATTAACCACCAACCACCGACCGACAAGCCGCCGTCGTACATCAAAAAATTCAAATTTTTTCTAATGACTTTTCAAAACTAAAAATAAAATAAAAACAAAAAAAAAAGAATAAACTAAGTAGGAAAAAGTTTTTTTGTTGTTATTTTCTTTAGAGAGGGGTAAAGTCACTTAAATTAACTTGTTGCTATTTTCAATTGGATGAACCCCGATTAAATTGGTGGGTTGGTGATTGTTGGTTCGGCAGGAGGGTGGGGGGAGGTTTTCAAATGGCTGCGCTTTTAATTTGTTTTAAATTATTTTGTAGGTGGGTTCTGGGTTTTTTTTTGTGTCTGCTCCTTTGGTGGGCTAGTTAAAAGTTTAATTTAGCATTGAAATTTTATTTGTTATATCAGCCGAAGTGAATCATGACCAATAGCGACATAGTGGTTAAAAATGTAGTGACACAATTGAAAAGAAATCAGGAATCAATCAGAATCTATATAATACTTTATAATTGGCGATACTAAAACTAAAATATATTTAAAATGATTATAATCTGTGATTTGAGATTTTATAATTACAATATTATTTTATCCCCTTTTTCTGATTTTAAAGGATTTTGTAATATTATCTTGCTATTGAGATTTATGTTTAAAAAATCAATGATTTATAATCTGTAATTCATTTTTATAAAATTTTAACCTCATGTACAATTTTAAAATTGTTCTGTTTCTTAGAAAAATTATCAAATCAAAAATGTAATATTGTAGAACCTAATGAAACAACTCCCAAATTCAACGCGAATATTAACGACTTTGGCAGTAGAAAAGATGTGCGTATATCAATTGACCCACTGTATATAGTTTTTGTGCTATATTGTGGAATGCCTGAGCCATGTTGTTTTGACGGAAACATTTGTCAGCGATTTTCCAGCGTCACTAGGAAAAAACAAAACCAAAAAAAAAAACAGTTTGAACAATTTAATTAGAATTTCCCCATCTCCGAACCCGAACCTCTCACCAGTCGACATTTTGAACAAATTATCATGTGTTGCCGCATACACAGCAACAACAACGAAAACAACAATTTTCAATGTGATTTATGCGCAGAATGTGTGACATTTGTCGCCCAACTTACATCACAATTACCCAAAAAAAAAAAGAAAAAAAAAAACAAATAAATGAATACAAAACAGGCTAAAATGGCGTTGCCGCCATATTATTACGGTTATGCAATCACTGAGGGCTATCTTATTATTTTTGTTATTGTTTACAACTGCAGCAGCTTCACCAGGACCAACAGGAAGACACTCTCGAAAAGAACAAACCAACGATGCAATTGTGGACGCTCCGCGGTGACGCTTTGCAGAGGATGAAAATTCGATGGCAATTCCAAAAATTGTTCGAAATCAATTGAATATTCCTCGAAGATATAGCATTGCCGTGGCAGAGATAACAGGCCATATTCTTCTGGTTGACCAATCAGGATATGCAACATTAGGCATAATAGTAATAATAGCCAATTGGTGGACATTTGGGTATTAACCGTGTCAGTGTGCGTGTGTGTGTGTGGGTGTACACAATTTAAATATATAAATTTATCTACTAATTTACTAATTTCGAAAGAACAGTCAAAGTTTGCTTAAAACGAAATGAAGCCAAAGAAAGAAAGGTGTCCATATCGAGAAGTTATAAAATTAATTACCAAAAAAAAAAAAAGCAGAAAAAGAAAAAGAAGGATGCTCTTGGAACACAAACAAAAAAAAAAGGAAAAAGAGATACTTCTTTTGGTTTTTGGTTATTCTTATTCTTTCTTCCTCTGATATGATTTATATTGTCTCTCCGAAACGGCGCCAAAGTCGGCATCTTTTATGTCTGAGCTGGTCTCTTGCTTATGATGATGATGATGATGAGGGGCGGCAGCGCTTTTTAAAATTTTTCGTTGTTCTTTCAATTTTTCAGAATTTACAAATTTCAACGTATTGCCTGATGCCGCGATTTTCACACTTTATTTTACGCTCCAATTTCAATTGGTAAATTGTAATTTTTGCATTTATATCCTCTTCCTGCTGTCTATTTGCATTAGAAAAATGGGAATTTACCTGTTAATGAGTTACTGCTGCCTGCCTTCACTCCATGGAATGAAGAAGGGATTAACTGCTAACGGAACGGATTATGGTCAAGGTCATTTGGCCCTAGCGCCGGGCAAGAGTAATCTTTCTTTTTCCTAATGTTATATTTGTTTGTTCCTTCCTTTATTTTTCTTCTTTTTTTGGGTTAATTTCGTTGGCTCGGTTTGTGGCCCAGTTTATGGCATTATGCCCAAATGCAAATGAGGCCTAAGCACAGAACAAGTCATCTAACGGTGCTGCTGTTGAAGCTGCTGCTGTTGCTGTTGCTGTTATGGCAACGCCCCAATGGTAGAACAACGCCCTGGGTAGCAACAGCATCTATCAAATGCCAAGACCAAGACTTTGCTAGTAAGCATCTTGGCCATGTTTCAAGTTGTATTATAAAGTGCATTGTGGCTACCAGTTAAGTGCATGTTGCTGGCGGGAACCCGAGGTAGGTGTGTAAACTATGTTGCTGCTGCTGCCCCATGTTGTTGCTGCTGCTATTGCAGCGGGGAGCAACAGCCATCATCAACAGCCAAAACGCCACGGGGTAGGACCTTTTTTGTTGTTATTATTGTTGTTGTTCTTGTTGTTGTTTGCCAAGCTGGTGGGCGCGTTCACCTGATGTTGCTGCTGTTGCTGTTGCTGCTGCTGTTACTGCAGTGTAGAACAGCTTCTGTTTTAAACTTGGAGCTGACTTGGCTCGGCTTGGCTTGACTTGGCTTTCTTTTCATTCATGCACTTTGTCCGTGCTGTTCGTTTTGGCCAAGCTATAATTACCGCATCCATGTCGCTGCCAGTTGCTACTTCATAAATTAGCATGCCAGCCAGCATGTTGCTGCTGTTGCTCCATTTGCGAGCACCATCTTTGAGTTGCCCAATGCTTTGTCACTGCCATAGAATGCTGATGCTTTTCTTGGCCACATTTTCCCTGGAAACCGAAACACAAATCACACCAGCAACATTGGCCATTAGGCTTCCGTGTGCTGCTGCTTCTGCCTAGTCCAGGTTCGGTCCTCGCTTATGGTTTTCTTGTTGCCTTCATCATTTTCTTAGTTAGCTCCAGACGAGGTTGTTCCTTGCCTTGGGGCAGGCTGCTGCTGCTGCTCTCTTCTTCATTTTTCCTTGAATTCCTTGAAACATTGAAACGCCCCTCCAAAAACAGAAAACAGAAAAAAAAAAAACTTCGTCCTGCTCTTGTTAGGGCTCAATACTAACCCCTTCCAATATGCTCTTCTCCTGCTGCCTTTTAACTGACCCACAAACAATTTGTTTTTGCATTTCGCTAGCGGGGACTTGCCCATGATAGCCGCCACCCTAAAACGATGAACAAAAAACAACAGACAACTAAAAACACGAGATGATGGTAACTTGCTCTCAACATCATTATCACAATGATCTTGAAATGGACAACTCGTTCCCGGTTCCCAGTTCCCAGTTCCCTTTGCGTGTTTTAGTTGTTTTCTTTTATTTGGTTTTCTTTTTTGTATATTTTTTTTATTTTTCTTATTGCGAGTTCGACAGAAATAAAGACGAAAGTATTTTGTAGTTATGAAAATTTAAAAAATTCAATCAAATGAAGTCAAGTAAAAAAAATCATGAAAATTATTAACAAAGGAAAACTACTTCCAACTTCTATTTCTATAAGATTCACGGATGACCAAGTTAAATTTTAAGCCATTTTATATTTACTTATAAGAAATTCGGAACACAACAAATAACTCCAAATCGACTTCTTCATAGTTTCTATGTTAGAGTGATTATTACTTTTACATAGTGACACTAAAATAATTAAAATATTTTTAGTTTAAGTTTTTCTTTAAAATGAAGGAATTTTGTTTTAATAAATAATTAAAAAGTTCTATTCTTTAAATTGTTGTCGTTTTTACAAGGACAATTCATAAATTTATTGATTATGAGATTTTAAACTATTTGGATAATTATGTTTACAGATTTGTTGCCATTTGGTAAGGCGGTGCATTGAAGGATTAAATTAGTTATTAGTTCTCACATTGTAAATAAAATTTGAATATTAAAAGTGCAAAAGGTGATATGAATTCTCTGTTTTTCTTCCAAAATTAGGGCCAAAGTTATGACTAATAATAAATTAAGTAATTGATTATAATTTATATAAGTCAATAGTTAATCCTATTGCCTTATGGAAATAATTTTACAATGTACAGTTGATTGTTTCAATAAAATAACATATTAAAATCAATTTATTAGCTTAGTCATGAGTTGTTTTGTTTAACAAAATTTTATTTAAGATGAGTGTAAGTCAACTTGTTGAAGTTTTCTTTTTTTTGTTATTGGTAAACTGGAAGTTGCAAAGCTGTCTCCACCATTAGCCAGCTCAGCTGGAGAGAAGTTGGCAACAGACAGGAGCTCTGACTTGTTGGCTAGGCGTATTTGTTCGTTCAAATATAACCTAAGGCCAGAGTCAGACTTCATCTTTTGACTGCCATCCATTGCCGGTTAACACCCAACGAGAAGGAAGACCAGAATAAAGAGTCCAACCCAACCCAAAAACCAAGACCGAATGCCAGTCCCAGCCCAAGAAGATCAAGAAAAGAAGCTGCCGCTGATGATGTGGATGTGGATGTGGCATGGCATGGTATGGCCCCTGGGCATCAACTCGTAAGCGTTTCTGAAGACCTCCAGTGCAGCACGCGATTTATGTATACGAGTATATATAAGAATAAAAACCACAAAAAAAGAGACAGAAAAAAAGGAAATGGCACTGGGACTCTCCGATTCGAGCACGAGCGGGACTGAACGCTTTAGGGGTGTTTCCTTACGGTTCTATAAATCTCTGAAAATACAATTTCATTCTTTTATGTTGGATTTTATTAATGATTTCAGTTGAATTTTGGTCTGAATTGGTGGGGGCTAAAGATTTCGAGAGAATCTATATCGATGAAAAATGTTATTTTAATTGGGATTAGGCCAAGTTAACACAACTACAAATAAACAACAACTCACTTAGCAGCCAAACAACCAGCACAAGCAACACGTGCAACTCATTTGTTTGAAATGCTAATAAAAGATAGATTTATCATCCAATCCAATGCAATGCAGAAGGCGCTACCATAATGATTACAGCAAATACTTATAGTCAACAAGAGCAGCAGCAGCAGCAGCAGCAGCAACAACTGCAACATCAGCAACAGCAACGGCAACAACAGCAATAGGGGAACAAAAAACCGCTGCATCATGACCAAGTGATGAGGGTTACATGAGCTGAGGGTTTCGTTGACTCAGAAAGGGAGAAAGGGGGGCGATAGGCATATAAAGTTGGACCAAAAGACAAGGCAAACACTTGCGTGTGTCACTGTACTGACGCTCAAGTAGGCGACTGGCTCCAAGCTACAGCTATATACAAAACTTCAGTTACGTGTCAGAGGCACCTGTATACGCCGATCGCTAGCTGGCCTCTGTATGTAAATGTAGAGGCCTTTTGGGTTATACAGGAACTTAACCAAGAACCTCCACTGAAAGAAAAGAGCGAAAGTTCTTTAGATAACTAAGGAACCTTCCCTTGAAAACTATTCAAATCAATCAAAATCTTACCCCAAAACGAAAAGAGATTGCTCAAACAGCTTATATAAAAAGAATATTATGTAATTCAAAAGTGAGAACGCAATCAAAATCAAAAGTATGGAACTAACCTAGTAATCGGTGATTAATAAATAATTTTAAATATTGCTTTGGTTTTAAGTTGGCCACGTATTTGATCTTTCATCTACAAATTTTGCTGTCGACTCAAAAATTTACGAATCCTTTCCAGTAGTTTAACGCTAAAACTAGTTGAGAATTGCAATTTAGAGCAAGAAAAGTAGGGAAAATAAATATTATTATTAATTTTCCAATCAATTTTAGATTTGACGATATTTCTGTTAGTTTACGTAAATTATTCTCAGTGTATGTTCTGTTGACTGAAATGAAAATTAAGTCATCAAGTCTTACGGGCTAGTAGAGTATGTCTCACTCCAAAAACTCAATGTGAAGTAGGTGCTGTAAGTTCCAAAATATACATTTGTTTATACCTACAACTATATACGATGTTAAAAGCCAGACACAGACACTTCTTGATGAGATTTGAGCTCATCAGGCAAAATGGTTTGTTCGTTGGTTGGTTGGGTCCCCGTTGTCTGTGAACGGGACAAGTGTCTGGCGACTACTTCTCATCTCTGTTTCTCCGTCTGACTTGTGACGCTAACTCTGACTCTGGAGATGATGATGAATGGGCCAAGTTGACATATGAGGGTTTTAATCATCATAGAAAACCTACGCATGCGATTCAAACATTAAAAACCAGTAAGTATACAAAAACTGAGACAGAAGAAATAAAATACGGATTTATATTTAAACCAAATAAGTTAAAGAAAAAAAAAAACAGAATGTAAAGCAGCGTTTAGCTCCCACGCTTTTTTATTGAGAGGCAGCCTTGTTATCCTTGCAGCTGACCCGGGCTGGAATCTAGCGTCAATCCAAAATTGGCGGCATCCTTTCAAATGCCCCAAACAAAACACTTGACTTGCAACATCGCAACATCATTGTGAACAGCAACGATTGAAGCATCAAAAGGATAAAACGGCTTTCAACAACTTTTTTTTATTTTCTTTATTCTTTTATGTATGTATATATTTTTGCCTCTTTTGTTCGTTTGCCGAAAAGAAAACACAAATCCATCCAAAAAAAAAAAAAGGAAAAGCTAAACCGCAGCAGCAGCGGCAGCAAATGTCAGTCAAAGCCATTGATTATGATCATCAAATTATTGAGCGCCTCTGAGCACCAAACTCGTCGATGACCGCCCCCTTCCGCAACAGCAGACAACAGCAACATCAGCAAGAGCAACATCAGCAACAACAACAGCGAAACGAAGAAATGAAGACAACATAAAACTGCTGACACAATCGAAGCAATTAAATCGTATGACTTGGTCTAAAAACCCGAAATCCAAAGCCAGTACACCAATCCAATCCAAATCCTCCTCCAAATGCAATCGAAGTTGAAGTCAATCGAAGAGACTGAAGCCGAGGTAAACTCTCGAGGAGCACCAGGCGACGATCTCAACAGGCGGTTAAACGATTTACAACTTTAACAGGTGAGAAAAATGGGTTCAAACATGCTGATCTCATGCCCATTCATGAGTACACATAGTGAGTGCAGAGTCCTACTGCTACTCCACCTCCTTCTACTCCTCCTCCTACTACTACTCTGATCTCTTCTAATTCAATTGGTCAACTCACAACAACAACAACAACAAGGAGATTTCCACTCTTTGGATCTTGAACTCATTTATTTACACAACGCAGCAGATCTGATTTAACATTTTCGTAGATAATTCCACCAATCAAAAATTGAACTGAACTTCCGTTTTGATTGCCTTTGAGCGATAACAAAAAACAAAAAAAAAAACAAATTCAACTTTTTTGGTCATTCATGAATTGCTCGGTTCATTCGTTTGTCGAAAGAGGTGAATATTTTTATATATAATACATATTTCTATAATATGCATACATATATTGAATATTTATCATTATCATCTTGTCGACTATTTAAAGGGTTTCACTTGAGTTACTTTTAAAATTGTTAAATATTAATATAGTTCAAATGATAAAATCGAAATCATCAATATATTGCTAGCTTAACTGAAAAATAAAGCAAAAGGCCTTGAACTATATATGTAATAGCACTTGTATGAAGAATTTTCATGGTTAAAGATCAGTAGATTCGAATTTCAATTTGGGACAACTCGATTTTTCTTTGAATTGTGGATAATCCCTATGAGCTACTATAATGCTAATAATTTACAGCACATGCGATTCACTCTGAACATTAAATATTAATCAATATCTAACACCCTAAAACACTATCAAAACAGTAATAATATCTGATCAATGTGTTCATCTTAAAATATCCATATACGGGATAAGATAACGGCTCGAAAAATGAACCAATACATCTTTTGTTTCCTTTGGAATATCGAACTCTTTTCTCACCTGAAATAAAAGCCGGTTATATATAGAATTTTCTATTTACATGGGTAGACATATACATATATGTATGAATATATGACATCGATCATTTGGATATTTATATTTTAATTTAATTTTAGTAATAATAATAATTTAATAGGTATAAAAAATCATAAATCTGTTGTGGTTTCCCATTATTTTTTTTTGCCAACTTTTTTTATTTGGTCTATGATATTTCTGAGTAATGCTGAACAAAATGTGAACAAAAGATGCTCATTATAATGCCAATGGGATTATCTATGATCTGTGAAATCCTTTTAGGCGTAAATTATGAAACTAAGGACCATTGTCCTGACCACAAGTGTTACAACAGATTGAGCAACAAAAGAACTATAATTGTAAAAGCCACACAAGGACTGACCCTCCTTCTTCCTCTTCTCTGTCTGTGTGTGTGTATGTGTGGGTGTGTATAGATGTGGTCACAGGCCATAGGTAACTAATCAGTAGGAGAAGGCATCCCTAAAAACAAACCATAACCATAAAATTCTATCACATTGGCGGCATTTACCCATCTGGCTATTTGAAGTGGCCACCAACAATCGTGCAACACGTTGTTGACACTTGTTAAGGTTACGTATAAAAACTATACAGGTACATATATACATATATATATATATATTGACTGAGAGATAAATTTATGTTCGAAAATATTTGTGGAAATTAAATCATTTGGAGCGGACAGTTTTATGGCCTCAGGGCGTGACAAATGTTGCTAGTGGCTAGTTGTGGCTTGTTGTCTATCGTTAGTTAGTCTAGGAAACTGGAAGGAGGGTATGTGTGTCTGTGTGGTGGGAGGGGGAGAGGGGTATACATATTTCCACATGAAAATCTAACAAAGCCTTTGCCGACAACTGAGCAAATTGGGGAAAAAATGTCAATTATGCGCAATTTGCTTAAGCAATTGACATTTTGTTGCTATTGTTGTTGATGTTGTTGTTGATGTTGTTGTTGTTTTCTGATTGCACGCATACTTGCTCAAATAAATTGACAAATAGGATTTGCGTTTTGTTATTATTTTTTTTTTTTTGTACATTTTGCATTTCCATTTTTCCCATTCCCAATTTCAGTTTTTGCTGTTTGTTTTTAGTATTTTCAGTTTGTGGCCATTTTTGAATTAATAAATTGCCGCCAATTTGCCGCTAGCCATGGAAAAACTGCGTTGTAGGTTGCCCTTAACATCACTGATTTCCCTTCCGCTCTCCGCACCCCTCTCTCTATCTCTCTCTTTACCATCCCCCTTTCTGGCACCCTTATTCATTATATTTTCCTCCATCTCTCTCCTTGACCCTCTTTAAACCTCTTCTTTATACCCCCAAAAAAATATAGAAACAATAATATCAATATACTGTATCTGTTCATGTTCAAATCCAGGTTGAAATGTAATTATTTTAGTTGCATTTTAATTGCTTTACAATTAGTTTTACTTTATTGAGGTTTTGGCTTTGAATGAGAAACATTTCGATTGTGTAATTTAATCTGATTTGATTGATTTTCGTTCTACAACTTTGATCGGTTGCAGGTGAATCATTCAGGTCATTTAAATTATTCTGATGTGTAAATACGATTTTTATTGAAGATTGATAATGGACCGTAATTTAGGAGGTTTACTTGTAAGCAATTTATTATTCAAATTCTATTTAAGAATTGGTATGTAAATTTGATTTTAATCAGAAAATCATACTTATTGATTCTTCAATTAATAGTCTATTGATAAGGATTGAAGATCACAGCCATCATTCACTTTTCCCATATTTACTACATTGGTTTTTATTTTAAATTAAAAGAAATTTTTAAAGTTACCTTAACCACGTGGTGCATGGATCAGCTGCATCTGCATCTCTCCATGATCAATGGAAAATATAGTAGAACTTATAGTTGGAGAATTATAATCCTTAAATTTAAAATATTGTATTTTTATTTAATTGTTACCCCAGCTGTCTTTTATTCTATGACACTAAATAAATAGCATACCAAATCAAATACTGAAATTAAAATACTTTTATATTCAAAGGGTATTTGGCCAATACGAAAGCTGCGTGAGTTGCTGTTGTTGTTGATGTTGTCGCCACTGCCATCATGACAATTTCATCTCTCATGATGGCGTCTTTTGAAAACATTGAAACGGAAACGTAGATGGAACACAAATGCCTTGTCGGAACCCCTTCCCCTACCCCTTTACCATGGAATATTTCTAACATAGCGTGTGTGTGGTGTTGCTGCCGCCACGCAACCGCAGCAACAGCAACAACAGCAGCAACAGCAGCAATGTCGGCGACGGCGGCAAAAGTGGCCCCTATTATTATGGCTGTCGTCTTAACCGAAATTGGGTAGCAGCAACAATAACAAACCTCTTGCTCTTGCTGGCGGATGCTCTTTTTGAATGAAAGGGGTCTCCCCACCCCCACCCCTACCCACCACACTCTTCTTCTTTATCCTACTCATAGCTCTTATAGCCAGATTTCTAGGCCTAAAATATTGTATATATGTATGTACATATATATAAATATTTTTTTTCTTTTTGTAGTTTTTGATTTACGACTTCCGTTGGCAATGAAAATTCACTTTGAGCTACTACTTTTTTCTTTTAAGGTTTTTCCCCCTTTCCCTCCACTCCATCGTCAAAGTGTTTTTGGTCAAAGATCGGACATTTTGGGAGTGATCTCTTAGGGGTGTTCACTTTTATAGACTCATTTAAGGCGATTATTTAGCAATTTTTTCGATTATTGCAGAAGCTTTCAGCAGCATCGTTTGAGCCGAGCAGCCTCAGCGCCAGTTAGTAGCGAAATTTATGGCTCCGAAAGTGAATCATTTAAGTTTAATGACTTTCAAACGTGTTTCACAACGTCTGATTGACTTGGACCGAGTAAACTTGGCTTTACTTGGCTTGGCCTGGCCTGGGCTTAACTTGTCTTGAGTCGACTTGACTCACTGGCCAAGACAAGTAGCCGCCGTGATTGATAATGCGCTGATGATCACTGATGCTGATTGAATTATGCCCATGAGTGTAATTTTTGTTTAGACCTAGAAGAAAGATTTCTACTACCCAAAACAAAACACAAAAACAAACCAAACAGAAATATCAAACAACAAATTCCCTCAAATAAAAAAAAATAAAAATAAAGAAAGAAATAAAGGGGCAGCCTTAGGGCTTTTGGGGCTGCTTTTATTTTAGGTTTCTTTTTGGCGGCAAGAAATTGGCAAATTGGCTTTTGACTTTTGCCAGACGGCGGCTTAACATAAAACGTGGCCTTTTGCTGATGAGCCAAGACGAATCGAGTAGATTCTCCCCCCTCTAAAATGCCCCTATGCAACACAGGCAGAGACTTGCAAGGGTTCAAAATGGGGTTTGACTTTCCCCCAAATAAAAAACAATAACATTAACAAAATATGCTTGACTCCATCAACCTATTTCTTTAAAAATACATTTTATGAATACGTCAAAAAATATATTTTCAAAATCTATTGCTTGGAAAAGTAGGCAATGACATTAATGACAATCGAATCTTAGTGTGCTTTGTGTGTTTTCTCAATTTTTCAATTAAATTAAAAGAAGACATCGAGCTGACTGAATCACGCACTTTTCCCAAGATTAAAAACAAAATATATTTCCTGAAAACATAAAGTCAAAGTCAAAAACAGACAAAAAAAAAAGGATGAGCAGCTTGCCCCGACGGATTATTAAGGAGACGGAGCATCTTATTCGGGATCCGGTGCCTGGTATTAAGGCCATACCCGATGAAAATAATGCACGATATTTCCATGTAGTTGTTGCAGGACCAATCGATACACCTTTCGAGGGCGGCTTCTTTAAGCTGGAATTGTTTTTACCCGAAAATTATCCAATGTCGCCGCCAAAAGTTCGATTCATAACAAAAATTTACCATCCGAATATTGATCGTGTGGGACGGATTTGTCTCGATGTGCTTAGAGAGAAATGGAGTCCGGCACTACAAATACGTACAGTTTTATTATCAATACAGGCATTATTAAGTGCCCCCAATCCGGATGATCCGTTGGCCAACGATGTGGCAGAATTGTGGAAACTGAATGAAGCGGAAGCCATACGAAATGCCCGTGAATGGACCAAAAAATATGCTGCCAGAGACTGACCAGATGATGAAAAGTTAGCAAAATGAGCAGAGGAAAGGAATAGGAACAGAGATTCCGCAAAAAAATCAATTTTTATGGATCAACCTAAATAAATCACAAAACCAATTGAATAATTTTAATTTATTATAATTTTTATTCGAAACTGTTTCCCCCTTTTAGATGTACACCACTGGCCGTGGCCGAATCAACATGCGTGCCAAAATGCCAATGGGGTTTTAATTTGAAGTTCCAACCAGCGTCAGCTGCCTTTCATATCCATCTTCATCTCCAACTCTGACTTTGACTTTATCATTTTATTTATTTAATGTTGGACTTTTTGTTTTTGCTTTTTTTTTATGGTTTTATTTGGCTTTTCCGCTGTTCAGGTGAACCAGTATTTCGCTCTCGCTCGCCCACTGAATTGCCTCTTACCTGCAAGTTAAGCAAAACTGGATTAAGTCCCTTTTTGCTGCGTTGTGCCTAATCCGGCTCTGGGCATAAGGTGAGAGGCATGTCCTGGCATAATTGCATCTAGACATGGCGCCAGTCACCTCAGACTAATAGGATCAGTTATGCCTCTCTCATTCTCATGCTCTCAGTGTCTAAGTCCTGGCGTGAAATCCGCAAAATGTTGTTTACCTTTTTGCCATCTAAAAGGGGTCGCACTTAGGCCTTTCATTCTCCTCATTCCCAATTCTCTTTCTCTCAATATTTTCTCTCTCCCTGTCTCTCCTCCTCTGGGTAGAGGTGTCTATGTTTATTTGTTTTAGGCTGCACACCTTTTCTTTGTCTGCCTTTGTTTTCACAATTTCTTGGTTTCTTTTGCTTTCCTTTCCATTCTTTCCCTTACTTTATGGTCAACTCCCACTACCACCAACAACCAGCGACTGACCAAAGTCTTCGTCAATGATTCAACAAAAAAATAAAATCACAAAAAGAAAATAATAAAAAACAACATACAAAACAAAAAAAAAGTTCGCATCGATAGTTTGATGGGAAAAATTGTTTAAACAATTAAACTGAAAAGCTCTCTCACAGATATCAAGATCTGCCAAAACATATTGTTCTACACAACGATACACTGAGAAAAAACAAAAAGCATCTATTCTTCAAGTGTCACTTATTTTGGTTAGGTTTTAACTTTAAACCTCAAAAATTTAATACCGAAGTTCTCTATATTGATAAAGTTGTTCAAATTATTTTTTAAGTCAAGTATTTAAAGACAATAATCATGAATCTTCACTGCCAATCTGGGGAGGAGATCATCTTCATTATTATTTTAAATCACAGAGCATTTCTTCGAGTGTATTAACGTGTATGTGCATATAGGTCTGGCCAAATTTGACCATCATTATTATAAATATCTTTTCCATCGATAGCAATTATATTGCTACCGTTTAATTGTGTCCATTGCGATTTTGTGGGCCACTGATGGCTGATTTTTCACACGCTGCCTTTCTCCTCGCTTTTCTGCTCATTTGTTTTCAAATACGCCCACACGGCCAACGCTCCACACCGGCTCCGTCTCCCCTATTTCGCTCCCTCTATCTGATTCTAATGGTCATCAAATATGCCCACATGCTTGTATATACCCATGACTATAGTTACCCATCGGTCTCTGTGAATGCAGACATGTGTCTAATGATTCGCAAAATGCTTTTCGCACTGGGCGGGTTTTTCGTTTTTCCATTTAATTTACTGCTCCAGTTTTTCAAAAAAAAAATTTTCTATACAAATGTCGTCCATACAACTTTAATTCATGGAAAATCAAAAAATTGTCACAATGCTGTAATTTTCCACACTTGCAATGAAAATTGCTAAAGGTAAAAGTTTTCCTTGTCATAATTTGCATATAAAACTTTTTTAAATATCACCCTTAACCGACTTAACTATCAATTGAGACGACTGACACCTAGCGACCTATGGAATTGATTTCTCAACGGGCTCAACAGCTGAACAGCTGTTCCAAAGGACACATTCATCAGATGCAGTAAAAGAAACGAACGGAAATTGAGATAGGGCAAGAAACTTGACAAATTAATTTGCCAAATTAACAGAATATTTATTTTAAAATTTGTAATCGATGTTAATAAAAAATAGTCGACAAAAGCTTTAACTTTCTGATAGAGCTTTGCTCTCTTTAATATACCTTACTATGTATTCCAATGATATTATATTTAACTTCCTGGTTATCCTTCTAGATATATGTATATCTTTACCCTTCACCTTATTAACCTGATTTTGAATTATATCATTTACTTACATTGATCATCTGTGCGATGTGATCTGTCGAGTCCAGTAATGAATTAAAATGTTTTTTCATCTAACTATATCGAATGCTTATCCAACACTTCCTATAACTAAAGCACACAGTTTTCATTAACAAATGCCAAGTCATCTTTGAGCCGTGGTAACTGAGAGAGGGGGAGGGGGGGAGTCGGTTAATTACCTGTGCGAACTTTTGCAACTAGTTACATGTACTTAGAACCCAAATGGCGCCACAGTAAACACTCAAAATAAAGGATAAAGCAACCGGTTATCTCCCTATTTCTCTCTCGCTATCTCTTTCTCTCTCATTCTATCTTTATCTGACATTTTCACCTTGTTAATTATGCGCATGGTCATGGCAAAAACTCTCGTAAATGAAGTGTTGTTGGCCCATTGAGAGTTGCAGTGTCAGCAGCAGCAGCAGCAGCAGACGACGGTGATGATCATTATAATTATTGAGGAAGGAGCTAAACTCCCATTCCTCGTGCCTCCTCCCTTTGGCACTAGAAAAGTGCACTCCACACCTGCCTCATCGATGGCCCAGATAGTTTTCGTTTGGTTTTTTTTTGTATTTATTTTTTTGACAGCTGATATTTAAACCTAATCCGTATTAGCTCAAAACACTTGACCAAATAGCAGGTGCAATTATCACCCTATATGAAACTTATAAAGTTATACATATTTAGCAAAAATGTAATTTTGATGGCCTAACACTGCCATAGACGCCATTGGTTGTAGCTGGCACTGAATAACTGTCAAAACGTTCCTTTCCAAACCATTCATCCAGCCCTGGTGACATTTTTAATGGCACTTCCTGGTCCGCAATATTGTGCAAAAAACGCTGATTGAGACGATGTCTTGCCGCATATTTGTCAAAGTGTTTATCACCATATTGAGTACGACTTTGGAAATGGATCTCATCGACGCGTTTATAGTTTTCGGCCTGTTCCTTGGGATACCAGTTCAATCTGTCAATCCAACGACGGTGAGATATATCCACACGGGTCGACTTAAATCGCTGATAATTTACATCGTCCGTGGTAACGCAATCGTAGGGCATTTTTTCTTTTTTTTTTAATATATGTATTACATAAATGTTTACAAATATGTTTGGAGCAAACAGTTTTTCTTACTGCCTACTATAATATAATTTTTTACATTTATTCCACTTTAAGATACTGTAAAATAAACCAAAACTTGAGAAGCTTTTCTACCATTCAAGACCCAAGAACTATTGAAATAATATCGACCATTAGGGAGCACATATTTTATCCATTGGTTAACGTGATGAACTGGCAATTTCTCCACTATGACATCCTCCTTAAAATGTAAATCGAACAAAATATTCCTATTTCAACAACGATTATTATTACTCACTGTGTACGGGCAAGTATGATTTATATTCGTGTACGTGCCGACACTGCCCAACAACCAACTGACTATGGCATTGTCACGATCCTTCATAAACTTGCAGCCATCAACGTTGACATTAAAGTTATATAAAACACTTCGATTTTCACGCAATAGTATGCTCATAGAGACCTATGAAGATTCAAGAATATAATTTATATTTTCCATAAATATTTTTCTTTAAGTCTCACCGCAGCAGATGTAACTGGTAGATCATAAAATTTTGTCTTAACTGATATATATTTGTAAGTGCGATTAACCGATCTTAAATAGCAATAGTCATACTCCATATATTTCGGATCAATTACAAGGCAACGCACGTTGTCAAAAGAAAATGCCGAATCGACCTATTCACATTCAAAATATATTAATTATTATAACAATAATGAATATTAAATCTTCTTACCTCCAGAGGCGCCGCAAACAGGCATAGAAAGCTAAAAAGAAGTAAGAAAATGTTCATGTTTTCGCCGATTTTTCATATAAACTGAATTACTGTATTATATTATTTTAATGCTGAAATAAATATACAATTTTTAACGCTTCATTACCTACAGATGAGGACTTAGGTTCGTATCAAAAAATTCGTTTATTCATCTTTTAAAAATATAAATAAGTGGGAACTTTCTTTGGTCGTGCCGAAGTTGGTATACTCTTGCAGTACTTTAACAACAAGTGCAATCATTTTCGGATCGTTTTCTATGTGTTCAATATCAAGAAGTTATAGAAATTAAAATACATATATGAAGGTATAGTGGTAAAATCCGTCCAATTTAAGAACTTAACGTACATTTGCCATGATATAAAATCGTTTCACTCAACTGTTGGGCAGCGGCGCTACTGTGAAAGAAAACACAGATGGAGCCACTGAGGCAAGCGTTTGCGAAATGCCGTTTTATGAACGCTGAGCTGGCCACACTTATTAAAATATAAACAAAAAGATGCCGATGCCGGATGCCGATGCTAAGCAGGAGCAGGAGATAGCCAAAGCCCGCCGTTTTCTCAAGGCACGTCTCCAACGGGACTACACAAACCTGCGGGGCTATGAGGCAGAACGAGCCAATGTCCGGGAATTGCTTCAACGCACAGGTGATGGTGAATCAAACTCGCTGCTCCTGATAGGGCCTCGAAACGCGGGAAAAACCACGGTAAGGAAACTATACAAGAGTTAAAGAAGGCCACTATTCAACGGGAATAAATGTTTATCCGATTAGCTTATTAATGCCGTACTGGCGGATCTGTTGAGCAACAAATCCTTCGTGGACAATACGCTTATTGTACACCTGGATGGAAATCTTCACACAGACGATCGCATAGCCCTTAAATCCATAACAGTGCAGATGCGACTAGAGAATGCCGCCGATGGCAAGGTATTTGGATCATTTGCCGAAAATTTGGCCTTTCTGCTACAGTGCCTTAAAGCCGGCGATAAGAAATCAAAGAGTGTGGTTTTCATCCTGGAGGAATTCGATCTATTTTGCACACATCACAATCAAACGCTTCTCTACAATCTCTTCGATGTGTCCCAGTCAGCCCAAGCTCCCATTTGTGTCCTAGGCGTCACATGTCGTCTGGATGTGATTGAGTTGCTAGAGAAGCGAGTCAAATCGAGATTCTCCCATAGACAGGTGTTTCTATTTCCCAGTGCGGATAAATTTAAAGAGTATTTAAAACTATGCCAGCATTTCTTGTCCATACCCAGTAATAAGGAATTGAGATCAACAGCTGAACGGATTGATAGCTTGGAATTGCTCAGATCTGATGCTTTCACCTTCCAAAAGAATCACTTTCGCAGTGTTGATTATGAATTCGACAAGAGATTTGTGGACAATTGGAACAAGCATCATGATAAGCTCATCAAAATGCCCGCAGCCCAGAAAACTTTCCAAATGTTATACGATTTTGACATAAGTGAAGCATTTCTGAAAAATTTCCTATTTCGTCTGGTAGCCCAAGTGAAGCTAGCAACTCCATATATCACCCTGGAACAGATTATATCCCTGGCCCAACAATATGAATGCGATGACAAGATTGAACTACTCCTCGGTCTCTCAGTCTTGGAAATGTGCATCATTATAGCCATTAAACATCATTCAGAGATCTATGATCGCGATCCATTCAATTTCGAGATAATATTTTCACGTTTCTCCAAATTCGCCAAAGTGTCATCCACCATGCAGGGTGTTGAGCGTTCCATAGTGCTTAAAGCGTTCGAGCATTTGCGCATTAGCGAGCTAATTATGCCCCTGTCCAGCAACAGCGGTCTGGGAAAGGTCCAAAAGGAATTCGAGATGCACAAAATGGCCCTAACTTATGGCCAAATACAACAGGCTGTGCAGCGCTATCAGGCTTTACCCACTGAGGTGGCCCAGTGGGCACAAAGCTCTCTTATTTAACTTATTATAAGAACACAAAAATTTCCTTAAAATTCCTTAAGTTTTTCATTTATTTATTCTATAATTATATACATGTTCTATATAAATATGAAAGTTAAACAATTACTTTTTAACAAACTGGATATGGAGACTGATTTCCGTTTAGTAAACTGAAGAAATAAATCAAGGAATTCTTGTTAGAAATTTTAGTGTACATAAATTTCTATTACCTTTACCAAAACGAAAAAAATAATTATAAGTAAGGAATGTTCTGCTTATTCGACACTTAAGATTATTCCAGACCGCTTTTAAAGTTTATGCAATTGGGTCACAGTTGAACTTATCAGCCAAAACTCATATCGATCGATATCGATTTGCATTATTCGTCCGATACTTCCCGCATCTCCATAATTTTGGATCCAGATATAGGGGTAAGCATTCGCTATAAAAGTTTATCCCAATTTAGGTTTTAGCAGCAGAGACAGTTTCATCTGCCTAACCATGAGGTTGTTGACTATCTTGGCTTTCGTCGGGCTCATCCTGAATCTAGTACAGGCTGATGATAGTCCAGGATTCTTTTTGAAAATTACCAAAAATGTGCCACGTTTGGGCAAACGTAGCGAGAATTTTGTAATGAAGAATATTCCACGCATAGGGCGCAGCGGGGCCAATGGGGAACAGGTGAGTCAGTACCCAAAAATAGTATTTTTTCCTTCGTACACATCTCAACTCCTATAGCCAATGACTCCTTTAATGGCCTGGCTTTGGGACTTGGACATGGAGCCCATTAAGCGACGATATCCTTCAAATGAAGTTCTTAAATCATTGGAACGAGAATTGAATGTGGTGCAGCCTGTCAATTCAAATACATTGATCGAATTGCTGGATAAGAATGCCATACCCAGTGAGCAAGTTAAATTTGTCCATTGGAAGGATTTTGATCGCGCTCTGCAATCAGATATGGATCTATATGCCAAAGTCATACAATTGGGCCGACGACCCGATCAACGTTTAAAGGAGGATCTCAACTTGAGCAGCTTTATTCCAATATTTGGCAATGATAATGAACAAAATGGTGACTTTATGCTGCTTAACAATGATAATAGAGATCTATATGGCAGTCGCAGTCGTTTTGATCGCAATTTTATGAAATATAATCAATTGTAGCAGAGTGCAAATGACTTTGACAAACGTCTCTGAAATAAATAACAACCACAAATTCTACATTATCAAGTCCGGAAAAAGACACAAAGCAAAAATAAAAATACAAAAAAAAAAGAGAGATTGCAGCTTCTTAAGTTTACACATTAACGGTTTTCCTTGTCTTGAAAAATCGGTCAACAACCCAAAAAAAAATTACTCCATTAAAATTCTGAAGGCATTTCTTCAGAGAAATACGTTCACTTAATGACTCAATCAAATTATATATATGTACATATATATACGATATGTACACTTTTTTTTGGTAATATTATTTTAAAAGCTTAGGAAATTCCAGCCTTGAAATATGATCGCATTCCACTAATATGAACTGGTTTTTTCTTTCTTATCTAAGTGATCTTTATTTTGCGACACAAATTTCTCCCGTTCAAATCAAATAAATTTCACAAATAACAAATCTAAACGAAACAATAAAAAAAAAAACAGGAGCTTAGACTTGGCGCCGAAGTAATTTGTATATAATTTCTATACCCTGCAATTAGTAAGGGAAAGAGTATATTTAAATTTGTGCAATGTACGTACCAGGATGCACTCATATCATTTAATACATCCCGATCCGTATCAAAGCATTTATTATTAACTTCTCTCTGACTGAAGATTGGAGAATATTATTTTCGGTAATCATATCTTTATTGCAGCATAAATCCTGTCTTTAAAAAAAATTATTTTTAGGGGAATCCTTTCAAAAAGTATTTTGATACAAAGAGGATTTTGTTTAATATAGAAAGAAAGTAGCTAAGAAAAGTAGTCAGTGTGGTAAATAGATTCTTAAAAGGATATATGTTCTGTAGGCGAACATTAAACTCTATATAATATTTATGATGTATTTATTATACCCTCTGTAACATTATTTAAATAGGTTTTTTTTATAACATTTTTTATATACATATTTATATATATATTTAACAAATTCAATTAAGCTTCTTATGTGTATATATTTTTTTGTAGAGTATCCAAAAATCTGCTCTCCATATTAAGTCCAACAGAACTCATTGATGTGTTTATTTTGTTTAATTAGCAGTTTGTTGTTAACATTATTTGGTTTTTTTGGTTGTTGTTTTTATTGATCGCCAAATTGTGCATACAAATACAAAGTAATTAAAAAGCCATAAATAATTATAAATTACAAAACTCTGCTGGCAGCAGACTTCACGACGACGACAGTGACAGCAGGCAAACTTGACTTTGAAAATTTGCACAAAAAAAAAAAAATAGTAGCTAAGCAAAAAAAAAACACAATTTTTTTGTATTGTTTTTATTTTTGCAATTTCTATTTAAAGTGCAGGCGAAGAACAAGTTTGAGAGGCAGACAAAGAGAGAGAGAGAACGAGGGAGACTAGGCTTACGCTCTCCCATTCGATCGAGTGGTCTGTGTTTCTCTCTCTCTCTCGATGAATGGGACTCTCTCTATCTCTCTCTTTATGTAGTTGGCTTTAAGCTTGCTCAATGGCCTAACTCAGAGCTTAAATACGGGTGCTCGAACATTTCGTTTGAAGACGAGTCGCAGACGCCGTCATTGCCGGTTGTGTGAGTGTATTTGTATGTGTGCGTATTAAGGAATTTTTTCTCAACGTGTACGTGATCCCCGCTTGAAACCCCCACACCGTCCGCCACCTCCACCACCTCCTTCTGCTACAACCCATTCCGCAGTCTCCGTGGGCGTGAAATGTGAAACGAGCTTTTTGCGTTTTAACACACCAAAAAAAAAACATAAAACAACAAAGTTAACAAAAATTCAATAATTCCAAAGCAAAAAAAAGTATACAAAATTTTCAAATTAGCTACGCTAGTTGTTTTCTGTTAATTCAATTAAGTGCGAAAACAAAGACTATTTTCGAACAATAGAAAGTTTTCAGTGTTAATTTTTCAAATGGGCCACAAAAACGCAGTTTAATTAACTCCAGTAACAAAAAAAAAAAGAAAGTCAAAAGAAATCTTATACAATAACGGCGTGCAATTGACCCAGGGCTAGGCGGATCACGGTAAACAAAAACAAAGACATTTTAAGCCAAGTTGCGTACTCGTACAATTCCAATAAGCCACAAAACAGAAACAACTATGACGACTGCGGCGAAAGTAATCTTGGCCAGCTGCCTGATCGGCGCATTCGCCATGCAAATGAGCTCGTCATCAGCCATACCCATTTGGGAGTTTTTAACACGCAATGAAAAGGTAAGCCAAAACGAATTTACTTAAATATTTACTCTAAGGAAATGACCAAAAACAAAAAGTTTTTCCCCATACTTTAACTGCAAACATTTTAAGTTGTTGAAATTGTTTGCCTTAAAAAAAAAAAAAAAAATTTTAAATTGCTTAATTACATTTCACATTGTTTCTTTTGTTTTTAAAGTGTTAAGTCAATTTTCGGTTAATGCACTTATTTGTTGGTTTTTCACATATCAAAATACAATTTTTAACTAATAAAAAATGCGCCTAATATATTCAGATATAATCGGTTCATTAAATCGATATTTATCAGTTAAATCTTAAAGTTGGTCCTTGGTAGTTATCACTCTGGGGCAATCGGAAATACTATTTCCACTAAACAAAATTAACAAGGTCTTGCCGATATTTTGAACAACATAATATATAATATAAAGAGAAATCATTCTGATTACAATTAATTTTCAAACAGATCTAGTTTCCTTAGGTTAAAAGTATTACCCCAATGCTACAATGAGCTTATGGTCAAATTGATGTTAAAAACCAAGCAGTTTTGAATAAACCTTAAGAAAAATGTTTCAAGTATTTATTAGATATTACGTTTAGCTTTTATTAGTAACGATTTAATAATATAGAAACATAGCCGAAAAACTACAACCAACCAAATACTGGTTAGTTAATCAAAACTGCTTAAGTTAATTTATGATCAAGAATAAATTAATCACCTTAAATTTCTTCTGAAAGCTGATTAGTTTTATTTCTTCGAAGTTGTTGAAATTTGTGATGATTTTTAATAGAATTTCTTTAAAATATATTCAATGTAAAACATTTCCAATTCCTAGAAACTTTGTTAAGATTTGCAAAGAAAATAAATCTATTTATTTATATCGTTAAAATATTTTTAATAAACTCAACAAGAATGAAGCACAATTTGTTGATATTTATTAAATGGAATGCATTTACTGAATCAATAGAGAAGAAAAACAACACAATTAACCTCATTGCACCGATTTTGTTTATTTAATTGAAATTGTTTCTCGATCAACTCACATTAAGTATACGCCCGATGTGCTCCAATTATGACTTTGAATTGTCCTTGGCATTGGCCATCTGTTAAAACTAGCACAATATTTTGCACTTGAATAACTCGTCTATGGATGTTTCGTTATTGATATTATGATAACAAACGAATCGACCAATTTCAATGAGCTACCTCAAATTTAAAATTAAAATGCATATTTAACGGCTTTTTTTCTTTTGCTATTATTTATTTATTTATTAATATTTTTTTTTTTTGTTAAGTCTTTCTTTTGTTTTTGACAATCAGCGCGTGTTGTGTTATGTCGAGATGTCATCTGTGTTTCCACACTAAAAAACATCGAAAAACAACAACGAAAAATTGATATTGAATATGAATGGATAACAAGATTGTTCGTTTATTCGTTTGGTTCGATTCGGTTTTTGGCATCTTCAAAGTCAGTGAGCGGTATTTTAAACTAATTTGCATAACTGTACCCCAGCAGAAGCGGTACAATCAGCAGCAGCAACAGCAGATCGGTTCGTCTTAGCAGCAGCAGCAGCAGCTGTTGCCCCCCTTTAAAAGGTGCACAATAAAGACAATAAATACTTGAATCCACTTTTCATATAGTTAAGATTGAAGAACATCGCTCCGGCCCAATCAGTTTAGTTGTGTTTAGTCATCCTTGACATGAATATATGTATATATATATCGTTATATACGTACATAAATAATGCCTGTATATAGATGAGTCAAAATCAACTCATTGACCATCATCAGAAGTTGTAGAAATGCCGGCTTGAATGGTTCCAATTTCTAACGAATTTCTAATTTAATTCATTAACTTTAATCTGTTAAAAATGAAAGCCAATCAATCTGAAATCAAATTATCTAAATATTAAATTGAATTATTAAAACGTATAAAAGATTTCTTTACTACAGCAATTTAATATATTAATATAATTTTGATTAAATTGAAACATTCATTAAATTGATAAATAGCTAATTTCGTTATACGAAGTTAAAATAATTGAATACTAAAATTGTATACTCTATGAAAGATATCATTTTTAAAGTTCTTAGAAAGTAAACTATTAAATTGAATTATTTGATTCATTTAAATTTTTCTCAGAGATAATGTTGGTAATTCTTTTTTGCAGTTCCTCCAAAGTCGTTAGCAACATGTTTGGAAATTTCATGAATGAAAGCAAATGAATCTTGAAATAAAATTCTTTCAAAAATACCAATTTGGCTTAGAAACTTTACGTATACCTTTACATAAGGGGAAAATTTTTACCAATTTGGTAAAGTCAGAGAATTTTGTTCCACAAATTCAGAAATCTAATCTACCCTCTTTTAAAAGGTATGGCAAAATCATTGGAGCTTAACCAAAGAGATTAACATTAACATTTTTGTACATTTATGAAAAACAACAGTTTCAATTCACATTTGCCATACCTGTAAATTGCTCAATCTCCCCTCATCACCTTCTCCTACTCCTACTTAAAAATAAAAGAAAAACTTTTCACTTTTAAACAAAAAAAAAAATAAGAGAAAAAACATTACAATATTGTGCAACAAAGCGTGACAATTACACAAAGTCAGGCCAGGCTTCAGGCCATTTTTTCGGTCCGCAAAACAGTTAATGAACTCCAGCTAAAATACAACAACAAGAAATAATGTTTCTTATTAATTAATGTCTAAAATGTTTTATTAATATGATGGCAAACTCTTTCAATTTGCCAAGTCATTAGACTTGTTATATATACAGATACATACATACATATATATATATATACGATATATCTTTTGACTTTTGGTAGCGCATCAATTTGGTTTTGCTACCCGCACGCGAACTGCGCCTTAAAAAATCGTACAAATATTTCCCCGCTGTTTGTTGTTGTTATTTTCTGGCTCATTCTATTCTATTGCTGAATAGAATTCTACAACAACAAAAAACGAAAAAACAAAAAAGCACAAAAAAAAGAGAATTGTAATACGATCTCCAAATTGTGAGACTGAATATCCGGCACCCACATCACAGAACACAAATGAGAAATTAATTTCTAACTCAAAAAGAAAAAAATGGGCAACGCAAATTAAATGCCAAAATCTAAAAACAAAATAGTAAAAAAAGAGGAAGACATGGGCTTAGTTTGAATGTCACTTATAAGGTGGATGAGGGGTAGCAGAAACAGTTTTAGTTTTACTAAATTCAGTATAAATATTGGAACTCTTAATATCAAGTCACTTTATGATGCTTATATTCTCCAAAGGTAAAAAGAATTCTTTCCAAGAGTAACGTAGATATCTAGGAAAAAATTGATCGTTATAGAACATAGCAACCAACAATAGAACAGTGAAGATTCTACAAGTTTTGTTCAAAAACTTGTTTTCTAGATTAAATTAAATCGATAGATAATTTTCATTGAAGATAAAGACACATAGTACATAATTTCAAATCGACTAAAACTTGACAGAATCAGTTTTCAGATTTAGATTTCTTTTAAAAAGAACCTTCGGTAAAATGAATTATTTTTTGAAATATTTTGAACATGTCCGATTTGTTGAGTAGTAAATATTATTATTAGTATTATCCATTGGAAACTTGGGTGATTTTCGTTTATCATTTTAGCTAGCTAAACCACAGTCCCCTTTCCGGTTACGCCCATGTAAATGAAGCTCTCTGGGAGGCCAACACAATTGAAAATTGCAATTCATTTAAATTGTTAATTAGAATGTACATTTTATTACGTTTTTTTCTTTTTGTTATTTATAGAAACATAAGCAAAGATACAATACTTTTCCTGTTATTAGCAATGTTGCTGCCGTTTCTCTAGCGCTTTCGATTTTGAATTATATATGTATATACATACATACATATAATATATATCAGTATATTGTTTTTGGTTTGCCCTTTATGTTTTTTTTTTGTTTTGATTTTTTGTGTGTGTTTCATGTGGCAACATGTTTAGCCGGTTTGCGGTTCGAACTTCAATAAATAAATTTACGTAAAAAATTAAAAATAAAGGCCCTCAGCTTCGTCATTATGATCAACAACGGGATCGGATCGTCGTCATTATTAAATGTATTATGCTTGTTGTTTTTCAGGTCCCGGCATTTTTACTTCAGTTATTTAGTTATGAAATGTTTTTTTTTTTGTATATTTTGCTTTTGCCTTGATTTCTTTTGTTAGCAATTTTTATGTTTCATAATGTAACCCCTGAACAGCATATCAACAGGTTATTGAACCTCTGACCAGAGACTATTCCGATTATATCTTTCATGTACCCGCCCGCCCATATTTGTGAATCGGGAAGCCATCTAGACCCAGACAGCTTTATGGGACATTCCAATTGATTTTCTTTCCCTCTCTCTCTTACTTAAAATTAGACCTGAATCAATGTTAATTGAATATTTTCTCAACAATAAAAATAAAAATGAACAAAACAACAGAAAAAAAAAAAAACAAACGAAGGCAAGTTTCGCCAGTTAGTCAGAGTCGGAGTGTTTATGATGAGAGAGAAATCTAGTTTCTCAGTTTATAATAAATTTGTATTTTATACATTACCTGCCATTGATGTCAGATTTATCATTGAAATAACCGATGCTGGTTGAAGTCGGGTCTGGGGGAAGGCTAATAAATAACTAAACTACCTGTGATATCCCTCCCAATGATTAAATCTACATAAACTTGAGTCAAGTACTCTCGGCTACACTGAGAAACAAAATGAAGGAATGTAAATAGAATTTAACAAGTAACATTATAATTCTAATAGGGAAGTTTCGTACTGAAATTAACCTGAATAACTATAAACGGGTTGTCAAGAAAGTTCTCTATTTATTAAATGGGATAAATTATGCTGATCCTTAGTGATCCTTGGACTATAAAGTTTAGAATTAAAAGAGTCATTGTTCATAGAATTATTATCCTTCATTTCTAGCTCAACTTTTTGCACAGTGTACGTGTGCATGACTTTGACAACACCCGCTTGAAATTGTTATTAATATTATTTTATTGTTGTTGTTTTATATTATTTTCTTATTTAATTTTTAATTTTGCAATTTTCACATGCCATAAATTATTTGCATATTTCAGTGTCTGTTTAGTCGTTTTATTTCGTGAGTTCTCGCTAATTATTTAATTGTGTCAGGGTCTGGATCATAAAAATGTTGAAAGAGTTATTTAAAATCAGATAAGGAATGATATCAAGAGAAATATAAATTTGTTAAAGCCGACTAAATTGAGTAATTTATCAAAAGTATAAATAATTGAAAAGTTTTGTTGACTTTCAGATACTCTAATACAATTTATCCCCATTATGAATCTTTAATGTCATCTGTCATCTTTCAGTTATAATTTATTATGATTTAAACAGTATTCCTTTTTATTTGATTGTACAGAAATTAATTGAATACCTTTTTAAATAGGGTGGAAAAGTATTTTAGTTGGATTTGTTAACAGTGAGTGTTAGAAACTCCTTCAATTTTAGTTCTTCACGCGGATCTCTACTTTGTGTTATTTAACCTTTATAGAATTCACGACTGATTTATTCCAATATACCCTTTAATCCATTTGCAGAGGGTATGGGGGGTATGCATAAAGACATAACAAAGGTATCAATTGCATTTTATTATTTTGCATTTTGTGCACGTTTTGTGGTCAATAGGTGTATGTAAACTAGCGGACCCGACAACAGGTTGTTGTTATTTCTTTTTTTGTTAACGGTAATTTGTAAAATGAGCTGGAAGCGAACACCCTCTATCTCCCACCCCCTTATATCATTATGCAAACAGCGTAAAATTGTAAAATCCGAATGCAAATGAAACCATTTTTTCTGTTGTCTGTTATTTTTTTTTTTTGAATTAACTTTGGAAACAGCTCAAGGTGGTAAGATAAAGACACCCAAAACTTATATCCGATTTGCAGAAGATAATAAACTAAGGTGATACTATGGACATTCCATTGTAGCCTAAATTGATGTTGATTTATTTGTGAGAGATTCGCTCACTTTCTTTGTTTAGCTGAGGAATTGCCCGGATTTGTTTAAACTTTTTGGGGTTTTTTTTTCGTCGTTCTGGAAATTGATTAACACTTAAGACTGACGTCAGCGAATCTACTACAAAGATGTGTCATCTGCCCCTCTATAGGTAAAATATTCTAAACAGCTTCTCGCTTGGCTAAACTAGAAGAATAGACAATGAGGGTAATGATGGTAAGAGCGGGGAAATGGGGCAGATAGATGGGTGTGCTTTAAGTCTGATTTGGCCACTGAACCATGAAATCTTTAAAGCGAAACTGGAACAACGGAGAGACCTTTTGTAATACATTTCGTTTGTGCAACGAAAGTGATGCACACACGCATCGCATCGGATGGGTTTTTGTGTGTGTGTGTGTGTTTTTTTTTTTTTTTTTTGTATTACCTAATTCTTTTTGCCCCCCTCCTTTGTCTTCATTATGTCTTCATTATCTTTTTCTTCTTGTTGTACACTTGCAGATGTCTTACCTGTATTCCACATTTGCCCAACTGGTTAGCGTGCATTGCAAGTCAACGGCCACAGTGGGCGGAGCTGTCCCAGTGAATCAATGCAAACATAATCTCCTTGGATATGGCTATGAGAAATTGCAGACATTCTCCGATGCGCAGCTAGAGGCTTTGGATCCCTATCAACGTGATGCCAATGAGCTAAGTAAGTAAAAAATTATGAAGCATTGCTTCGATGATGATATAACAAGTTTTGTAGGTCAAATCCTGAATATATATGTATATATCTACAAATACATATATTCTGATATTTAGACCGATATATATATATATAACTTGTTGTTTCATTTTAATTAATTATTAGATTATGCCTCATAACATATACAAAAATAACAGACACGAGCTTCAGATGACGTAAATTCACAACAAAGATTCATAGAAATTGCTTGGTAGTTTATCTTTTGTCTCCGTATGATGAAGCGTGGGAAACGGAATCTCAACATTTCCGCAAGACGTGCTGAACTTTTAACCCAAATATGTGAAACGTGATAAGCACTGATAACACTCCCTTCTTATCTTTTCCGCAGTCTGGTCTTCAATAATGAGAGAGCATTCGAGTGCCACATTGATAACCACACGGAAACCGCTGCCCACTCCGCCAGCCTCTTCTCTAATCATACTCAGCCAGAACCAGGAGCAGCAGCCCGCTCAGAATCCTCTATTTGCCAACAATGGTAATGAACAGAAATTCCAATATGCTATGGATATGGATATGGCATATGGTTATGGTGGTCAGCAAGATAAGCAGACAGCATCATCCTCCATCACTGGCAGCAGTGAACTTCCTCAAGCTGCCGCCTTAACTGGTGAACCGCCTAAAACCTATTTGACCGGTCCCCTGGTTATACGTGTGCGTCCCGATGGCTCTCCCGTAGAAGAGGATAAAAATCGACCTTTGCCCCGTGATGATGATCTGGATATCTTTCGTCTGGGTACGACGGCAGCTGGTGGTCGACCCAATCGTCATCGTAAAATAGCCACAATTAGTGCTTTGAAACAGCAGCATTTTGCCACCATTTTGCAGAGGGATCTTCAGCCACCCTATCAGCTCCAACGCCGTCAGTTTCGTCAGACATCCATGCCTATGCCCCAGGGCTATTTCTATGGCCCCAATGCGTAATTTTTTTTAGTTTTAGATCCCCACTAATGTTAAGTCCTAAGTCTTATGTATAAATGCGAGAGATTTTTGCATGTGATATGAGTGTTTATGAGTGAATGGCTGAGAAATTTAATTTTTTTATGCACTTTGCAGCTTTAAAATAATGACAAATAATGTGTTTGTTTTATAAGGTTTTTAAGTTTAAATTTTAATTTATTCGTGTGTGCATTAGACCTAAGATAAGAGACAGAGAGATTCTTGAATAAAAAATTCCGACATTATGTTTATTAATAAAAAAAATCTTTCTGCACTTGCACAATGGCAAATAAACCGGTTTCGATATCAGTTTCTTAATAATATTAAGTATATGCATAATGAAAGTCACATCTTCATAAAGCCAGTTCCAGCTGTTTCTGTTCCTTGTATCTGGGCGATACACGCGAAAGTCTTATTAACCCACATCAGGTTGAAAATCGAACAATGGAAATCCGGTTCAAGCAAAAAATAAAAAATTAATAATAAATATAAATGCAATCACAATTAGAATTGAAATTCCATAAACAAATACGAAAATTCTTGGCAATTACATTGTAGAATATAACTGGTAAGTCTGCCTCATAAATCATGCCTCCTTAACAAAAGCCACTTAATTATAATTTTTATAAATACTATGTGTGCGCGCTTTTTCCATTTATTTTTGTTCACATTCAAAAAAAGGTCAAAATAAAGCCGCGTTTCAAATTTCGTTCATTTGTTGTTTTCCATATCGCATCCTAGGTGGCGCTCTCAACGACGCACTCTGGCGGTTGATCAATCTAAAAATTCGGCGGCCGAATTTTTTAATTTCGCCACTGTGTTCTGCAAAATAAATTTCTTTTCACTTCTCTGCAGGTATAGTTGGACTTTTAAGGAGAGTTGGTAAAAATAAAGTTCTTTTCAGCTTAATTTCTCCGAATGTTTTTGAATGTTTAACGATTCACAGTCGGCTGTCAATATAATGTGTTTTCTGGCAGCACCTTATTTAGAAATCTCTCAACACTAATTCTGAATTTTGTAACACTTCTTTTAGCGAGAAGCCGCTAGATTTAGCTTTAAATCAAAGTCATTTTGTTTTCACAATTGTGTAAAAACTAAACAATAAATCGTCAGGTCGTACCTGAAGGGTTGCTCTGTGATTTTTCCTCTCGTGTGATACCACATTTATTACCTTTAAGGACTGTATTGAGCGCGAGTAGTCAAAGTAAATAATTACCAATACCTTAACAGTGGCCTAACAGCGACCGTCGCTATCAACAACGTCGCTATTGTCAACACCTTCATCGAAATGAACAAGGGCCCAAATATAGAAATGTTATCTTGATGATTTCTTTTAATTAACGATAAAACCAAATGAATAATAACAATTACATTTCACCAGACAAGGACAAGGTTAGTAATCAGACTCCCATTTTGCGCATGCTGCGCTATTACGCAGAAACAGCAGAGATCAATTTAAAGCAACTGACACACACCGATATGTAATTAAAAAATTTTAAGATACATATGTATGTAAATGTATGTACATATGTATTTACCTAATGGCATACGTCTGTTACAAAGTGTATTGATTTTATTTGAATCTCATCTTCCTCTTTTGCCATCTGTAGAAGAAGTAAGAAATATTTATAAAACTGATATGGTGTTATATTTGTTTGCGTATACTGCGCTTTTACGCAGAAACAGTACTCAAAAATTTTAAGCCAAGTGAATCACACAACAGCCACACGTACATACCATATGTATTTAACGTATTAAAAGATAAATATATACATATACCCAATGACATACATACATCTGTTATATTTTATTTTAGTGACCGCTCTCTTCCTCTGTTGCCATCGCTGTAATTATTGACATTGCTAAAACTGAAAACGGGGTTTCCCTGTAAAAGCTGTCACAAAACATAGATACAGAAAAATATATTAGAATACATTTTAGTTCACCAGCAACCGTGTGGGAGTGCAGAAGTAATGTCTGAAGAGGAATCTTTTGTTATTTTGGGCAGTTCGCCATACTCTTCACTGTGTGCGGATGGCAATTCCCTGCTCCAAGATGCCATACATGTTGGTGACGAATCCGATAGAGTTGGCAATGTTAAGAACGAACCACCTGGATCGAGAGAAGCAGATAAGAAAGATGTGACTGGCTGCAGGGAACCAGATAAAGATGAGTCGATTAGCCTGACTCAGCTAAGTGTCCATACCAGTCAGGTTAGCAGTAAAAACAGTTTGCCCATTATTGTGCCAACATCAGTTGAAGCTAACGACACTGAGGATCCCAAAGCTTTGGCTGCCAGTTTTATCCTAGGCGAAGTGAACTCTGACGTTTTGAAGGTCAGAAACTAATGGCGCATTTTTAAAATTACCTTTAATCTAATTTCATTAAACCTATAGAATAGCGTTTACTCGCAATTTCCCAGCTTCTGTTCGTTGGAAGCTCGTGCCGAAGATGTGGTCAAGTTGCAGAATATGATAACCGAATATGTGGCTTTAAAACGTATGCAGATAATTAATATCAAATGAATATATTTAAAGTCTTTGTATTTTCCTTAGAAACCGTCTTCAAAGTTAATAACACAATGAAAGATTATTACAAAATCACTCATCAATGGCGCGAGGAGGCTATGAAGCGTGAATTAGCATACGAGACACAAGTGAAGGCCCTTCAGGAACAGGTTGCACAGTTCGCAGAGGAGAATCAAGAGTTGAAGAATAAATTGGAAACAAATCTAGTGGAGATGCGCTTAATTGAGGAAATACGGCGTAATGAGCAACAGGAACTGGTACAGACGATGTCTGAGAAAACATCGTTAATACAAAATATGCGTGTGGAGATCGATAAACTACAGCAACAGCAACTGGTTGGTGTTAATAATGTAAATTATTTTGATTAAGTTACAATTTATTTTAACCTCTTAATTTAAATCTTATTTGCTATATTCAATGTTAGTTTTTAATCTTTGTTTATTTTAATCCAAATTTGTTGATAACGCATCACTTTTTATTATTCATCGAATTCTTTATTTATGAAGGGGATTTTTGTAATTCACAAACGCTGTTTTTATTTGCTTTTTATATTTTCCTAGTATTCGTATGACTTTGTAGTGGAACACAAAAATGAGGCAGAAAATGGAACCAAAACAAAGGAAAACAAGGAATCCCCGGAGAATGAACAAACGACTAAACTCAAAGAACTAGAACACAAAATGTCCGAATTAATGGCCGAAAATCTGGAAGTAAAGGACATGGTAAGTGACGTTATCATATAAAGAAAATTAATAATAACCAAAATTGTTTGGATCATATTGTAGAAAAAAATCTATATTGATGAAATTAACTGCTTAAAAGTAAACCTAACCAGCGCTGAGGAATTAATTAGTAAAATGCAGCGAGCTATAGATCAATTAAAGGCAAATGATATCCAAAAACAAGAGCAGATTGATCATTTGCATACACAGAATGAGATCTATCGAAGAGATTTCGAAATGGAGAGGGCGGATCGAGAGAAAAATGCCGGCGAGAAAGAGCAATATTTGTTAGACTTGCGTGCTTTACAGCGACGCAATCAGGAACTCATCGAGAAGCTGGCTGTGCAAAGCAAAAACGAAAAGTCACCAGGCTCACCGGCATCATCTTTTGTCTCCAGTTTAAGTAGCCTAAAAGATAATCAGCGACCCGTAAGAATAGGCCTTCGCTTTTAAAACGGAATTTGAAAGCAGAACCCGACTAATGTTTACTTGTTTCATTAGGTTTTGGATCCCACAGGGGCAGCTGCGCAGACATCGGCTTGTGCCCTGCGGTGCCCCATTTGCTCAAAATCTTTCAATGCCCTCAGTGTACTACAGAGTCATGTTAATGATTGTTTGGACAACAGCTAAAGAAAAGCTTAAAGGTTTTTTTGTAATGTTTATTATTTAAGTATAAAATATTATCTTACGATTACAATTAATAAATTTGATTGCACAATCAAGATTGTTCACAATTTGCTTTGTATCGGTGGCATTTCCAATGACCAAACACGATGTACATCCTGACTAGCGACAAGATTGTTCAAAACTTTTAGATCTGCAAAAAAAGAAAATTAATATAACTTGTTTTGTTTGATACTAAATTAGTTTAAATAAAAATAACCACTTTGCTTATAAATTACCATTGGTTTTTGCAAATTCCTGTAGAGTATAGCGTATATCACAAATTGGAATGGCTGTATTTATATTTGGGTACACCATATCATCCACCTTAATGTTGGAGACGCAGACGCCAATGATGTATCCGTTTTGATCAAACATTGGTCCACCGCTCTGACCCGATTGGACACTACCATCAGACATAATAGCACCCGTATCACATTTGATTATTCTTCCTTGGAAAATGGATGGATTGAAGTCGTATTTAAAATTAAAATTGACATAATACGGAAATCCTGCATTATACACCATTTGACCCAATGTGGCGCGTTGTCGCGCCAAGCGTACACAATGCCTTTCGGGGATATCAGCGGGAGCAGTAAGGAGGGCCAAATCATAAGGCCGACTATCTTCCGGATTCGACCATATAACATCCGATTCGAACTCACGCTCAGCTGATCGACAATGAACTTTGGAATCAAGCTATAAGCACACAAAAGAAAATTAATTACATGATATTATATTTGAATTACGAACAAATCATTTTACCTGACCAACGACATGACCACAGGTAAGAATAAAACGCTTATTATGGACTTTAATAAAAGTGCCAGTGCCCTGTTGACCATTGGATTTAATGACCACAATTGTGCGCTCCCCTGGAAAATAATTAAAGTTATCTAAAGAAAGAAAAATGCAAAAGTAATCTACACGTACACGGAAAATTTGTCGAGTCCCTGTGAAGATTGAAGCTGGTTATTGCAATACCCAATTGCTCCATAAAACTCTTTAATAGGTATCCAAAATTGGCAACTAAAGTGAGATTGACATTCTCCTGCTGTCTCTGGAAAGAGGTGCATATTACTATGCCAATCAATCGGCTTAAAAAGTTAAATGGCATCCGTTAGTAAATTTCAAATTTCTTCAATCCATTCTCCCACTCACAGCTTGTTATTAAAGACTGCAGAGCCTTCACAGCCCAAGGGTAAGGCATTGGACAGCGAGAACATACAACCACTACGTCCCATCACATTGGAAACCTTGCCTATGCTTATTGTTTTGTAGAAATTCTCCAAACCAAAAGGCGAGCAGATAACTAGGACATCATCCAGAGTGTGTATGGGCTGCAAATACCGCAAATAACTGCCAATGTGCTCCAAAAACCGTTTAAATGACTCGGGCTCTGTTGAGGGGCGCATGCTCAGCACAATAAAACTAGACCGAAGAATGTCGATTGCATCCTGGGACTCGGCATCTAGTAAGATTCTGTGCAAATTGCGTGACACTTCGGCGGCACAAAATGCGTACAAAGGTCGGGCTGAATATCGCGTCAAGATATGGTTCCTTTGTTTGTTGTTATTAGAAGAGATTAAAGACGGTGAGCTGTTTTTAGTGGTATTCAGCTGTGGTCTCTGGCGATCAAACGTCACTAGATAAGTCAAAGAGCGTAGATAATTGCATGCATCATTGTCCTCATCCTGGACATTGACCAGTTGACATTGCTGTAGACTGGATATAATGCCATCAGCGTTGTTTGCTTTGATTTTTCCTCCCGTTGGTCCTACATAGGGTAGGATTAGACTACCCGAGCTGATAATGATCTCGTTGTTGATTATAATGGCAGATTGCTTAGCACCTGGTGGATTAGCCACTTCTATGAGGGCGTGACGTATTTTGAGCAACATTTCTTTGTGGTCAGGAGGAGTCCATTTCCATGTCGAGATTTAGTGCTTACAATACCAAAATTCAGTTAACAACACTGTGACACAAGCAAAAGATAACTAATAAAAAGGTAAGCGCTTTGTCTTGCCATGGGGAACTAAGTCATTAATTGTTTACCTAATGAATATTCACACATATTCACATATTATTCATATATTAATATATATTTTTTGTCAGCAACAAAAATTAAAAAATATTTTAACATTGGTTTCTTTAATTTTGTAAAATTTTTTTAATACAGTACCATTTAGTATTAATTAATGTTGTGACGTCACATCATTAAATTGGAAATGGTTACTTGTCGTATTGTATAGTGCGATTTTTTCGGTTTTCAACACTGGATTCGTGTTCAATATTCTGCTTATTCCTTTTGCATAATGTTTCCACCCAAACAGGGCCTTAGGCTGCTGTGGCGGCTCCAAGCCGGCCATCAATCCCGTCGTCATTTAATGAACAAAAATCTTCTAGATCTGTCAGATCGGGGCTTCTTTCAAAGCATTTTTCCGGACACAGCTGCGTAAGTTCCTTCAAATCCTGTCAAGTTGAATGAAAACTATTTCTTTAACAGGCCCAAGATAAAGCAACTGTTCACCAGTGGCCGGCAAAGTATCTATGCCGGCTTTGATCCTACTGCCGACAGCCTACATGTTGGTAATCTTCTAGTGATTATGGGGCTGCTTCACTGCCAACGAGCCGGTCACCATCCCATTGCGCTAGTTGGTGGAGCCACTGGACTAATTGGTGATCCCAGTGGACGAAAGACCGAGCGCAATCAGCTTGGCGAATCTGTGATTGAGACAAATCTAAAAGCTATTGAGCAGCAGTTGCACCGTGTGTTTAAAAACCATGAGGATTGTCTCTGGAATAGTAAGACAAATAAATCTCCTCTAGTCCCGCTGACGTAAGACAATGTTATTTTCATCGGACACAATCTAAACTAATTTAATAATCTCCACCAGTATAGTCAACAACGCCGAGTGGTATGCAAATTTACATCTTGTGGAGTTTGTAGCCAATATGGGCCGGCATTTTCGCATGGGCTCCATGCTTTCCCGGTCATCTGTGCAATCACGTCTGGAATCAGAAGACGGGATGAGCTTCACGGAATTTACCTACCAAATATTCCAGGCCTACGATTGGCTCCATTTACTACGTAAACACAATTGCTGCTTTCAAATGGGTGGCTCTGATCAAATGGGCAATCTAATGACTGGCCATGAGTTGATCAGCCGGGTGGAACGTAAACGGGAAGTTTTTGGTCTAACACTACCCATTGTAACGAATGAGGAAGGCGACAAATTTGGCAAATCTGCAGGAAATGCCGTATGGCTGGATGCGGATAAGACATCACCATTTGCTCTTTATCAGTTCTTCTTGCGTATGCCAGATTCAGAAGTGGAGAAGTTATTGAAGCTCTTTACATTTATACCTCTACCAGAAGTGGAGCAACTGATGACAGAGCATCAAAAAGAGCCAGAGAAACGAAAAGCTCAAACTTTATTAGCCGAAGATGTTACGCTTCTGGTACACGGCGGTAAGAAAGCTAAATTATTTGGTCTTCAATGGTTTTATTTATTTATTCTGTTTTATATGTTTAGAAAATGGCCTAAGGCAAGCGGAACGTGTCACAAATGCTTTATACAAGGGAAATGTGGAGGCTTTAGCAGAACTTAACTATGCAGAGATTAAGCAGACTTTACAAGGAGCCAGCTTAGTGGATATGTTAAGAGAACCCGGCATGTCCATATTACAATTAGCGATGAAGGCTAAATGTTTTCCCACTGAAAGTAAGTTTTCCAAAAAAAGAATCTGCAAGTTATAATAGATTTCCCCATCCTTATGCTCAGATGACGCTGTCCGCATTATCAATGCCGGCGGCTTCTACGTCAATCAGAAGCGGGTCCAAAACATAGCCGAGGTTATCACTACTGGAATTCATATACTTCGCAATGGTGTTTCCCTCCTGAGGGTGGGAAAACGTAACTTTTATATTATACGATGGAATTGAGTTTCCCTTTTGTTGATTTAATTATAGGTATATTCATAATTTAAATTGTAATTAATTGTTTTCTTTAAGTGCTATGGTCTTGGAGCTGGTTTGCGCCATCTTTTTCTTGCTTTCAACTCCTTGGCTTTTTCCTTCTTCAGATCCTTGTCATAGAACTTTCCGCTCTTGGTAAAAGTCTTCTGTTCATTACGCATCTCGGCTAGTTTTCGATTTTTCTGTTTGATTATATTCTTTTTGTTGGCCGATTTCTTCTTGCCTCCTTCGGATATTTGCACTTTGATATTTCGCCCCTGTAGTTCTGTATTATGGAGCTGGAAGCCATTCTGGAAACTGGCCAAATCGTTCATCTCTACAAAGGCAAAGCCACCGCGACGTTTCTTGGGTATGCGTATTGATTTGACGGATCCAATGCGGGAAAAGTGCATTTCCAGATCATCTTTTGAGGTCTCAAAGCTTAGGTTCGTTACATAGAGAACATGTCGGTTGGTCTTCGAGGCTCCACGCAGCAGGCTGGACAACTGATCTTTTGTTATATGGCCATTTGGTAGTGACTCCTCTTGCTCGGAGTCAGATTGCCCCTCTGCTTTATCGTTTTCTGGTTCCTCCTTTTCATCTGGCTCGCTCTGCTCTTCCTCGGAATCACTGGGATTACGGTTATCCTCTTCTTTGTCGACATAAGTTCCTTCGAATATCTCTTTGCGCTTCTCATCATCGAAGTTCCCCAGCAGATCGGCAGTGTCATCGTTTACAGTACGTCGCACCTTTTTAGGTTTTATAAATGACTCCACTTCGTAATCGCTGTCAGAATTGATGCTGGCCATGGTGAAGTTGTGGGTGTAATGTTGTAAATTAATTTTAGTTAAATTAGATTCATTTCGCACGTGTAGGTACACCCGCTATTTATTATGAAAGCCCTATTTTTGATATAAAAAAAAAACAAAAACCAAAAAGTATAAAAATACCTTACAACACTGTACCAGGTGACCGCCTTATTTAAAGCGCAAAGTTTGAATTCGAGGAACCTGTATCAGCAAATTTTAAGCTTAGCTAGAAAAAAGAATGCAAATTTTTAGCGAACGAATGATAATTAGATACCGGTTTGCCAACTTAGCAAACTCTATTAAACTTGCTTCAATTTTCAATATATTATTGTTTTGAATATACATACATATGTACATAAGTATGTTTGTATGTACATTCAATAGATCAGATAAGATCGCTTCAAATTTCGAATTGTTATTGTTTTTAATATACATACAGATGTATGTTTGTACATACATACATATGTACATTCACTAGATCAGATAAGTTTCTATCGTTGCTAATAAAATATACTTAATTTAAAAATATGCAAAGAGTATAATGCTGACTCTTTTATTTTAAATTAAGACAACTGTTTTTCTTGGATCCTGTTCTGAGAAGATTTATATTTTGCAACTTGTCGAACTGCATGCAAAATATTGGAAAAGTACTATAAAAGCTTTGACTCCCTTGCGAGGTCCGTTAGATCTATTCTACTTAGCTCAACATGAAGTTCTTGGTGAGTTGGAGAAAAAAAATGAAGTCTTATAAAATCTAAAAATATTATTTGTTCTTCAGATTGTCTTCGCCTGTCTTTTGGCCATTGCCTATGCGAACGAGGAGGCCACTGTTTTGCGTCAAGAGAGTGAAGTAAATGTGGAGAATTTTAAATATAACTTGGAACTTGATAACCATATCAAAGCTAACCAGGAAGGATCTCTGAAGGATCATGACAACTGGGTGGTTCAAGGAGAATATGAATATGTTGCACCTGATGGCTCAACCGTCAAGGTTGTCTATACAGCTGATGATACCGGTTACCATCCAACAGTTATTAAGCCATAAATCAATTGAAATTCATACAACGATTCAAATAAATGTTTAACGAACAACTGCATAAAAAAACAAGTTTTTGAAGTGAAAACTTCTTTAGAATCGTTGGGAGTGATTTGAGACTCGATGAAACGAAAAAGCGACACTAAAAAGAGACATACATATAGATCTTATAGTATATAGCCTGCGAGAGAATGAGATAGAACAGAGTTATATAGCGTTCCTTATTCTCCGTCTCCTCTTTGTGCGGTGCTTCGTAGCCTCCCCACTCTTGGCTACGAAGCGTTATATGTTGATATACGCATATGTGTGTGGCTGCGTACTGCTGAGCCACGCTAGTAGAGTGAGTATTGTAGTATGTATACTACACTGCCTAATACTTGCTTTAGTGTTAGTTCAAGCGTCATACGTATGTATGTTTGTATGTATGCTAGTAAGTATGTGTGCGCGCCTGCGTATTACGGAGCTACGGTGAGCGAGAAGGCATTATGTATAGCTATACTACACTACCTAATACTTGCTTAGACAAAGCGTCCTACGAATGTTTGTGTGTATGTTAGTACGTCTGTGTAATACACGCGTTACGACGCTCATAATAGCAACCGCGTGTGCTGTATTGCGTCCGTATTTTTATATTCGTAAATATTTTCATTTTAAATATTTACCGCAATTATGCCGAAAAATAATGCAGAAAAGTGTCGTGAATATCGACAGAAAAAAAAACAAAAAGAAAATAAAACTAAAAAAACCGCAAAGACTTCAACAGAACGTGTACGTGAATTTCGTGCACGCCGAAAAACATTAGGAAATGGGCAACCTAGTGTTTCTACTGTGCATAACAATGCATCCACTGTGCAAAATAGTGAAAACGATCATCGTAAGTACTTTAATATTTTCTAATCAACAAATTTTTGTGTTTATGCCAGCGTGACCGCGCCGGACCAAACGAGAAATACCATCTTGGTCTCAAAAATATACTATAAAATACTATTTCATATTTTACAAAATACCACTATAAATACCATAACAAATAAATCGCCTGGAAATTCAAATTATATGTAAAAATAATAACTGACTTATTATAAATAGAAAAAATAAGGATTTTCCCATTGCAAAAAATGTTTGTTGTTTATTTCATTTTAAAAAATTAATAATATTTCAGTCAAACATAAAACTAGAGCAATATGCATTCGTATTCCAATACGATTCCAATATATATTTAAAGTCTTAAAATTAATTAAATGCTTAAAATTCATTTTGTAACATTTTCTTAAAATAAAATAGTAAAGGAACTTCTTTGTTCAGTCTTGTTAGTTTCTTTTAAGATCAGAATATTACATTTAATTATATTTACTAGCCTTCTTCGTCAGAGCAGCTTAAATTAAATTTGCACCCATTTTCGCGCAATGATTGTTTTACATGTAATATATGTGATACATTTACATTTTTAAAGCGGTTTCGATTTTTCGTTTTGATTAAATTAATTTGAGAGAATATGCGTTCACACGACGCATTAGAAACGGGCAAAATTAACATAGATTTATAGCAATTATTTATATCTTTTAACTGACTCAATTCGTACCAGAATGTATCGCAATTGAGATTTTTAGTCAAAAGCATTTTAACCATGTCGTCAGTTTTCATTGTTCGATACTCATTGTCAATTATTTGTGGATCATTGACAAAATCGGGAAAGCGTTCATACAGCTTGAACAACGATTGACAATTTTGATTATTAAAATCATTTGGATCCAAAAAACTTAACATTTTCAGAAAGTTATCTTCTAATGGCAATCTTTTTTTTAGTTGTACGCATAACTCGATTAAAAATAACTGACTACGTTTCAAAAAAGCCAATTTAAGTTCTTTGTCCAAGCTATTTGACGAAAGTTCAGTTGCCACTTTTATTCCGAGATACATGTCTTTTATATGTACAAAATAAAATGTGTTTGTTGGCTCTATGGCATTTAAATCTGTATTATTTATATACATCTCCTGCATATAACAAGCCAAAACACTTTTGTAAAATTTGGACATAGTTTTATAGCATAAACTTTATGCTCATAGATTAAATGCATAACTTACATGCACCATATGTATTTTAACGTAAATTTTGCATTGGACACAGCGGTTCCTTTAATTGACTTTCTCAATACAACATTCAGTTTAATATAATTATCCCGCTCCTAATTTCGTCTCATTCTCTCTCAGTTTGTTTTACGGAAGGTTTCACTTCTATCGTGTATATCCGTTGGAATAATAATCAATGTTGGTAATTGCGCTATAATAGTGCTGTGTAACAAATGTTTGTCAGTGTTCAAAAATTGTGAATAGAAATGCAGAAATAAATGTTTTTCTCTGCGGAGTTTTAATTATTTTATTATTTTAATTCTACGGAAAATATGACCTCGGAAATGGCAGACATGGATTGCGGAGAAACTACAGAGAAATCGTTAACTGACATTTTAGTCACAAGTACCGGTGATGTGGAAGAAGAAAAGCCGGCTGAAAATTTGTTAGCCGAAACCACTGTACCGAAGGATGGAAAGGGGGAAACAACCGTGGATGCAAATCCAAATAAAGTAGAAATTATGGACTTACCACAAGAAGAGATTGCAATAAAATCGCAAGAGAACTCTAAAAAACTGGGCAATATGTCGCCTAATCAGACAATAAGTGAAGAGATTAATGAACCGCTGGTACTGGAGTTGGAAACTAAGCCAAAAGATTCCGAATCTATAGATGAAGCAGCAGTTGCTACTCCTGCCGAAAAAACATTAGATAAGAAGCAAGAGGGACAGGACATGGAGCTGGATCTAGACACCAGTGTCAAAGATTCAGAAGCAGATAATAGCATTGAGGTGATCAGTAGTCCGACACCAAATGAAACTGAAATCACAACCGTATCCAGCGTTGATGCCGAGGAATTGGAAGAGCCAGTTAAGGCCGGAGAAGATAATTTAGACAGCAGCATAGAAATAATTGAAAGTCCAAAAATTTCTATACGACAAGAAGAAGTTGAATTAGTCAATGAAGAGAAAGATCAGGGAGAAGCCAAGCTTAAGGAATCTGAATCAGATAGCAGCATTGAAGTTTTAGTATGCCCCGAAAAGGAGGAGGAGGAGGATTTGACAGAACCAAACACTAAAATTCAAGAAGAGGGCGAACCAAAATCGGAAAGCGACATAGCATTATTAGAAAAATCTTCGCCTCAAGAGCCAGAAAAGAATAAAGATCAGCCAAATGAAGTTGAGGAGTCGGAAAAAGAGCAAGCATCTTCTATAAATCCTTATATAAAAGAAAAGCACAAAGCGGATGGGGTAGATAACAGGGTCGAGACAGAAGACAAAAATATAATTGTTACCGAAGCTACTCCCATGGAATTGGATGAAGCGGAGATAGAAATAAAACCTGTTCAAGAGCAAAGCTCAGTTGAGGAATCTTCTAAAGAAGAAAATGAAGCTCTGAATGCAAATACAAAAGAGTCCACTGGTGAAAAGATCTGCTTGGAAACGGAAGATATTTCTGTAGTCAAATCAGAAGTAACACTAACTGAGTCTGATGAAGTTGCGATGGAGGTGGAGGTGGGTTTGGACACGGAAGAAGTTTTTGAATCCAAACCAGAAGTAATACCAACAGTGTCTAACGAAGCCACCTTGACAAAGAAGGAAGACGTTCTTGTAGCTAAACTAGAAGAGACCCAGAGCACACCAGATGTTAAATCGACTGAAGGAGAATCTGTCTCAGATGGAGAGATCTTCTATAACAAGGACTGCCTCAACTGCTACTGCCAACACCAGCATAAACAATTCATTCTGTCCAGTGCTGCAGTGTCAAATTATTTCAGAGTACCAAGGAAAGTGAATAAAAGACAATATATTTGCCTGGGATGTCATGATACGGCCATGGATATGTATGAGGTAAGTTCTATTGGCTCCTTCTCTAAGTTTATTTAAAACTAAATTTATATAATTTATAACTTCTAGGATTGTGCAAGCCATCTGGTGGCCAAACAGCCGCTGCTTCTCAAAGAATTTAAGCAGGAACACACGGAATTTGTAGCTCTGGACAGTAGTGATGAAGAGGATAATGAAATTGAACCAGGTAAGTTGATTCCAAAAAGCACAGTTTGTGATTCATATTTCTCTTGTTCTAGCCGAATCGGAATTTTCCACAAATGACTTGCAACTGATAGAGAATGAGCTGGAGGATGCCATACGTAGTGTATTTGATCGTGTTGATATTAAACAACAATTCGCCTGGTCTAAGACCATTTTGGAAGCCAAGTTCCAACAATTGGAGAGTGAATTTACTGTAGTCGGTTCGGAATTGGGTAGACTACAAAAAACCGCTGATCAAATGCATTTCGCTCTTTACAACTCCTGTCAGGTGGTGCAACAGCATAAGCCGCCATTAGATCTTTATCAGAGTATGGGTGATTATGTGGTAAGTGAGAATAGTAAGATGGATTATGCAGATTCGTTAATTGATGTCACTTATTCCCCCATTAGCAAGTTCCTCCGGCCGGTGAGATTGAACGTCCGCCCATTAAACTCAACGAGACTTATTATGCGGTGAAAAACAAAGCCATTGCCAGTTGGGTATCCATCAAAGTGATTGAGTTTATGGAGAGCACCACTGTGGGTGGCAACTCAGTGCAGAGCTTCAAAATCAAATATCTGAATACCCCCTATCAGATGGTCAAGACAGTGACAGCCAAGCACATAGCTTACTTTGAGCCGCCTCCAGTGAGATTGACAATAGGTAACTAGATGGATTAGCACAAAATTGATTCTCAACGGAAACTAATAGTTATCTTATTTTAGGAACTCGTGTCATTGCCTATTTTGATGGCAGTACCCTTATACGTGGCCGAGAGCGCAAGGAACGAGGCGTGGTCCAGAGCGCCTTTTATCCTGGTATCATAGCTGAACCCATGAAACAGGCGAACCGTTTTCGATATTTGATTTTCTACGATGATGGCTACACCCAATATGTTCAGCACAACGATGTGCGTTTGGTTTGTCAAGCCTCGGAGAAAGTTTGGGAGGATGTGCATCCGAATTCGCGGGATTTCATACAGAAATATGTGGAAAAATATTCAGTGGATAGGCCCATGGTGCAGTGCACTCGTGGACAGAGCATGAATACAGAATCTAATGGCACTTGGTTGTATGCCAGGGTCATTGATATAGACTGCAGCCTGGTGCTGATGCAGTTCGAGGGCGATAAGAACCACACAGAGTGGATTTATCGAGGATCTCTGCGCCTGGGTCCTGTATTCAAAGAGACGCAAAATTCCCTCAATAGCATGCAGCAACAAACGCGAGTCCCAAGGGTTAGATCTCTAAATGGAAATACTAATTTCTCAAGTTGATCTAATGATTCTATTTTTTTTTTTTTAGCGCACGGAGCCCTTCATACGATACACTAAGGAGATGGAATCAAGTAGCCGGCAGGTGAATCAACAAATGCGGGCCATAGCCCGTAAAAGCAGTGCTGCACCACAACAGAATGTAGCCTCATCTTCATCAGCATCGCAGGTTCCTGCTGCCATTAGAACGAATACTAGTGCCAGCATTGTAAAGCATTTAAACAACTCCACCATCTATGTGGATGATGAGAATCGTCCCAAGGGGCATGTGGTTTATTTTACGGCCAAACGAAACCTACCCCCCAAAATCTACAAACATCACGAGTGCACACCAAATTGTCTCTTCAAAATTGTTCACCGCCTGGATAGCTATAGCCCTCTGGCCAAACCTCTGCTATCGGGTTGGGAGCGTCTAGTCCTGCGGCAGAAAGTCAAGCGTAGTGTAGTCTATCGTGGACCCTGCGGCAAAAGTTTTCGTAATTTGGCCGAAGTCCATCAGTATTTAAGGGCTACCGATAATGTTTTAAATGTGGAAAATTTTGATTTTACTCCCGATTTGAGATGCCTAGCTGAGTATTCCATTGATCCAACAATTGTAAAGGAAGCGGATATATCTAAGGGACAAGAGAAGATGGCCATACCGCTAGTCAACTACTATGACAACTCTTTGCCGCCACCCTGCACATACGCCAAGCAGCGCATACCCACTGAAGGAGTGCATCTGAATCTCGATGAGGAATTCCTAGTAGGCTGCGACTGTGAGGACGATTGTTCCGACAAATCCAAATGCTCATGCTGGCAGCTAACTGTGGCCGGGGTTAAGTATTGTAATCCCACAAAGCCTATCGAGGAAATTGGCTATCAATATAAGCGACTCCATGAACATGTACCAACTGGCATCTACGAATGCAATTCCCGTTGCAAGTGCAAAATGAATTGTCTAAATCGAGTTGTTCAGCACTCGTTGGAGATGAAATTGCAGGTGTTCAAGACCTCGAATCGTGGATGGGGTTTGCGATGTGTCAATGACATTCCCAAAGGGGCCTTCATCTGCATCTATGCCGGTCATCTATTGACCGAGACCAAGGCCAATGAGGGCGGTCAAGATGCAGGCGATGAATATTTTGCTGATTTGGATTACATTGAAGTGGCAGAGCAGCTTAAAGAAGGCTTTGAGTCGGATGTAGAGCACTCGGAGCAAGATCACGAGGAGGACAACGTTGGCCCTGATGGCGAAGATGGGGATGTTGATTTCAGACCAAATAATCACTATCAGCCAAGTAAGAGGGACACCAGGTTGCGTGTCTCACGCAGTAATTCCACACAGAACAATGAATTGGATTCGCAAGAGCGGGCCGTCATTAATTTCAATCCAAATGCGGATCTAGATGAAACAGTGCGTGAAAATTCTGTGCGTCGTTTGTTTGGCAAAGATGAAGCACCTTACATTATGGATGCCAAGACTACAGGCAATCTTGGGCGCTACTTTAATGTGAGTTGGGGGAGGGGAGACTAATATATTCCGCAGTATAATTATAATCATGCATTTCCTTCCTTTTTCAGCACTCTTGTAATCCAAATTTATTCGTGCAGAATGTATTCGTGGACACCCATGACCTACGTTTCCCGTGGGTAGCCTTCTTTTCAGCCTCTCACATTCGGTCCGGCACTGAATTGACTTGGAATTATAATTATGAGGTTGGTGTCGTGCCGGGCAAGGTGCTGTACTGTCAATGTGGAGCCACTAATTGTCGCATAAGATTGCTTTAAGTTTACCTTCTAAAATCACGAAAACAAAAAAAGGAGTCACAATTTCAAAATAAACGATTTACTCACATTTTTTATTTCTTCCCGCGCAATTTAAAAAAGCGGTTAACAGTCAACTCTGCGGTTAACAGATGACTGCTTTGGTATTTTTTCACTTTTACAGCATGGTCATATTGTTTTCAAGATAAACCGATTGAAAGAATTCGGTCCCACTGCTGCTCAGATTCAGAGAGAGCATTTTGTGTTCTATAATATTTTGATTAAATTGATGAAAATTGCTCATTTCAACAATAAACGTAGCATTGTTTTTTTTAAATTCAAGTGTATATTTAAGGCTACAATGTTTTTCGAATCATTGTGAATCTAGGGGTAGCAACTGGACGACTGGGAAACAAACTAGATCAGGAAACGCGCGGCTCTCTTCTCTTCAGAGTTCCGCCCTCACCAATAAGAAGAAAAATCGATTTTGATAACAGGGGCTTACTCGTAGTACTTGGCTGATTAAGTTGATTGAAACATGAATTTGGATTTTGTTAAAGTGTGCGGCAAGCACATAGGCGTCTATGAGGCCTACTATAAACAGGTGGGCACCGCAAATACTTAAGTCAGCATTCCGAGCTGTATCTTTGGGATTTACATCTTACATGGTTTGTGCAACCCCTTATTGATTTTCTGTTTTTTTTTTTTAGATTGACCCAAAAGGCACTGGAGGCATTGAAGCCATGACGGCGGCAAAGTTTCTAAAGAAATCCGGACTTAGTGATGTAGTCTTGAGTCGGATTTGGGATCTGAGCGATCCGAATGGAAAAGGTTTCCTTGATAAACCTGGTTTTTTTGTGGCACTGAAGTTGGTATCGTTATCGCAGGCTGGGCTGGTAGCTAATATGAATAACATCTATGTGGATACAGCGAATGCTCCCAAAGTGGTGAGTGATTGGAGTACTAAAATGGTTGTTCAAGATCGGCCATGAGTCATGTTAATTGTTTTTTAATTCCCCAGGGTGAACTGCCTAAAGTAATGCCGTCTCGCATTCAAACCGTTCCAGTAGCCAGTGGTGGGGTAAGCACCGGGGACTGGACAATTAGTGTCATCGATCGCTTAAAATATGAGCAACTTTTCGAATCCCTGAGTCCTCAGAATGGCATGCTCCCTGGCAATAAAGTGAAGGGCGTTCTTATGGATTCCAAATTACCCATGAATATTTTAGGAACCATTTGGGATCTGGCCGATCAGGATAAGGATGGTAATCTGGATAAGCATGAGTTCATTGTGGCAATGCATTTAGTTTATCAAACTCTGCAAAAGCGAACGGTTCCAAGTGTGTTGCCTCCAGAGCTAAGGAAGCCAGGTGGTGCTGGTCCGCCCCCTGTCAAGCCCGCCATGCCTCCACCACCAGCTGCGGCCGCTATGCCTCGAGCTCCTAGCGGTGAGGGATTCGGTGACAATGGCTTTGTGGCCAATTTTCCCAAGGATATTGCTCCGCCGGCAGCAATACCACCACTGCCAGTGGCTGTGCCACCCATGACACGAATACCACCCGTTGGTGCAGTGAGTCAGCCCCTGATACAAACCGATCCACTAATACCAATTGGAGCTCCACCCTCGGTGACGGCCAATGCAGATTGGGTGGTCAGTGCTGTCGAACTGAATCGTTTCGAAGACATATTCCGGCAATCCGACTTGGATAAAGATGGCCTCGTCTCGGGCTTAGAGGTGAAGGATATTTTCATGAAATCGGGTATACCTCAAAGAAGTTTGGCCGATATTTGGTAAGTGTAGTATATAAACTGAATTTGTGTCAATTGCCAATTTTTTCATTACCATTGCCAGGGCGCTCTGCGATACCAATCAGTCGGGCAAACTTACTGTGGAGCAATTCGCCCTGGCAATGTGGTTTGTGGAGCGCAAGCAACGTGGCATCGACCCTCCACATGTCTTGACTGCTAATATGGTGCCACCCTCTATGCGTGCCATAGTCTCTGGTGTAGATTTGCAACCGCAGGAAGCCAAGCCCACATATTCTAATCCCGAGCTCGAAATGATATCCAAAGAAATTGAAGAGTTGGCACGGGAACGACGTGCTCTGGAAACGGAAATCGCACAAAAGGAGGCCGATGTGCGCATCAAGAATGGAGAAGTCCGCAGTCTTCAGGTGATCTTATGAAAATTTAAGCCTTTTAATATTACGAATTGTTAATTTTTTGCTCATTTTTGTGGTCCACAGAGTGAACTGGACACTTTGACGGCCACACTGAAGCAACTGGAGAATCAACGCGGCGAGGCTCAAAAGAGATTGGATGATCTTCAGGCTCAAGTAGTTATTTTTGCATGATCAGAATTCCTTTTTATGGTTGCTTGCCTCTTATTTGCCTGCCATTTAGTTTTTAATCGGGTTTTACGTTTAACTTATTTTTGATTTAAAATTTCCTTTTTCTTTTATTGGCTTCCATACTCCACTTCCCCTACATAAACGTTTACTAAAACCAATTATCACCTAAGGTTAATGAAAATATGGCCATAATGGCCCATGTAAGTCATGATATATCCCGCACCAACAACCAGGTTTGTTTCAATTCAGTTATTTTTTCTGTTTTTCACAATCCAATGCATATTTGTTTAGTTGTTTTTGTGTTTCGTTGTCGCTGTATGTTGTATTTGTGAGTTGTTAAATTGCTGTGCGAAATTTTCTTGTCTACAATTGAAATGTTTAAACTTTGAATTGTTTTCTGCTTTAAGGTCAATAAAATACGAGATCAGTGCCAGAAGCAAGAAGAGACCATCAATGAACAGGAAGGCGAATTGAATGCCAAACGTTCGGAGTTGCAAAAGCTTAAAGATGAGGAGACATCGCTGCAAAAGGAATACGATGATAACAATCGTGAGCTAACCAAACTAACCAAACATCTGCAGAATACCCAACTTCAAATAAGCTCAGTAAGGGGGAATTATTCTAAAAATTTCATTGTATTTCGTATAATAATGTAACTTCTTTCACCCAGGTGCGTTCCATGGTAACCCAATTAATGGAAACACAGCGACAAATGACCGATGCCTTGTTGATTTGTCGGGCTGCCATGGAGAATCAAAATGCTGAACTAGTTTCCGAATATCAGTTAAAAATCGAACCGGACTTTGATGATGCGCGCAAAACACTGGAAAAGCAAATTGAAATACCTAAAGATGATCCATTCGATGAGAACAATAGTGGGGCAGCCAATAAGGCTACCAATGGCTTCGATAGTGATCCGTTTGCATCAGCCAAACCAGCAGTTAACACTGGATTCGATGATAGTTTCAATATGTCTACCGGTTTTGATAGTGGCTTTGATGCCTTTGGCCAGAGTGGAGCAGCAACAGGAGGAGGATTTGGACAAACGCAAAGAGATCCCTTCGGTGGCGATGCCTTTGGTGGACACAAAACCAGTGCCATTACACCCGAGGTGAGATGGAAGATAAAGTAGAAAATGGACTTTTATTCCTAATTTTCCCTCTTTTTTCTCTGTAGCCCGGCAAAGATGATTTTGGCAGCGATCCCTTTGCTGCACTGCACGCTCCCACGGGACAGGGTCAAGTGTTGAGTCCCAATACACAGAAAACAGGCCCACCACCCAGACCAGAGTCACCAAGCCCAGCCTTGCCGCCAAAGAAATCCAAGGTGCCGCCACCCAGACCAGCGCCACCAAGGGCCAGTCAAGTGAGTCAACTGAAACTATGTAAATAAATATATATATATCAATTATTTCGACTCGTTTTAGCCAACAAGTGGTTTTGGCAGCGGTGGAGGAGGCGTAAGCGGCAGCGGTGGATTTGCTGACTTCGATGATTTTGACAATAAGGTTGGTACCACCCATTTTAGTGTACGTTGGGACCGGTGGTAATGCATGCACCGCCTCCACTCCTACCACTTCCTCTACTACTCCCAACCTCCTCGCACCCTCCACAGTTCCCCACCCATCAATCTTTAGTTAAACAAACAAATTCCAAATCACTTGGCATATATATATAAATCTATACACAACAAATTGATTGTTAATATTATTATTTATATGAATAATTATCACATAACTAGCTCTTTTAGCTCTTTTTTTGTTTGTTAAGTTTGTAGTTCTAGTTTTGTTCTTGTTTGCTAACAAAATAACTAACCGACCATCTTAACAAACCAACTAACCAAATCAAACCAAACAATACCCAAAATCAGATAAAATAAACCTTTCAAATGGCTGCACAAATGTAAAATTTTTTTTAAATATGTTATGTACAATTTTTGTAGATGGTTTTAAACACTTGTCCCTGCAAAAAAAAACGCCTTTAAGCCACCCAGCTGAGACTAACTAAGCATTTCTTTTTTGCTCTCTCTCTCTCTCTCTCATTTCTGGCAATTCTCTATTTTCAGTGAACATCTTAAGAATAAATCCATTTATACATAATTATCTATAAAACTAAAGTACTAACACTCACACACACACACATACACCCCATACATACAAAAACATATACAATCAGTTAATAGAAATCGAAATTAATTTTTAGCGTACAAAAAAAACTATTGAAAACAACATATACATATATATATATATATATCAGAGTTGGATCAACATTATCATTCTCCCAGTCAGCTCTTTAGCAAAAATTTCATGCCTAATTAGCTAAATGTACTAAATCAATTAAAACATCAAACAAAACGAAACCAAAGAAGAAGTAAAAAAAGCAAATACCAAGCACCGATTTCTCAATGCCATAATTCTCAGATAACAAACGATATATTGAGGAATCGGGCCTAAAAGGTCAAGCATTATGTTATTAAATGTAGTCAAGCAGTAAAACAAAAACGAAAAAGAAAAAAAAATGTAATACTGTTGTGCAATATCGTATTTTAATTATATTGTAATTGTAATCCTGATTTCCATCTTTCCATTCATTGTCAGTGAATCAATAATGTCTCAGTTCATAAGGGTAAAGTTTTCAATGCAAGTTGTTTGTTGTTTCTGCATATTGATATTATAAAAAAAAAAAACCAAAAACAAAAAAAAAATGAAAGAATATCGAAACGAAAAATACGTTTATAGCAATTATACACAATGAAGCATATACTATATAGGGATATATATGTATAACTGCCGCATATATAGTTCAAATTTGACTTGAAAGTTTTGATAGCTTTTCTCCAACACTCTATAGATGATATATGGTAACCAGAAAGCTTCCCTAAACCATTGATGATCCTACTAAACTACCTAATTACCTATGAAACAAGTTTTGCATTAATTAATAATTAATATCTATGTTCAACATCATTAAATACATATATATGAAATACATATGCATAAAAACCAAAAAACGAGAGTTGTAATAAACCAAATGTAACCATAGAAAAATGATCTTATCGAATACTTTTCATATCCTTGCAAATTATTCATGGAATTGTTTTCAACTTAAAAAGGTATATGTTTGTGGTCAGGTGTTCTTAAGGTTATAAAGTTGGTTTTAAATTATTATTTAAGACTTCATTATTTGATGAATTCATTTTTTAGCTCACTAACATTTAATCGTAGCTAACTTGATTAGGATATTTTCTGTTTCTTAAACTGGGAAAGTTATACGCAATACAAACTCGTTTAAATTATATTACTTGAAATTAAATCAGCGAACAATAAGTAAATTTGCAAGGGTATTAAATTATCGGCTTGGCCGATAATTAATCTGTCATATGTGGTTGATGTCTGCGGCTTGAATATTTGATTGTATATAGAGTATTATTTTAAATTAATTTTCTTTGTTTTCAATTAATTTTATTTCTTTTAATTTTTATCCCCTACACCTATGGCTCATCCACACACACACACACGGCTACACACATCCATACAGTTACAAAACATTCCAAATAGCAAGACAGCGACGCCCATAACACTGCTGGATAGCTTTTCGCTGTTCGATGATACCCCAAATTCAAGTCAAAGCCAGATTATATCGGCTAGCACTTCAACATCATCAACACTGCACAATTTGCTACTGACATCATCATCAACCTCCTCATCATTGGCATCAGCCACGGTCACCACCAACTCCACTGCCACTACCAACACCACCATGACCACAAATAACCAACATTTGTCGCGTTCCAATACACCGCTGCAGGCAGGAGCAGGAGCAGGAACTGGAACGGGAGCCATTTCCGGAACGAGTGTATTTGAAGCCTTTGGCCATCAAAAGGCACCCACACCAAATCTAATAACTGGACCTACAGACTTTAAAGACGATCCGTTTAAAGACTATCGGTATGAAGATCCTTTTAGCATTAAAGATCCATTTGCCGATGATGATGACGATGATGAGGAGCAAGAGAAGACCGCCGCCGGAGGAGGCAGGAGGAAGAACTTTGCCGAGGACTTTAGCTCAGAGGGTAAGACTGATTAAGACAAGATTGCTTTCGAATCTGATTCCGTAAGAGGAGACAAAGTGTATAGAAACTTCGGTGCAAGATAATAACGAATCGCATTTTGGAACAACAGGTTTCCATATATTTCTATGTATAAGAACTAATCTCTTGTTTTTCTTTAGATGAAATTGGTATTGCCAACAACAAGAACAAACAAAAACCCAGCTCTCCGTTAGGCAATGATATATTGCAACAGTTTGATGCCTTCAATTTGAATGCCAGTCCGGCCTTATCGCATCACTCGACTGCTTCGAACTCAAATTACAAGAAGTCACAAACAGCGCTGGATGCATTTGCTGACTTTGAGGATTTTGCCACAACCACAACAATTGTAGTAACAACAGCAGCAACCACAATCCCAACAATGGCAACTGGAACAACATCTACGCCAACAACAACAGCTTCAACTACAACAACACAAGCAACAGCAACAAAGACAAGCAATGCGAACAAAATGAATGATTCCTTTTTCGATGCATTTAATGACAATTTTAATCTTAATGAAAACCACTCAACAACTAATAAAACAACGACATTGGCCAACGAACAAATCAATGAGAAATTGCAAGCTATTGCTTTTGATGCATTTGCTGCAACCACCAGTCCAACCACAGTTGCAACCGGTGATGCGAAACTTTTTGACGCCTTCAATGATAACTTCGATGATGACTGTTTCGGTGGCACCAAAACCCATACAAATACAAATCAATTGGATAATAGTTTTGCAAAATTCGATGCTCATAACTTTTCCAATGATTTTGGCAATTCTTCATTTACCGAACAGAATACCATCACTACGAAGAAGAAAAATAATAATGGTGAAAACAAGAAAGATCCAAAAACCACTGAGAAATTCGCTGCTGATTATTCAAAACCGGAGAGTTTTGATGCCGATCTAGAAGAGGCCCTCAAACGTAGCATGGTCGATAACTGAGTTGCTTTTTGTATTTTTCTTTTTTGTTTAACAAATGAATGTGATGTGCATATAACAGAAAATCTCCCCCGAAAAAGCTACCTTGTTAGAATTGTATTTATCTTTATTACTTTACACATACAAACTATATAATATATATAACTATACACCACTTATATCTATATATACATATATATATATATTTCGTGCTCAATGGTAGTCAGTTATCTGTACCATTGCGGTTAATCCAAAATGCTGGTATTATATTTCATTATTTGATATGATAGTTATCTATATACAATACATGCATACTTATAATTATATACTCGTAGACTCTAAAGCATATATTACGATTACACTTGTACCAAAAGTCTATGAATAAACGAAGGAATTAACGCGCTCTCACCCATAGTAATACACATACCAATGCATCCATACCTATGCATATGTATATCTTTCTATATAGCGGAGAATTCGCCCCCCAATTCTGTCGTTGGGTTTCAGTAGCGTTTCCGAGCTCACAGCGAGCAGTCATAGAAAAAAATTGAAACCCAATAAAAAGAAAAAGTGTGAGTGTTGCTGGTAATAAAACAGAGATTCCCCCACAAGGGGGGGAAGAATTATAATGGGAAAACGCCTCTCCCACACACACACACACACGCATGAAACTGCATTAGTGCTATAAAAACAAATTACCGGCAAATACATATAGTCATACATACATATGTATACACAAACATTAAGTTAATATTATTGTGGCGATCTGAAAAAAGGCACGATTTTGCTGTAGTTTTCCTATTGCGTCGTGTTTATGTTTGTGTGTGCGCTCGTTGTGCTGGTATTGCTTGTGTGTGTGCGTGTGTGTATCTAACTAATTAAATTCATTTTGTAAAGCTTAGGCCCCCCAGTTGTTCAGGGGCTTTCGACCGATAACCTGTTGTCGGTGGAACTAATTCGTCCAGATCCAGGTGTTTGCTCTTGTTCATATTTATACATATTTCTTCAGTGCTGATAGTGCGTTATCATTTTAAATTGAGCTTTCATATTAATTTTGTTGTTCTTGTGGGGGTTGGAGGGGCTATCTGTGTTTCGGTGATGAAATACGGCATTAGAGTCTCCTCTTTCAGTGCCTGCTGCGTCTGACAAAGAGAGCTTATCAAAGAATTATACTTGCCTATTTCACAAGGCAATTAATATTTGATTAGCAAATATTTTAAGTAAGTTTAAAGTGCCGTGTGAATATTTCCTTAACATTAAGAGTAAGTTATCCCTGGGAAAAAGAAGTCTTAGGTTTCATAAATCAGGCATTTCTTGGCGTTAGGAGGAAATCTTTTTATCAGGGTTTTTTTAACGACACTTTATTTTGCCACAGCGTTTTTAAAATGTCGAAACCAATTCTATACTACGCCACCTTGAGTCCCCCATCCCGGGCTGTTCTTCTCACGGCAAAAGCAATTGGCCTTGATCTTGAATTGAGGTAAGCATTCCACTATCAAATGCTACATAAGCCAATTAATAAATGCATTTTATCATCTTTGTCGTACCAATCATTTCACAGACCAATTAACCTAATCAAAGGTGAACACTTGACACCAGAATTCATAAAAATGAACCCTCAGCACACTATTCCCACGCTGCTGGATGGCGATGCAACGGTGATCGATTCTCATGCCATTTGCGCCTATTTGGTGGAGAAATATGGTAAAGATCATCAGGAATTGTATCCCAAGGATTTGGTAAAGCGTGCCCATGTAGACGCTCGCTTACACTTGGATTCCGGCCATCTGTTTGCCCGTCTCCGTTTCCTGTACGAACCAATATTGTATAATGGCTCGACGGATTGTTCAATTGACAAAATTGCCTATATACAGAAATGCTACGAGATACTCGAGAATTTCCTTAAGGACCATCCGTATTTGTGCGGGAATGAGTTAACCATAGCCGACTTTTGTTGTGCGGCCACAGTGACATCTGTTGATGATGTGGCACGGATTGATGAATTCAAATTTCCCAAAGTGCTTGCTTGGTTAAAACTGCTAGCCCAATTGCCCTATTATAAGGAACTCAATGAATCTGGGGCTGAGGAGCTAAAAACTATTTTCAAGGATAAGCTGGCTGAGAATCGCGGCAAGTAGACACAGTCGGCACATATATACATACATATATATATAGACACAGACACAACATTCATTATATTATGGCACACACTCGCAATAAAAAAATGTTTATTTTATAAATTCTATCATGTTTTTTGATTTGTTTATTTAATAGAAGTATTATTAGGCTTAACTTACATGTAGCAACAATTTACTTAACGTTAATGGAAACGAAAATTCGCCCGAAACACTAAAAAGGCATGGGCTGTGTTTCTGGCTGGGATAGATACCTAATAGCAAAGGATACAAAAAATAGGAAAATGTCTTGAAAATCATTTTGTATACACCTACTGATTTGGGGCAGAAAAAGGTTTGTCAAAAATATACCTAAAATAGAACTCGAAAACATTTATAACTAGTGTGTTTCGATTTATAGAACCATGGATTGGATTTGCGCATTTCACTATGTTGTCTAACATAGTAGTCTCTAATTAACTGGGTAGTGGAAGGGGTCGAGTCGGGTAACACAAAACCAATAGTACATTTTGTTTTTATAAACTATAACACCTTCAGTACATATCCTCCAGGAATTGTTGAGGAATTTGTATGAAATCATCACGGAATTTAACATTACGATGTCTCATCATATCAAGTGTTCTTCAAAAATTCCTCGAGGAAAAAGATTCTGATAAAATTCGAATAAAAAAAGAGGAATAATAGACCGCGGACAAATTTCGAACCTGGAAACTATTATTCGTGTCTTTGTATTCCCTTCTATATCTAGTCAACAAAAAATGATAGTTTTCCAAACTCGGTTGATGACGACATCACATTTTAAGTCAGAAAACTATTCATTTTGGAATTTTGGTACTGAAGGGCATCTATAGACAAAAATTTACAAATACAATGTGAAATCCTGACAACCGCCGCTGTGCTTAGGGGAATCGTAGCTGGGTACTAATCCAACTGTGGCTAGGGTTAGTGCGGCGTTTGTCTTGAATACAGAGTCAATGAACGGGGGCACTTGACTTGTTGCTCTATAAAATATATATAAATAAATATATATATGGGTAAACAGACTATCACGTCGTATGCACATGCACACACAATCTATTACATAGTTTCTGTGCGAGTGTGTGTGTTCCTAATCTCGTCGCAGGAGGAACCGTTTGATGCTTTCAGGCAAGGGCAACAATGTTATTGAGGACGATGTGAAGTTCTCCAAGATGACATTGCGGCAGGCGCTTTGCAAGGACAAAACTGAAAAAACGATGTCAAAGATTAGATGATTACATTCCACTTAATATTTTCTATATTCTTTGACACTCACTTCCTTCCAGTTGTATGATGCGTATCTGCTTGGTGGTGCCGTATACATCAATAACCACATAAAGGGGAGAGCGATTGAGCGGAATGTCTCTGGATACTGGACCCTGATCTACACCATTAATGATGAAGTGCAGTTCAGCCTTGGTGGCATCTGTGTCTGTAGGCACATAAATTATGCCAATGCGTGATCCTCTATCCGTCAGGAGTATATCCGAATTGCCGTTGTCCATGGCCGGCCGGAGTAATCTCTTGGGTAGCAATCCGCGGGGCGTTCGCACATGAGTGGCATCTCCTAGAAGATTTTGCGAGTTCCGTGCGACGAGGGATAATGATTCGTTCTCATCTTGATCGTTGGGTTGCTCATGGCGCTGCCTTTGATTAATCTCAAATTTGGATATCGGGAAAATCCAACTATTACCTAAATTAGCCAGATCTGGCAATGCGAAATGCGGTAAGCCCCCGGTTCGTCTGCCAATAACATTTGGTGTGAGCTCTGTCAATCCTAGACGCATGTGTCCCGACCAGCCGCGTTCGATTTTCTCAATCTCCACGAGAAAAATGTCACCTGGTACTAAAGGACGCTCCGAAAATGTAAGAGCATCTGCAAAGCTGGCTCGCCTGTATGCCACTGTGGCATCGTCATCTAGTTGTATATTTGATCCATGATACGGATGAAAGCGGCACAGCTGTCGTTTATAGTGCATGTTATGAGTTCCGCCCACACCCACGATTCCGTCTTCATCGGCCTCGGCCTCCTGTGCCTGAGGGATGTGGGCGAGGTGGACCGCCCGTTCATTTGCGGTTTCCATGTCGGATCTTTTGGATCGGATGGAAGTTGTTAGTAAATGTTTTTGTTGTTGTTGTTGTTATACTGGATGTGTTTATCGATTTCGATAGCCGTTAGATAGACATCAGCTGACATATGATGTAGAGTTGCCACGCTATGCAATCTGTGGGCATCCGGCAACACTGTTTACAAAAATACGGAGTTCACGTAACGAGAACCAATTTAATTAAATTCTTATTTATTTGACTGAAAATTTGAGAATGCGTATACCTGCAGCACTGTATGCAGCCCGTGGCCGATCCCCACAAAACGAAAAGGATGTTCCATTTCAGGAGATTCTCCCATTGCGGCTCAAAGTAAGACCGGTTGATTCGCTAGTAGATTACTTGGTGATTTTAACAATTATAAAAACTTCCCACAGAATACAGTAAGTGGAAAGGCTGATTCTGGCTCCGATGTAGCATGTCTGCAGGAAATGGGCGTGCTATTTGCCTGCCTCAAGGATAACGAATTCGTTGAGAAGTACTGCGAAAAAGAAATCAACCAGTTTCAGAAGTGCTACAAAGTTTATATGGACCGGAAATTCGAAGCCAAAAAAACCGTAAATCAAGGCATTGTCCAGCCGGGCAGCAATTTAAACTACAAGCAGCTGAACAAGTATATGCGAAGATTTCCCAATCCAAAGTAGGTTCTTGTAGAATTGTTGATCCATTTTATAATCATAATTATAGGTACAATATGTACAAAAACTGAACCAGTAAAGATCGTTTCGATTTCGGCTTATCCTAAGTACTAATATACGACATCAGCATCGCCTAAACCGGCAGAGGATTGACTCACAGGCGATGGCTGGCTTAGCACAAAGTTTGACATGGCACGTATATTGTGATCATAGAGATCTGATAGAAGCGGCGATTTATTCTGTCGTCGTCCTACACCTCTGCCCAAAAGGTCGGGCAATGCAAGATTAATGTGAAGCGGATAGCCACCATGCTCCCAGGTGTCGGTTAAAATTGCCAGACTTCGATTGGCCTCCAAGACACGGGCTCGTTGGAAATTTAGACGCTCTTGCTGCAACTCTGACCACTGCTCCTGTTGTTGGGATAGAAATTTAATATAACTTGGACTTGTTTAGAACGAGTAATGGGACTTACAAAGCGGCTACCCAATCGTCCGAAATACTTGATCTGCTCCTGAACATTGAATACCTGTTGCATATACCAATCTCTGGCCTTTTCAACTCCTTCCAGACCAAACAGCAGAAGCTCTCGCTGCTCCTCGAGATGTTTCAGTCGCTTCAACATATTGTAATCGATGCCATGTTGAAGCGTGTGTCTACGGGATTCGCGTCTTTTGCTATTTATCTTTTTGGGAGGAAGAGCTAAACCCCAGTCTGTTGCCGAGGCAGATGCAGAAGAGGAGCCTCCATCTGCCGAGCCACGGTGCTCGTATTTTTGTTTGGCCTCCACATCTAGATCACGTTCCCGTTCATTGCTTAGTAAATTTAATTGCCAATTTTGTAAGGCATGACGGATATCGGCTTTGGCTACCACTTGACGTGGAGGCTTTGGTGGTGGTGCTGGAGAACTGTACTCCATCTCATGGTCGGGACTTAGTGGTAATTGTGATCGGGGACGCACTTTGGCCAATGGAGCTGCAGTTGAAATTATACTATTGTCCAACTGTGGAGCCGATGGTGGGCGTCCAGGTTTCATTAACTTCTCGTTTGTATTATGGGGCTGTTGTTGCTGATTTCTCAATAGGCATAACTTCAAGCCAGCACAGAAGCGCTCGAATGATAATAAACCACAACTAGGGGTCACCCGACGCAGAGAGTCAAGGACGCCTCTGGGTAAACCTTTCGAGCCATCATCCTGCCAACCCTTTTCAATATCCGCAAATCTCACATAACCACTTTGCTTATCATCCAGTATATCAAACAATTTCTTCATCGACAAGACAAACTGTTTGGGCAACGCATCCATATCCAGAGTGGTGGCAGAGCCTTCACTAGAACTGGTGGTGTTCAGAGCCAACATACTTGAGCTATTCTGACCACGCAACATCTTTGGAATTGGGTCTCGGTCTCTAAAAACAAAAAAAATAAGAAAACAGGGAAAGTGTGCCTATATGCAGATTAGACTAACAAACAAAAATTATAAATTCGCCCACACTTCTTCGAATATTCATGCGAACTAATCTGCATAGCAGCAAAAGATGACAGAGATCGTTAGCCAACTTTGAAACAAATGTCACTAAAGAAGATGATTTGTACGAAATATTGCAAAAAAAAAAATTGGGTAAGCTCTGCCATCTTTTACTGAACAAAAGTAAATTCAAGTAGTTTTGGAAGACAACCAAAATATTGATTTATATATAAGTTTTAATTATATATATTTATCCTCTTGTTTAAGAACTTCCATTTAGTTAGTTTTTGTTGACTCACTCAGTTCTGTACGACGCGGAAGACTGGCAAACCATCAGCCTTTTTGAGGCCGTTCGTCAAGGTTTTTTGCACAACTTTGCACCTATCAAATGTTGCTTCAATATTGTGGAGCAGATCTAGCTAAACTAAATGCAGTTGGGCCCCAAGACGCAAGCCAAAACCAAAACATCCAAACCCAACCGACTGGTTATGAAGACTGCACAAGCAACTGGTTAGTCTGAACTTAGAGGGAGAGGGGGGAGTAGAGGGTGTGAGACTGACTGGTTTTTGTTTTTGGGATTTGCTTTTGGTGGATCACACACATACATACATACAAACGCACGCACACAGGGTAAGACTTAGGTTTTCTGTGGGGGGGGAAAAGAGTTGGTGGTGAGAGAAAAAGAGATAGACCGACCGTGGTTCAAATTATAGCAGAAATATTTATTTTATTAGTAGAAAATTGAATTCAGTCAAAGATATATATATCGCATAGATGAACTATATAGTCTAAGGTTAGTTTAATTGAACTGCAAACTCTGCGCAATCCTCTCTAGCTTTATCTACCTAATTGAGGATCGCTAGAATGAGCATTTCATCTTGATGATGTTTCCTTCTATTAGCTAAAAATTAACTTAGTTTGTTCAATTGATTCACAAATCGGCCACCGACTTTCGGCGCACATATTTAGCAAAGTAATCTGGACGCCAGCATTTGCATGAGCCTGGAATCAAGAACCAATCGTAATAGAGTCGCACCTGGAAGCATCCCAATTCATCATGGCCATCGCAATGGGCATCCGTTGTAGAAGATTGTGGATTGCCTGCTGTGGAGGAAGTGCCATCGGAAGCAGTGGCCACGCCGGCTCGCTTCTGCAAATACTGTTGATACGCCTGGAAATCCTGAACAGATGGCGTCTGTGGTGTGGTCGAACTGATGGGCACTGTGTCCTCAGCATTGGGATAAAAGATTTCGGCAACCAGTAAACTAACCCAACGTGGTGAGGACAGACATCCACCGTCTAGATAATGACACCGGGCCTGAATGCAACGAGTCACTTCTACGGTTTGGGTAAAGTAGCCCTCGTAAGGGATTTGGACAACATAACGCCAGGCTCCTTGATAGTTCTTGGCAAACACAGGAGTGGCATATTCAACTTTGGCGGGACAGGGTGTGGGTGGCCCCTCATAGCGTATGGGACCGACTTCCTCGCGCCTTTCTGCCGATGGCGCAGGCACAGCGGGACTAGAATCACCTTGGATGGCGCGATATAATGTACAGAAACTGAAATAAAAGAGAGCTTATCAGCTTATGTGCGAAATTCAGTCCGTCAGTCAGACTTACACTCCGCCGCCATCACAGAATTTGCGTGGCTTGCGCTCTTCAGCTGCTCGCCGCTGTTGCTGCTCCTGTTGATGGACACGCTGTTCCTCATCCAAAGCTGGATCAAAGTAGCTATATTCATTATTTTCCACACTTTCAGGCACACTGCGTCTTATGCGTGTTGAGGTCGAAGGATAATGACGATCAATATTATTGTTATCTAACTGTTCCACAGGCTCATCCCGTATAATCTGAGTAACCTTGGGCAGAGTGTCATCCGCTTTCAATACTGGCAACGTTTTCGACAGGAATTTCAATGTCTGATTTCTTATCAATTCACTGTAGTTTAAGTATACAAAAAATAAGAAAAGGAGCGTTCGAAACACCACACAAACAGACACTTACAAAGGATACGGTTCGCCCAGGACATTCTGACCCAATGGATTTTTGGGTATTTGTCCTTTGTTTAAATCTCCACAAATATTGTGCACAGAGACGGCGGATTTTCTTCCTCCAGCCACATCCTTGCAATCAACATTCACAAATGTATAGGGTGGAGGTCGTACACGAGGTGGCACTGCATTTGGTGACTCCACAAAAGCATAATAACCCTCCGGCGGTTGCTCCTCACCGCCGACATCTGGCTGCTGACTCGCTTGTAGTGGTTGCTGCTGCTGCTGCTGTTGTTGTTGCTGCTGCTGTTGCACTCCAAAGTGGGACAACAGCAGAAAGCTGATGATTTTCTAAAAACAAAAGGAAAAGCAAACAAGCGAAGATATAGAAATGGACTTAGGCATTTTCATACCCAGCACTTGAAGGGTCTAAGCTATATTGCAGACGGATTCTGGCAGATTTAAAAACGATCGTTTTAATTGCCTTTTTGTCGAGGGTATCATAGGGTCGGTGCCGATGTATTAGGCATTTATTTTTTTTTTATAATGGCTAGGCAAAAATATGCATAAAGAACGCACATAAATCAAATTAATTGCCACTCGGAGAAGACCGGAGCAGAGCAAAGTAACAGCCTCAATGGTCAGTCATTGTCTGCCTATCGAGAAGAAAGAAATGCTCTCAGTCTGAAGTTATTTTGTTTTTTTTTTTTCTTTTTTGTTTGGCGAAAGCGCGAAAGTTTCAAAAATAAACAAAACTGGTAGTGGATGTGGAAGTGGTAGACTTTTGCATCTGCAGCTCTCATTGTTAAGGCACTTGAAAATTAATCACACAATAAAAATAACCAAAAAAGAAGAGAAAAAAAACAAAATAAACTTTCCCTGAAATTCTGAGTGAACTGAATGAAATCAAAAGTTGGTAAAGATTTTTCTTCTTAGTCGAACAGATTCGGGTCAAGTCAAGTGGCATTGTGGTGGGCGGAATATAATTTTCGGTCAGTCATGGTTAATTATGGGAGACATGTCTCTCACTCTCTCTCCCTTTCTCTCTTTCTTCCCTATCTTTCTCTCTGTCACCGTCTCTATTTGTGTTCCTCTGTGGTGATTTTGGATGCGGGTGCTTGTCTTGGTATGCCAACAAAAGGCCACAATACGAAATTGGGTCAACCCAACCAATTCTCTTCTTTGTTTAACTCTTTCTTTTGTGTGCTGTTTATTCTAATGAGTTTGAAAAACAAACGAACTTGTTTTCCCCTTGATCTGGGATTTGCATAAGTAAATAATACCAAAATATTTTATACCAAATTGCATTGCAAATTGACCGCATTCTCATAGTCATTCCCACTCCCATTACCAAGTCAAAGAACCGCTTTGAAATACTGTTCTAAATACACTGCCGATAACGGGAAAGCTGTCAAGCAGAAAAAAAAAGACTTAATGATTGCAAGCGACACACGGCCACGCTCTTCCAAGAGATTGGTCTGCCCCGTCACTTTAATTCATTAGCATGTCCATGTCCATGTTCATACACCAACGACTAATAGCGGACAACAAGTTGTTGTTGCTGTTGCCCGTGCTCTAGAATCTTTGCCATATAATACAGTTATCACATTGCGAAACAAATGACTTGGGCAACGAACTTGACTTGTGATCAACAACCACAACAACATACATATGAATCAAGAATATTAAACAAAAACAACAACATGAGCTTACCAACAATAGACGATAATCCATTCTAGCAAAACACTTATTCCTTCCTCTTCGCCTTCTTCTTCACTTTCAAGTTCTTGTCGTTGTTCCTGATTGCCCAGTTTTATTCAAACAAACACACACTGGATTTTGGGAGCACAACGATGCGTCAACTGCAACAACTGAACTGAAACTGTAGACGCCAGTCACGGCCATGAAACGTTGAACCTCATGGCCTGGTCGCAAGAAAGTGGAAAGAAAGCTTTACCTTGAATTTGTAGTTTACTCCAAGAACTACCTGCGATGTGAGAGTGGAGGCTTTCACACTTGGAGAGTTGCAGATTTCCCTCTCTCTGGTCTCTCGCTCAAGTTAAAATGTTAAAAATTATGTGGCGTACTTTTGGGCTTAATAATTTGAGTCTTTTCGGTTTGGCAGAAAATGTTTTCTTTGTTGAGCATCTTTGCTTAATATTTCAATTTCAGTCCAGAAACTTTATACTAAATAGTCCAATATAAGTTCACTTCGATTTATGCTAATTTATTAGGCAATGTACATGTGCACCAATACGCATACATAGCTCTTCTTCAGATACCTATAACTTTAAGAGTTTTTAAATATTGGGCATTTCTGAGTTTCTTAGAATCAGTGATATCGGTTTCCATTTCAACTTGAGAAACTTGTTTGACCCAATTTTTGTGTTATTTACAGAGACACTTAAGGTGACCCAAGCTATGGTTAGCTGTCCTGCAAAGGAACATGCGAGCTAACAAATGGGATAAGATATCCCACATGGCAGTAAATCCCTAAGACCACGGTCAATTTCAGCCGAATTTTCAGACAATTTGTGATCATCTCTTTGTGCATTCAGCAATTTGCCGAATGTGTTGAAAAATTTCCATTCTTTTATCGGACCTTAGGATATGCAGCAAATAAATGAGTTATTATTCGTGTTTTTCGTAAACTGAAAAGAAATTAAAATTTATATGGCATAACTCAAAGGGGCTGGTCAAATCGAATTCCAAAATGAAAAATTGTATACTGCGAAAAATATGAAATACCAGGCAAACAGAAATGAGCAGAAGGTTGATTTACTATAGAATGCAAAATTCATTGCATACTTTTATCATCAATAATTTAATCGAACTCTTGAATTGTATTGCACACTTTGGAACCGACTCATTTAAATTAAAACAATTGCTGAATCGTATTGAATACTTTAATAAAATTGCTAAATTGTAGTGCATACTTATACAATCAAATTGCTGAATTGTATTGTATACTTTTGGGCCGACTCATTTAATCAAATTGCTGAATTGTCGTGCATACTTTGGGACCGACACATTTAATCCAGTTGCTTAGTTGCATTGCACACTTTGGAGCACTTAATTAATCCATTGCTAAGCTGTATTGCATACGTTTAAAGTGTAGACAAAACAAAAATTGCTGCATACAGTTAGCGTATATACTAACACAAAACTTAATATAACTTCGGTCCTTTGGCCAGAATAGCCCTTTAGAAATTCGCTTTCAGCTTAGAAGACTTAAAAAGGACTTAGTGTTCTTTGGTGGTTTCGTAAACTGAAAGGAAGTTAAAATTTCTATGGCATAACTCAAAGCGGCTGCTCAAATCGCATTCCAAAATGAAAATTACTTATGGCGAAAAATATGAATTACCAGGCAAACAGAAATGAGCAGAAGGTTGATTTACTATAGAATGCAAAATTCATTGCATACTTTTATCATCAACAATTTAATCGAACTCTTGAATTGTATTGCATACTTTGGAACCGATTCGTTTAATTTAATTGCTAAATTGTAGTGCTTACTTATATAATCAAATTGCTGAGTTGTATTGGATATTTTTAAGCCGACTCATTTAATCAAATTGTTGAATTGTCGTGCATACTTTTGGACCGACACATTTAATCCAGTTGCTTAGATGCATTGCACACTTTGGAGCCGACACAATTAATCCAATCGGTAAGCTGTATTGCATACTTTTGAAGTGTAGACAAAAGAAGTTACTGCATATATGCTAACAAACACAGAACTTAATATAAGTTAGTCATTTTAAGGACGATCATGATCTCTTTTTTTCAAAAGATGGCCGTTAGAAATTAGGTTCGGTTGGCTTTGACATTTGCGCTCATCTGCCGAATGCTTTAAAAGATCAGGACGAAAGTAATGTCAAAGAGTCTTCATTAAGCAATGTAGAAAACTGAAAAGAAATAAAAATTTATATGGCATAACTCAAAGGGCCCGCTCAAATTGAATTCCAAAATGATAAATTTACTATTGCGAAAAATATGAAATACCAGGCAAACAGAAATGAGCAGAAGGTTGATTTACTATAGAATGCAAAATTCATTGCATACTTTTATGATCAACAATTAAAACGAACTCTTGAATTGTATTGCATACTTTGGAACCGACTCATTTAAATTAAATCAATTGCTGAATCGTATTGAATACTTTGGAACCGACTCATTTAATTTAATTCAATTACTGAATTGTATTGAATACCTTTGGACCGACACATTTAATCCAGTTATTTAGATGCATTGCACACTTTGAAGCTGACTTTATTGACTTAATTGCTGAACTGCATTGCATACATTTAAAATGTAGACAAAAGAAGTTGCTGCATATAGTTTGCGTGTAGCTAAGAAAAAAAAACTTATTTTAACTCAGGCATTTTAAGGACGATCATGCTCTCCTTTGGTCAGAAGATGGCCGTTAGAAGTTAGCTTCGGTTGTCTTTGACCAAAGCAAGTATTCCCCTTTTTCTCTATAGAAATACGCTCTTATCTCCCGAGTGCTTTAAAGGATCAGGACGAAAGTAATGTCAAAGAATCTTCATCAAGCAGTGTAGAAAACTGTAAAGAAATAAAATTTTCTATGGCATAACTCAAAGGGCCTGCTCAAATCGAATTCCAAAAAGCAAATTAACTATTGCGAAAAATATGAAGTACCAGGCAAACAGAAATGAGCAGAAGGTTGATTTACTATAGAATGCAAAATTCATTGCATACTTTTATCATCAATAATTTAATCGAACTCTTGAATTGTATTGCATACTTTGGAACCGATTCGTTTAATTTAATTGCTAAATTGCTGAGTTGTATTGGATACTTTTGGGCCGACTCATTTAATCAAATTGTTGAAGTGTATTGCACACTTTGAGGGCTATGAATGTGGAGGTGTGGAGGAAAATACAGATCTCCAACGATTTTTTTTCTTATTAGTAATACTAATGGGGATCTAAGGACATTGTGATGTAGAGAGCCGAATCTTGTATTTTTTAAGGAAAAAAATATTTGTTGCTTACTTTTGCAAGTTAATAATTTTTGTTTTTCAATATATTGGTTTTTATTTCAAAATCGTATTTCATATCCAACAATTTTCAATGAACATTTCATATCATTTCATCGCGTCATCGGTTAATAAAGTGTCTCGAAATTTTTCCGACTTTATCGTTTCTTTTCTTCCTTCGTTACATACAAACATCTTTATCTTGCGTATATATATAGTATGTACGTATATATGTATATATATATATATATATATATATGTATATATATTAATGTATGTATAATAAAGTATACATTATGCAAAAAACAATGTTTTTCTTTTGGTTTAATGCTTCGGCCTACATATACAATCTTGAACGGTTTATGAAAAGGAAATAATTGTATTAACATTATTCAAGAATAATTTCCCATTTTGTAGCTGTGCCATTCTTGTGTAAATGTTACAAATATATAGAAATGAGTAATTGAAATCAAAAATATATATATGTGTATACATAGTTTGAAACTTGGTTTCGTGTTCAAAATAAAAACAAAACAAAAGGATATATAAATGTTTATATGCCAGGCATTTCACGAGAAATCAAAAAATAAAAAGGGATACGAAATTAATATTGTACTTTTAAGTTTAAATAAATATTGTTTTTTTTTGTTTGGTTTTGATTTATAAATAATGCAAAGTCAATTGGTTGAAAGAAAATCGTCATTGGCTTTCAGAAGTTTGCCTTAAAAATAAATTAAAGAAACTTATCCATGTATGTTCATATAAAGTTGCTCAACTTTTTCAAACTTAATGCCATCATGGCAACTATTGTAGATATCGGTATATATATATGTATATATATGAATGTATATAGCTTAAAGTAATGCTCGTTCGTTTTATAGAAATGATTTTATATAAAGTAATCTTTAGGCTTAGTCTATAGTGCGTTCTGTATGTGTGTGTCTCTATGTGGATCAATATCGAAAATTAATTCTTGGGCGAAACAGTGATGAGTTTGTGTGGCGTTACTGGTGAAATCTGGAAAAACAAGATATCATTAATATATGAAATAGTTGAAATTAATTCCATTCACTGATTTGTTTATATTCTCATTACTCACCCACAAGGATCGACCCATATACGTGTCGTCATCGTCCTCAATTAGTCCCGATGTATGATGATGACTCTGCTGATCGATAAAAAGCAGCGTATCCTTGCTGCAAGTATTGGCTGAGTTGCGCAATAGTGAGGACAGTGTCTCACTGCATTCGCGTAACTTGTAATTGGAGCTGGTGGAGAAGGAATGACGAAGACTAAGACTCGCTGCCGCTGCCTGTTGATGTTGGCTCGCACTTTCCACAGCCGAAACGCTGCTGCGTGATCCGTGCCAGTTTTGGTTGCTACTGCAGTGGTTATGCAGTGCCTGGCGTGACAATTGGAGGCTAGAAGACAGCTGAGGCGTGGCCTGTCCATTGAAGAGGGCGGCAGATGCCATATGGCCGTTAAACTTGTTCTGTAATGTAGATGCTGCTGTCACCGATGTACTCAGAGAGCGTGGCGATGACCTTGAAGATAATGAGGTCACCGATGATGCTGAGCTTGATGAGGATGAGGGCGAAGCGCTGGTATGTCCATTGGTTTTGATTTCAGCAACCGGTGCTACAAGTTGGCACTCTGTAGATGGTTCCATTGTTATCACATTTTCCTCCGTTGCTTCTGTTTTCAACTCGGAGCAATCCTCATCCATGGCAAATATCTGCGTCGATTCCTCAGCTAATAGCTCAGGTTCATTAGCAGTTGGTGGGCACTCTGCTGGCAAAGGGCTTATCTCATTTTTAATCTTCTCAATTGCATGACCCTCTAGTTCGGCATCAACATAGGCTAATTCCTCCAAGTTAAGTGTCGGTTGTGGTGGCTCCACAACAACAGAATTTTCAACTTCCATTGGTGTAACTATAAAAAATAAATGGAATTAACTTTAATTAAACTGTCTTCCAATAGATGGAAATATCGAACTCACCTTCATTAATATCGTTGCAGACTTTGGGTATGTCCACTGGTTTAGACTGCGCTTTCTCAATGGATGGAGCTGATGCGTCAATCTCAGCAGGAGCCCCCTCAGTAGAAATATCCATTTTGGTCGAAGAGTCTTTTTCCTTGACGCCGTTGTTCGGGATTGTTGTCGCCGGCGCTATTTTAGAGACCCAATGATCCCCCGAATTCGAACTGGAACCCGAGCATTCGCCGGCATCGACACTTCGACGCTGGTAGAACAACATATAGGCCTCATTATTAATGATGTCCTCCTCAATGGCATCTTCGGGCACTTTGCTAACACGTTGGTCATCGAATTTGTACCACTGGCGATCATAGGGATTCTTGCAAGCAGCTGTATAGTGTCCGGTTTCCAGAGTGTCTCCTTGATGATAGCATACGGCATATAGATCGTAACGCGTATCCTTGGGCTCCTGGCGAGAGTTGAGCGTTGATGAGCGTGAGTCGCCGGATGAGCGAGCCTTTTTCCATAGATTTCCGCTATTACTACGTGGATCTAGGCCCATTGAGTTACTGTTGCTTTCATGGAGGCCACGTGCCAAATGGGGGGACATATCAAAAGCATTGAGCGGAAACTTGACCATTGTGGTGAGTTTGGCCGCCTGCGGCCCCTTGGACTGATGCTGCCGGAAGCGTTTGAAATGCACCACCAAAATGTCAGGTAATGACCATAGGCCAAGAGTCTTTACCACGGGTAAATATTGCTGGCAATGTGGACAACGCCAAGCATCTTCGGCACTAAGCGTCTCCGCCTTGGTATAGTGTTCCAGACACTGTTCCAAAGTCAGCGAAGCCGTGTCCTTTGGCTTGGTGGCACTCAGACGAGCCACACTCTCGTGTTCGACAATCTCTTCGTCCAGATCCTGTTGCAGCTTTACAAAGTGTTCCTCGGGGGAGTACCACTCTAGCAGGAGTTTAATGTGTGGCGGCCCTGCCTCCGAGGAGAGCACTGATAGCGCCATATCAATCATTTCGGTTAGCAAAGGATGCTCCACTTGCTCCAGGTAAGTATCTGGATCAGCAGACGGATCCTGGAGACGTATTCTGAACATGTCTGTCAGTGGTGTGGCATAGGAGAAAACCTCCGGCTTGAGCAGCGTGGAAATTTCGCGCAACATGCGCTTTTGCAACTCCTGGTAGGAGCAATCTCGTGGAGCCTTCATACTAAATGGAGCACCAAAACGTACGCAATCTTTGGCATCCTTTTCCCTCTTTACATTGGCTACAAGGAGAAGAAGATCCGCCGATGGCGCTGTTCCCGCTGATACAGTTGGCTTCTCGGCGGCTGCACCATCTGTGGCCGGAGCAGACACTGGCGTAATGGCCTTTGGGACTGGACTTGCCTCTGGCACCTCAATGCAATAAATGCTCTCAATGCTGCTCAATGTTTCCACGGGTTGGGTGTCATAGAAGACACGCGTGAATCCTTCAGCATTAAGATCCACCAGCACCATTCGAGAGGCAGCAATATTGGTGTCCGTTTGCAACTGTTCCCTCAATGCCACAATTGGTGAACCGGCAGGCACACGCAGACCCATCTTAATTTGGCGTGGCTGTTGCTTCATATACACCACAGTCACAAATATAGTTTGCTGGGTCAATTGGGGCAACTGCACCGATATACAATGGAACGGATCAAAGGTATTGGATTGCTTCTTGCAACGCGGACATGTCAGGGAGGAGCGAAACTGTGCCTGGAATACAGCCTGAACGAAGCTATTGTTGCATCGAATATGATTGGCCAATGTTTCAGCGGCAATGATCTCATCCGAGCGACCATAGGAATTCTAATCATTAGGAAATCATCATTAACATCGTTAACAGGTTTTCTTATTGAATTGATTTCATTACCTTTATGCTTTTATAACGCCGCTTGCTGGCCGTATTTAAATCCTCATGCACCTTGTCCAGTAACCAGAATAGAAACTCTTGGGCATCGTGCTGCGTGGAACTACGAAATTGTGATCCATAACGATCTACTACAGCCTTAAAGCCTGTGCTATGATCACTCTCATTCCGGCAGGTCCACAGAGCCTTTAGGACATTGGCCAATTGTTCGGTCAGTTCACCTTTCGTTCCAAATTTCCTTGAATTGATTTTGTTACGTCGCTTTAAATCGGCCTGGAATAGTAAAAGGACAAGGTAGTTGTTGATAATCCATATCATCTTTACGAGTAAAACTCACCTTATACTGATCCAGCACAAAATATTCAGCCAGTATATCTGTGTGGCTGAGGCACTGCAGCACCGCGTTCATAAAGCAGGTGTTGCCATGATTCTTTAGACCCATTACACCTGGCGTCTGATCCGCTGGCCATTGATACCCACCAATAGGGGGCACACGTTCGCTTGCCCCATTTCCCGTTCCCAAGCCAACAGTTTGACCATTTTTATTAGCCTGCAAAGGAAGGAAAGATTAATTGATTGAAACTAGTTTTTTGTGGTTCTCAGATAGAAAGCGATGTTGCCATGCTCTGTGTATCTGCTGGAGTCTAGTCTAGAGTCTTATCGGATGGCTATAACCTTGTTAGTGTTAAGTAAATATTTAATATGCAAATTTCATATTCAGAAACACGTAGAGTTTATCTAAAGGTTGCTAATCAGCTAGGTAAAGCCTTTAAAGGAGGCGGAAATTGAGCGGAAAGTTTTCGATCTTAAGGTAAATTTAAAGAATGTAAGTTTTCAATTTTCTCCCAGTGGATTTTTTAAAATCAATAAAATATGTTCCATTTAGATTCGATTTGGACTATCATTAATTTCATAATTTAATAATAGAAAATATGTAATATTGACATTGAATTTCATTGTTTGAATTTTCGTTTTCTTTGGAATTAGTTTTCCTTTAATTCAACAGTTTAAATATTAAAAAAGTTTTTTATTTTTCTGTTTTGTCATGGTTAAACTTGGAAACTTTGTCTGCAAATAGAGCAAAGTCAAACAAGATATAAATTTGATCAATTGCTCAATATTTCCCCTTTTAGACGGGCTTAAAACAGTTACCACTTTAAGTAACTGGGCTAACTGACTGACTGACTGTCTGGCTGCATGAATGAGTGAGTTTCGTGAATTATGAAACGGTTAAAGGTCATCCAAGTCGTCTCTGTGTGTGTGTGTGTGTCTTTGTAGCTGGTGTTGCATATGCATTAGCCATGGCTTGGGGGTCAATGCTAAGTGGGTTTATTTGCTGCCCATAGGAAATGCAAGATAATGACGAAAGCAAAAAAATAAAAAAAAGAATTACAAATAAAAGAAAACAGAAATTTGTAAAAAAACGAAGCGTCATCAATCGATTTGTCAGAGAAAATCAAACAAACAACAGAGTGCCAAAAAAATAAAATAATAGACGAAAAGAAAAGGCAAACAATGAAGATATATACATATATATATATATGTAGAGTCGAAGAAGCGCAAATCAGATACAAGAGCCGGTTTCTACTTCATACTATACCATACTATATATGTATATATATACATGTATATAATAATAAATACTTATTTGTTGAAAGCGAAAACCCACGCAACAAACCAAACAAAAAGAAAAGAAATCAACGGCATAATAGTCAATTGGCCAGACCTAAGTCAAATCGAAAAACGATGGGCGTGGGTGAATGTGTGTGTGTGTTTGTGTATTGTTGTGTGTGTGTAGGCAGCAAAAGGTTTTTGAGCAGAAGAATTGGCGTGTTTGGTGTTGGCTGGTGTTCTTATTGTTGGTAGTTGCAAAAGTTTGGCCAAAACATGGCATGATCATGACATTTACCAAACATGCGATTTAAAGTTAGGAAAAAAGGAAAAGCCATTTACCTCTTTTCTGCGCCAGCATCCGGTATAGAAGGGCACGATTTCTATAAGTGTTATACGATTACAGCCATCAGAGTTATTTTCCTCTGGCGACTGATACGACGACGACCACAAAAGATTAGAAATAGACAGACAAGCGAATTAAGATGAAAGTGTGCGAAATATTATACATACATATGTATATTATATAATTTGATCTCTCATATATACCTAAATTATATATATATATATATGAATAAGTATAAAATAAATACGTCAAAAATATGTATATCACCAATGTAAGCACAGAATGCAAAATTTATGCATACTTGAGATTGATTGTGATTAATTTTCATATAGAACTTAGAAATTTTGTTATGTGAATCACGTCATTGGCAATTTCCTGTGATTTTGTAAAAACAATATTTTATCTTTGTTATTTTTGAAGTTTTTTGCCAATTCCTATTGATACTGCAATGGCCTAGAAAATAAATGACCTTTTACTCTATTTATGCCAAGTAATTCGTAAAGGGCATGAACTTGGCTTTAAAAAAACGCCAAGATGGGCGGCAGGGGGAAAGTTCGAACCGGAACAATTGGTTATTATAGATCCTTTTAGTTTCAGCTGTAAGATGATTTCATACAAAAAAAAACTATTGTTGCTCATTGGCAAAGAAATCTATTTAATTGCCTAATCCTATTCAATAATAAGCCGATTTTCTCAATAAAAGAAAAAGGCGACTGAGTTAAATTTAAGCCGCTGCTTAGTTCATTAGACAAACCCAATTAAAACAAGAAAACAACAGCAACAACAACAACAACAACAAAAGAAATCCTAAATGATGTAAACCGAACCTAAGCTCAAGCTTAAAGTGGCTAAGTATGAAAGAGGTAGGTAAAGAAATTAAAAATTTTGCTACGATAACGACGAATGGCCGAGCCTCAATAAATAAGTAAATTGAGTGGAATTTTGCTTTTGAAAAAAAAAAAAAAAATAAAATAAACGCATGTTCACACACACACACACACACACATAGGTATATACATATATCTTTAGTCTGGCTGCTGACCTAATCGCGGCCAATATGTAAAATATTTCTCACACACAGCTGGAGATGGAACGCAAAATGTTGCCCATACGCCGCATATGCCGGCTAAAGTTGCCACCCGTCTTCCCCTCCAGAATCATCTTTCTACATTTCTTTATTTCCTTTACGTTTTCTTTTTTATTTTGTTAATTGAGCTCTGTACCGACGTCCCAGAATGGGCCTGGTAATAGAAGTCTAACGTCGCTTTGCCACTTGTCTCAATTTACTGTGGCAATTTTATCATCATCGTCATTATTATTATTTATAAATTTAAGCACATTTCTCTTATTTTTGTTTGCATTAAAGTCTCAAAGAGAGTGCAAAAACAGAGCAAGGCAGGGTCTATCTGTGGGCCAGGAGCGGTGTGGAAAGTGTGGGGAACATTATTGTGGTTCAAGTGGCAGGTTTGTTGTTTATACTCGATTGTGCTGTTCTACAGGGTATATATGTACATACATATAACAGAGTAGATTATAATTTAATGATTAGCTCCCTTTCATTCAGCATTTATTGATTGGGATTAGGAAAAGTAATACGCTAATCCACTCTTATCCTTTATAAGAGATAAAGAATAGTGGAGGATAGTATATTCTGCATACATTTTTATAATAATCAAAAACCTAATTCATATTACTATCAATTAAAGAACTTGCCTAATGAGTATATTTTATTCGAACCAATTGACCAAATGTTTACTTTGAAAACAAAAAGTTATTTATTTTTCCAATTAAAACGATGTATTGAATTATTATACGATTTCTTATGCTGAAGTGTCGATTTTTGTCTGGCTGAAACATTCCTTAGTCTTGATAACCGAATGTTTCGATACGTTTCGACTTGATTATGACTCGGACTGAGTGTATTTAGCTTTACGTAACCCAGAAAAATAAAGTGCCACTAGATGCAGTTACGTTTTACTTTTTTCTTTTTTTTTTGTTTGTTATTAAATAATTGTAAATAATTGAAGATAATTGTTGTTGCTGCGGTGGTGCTGCCGTGACGTTGTTATTTTTATTTTCAGCACCGACTTTAGCATGAATGAAAATTGGCTTAGCTAGCGATCCGTCTTTCTCTCTCTCTCCCTCTCCTCTTGTTATATGGGATATATGTATGTACATTCATATATACTTACTATATATTCACAGCTCTGACTCTGAGACTGGTTCGACGGCATTTCATTAAAATCCAAAACTATTATTAGAGTCTCTGACTCGGCTCTCCCCCCTTCCATCCCCCCTAGTCAACAACTGATGCCTTATCGCTTTTGTCTACAAATGAATCTACACCAAGTTTCTGTTTTTTGTCATTCGTCATGCCAAATCAAGTGAATTTCATATTCAGATATTCCGTTTGGTGCTAAGTTCAGGTGCCGGTTGGATCACGTGACATATTCTATTGATACCAAATCATTACACATACGTTTGTTAACGTTAACTTAATTGACATAGAAAATATATTAGCAGAATTCATTCACTGACAAACTGACAGACTGACTGACCGAGCGGTAAAACTTGAAATGTGATTTTTGCACTGATTTTTCGTTATGTCAGAAGATAAAAGCTCGAAATGTACCTTATTGATTAGACCAGACCTTGGATTCGATGGGGTAAATTGATGTAGACGATATTTTATACAGATTTGCAGGTATATTAATTTACACCTGATCAATTTGAAACGTTTTAAAGTAATTACTTTTGGAAACAACCATAATAATTTATTAGTACCGCAAAAAGTGAGCATTTTGTCTGTCTTCCAAGTTATCTAATCAATCTTCTTGCAGAACTAGTTGAGAATCACAACAAATTAAAACGAAAAATGGAGCTATATAAAAATGCAACATTTCTGTGTTCTAACTTTTAAATCGTAAGATTATAAGATTTTATTACAATAGAACTCAATTTTCAGTATTTATTCAAACAAATATTTTTATTTGTAATATTCGGTACCATGGGATCATTATAAATAAAGTTCAAATTTCTGAAAGACTTCAAAATCCCCACAAAATTCTGAGTAGAAAATATACGAAACGAACCAGTTTTGGCATATGTATACAAAAATTAGTGTTAATATTCTTGATCCTAAACAACCAGTTGATATTAGAGATATTGTTGTGAACGGTTTTTTTTTTTTATTTTATTATTATCATTTCAAAGCTGACAAACAGATTTTTACACCTCCATCCACATTTGTCTATCTAACAACAAGTGCGATCTAATAATTAGCGCATTGTTTGTCCTCTGCTTTACGCTGGTTTATGTAAACGATTCTCACACGTGGTGGAATAACTAACTACATACATACATATGTATGTATGTATGTATATATGTATGTATGTATGTATATATTGCCGTATACGGCCAGCCACGCCTTCTTGTTACGTTAAGAGCAAAATAAAATGCTTTGTCAAGGTTGTGTCTACAATGGCATGCGAATGAAAATGGAATGGAAATGGAGCCTTCTAATCAGACCACCTTGCTTATCATTTTTCGTGTTCCTCTTTCAGGTCTAATATTTGGTGTATTGTGTATATGTAGAATGTGAGGTGGTAGGGGGGTGTTGTGATATAATAAGTACACACACTCTATAAATAAGAGCACCGCGCGTATGCCTAAAGGTAACCGTCGTCGTCGTCGTCGCCTAGGCAAGGGCAAACGGTTGAATCACAGTAGCTGATGGCTGTACGGGCCCCGTTAACCGTATATTTTAGGACTGAGACAACTTTATAAATTATGCTAGAGAATGGGATTTATATCTAATTATATTTGTTTATGCTTAATTAAGTTAGACAATGACGTGGACGTACTACTACTACTAAAATATGAAAAGTTCATGGCCATTTAATACACTATTTTTATATATTGTAAGAACTGAAAAAAAAAATTATTGTTTAAAACCGCGAGAACGAAAAAATTCAACAAAAACATTTTTCAATTAGTTTGATCTCAATTGATTTTACCTTGAATGTGAATTGAGAGAGAGAGCGATGGAGAGAGAGAGAAAGCTACAGCAAGAAAATGTGCAAAAACGTGCACGAACAACAACAACAACAACAACTAAATGTTACGTATTTAGCCACTGGGCGGAAATACATACGCGAACGTCCTCCGTTCCGCTCAACCCTCCCTCAACATTTCTACAAATACTTGAATATCATAGAAAATCAGCAAACAGAAAGAGAGAAAAGAAAAAACCGAGAGGAGATACAGAAGAGATGATAGAGTAGAGGGGAGACAGGTGCAAGGTGTGCATACACACCCACACACACGCGCTATTACGTACCTACTAATCTTCCTCATCAACAAGTACAACAACAATAAAGACACGAGCCACGCTTGCTGCCACCACCTCCTCTCTGCCTCTTCTCAGGGTAGCCCCTGAATCGCTTATACGGAAATATATTGTAGTCAAAACGAATGTACATACGTACGTACATATGTATGTATGATGTTCTCCTCCCTCCCTCCCTCCTCCTCCTATCCACATCTCACGTGTTGAGATCTTCTCATGCAATCTTTATCCACAAGCATAGATTGCGGCAACAAATGGCATTTTAATAAGTCATTTTTATACTTGTCTTCTCTGATTATTGGCCAAGATGCTGCCGAGTTAAACACGAAATGCTTCCAGCATGAATCATAAATCAAAAGCAAACAATTGTCTGTCTGTCAGTCAGTCTGTCCGTATGTGCCATGAAGTAATTCTTTTCTTTTACATGTATTTGCGATGTGCGGTAGCAATACCAACAAACAAACAATGGGGCCTATTGCCACATTATGTTATTAACAACAACAATAAGATGGCTTTTTTGCTGCAAGGATGATGGTGAAAGGTAGCAGAAGAAACATAAACACACATAAAACACCAACAGTAGCAGCAACTTGGCCAAAAAGAGGTAGCGAAAAATAAGAAAAAAAAGGCAGAGCTAATTTTGAGCCATACTGATTCATGAATACCCTTGCAAATTGTCCATTTGCAATCTCAAATTTAATTAGATGTTTGAATTTATTGTAGACCAATTTTAATCAAAATTTGGCCGTAGAAAATATGGCAGTTTAGTGAAAATATTTACATTAAACTCATAAATACGAAGTTGTTCGATAATCGCTTGGAAAACAACTAAATTTTTGATGGTTGATTTGTCATCCATCGTACTTAAGTGAGCTATATAATATAGCCATTTGATTAGAAGTCTATACTCGAAGAAAATTGCACTGATTCAGACATACGAACGGACAGATATGGACTTATCAACTTAGCTCGCTGTCCTGATCAAGAAGATATATACTTTATATAGTCGGAAATATTTTGTTCTACGCGTTGCAAACTTCAAGCTTATATTAATGTACTCTTTTTGCAAGGGTACATTTAATTGGCGATGGAGTCACATTTGATCTAAACTCAAAAGTCGAAACTAGCTAAGGAAATACATACATACATACATATGTACATATGTATGTACATATATACATACATTTCAGAAGATATATGAAACTGTATAAATATTTTAAAAAGGGAAATAAATAAAATTATGCTGATAGTTTCGATTCTTTAGAAACTAACATTGGGGTTCAATTTTTCTCGAAATCCTCCGATGAATTAGTCTAAACAATAATTTCGCACTTTTTGCATAATTTGTAAATAAATATTAATAACCATTTCAAACGGATATTTTACTGCACTGTGATATCAACAATCAGTAACTTTACTTAGTTTTAAAAACGGTTTCTCAGTTGTCGGTTTCATTGAAATCATCCGCCCCCATTACACCCCACCGGGGACTGGCTTTCCGTTCGCCTTACCTCAATGCATATCGTTTCATTTGGAATTCAGTTTTTGTACGCCAACGACGACTGGTTATCGCTTGTGCGGGGGAAATTGGAATTCAAAGCGTTAAAAAGGTCAAATAGTAAAATGTTTCTAAGGTCTTGCCCTCTACAATTAATCAACAACAGCACAAGTACATATATATATATATATACATATATACATACATATGTACATATATTTGTATATACAATTTATTATTAGATCAAATTCAATTGCAATGAGCTACTGGAATGCCATCACCATCTCATCTCTCTACAATGTTCCACAATCGGAGGCAACTGTCTCTTGTCTGATGCCTCGTCCCTTTTCTGGGGGTTTGCTTGTGTGTCATTGCGCCCTGCACTTGTCTTCGTCTTTTTGATACCCAGCATTGATAAGATGAAAGGGTATATTAAGATTTTATCAATAAAGCTTATACATAGATATATCAAGTCGAAACGGAGCAAGGGCCAAGAAGAGGCGAAACCATCGCCCACTATTTGTAAGACAATTTCTTATAGGGTATTACCCAGTTGTTATTCGATGACTAGTTAATTTTTTTTTTTGGTAAAAGAAGAGAAGAGATTTCGTTTTGTTTTTCCTTTGTTGTTGTTTTTCTTGACAAAAGCGTGGCACACATTTGTCAGTCCAGGAATGAAGGGATTAAGGGGGAATGGGTGGGGTGGAGTTGCATGGAATGGAAGTTTTTTCTACTCTCTGCCAGTCTTCTCTCTATCTCGTTTTCTTTCTCTTTTATTGTTCAGGCAACTTCGCGCTCCAACAGCGCACGACCTGAAAACAAAAACTTTTGTTGTTGTTGTTGCTGCTGCTGTTGTTATTATTTGTTTATTATATCGCGTATAGCGAGCAACAAATGTTGCCAACATTTACACAAAAACCGAAAAAACAAAAAAAAAGGAGGAAAAAAAAACACAATTTTATTTGAACAATTGTTGTCTGCGAAACAAAAGAGTTCCCCCCACCCCCAACACCTAGTTACACTTGTTTCCCTTCCTCTTTCCCCTCTCTCTCTCTACAACTTCCCTGTCCAAAAAAAAAAAATACATAATAATAATAATGAGACAGCAATTGTTTAAAAATAACATTAATTTCCATAGACCGTCCGTCCCTGAGCTATATGATCATTTTGAATGTCGGAGAATTTTATAGAAACATATTTTTCAATCTCTTTTTCTCTCTTTCAGCTAAATGCTGGATAAAATGATTAAACAAAGAACCTATATACATAAAGTAAACATATATTTTAATCGAATTTAAGAGACTAGTTAATATAACCGAATACATTATATAGTTAATCACAAATAGTATCGAAACTTTAATTTACTATCCCATTATCGAAAAAGTGTGAATAATATATAGTTGTAAACTCATTATTATTAGAGCTGTCTTAAATTAATTAAATTTACGTTTGCCATTTTCCTCGGGTAATGTCTACATACAAAAAAAAACAGTTTTTAAAGTTGAATGCAACTGTACTTTGATCATTTTATGGGTAGATAATAAAAATTCAAATTGGTTTTCATATATATTTTTCAGACAAAGAGTTGTAAAACACATAATCGACGCACTCCAGATAATTAAAGGTATATTTTTTAATAGGGCAACGAATTATTTGACTATACTAGATACCTATTAATACGTCCATCTTTTAGATGAGATATATATACATATGTATATACATATAATAATATACATAATTCTATCGATAATGAGGACGAGTTAAAGAATTAACAAAAATCTTTTTTACTCAAAGTGAAGAATTAGGTATCGTTTCTTTTTATAATAATTTTTATTATACAAAGTATTTATTAATATTATTTAATTAATTTATTATCTATCATCTCTCTCCTATTAAGCTATATAGGTACATATGTAACACAGCTGTTAACCAAATTGTCATAGTGAATGTACCTTCTCTATCCGAAGGGTATATGCAGATGAGTTTCTCAATAAGCGGCATTTGGGTACGGTTAAGCTTGTCTCTTATCAACAAGCCAAAAATGTGACTCAGCAAAGTAGAGGAAGACAACACCAAAGCAAAATGGTAAAGAGAGAAAAAAGAATGAAAAGAAACGTACATGGAAACGTGGCAAAAGGCGATTTGAGGCCCTTCCCAGTGGGTGGGCCCATGCCGACACGCACACAACTTGAGCTCAGGAGTAATTTTCTTTATTCTATCACACACACAAACTCTCTCTCTTTCTTTTTTTCTTTCTCTTTTGGGTGTGTGTGTGTTGCACAAAAGCAGGAGACGAACACGAATATAGAAACAAAGAGATGCAGCAGACGAGCAAAACAAAGTCAACGATAAGACAGGCAAACGATATGGACAGTGGCGGCGGGTTTACTATAGGATTCTCAATAAATTACTCTAGACAGAAAACAATTATTAGAAATCAATAAACCGAAAATATTTTAAATACTTTGAAGCGTAGACACTTATTTCAAGATCAAAACGCAAATAAGAATATTGAAATCTAATCTAAGCAAATGATCTGTAAGTACACTTTCAAGCTAAACTGTATCCAGCCGCCTCTAGTGCGCTGCTGTTTGCCATTTTATAATAATATTTGATAAGAGTACCAGAGGCAGAGGTAGCCGCTTTATGTAGCTGCTGCTGCATTCTAACAAAGAACAATATTGTTTATATAAATTTACTTTAAATCTATATGTACATACATATTAATATATTATATATAACTAATAGAGAAGGTGATTCAACTTACACCCACATTAATCCCAGAGCTCAGATGCTGGGCAATGCGATTTAGAAATTTCCTGAAGGACGAACGACGTAGAGCACGTGCTCGTTTCTGGTTGTTGTTGTTGTTATTGGTGTTATTGTTGTTGGTGGTGTTCGTGCTGTTGTTGGTGGTGACTCTCTCTGAAGCCGCTTCATAGCTATTGAGGGATACAATGCTGCCGCTACGGCCACGTCCACCGCTAACGCAAGAAGAAATGGCTGAATTGCTGCCATTATCCTTGCCGGCTGCAGCGCCAGTTACGGAGCCACCTCCTACTCCTGGTCCTCCGCCAGCTGCAGTGGTCTTGAATTTGCGCGACCAACGAAATGGATTGCGTGGCATTGAGAAGGCTCGTCGTATCTTTTTGGCGGCATTTGTGGCCAATGTGGAGGCCTGTGTGGCAGGAATGATTAAAACTTCTGACGCCGGCGCCGACGTCGACTGCATTGTGTGGGTGGTGGTGGCGTCGGCTTCGCCTTCATTTTGTTGTTGCTCTTTTGTTGTGCCCATTCTTGCGCTCTCACTCTCTCTCTCGCTCTCTCAAAACTCGCTTAATATTCGTCACATATAAAAAAATTGCACTGTAAACTAACTACTTAATAATTCTTTAATTGACGCGTTTTGCAGCAGTGATGGTGATTTTTTTTTATTCATATATTTTTTTTTTATCAATTTTGTATTTTAAAGCACTTTAATTTCCCATTAATATTCTGATTTTTCGCCTCAGCTTCGCTTTTCTGCTTCTTCTTCTTCCTCCTTTCTGGTTGACCCAATACTTTCACTTTTGTTGTTGTTGCCGCAAATAAAAATTTAGATATAAGTACATATATATCTTTCTTTCTCTACACTGGGCAATGTATCGCTTGCGGCCACCGAAACTGTATCACTTTGCGGGTTTTTAGTTAATAATACTAAACGCGGCCGAGTTCCTGAATGGCATACAATGGCGAATGGCGGGGGGCGGTCGTTCGGACCGCTGCTCTCTGAAATGCGCGTTCCACGGATTTTACTTGCAGTTTGCGCAATAATATATACAATAGTATTTTTTTTTATTTTTCCTTTTTCTACAACGACTTTTCTCCTTTTTCTTTTTCAAAAAAGTTTAAACAATTTCAGCGAACGTCCACCCGCACAACCGCCTGCCAAGAAAACAAAAACAACACTGAGAGAAAAATAAAACACGACTTCTTAATTTTTACTCTACATCAGTCCTAGTATTTGAGGCAACGAACCAACCGGCTCGAATACTGGGACTGCTGAAACCCAGTTTCTTAGTGCCTTCATTTTAGCACCTGTATTCAAGCACTTATCAACACTGTTCTTTATTTGGAGCGAAACTCTTTGAACTCGAAGCATTTGACGTTTTTAATTTTGCTGATTAAAGAGATTTTTGCGACCCAAGAGAAAGCGGAGTGCAACGTCAATTTAAGCAATCATAATAATAAGAGTCAAAATTGAAGTAAAAAACTTATAAATATTATTAAGAAAAAAGAATTTAAAAAGATTCTACCTTTTTTGTTGGGCCGTAAAAACCTTTTCTGTTGGGACTCCCAAAAAAATTCTTTGTATTGCCCAAGCCTTAAGTTTGAGCCTTTTTAAATTTTTTAGAATATACATCACGCTACCCAATATAAACTTATCTAAAAGTGAATAATAAGAATTAACATATGCGTATATATTTATTTATAACATGGACATCATTTGCTGAGTTAAATCGCTTCTAATTAACATAATTTGTAGTTTGCAAAGGGTCTTCTAAGTATGCTAAACCAGTTGGCTTTATTGGGCTAATTTTTAGTTAGATTTTCCAACTTGAATTCTATCCCTTTGAAATATCTCTATTCTTACTAATTTTCCTCAATTTGTTGCATACTTTTTAGCTGATACCTGTTATATTATTATCCTAGATGGCGACAGTGAGCAAAATGTAGATATTTATCTACGTGGAAAAAGGCTAAAACTTATAGTTCAGAGGCGCCACAAAATAGAAATTTGAACTATCTTTGTCGACTATAAATTTAATTAGACAAGTGCTACTGTTTAAAAAAATATCAACTTGAGTATTGGTTTGATTTTTAGAGTTATTACATATTCTATATATTTAAAAATATCCCTAAATATAATTTACTGAACTGAAAAAGTAATTACTTTCAATTTATTTCCTGTTGAGTAGGGAGCTCTCTTCTCTCAAGAGGATTAAATTCTAAGTGCACTGGAATATCTGAGATTTAAATAGCTTAGAACTGCAGCTTTGCCTTTGCCTTTCATACCCATTCTGTTCATCTCCCCCCACATTTAAACTCGTAAAAACTTTTTAGTATTCATGGTTTCAGCATTAACGATGCCAATTATGGCAGCATTTTATTTTGTTTTACTTTATTAGCTTTAAGCAGAGCGACAGCGATGCCCCTTACCGCAATGCTCTGCTCCAGCATCAGTGGCAAAATATGGGCGTGGTACCATAGAAAAATGGGAGCAATGGCTCCAACAGAATATCCAACCAATCAGAATGGATTCTCCCTGGCGTCTTAGCGAGTCTGCGCATTAGAGAGAGAGAGGGAGAGAGAGAGAGAGAGAGTTAGAATGTGGAGTGAGGGAGTAAGCGAGAGCTAAAGAGAGTTGTTTGCTCTCAAAACAACGGAAGCTGTTTATAAGTTGGGGGAGAAAGGAAGGCAATAAAAAAAATGGCTGCTGCTGCTGCCGTTATCGTTGCCGTTGCCGTCGCCGTCGCCGTCGCCAATATCGTCTAAAAGTCACAATTATGGCCACTCATTCATTGCGGTGTTGGATGATGCAAAACAACCTCTAGGTAAATGCTTTACCAGTGCTTTTCCAGCATATTTAATGAAGGGTGCCAAGTGGCGGGGATGCTGCTGGCGCTTTGTCGGAGGAGTCTGAAAAATTCCCCTAACAGCGTTTGATGGGTGAACAGCAATTAGACGAGGCCTCGACTCGTCTCGGCTCAGTGTTTGACTTTATTGGAAGTTTATTGTCCGGAATGTTCGTCCTATTTACTCCCCTTTTCAGACTAAATCTAACCCCCTACCCATGCCCTACCCGCTGCCGGGTTATTGTAATTGTTTTGCTCTGCTTTTGTTTTGCGAGGGTGTAAAATAAAGGGATGGGGGAGAGGTATGGGGGAAGACAGTGTTCACCCGCTGACATTAATTGGTTGTGTACGAGCCAATTTGGTGTAAAAGGCGCAAATTGATTGCCTTGCGGTTTTAATCGATGCGCATTCATTCCAAATCACGCACATTTATCACTCACCCGTTCTCATCTCACCACTCGCACTCGCACACACCCACACCGATCCACTCCTCCTTGTTCCAGGGAAGATGCGCCACATCTGCGCTCTTTATAATTGCCGGCAATTGCTTTGGGTGAGTAATTAACGTTGGTTCCTCTGTCATCGTTATCTCTGTATCCTTGCCGCTTCCAGTATTTCACTCTGGGACAATGGACAGGGATTTAGCCTTTCTTTGGACTTTTCTTCTTTTCTTTTTAAGCGTTTTTCCTACCCCGTTATATAACCGGACCTAACTCTAAGTTGCGTATTTATTGCGAAACATTTCTCTATTCTTTTTTACCTGCCAATTGTTGAATGTTGTTTTTTACGCGGAAGTTCGGAAGGATTTCAGCGTTTTTCTCTGTTTTCTTCTTTTTTTTAACCCAACGGATTGGCAAGAGGTAAAAAGGATACGCGTTTTTCCTCGAAAATATGAAAACATAGGGTTATGAAATTTTACGCAAGCTGTTGACTAATGCATTTCATGTCTCAGTTTATCTGCCTTTTTCGCAGCATCGGCCAAGGTCCTGGACACAAAAGGGGTTCCGCAAAAGTATTTATCGTGAATTGTGCATCCTTGCAGCCAGCAGGACTTCATAATTGCACGCAATCAATGCATAATCTCTGCAATTTTCCCTTACACAAAAAAGAAGAAGGAAGAAGGCAAAAGGTATTGACAGTTTTTTCTCTTATTTCTGACTTTGCGTCCTTGGCGTGCAGTTTTTCGTATAACAGGTATGGTGAAAGGATTTGATTCGCACGCCCCCAAACTGGACTTAATTGTCAGAAATTCTCAAAACAAACGAAAATAAACAAATAAACATGGACTGGACTGGAGGATTGGAGTTGGCTACTGCAATTAGGCTCGAACCAGATTGACTTTCTGCGGATCATCTGGAGTAATCGGCGATAATCCCGTTACAGTTCAGAGTCAAAGGATTAAAGGCGGACTTGGCAGGCAGAAGTCAGCGCAAATGCGAAAGGATTAAACTGGTAAACGGATTAGCAGGGGCGTGGCTGCTGCTCGTTGTCGTCTTCTTCGATGGTGCAGGTCACTGTGGGTCGTGGGTGCAGGTCGGTGTCCTCCTTGTTCTCGGCGGTTTCTGCTGCGGGTAACGCCCTTAATCCGTTTACGCCCCGAAATTAATACAAACATTTAGAAGGATTATCGCCCTAAAGGGTTTGATGCCGCTGAAATACGAAGTTGTAGGTAAATAATTTCGTCTTGGACTTGAACTTCGTCTGAAAGACTTTTAGAATTGAGACGAGTGTCGTAAAAGCATGATAGGATTGCTAATTCGTTGCTACTTGTCGTTCATTCTGTTGCCATTGTCTTTTTGGGAAAAGGATTTGCACATTTTGCCACTTGGCTGCGGTAACCGGCCTGGGTCTAACCCGAAACCTAACCCTAACCCCTATGCAAAACCCAGAGAACAGGCGAATCTTGTGCGTATCAAAAACGCCAGGACTCGCACAATTATGCATTTCGCGGAAATGATTAGCACGGCCAGCAATGGAAAGAGTTGAAATGACAGAGGTGAAATGACAAAATGGGCCACATGTCCTCCTATGGCAAGGACAAGAGTCCGTTCTTCATCTGAGAGGAAGTGGAAGGACATTCCGTTCAAGTGGATTCCGACTACTTAAAACTCAATTAGCTGATGGCAACGGCAAACGGAAGCAGCAAACCAAATGGCGCCATCAACCACCAACAAAGCCGCAAAAGACATCAAAAAAGTCTAAAGATCGATAAGGGGAAGATCTTAAAGATCAGTCATATATGTTCATACATATATGTATATATAGACCACTCAGCAAAGAGGGCAAATGATATAGAAACTGTGAAGTAAAGCAGCAATTATGCTTGCCGTCGCTTTGATCTGTTCCACCAACACCAAACCACTTAAATGGTATGAGTCCAGATGCAGATGCAGATACGGATTCGGATACAAATGTATCTGCTGCTGGGATGCAACTCAAAAATATATTCTCAAGTTGATTTAAGCATTTTTTAATTGTATGCTAATTGATTGGTATTGTCATGGATATCGGATGGAGATATTTATTTATTTTTAGCCCCTCCACTGCCAGTTCCGGCCCACCAATCCAAATGAGGGGGGAACTGTCTTCGCCACCGCCTTCGTCTTTTGCCATCATTGCGGCCATTTTGTTTGTTTTTATTAAAAAAATCAACAGTTACAGAAAGCGCTTAGCGTTTTATTGGCATACCATAAATGCTTAATCCCAAGTCAAATTCCAGCTAAGATAGCGCAGATTTTTTCAACATGCTAAAAAGGACCGCAAACAGGCAACAAACCAACGCAGATTGTTGAGTGGGAAGGGCAGCGGCTGCGGCAACATTAACGGCAGCAGCTAAAACGCAAATGGCCCTTTTCAAAAAAGAAGCAACACAGCCTAATAATTGGAAAAAACTCAAGGCCACTGCTTTTTGGGCAAATGCTGCATCAGAATCGGGCTGAGGCGTGACCACCTTGCCTCAATTAATCTCCATAATTTGCATGTCCGAGTCGGTGTAGTTCACAAAAAAATAAGGAAGGCGAACCGTGAAAAACTAGAGGGGGAAAATGCCGCTAATGGTGCGAAAATTCATGGGAAAATGTCATCAGCGGAAAAGCGAAAATCTTTTTGATCTAAACCAATCATTGATTGTATCCTATGGTTTTCCGCAAATACGAGAAATCGTTCTTATTTTTAATTCTACTTAAAAGTCGTTGAAATTTAAGTTGAAATAGAATGGAGTTAAGATTTAGCGGAAGGGCTTTTCTGAGTACGGTGAAACACATTATAGAAATATATTTAGACTTTGGTTAACTATATGTTGAGAATTTTTAAATAAAAATTAAATTTAAATTTTTAATTTTCTATAATTAATGCCAAAGCATTCCTGAACTGCATTTTACTTGGTTAATGAACGCTTGTCAAGTACAAAGCACTACATAGCGTACAGCTGTCAGGAAAAGTTTGTACAATAAATCTCGTCCTTTCTTTAAAAATATCTTTGCAAAACATTCAAGTCGGAATCTCATATAGTTTTTTTTGTACTGCTTTTTCACTATATATTTAATAAAGAGGCAAACTTCTAGAACAAATAAAAAAATCAAGCAAATCGGTTAAATATATAAAGAAAGAAAATAAATGTAAATTCCTAAAATATTAATAATTACTTTGACATTTGAATGTCAACAAAATGTCTAATAATTACAAATCTCTAACAAAATAATTATTGTTTGTTCATACTTGTCTAATTTTCCAACGGAAAGTAGGTAACTGAAACGAGAATTAAGGATAATGGGAAACTTTGTGTGAGAATGGGAAATTGTATGAAACTTCAGTGCAACGAAACGTAGCTGCGATCCTGCGATGTTTGACAAATCTTTTTGTGAGTTCGTCTAATAAAAAAATCATATTTTTTGCTCTTTTTTTATGATCGGTTTCACTAACAATTGAACTTGGAAAAAGTCATTTTTGAAACTGAAATGAAATGAAATTTCGCACACCGCAGCGAGTCAATTTTTTTATAACCTGCCCATGGACAAGGTCAAAAAATGATCGGGACAGATTGTTCCGCTTCCGAATTCGTCGAAATGAGACTCTTAAAAAAACCTAAAAACCTAAAAATCTGAAACTAGAACTAGAATTCCAATGCAGTTTTTTTATGGCCTAAAAAACGGAACCAAATATTATCATTGCCGGCATTTGTATTGTTGTGTTAATAAAAATGTAGGTAAAAAAGGTCAAAAAAACGCATCTTGAGTACGAGACAATGGAAACGTTGTTGCTTTGCTGGAAGTGCTGTCCTGTAAGTCACAACATGAAATTTCATAAAAACTGATTTCATTTTTTTAGAATCCAGTTCGCGAAATGGGAGTGGGAGTGAGGGAGTAAGAGAATCCTGCGGCTTTACGATGGCAATTAACGCCCTAAAAAAATAACGCGAAAAAAACGAGAGCTGTAAATCATGGTCATTGGTATGAACCGCTGTAGGGACCAACGTTGTCCACCGTTGCTGGAACGTTTGCTAAGATCTCGCAGCAAAGTCAAACCGCAATAAAGTTGACACGTTGCGCGCAGGACTCTGTCGTTGGACTCTTTTGGATTTCGTCTTTGGCGACTACATAATGTATGAGAGAGAGTATGTCTTGGCTGTGTAAGTATATATCTATCCAAATGTCTATATAAACCCATGTATATGGGCAAGTAGATACTTGGGACATGCGCAATGACCAGAAGCAGCCACAGCCCATCCCTCACCATTACAAAGTCCTGTTCGCCACACCAGTGATTGCCGCAATCATTCTAGTTTCATTATCTCAGCTACAGATTTATGGCCATTGCTGCACAACCTCCATCTACATTGTGTCCCCCCATACCACTCCTCTTCCTCTCTGAACCTTCTTTTGGTCTGACCCTAAAACTCAACTTCTCTGCAGAAAGTTTCGGACAGCCGCAGCATTCATCAAATGGCAATTGATTTCTATTTTCGATTTATTTTCGCCTCATTTTCTACCCCAAACAATTTTTACATTTTAGGGATGAAATATATGTAGATATATATGAGAATATGGAAATGTATATGTTGGCAAAACATTGGCAATTTGGCCATTTGATTTTGATTGTTGCGATTATCAGTTGTTAATATCCATGAAAATGATGAGGCTGGCAGAATGTCAGAGATTCGGTTTATATTAATGGGGACAGCGTGCAAATTGGCCCACAGCCAGATCAAGCGATATAATTTATATAGACTTTGGACAATGTAGGTTCATATGTATGTATGTATGTATGTATGTAGATACATGACCATTCAGACAGACGACAAACGAGTATTTCTTCTGGGTTGTGTGTGCGTAAAACGTGTGAAATTATTTCAATGCTGGCATCATCATTTTACAAAGATGTTTATTCATCACATCCACCAGAGGCTCTACAGATTGCCAAAGAGACCTATTGGCACAATCATAAAACATTTTCAACGTCGTTTAGTGGTCGGAGTTGATGTTGGTAGGATTCCTCTCCATCTCCATCTCCATCTCTATCACTCTCCCTCTCGTCTCTGGGAACTTGATTGTATAACATTTTTGTCTCAGATCTTTGCCGTTTGCCACGCCTTAGTCCCAAAACTGAAACTCTCTGGATATACCTCTCTGATGATCACTTTATATAGTATTCAATGACAGTTAGTGTGAATTTCATACATCATAAAGAACCCAATTCCACATACAAAAGCTGCCTTTTGTCGGTTACTGCGGGAAAGCTACCATAAACAGCAAAACTCTTTGAATTTTTCAATCTTTCAGTCTTCATCTGTCTGTAGGTGCTAATTCACTATTAAAAGAAATCAAAGACAGAATCCGAATCCAAATCCTTAGCCCATCCATCCACTCACTCACTCATCATCATCTGTGCTGTTTGTGCGCACCAATAAAACTTAATTTTGTTTGTACTAGACTTGAGCCCGAATAGAAGGAGTGAGGCTAGATACATATACATACATCTGTATACCATTCCATGGGTGTAGCCAAGTGCTCTTAACCAATATGGGAACGGAAATAGTTGACAGATGATGCTTAGACAGAGAAGTCGATCGGTAGAGGAATCGTAGACTATTTAAGAACTGGAAGTAGTTTAATAACTAATTCGCTAATCGAACCACTACTAAAACATCTTGTGGATGCTATCTTTTAGGCCTGTACTTCAGTTAGCTTTAAACCTCTTAAGGCTCAAATCGATGATTAACTTAAAATTTATAAGTTGTTTGCAAACCTTTTCTCAGTTTAGAAGAGACCCAAACTACGCCCATGGTTGGAAGCTATTGAATAATGCATTGTTTTCTAGTGTGGGAGAAGTTCGTTCTCATGAAGTGGCAGCCATTCATGTTTATGCCCAGTCCCCGACCCCTGACTGTGCCCCTAAATCGAACCCATTGATTGCCCCAATAAAATCAGTTCGACAAAAGCCGCCAAATTAGATACAGACGCCTAATTGATAATAATACCGCATTTAGAGAGAGATGGGAGAGTGAGAGAGAGAAAGAGAGAGAGAGGGAGATAAATGGGTATGAAATTGTGTTAACTCTTTGTGATTTTGTTATTCCCATTGTTTATGGGCAGCTGGACAACTCTTGTGACCAGCTGATGACCATTCTGAATGCGAATCCTCTACTAATCCATCTCAATCCCCGTCTCATCAACTTCCAATTCCAAACAGTTCAACCAAGCGAATTCATTTCGTTTATGTTTTTTATGTCGCATAATTTTTCAATAAACAAACTGATGATTTCTACATTTGGAAAAAAACAAAACCTAATCCCCACATGATTAATTATCAACCTGCCCAGAAAAACGCCCTCCTTTTATCCTTGCTGAAAGCGGAACACTTCTGTTTTTTGCCAGCAGAGATTTTCCTTCTGTTTTGCCTTTTGGCAGTTATTTTTTAATTTAGTGTATCCTTTGCTCTTTTTCACTCCATCCATCCATTTATTTATCTATGTGTGTATCCTTTTTTCCCCAAGGGGCCACCCCGCACAGCTCTATCTTTATTATCAAATCATAAAATGTTGCCACTTGGCTGCATCCCCCAAAAAAATACGGAACGGAACGGAACGCGAAGGCTCTCGGGAAAGGGGTGCATCCCCCACACCTCTCTCTCTTGCTTCATCCTTGAAGCAGTCAATTTTTTATGCCCTCTGCCTGGCAAGTGTCAAAACATGTTTTGATAGAGCCAGGCACAATTAGGTTTACGCACAGGAGGGTTGATTGCTGATTATCCTGACTTATCCTGTCTCATCCTTGCCGCTGGTTCCTTTTTTAAAGTCGAGGGGAATAGAGAAAGCAGAGACAATTGACACCCCTTTGAGGGGCAATTGAAACACATGTTTTGGGCACGGCCAATTAAATCGAAATTTCAGCATTGACTCGTGACTCTGTGTGTTATCCTTGGGTTATCCTTGCTTATGATTTCTCAATTATGACAAAAACAAACAGACGGTTAGAATCAGGACTGCTATTGACTCTCGGTGTGAGGACAACGAGGTGACAATTAATGAGCACAAGGATAAACATTGACAGGCATTCAAGGCACACACACGAACGCACACACACACAGGCAGAGATGCAACCTGCCTTTGCCCTTGCCTCTAGTGACGCGTGGCAGGGAGGCCCATCACCAAGGACAATCAGCAGGCGGGCATGCTGTCGGGCTGGCGGTGTTCGATCTGCTTTAATCGCATTAATAAGCAATTCTTCGTTTCCGTTGGGCCAAGGATGGGCTTGTGCCAATCTCCCGTCGTTGCTCCTCCTGCTGCTAACAGCATTTTAGGTGGGTGGCCAGAATATCGAAGGTCGTTGTATGGCACGCTCTCACTTCAATTTGTTGCAAGTTCCCTACAGAGACAACAATTGAAAGAGGAAACGGGAGGGTGATAGGTGGTAGCTATAAAGGTGCAGCTGTCTTTGGTTTCTCCACTCCTAATCCAACTCTCTGTTGGGCCATAAAATCAAAAACTAGAATTGCTTCAGGTAACCCAAAAACCCATGCAGTGGGTGTGGCACTGGGTGTTTTGGGTATCAGGTAAAAAAAAAAAATGGAAATCGATTTTATGAAGTAAATTTTCAATTATTTTCTCATTTTATTTTTTGATTTTTGGCAGCTTAAAATTCTACACTAAATTATTAAATTTAATTTATAATACAATCATTTTCGTTATACAAATAAATAAAAGCTTAATGTGACTCTACACACTGAGAAGAGAAATGGAGGGGGTCGGGAAACTGGCTAAGGTAATTAAGGCTAATTTGTACAATCCATGTGAGGAGAGCGGGGAGAGTGAGGTGTTTTGGGGAGAATGGGTTGGGCCTACGCCTCAGTCTTGTAGGGCTTGAACAGCTTTGGCTTGGGCTCAGATATCATCGTTGGAGGCGGTGACATCTCGGATGCTGGACGCTTGGCACTGGGCATAAGCAGACCAGGAGCAGGCAGTGGGCTGCTTGTGGTGCTGGTGGTAGTGCTGGTGCTGGTGTTTACCACTGGAGCATTTGTACGCAGAGGACTCAGGCTGCGATCAAATACCTTGGTGTGATCGGAGCCAACGGGACTCAGGGACAGCGTCGAGGAGTGCGGCGAGGAGGAGGATTGCAAATCCAGGGGCGGTGTCTGTGTCTTGGGCACTGTTAGAGCGGCGTAGCAGGAGCTTGGTGGCATCACAGCAGCAGCAGCTCCCAACATTCCAGGATAACCCATTGGTCCGGCGGCAGCAGCACCCATCATATGATGCGGATGCATGTGAGGAGCTGGTGGAGCTGGACGTGCTGGTATGTGATATGGAGCATAGCGATATTGTCCATAGGGCGAATGTCCCGGCACTGGCATCGTGGGCATGCCTGTGGCCAACATGGGGTTGGCAGCAGCAGCGGCGGCGGCAGCAGCAGGAGCATATGGAGGATAGGGCATACCCACGCTATTGGCAGCAGCTTGCAGGATGGAAGCAGCGAAAGCGGGATCCGAATAGACGGCAGCATAGGGCCAGGCGACGGCAATGCGTTGACGTTTGTCCTTCATGCGGCGGTTTTGGAACCACACCTTAATCGTAGATTCGGGCAGATTAAGCTGGGCGGCTAGCTCGCAGCGACGTGGGCGGGACACATAGTTCTCCTTGTAGAATTCCTTCTCAAGACGTGCCAACTGATCGCGTGTAAATGCAGTTCGATAGCGACGAACCGACGGATCAGCGGGAATCTCTGAGTTGCGGCTACCATTCAGTGAGTTGTCCGGACTGGATAGACACTCTGTAAAACGAAGGGAAAACAACTGATTAGTTAATTGTCACCAGGGGCAATCTGTTTTTAAATAACTTACCATTTGGCGAAGGTGGCGGCGTTTGGGGTTTGCCGTATTGTGCGGAAATTAGATCAACTACCAGCGGTTTTTGATCCACCGCGGTGTTATCGTGTTGATGTCCATGGTGGTTCTCCATGTTGTAAGTTCTGTATCCGTGCATGATGTGTATTTGGATGAGAATAATATTATTTGTTCTGGGCGTTGGCTCGATGTCGAGGCAAATTAAATCTTTTAGAGACGCGAAACGTAGCGAGAGACGGTCCTAATTTGTGAAGATGATGTTGTTCACTCTGCGATGGTTACAGCTCAAGTGTGCCTCTCTCAGCTACCCCGCAGCCTTTTATACCACCTTGTCTGGCTCTAGCAATGGCCGCTCAGGCAGTCAGCCAATGAGAGGGCAGGTCGTGCTATGTGCAAGCGAGACAGGGATAGAAAGATGCTCAGCAGTGGTGCTAATGTTGCGGTGCTGGATGAGGATGCTGCCTGGCAATTATGCGACGATGAAGGCAATTACGATGCCGGAACAATGCCATATAAAAAAAAAAATGGAAAGGAGCTAAAAAGCTCGATGCGGGTGGGAGCCAGCAGTAGCCATCAGAACACCCAGTGAGAGCAATACATAGATAGAGAGAAAGAGAGAGAGAGAGTGAGAGGCAGAAATAAGAAGGCGTTCTCTCTCGCAACTCTCGGAGAGGCATCTCGTCTCGTATTCATAGCATATGAACGAATCTTTTGTTTCACTTGAACGCCAGCGGGCAACGCCACAGGAGCGAATGAGACGTGAGTGCCCCCTTAATAATGGGATTTTATCAGCTTCATCAAGAATGATATGGCATAATGCCTTCTCTGCTCTGGCCCTTCTCGCTCTCCTCCTTCGCTATGGTTGTGCGGGTGGTGGTCTTGGTGGTTGCTTTGGGTTTAGTATCGATCGTTTCGTCTTGCAACGTCGCTGTCGACGCTGCCAGCCAAATTATTTGCGCCTTTTATGAAGTCTTAATATTCCGCACGTTTAACGGCCTCACACTTGGCCTCCACTTGGTTGATGAAGTCGTCGACTAAGTTGTACAGGGATGAACCCAAAAAAGTTTCTTTCCTCCTGCGACCCGAATTCATGCATATAACCATTTTGTGTATGTCCATTATAATGAAATATTTTCCTTTTTTAGGGGGAGCGAGCTAGAAACTTAATTTAAAAAGTTTCCATTTTGTTGGTTTTGGTTTCAGTTCCCGTTTCCGTTTCAGGAAAAGCATTTATTATGATGATACAATCATGTGCGTTATGGACGCAACTGTACTAGTTAGTTGATGGAGCATAGACCAGAATATAGAGGGGCGAATGATGCGAATTTGTTCTACCTTTTTCTTGAGTTCAGGATTGTTGTGATGGGGTTGAAGTGACGAAAAAACCCTTGTTGAGTGATTGTGCTACCTGCGAATGCGAAGCCCCTCTAATCCCATCGACATCATTATGTATTTTTATGACTTTCTAATGAAATTGCCAAATGGGATCAGGATCAGGACCTTAAAGTTCAAGTCAAGCCCCTTGGACTAGTTAATCCCGCAAACAAATAAACAAACCGAACCCAAGATTCTGTGTTTGCGTTGTGGAAACTCCAGAGGCAACCCGGTCGATCGATTGCCTCTTTGGTTTTGCATGGTCAAGGTAAAATTCCATTTAAATGCAAAGGATATAAATATGAGAATGAAGGGAATTGAGAGCACATCGCAGCATGTTACCAAATCTAAGTTGATTGTTCAAGATGCTGCAATAAAATCTAACTCGTCGGAACGCCGTGGAAAGCGGACGAAAGTGAAAGACATTTTCAACATTTTTCAACCAGAAACATGAAAATTGACTAATAATGTCGCTGATGGCAAACGGATTAACGCAACCTTCAACTGCGACCATTGTTTTCTTATGCATTCCCAAGTATCTAGTATCCTTCTTCCCTATGCTCTAGTTGTTGTTGCTGTTCCATCAGTTAGTTAAAATTATTGGGTTATATTGCGCGGCAATTTGCATTAACTCGCTGAGGCTGAGGATCGACAACATCTATGTATATCTACCTGGCATTCAAATACCCATAGAATTGACCTGGTAAATGCCCAAGCCTTCCTGACCCACAGCGAACCCTACCCGCAACCTTGCCTATTGTGCATTCATGGGCTTTTTGTTTGATTTCCGTCCGTCTGGACGGCAGGAGAATGGACAAATAAACGCGACACTGCGGCATCGACAGTAAATACCCTTTATGGCACTAAACGCACACACACACACACACACACCCACACACACAAACAGAGACCTTTCACTGGCGAAAGTGTCGAGAGCACAGAGTACCTGATCTCTCATACCATCTCTCGGGTCCATTGTGTCCATCCATCCAAACTCAATCCGCTCTGAACACTTTCCTTGCCTTTCCTCTCGCCTTTCCTTTTCTTTCACTTTGCCTCGTTTCTTTGCGTTTCGGCATATTTTGCAGTACCGGGAAGACTCTACTCACAGCGTTTGTTTAATTTTTATGACACATTTTGCACTCACAAAGCGCCGATCTCGCTGATTATGGTCGTCATCATTTGGGAAATGTGTACGGAGTAGATGGATTTTGCAACGTTTTCGTTCTTCCCTTCGTTTTCTTCTTTTCTTCTCATTATTTTTTTTTTGCAATAAAAACCCTGAGGCCATTCGCAAATAAATGGTCTTAATAATGGCCAAATTAATAGATTTTCTTTATTTGCGCAATAAAATAATTATAACGATATTGTGCATTCTGAGATCAAATTTTAAGCATTCGAAATTAAAAAAAAGGTCAATGCAATAACGGATCGATTAGACAATATTCTTTCAGCAAATTTGCATAATTTTCAAAAGAATTCTAATTTTAATATGTGCTTCTTTTCTTCGATTTCATTTTAAAAACAAAAAGAAAATTTATTTAAATGTTTTTTGGGGACTCTAATGGTGCTTGATGTATCTAGATGACGTTCTGATGACTTTAATATATTTTAATGTTACCAAGGCCAGAATGATACTTGATAAACGATTTTCGAGTAGAAAATTTTAACAGAAACTACATCGATCAATCAAAATTTTAAAAAAAGAAAACATTTTAATAGAATAACCTTTTTTGCTGATTTAAGTACAAATATTTATGTATATATAAAGAACCATCATTTAGTTGATGTCATAAAAATATTGAGAAACAAACTATTAAAATATTCTTGAAAATAAATGAAAAGAAAAAAAACATGAGAATATTTAAAAATTTTTAATAATGGGCACAATTAACAGGTAAATAGAGCAATATATTCAACTAGCAACCTTGTGGAAAAACTCTGAGCCAAACTCTGAAACTGTGGCCATAAAAACGTCGAAGGAAGGAAGAATTGAGGAATTAAAAAATTAGAGCATTTCGTTGCGTTCGGGGAAAAAAAGTAGCACAGCGAAAAAATCAAACAATGAGTCCAAAGTGGAAAACAAAAAATAACTTGATCTAGTTTCTTAATACCGTCCAACGCTACAGGATATGATGTTCCGCGAAATTGGCCCATAAAAATCTGCATATACATATATACCATAATTTTTGTGCTCTGGAAGAAAATTTATGAAAAACAATGGAAAACGGGATCATAAAATGACATCCTGAGCACAAAAATCGGAAGAAAACCAAACAAAAAACTGATCTAGTTTTCTAATGCCGTCGAGGTCGCCGCTTGAGATCGATGAAATGAGATGAGGAGATCCTGTGCTATGCAAAGCGCTAGTCTTCGGAGTGGCCCGCTGTGGGCTGTTGTGGTCGATGTTGTCCTAGTTCCGCCGAAGGTTGTGCACTAATAAAAAGGCGCGTCCGGATCATCTACCTACCGTCTATGTGTTTTTTTCCCTGCCTCTTCTTTTTCTCTAAAGGTTCGTTCCAATTTTTAGTGGAAATGCGAGCGCGTAATAAAATGACAAACAGAGGAACAGGACCCGGACCAGGTCGTGGGTAGTAATTAGGACATTTTGTAGGTCAGCATGAGAGAAAAAATAGGTGAACAAAGGAAAAAACTCATAAAAAGAGCACATAAAATTTAAAAATTGGCTCGTTCGTTCGCGTTTTTTCTTTCTTTTTTTTTGTTGTGTTGTTTTGTTATAATTTTTTGGTCTAGAGCACGAGCCTGGCCCAAAACAATTGAGCCAAATAATTAGGTGAGCGATTGTTTAGTTATTGTCTGGACATGATTTGGCGGTTTTCTTTTTTTAAGAATGGGAAAAATGGGAACACAAAGTGTCGCATTTACCTATGGTCAGATGAATTCAGGTTTAAAAAGCAGAAGCAGCAAATGAGGAAGACAAATGGGAACATCACTTTCATTCTTTGAAAAGAATTCGATCGGAAAAATAATACATATAAACAGAACATATTTCGGACATAAATATGTCCCTGATTTCAAGGGTCTCTGTATAAATAATTTATATATTGAACTCGTTTAAAAAAAAAATTAAATTCATCTGTATATATGCTCTTTCTGCTTAAAGTATCTAAAGGAAAAGAATCTGTTACTCTTGGTAGCTTAGCGGGATGCCACCACAACTAGGAAATCAATCTTTTACGTTTACTATAAATACAGCGTATTGCGGTATGTGACCCACCAGGCGGCAGTGGCCAAACCTAACAAATTTGCCCTTCAACAGCAGGATCTTATGGCAAAACAAAAAACAAACACCGAAACAGATTCGCCAACAAACACCGCTGGAAAGCCACATAGCTCTATCTAGGACTTGCAAAAGATATTGGGCAGTCGGTAGCCAGTAGTCCACCACATTGACGAATCACATCAAAGTGGAACACCAAATCTTAGTTCAGGGTCAAGCGTCCTGCTAACAGACATGTCAAATCATAGGAAAACAACGACGACAGGACCACTGAATGCTAGTGCCGCCAAAGGCAGTGAAGACCCACAAACAGCATCGTCTTACCGCAGCAAATTCGCTCCGACTGTGCAGGAACAGCGGGGAACACCATAATATTTTGGTTGCTTGGCATGGCAACTACCAGTTTCGGTTCCAAGTTGTTGCATTTTCGATGGAATTCTTCACAGTGACCAGTTTTATTCATCAGCAATTAGCCACGGTGAGTGGCGGTTTTTGTCAGAGCGAATCCAAGTCCTGTGCGCCGCAGGACCAACTCAACGGTGGCGGCGACGGCAGCAGCAGCAGCACTATCACTAGCACAGTAACAGCGATTCTTGAAGTCCTTTGGCTTGGCGTAAATTTGTGAAAATTAAGTCGTTCCGGTTATGCCTAGCCGAATTGATGGCTTATATTTTTAGGTGGGACTTCTGTAGCAATTTTATTTGTATCGTAGGTGTTGTATTTGTCAACATTTAGCCAAAAAGGCACACAGACCCAAAATCGGGCACAGTATCAGTATCAGGACCAGGTCAGTGGCAGTTGGATTAGGCGATTTGTGGGCATGGCATTTGAAATGCCCACTGCAGCACTAATTGAGATACGGTCTAAAGCAACTACTGCGAGACTGAACGAAGCAAGGACCAACAAACACAAAAGAATGGAAGATTGAGAGAAAAGGAAACGTAACCAAAGGATGTTAAGGATGTGTTAATTTTTTACTTATCAGACGTTACTGAGACTTGCGCTGTAAAAGTATATTAAACCTCTATATATATATATGATTAGAAGCTTTAAATATATTTAAATTAATATATTTTAATCAGTAATATATGTTGTAGCATGATCCCACCAATATCTATTATATTAATAACATCATCTACTATATATACTACTATATCTTATTATTTTAGTTATTATTAGCAGTTATTATTAACAGTTTCTGTAATCAACAAGCCAATAGTTAAACTGAAAATATTTTTAAGAGGATAGCAGTCGTCCAATGAAATTTTAATTCGCACAAGGCAATTTTCAAATTTTTTCATGTGGCGCCTCTGAGTTACGAGTTTTAGCCTTTTTTTTCCCGTAGATATCTATCTACATTTTGCCCACTGTCGCCCTCTATGACAATAGCATAACTGCCATCACCTTTAAAGTATGCTACAGTTTCAAAGAAAATATTTAAAATGAACGTGTTTCAAATTCTTATTAAAAATGAGCCCAATTAACCAAACTGGCATATATAAAGGACCTAAGCCAATCAGAAGTGTTTTGACCACATCAGATACCCAGAAAAAGAACAGAATGCGTGTGGTCTGTTTGGTTGTTTATTCGCGATTAATTTCAATGCCATAATTCATCCAACGATATTGTATGTATGTATGTAATTATATATGTTTTTTATAACAATTTTAAAAAATATTTAGTTTTTAAAAAATCAACATGGTTTTCATCTTATGATCTAAAAGAACTTTAGTCAAACAATTCATTTAAAATTTTATATTTCTTAGTACGGCGTCATTTTATTTGACTTGGATTTACTCTTCATCTTGGCACTGGCTATGCTCGATTCTGGAGTTGCATCGCTTGTCCAAAGAGTGATAATACCGCATTCGCCTCCTGTTATCAGTAGATTTCGTTTGGCATCAAACAAACTATCTCGAACAATTTGCTTATTGCCGGTATAATTGGCCAAAGGCTGCAGTTTTTTCTTAATGACACAAACGGAGCGAAGAATTTCCCTACATCAAATATTGGAATTAATGGTTTTATATTTAAATTGTAGAAAATTTCAACTTACCCACGGTTTAAATTCGTGCCAGCTAGAAGAAAGATCCCATTATCTGACGTATTGTGGGCATTGATCAAGTTGAAATTGGCTGGATTACTACGTTTAATGCCTGCCGTTATTTCAGGACGATCAAAGGAATCCACCTCCTCGGCCTCCTCGCACTCATAACTCTTGAAATCATTGGTGTCTGTGATGCACGATATGATATCCTTATCGTAGACATCCCGATGCCAATTTAAACGACATACACTACTTTCTGTGTTGATGGTGTTCTGGAGAGCTTCGTCCTCATCCGGTTGCTTTATATCATAGATATTAATTAGGCCATCAACACTGCCGGAGCATAACAAATCCGGATTTCTTTTGTGAAATCGCACACTGGTCACTTCTCTATCATGGCTCTCATAGAAGGCCCCCATCTGCTTATGCGTCCTCACATCGAAAAACAATAGAAATACATTGCTCATATACTCCTCCGTGCCACAGCAAATGATTCGTCCATTGGCATTGCGATCAAAGCAGGTTATGGATTCGGGCACATGGAAGCTGTTTGTGTTATACTTATATCTGGCCTGTTCTCCAGATGTCCGCAAATCAAATAGCCGGACCATGCCATCCGTGGAGCCCACTAATAAAAGGTTCGAGCTATCATCCAAAAAACGCACACCGCAAATTGAGATTTTGTTGGCGTCTCTATTATCCGTTAAGTTGTAGTGATTCGATAAAGATGCCCACGAATTAATATCATAAATTTGTACTGCCGTATTAGATAGTCCCACAGCCAGGCGGGTGTACAACAAATCAGCTCCCAAACTTAACACATAATCCTTTTGCAAAGAAATTACCGCCTCATCTTTTGGCTTAAAATGCATGGGAAATTCTATGTCCACATTTTTACAAATATCTGCATCCTTCACAAAGAATTTCGCTTCTTCCTCGTCATCAGAGCAGGGTAGCTCCCTCTTAATAGCCGCTGAGAAGTGCAAACAGTTAAGAGTTTTACAATTCACGCATATTAAACTACTTACCATCGCAGTACTTATTAAAATTAGTCGCCATTTACAAAAAACAATAAAAAATGTGATTGCTTACTTTAGTGCTGGCAATTTGGCCGGAAAAAGTATGTTAAAAATACCAAAAAGTCGATATTAAAAGAGAGCTGCTTTCTTAAAATCTTTTAAATTTTGCGCGCGAAAATGAATAGGAAATTCAGAGATATATACGTACATATATCAATAGTGTTTGAAATATCTTCCTGGGGTCTGTGTCAATGAAACATTATTTATATTTTTACACAATATTTGTTCTTTTTAATATCGTCTTGTAGTTGTGTTTCGTTTTTATACAAAAGTAAATTGTACAAGCCATTCAGAATGTGTAATTATTTTTGTTACATGTACCTAAATATTCTGTAATTGTTTCTTCTTTGTAATTTTCAAAATGTTTGTTGAGGTTTCTTGATTGCTTGACTTGACGATTTTATTTTAATTCCATTTATATATACCGAAGTGCATATATATACGGATGCTCGTTTCTATTCATATGTAAAGGTGTGTGTGGTCATATATACATATATATTTATATGTATATATATATATATATATATCAATATGCTTACATAGTCAACAAAGGATTTAAATTCCTGCGCAGTTTCTTTCAACAAGAAGAACTCTTTTTCAACAAGCAACTTTTTTTGTATTTCAATAATTAAGAAGATATATACGTAATATATGTATATAGAGAATCAATCCTATTCACATAAAATCATCATAATCGTCGTTAAAATCATTGCCATACTTTTGGTAGCCATCAATATCCTGCAAAAAGAATATCCAAATATGAATTAATTGAATTAAATACTATATGGATTTCAGCAATTAACATACATCATTCTCAGTGCGCAGAGACACTTTGCCCTTGCCCTTGCCAACGGGTTTCTTGGTGTTTGCCTTTTCTAATTTAAGTTTTTCCGAATGTAGAACCTCCACACTCATCTTGACCTTTTTGATGTCGGCGGCACTCACTATCAAATGATTTAATTATTAGGTTTTAAATTATTAAAATCGCTTAATGCTTCTGAATACTCACAATTCACACATATGCTTCGGACTAGGTCCTCGATGAATTGTGGAAAATGTGCGGATTCTTTATATTGAGCTACTTTCCAACTGAGCGTATCTCCGAATTCTTTAAAGTCCTCTTTACTTTCGGGATTAAAGGATTCCAGGCCGCCGCCTATACTCGTTACACCGAATGTGTCCATGGTGTGCTTCATGTCAGATTCCTCCTGCATTTTCTGTACCCGTAACTTTTCCGCAAATTTTTCTTCGGGCGTTAGATTTGCCAGACGTTTCTCTTCTTCTGCATTCTTAAGTCGCTGTAAAATTTAAAAATTGTTATGTTTCAAATATATTTGGAATTTATGAAAGTAGGCTTGATAGGTACCTCTGCTTCCTCCAATTTGGCTTTAAGAGCTTTGCTTGGCTTAGCTTTGACTGGCACTTCTGTTTTTGTGGGCTTTTCTTCGTCCTTTTTCTCTTCCTCATCCTCCCAGCTTTCCTAAACAAAGCATATCAAAAAAAGTGAACACGTGTGCAAAATGAAAGTGAAACGAATTGAACGAAAACAAAGCAAAACAAGTTTCGACCAACATTAATGTTGAACGATCGAAATTTATAAATTTCTTTATCTAATACTTATTTTAATCTTCTTACCTTTACATCGTCATCGACATCCTCACCCTCCCACTTATTTATGTTGTTGGCTGCATTTGGCCTGATAACAACTTCATTGTCTGCTGCGGATTCTGCCAACAAATCATGAAATACAAAAATTATAGTTAGTTTGGGGTCAAGCGCCACATGCGCAGCGCCCACGTTTATTTTTATGTCTAGTCTTTCCCAGGTTTTGATGACGCACCCACATGTTCCCACAGTTTTCCATAATATCAACACTTACCCCAATCGTCGGCCATGTTAGATTATGCTTTGTGCTTCAAAATACGGCGATTTGTGCTGGAATTAAAGTCCAGTTTTTGCAATAATTTCGGGAAATTTCCAAATCTAAAAAAAATCTACATTGAACGAACAATAGTACTGCCAGAAGCAAGGTCGATAAAGTACTGGCAACGCCTGCGGTAGTGTGACCCTTTTCACGAAATTGCTTCATGATTTATTAACACATTGAAGAATTAAATACCACATTGAAGAATTAAGACAGCAGTAAACTTGTCATTCTGTTTCTTTTTTCAACTTTAAAAGAATGTTTGTTTTTAAAAAATTTTTGTCTTTTCTAATAAATTAGTCAATTTCTTTACAGTATTTAAATTTTTGCCAAGGACAAATTATCTGGCAGCGTTAGAGCGAGAGTTGCCAGAATGTTGCTGACTTAGCATTTGGCACCGTTGCCTTAAGTAACAAATAAATTACTAAAGAAATAATAAAGATGTCCAACGCAAACGTGACGGCCGATGGGACCACATCCTCTGCCCTTGCGGTCGCAGATTGCTTTGACATCGAAAAGGTAGCGGAGCTGTTTGAAATCAGCCTACTAGATGAAGATGATGTCCTTTTAGACGCCTACTTGTCTGCTTATGAAGAGATAATGAAGTGAGTAGATGTCCCTATTTTGAACTTGGATTTAAACGTTTCACGATTTCTTTCATTCAAAGGTTCTTCCAGCTGATGGGCAGCGTTTTTAGCTTTGTCAGCAGCGATGTACGTACAAAAATAGACATTTTATATGACCTCAGGCAAACGGATTCGGAGGAAGAAAAGCGGTTTGAAAGTATTAAATCAATGCTACTTTATGAAAAGGACAATGGTCTGTTAAAGAAAAAGGGATACGTATCTGGGAGTCGGACCCTTCTAAGGTTGCATCGTGGCCTGGGTTAGATAACGTTACGGTCTGACGTGTCACGCATGAAACTGACTTCAATTCCTTATCTCTAACTTTAGAGTTTGTCTACGAATTTTTGGACCGTTTACAAGCCATTAATGATACGGATAAAACCCATGATGTATGCAAATCGGCCTATGATGATACATTGGGCAAATATCATCCGTTTCTGATTAGGAAAGGTGCTGCCTTGGCCATGTATGCTATGCCCACAAGAGGTGATCTATTAAAACGAGTGTGTCAAGATGTTCCACAGGCCATTATAAAGCTTCCAACGATGTTGCGCAATACCCGTGTGGCCTATGATCGCACAGATCAGCTCTATACGCTGCACGATCTTCATACTTTGCCTTAGAATATACCAAAAAGTTAATCAATCGAAAGTAATTAATGTATGTATTATGCTCTTCGCAATTAGTATTTAACCTTAATCAATGAGATTTTTGTGTATTTTTCTTTGTTTTAGCATTCCAATTATTATTTATATATAAATCCATTAAAAACTCCTTGCTGCCTTGCCCCATGGCTGTGCTATATCTTACAATTTAAACATTACATTTAAACATTATGAGTCAAATTTAAGATCACGATTGGTTATCTCTAGTTGGCTAGAATTCTCAATGGGCTAAAAAATAGTTTGACAATTGTGACGAAAACGTAAAACTTGTGTCTGCCCGATAAGAGCCAAAAGTAGTGCTCCAACATAAAAAAGAGAATAGTACAGTTTGAAAATATATACATATATGTAGATATTTATCAGGTATTTATTTATTAATATGGTCTTATAAATCCAAAATGTTTAAGATATTTGAAGCTTTAGTCAATTGCAACAATGGCCGTCGTTATAGCCAATTCAAATACAGCCCATTTAGAGTAGATAGCGTGCCCATTCCAATATCTTTCTTATCAGTAGTCTATCTACAATTTTGGAACTAATCGTTTGTTCGGCTACTACCACTTGGGCTAATAAAATTATCAGTGCCTTGTGCAAAAGCTGTATAAGATGGTGGACTCCCAAAGCAAACACTATCTCAACTGTCTGGACGTTTAAAAGCCACGGCATTTCAACTTCTTGGCTCATTCGTTTCGAGTTTTTGGCATGGAGCATGATGAATTCGTCTTTTAAAAAAGGAAACATTAAACGCGAACCAAATCCGTTTCTTAAAGCGAATATTCTATCAAAATGGTTTTTTGTGTGAGTGTTTTTTTAGTGAGTTGAAGGGACTTTTGGTAAAGGTGAAATTTTATCCCCAAAGCGGAAGTGACCAAAAATAAATCAAGTCAAGTTAAAGTGTACTTCAGTTCGGAGATGTCTGGATGTGTGCAATCCAGCACAGATATTATTCTATTGGTCACCAGTGTACATTTTTGGTCTAACCTATATAAACTTAACAAATAGATATTACATTCGGATATAATTTCTGCTTTGGAAACTATTTCACCTGAGTGTTGAATCATTTTTTAGAATGGCCTGCATATGGTCACGTTTGAAGGGCTAGAATCAACTGGTGTCATCTTTAAGCTATCTGTCTAGTATATTGATATTGTCACTATATTGATAAGATATTTCCACTGACAGCTCTAATCACTTTGATTTCACAGGTGGATGCGTTCAGTGTTCCGTAAGGGACGTCATGACCAATTGGATGCAAATGAACTGTATGAACATTTGCCTAGTTTTGAGAGTGAATCTCTAGCCGAAAATCTGCAACCTCATTGGGAACAGGAAAATCAGCGCTTGAAACCTAGTTTAATGCACTTAATTTTTAAAGTATATGGCTGCCAATTTGTGCCGATTTGTGTTCTCTATTCAGTGCTGGAAATAGCCATTCAGTAAGTGAAAAATTCTTAGAGATTTGTTTTCATTATATAAATTATACACTTGCAGATAGAAGATTAACTTTTGGAAAATATTTCTAACTTTCAGTGCTTTTCAACCTCTTTTGCTGGGTGGATTGATCTCGTATTTTGCTCAGGGCCAGACGAGCATTAGCAAAGAGAGCGCCTATCTATACGCTATGGGGATCGTTCTCTGCTCTTTGGTCACGTCCTTGGTGTTCCATCCGTTTATGTTTTTTGTCTTCGAAGTGGGGACAAAAATACGTCTGGCCTTGTCTGGCCTAGTCTACAGAAAATGTTTGAGGGCGTCTGTCAGCACTGGAGAGAGTTTGGGTGCTTTGGCCATATCAGTGATTTCCATTGATCTGCCTCAGTTTGATTTGACCTTCTACTTCTTTCACGATCTGTGGAAGGGCCCAGTGGAAGCTTGCATTTTTGGATACATTATGTACAGAGAGATTGACTGGACAGCGCTAATTGGAATAGCATTTATTGTGCTACTAATCCCACTCCAAGGATGGGCTGCCAAGGCGGCGACACATTTCCGTTCGCAGTCGGCGAATCATCGAGATGAGCGGGTTAAACGGATGAGCGAGATTATCAGTGCCATTCAAGTGATCAAGATGTATGCTTGGGAGAAATCCTTTGGAAAACTTATAGCCGAAGTAAGGAAACTGGAAGTGCGGGCCATTCGTGGATCGATGAGTATCTATGCAGCTCTTCAGTGCACTAATATGATATCCAAGTTATCACTATTCCTCAGTCTGATTGCCTATGTATATACGGGAGAAGTGGTCACAGCCAGGAAAGTGTTTATACTTTCCTCATATTATAGCCTTCTCAATGATTCCTTGTTGCACTTTTGGCCCTTGGCAGTAAATACTTGGGCCCAGACTTTAGTCAGCGCTGGTCGTGTAGTGGATTTCTTGAAACAAACAGAGAAGCCACCCGCTGAAGGCTGCTGTCAGGATAATTCTGGTTTGAAATTGGACTCGGATATGCAAAAATCGAGCCCTTCCGGCCGCCTTCATTGCGACAAAAGCGATGTGAAATCTCTTAGTTTTGATAATGTTACCGCCAGTTGGGATAAACCATCAATCCAGCAACGTCGTCGCTGCCACATTGAGCGGATTAGCTTTAGTATCAAAGCAGATCAATTTGTTGGCATTGTTGGCAGTGTTGGATCTGGAAAGACAACACTACTTCATGCCATATTGGGTGAACTGGAGCTTATGGAAGGTCGTGTTGAGGTTCATGGTCGGATTAGCTATGCCGCTCAACAGCCTTGGGTATTTCATGCCAGCATACGAGAAAATATTTTATTTGTGGAGTCCTACAATGAAGAACGTTATCGTGCTGTGCTACATGCCTGCCAATTGGATCGGGATCTGTCATTGTTGCCCCATGGCGATGCTACGATTGTAGGCGAGCGTGGCATCAGCTTAAGTGGTGGTCAAAAGGCCCGAATAGGTCTGGCACGGGCTGTGTACCGTCAGGCGGATATTTACATATTTGATGATCCTTTGGCTGCAGTTGATGCTCAGGTGGGCAAACTGCTCATGGACAAGTGCTTCAATCGTTTCCTAAGTGGTAAAATGCGTGTTTTGGTGACACATCATGTGCAGCTGTTAAAAGAAGTAGATCACTTGCTCTTAATGGAGTCTGGAAGGCTCACACAGGGTACCTATGAAGAACTCAAAGATATAATTGGGCAACATGCTGCTCTGGATCTGGAGGCAATCGAAGCAGATAAAGTTCAAGTAAAAAGGGTCCTGAGTCAAGTAGATCGCACTTCAAAGCAACTGAGTGAAACAGGGGATATTACCGGGGATCCTAGTAACGAGGCCTTTTCCGAGCATCAACAACAGGGAGCCGTCTCCTTTGACACATACAAGGCCTACTTTCGAGCTCTGAATGCTCCGTTTTTGGTCATTCTAGGGCTTCTGCTGTTTATTCTGGCCAGATCAAGTCAAGCTGTTATGGATATCTTTATTTCACGGTGGGCTACTTGGGAAGAGAATCGCAATTATGAATCCGTGGATGAGTATGGGTCAAAAAGAGCTCAAATGGTCACTTGGTATACTGTGTTGTTGCTCTGCACTTTGTTCCTGTATTTGCTGAGAACGTTTGGATTCTTTTTTATGTGTCTGCGCATCTCATTGCGGCTTCATGATCAGCTTTATCATGGGATCATACGCTCCTGGATGTACTTTTTCAATACAAATCCTTCTGGTCGAGTTCTGAATCGATTTTCCAGCGATATACAAAATGTGGATGTATCCCTGCCTCAGGCTATGATGGATTCCCTGCAATTCTTGGTAGATGTGGTGGCCGTTCTGGTTATTGTGGCCATAGCTAACTATTGGCTATTGATACCAGCTGCCATAATGGTTATACTTTTGTATCTATGCCGGGCACTCTACATTGGAGCCAGTCGAAGTCTTAAACGAATTGAGAGCCTGAGTAAGAAAATTTCGGATATTTAAAGAAGATCTTTCTAATCGATTTTATTGCAGCTCGTAGTCCCATTTATACACACACAAATCAAACTTTTCATGGTCTGACTACCATTCGGTCTCTGGATGCTTCATCTGAGATGGAGAAGACGTTCCATGAACACCAGAATACCAACTCTACGGCACTTTTCCTCTACATGAGTGCCAATCGTGCCTTTTCATTTTGGACCGATCTTATTTGTGTGGTCTATATAATGGCTGTGACCTTTAGTTTCCTGGTCATCGAACAAAGTTTCTATAGTGGTGATGTGGGATTAGCTATAACCCAATCCATGACCTTAGTTATAATGTGCCAGTGGGGCATGAGACAAACGGCGGAAATGGAGAATAATATGACTAGCGTGGAGCGTATATTGGAATATGCTCAGACACCATCAGAGCCTCCTTTGGAAACACCGGAAGATGTGAAACTATCAGAAGATTGGCCACAGGCGGGTCATTTGCGTTTTCAAGAACTTAGCATGCGTTATTCTCCCGATGATTCGTGCATCCTGAAAGGCTTGAATTTCGAATCACAATCAATGGAGAAAATAGGGATTGTGGGACGCACTGGCGCCGGCAAGTCCTCCATTATACAAGCTCTGTTCCGACTTGCTCTCAATGAGGGCACCATTGAGATTGATGGCCTAGACATAGCCAAATTGGGTCTTCACGATTTGCGTAGTCGTTTATCCATTATACCACAAGATCCTGTCCTTTTTTCGGGTACTTTACGTTTCAATTTAGATCCTTTCGGGGAGAAGAGCGATAACGATTTGTGGCACGCTCTTGATGATGTGAAACTGAAGAAATATGTTAGCAATTTAGATGGAGGTCTGTCCTATTCCATGCAGGATGGTGGCTCCAATTTTAGCATGGGTCAACGCCAATTAGTGTGTTTGGCCAGGGCTATACTTAAAGAAAACCGTGTGCTAGTTATGGATGAAGCCACTGCCAATGTGGATGCGGAGTAAGTATTAAGATCTATTGCACAATTGGACAATATTTTGATTCCTCTTTTGCAGAACGGATATTTTGATACAGGAAACAATAAAAAACAAATTCAAACACTGCACAGTTCTAACTATCGCACATAGACTTCACACGGTAATGTCGAGCGACAGTGTTCTGGTAATGGAAGCCGGAAAGATTGCCGAGTTTGGTCCGCCACATCAACTACTGAAACGTAAAGATGGAGCTTTGCTGAAATTGGTTAATCAAAATGATTTGGCAACTGTGAAATATTTAAAAAGAATTGCAGCGGAGGCTTTTGCGCGACGTAAGGATAACCAAGGAGATGCATTTCGTGAGTCTGATGAAAATGATATAGAATAATCAAATTGGTACCAAAAAGTGGTAAAGTTAACTGTATTTACATAGCCTTCGTTTTTTGTTGTTTTTGTGAAAGCTATCTAGCTTATAGTTCGGCACTTAAAAACAAAGAGACTCTAAAAACACGCACTTGATTACACAAATTGTATACAGGTATATCAAAATTTGTTGCGAAATTCTCGTACATATAAAATAACATTAGTTATAGGCAATATATGTAAATATGTATATGTATATATATATATATAGATGTGTATGCATAGGATAAAACTAGTTTTCAGATCAACTCTGATATGCTCTCGAATGGTAACGAAAATTCATTAATCTACTTAGTATGTACACCAAAGAAAACGTTGAAAATAAATATGCTAAATTAGACGGCATCCGAATCCTGTTCAGGTTCCTGTTATTCAATCCGAATACGTGTGGTCGATCTTCGCAGTGAGCCGCACTCCTTGATAACCAAGCGCATCAGCAATACCATGGCTATAATATCGGATACAATAAGCATATGGAAAACATTCTGCCAACCCGTTGTAGAGATGAGGCCAGCCAATAGGGGACCAACAGCAGCACCTATCGAACCCGTACCATCTATAATCGCTGTAACAGTGGCCAGTGCGTTGGAATTGCCCTCCAGTGAACTGTGCTGACCCAGTTCGGCACTCACCGACGTGGTGATCAAGGCATATGGTCCATTTACAAAGATGCCAACTGTTATCAGTAGCAACACACTGATATAGACTGACAAGGCACCGTATTGTTGATACATTAGCAACTGAAATCACATTTAGGAATTATGAAAAACCAGGGGAGATCAAGGTTGAGATTAGATCTTACTATGGGCGAGGCTATGAACAGCATTCCTGTACAAATTGTGGCCGACATTCCTGTTAAATCCGCCAAATAACCAGCGGCTATGGCACCCAAAATGCCCCCTACATCAAAGAGCGTTGATAGATCAGCAGACAACTGGGGACCCAAGGTACCTGGAACCAAAAAATGTTCAACTGAGTTCTAATCTCTTAATTAATTGAATCGGTGACTTCTACTCACTGGAAGACTGTATATACAGGGGCAGCCAATACATGAAAGTATAGCTGACCAATTTGGTAAAGAATAGGCACAGTGAGAACTCCACTACACCGGGTATATGCAAAGCATCCACAAGACTAATGGCTTGTCCAGATCGCCTACCCTGGTGATGAGTCGGCTGTGCAGGGCGGGGTAAAATTGGAGTGCGTTCAGTGGGCATTGGTCGATAATTGATATCCTGCAAAATGTATAAAACAAAGTATCTTTAATCTATCTTTTAGGAATAATGAAAAGCGGATAGCGAACAATAAAAGCAAAATGGGTACTTCGAAAGGACATGAATTACAAGTCACTTACGGCATAGAACATCTCATAATCAGACCCAGACTTGAACACCAACTACATAGATAACAATTTGGAGAACAAAAAAATTGCGAATCATATACGAAAATAAAAAAAAGGCATGTGCAAGGAGGAGGCAAATGACACCATAGAGAGACCATATAAAATGAAGTACTTACACTAGCATTGTGACGCGCCTGCTCCTCATCATCATTGTTCTCTGCATCCGACTCATTGGTGAGGCGACGCTGTTCTGTATGGCCATTCTGTGGATAACAGCCCACTATCTCTGGCTGATCCACCAGAAACATGAACAACAAGAATCCAACGGCTCCAATTATAATACCCGGGACTACAAACGACATGGCCCAATCGCTTTCCACATAATGAGCCGCGATAAGTGTGCCAAGTATATTGCCCACTGAGGTGTGACTGTTCCAAATGCCAAAGATAAGTCCACGTTTCGATTTGCCAAACCAACGGCCCACCAGAGTAACCACACCCGGCCAGCCCGTTGTTTGGAAAATGCCAGCAAAGATTTGTACAAATATGAAATACCATAGACTGTGAATATTGGACGTTCGAGCAATTCCAAACATATAGGTAAAAACGCCTGTTAGGATCATGCCCATGGAGAGGAAATAGCGGAGGGAAGCCCGTTCAGCTATAAAGCCAGATATGAACATGGCAATAGCATAGGCGAAGAGAAATGCTGAGTCCAGCATCGCGAGTAATGTGGAAGCATCGGATCCATCTATAAGAAATTAAAGTTTAGAGATTAAACCATGTTTTCGATTCCATCTCTTCAAAGAAGCAACTTACCAAATGGTGCATAGCCACAATCTTTGCCATCGTGAGGTTGAGAGTCCGAACAATTTCCTCTTAGAACCGATTTAACCACCGAAATGGGTTTGCGAGACATATGATAGCAAGTATAGGCCAGAAATGTCAGTACAAAAATGGAGGACTTAAAGCTGTCGAAAAGAGATGATAATGAATACCTTTAAACATATTTCCTGAAACGAACTCTACTTACAGTATCTCCTTGCGGACGTGGAATCGTGGACAACATCTTCGGGAAAGTCTCTGGATTAGTTTAATGCCAAAGGGTATATCGTTATAGTTGTTACTCATTTTGCGGGTTCTTACTGCTCCCAATGGTGGTAGAGATCTCATCGACAGTTGCACCACGTCCAGCGATCAGATCCTGACTGCTGCTATGTTCTTTAAACTATATGAACCAAAAATAAAAGATACAGAGTAGAATGATTAGCAGGTAAACAAAATAGCAGGTGTTGGTTTTGTTTTAGCCAGGTAGGAAAGGTGTAACTGGAAACCCAACATCTGGGCAGAGACATACAAATGTATGTACATAGAGCGATGGGAGGCCATAGAGTCTCGTTTGACTCTCTTATCGCTTTTTAGGTTTCGCATTGACTCTAGTTTCGTATACATAAGCAAAAATATAGTTTGCCCCCGGCCACAGCTCTACCCTACTTCACCCCTCTGCACAACCATACACTTGCTATCAAAACAAAGAAAGATATCGTGAATCATGTTATTTTGTGTGCGGGTTTCCGTTTTGCTTTGTTGGCACAATTTGATCAATTCATATTTATATTTTAAGCTATTCCCGTTTTTTATTGTGTTGCAGCCTAAGTTATTATCAGATTGAACAATACACCCACACGCCCTTTGTCACAGTTTTACCAAAACTGTAATATTCCACATAATACAAAGGTATATTTAAACCATTGAAATTGATTTGATAAAATGGCCGATTTTTATTCCCGCTCTAATACTGTCACACATTGAGTGCTTTATTTAATATGTTTTTGTTTATTGTTGTTATATTTAAATTATGAGACTTGGCACATATACACCCCACTTGTTGGAGGGTAAGTCTAGTCGGCAATTTTAGTATTTTGTTGAAGCGTGTTCCGTCATAGAAAATGTAAACAAACCGTTTTTGTTTCTTCGCCTTCTTCCGCACAGTTACAGCTTCACGCGGTCGCCGTATGGAAACATTCACCGCTGATCAAACATTAAAAACTAAATTCACAACTCTTTAATAACAGTTTGTTTTTGTGCTACCTTGACTTGGGCCCCAGGGATGGCAAACTGTCGATATGATAAATATACTATCGGCACTAGACCGCTAGTGTTGAAAAATGTAAGATATGAAGCTGCCAACCCGGTTAATATTGTTTCCGTTTCTTTTTAAATTTAATACAATTTAAAACTATATTTAGATGTTCAAGCGAATGATCGTTGTTTCGTTTGTATCGGCTTTTTTATCTTTATTTAAGCAATATTGTACTGTTTTTAACAAACAAAATTATAGTTTTTAATTTAGCCAACGACAACAATCGTAATTTCTTTTATGATAATTCTTGTTATTTTCTTGTTATTTTCTTTTCCTGCTGCTTATGTTAATTATGATATTTTTCATTTTGGGTAGTAATGACTTACTGGTAATGCATTTCCAAGTTTATAAAAAATTATTTATAGTTTTGTCTTTGTTGCCAATGAATTTGTATTTACCTTTGCCTCTACGTTTCTTAGACACTATTAGTTATTTCCCCGCATTCTTCGCTGAGATCATAAGTTTTAATTATTCCATGTGACACGCGACCGGATGAACAAACAAGTATTAGTCAGTTATATTTACTTTTAGTTTCAGGTGCTTTTTAGTGCACATGACTTTAACTTCCTCACTAGACACAACAAATACTTACAAATCGCAAAATTGAGTCGCTAGATAGGGTGGAAAATGCACCGATTTTATTTTTCAGCAATGACATGCTAATTTCGTAGAAATAATGCCAAAAAACAATATTGAGAAAATTAGAATGAGAAAAATAAAAATATCTAGGTGCTAATTAGGACCAATTGTATAAAATGACTTGAGTCGGAGTAGTCAAGTCACACTTAATCAACTGCAGTTCAACTGGAATCAACAAAAATAATTTAACCTAAAAAACAAAACAGATATAATAATACCAATTAAGTCACAAAATGCTGAATAATAAGGTGAGTCTTTGATTTGGCAAAGAAATTGAAAGATTATGCTAAAAGAGCATTTTCTATTGTAGGAAATATTAAGAGTAATGGCCATCTTGATGATGACTATAAGCCTGGTAACTGCATATCCCCATGAACTGAGGCAAAGACTGACACAGAGTGATAATGATAAGGCAATTGAACCCACAGCTAGTGAAGCTTTGGAGCAGCTCTATAAATATGAGCACAGTCTGAGCCGCTTGAGAAGAGCCCTAGAGGAATTTGTGTATGAAGATGAGACAAACGATGACATGGATTTGGCTGAGATCAATGTATTTCGACCACTTTTCCGTTATCGCGCTGAAGTAGCCAAACAAGTCAAGAATATTCCAAGGCAATTGGGCTGAAGCAATTTGAAAAAGAGTTGAATATTCTTAGTTATAGGATCTCTCATTCACTACACATTATACTCATATTCATTGAACACTTTTTTGATACCACAAACCAAATTCAAGCTAGTATTAATAATAAAAGAAAAATGTGAAAACATTTAAATATTTATTTATATACTTTATACATGGTTTTCTTTTTATGTTTTTTTTTGTTCTCGAAAATATCCACAAATGATTAAGCATATATACATACAAACACATAAAGAGACACACAAATTCATATAATTTCTATATATATGTATGTATATATGTATATGCCATATATTATTATAATTATTGTTTCATATTTGTTTGTTTTCTTCTTGCTCTTTCCTAAATTTCTTTACATTGCGTTTTAAGAAGTATATTTCATATATATGTATATATATCTGACCTAAGGAAGACACAAAGAATACAAAAATTACACACACAATCTGTATAACATCTAAACATTTCATAAACATTCATATTCATATATATTTTCATTTGTTTTGTCCACACAGAAAATAGGGAAAAGGAAACTTTCTTGGAAACTTAAACTCTTTGAGAACTGAAAGACATTAAATTTGACCTTTGCCCTATAGGAAGTTAATAATTTTTTAGTTTCACATACTACATGTGGTATGTAGTAGATAGATAGTGTATGAAAAATATTCAAGTTATTTCTTACTTTTGTTTAAATTTACATTTTGCTCAGAGCTTAGAAAAGTACATAATATTGTTTTATTTTTTAGGGGTTTTGTTTAGTTTTTGGTTCCATAAAGTTTCAACGGGCTGCTCCCATGTTGATTTTGTTCTTCATTTGTGTTTTTACATTAAATTTGATTTAATTTTTGATTATCAGGCTTTGGAAATTTTTGGTTCGAGATAACGAAACCTGGCTTAAAGTTAATTTCATTTTAAACAGATGAGCCCATAATAGTTAGTTTTAATTTTTGGTTTTTTCTTTTATTATCATTATATATTTTAAATTGGTATTTGGTGTTTTTTTCTTTTGTTCTGTTGAAATGCATTTCTTTGATTCATTTTAAAGAACTTGCAAGTTTTCGCAGTGCTTGAACTTGGAGTCCTCTTTGCCCAGGATCCAAGTAAGCATTTGGCGTGCCTTCATGCTGGCTAACATAACACTGCGACTCTTATACCAATGGGCGGGTGAACTTCCATCTCGGGGGCCCTGCAAATCGAGTGAGATACATTGCAAGAGATATAAGCCAAGGATAGAAGTGTCTGAGTGAGAGGGGGGAGAATGATATTTCCTCTTGCCAAGTGCCAATTGAATTTTGCATTTTTCATCAAGGAAACAAGAAGAAATACAAACTTTTTCATTTTGGAACTTGGCCAGCCATTTAAAGGGAAACATATATTATAAAGTTACATATATACACATTATGGAACATTTAAAAAAAAAAGAGAGTTTCTAGCCATAGAATCTAAATATTTGAACATGCTTTTTTATTAGTTAAAAAGTATATGGGTTTAGTTGGAGTCAGCTCTTGTTTCTGTTTTTGGTTTCATTTGGTTTTGGTTTTATTTCGGTTTCGTTGGGTTGTTTTTGGGGCTTACTAATTACTTACCCCATCATCGGCCTTTACTTCAGTCAAAGATTTATCAGTTTCTATAGTCTCTACATTCTTTTGTTCTTGTTTAATTTTAGTCTTATCTTTGGTTTTGTTTTTTGGATTCAGCTGTGAAATCGATTGGATCAAACATTGATTACATATACAAAGTAAAAGAAGAAGTAGTAGTAGTAATACGAAAGATATAGCGCCATATTCAGATAGAGATTACAAGTCCATACAATACACAATAAAGTGGAGTACCAATCGAATAAAAACTAGCTCTAAGCCAAAGATCTAGTCTAACCATTCATCCATTTATCCATGTGTTTAATTTATTTATTTAATTACCTGCAAAAGATTTTGATCCTTCTTTAAACGTATCTGAGTTAATGTTCCAGCCAATAGTTCATCGCAATTGTGATTGATGCCAACCGAAACCTCTATAAACTTGGCTCCAAAAGTACAGGCTAAACACTTGCCATCTATATAAAAGGAAAAAGTATAATATTTACATATATTTTAATTCTATTTTGATATTATAAGGATTTAAATGGAATAACTTTGTCTATTTTTCGAGCTCTTCTCAACACATCGTTTTTACCAGTGTTGATCACGATTAACTGAAGTTAGTGAACTGTTATTTTTTTTTACCTTGCGCTGAGACAGCACGAGAGCGAGCTAAATCAATTTTGTTTGCCACCAAAATTGTTGGACGATGGCGCAACAAATCCATGTCCTGCAGTCGGGAAAGGATTTGCTTGGCTCGCGTAAAAGACTCCTTATCAATGCATGAGTAGACCACCAGAAATGCATCCGCTTCCTCGAGTTGCTCCTGGAACAAAAGCAGAACAGAACACAGAGAAACAACAAGTTACTCAACAAGTTTCTTTCGACCATTCGTTCGTGACTCCAAAGAAAGAACAAAAAAGAAGATTGTATATACATATATTTTAATACTGTGTTTTATGGCAGCTAAGGTGAAATTAAAAAGTTCCTACCAACTGCCTCGAGTGCACGGAATCGCGAATTTCTGCTTTCTCTTTCCCTCTTCCCTCTTCTCTTTTCTACTTTTTGTTTTTTTTTTTGCATTTTCTGCTCGTAAAAATTAAAATGATGGCCACTTGGAGTCATAACGAGCCGAGTAAAAGGAAGAAACGGAGAGAGAGAAAAAAAACTTTGACTTTTGGAAATTTTTATTCTGGTAAGGACGTGGCCAATTTTAATGATGTTCATTTTATCAAGCCTATGCATATTCCTCTGTCCCCTTTTCCTCATGCTTCCATATTGTGCTTCAATTTTTTCGCAGACAGGATAGGACATTAACAAGTGCATATTTGATGAGGTGACAGTAGGGATAATGTATACTTAGTAGCTAGGCAGGCATCTTTATTTATGGATACTATTCCATTCCCCCACACACCACACACTGAGCTAATAATACCAAATTCTATTTTTTATTGCTTTGAATTCGTTAATTAGTTTTTTCCTTAATTTCCGAATTTCTTTTCTTTATTTTATCATGGCAAATTTTTTCATGTTGAATTGTTATTATTTTTGAAAGTCTTTCACTAATGCGTTACCTAATTATTAAGTTTTCTAATTTCTTTGCTAAAATTCAAAAAATTTCGAGTGCATTTTCTTTTTTTTTTGGAATTATTCTGTTCGTATGCTGATTTATTGGAATTATTATATATATACTTATGTATATATAAATTTCTTTTTGTATTTTCCATTAAAATTTGAATATAAAAAAAGCGCTAAAATTTTATAAATTTTTACTTTCGAATTTCTCTTTGTTACTCATGACATTAAATGAAAAAATCTTAAAACAAAACACTTTTGTTATAAAAATTCCTTGTCAATTGTGTTTTACTCTTTGCCTTTTTTATGACACCAATTAAAAACACGGCCATTAAAATTAATGTGGTTTTTGTCAGTTTTTTGCAACGACTTTTTTTTAATACGTTTTTTGTGAAACAAATCATAATTGTTTTACATTCATAAAAATTAGAAAATAAAAAATGTTTACAACATGTCATTGAAAATCTGTATTGAAAAAATGCACCTGAATTGAAATTATTTAAATTTAAACTTTCATGCGAATAAACTATAAATCAGAGGAGTATTAATTGAAAATTATTATGGGACCCGGACATACACACAACAACCACACTGACCCATAGTTTGTTTTTTACTTTTTTTTTTACCGTATTGGCAATTGAAGTCCCCAACTACCTGTCCGTTATGGCCTGGCCTAGAACCTTTTTATTTTAACTATTGGCGGATATGACGCTGCAATTTTTTGGTGCTTTAGTTGTGTTGGGGACTGGTTAGTGGGAGGGTAAAGGCGGGTTTCCTTTGTGGCCCATAAAATGCCACGCCCGAGACCAAGCACGACGAGCACATCCGGCGCACAAATTTTAACGTTTTTGTGTAAAATGCACAACACGTTGCCAACTTCAAGGTGTTCATGATTGCTATTGCCCCTCAGTGTCGGTCCTCGGTCTTGCGTCCCTGCATCCGGTCCTGGGTACATTTTTTTATTTTGTGAAACCATTCTTAAGTAATTCATTATTTGCTTTTTCTTCAACTTTCAACTTTTTGGCACGAACGAATTGCCTTTAATTCGTAGTTGGTATGGTACATTGCCGCATTCCAGAATGGGATAAATTGTTGCCATTTCCTTTTGTTTGTCAACCGAATGAGGGTAAAAGGGTATGTAGGAAGGGGGTGGCAGTGGACTGGGAAATTGTGTTGGCCATTTTGCCGGGCTGCAAACGCAATCATCGTCTTCCAGCCATTTCCAACCATTATAATTATGGTGTTCATTTATATTGCCCCAGACAAGCAGCCTTTGGCCATTTGGCATTTGGCCAGCAATTTGGTATTTGAATTCAGAATTGCATGGTCAACTTGTTGTTGTCATTGCCATTGTTTGCTGTGGCTTCGAAATGACCAGCTCCAAAATAAAGATTCTCATCTTATCTTCAAAAAAATTGCTTCACAGGATCATTTGTTTGAAGGTCTTGGGGAATTGAATTAAAGTTTTATTATAGTCACGATTATTTCATATTAACAAAGGAAGTCAAAATGTAGTTTTGATTGTTGTTGATTTAGTAATAATCTTCAAGTCTTATAATATTTGAAAATACTTCTTTTTGGTGATTAATTAATTATTTGATCCTATAAAATTACTGTAAATAACAAGTTTTTCTGATATATAATAAATTTCATTTGTTTTCTTTGTGTTCTTTAAAACATTTAATAATTCAAAATTTCAACTTTATGTTATATGACATTTTAAACCTTGTTTGTCCCTTGATTACTGCTGGCAACAAAAAAAAAAAAAAAAATGAACCACAGAATGGAAAATGAAAATTTGTTGCAACGGTTTTTCCTACCTTTGACATAAATTTTGCATTTTAATTAGAGTTGCAGGTAACTGCAAGGCGGAGTCCTGTATACTAGTCCCGGAACCGATTCCCGTCCTAGCCGTCATTTTGGTTTGTCGTAATTAATTCACTTTGCGCAATTTATGCTCGTCCAGTTGGCAAATCACTTTGGTCAACTTGAACGCCCCCGGGGTCGGAACTCTCTTTCTGTCTAACAATTTCTGGCTTTGGCTCTGCCTTATGCTGTCTGACAAGCTCATTTGTCTTGCTAAAGTCACAGTGACAGGAGTCGCCTCTCCCCTCTCCTCCCCTCCCCCCTTTCCTTTTCCTCCATCAAAATGTGTGTGTGTGTGTTTTGAACGAATTAATGTTGAAATATTTACCAACAATTACCTAACACAAATACGAGTAGAAATCAAAATTCACTTCCGTTCCCTTCCCACCCCCTCTTGATAGAACTCACCCTGCTCTCTGTATTGCCAGTAAGGAATTTTAGCTCCGATTCTGTGCCATTCAGTATAATGGATATATTCTGTTCATTCTCATCGCATTCTGAAAGATTGTAAAGTCATTCAAATTATTTGTGTATTTGCTTTTATTTTATTTTTTTGGTTTTTTTTGGTTTTTTGCTTACCTGGTCCATCGTAGGCGTTGATGCAATCGGAAGTCCTGAATTGGGAAACTAATGCCTGTTTACCCACACCTGCTGATCCCAGCATTTCCACCCTATAGAATTCCACAGGCTGATGATTTTCCTGTACATCGGCATGACCGAAACCATTGCTAGTGCTGCCGCCATTATATCCAGAGCCTAAGCCTAGACTGCTGCCGCCACCACCGCCACCACTGCCACCTCCCATGCCGCCACTGAGACCACCCACACCACTGCGAGGATGCAGGGGGCTGGATGGGGCCAGACTATTGCTGCGAGAACGTCGACGTCTGAAGGAGTCACCACGATTGATGATGCCTGTGGAGAATGCCAGGAGGAACATATATGAGTGTGTGTGTGTGTGTGTGTGTGTGTATAATACATAAGCGTATGCAGAACGTGACAGTTTTAGAGACATCATCAGTTTCTATCTCACAATGACAAACTTATAACAATGATGCTTAAACTTTCTTCATTTTTTTTTCTCTTCCTATACAATTGCAACGTTTTCGTTTCTTTTTCAGACAATTTATTTATTTGCTCCACATCATTTTCATTTATTTTTCAATATTTAAGAAATTTATTACGTATACGTACAGTGTACATGTATATTTATATATTTTTATAGCTTGAAAAATGTTCGAGTGAAATTAAGCAATTTAAATTGCATTGGTCAATTATTTGGAACAAGGTTTTATATGCACCCACAGCAATTGGGGATAAAATACCTCCAAAAATGAATTTCAATAATTGAATTTTTAGTTATCAGATTATTTCCAGTTTATATTTAATATAGAAAACCATTAAAAAAAATTAGAATCCTCTTACTACAATAAAAAAGATTGGACTCCGATCTGGCAACTTTTCAGCAAGGATATATAAAAATAAAATATATTTTATCTGATAGATTTACTCTAGTATAAAGAAACATCTATAAATTGTGAATTATATTTGATGTGAAAATTATATTCAATTTTTTCTTCTTGTTTCTGCTCACTTTTTTCCTATTGTTTCCCAGAAACAATTTTTTGAAAATTATCTGTGAAATTTTTCATTCCCCTTTTGGTTGCCAATGGGTTAAGAATCATATACATTATTTCGCATCGGTCTGATGCCTGTTTATGTAAGTGTATTTTGTGTACATTTAAAATGTCATAAATAGACTTACGGGCTGCCTTATTGCAATATTCGAATATTTATTCGAGATTTTCTGGCAATGCAATTGCCTCATCTCTCTGTGTATACTCTATCTCTTTCTGGTTGCAGCATTTTGTAGTCATTAATTGCGAACATTTGAATTAATTACCGAAAAATGTTTCTAAACATTAACATTTTGGGGAAAATTTTCTTAAGGAAGAGAGGGTGACTGATGGTTTAGGGTAAGGGGAGGTGGTTGTCCGTCATCATTGGAAAGCCATAAAATCGGTTTGTGTGGGAAAATGAAATGGGTTAAAACAAAAGGTGCAAACTGCTTGTAATAAAATTTTTTCTTTTTTTTTGCCTTTTGGCCAACGAAATCTTTAGTTTACTTAAATTCCATTGGTCGTGTACAATTGTTATTTTTAGCTGGATTTAACTATATACATATATATATATGTAGATATATGTTTATATATATGACTAATTGCCAACAAATAAACAAAAGGAAAAGCAAACGAAATTTAGCAATTTCTTTTGCTTTCCATCAACTGAAATCGAAGAAAAAGCGAAATTCAATGAAATGCAAAAGAAAATGAAAATAAAAACGAGTAAAATCAATTGTTTTCATTTCATTTCATCTTTGATCTGTTTCTGTTTGTTTTAATAAAGAATAACTGTTTAGGAAAATAAATTGAGAATTTAATATACGACGATTGATTTAAATTTTCAGGCAGAGTGTTGCAAGAAATGTTGCACATGTTTGCTCCGAATGAATACGATTAACATTAGCATTTAGATTATCGGTGAAGTAACCACAAGGTTATATATACACTCATACTTATATATAGTAACTTGACAAGTCTACCATTAAAAGCAATATAATGTAATCTGAAAGTAAACTCCAATCAAGCACATAAATCTTCCGGATTTATGCCTTTAGTCAAGTTAATTCTTAAAATATCTTTTGTGAAATTATTTCAGGTTAGGTTTAAATTTATTGAATTATAAATCTCATACTATATATTCATGACCATCATAAATTGTTTCCTCTAACTACTAGTCCTGGTTCCGAAGTTGTTGAAAAATAGTGACTCAACTATATAAGAAGTTTATTATTATTGTTTGGTTTATTTTGTTGTCCTTGAAATACTTTTTATTTGTAAACTGTTGTGTGTCTCAGCAATATATATTTTGTGCAATCATTTTAATAATATTGGCATATGCTTCATCTCAATTGCTGCACTTGCTCTGTCACTCTTCGGCCACTGCCTTTATTCAATTATAATTCAATTTACACAGAGAGGCCAGCATCTCCATAACAAAGATCCTCCTTCTCCTCCACCCACACCCACACCCACACACACTTCACATATGTATGCATGCTGAATATCCCTCCAGGACTCCGGCTTTGTCCAGTTTTTAAGTGTTCGTTTTACCAATATGTTTTCTTTTTTTATTTTTTTGTTCTTTCGTTTATTGAAATGAAAATTTCATTCATGACGCTTCTTTATTGGCTCATGCCGTTGACTGACACTCGCTTGTATGCGTATCAATTAATCACTTTTCAGTGCCAGCCCCCCCCATTGATGCCCCCCTCCCCTTTTATCCACTAGCCATAAATGACCACCAAGTGATTGAATCAATGTCCATCTGGCGAAAAAACGAAAAAATTTTCAACCATTTCCCATTGAGCCTTTTTTTTTTTTTTTGCTATTTCTTTTTCATTTCTGACAAAGTTTTGCACTCGTACAATCCGTAAACATAATTGATGGGCTGCGGCTACCAGTGTTTCCGTCCCCTTCTCCGGTTCTCCGGTCTTCCCTTTATTTTTGCCGAGTTTTATTCGTCAGCGTATTAAGTTTAATTAAATGTGCGCACACATGACGCCCTCCTTGGAAGGCATTTGAGGTCTTTGGGCTTGTGTATTCGAAAGCAATTTAGTTGAGTAAACGCAGACACTTCATTGAATTTTAATATGGAACTGTCTTTTAAAAACATGTCTCTGGCTTGCCATCCCTACGATATGGCCATATCCAACAGCCAAGGATGACTCCCTACAGACAAAGAGGCGTGGGAGGGGAAGAGCAAAGGCACTCTGACAATTTAGAGCAGAAAACTAACTATGTTAAAGGCAGACAGAACAAAATCGTACAAAACAAAACAGAATGTTACGCATTTTCAAACCGAACTGAAAACATCAATATCTTAATACTCTACCTTTTGAGGATATATATAAGATAAACATACATATGTATATATGTATGTACATATGGCATGCACATTATTCATTCAACACAAATCATTTTGATTTATGTGGCAAGTGAATTAGATTTGCATTTCAAATTTAACGAGAAACATGGTGAAAATAAATTTAGTTATGTTTGATTTACATACATAAATAAATATGTTATTAAACCATAGTTTTAATTGTTAACTTTGGAACATCGTTTAAGCGAATAAACAACAGTTGAATCTACAATTCTTTTATTCCTCTAATAAAGTTAAAAAATTACATTTTTATAGTGTAAACATTTCTCATTTCTCTTCTACAGCTGTTGGCACATAATCTTTTATTTTCATTTTGAGGACAAAACTATTCTATATGGAAATTTCTATTGTTAATAAACGAATTTAGAACAAATGAAATTTCAATATTATTTTCCATTGAATTCTCTTAAACTTTAAAAGAAGTTGTACCAAAGGGAAACTTTATATTGCCAGATTATATGCAGAGTTTGGTTTTTAGTTACATTTAAGATTGAGGGGTAAAGTGTATACTTATATCGTATATATATATATGTATATGTTTGAATATATGTCGACCTGTCAGAAGACCTGCTTCCTTCATGACTAAGTTATGACACCTTCTGTTGCTAATGCATGCCCAGACACAGACCTCAGACCCGGATTCTTGTCGACTGTTTGCTGTCATGTTTTGGTGAAGAGCTTCACGTATGCCTGTGGGTGGGCTTAAACACGTACTTAAAGCCAACACCAACATGCATTTATGCATGCTAACACACACACACACAGACATAGATACTCACACACAAAATGGAGATACTAAATATCTATCTATAGTCACCGCCTGGATGCTTGTTATGGAGTAACAATAACAACGTGACAGAAATCTACAACAAAAGGCACAAGAGAAATTCTCTACTCAAGAGTATGCCATTAAATGTCATTGATATCTGTCCCACTACTCCCTCCCCCTCAACCACTCCATCCACAAATCTCTCCTTCAGTTTAATAATAACCTTTTGAGATTTCAATAAGGATACACATTTTGGGTTAAACTATAATTTCCAACCCAAATGCCACTTGTTCTATATTCCTGCCCGCATTTAGTATAATCCTTAAGATCTCTTTTGGCCTTTTTGCTTGATTTTGAACTTTTTGAAATTAATAAAATGCCGCTACTCCACTCCATTTAATTCTTACCTCCTTTTGAGGCACTAAATGTGCGCAATCTGTCCACATCCTCATCATCATCGTTGACGCGCAGGTGATGCATGTTCATGGTGGGCACGTCCAGAAAGGCGTTCGATTTCCTATGTCCTGAAATGTAGTTGACAAATGTTTATAAATTAAACATCAAACGAAATAAATATATATATACATATATATGTTTAACCAATTCTCATATGGGAAATCACTAAAGAGAATCTCTAATGGAAAGAGCTTCTTCTCAAGTTAATTTAATAAAATTTCAAGTCAATTTTTGTACAAATTTCAATCGTTCTGTCAGAAATGTCTCTTGTCCTGTCACAAATTACATTAAAAGTTAGTTGAACAATTGTTGGTCGTCTCTTACACCTTAGACATCTGGCTAAGCCGTCGCCAAACTCCTGCTGTTAGCCACTAAACCATTTATGGTCAATTTTCCACTGTCTTAGCCAATATTCTCCTGCTGCGAGCAATTTGGTTGAGAGCTTCCCGTGTCGTGTCGTTTCTGTTACTGTTTTTTTTTTTTTTGGTTTTTATGTGTACATAAAATATCAGAACTCAGCACTTGGCTAATTTGTTGTCGTCACAACATTTGATAGCTTCACTGGTGACTTGGCTTAGTCCGGGACCCATTAAAGCGAGTCTCTGCGTTGAGTCTCTTAGCCATCTATGAATATGTCTTACCGTGTGGCTGTGGTCGTCTCTGGGAGAGTTTACGTCTTTGCGGTGGCGTCTCTGTTTCGCTAAGTCGCGGCTCACTGGTGCAATATGAACGCGTGTCCTGTAGCGTATGTTGCTGCTGTTGTTGTTGCTGTTGGGCCTGATTGCGACGACGAACCTGCAAAATGGCAAAGCAATGAAATGAAATTGTTAAACTGATAAATGTGGAAAACTTTCATTCATTTAAAACGATTACAATTCATCTATCAATGCGAATTGCATTCCCCAAGGCCATCAGGTCTTTGATTTATGGATTGCCGCAAGAATTTGGCTTTTACATTTGCCCTTTTGGCAAATTGAGTGAGAAATTAAATTGCATTTGTTTGCCACAGAAAACAAATATTGTTAGCATTCTGCATCAATACACATAATGAATATTAAACGTTAATTGAACATAATTAATAATCAAATAATTCATATTGTCCATTTTGTTAATAAATATTATAGATATTAAAAATTGAGCTTTGAGCTAGAGCTGAAATCTAATGTTAAAGATGGGAGACTTAATGTTGATTATAATAGAAAGAATTTAATATTGATTATAATATTTCGAAGAAAATGCCATAAGAATTATTTAATTCGAGCATATATCCCAATTCACTAAAATTTATTAAAGGATTTAACTAGCCCTTTGTTTTGTCACACTTCGTTGTTTTCTGTTTTTTCTTAACCTCAACTCCGCTCCTGTTAATTTATAATACCATAATTTATCGAATGAGTTGACATTTGGCACGTTTTGCCGTCTGCATTTGCCTTTGGCACAGCTTCTAGGCGACGTCGATCGACGGCCCTTTCCCTTTCCCTTACTTCATCCTATCCGTTTCAGATATATATATGTATATACATACATATATATAGCATTGTATATATATAAATGTCAAGGTTAAACGGGCCGGACACTTGACAGTACGTAATCGCTAAAGGTGGTGGCCTGGGTGGGTGGGTGTCCACTCAAAATGCAATCAGCTAAGCATTTGTTTTGCACCACAAAAGTTTGCCTTGCCCTAAATCCTAGATCTGTTGACTGACTGACTGAGTGACAGCCTCCTAACCGAGACTCTGGCTCAGTCTCAGTCTCAGCCTCAGCCTCAGGACGGAAATGTGTCAGCGACACGACGAAAAACTAATTTCAACACCTGTCTCCGTTTCAGTGTCTATCGACGGCAGCAGCTTCTTTGGAAACTTTTTCCTTTTTTTTTTTGGTCCACATATAGTACATGGGAAAATGTCCAACTTTGTTAGCCCACTTCCGTTTCGAGAGGGATACGATATGAGTATTCCTCAGTATGTTGAAATGTTGCACGCCGGAAGCGTTTGTTACCATCGCGTTAGCTGTCAAGTGGCCCATGGATTTAGGCCACGATGAGAGTTTAGTGAGCCCTAACACTCACCAATGGCAAGGGATGGTGAGGGATGGTGAGGGGAGTGGAGTGAAAAGGGCCAAAAAGGGCGGTGAGTTGGAATGGATGGCGTTGGACCGGCCATTAGGCAAGCTGTCAGTGTAAATGTTTTGCCTGTTTATTTAGTGGCCGCTTTTTGCGCTTTTTATGGCCAACAAGCACACCACCAATACATATACACACTCACACATACACACACACACACACACACACACCATTACATGAGCTCTCGTGACCAGTAATTGCTCGTGTCTTTCTTCCTCCAGTGCGCCTTTATGTTTACTTGCTCCACTTTTGCCTGTAACTCTGACTTAATCAAATATTCTTGCATCGACTTGGTTTTTGGTTATAGACAAGTATTTGCTATTTGGTTTTTGATGCAGTCAACAAGAGACTTTGCTTGGCATAATTAATTACTTCCTGCCTTTATTCGATTGTCCTTTTCATCCATCCTTGTCTTCAATTTGCTGAACTGAGACAATTTAATCCCCCAATTAGTCCTTCTGCTACAAAATTGTCTTACTGTAGTTTTTATCTTCTTACTGTCTTGGTATTATAATTTATATATATTTTATATATATGCAGCAACAATTGTCATCAAAGACTGAACAAACTTAATTCAATAAATTCTATGTATTTATTTATTTATTATATATGTATATGTATGTATGTATATGTATTTGTTCAGACTCTGTTTTTGATTAGACTCTAACAATTGTTGGTAGCTATTGACAATTGTTTCCAACAGGATAACTTTATTATATAGATACCGTAGAAAGGATTAATAAAAATAAATGAAACCAGAAATGATACAATTTCTGTTTTAGCCATATTTTCTCACCATTTTCATGAAATTTATTCTGCAGCCTTAACTTATTTTATTTGGAATATCATTGGACAGATAAATTTATATTTCGAAAATGATATTCTTTCAATTTCTGTTAGACAAATTTAATATTTGACAAATTTAAAGTTTTTATCTAAAGAACTGTTATTTATTAGAGTTATTATTTCTTACAGTATTGACTAAAAGTTGCTCACATTTCAATTATTCATTTATAATTATTTTAAAATTTCTTATATAAATTCCTTTTGGTCTGCCACTTTGATATCTGTTGTTTGTTTCACAAATATTTGTTTACAAAATGAAATATTTTATTTTTATTTCTCATCTTAAATTTAGCTTTTCAATGCCTTCATTTTTCCCATCTTACTCCTGTCATTTCCCGGTTTTTTTTTGCCTAAGTTTTCGTCTGGTTATGATGCAAAGTGCTTCATGAAAGAGACAGGAGAGGGGGGAGAAAACTTATTATGGCATCGACAGTACTTGTACTACAAAGTTCTTAACATTCTTTTTTTTTCCTTTCTTTTCTTTGTTTTGTTGCTTAGATCTGTGATTCAGTGACTTCCCTTGAAACAAACCAAAAGTCATTTCATTTCGTAGTCTTGCTTCTTTTTTTTTTTTGTATTTATGTAGCAGCGAACTCATTACAGCCACGCCCACAGTTACGCCCATGTATGTGCGTGTGTAATGTAATGTGATGTCGCTGTCGCAGTCTTGGAAACTTTTTCTATATAAATTACCAGCTTGGGGCACAGGAGCATCAACAGCATCAACAGCATCAAGAGCGTTCCGTTCCCTGTTGTCATCATGGGCAATGTTTATCAGGACATTTTTAGCGCTCGCTGATGCCTGGTGTTCTCTTTTTCACATTGCACATCGTTTTGTGTGCTAATAATGCCATCAGGAATAAGGAACAAGGACCAAGAAACAGGGCAACTCATACGCAACGTATGTCACGACAACGTGTTCAGAGCTCCTTTTGTCTGGCAGCAGCAAAAGAAATTGAATTTGGCCAGAACATAATTCAATTTACACTCCCTTACACACACACACACACATGGACACACACACACACCTACACACATCAATTGAGTTTGAAGTTCAAGGAGAAGTCATCATCATCATCATCCGACCCAGATCTTAAATCTTGCTGACAAAAAAAAAAGAAAACGATTTTTCGAAGTGACACTAATTTATATATTTAGTTCCAATTTTAGAATATTTAATAATATTTCTTAACTTATGAATAATAATTATTGATATTAATAATTATTTCTCCCTATATAAATTTCGCTTTCCATTCAGTTTAATAATATTTTTATAAGAGATACTAAATTTTGAAATGGAACCCTTTCAGAAACCTTTCAGGGTGTCCCAAAATTAAAAGTTATATAAATTGTCTACAGTTTAGTCTACAGTTCAATTTATCATATACTTTTCCACTTTTCTCCGACTATATACAATAATTTAGAATTCTAAAACAAAAATGGAACCCGAAACTTTACCTAGATCACCACCGAAAACGTTCTCAAACTTCGAATTGAGAACTGCACCGAAAACTGTTGTGACAATGCTTTTAAATCCAAGTGACTCCCATATAAGTGTCTCGGAGAGCCTTATTCGTCCAGCTGTAAGCGAACTCCGACATAGTCATGAACCGGAATCGATATTCCTGAGGGCACTGCTCCGTATGGAGAATGATTTCAATACATACTACGCTATCTGGATTAAGGAAATGGTGGCTCAACGTAATGCAGCTGATAAGTTATGGCATTTGACTCAACATTATATGATTTTTATGCAGATAGATAAGAATTGCAAGTGCCCACAGAATTATGCCATTGAGAGCGAAGAGTCTATCATTAACAAATATCATCAACAATATCAAATTATAATGAATTCGAATAAGGTACTGCATGTTTCAATTAACGAAATGCGTCCCGATCTCTTGATGTTCCGCAAGGTATGGCAAAAATTAAACTTGAAGGACGAGACACCGTTCATTGTTGGCGATGCCTTTCACAAGCCAGTTCAGTTCTTTATTGATTTGGTGGAGGAGTTGTTCAATTTTTTCCATGCGGTATATTTAAAACTGGATTGTGCGGCACGTCAAGTGGATCCATTGGATTTGAGTAGCGTGGAATACTATCAGAAATTACTGGAGCCTTGCGAGGAATTTGATGAATATATGAAACACAATCTTAGCTATTGCCGATGCTTATCTTTGCCAGTTAAATGCGAACAGTACATAACACAGTCGAAATCGAAAATTGTCAACGAGTATGCCAAACGGGCACAAAAGAAACGATGTGCCCAGCGTTTGAATCGGATTGTCAAGGGAGCACTTCCGGAGCCTGACAGCAACATGCAGCTAACGGGTAGTAACTTTGATCCCGATTTGGAACACCAAATGCAGCGTCAACAGCAACTCATGTCCAATATAATCCTGGCATTCACGCCTTCATAATTTTACATATGGAATTGAAGCATCAGAAAATCTCGATTAGGAATATATGTGTGTACATATGTTAATAATCTGCTACAAATTGCACTTTTACGTGCATGAAAAATAAAAAAATTTATGGAACTATCGCAAATGCTATTCCAGTTTGTTGCACGCAAGGGATTACATTTACTCTTTCCATTTCATTACAATATTTCTAACTAATGCAGCAGATTGACTTGCACGATTAACCGCTAACCTTTATAACCTTCCAGCGAAAGAACGTTATGTAATCGATTTAAAAGTGACGGTAATTTTACATGCTGCAGCAACGCACGCAACGCTGTAGATGGCCTTTTCTGAGAGTGAGTGCGCTTTTCCAATAGTTTTGATGATGCCCCAGGAAAGATATCGTTTGATTTATCATTTATTTTAACATAGCATAGAAAGTTTTACTCTTTACGAGTAGGTGTGTTCCATGGGCGATAATTCAGGTCACCGACAAATCGAAACATTGGGCCTTCTGCCAAGAAACACAAAGAAAATGGTTTTGGGGCTGAAGGGGAAAACTCCCAAAAATACATTGTGAAAATGTGCAAATATATATTACCATATACAATTGAAAACTACTTTGTAAAAAAATATTATTTGCACGAAATAGAAGCAAAGTGACAGGCGACAGGCGAGACAAGCAAAGCATGACATTTTATACTACTAAATACATATGTGGAATGTATGTCAAATATCTAAAGATATATGTACTTACCGATCTGGCACCCGAAGTGATGCGGGCACTTTGGGATCGCGTGGCCGGCCGGCGACGACGATAGCCAGGAGTGCCGCCCTCGGGCGTGGCACTGCCCGAAACGGAGGGCATATTATGAATGACCGTCTCAATGCTCGCCCCCGTGGCACAAATGGAGGCGCTGCGTGTCTTCTTTTGCATGCGATGATGCATTGGTGAGATGTCGTCCACCATGTTGCTAATGTTGCTGTTGTTGCTGGTTGCTTGGTTGCTGTTATCCTTGTCACTTGGGAATTTAGATTGGACTTATCCTCTACTGTGTCTGCTGGTGCTTGTAAAATGAAATTCTAATTGCCAAAAGCAGCTAAGAGTTTCTCTACTTTTGTGCTGAACTATGCATTTCGTGTTGTGGTTCTTGTTGTGGTTGTTCTAGTGGATGTTGTTTTTGTTGTTGTTGTTGTTGTTGCACGAATGGCAATCGTGGTGCATAATTCATAATCTGAGTTTTTGCTTTGGTTTGCTCTGCAAAGAAAAAACAAAACGACAAAAGAAGCAGAGAACAAACGGCAAATGAAAATAAGATTTAAATAAAATTTCAAATTAAAATCACAGATTTCACAAAATATTTCTCCTCTTGGCCAAGTTGGATAAAAATAAACCAAGCCAAAAGACACGAGAAATGGAAATAGGAGAGAGCGAGAGAAATAATAAAGAAAACGAAAGGAATGGAAATAAAAATCTGTAGCAATGTGGCAGCATCTAAATATTTGTAACAACATGCAACATAATTTGCTATGTGATTTTTCATTTCGCTTTCAGCCATTAAACATAAATATTTCTCTCTCTTTCTCTCTGAGTTTGTTTTTCTCTTTTTTTTTTTCTTCTTTTTTTCGGTTTGGTGTGTGTTTTTGTGTACTCTAACAATTTATTTTTAAACACGTTTCCACTTTTCACGCGTCTAAACCAAAAACTGGGTCACTCATGCAAACGGACACAGACCGGACCCCAGACCACACACACACACACACTCACACACTCACTCACACACTCACTCACACACTCACTCACACACACACTCATTTGTGGAACTGGTAAATAAATGTTGATGTACTCCAAAGGCAGTTAAGAGGGTCTGAGGAGGGGGCTATCATAAATATGAATGGGTTTCTCTAAAAGGTGTCCCTATATTTGGTTATCCTCCACAAAATCAATCAAAAGAAAAGGTTTTCGTTACGAGAAGTCTATGCTTTGAGAGATATACTCCCTTGGGATGAATATTTAACATATTTTATATGTGTTACGATGCCAATCATTTGATTGCCATAATGTTTTGATGGGGTTTCACTGTGATACCCTATAAGAATTGCCAAAAATGTATGCAACAGACTGAAGAGAGAAAGATTGTTGATATATAAGATATTTTAAAAAGATATTAATAATTAATAATTTTAAACAATATAATAACTTTATATCTCTTTTACTACTTGAAGGTGTTTCCAACCTAGTCCTTTTTTTTATATTATATCTTTTATCAGGCAGGGTATCAAAAGGTTGACACTTTGCCTTATTTTAAACAGATTCAACTGCCTCTATCATATATATAAGAAAGAATTCCAATTGCTTCATCACCATGACTCTGCTCACACCCTTTCAATCGGGGCAATGACGTCTATTCAAATTCTTCCTCTTTCAAGTGTCCGCTGTATTTTTAATCACGTAGTCTTTAAAAAACACAGAACAATATATAAAAGAACTAAAAATAACAATTCTTTTGCATCATCAACGGATAAGAGCGAATGAGTGAAACGAAAAGGAACGCAACTTTCTAAACATTTCACAATTAATGATGTAAATAAAGTATTTTTTTTCTTCCATCTTAGTTTTTCATTGATGTGCAGGAATCTTTGAAAGTTGCCAACTGAGTGAGCGGCAGGCAATGCGGAAACACATTGTTGCGTGTTGCAAGTTCCAATGGAAAACTGCAGTTCGCATCTTACAAGTACTCCCAGTCTCTTAGTCTCTCTAATTGACACTAATTGCCATTTGCAGGATCTTGACAAGGAAGCGAAATGAAATCCATTTCTCAGCGGACCTTAAGGCAAATTTCTGCACTAAATTCAATTTTCTCTATAAAGAACAAGAACAGAAACAGGAACAAGCACAAGAACAAGAAGTTGAAACAGACGATGATGATGTCTATGGTAATCAAAACATATTTGTAATCTATTTAGGATATATCCCCTCCTCTCTTCTATCTTTTCCCCCGCTAATACATGCATCATTATTTGACGGACGTCCTGAGGACTCTCCATTGGCCTTAATTGAATTATGTGCAAAACCCAAGCAAGTTAGGTAGTCAAAATTTAATGTGATATTTTATGATTCCAACATAATTTATAAATGTTGCTTTATACTAGCTAAATGCCGAAATGCCGTTACATTTAAAGCATTAAAATTGAATTACTTAAGTTTCATTCTTTGGGATACTAAATTGAATTAGAAATCTAAAAAATGTTGATCTAGTCAAAAATTATGAAACTTTTTTACGTTTTAAAGAGCGAAAGCAAGTTTGTATAGAAAAAAGCAGCCCTCTAATTTAATGGCTTTGAAGAAACTTTCAATGTGACTTTACGCTTGATTTGCCAAACCTAAAAACCAGTGATGCAAGGAGCAGGCAAAAAAAAAAAAAGCTAGAAAAGGGTACACAGATGATTTTGGGATGGGCTTCTTTCTCATCCAGCTGACCTATTCAGTCGTGCATGAAACTGCGTGTACCACAGATGAAGTTGTCGTTGCGGTCCTTACTTTCATCCTTTACCAACGCCATTGTCAGCAAATCCTCCTCTAACCATCGATTCAATCTAACTGTACTCGTGTATACTGCGTGCGTGGTGGCTTCTGCCTTGTTTGCATTCAATTCATGCCCCAGGCTTCGGACTAAAGAGTAATAACAACAACAGCTACACAACAGTAGCATAAGGCCAACATAGAACCATTAGTAGAAATCTCTACTCTCTAATTGACCGACATAGAAACAGCAACAAATACTAGACTCAGACCTTCTATGTTGATTGGCCTTTGTTAGGGATAAGGCCTTTAAGGGACTTGTTTTTGTTGTTTGTTTCTATTTTTTTTTTTGTTGTGTTGATTTTGGTTTGGGTTACAGTCATTACAATTCATTTTCATATGGGAACATTCCATTTTATTAGAATCAGGCCAGCTCGAACCAACCAACATGGCCAAAATGATGACAGCTGTGTGTGATTCCAAGTAACTTAAGTTATCAGCGAGAAGTTAAGATAAACCTCCAAAAACAACAACAACAACAACAGAAAAAAGGCGATAAACGTGGCTTTGATATGGCCTGATCGACCGTTCGTTCGTTCGTTTATTCATTCGCTAACACCTGCCCTTTTTTCTATCCATGCACGGTTGAAAGGGGAAAGCCAGCCCCAATGTTGCTCAACTGAATGGAAACTCGACAACAATTCAGCTAATAGCATGAGAAGGCAAAAAGTAGGGTGGGGGGGAAAGAAATTGAACAAGCTCTTAGCGACAGTTGCGAAAAAGCTGCAGGGATTTTTTTTTTGCAACATGCAAATTTAATGAATAGGGTCGGTTATCTACTTAAGACTAATACGGACTTATTACCTTACCGCAACTAACAACTCAATCAAAGTCTAAGAAGTCTTAAACTAAACTCAGAGATATTGGTTTAAAAGAGAAAACTAGAAAGGATTAGTTTTTCAGTGTTATTAATATTTAAATTAAACGTACTTTAGAGTTTGTTCTTAAGCGCTTTACAGCACTGCAATGCGCTTTGCAACACTGCAATACTTTACAGTCAGCTGTTGTTATTAATAGTTTCACAATTAGTGAATTTGTAAATAAGTGTGCAGTTTGTGTTTACTTGTAAATTAAATAAAGAGTAACTAATTTATCTCAAATAACGGCACTAATACAATATTGGCAGACATTTTATCGTATACGAGTACAGTGTGTTGTCTTTGCTGGAGAAAGTGAAATTGTAGCTTTCAGAGACTTCAAAAGACATTCATAGATTCTCAGTTACCAAGGATGGCTTTCATCTCTCCAGGTGAGTAATTTGGAAATCTTATTTACTATTTCCCTACTATTCGACATTTCAATGCCATTTCATTGGAATATCATTCGTTAGAAGGCCTTTCAATATATGTACATACATAATACCTGGTATGCTTCTATTTGTTGTTCTTTCTCATTGTTTTTCAGAATTCGCTTATAAAAAATTAATAAAATACATAATTAATGTTACATTAGGACTCATGTAAGAGAATTCATGGTTGCCCAAGTGACCTAGTTTCACAGAGACACTTGAATAGAAGAAAGAACTAAAATGAAAACCTTGGCTATATTCAATAGATTTGAGCTCTTGAGGCTTAAAGCTTGATCTGCTTATTGAATGGAAAAAGTTTCAATTCTATTGTGCTTTCTACACACTCACCTGCAGGTAGTTCCGTTACAAAAGGAAAAGAGAGCGATAAAGAAGTATTTTTTCACACACATATTTGTGGCCAATTGTTGTTAGTTTGCCAGAGGTTGTTTTGTCTAAATGCCTATCAAAGGCACATACATACATACATACACTCATGCATACATACATACATACATATGTGCTTTTCTTCTGTTGTCTGACCCTATTGCTCTTTCCTTCTATTCATCTATGTATGTATTCCTCTCTCTGTCTCTCTCACAACGAGTACTAACTATGTTTGGCTCCTTTGAGCAACGTTAACATTTTTATCGCTTTTTTTTCCAATGTCACCGTCACCTGTTGGATGCAGTCGGTGATAAAATTAATTTCAATGGGCCACAGGTTGCTGCTATAGGTCCCTGGCTTTAAAGGTCATGGACAAAAGAAAACAGAAATGAGAGGTGGGGAATAACAGAACAAGTAAGAGAGAGAAAACACCAGCATTTTCTTGTCATTTATCAACATGAAATGCTCAACTTTTTATTCCATTTATAAACATACACATATACAAATATATGTATATGTTTTTCATTTGAAATAAGACAAAAAAAAACAAAATTAAGTTGGTTTGTTTTTTTTATGTTTACCAATAAAAACATATTTGTGATGTTTAAATAAATTATCTTGCATTTAGTTGTGACAAGTCGCCACACTCTTGGCAAAACGCAAAACATCTGTGTATTCTATATATATATATTATATATATATATATATAAGTGTAGATAGAAATATGTGAGGATTTGTGTTTCATCAAAACGAAATAAATTTTTGTGATATAACCATTAAATTACCAAAAATCCCCCATTGGTCACAGAGAGCAAATCATTTTACAAAGGAAATGGCTTATTTTGTTGATGGCCGAACTTGAAATGCTCTGCATTAAAATACTGAATAGGGAATCAAAAGTATAAGTGTATATTCATGTGTGTATAAAATTGAATAATTCTCTTGTATTAATCATTAGTAAATAATCCAAATATCTGACATTAACAGAATATTTTATGGTATTTTATAAATTCGAAATATAAAGTATTCAAAATAATTGTGGCGGAAATCTTGTAGAATATTTAAAATTGTTTTTCTTATAGATATATTGTTAATTGACATGTTTAAGCACTTGCAAAAAATTTTTATTATAGAAGCTAAAGGTTTCAAATGGATTTATTTCTATGTATATTTTCAAAGTTTTCAAATAATTAAAATATCATTAATTATTCTATTCTACTTTAAGATTTTTCAATGTGATACATTCATATACTATATTTTAAACATTATTCTTACATTATTATATTTGGTTAAGGGTTAAGGGTAGTTATAGTTATTCACAATTTGTAGATTCACCGATTAACATTCGTTTTGTTGACGACCCGACATTCTCATTCACATTTTGGTTTATAGGATATAAAAATGGAAATTTTTCTTTGCTTTTAATGGCTGGGTTATTTCTAGTTTATCTCAGGGCTTATCATTCAATAAATCGATGATGAGACAAGAGGTAGGCGACAGGCTGTGTTTCTAGATTTTATTTTTGTCAAAGATTTTCCAAATCGCTGCACAAATCGTGCTCAAGGGCAGGATTATGGCGCTTCATACAGGCACCGACACAGGAAGAAAGAGAGAGATAGAGACAGATAGCGGGCGAGAAAGAGAGAGAGAGCATTCTGTCTGCTTAGTTTAAACTTAACGTCTTTTATGATGATTATGATTAAGGCATATGTGTGGTGTGGTGTGTGTGTGTCAGAGTGTGGGTTTCTTCCACCTTTGGTCCTGCTGCTACTGGTCCTGTTACTGCCATGCTTGCATGTTGTGAATTTTTCTTTCAGGATGAGCTCCAATTGCTTGTTATTTTCAATTTTAGATTGCCGCCTGCCTCTGGGGCGCAGATGTTTACACAAAAATTCACTTCATTTAGTTTTTGACAGGATAAACACGAGTATACTCCAAAGCTGCTTTGAAGTCCTTATCCAGCTGTGTGTTTGAGTGTGTGTGTGTGTATATCTGTGCGTCTGTGTGCCATAATTAACTAAAGTCGATGCCTTTTCGGCAAGCCTGATAAATGGAGGAAATTCACAATTTTCTTAATATCTTATTGTTCCAATCAAAAGCAAAAGAAAAAAAAAGGAAACACCATATGTGTGTCTGCTTGTGTGTGTATTCTGGAGAAAGTTCTTTTCTTTGATTTCACATACTCGAAATACTTGGGGGCGTGTTCTTTTTGTTTTTTGTTGGATTTTTTCATTTACTTCTTGTGGAAATTGATTTGGCTTAAAGTAAAGTGAAAATAAAAGCTTTAAATGCCATAAAGAACAAAGAACTGATAGAGATTTAGCCTAACGACTTAAGTTTTGTATCTCTCCCACATTTTTCCCCTCTCCCTCTCCTTCTACCGGTATCTCTTTGGTCCTTTACACTTACATTATCTTCGTGTATGTGTGTGTGTGTGTGTGGGTAAATATTTATGTTAGTTTTGAGGTTGTCTAGCGGAAATGTTGTTTGACATACTCTCACTTCTCCATACACAAGTATTTCCCAACTCAATTGTCACTATCAGTTCAGGACTTTAGTCACGTTCCTGCGTAGCCATAGAGAAAAAGGATACTCTAAAGTTTACAAAATTTATGTAATGTACCGAAGAAACCTTTTAAGTAATAGAAACTATATTTCGCTCTATGACTGTCGGGATCTTGGAAAGGTCAAAATTTTGAAAAATATATTTAAGTTAGACGATTCTCTTCATAAGGTCAAGATAGATAATGGTTTCTGTAATGCATTATATATTATATAATATACATATATGAAAAGTACAGTTAGTAAATTCGTACATTCATCTATCTATTATCTATCTATTATTTCATTGTAGATATTTAAAGGCTTTAAAGTGTATAAAATATATATTTATTTTTAGGCACTTGGCAAACCTTTTATCACTTGAACAGTTGACATAAGGTATCTGAAAGTCGGTGCTCCTATATCGCCCACATTTTGCCCTTTGTTCTTTCCATTCGTCTCTTTTTTTTTTTTTTTTTTTGGCATAGTTCAAAAGGGAACATTTTCATGTTCAACATTCAGGACGACAGGACAAACGAGAGAGGCGACAGTGTCAACTACAACTACAATATTTTTCCTCTTTTCACTTGCTACATATTTTTGCATATTTTTTCTTTTTTTGGGAGAACAGACAATGCCGCGACAACCTGGACACAAAAACCCAGCTCATCCTGCTCTTGACATGACATTTTGGAACCTGGCTGAAACTAGGGACAGCAAACGATGCTGAAGGGCTTTTTCCGAGTGTGAGTGTCATATGCTTCTGGTCACTAGGTAGGGGGGTAGGGAGGTTTTATGCAGCTGCTGTTATGTTTATGCCCAGGCTCCTTTTAATTGAATTTACAATTTTTGGTTTCATGGGGGATAGCCTAAAAGCATGCAACGAATTTCATTATTTGCGGTCTACTCCCCGATTCTTTTGTAATGGAATTAGTTGGAAAATTTGATTTGCCATAAAAGCCAAGGTGCCGACTATATGTTGCATATATGCAAGTGGGTGTGGTTGCAAGTCGCGTACCGCCTCCACTGAATACACACACACATACATACATACATACACTGACATTTTAGTTTAATTGGCAAACAGAGCATTGAGTAGTTCTGCATTGCAGCTAAATCAAATGTTGCTATTGCTTTTGTCGTTGTTTTTGTTGTTGTTATTGTCATTGCGGTGCCATTGTGGTGGCTAAGTGGATTGGTGGCATGGTGGGTAAACTGTGTATGAGTGTGAGTGTGTGCTGTGCTGTGTGCTTTGATTAGTCCCAGGTCAATGGGGAATTGTATGACGATTTTTATCGGCCATGATTGGTAGCAATGTTTTTTTTCTTTTTTTTTTTGGTTTCCCTTTTTTTGTTGATTGAAATAAGAGCATTGCTAGTGGAAAACATTTTCACTGTCCTCCACTTTTCTATCTAAATGTGATTTTCTCTTTTTAGTTAGAGATTTTGTGGGCCCAACTGCAGGCTTATAAATAAATCAAATTTTTAATTTAATTCAACTATTAAAGTAGATTTATGCAGCTTTGCTGATTTTTAAATTTCACAAGTGCAGAGGATAAAAATATGTCCCACACTGGCTAATGAAACTATTATAGTATCACCTGCTATAAAAAATGCATGACATTTCATAAATATAAAATTTTTTCTTCATAACGCTTACTATTTGGTGGGGGAAGAGATTCTAATGACTTGATTTCAACTTAAACATAATATAAAAGCTTTAAAATTAACCGTCTGTATTAAAAGTTAGAGCACGAGCCATAAAAACTTTAACTTAAATTAATAAATGGATTGTGCTTGACTGTTTTTTCATTACAAGCATTAAAATTTATTATTTTAGTTTTAAAAGACATTTCTTCATTATCTTTGCTGCCTTTTCCTAGTTTGAAATATTTCATTTCGTAGATTAATATCTTTTATAAGTCAATTTCGACTTTGCAATTCGAAATGTCAGTGTCATTTATTTCGAAAACTTTATTTTTACGAAGTTTTTTAATTGTTTAACATTTCTCATTTTAGATTAACGTCCATTTACTATATAATATCATAGAATATATTAGATATGTGTTTAGGTTCTTTTGCCACGTTAAATGTCTTAATATTCGTTTAATCTTTTTAAAATTTAATTTCGAATTCCTTCGCTTTTCAATGGCTTTATGTGCTGGATTTTAGTTTCGATTCTTGAGCCGTGCCCTTAAAAACCATTTATCTTGTTACATGCCTTAAAAATTGATTGTAATTTAGCCATTTCTCCCACGAGAGGGTTCCAAATGCTTTATGGCACCCAAAAGACTTTGCTTTTCTTTGAAATAATCATTGCAAATGCGATTCACTAACATTTCATTGTTTGTGTCTCTGTTCTTTTGCTTCCCTTCTTCGTTCTTTTTTTGTTGTGTATTTTTATTTGCTTTAGCTGGACACAAAAACACACTCTTTCACACATACACACACACATATATACATATATATACACACACAAAATGTTGCAATAAACTCAGCTGCTGCTGGGTACGGAAAAAGTCAGCGTTGAATATTTAATGCGCCTTTTTTGGCATAGGCTGTGAGGCAGCATCAACTCGCGCCAATGTGGCGTATGAGTGATTTTTTTTTTTTTTGCTTGGGGGTTTTACGATGCGCGGACAACAACAATAGGAGGAAAAAAAAAAGGAAAAAACGGGTATAAAAAGGCTAAAAACGATTTCCCGATTATAGTCGATCTCCTCCCACCCAAAACGTAAACGAAGAGAAACGAAAAAATCAGCAAATATAAACAAATCGAAAGGGTAAAACGTGGAAAAAGGCTACTACAATAAAAGGAAGGAAGGAAGGAAAAAAGTAACCGAAAGAAATTTGCCGAAAAGCACGACAAATAAAACACGGCAAGTCCTTGAGACCTCCTTTAATATGGGTCATGACATTGCAATTAGGCATTTAATTAATCAAAATGAAAACCTTTCATTCAATTGTTGTTTCTACAACTTACACCTGCTATTTCAGTTTCAGCTCCAGCTCCAGTTCCAACATTGGCACCAGGTCTTCTATGGTCTTCTTTCTTCTTTCTAATTTCTACCGTGTTGGCCGGCAATTTGCGTTTGTCCTGTCTGCCAACTAATGAGCGACTTCGTTCCCGTTCCCGTTTCCGTTCTCGTTTTTGGTCAATATCCAAACGACATCAACAAAATATGAGTTAATGTGTCAGCGGGCCCCGGGGCGATAGCGGTAAAACTTATGTGCCTTATGTTGGTATATTTGGTCGATAATTTGTATCAACACATTTGCATAAATAAAAAAAAACGGGAAATTGTGGGACTTTGGGAAACAGATTTCCACTTTTGTTTTCTACTTTTCTTCTTTCGTCTATTTATTTATTTTTTTTAGATCTTTGTGCACTTGTTCACTTATTTTTAGAATAATTTTTTTTTGGTTTTCAAACATTTATAAAAATTAAATTGAATTTTCGGCCACAAGAAAATCCAAAATGGTTGATATTCAAATATTTTTTATTTTGGTGTGTTTTCTGGGAGTGAACTTTTGAAATTGCCGTCTATATGGTTTTCAGAAGAAATGCTCGTCAGCGAATGAACCGAAAGAACCGTTTGTTGTGTTCCGTGTCCGCGTATTTTGGGCATCCGATCCGTGCCAGCGCCGTCGAGTGTTTGGAAAACAGCAACGACGACGATGTGGAGGTCGTTGGCAGTTCGTTTCAACGGGCTTTCGCCTGTGACGACATAGAAAAGCTTTCTGTTGAAACGTCACTGAAAGCTTTTTATCCCACACCCCTTCTGCCTCTTAAGATTCTCCTTTTTGTTTGTGTTTTTGCTTTTCGACTTGTTCGGCTTGTTTGTTTATTTGCCCGACCCCCTGCCGCACGTTGTGTCCACCATCCCCCATCCCCCATCCCGTGCATTCGTCCGGCCGTACTGCTTTGTGTGTGTTAACTAGCGACTTTATTTCGTTCGTCCAACATGGAGACACTGTGGATTGCAACGTTTACAGCTTCTTCCTTTGTTTATAGCGCGATTTCTCTGTTCTATCGGTAGGCGATTTTGTTTTTGTCTTTCTCTTTTTTTCTTTTTGTCGGTTTTGCTGTTTATGAGGTCCCAATGAACAAAATACTGACAGCCAAGCATTATTTATATTATATATATTTTATATTTTATTTGAGCAAGTGTGGGATTTATCCATGGTTCATTCTTTTTCGGTGAGTGGGTTATTTCGACGAGAATATGCGAGAATATGTATCAAAAAAAATCAAAACACGATTGTATGCTGTTTATTGTACTTTGAACCCTTGTGTAAACATAGTCTTAGTCATCGGAATCTGCAAATAGAATATAGACCAGATACATTTTGTCAATCGTTGGTTAACACGGCGTATGAGTAATTCATATAAAACTATATACAGTTACATCAGTTTTGAAGATATCAGTTAAAAGATTTTTATAAAATGTAATTTAACTATGGCTTAAAAAAGCAGATAACAAACAAAAAGCAATCACAAAATTTAATTGATCCGAATATATGTTCTTAACTTTAACTGTTTACTTTAATTTCAAAAAATCGCTCAAAATTAATTCTTTATATTATTTTATTATTCTTTACATGTTTATTTATAAGGAAAAAGTCGAACATTGAATTGGACTTGGCAGATTTTGACTCAGCTATTAGTGAAAATTTAATTTCCAACCTTTGTAAAATTTAGTAAAAACTGCTGCGGCTGCAGATGGTTTATTGGAATTAGTTAATAATGGCATCAAAGAAATGCAAACTCATTTGGCTAAATGCATTGGCAATACCAATACCAATACCAATAAAATGCATTGCCAAGACAATTAATCAAATGCCCAAAAATGTCAGAGACCGCAAATTTGCGCAAAAAGAAAAGTAAAACAAAAAAAATCGCGCATACGCCGCGTTTTCGGGATTTCGAATTCGCGACTGTTGTACCAATATGTCAAGTTTTATTATGATTGAGCATTCTGAGCATACAAGCAGAATGAGATGGGGAGGAGATTGGTGTGTGGATGGGTGTGTTGGACGGGTCGATTGGCGTGCAAACGGCAACAAAAAGTCAAATGGTGTCGTCGAGAGTTTGCCACGTGTGAACATTGGCATGGCCCATATCTTATCAAACAGGCAGCTCACCGTCTGTCTCACTTTCTCCCATTCATTCATTGTATTTCCCTTTTGCTTTTTATATATGTACATATATATGCATATATGTATGTATGTAAATATGTATGTATGTATGTATGTGTTGTATTATCATAAGCTATGATTTATTTATAGAGGCCAGCCAGGTGACGGCTATTGCCTTTTTTTTCCCCTTTCGCTGTCCTCGCTCAAGTTCGAAAAGCTGTCAATTGATTTACTTGACCCAAATGCCTGGCTAAAAACACTCTCCCTTCACCTACATTTTGTGTGGTTTTCCTTTCGTTTTTTCTTTCATTATTGTTGTTGTTGTTCCTATTTCCGTTGGCGGGCGAAAATGCGATCAATATTTGGCAGATATAATACAACAACAAGAACCTTCATTATCATCATCATCATCGGGCTTTTCCTCAAGTCCTTTGACTGCGACTCTTTAAAGCGTTAAGCTTCACAGCAATTGTATTTTTGGTCCTTAAGGACCGTTTTGTTTGGCGCCCTCAGGTGTCAGTCAATTAGAGAGAAATTCATTTACACAGATTTAGCTGAAATTAAATTTATGTAAATTTTTTGTATCTTGCCTTCGACAAAAAACTTTTTAATTAACCGCAACTTTTGCTGGCGATTTACCTTACCGCCAAAAAAAGAAAAAAAAACGAAACTTCTGACTTTAATCTACCTAATCTATGCAAATGTAAATCGCACACCTGTCGACAATCCCTTGCCCCCCCCCCCTCCGCCCCATTCACTCAACCACCCATCCAGTTCTAAAATTAATCAAAAGAGAACCACAACGCACCTACATACCAACAACTTTAATGAGTAACAAGAAAAGGACTTGCCACTTGCCATGATTCGGTTCTGGTTTCAACATACAACTTTTTCTTCTTCTTCTATTCAACTGTTCAACTGTTTCCTGCGGCTTTTTTGGTCTTTTTGTGCTTCTCTTCAACCGCAGCGCCTAATTGCAGCCCCTAGACGCCTCAAGGGGGAAATTTAATAACTAAGCAAAAGTGGGAAAATTTCTACCAGCATGTGAAGAAAAACTCTCTTATACCAGATGAGAAAGAAAAAGGGCATTTGAATCATTACATAATGATATTCATGAGTTTGTTTTTTTTCTAGCCGAAAAAATTTCCATTCCAAATGAGTAGAAAGATTATATATACATACATATATTGTTGGCAGGTACATAAGGAGGAGGGAGGTACATATAAATCAGCTAACGATACATCCATACATATATGTTTATATTATAGTACATATATACAAGTGTGTGGTTTGAGCTGTGGTTAAAGTTCATTTGCGGTTGGTAGTTGTACATGCCACAAACCAACTGAAATTTTGATCAAACCTGCCGCGTTGCTAATTGATTTCTACTCAATTTGACTTGATTTGAATTTAAGCAAGAAACTTGCTCGAAAATTATGTAAGGTGTTTCAAGTCCTTCAATTGGCGACTGCTATGGCTAAGCGAATTCTGAAAGCCCTTAAAGGTTTAAGAAATAATGAAATTTTACAATACATTTTTATTTAAACATTAAAATAATTTATTTAAATCATTTTGTAATTTACTACAACTTTAAAACATTCTTAGAATTAGGTATTTGGTCTCCTAATTACTTATTTCTCTTATCAATCCTACCTAACCCAACAGAGTCGGTTAACTCTTATGGCTATCTGTTTTAGTTTTACTTTTACTAGACCATTTTACTTCCGGTATTAGTATGCACATCTGTTAAGTACTATGTAATTTAATTCCATTATTTGAATCCCTAAAACAAATACAAATTCCTCACACACATTTTGTAAATCATGGAAAAGTTTGTTCAAGTTGAATTTGCGTTAGCTTCAAGCCAAAAGCCCCACAAAAAGAGCCAAAGATAAATTGTGGCTGTAAAAGCGAAGCACTTCACATAGCCAACAGGCACTTTATCACAAAACTCGATTCAACAGGTTCTTTCCCCTTTCATTTCTATCTCTTTTCCTCTTTTATCGATGTATGGGTGGGTGGGTGTGTGCGTGTCTTTGTGTGTGTGTGATAGTCTTCATAAAAGTCGCTGGGCGCGCTGATTGAATAAAAATTTCATTAAACGCACATTTTCTAGTAGCTGAAAGCATTTACTCGCCCGAAGGCAAGCAAAAGGACATGATGCAAAGGCTCTTGTTACGGGTATCTCGTTCTTGTTTAGGTTTACGTTTTGGTCCTGGTTCTGACTTGATCTCAATTCACTTGAAAAATGCCTGACAGCAGCTTTGCTGCCGTTTATTTTAATTGCCAGCATTAGACGTTCACTGATAGGCTATAAAAAAGCTGTTTTACTTTGCTAACATAAGGAGAGCAAAATGAACGGCAAAATGGAAGTGTGTTGTAGGTGGAGTACGGAAAACGGAATACGGAATACTGTGAGCCTGCGCAAAGTTTTTTCCTTTTTTGGCCTTTGTTTTACGCGCCTCGTCGGCTTCATTTCCGTTGCGACGAGGTATGTGCTAGTGTGTGTGTGTGTGCGGTGTGTGCTGTGTGTGTGTGCGTGTAAATGTGCGGTGTAGGCTAATGCCAATGCCATTGAGTTTTTGCGGTTGCTTATTCGGTTGTTAAATCGTTTTTATGACGTATTCCCTGACAAATATTTTGGCTGTGGCTGATGGGCCAATACATCAGGCCAACACCTACCCCTAACCATTACTCAAGAATTTTGCTTTTTTGTTTGTTTAAGCCGCAGAGTGTTTGAGCAATTTCACAGATTTATGCACCTTTCAGGCCAGGAAGTCAACCTTCAAGGTCTCTAGAATACTTGCTTTGGTGCTTATAGAATCCTGGATATGTACATACTGTACATTCAAGAAAAAGTTAAAAAAATTATTTATAAATAAGTTTTTTTTTATGGTTTTCATAAAATATGTAAGTTTTTTACTCTGGCAGTCAGATGAAATTCTCTCACGAATTGGTAACAAACTCACGAGTTTACTAACGGTCTCTCGAGCTTTCGGTTTTAGATTTAGCCAAGACACATACACATCAGAGCTTCAGAGATTAAAAGCTTTTGTTGTTGAAAAGCTATTGACCTGGCCAACAGCAGACTAGAAATAACGGCAAGTTTTCAAATAATTTGACGAGATCAGATAATTTAATATATAATTAAACTAGAAGTTCACTAGCGAAGAACTGTTTCTTACAAGGTTTTCAGCCCCATTTAATTTTTACAGTCGGTAATTGCCATCTGTCTGCCTTAATAGAGTACTTAAAGACTGGCGACAGTCTATCTATGAAAAATACGTACAAATATGCACACATATACATATGTATACAGAACAGTAGAAATATTTACCTACAAACAAATATACACACACACAAACAGATACATACATATGTACATACGCCTCTCTTGAATCTTGAGCACTTTAGCTAATTTTCAAGCACTCAAGTTGAACGAGAGCGCAAGAGATAACAACAGGTAAACACTACAGGTGAGAGCCGCTCTCCCCCACAAACGCTCTCTCACAGTTGCTCTCTTTCTCTCTTTGTTAAACGCGCGTCACAGGTAAAATTCAAACGGTGCATGGTAACGTATTTTCAGCGATCTTCTTAGAAAGGCCCTTTGGTCAGAGAGCAACAGAGATGACAAGTGTTATATTTCAACTGAGCGAGAGAGACGGCGCTAAGGTACCAGAGAGTAATGTGTTGCTGAGCGTGGCCCGAAACCAAAGCCATGGCCTGAGTCGGCGTCAGTTGCTCAACGCGTTTACCTGTCTTCAGACGTGTTTTTCAATAACTACGCGTACATTCCCGCTGTGCAAGTGCTATCGCATTTGCCCTCTCGCTCGCACTCGGTAAATATTTTTGTGTTTGTTTGTGCGCGTGTGTATGTGTGTGTGTGTATGTGCGCATATATTCAATTAATTGAATGGAAAGAAAGCCGAGTTATACAAATGATATGCAAATGCAAATAGTTGCGTGATAAAAGAGTGGAAAAAAGGCAATTCACTTAAATGTTGAATAAGTTACTTAAACAGTAATTAAAAAGCAGTAAGAGCACCAGTAACAACAACAACTACTATTACAGCAACAACTACAATAACTACGTTCAAGCTGATCAAGGTGCACACACAACAAGGTGAGTTTGAACTTGAAGAAGAAGCAACCGAAAAAAAAAATTACATTTGGCCAGCGAAAAATATTTAATGAGCGTGGCCAAACAGCTGTGTGTGTGTCTATGTATGTATATATATATACATATATATATGTATATGTGTTTGTGTGTGTTTCAAAATTGCACTTGAAAAGCGAGAAAGAATAAATAAAAGAGAACTAGAAAACAGCGAGAAAGGTAACTGCGAAACATGGAAAAATCAGTACAAAACGGTATAAACGTGATTCTTTTCCACACGTAATGGCCAATTAACTTCTCTCTCCCTCTTAACCATCACCCTCTTTGTCTCTCTCGATCATTCTTCTTACTGTGTCTCCTGGGTTCTCATCTTGTGCTCCATTGCATCTATATTAAGTATTTTCTTGGCCTCCAATTTCAAAGAGGCTGATGATGTTGCTGCTGCAACTGTACACCCAAACCCAGTGTTGTCAACGCATTTGGCGACTTCTACACATATCCCGAAAACTTGCATGAAATCAAGCGTATGGACTCGATCAACCAAACAACAACAACAAAAAAAGAAACATACTACATAAAAAAAAAATACTAAAAAAAGAAGAAAAAAAAAAAAACGCAAATCTGGCGCAATTGAGCGCGAATGCCAAACCAGAAAAACAGCGAACAGCAGCAGCAACAACAACAATAACAACACCAACTACAACATATACAGATATACATATATGTTAGTATATACATATACATATATATATATATATGTATATAAGTATGTATCGCATAGATTGCCGGCCTCAGTTTGGCTTTCGTCGTCATCATGATCATCATGATCTTTTCACTGAATGAGCCACATTCCGGTTTGGGTTTCAACAAGCATCCCCCAAAACCCACACACAGACAGAGCTCTCAGCTAACAACAGCAACGCAAGCGGCAGCAGCTTCCATTCCATTTCCAATTGAAAAGCCAATCCCTCGATTGTGCCTCCATATAGCCGCCCCCCCCTTCCCCAACTCCCTATGCTTGCGCGATCTGAAAAAACATGTTTACCAAGAGCCATGCTACGACGACTTTGAGCCATAATAAAAAAAAGCAACATAGCCAGTTTTTTTTAGTCTTTTTTTCGTTGTAGCTGCATTCCAGCGATCGCTACTAACCAGGAATGCGCTCTTCCATCTTAGTTTTTCGTTGCTTTTGTACAAAATTCCATGAGAACGAAAACGAAAAGTGTTAAAAGTGAAGCGAGCCACGAAATGTACAAACTTTGAGCGCCATTACCTTCCCCTTTTGACTTAAAGCCAAAAACCGAAAACTCTTGTGGCAGCATCGATGGTGGTTGTGTCAGCGGTGGTGGTGGTCACTGCTCTTTCTTTCTACTTGCTTGCAGTCAACTGAAATTCATTTTTTTGTTTTTTTTTTTTGGGTATTTTTGGAGACCCCTGCCAAAAAGAAAAAAAATGAAAAAATCGAAAAAAAAAGTTACTGAACCTGCACGTTTTTTACATGTAATGTGAGGTCAGTAACACTTTTGTTTCAAACATTTAACACGCTCCGTTTTGTCTGATGACTCTCTGTGTGAGTGCGTGTGAGTGTCGGATTTATGACGTCAAGCAGAGTCGAAGTCGAAGTCGTTTAATGAACCCTCTTCTCCACTCCACTCCATCATAAGAAGTTGATTGACAAGCAATTTCGTTTTCACAATACATATAGCATGATGTGGGAAAATTATAAGAAAATTTTGTTGTTATTAAAAAAATATATGTTGGTTATTTGACGTTTTGAAAAATTATAGAAAGACGAGAGAAAATGGTTAATAAGTATATGGTAAATTTAAACTGTAACTAGAGCAATATCTATGGTTATATCTATGGTTTAAAATTAGAATTCTTTTTACTTTCTGTCGTCAAAATTCAAAATTTAGCATATAAGATTGCATCCTTACCAAGGATATAAATTATAAATAGTATCCTTAAGTTAAAATGAACAAATGAATAATGATAAACGTTTGAACATTCCAATTCTTTTTTGACTTTCATTTCATAGTTTCGAAAGTTTTTTTTTTTTGCTAATATTTCGTAATTTGCTTAGCATAAATTTATTAATACCAAATGTAGAACACGCGGTAATTTTGAAACATTTATAATTTATAATTCCCCCCACTGCCATTCAAATAGAATGAAACGAAAACTAAACCAAAACTTCTGGCGCCATTCAAAAGCAAAGCAAACGAAAATGAAAATGAAACTGAAAACTAAAAGTCATGACGAGGTTCCGTACCCGTTCCCTCCGCCGTTTTCAGTCTCCCACTCCAACATCAATTCCTATTCCAAACTCAGTCTTGTCAACAACAGGAACAGGAAGAGGCGTGGCACAATCGCCTATATACCAAAAAGTCTTTATGGCATGTAGGTACGAGTGTGTTTTTTTTTTTAATTTTTGAAACCTGCCATCAGCAACAAAGCCAAGTTGACAGTCCTTGTGTTATTCTGTGTATTTTTTTTTTGTTGTTTTACATTTGCAATGCCTCCAAACGAAGCGTGTGAGATTTTATTTAACGCGCTACGCCCTCGAGAACTGGATATATGCATATAGTATAACCTTCACTGGATCCAGGTTTCAATTTCGGTTTCGGTTACGTCTCTTGGTTGGTTTCAAATTGGGGGAATGAGCTTGACCCACCCAAAAGCCAACTAGTTGCTGCTCCGCCAAAAACAAAATAGAAAAACATGCGAGCCGCACCCACACAAACACCATTTCGCCACAGTCACTCTCCCTTCTACCTCCTCCTTCACAACTTTCTCTCTCTATCGCTTTAAACGTACTTTGTACTGTCCTGACTATTGTCCGCTTTTCCATATATTCTCTTCTTTTTTCTAAAAACTTTTTACTTTTTTCGAGTGAGTTGCCAACTTTCATCATGTGTGTGAACTACGCAGAGATGAAGGAGGTGCAGGGCAGGATGTAGCAAGTACACACATATACATATGTAAGTACAATCATTACGCGAGTTTCCTATATAAATATTATATGCCGTTTGTATGCTCGAAATTTCAGCCAAAAAAAAAAAAAAAATAAACAAACGTCCAGAGGTTTGGTCGACGTTTTAATACTCTTGCCTAATTTTTTTAGTTCCTTTGCAAGTTTTGACTATTAGAATTAAAGATTCTCTTTTAACTTTTAACAGTTCGTTTAGTTTAGACACTCAATTATATTACTAGGTAAAGAGAAAAATTCATCAGAATGAACAAAACATATGGCAGAATTCTATAGTGCTACATATTGTACTCTTCCACCTATTCTTCCGATATATACGTATATATACACATGTATTTATAGCTTGACTAATTTAATACTTTTATTTAAGAATCTTGAATGACACTATATGCAATAGCTAAGCTCACCTTATGGAACTGATCACGAATATTTGTACATATATATTAATTATATCCATATATTTCTTTACTTTTTCAATATGTTTCTAACATTAACGGAAATTCTATATAGATCAACTTTTAGCAAGAGCATGTGAAAAACAGAAAATGGAAATTCATTTTCTCGTTTTGTGGGCGTGGACCTGTCCTGTTTGTCATGCATATTACAAGGACCTCAACCACCCTTTGTATGTGTGCATGTGTGCGTGAATGTGTGTGTGCTTCTATGGTTGCTGTTGTTGGTGTTGTTTTTTTATTTTTATTTTATTTTTTAGCTGGGGTAAGGGGCAACCGTTTGGTTTTTATGTCTTTTGTAAAATTTTATTTAATTTTTGAATCTTTTATGAAAAGTTTAATATTTGTTTTTCATGCTTGCGATTTGCATAATTTGCACAAACACACACTGACACACACACATACACACGCATACAAACACAAGTTGGCCTCCATTTTGGTGGGCTAGCTACCTGCAGGCGAAAAAGGTGGCAAGGAGTACGAGAAATAGAAGGAAAGGAAGTCGCTGCTGCTGCTCGTCTGCGATATATTTTATGAATGCAAATCCCTGTTCATTCGGATTTGGTTTACTTACTTGCGGGCGAAACATACACGCACACATAAACACAAACGCACACACACGCACACACACACATACTGCACTCTTTTGTACATGTGTTGGATGGAGGGGGAGTTATAAGTTGCCTGGTTTCTTTTTTTTGGTCCATATTCTTATTCATTCATATCGCAGTTTCATTCATGCGCTTTCTGAACTGAATATTTATTATTATTATGTATTTCCATGCGTTACTACACCACCGCAACCGTCTATATCCCTCCATATCCCCTTTCCACCATCCCTCTCCTCAATTCTCTCGCAATTTTTTTGTGTGTGTTAAACTTCTTTTTTTATTTATTGTATTTTTGGGGCTTGGCTTAAATGCGCTTTGCAGATATTTATGCCAGCCTTAAAAGGGGGCCAAAATATGTTTATTTGACATACATACTCGTGGCAGTTCCACCATCTTTTGCCTTCATCTCTCCTTCTCCTCCCTCTCGCTCTCTCTTTCACTTTTTGGCCCCACTCTTTTCCATTTAAATCTGCTCTTGGCTTCCGTCTGTCTGATTTTGCTTTTTATTTTATTGTTTGCCTTTAGAATCAAAGTTTTTTGGTTTAGTTTTGTTGGGATTATCCAGCGACATACAAAAGAGTTGGCTTTGTGCCACGCCTAACGTCTGCCTCACCCACTTTTTCCACCCTATTGTGTAGGGTTAAATATTTGTTGTGTCTCTATGTGTGTGTGTGTGTGTGGAATCCCTGACAAAGCAATTTAGTTATTTCGCCGCAATCAAGTTTCGGTTTTTTACGCGTTTTTCGCAGTTGGCGCAAAAAAAAATGAATAAAATTTATTTGAAATTGAAAAAATTTTCTCTAGAATATATCTAGCCTTTCTACAATTTCAAATTGAATCGGCAAAAAATCGGAGTGACGAAAGTGAATATAACAAAAAAGTTTTTTTTACAGATTACATTTTTAATGCAAAATTTGCTTGAAATCTTCAACGCCAGTTAATTGGTTTTTGAACTCTTTCAGAGGGTATAATAAAATTAGCCGAATGTTTTTAACGAATGCAAATAAGCGTTTGTGTTCCCAAAATTATTTATATTATTCAATGCCATAGTTGAGCCATAACGGACGGACAGTCTGTTTCTTATAGCTTATAGACATTAATTTTGAAGCAATATATTATTGCTTGTTTGTATGTAAATTATTTATTTTCATCCGATTCAAAACCCCTTAGCTTTCATTAAAATGTATCTCACATAATCACGCATAACTTTTCCATTATTGTTTTTGGGTAAACTATCTGAGAAATAAACTCCGCCATCCAAATGCATGTAACCCTCAGTAAGCACTTTGGCCACATGCGTTTTGATATGTTCTTCATCTAACCATGTGCCAGGGCGCAATACAATCATTGCCGCGGGGATATCACCCAAAACAGGATTATTAATGCTGACGACACAAACTTCCAGCACCTCGGGTAATGCGGCTACCACGGACTCTATCTGATTGGGCAAGTATTCGAATCCTTGGGACTTGCACGTGTCCTTTTTGCGATCGACTATGTAGAGATTATTGTGTTGATCAAAGTAGCCCAAATCATCGGTGTGAAACCATCCCTCGGAGTCATATATTTTCTGTGACTCTATCGGATTGCCGTAGTATCCAAGCCATTGATAGTTTTCTTTATGTATATATATTTCGCCAATTTCTTTGGGTCCCAGGTTTATACCGTCATCGGATACAATGCGGGCTCTAGCGCCAGGTATTAATTGCCCAACCGTATTTCCGATTGTCACACACGAGGAATTGGTTGAGATTGTTCCATTTTCCGTAGACCCATAACTAAAGATCACGGTTGCCGATTTTGCCAGTTGTTGCAATCTCTGTAATGAATTATTGGATATCCAGCCCCCAGATATGAATATTAAGCCCAGGGTGGTCAAGCGTTCCGAGTTTGCGAGAGGTGAAGAAATAAGTGTGCAAACAGGACCCGGTGACGTCATGAAAATATTAACTTTGTAATTCTCAATCAGTTCAATTAAATTTTCGGTGGTGTCATCCTTATTGGTTATAATGCGTGTGCAGCCAGCGACAATGCTCTCAATTATTGGTCGCAGTCCAGTAATCCAATTTAATTTCCCGTCGGAAAATATCACCATTTTAGCTGAATAAGTACTACATTAAACCGGCAATTATATAACTTCCAAAAGAAAATTGGTGATTGTACTTACGATCTCTCAATCATTTGAAGAAGCAGGGAGTTTGCTGTACAAATAGCCTTTGGTATTCCTGTTGTGCCGGAAGATAAGAGTATAGCCATAGTTTGATTTTTACCCAGCGTTAATGGTTGAGGTCTAAATTAAGAAAAGTCTCTATTAGCTTTTACAATGGATCGGGTGTTCGGAAGAACACAATTTTTCGTTTATTTACTTACTGGAAATTCTTCTCCGTTTGGGTTGGTTCCAGCAATTCCTCCACAAAGACAACCCCTTCAACCTTTTCATCAAGGGTTATCAGTTCCCTTTCCCAGTTGGAACTGATCTCTTTTATTTTCTCATAGTCAGCGGCATCACAGAATATCAGTTTGGGTTTGGTTATAGGCAAAATGTTTTTAAGGCTCTCAGCATCGTAGGCTGGATTAATGCCTTGAATCGGTGTTGTATTGTAAAAAGCAGCTAGTACAACTGGCGTTTGATAGCTATTATCCTTTGAGATAATTCCGATAATATCATCCCGACCAATATTTCGCCTTTGCAAATGTTGAGCGATTCTCACCGACCAGTTGAACATGTCCTGATTTGTTGTGGCTTTGCCATTAACTGCATTAATCTGAAGTTAAAGAAAATATAAAATTACTTTATATTTATAAGGGTAAGGAATTTGGGATTAGAGCTTACTTCGCAAACATTTGTCGGATTGCATTTGAGAGTGTTGTGTATGATTCTTCCAATTGAACAATTTTCATTGTACATTGGGGTAGCCTTCGATCCACTCCAGACTTTAGTTTCAGGATCGTATGTTGATTGTATCATAGTTCTTGCTGTCGCGCCGATTTCAAGTTTCAGTATAAGCAAGATTTCGTTGAGGGCTCCCTTTTAAAACCAATTCAAATGGCCCCAAAAATGTTAGCTTATCTGTTTGGGTAATAGGCTATTACATAATTGTTAGCTTACTTAGCTTATCTGTTAGGGCAATGTGTTATATTCATACTGCATTGTTTACAAATTATTTGTTGGGGGTCTGGAGTCTTAGGAAGTTTAACTAGAAGGACGGGCCATGCAGAAGTTCCTATAACCTTGCTACCTATATTTTTTACAATTATATATAATTTCGGAGAATCATTAGAAAGTATATAAACCTAGTCAAACATAAATGTAATGTCCGTGGGTTGAGAAAAAAACTTGTTCATGTTAAAAATTATTTTTCATCCAATTGTTTTATAGAAATAATTCTATATATAAGAAACTTAGAAATACCAAATTTGGTGACAATCGTTTTTGGAAACAATCAAGTTGTGAACCAAAATATATTCTCGAACGATCAGCTCGTCATCAAGAATATATATACTTTATAGGTGTATATAAGTGATGATTCCTTGTATACGTTGCAAACTTTTTTCTAAAATTAATATGCCCTTGCAAAGGTATACTAATTAGAGCTACTTTTTACTGCCTCAAAGTCGTTATCAACTTGCTCTAATCTATGCTCTCTCTCTCACTCTTATCACTCCATGTTGTGCTTAGCATTTCAGTACAAAATCATGTTACTACTTCGCCGAATTTCCAAAAATTTGATTAGATTGTACATCTGCAAATTACTAGGCTAAGAATCATTGGCCGCAATCGAGTAATACAAACTAATCCCGCGTCGGTAAAGGTATCTATTCGACCTGAATTAGTACAATAAAACTGCAGTTATATAATTTCTGAGAATAGGTTGTTGTTTGTTGCGAAACAATCAATTCGCTATGGAGACAGTCATTGGAATCCCGGAAGAGCAGAGTATAGTTACAGTTCGACTTTTTCCTAGCGGTAATTAGCGGTTGCATGTGATGAGCGATTCGCACCGACCAGTTGAACACGTCCTGATTTGTAGTGGCTTTACCATTTACTGCATTAATCTGAAGTTAAAGAAAATATAGAAAATTGGAAAATTGGTCAAATTTGTTGACATCGTCAATAAAAAATCTACCTTTTGATTAACTGGAAAGTTTTTAGAAATTTTTTTGAATATTTAATGAAAAAAGTGGATGTGCCGACTTGAGTATACCCTGTCTTAAAAGAAGGCATGTGGACGCTATTTGGGGTATTATATTCTAAGTCCGTTTTACTTATTAATTGGGCTAAGGACTATTTTAAATTATTAGCTATGTAGTAATAATGCAATCTCTTAAATATTTACTTCTTCTTGCTTATAAAAGAATTTCCATCAATAAATTTCTCACCTCTATTTCAATGAAACGTCATTTAACGTGCTGCCTTAAAGAATAATTAAAATTCCATTTAAATCAACAATTAAATGTATAATAAAAGGCCCATGTGAATCAACCTGCTCCCTCTCTCAAATATACACCCAATTTCCAAGCATTATGAACCCTTTTTTCCATCCGTCAAGCCACCACAAGCCGACAAATTGACCCACATTATGAACTCGTGCATTTAATCCCTTTATTTTGGTTGCTGATGTCCTCCGATATGATATGAACAATGGTTATATGTCTGACCTAAGAACCTCAACCTCAACTCTTGCTATATTGTGACTCTCTGTCTGTCCGTCTGACTGTCTGTGTGTGTGTGTGGCTACGTGGCGATATGCAAGCCAATCCTCTCCTGGAAATTGCCTCGAATCCTTCACGCTTCATCAATTCGCATTATTGTTGCCATTGTTATTGGTGGAGATGGAGGCACAAGTGGCAGAGGGTTTCCCCCATTGAATTGCAAATGTGAGTGTGTTGTATATATGTGTTCTATGTGTGTGTGTGTGTGTGTGTGTGTATGGGAGTTCGGGTGAGAGAGCTTCTGACGCACATGCCGGAACAGAGACCGCGAAATGCTGCCAACTCTCGAAAGCTGCGTACTTAAGCGAATTGCGTATTTATGTGTGTAATCGCAACTCATCATTTTGGTTCATGATGAGACGAAATAGGGGAAGGGGTGGGGTCCAGATGAAGGTAAAATGGGGCTTATGTGTGTTTGTGTGAGTGTGTGTGTGGGTGTGTATGTTAGGTTCGTTCTGGTTGATGTCGTCTGCTTTACGTCCACTGATGGATTTCCGTCTGTTACCTTTTTGGTTGCCATTACCTGGAATGTGGTTCGCTTGTTTTAGGGGGTTTTCGGGCTGTTCGAAAAGGTTGCTGCGATTTATTTATCAGCCACTTGCATATTTTATTGTCACTTAACCTCTATGAAAGATAGAGAAGGAGGGAGAGGGAGAGAATAACAGAGAAAGAGCATGCCATTTATCTAGCTATTTACTATTTTTAGTGTCCTTACATGATGATTTACAGCTGTTGATTTACTGACATGGCCAGTGAACATTTTATGAGAAAAGGAAATTATTCACACTATAAATTAAGCCTTCATTATCACTCATAACCAGGGACATAGCCCAAAGGGGAGAGGGGCTTATGGGGAGGAATAAATCTGAAATATTTTACAATTGATCATCATGTATATTTGCACTGATTGATTGTTGCATCGATTTCATAGTATAAATCAATAAACTTTATAGAGTGTCAATGTTCTCTAGTTATTACAATATTTAATTTGCACGATCATATTTCCTTATCTTTGTCGTTATAGGGTATTTAAATTACAAGCAAATATTGACAAGCAACTTATTCGACTCAATTTTTATAACCTTCAGATGTTGACTGTGAAAAATCTTTAGATTCTAACAAAGGAAAATCCTCATTGTCTCGAGATTTAGCATGCTTTAATATTGATTTCTTTTAGTTAAAAAAGCATAAATAAAATTAATAAACATTAGAATCTGCAAGCTGCTTTAATTTGGATTTGTTTATAAATGTGTTTCAAAAAGAGGTTAGATCAATACAAACATATTAATTAGATATGTAGATATAGAAAGGGAATATCCATCACCTAAATCAAACATAAATCAATTAGAATCAGTTTTGACTGATACATAAGTTATTTGATTTAAAAGAATTAAGAATTATGATTTACTAGTATACTCTAGGATACAGTATACTATCCATAAGTTTTGGCTTTATTTTATTTTGCATTAATTTTGTTTTTCTTTCTTCACTCTTATATCTACTGTAATTAACTTTTCCATTAGGACATTGTTTATTAATCGCCATCTTTTTCATCCTCTTGCAGGCAACTATTTTTGTTATTTGCGCAAACAGAAAAGGGAAAAAAAAAACAAAACAAAAAAATTCATAACTTTATTTCATTTACTTAATTATTTGCTATTTGTTTTAGCCTCACCCAACAAAACAAAACAAAAAAACCAAAAAAATAAACGAAAAACAAATTTTTGTAATTTGTTTTACGCTGTGTTTTCATTTAATTAAATTAACCTGATTTGCTGAGAATACTGCATAATGATAGACCACTCACAGTGTGGGCGTGGCAGTAGGCTTTTATTTATTCTGTCTCACTCTTACAATTTCTTTGCTTTTGTTTCTTTCTCCTTCTTTTTTTTTTTTAATAAAGTAAATCGATGCTGAGGGCTTCTGTAATTGAACAAATTGCCGCAAAATTTGTTGCTATATATTTGTAAATGTATATATACATACATATATTTCATTATATATATATATATATATATACATTTATTGAAAATCTTTTCATTTTCTTTGCATCTTTTTTTTTTAGCTAGTCGAAGGGCTCAAAATTTGAGTCTTTTCATTCCGCTTTTTCTTTTGATTCTGATTTTGTTGGAAGCGTTGAAACAGAAAAGCGTTAGACGATGAGAGGGGTAGGGGGGTGGCCACTTAGTGATGACCTTCGACAGGCGAATTGAAGCGAATCGAATGGAAACGTTGCGTATACTTTATGCTGCTTATGCTCAGCTTCATTCATCCATATTGTGATATTGATTCATTGACAAAAGCTGTCGGAGAATATTGATTGATTTATGACCGACCTCCAACTCATCATAGAGAATCCTCTGCCCCCTCTACCCACTCTTTTCATCCATCGTCTTGCTCTTGTCTGAATGAGTTGTTTTACTGCTTGATGAGTTCCTCCTTCTCATTCTCCTTCTCCTACTTCTCTTTCTCCTCTTTCTTCTGCCTAATGACATTTGAGTGAAGTGCTTAAAACAAATCGTTTCCTGCCAGTGTTCCATCCTTACGGTAATTAAGTAAGTTTTGTCTTTTGACTTGCTTTCACCCTGTTACCCCCCACCCCACTCCCATCACCGACCTCAACTTTAACCCCAACTCCAACCCTAACCGATATTCTTAGGGCATTTTGTTGTGTTAACCGCATACTTAACACGCAAATAATTGAGATGCCCGGAGAATAATGCGAATTGTTGTATGTATTTGCGAATGTCTGTGTGTGTTCGTGTGTGGGTTTGTATTTATGTGTGGTGAAGCATGAGTCTCTTGGCATCTGCCTATTCAAATGCATTTGCAAATACAGAAACAGATACTTTCATAGATACAGATACATTTATAATGACATACATTATCGAACAAAAGCATCGAACGTGCTATGCTACTTTACTGTAGTACGTGTACAGTCAAAGCTCGATTTGTTTTCTCTATAGGGTATGAGATTTCAAATTCCTAATCTAAAACAAAACAAACATTAATCAGCTTTAATATAATCTCTCCACATAAAAATTCAACATATGAGAACTTACGAAATAGCTAATATTTCTTTTGATTAAATAGCACTAAAATCTTTTAAATAAAACCCCCTTTGTTATCATTTATAAATAACTGATTTATTATGATTAAAGAAAAATAATATATTTGGTCATAGATCACATGACTATACATATATACATACATACATATAATTTAGATACAATTAAATTTAATTTATATTTATTTCACTTTTTATCTACTTATGTTAATATGAGATTGTATATAATATTATCATTACACTTTTCTTAATTCTAAATGCCATTATATTATTAAATATCTTCTAAGATTATATGATAATATTTATTGTATAAATGGAAGGGTTCCACTGTGCTAAAGGATTGCCTTCGGTTTGGAATCATAGACCAACATAGAACTATTTTAATTAGCTGGCTGCCTGCCTGTAGGTGTTATTTTCACGTTGTTGTTATCATACAAATATACAGATTCATGGTTTTCAGATTGCCTCATCCATCCACCCTCACTCTCCCCTCTCTTCTAGTTTTAAACTCTCCTACAGAATCCCCCTGGCATTTGGTAAATGCAAATAGCAAAAGCAGAAGAGCAACAATAACATTTTCAGATTCAATTCAATTTACCATATTAGATTTTCAACATTAATTCTCATTAAAATTGCATTCATTATGCCATGAATGCAGTTTTCCATTTTCAATTTTTGGTTTCTTTTGGTTTAGTTTTTTGGTTAATTTATGTAAAACTTTGACAACGGAAATGGAATTTGATATGACCACATTTCGCTGGCTTCGCGCTTCTCCCTTCTCCCTTTCTCTCTGTCTCTGTCTCTATGGCGTTTGTTGTCAGCCAAATAAACACCGCAAAAGTTGTTCTTTGTCTAAATGAAAATATATACATAAATATGTATGTATGTATATATATTTATATGCTACATATACATCAAAATATTTCTATGCCATCCTTTGTTATCCTTTGCTTTCTCTCTTTCTATCTCTTTTTCTCAAACAAAGGTTAAATAACAATTACAAATTTTGCGGGTAATTTTTTTTTGCCATTTCGCGTAGCTTTAAATGCGGTTGCATTGAAGGGATTTGTGTGGTTTTTCTGGTTTTATTACACACTCATGAAAGGTGAGGAACGAATGAAAATACAATATATATATATAAATATATATACAACATATACGATACATACATACATACATGCATATATGTATGTTTGATTGGAAATGGTTAACGGGCATTTATTTTCCTTCCCTTTGTTAGAGTTGATTGATTTCTATGGCAACCGGGTAACTGTTTGTCTATGACTAACTAAATAAGCAAATTGTTTGTGGAATTTCTCTGTGAATATATATTTAAATTTAAAACTAACGGTTAAATCAATAAGTTTCCAGTGTGGTGAATGAAAAGTATTGAACAATTTGGGCCACAGAATTTGCTAAACTATTCATATCTTTAAATTAAATCATTTTTCGAAAGTTTAGAAATTTTGTGGCATATGCAAACATTTGTTTATTTTTCCATCAGCAAACTTTTATTCAAATATAAAATTCTTTGTTAACATTTAAATTTTTAAAGTTTTAAATGGTTTAATTAAACATGTTCTTGTGGTAATAAACAGTGAAGATAAATAATTTAAAACAAATTTCAATAAATTTATTTAAATGCCTTGACAAAATGTTTGACAAACCACTTGCATAAATATGTAATTTATTTTCCTAATTCTTTTAGCTATATTTTTTTCTTACCATTTTTATAAATTAATTATTTCCTAATTGTATTCATTTCTTCAATTTAATTCAAATTTTTTTTTGTGATTTGACCCAAATATAAGTATGCAAACGATTGGCTAGATAAGATAATTTCTTTATGTGGTTTCATTTAAATTTTAATTAAACAAAATTGTTTATGATATTTAAATTGACATTATTTTGGTTACATTTTTTTGCAAATTCTTTTGTTATGTTAACCAAAAAAGAATGTTATCTTGAAAAGTTTAATATTTTTTAATTTCATACAATTGTTTTACTTTCACAAATTGTTCAAATGATTATTTTGTGATGGCTTTCTTTAAAAAAATTCAGAGCATTTCCGGTTTCGTTTTGGCCAATCGAAATACAGTTGTTTTTCTTCTTCTTCTTCTATCTCAAATTGGCATAGCTTCGTTTCGTTTAACTTTTGCATGGTTTTTGGTAATATTCGGTTTTTCGTTTTCTGCCATATATATACATATTTTTTTTTTTTTTTTGTATTTTGTGGCTGTGTGTGAGAATTTGAATTTTTGTGCATTTGACACGTTTGGCACGGCTTCAATGCTGATGCTGTTGCTGTTGCTGTTGTTGTTGTTGCTGTTGCTGTTGCTGTTGCTGTTGCTGTTGCTGTTGTTGTTATTGCTGTTGTTGTTATTGCTGTTGTTGCTGGTGTTTATTGCTTGTCGTATGTTGGCAGTGAAGTGAACAGAAACACCAAGTTCGTAATGGTTGATAAAATACAGAAGAGACGAGGCAAAAATACATAGCATTGGAGATACAGAGAAAGAGAGGTAAAAAGAGTGAAGAAGCGCACGCGAAAGGGTGTTAAGTTTTTTTTTTTTTGGGGGGGGGGGATATAGCGAGTTTGAAGGATGTTTCCAAGTTTTTTTTGTACAGTTGTGCATGCAAAACTAAGCGAGAAGCTGTCATCAAACATGCAAACTGCATTCAAGCAAATTGCCAAGTGGCTCACACAAATTGTTATAGGGTGTCTCGAAATGAAACTAAAATTGATAAGAAATAAAAAGCAGAGAAGGATATATTGCAATGATCAAGTCACATATAAACCTTTTTCAAGAAATTAAAACCAAATATTTAAATAAGAGACACCCTATACTATGTTTATATATACTCTTATGTGTGTATGTGTGAGTGTGCATGTGTAAAGAAATTCAATCAATGCTCTGGGGTACTACTTTCCTAAATCAATCTCAAAAAAGTTTGTAGATAAATAGCTATCAATTCTCAGATAGATTAACTTTAGCTTCTCTTCTTCACAATTCTTTCGTACTCCATTAACAACAAAAATTGTCAAAAAAAGAAAACTTTACAAATAACCAAATAATACACAAAGGAACAACTAAATGCGGGCATTCAGGGGAATTTACATACACCCACACCCACACACACACACACACCCACACACACTCACTCACACCGATCGACCTGCCCCTGAGATTCCGATTTCGATCAACAAGCAGACAATTTTCTTCTCGTCTCAAGTGAATTTTCAACTTTATTGTTTAGTTGTTTGGCCCAGACGTAAATGCTTCCTTCATATATATAACTTAAATACCTTCTTCTCCTCCTCCACTTCCATTTTACTTACTGTTCCCCTTCTTTTATCAACAAGCTGGACACACTTTAAGCCAAGCAGAAAACTTTTCACACACACAAAAAAATAAAATTCTGAAAGAAAAAAAAACCAGAGAGTCTGGTCGGATAAACTACAATGAAGTTTTGATACTCTTTAAAATTTTCTTAAAGTTGAAAACCATACAAACAAAATTAATGAAATACTTATTGTCTATGAGAATCAATTAATTGAATTAATAACTATTAATAAATCCTTTATGGATTTTCATAACCAGTTGCTATGACATTTCAAAGGGAAAACTATTTCTAGCTTTAGAATTTTCCATTCATTTTACTTAGTTTTCCAGAGTTATAAATCCTACATTTTCCCATCGATATCAAAAAGAATTAACTTTCATATAACACCGATTTCCATATTTTTAAAAGCCAACAACAATTTCGATTACTAGATAAATCATTTTAGAGTCAATTTTTGCGATTTTTAATTATGGTTACATCAGTAAAAATTGCAAAAATCTGTTAAAGAATTAGTTATTTTACTTTAAATGTCAATCAATAATGCTAATCTAGACGAGTAAAAAAATTTATAACTTTCTAAAATCGGTTAGGATTTGATCGATTTAGAACTAGTTGAACTTGAGGTATATTTGTGGTTGAAAAACTACGAGAAAAAAATAGTTGATTTAATGATATTTAAATAAGAGACTTCAATCGGTGCAATATTTAGCAACTATCCCAAAATTGTCAACTTCTGACCAAAGTGAATATAGCCATGTTTGCAAGGGTAGCAAACAAAAAAAGAAAGAAAGTAAAATTGCTGACAGGAAACTTCCAATCAGAAATGAATTACTTTGAAGTGATGGCTAGACGGGGGGAGCTGTGAATCCGAAGAGTGGAATGGAGACCGCAGTGTCAAGTTTAAGAAGCCATGAAATAACATTAATTTGTTGCAAATTCGCTTGCCAAGTTTTAAGTTGAATTAATTTGATTAGCTTATCGCTCGTTCAAAGTTGAAACTTCATCACCACCAGCAGAATTTCAACAAGCACCAAGAAATATCCTATATATATCGGTATATATATGGAAAATGGAAGAAGAATGGTTGGTGAATGACTTTGAAATTTTTGTTGATGGGTTTTCAGTTGGTGTCCTACATAGAAAAATACACAAAATGGTAACTGGCAACTAACAAAGGGGGAGCTTGAGATGGATCTGGAGCTGGAAATGGAAGTGGAGTGGAGCCCATGCAACAAACAAATACCAAATAAATTTTAACTAGGGGAAGAGCAAAGAAATTGTTGACTTTCGTTGCGGTGGTGGTAAGAGATGAGAGTATTTCCGTTTTCCACTACCATTCCCATTCCTATTCCCATTCCCACTCCTATTGCCACTGCCATGAAGACGACAATTCAAATTTTATTAGATTACATGAAATTTATGTGGCAATCAACTTAGCACAATGAAAAAAAAAAAAAGAAAGAAAGAAATTGGCAAAAAACAAACGCTAAAAGTCAACAAAAAATTGGCCTATGAACAGAGATAATTCTGAATTAGAGATGCGTAAATCAAATTTAATAATATTATTAAGTGGCAAAAAGTTAATAAAAGAGAGCAAATAATGATGATGTAAAAAGTCAACAAAATTCTATAGATATATCGCGAACAAGATTTTTAATAATAGAAATTATATATATAATAGGAATATTAGATTAGATATAAATCTTTATTGGCTTAATCAAGTTTAAGTTTGCCAATTTATGATTAATGAATTATTATTTAGAAATGTAATGCTTGTTAATGGAAACTTATATATGTATGTAATTTTATTTCACAAGAATTCTTTTCATTCAATTAAGGCAAGTTCCATGAGAGCAGCTTCAATTAAGTAATTTCAATTTTCAACATATAATTTAATTTTATAAATGCTTTTAATATCAATTTTTTATTTCACCAAAGTTTTATTTAAGTTTTTGACCAATTTTCCCACAAGGACTCATAGTTTTTCTTCAATTGGAATCCAATTAGTCATAGTCACATGACCATCTCTAAGGGCCAAAAAAAAAAAAAACAAATGACACACAACAGACAATCAGACATTCCGTCAGACAGTCATCATTTTAATAAGCCAAGTAACTTTCCATTTGGCCTTGTTCAACTAAATAAGTCAAATAAAAGAGTGAATTTTTACCAATTTCAGAATTGTACCTTGAATACGGTCTTGAAAATCAAGACTGAGAGAGAGAGGGAAAGATATCAAAAGAATGAGAGAGAGAGAGAGAGAGAGAGATAGAGTGACAAAGGTTTATATATATTTCATAAAGCAAAACCGAATTCTGTTTCTTTATACTTATATTGTATGGGTATCTAAGGCAAGTGCTCGAAATTGATAAGGTTGGCAGCAGGCGGTGCGGTAACTGGGCAAAATGTCAGGATGGGTCGATAGAGAGGTTCGAGGTTTGTGTAGGGGTTTTGCGGTATTGTTAGCACGCACATACCAATTTCCCCACTACCCCCTATCCCCCTTACTCTCCTTTCCAGCATTCATCTTTCACAGAATGAAAACGAGACAGAAGGATAGAGAGAGGGAGTGAGAGAGACAGAGATCCAGCACATTCGGGCAACATTTTTTTTTTTTTTTTTGAAAATACAAATTTAAATTGTGTGGCCTTGCTAAATGTATTTGCTCCGAACACACACCCAACCACACACACACACACACGCACACACACACATGAAAGTTGTGTCAGTACAGTTATTTGCCGAGCAACCTGCTCTTAACTCGGTATCCCTGATGCTGTCTCCCATTTCTCATATGGCAACCAATTCCTGGTTATGTATATCTAATGATTGTTTGTTTGTTTGCTGATTCTGTGATTTTCTTTTCATTGCCTCTTGCAGATTGGATGAATCTCTAACGTCATGGTATGAAGGAACCGACAAACACTTTGGATGAAATTGTAAGTGCTAGCGCCTAGTTTTTGCTAATAACAGAGACACAAATATACACACACATACCACACACAAACACACACACACAAAACATACATATGGATATACGGTTAGCCGGTTAGAGTCCCCCGGAACGGAACCACAAGACCAAAAAAAAAAATAAAAAGGAGAGCGACACAACCAACTCAAGCAAATGGTGAAAAGGGGGAGAAGGAAATGTTAGGGTAGGGTAAGAAGGAAAAGCCAAGAAAATGCAACCGAATGGAAGTCGTGGTGCAAGCAGTTGGCGGTTGAAAGTCGAAAACAAAAAAGCAATCTAAATAAAATGTCAGGTGGCGCCATCTGTGCGTGAGTGGAAAGAGTACTGCAGATCATATAACATGTGACACAATACGAGTAGTTGGGAGACTTGCGCAAAAAAAAAAAAAAGCAATAACAAAAATTAACTGCATATAGTTTTTATATGGCAACGACTTGGATTTACCCTAGAAACCTAGAAATGATGAAAATGAAAAAGAAAAAAATTATATAATGTAATATATTAAATGTTTAATCTATCTTACTTACAATTGATCGTATTTTAAGTTCCGAAGACTCTTATACATAAGTTTAAAAGAAATAATTGATTTCTTTTTTGTAATTTCATCCTTAACATTATATATGAATATCCAAGCATTTGTTTTATTTCTTAATTTCTATTTTTAACTTAATTTTGTGGTTAATCAAAGAACATTTGAGTTTATTTTGAATTATAAGTAGTCTCAATAATTTCGATAGCAGTTCTATTATATTACGTAAATACTATTTTAGCATACTCATTCCCTTCTATTGAATTATAGGGTATAGAAAATTTAGAGTTTTTAAGGGACTCTCGGGGCGAGTGTGGGTGTAGGCGAGTACGAGAAAATGATATTGCCATTGCTGAAGCAAGCGGTAATTGTTATGTAAATGAGTTTTACAATTTTTGCTTACCCAAAAAGGTCAGAGGCGTTGTGTGATAGAGTCGGAGATTGGGACTGGGAGATGGAGAAATTTTTGAAGACGGGCCCAGTCAGTCAGCAGTTTTGTGGCCACACACACATACACACACACACACAAATAAACAAACAAACAACAAAAAATGTATGTCCGCGATGTGGACTGGTGAAAACCCTGTACTAAGGTTGGAATGTAACTGAAAATTATACTCACTCTTGGTAATAATCTATATGTGACATGGCAGAAACTAGAAAGTTATATGTTCATGATCCCTAAAACAGTGGAAAACATTTTCTTAGGTTTCTTAGTTGCAATCTGTATTATTGCAATGAATTAATGACTATTGAATTCATTTGTAAATAAAACTAAATAGAAAAACTAAAACTAAACTAGAAATGCAAAGATCTTTTATTGAATAATTATTTATATATTCAAAAGATGCTGATACGATTTCAAGTTTTAATTTAGGTTTTTGTGTCTTTTTAATAAAGCTAAATTTAGTTGTAGTTAATTTAGAAAATGTGCTTACTTTAATTTATATAGAAATGACCTTTATATGCCCCATTCGCCATTTGTTTACAGGGTGTGCAAAAGTTTTGTTCACTTTTGTCTTGCTAAGGCTTTTGGTGCATGCAAACCCTGCTCCCTTCTTCCCTCTATCACTCTGTCACTCTTATTCTCCGCCTCTCTTGTCTCTCTGACTCGCTTTTGCTTCGTCTTTATGCTCTTTGTGTGCATGCCAAGTTCTTTTATAAAATTGCAAATCAGTTTGAAAGTCAACGACAGGTTGTTTTGTTGTTGTCATGGTTGTGCTTTCTACTCCGAAATACTTGTTGTTGTTGTGGTTGTTGCTGTTGCCATAACAAGCCAACAAACTGGCCCGCCCATTTCCATTGCCTTGTCTTTCCTTTTTCTCTTTTCCTCTTTCACTATTGTTGTTGTTATATGTTTTTTTTTTTTCGCTCCCCCCCCCCCTTTTAGTGTAAACATACGAATTTATATGACTGTATTTAGTAATAAAGTTGCTCATATACTTGTTGTTGTAGTTGTTGTTGCTGCTACTTTGCCTGAGCTCTTGCCGTTTTGGCCGTTAACAGTGCTTGTGGCCATCTTCTTCATTGACTCCTTCAAGGTTGTTATTGTTCTTGTTGTTGTTGTGGTTGTTGGTCTGCGGCCTCCGAAAAACTTCCTTCCGCAAGAGGACACATTTGAAAGTTAATAACCGTTTAGCAACTTTGAGTAAAGCAAATGGAATTCCTTGGCATCGGGATTACATGACAATTTTATGGCCAACGACACTAGGACACATTTTTGTGGGGATTATCAAATTGATTTCGTTTTATGTAGCATACTTACAATGGGGCAGGCGGTGTGGCTTGGGAGGGCAGCGGCAACACAATGTGAAGGAATTTCTTAATGAAAATGTTGAAAAGTTGTTCAAGTTGTTAAGACAAATAGTTTTGGTCAAAGTTAAAGTTTTAACATAAAACAAAAAATGAACCCTTCAAAAGAACACACTGTCATTATTGCCCTTAGCTTAACACAATTTGTGCTTTTTTTCGACGGGTTAGTAGATGAAATATTGTTATAACATTTACCACCAAAAATAGTTTCTGGAAATTTCTCTTATAAGGTCTATAGTATCTTTAACATTTCTACTAAGGATTTCCAGTTAGACACAGTTTTAAATATCTCTTACTCCTTTCCATACATAATTTCTTAGACACAAGTGTTCTAAGCTCGTTTCTTACAACGAAGGACGCAAACAACTGCATTTTATGTAAATTTCCATTGTGATTTTAATCGATTTTGTAAAGTTTTCCATTTACTTTTATTTCATTTTGCGCTTCATCTCCTTTTGTTTTTATAAACTTTACCTGGAGTTGCAAAAGTGTAAGTTTATTTACACACTTTACAGGTAAAATGCCTGACCATGCGAATAATAAAATATTTAAAGGAATTTTATATGAAACAAGAGAAATTTATTTAAAAATAAATTCAATTAGATAATCCAACAACAAATCCTTTCAATAGGTAAAAAGTTGTAAAATATGCCTAGAACTATAAGGAAAAATATATAAATTTGTGAGTGTTAGTTTTATTTTTTATTTTGATTTATATTTATTTGTAATATTTAGGCATAAACATCTTCATGACCCAAAATAAAGGCTTTTGCCTTTTACGGTTAACTTTGCTTGCTAAATTCAGATATATGTATGTATGTGTATTTTAAGATCAAATATTCGAGAATTTCTTCGTGCCTTTCAAATCAATTATTTATTTGACTAATTATGACAGAATGATGTACCTAAGTGTGGCCCTTTAACATGAGTTTTCCATTTGCCCATCTGGCAAATAACCTCGTCTACAGCTGTGTGTGTGTGAGAGCCCAATGTCATAACCTATTGCCATTTGGTATATCGTTGTTGTTGTTGTTGTTGTTGTTACTGTTGTATCCCTTCTATCTTGGCCCGTTCTCATGCTGGACTTTTTGGATGTACTACATACAATATTTGTATTAGCCTATTTCCTTAAGTGCAACGTCAGCTTGGCATGGCCAACTGTTGTTGCTTCATGGCGGTGCCGGCGGTGGTGGTGGCAATGGTGTTGCTGCTGCTGTTGGCAAAATAAATGCCAAACCCAGGCAAAAGACAAACAACCTACACCCATGCACACACACACACAAACACACACATTGACACAAGGAGAGTTATATATATATATATATTTAGAGAAAGAACCAAGGGAGAGTCACGCACACAACCATGCAGATGTGACTACAGAGAGGGCTTGAATTTTTAATGCAAAGCTACCATTCTCAGCGGCATATTTACATTTGAGCTCAATGTCAATTGTGTTTATAAATTAATTTGCAAAAAGACATATGTACATATTACCCTCAGTTATAATATATATGGCTGTATGTACGTATTCATACATACATATATGGAGAGATGCAGTGCACCAATGGCATTGGCAGCTGGAGTCCCTCGACGACAAACGAGCGTAAAAAGAGGGTCAACCAAAAAGGCATTACAGCCAAATTTTCAATACCCTTGCACTTAACACCGTTTAGACCAACCATCCAGGGGGTGCAATTTTCAACTGTTTGGCTAACCAATAAATATCCATTTTGGTAGGTTCTGCGAAGTCCTTAACAATTTATCTTCATGATAAAGGCAAAGCAGTCGTTCCATTTGAAAGGATTCAGCTTTTCGGCAGAACATTTTACAGATTAGCAAAAAATGTATAATCTCAAATGAAGAAAGTGCATAAATGTTTGCATAACAAACTATGTAGTTAACCCTGTATACTCTTTTTGGAAGGGTATACAGAGAAAGAGAGAGAGAGAGAGGGAGAGCGAGTGAAAAAAAACGTCAAAGCGACAAACAAGCATGCCTTTTGTTTAGAGGCCATTATGAGGCGAGGCTTGGGCCTCGGTTTCGGTTCTGTTTTAACTGCCACTGGCAGGCAGCAACTCACATGTGGAGTCTCCTCAACGCCATCTTTATCTCCTGCTTCTGCCACTGCCACTGCTCCTACTTCTACAGCTACGGCTACTGCTACGGCTCCTGGTTGACCTGTAGCCGTCGACAACGAGGACGAGGAGCTAATGTCGCATTGTTGTGTACATTCATTGTATGTTCTGTGTCCCGATGTCCTCGTGTCCTGTGTCCTCAGCTGGCGTGACAGGTTGTTGTCGTCGTTAGACGTTAGACGCATGCTTTTGTCTCGTCTCACAGCAGCTGCCAGCAGAGTTGGAGGTCCTCGTAAATATTTGCGCACAAAAGTCGGCAATGATTTGATGCACACACACACACACCCACGCACGTACGCACACACACCCTCACACAGAGACACAAAGACACACATACATACATATGTATATACAAATGAAACTAGCTAAACAGCTCGCTGCAAATAAAAAGGAAAAAAAAGACAGCCTAGACCCCAGCAGGGGATAGCTAATTTGCGCAAAAACAGAATGACAGCAACATCAGCCACAGGCACAGGCACAGGCTCAGGCACAGTGGGACTTGAAATTCCTCAAGCAATTTATATAAGCAACAACTTATTAAAGATATTTATTTCAAATTTGATATATTGAAATAATGAATTTGATGTTTCTGATAGCAAAGAAATTGCAGCTAAGAAAATGCATAAAATGGTCATTGGAGAGGATTCAAAACAGAAATAAGCAAAATAAAATAAAGCAAAACCTAAAACGGAAATGAAGTACACTGAGATATATAATAAGAAAATTTTTACAGCATTAAAAAACATTATATTATATTTTATTTCAATCTGTTAAAACTAAGTTTCAATTGCAATTCAATTTCCCATTCTGTGCGCTGCTTTTTATTCATAATTACCCCTCCATCTGTCTCTGTGTGTGTCGTGTAACAGTGAATTATCACTTGTGTAAATATTAATGGAACATAGAAATCAACTTGATAACTCAAGCCACCCCAACCCCCACTCTTCCCTGCTCCTACACGAAACTTTCACATCACGAAATCCGTGTGCCCATGCCAGAAAAGGCATATCAACAAAAGGCACGCACATTGCATTTCCTTCGTGCAACATTCTTAGCAAATGCAAGTGAGCAAAGAAGAAACAAAAAACCTACCCGAATCCCACACCGCTCCCCTCTTAATACTTCCTCTTCACCATGGGTCTTACAAAGAACAGCTGCACTGTGTGTGTCGGCTTTCGGCGTACTTCGTTTTGCCGGTCGTTTGCTCTTCGTGCCGCTTCGCTAGGAACTCTTCGTTTGCCATTTTACCGAAAAGGCAACAACAGAAACAGACGCCAAAAGGAGGAGGCCAAAAAACGGCGACAACATTTAAAGCAGCAGCAGCAACCGTTGCGTTCAGTTGGGTTTTTCGGTTTCAATTTCATTCAGTTTCAGTTGTGCATTGACTGGCGTGCGCGACAGTACGAAACGCAACGCAGCACTAGAGAAAGGACAATACGGACGCAACGTAAAGAATAAAAAGCGAACAATCTAACGGCAAAACAAGTTCACGTAAATGCGTAAATATTGTCGCTTGACAGTGAGTCAGTGTATGTGTGTGTTTGTGTGTGTGTAAGTGTGTCTGTGTGTGCGTATGTGTACGGCGCGCATTTTGTGAGTTATTAAAATGCGATAAAAGCCAGTGAATCGGTAATAAAGCGCTTATCTTTGGCCGCAATTACGACAACACGGATGGATGAGGGGCATGGGAAACGCAGCGGGTGTTAGGCAGCCGGCTGCCAATTATGCCGGGTTGGGAGGTGGAAATGAAGTCAATTGTGCCCGCCCGCATCTGTTACAAATGACAGCAAACAAATAGAAATAAAGCGAGTGAGAGTGAGAGGGGGCGGTGGAGGAGTTAGAGGCAAAACACAAAATACAGTTTTCTGTGTGCTGTTTTCTTTTCTCTGCATTTTCATTATTCTCATTCTCATTCTCATTTTTTTTTTTGCACTCCCATCCGTCTCCTATTTCAGAGCCTAAATATATGCTGTCAGTGGCTGGCTATGCTTTAGTTAATAGTTGTCTACGTGTGTGGCATATTACACACATTAGGGGCAAAGCCAACTACCAACCACCTACTCTACTCTACTTACACCTTTTGAGTTGGGTTCATTCATGCTGAGCTCGTTCATAGACGTGGCCAAGATCTCATTACAGGGGATGTCAACAATTTTGATTGATATCTAAATCTATCTCAAACTAATAACTAATTCATTTAAATGCCGGCACGAAACTTTTGAGTAGTGAGTTAGTTGAAAACTATTGGAAAACTATAAAAAAAAGTTTGTTTATAATTCTTCGGCACAAATATCTGATTACCCATTAAACAGATTTTTATTTGTTTAATGCCAGTTTATGGTTTATTAAAGATATTTGTTAATGGGCTGATGGCAAATTTGACAAATTAATCTACAACCAGGAAGCTGCAAACCTGAAATAGAAAAAATGTTTAGTGAATGAAATAAATTATTATATATAATTATGACATATGAAATAAATAAATATGTTTCATGCTGAATTCTTTTTTTAAACTATTCGACATTTCTATTTGAATAAATAAATCTGTCTTCCAGTTGAGTCTTTAGAAAAACCAATGTTCAAAAATAAAACATTCAAAATCTAGTTACACTGGAAATAAGTTTTTCAAAAATATAAAAAATAAATAAATATAAGATAAGATAAGGTGTTAAACGCTGTAAACATTTGTATCTATAAGGGACTCCATTTTCCTTTCCTATATAAATGAATAAATATGTTCAAATATAAATGAATAAATATAATTAAAACAAATTCTAGTGATTAAACTCTTTCTAGCTATTGAGTAATTTCACTTTTTGGCACACTTTTTGCGATTATGCAGATAAGAAATTAATCTAAATTGCAATTGCTCAAGCTTAAGCTGGATTATAACTATAAATAAATTACACTTATCGGCAGCTAAGATTAACTTTTGAATTATGAAGTTTACTTAAATTTTGTTACCCCTTGCCTACGTCTATGGTGATGTTTGTTTTTTGCTGGCTTTTGCTTCCGCTTGGTATATCTTGAAAACATTCAAAGTATCTTTCAGATGTGCCACTTGCCGTGTGCTACTTTTTTATTATTATTATGTTTTTTTTTCTCTGCTTTTCTTTTTTTTTTTTCTTTTTTGGGTGTTTATGACATTTAAATCAATAATGTCGCTTCCCCCACTTCAGGCTGCGCGTTGCAATTTGTGCGGATTTGTTGGTCCCCCGCCGGCATAGGATCTGCTCTGTCTCCCTCTGTCTGCTCTCTGGTCTCTGCTTAAGTGCAATATTAGAAAAGGTGACTCTAGCGTTGCCCTGAATTTACTTAATGAGCGCAATTTTTATACATACTTATATATATTTTCTATATATATGTATATATATATTCCTTTTCTATGCAGCCTTTGCCACAGATACTTGCACACACTTATTTAACGCTCATACGCCCCGTTGGCGGCTTACATTTTTCTTTTGCCCATATAGTATACCAAGGGCAGGTCGGCAGGCGGCTTTTGTTTGGCTAGGCAGCTAGAGAATTAAGACCTGATGGCTACAAAGGGGCCAGATGACGGGGGAAGATGCAGGACCACCAGCAACAGCAGGTCATGTGGCTGGAATGGTTTATGTTGGAGCTGGTGTTGGTTGCTGCTGCTGCTGCTGCTGCATAAATTATGTTTTGTTGAGGTTTTTTATTTACGGGGCATTGAAAAGGCACGCACCCCGCCCCCAGACCTCAACCTCATCCCACTATGAAACGCTTCATCCACAACTACCTAAAATTTTAATGAAGATGCAGGCAGAGCCAGGAGTTTCTCTCATTTACCTCATACTTTTACCAGAATCTGTATTCTTGGTAAACTTTGTGGCATTTTAATTTGTTAAGTGTGCAACAAAAAATACACATCCATACGCACGCACACTCTTTATCCCCTTGACCAAAGTGTCCAAAGCTGCCGCAATTCTATTTAAATTTTTTAAGCTTCATATTCTCCTCTATGTTTGGCCAATGTTTTAATCGAAAGTTACATAACAAAAAAGAAAAGTGTTTAAACATTATCTGGTCGGTCCATGTCCATGAATTTGTTAATTAAGCTTAATGTGCAATTTAAGCTAAAAAGGAATGTGTGATGGCTTCTAAACTGGACCCAAACCCCAAAAACCAAGACTAAGACTCCAAGCTAAAGCTGAAGCTGATTTAATTTAAATTTTGTGTTGAGAAAAAGGTGCCAGAAATAACATTAAATGTCTTTCCAAATGTTTGCAGCGGATTAGAGAAAAAAAAAACTGCGAGAAGAAGAGAGAGAGAGAGAGAGAGATAGAGTGAGATTGGAGAGTTCTTTTACCATTATCTTTGCCTGATGCTCATAAATTTAAACTCATTTTTAGTGCCTTCAAAAGGGTCGCAAAGGTGCAAAAAAAAACTTTTAGATTGCCAGATAATTGCATAATTTCTGAAGGTGTATACCGGGAGAGAACTTTTCTTTCGAGAAAAGGGTTTTGGCCTAATCCACATGGCCTAACAAGTTTTATACATTTTAATGACTTTTTCGCTGCAACTTTAGAATATTAATCAAATCTGTGAAAATGAAATAAAATGATCGTAAAATAAGTGTTCTTTTTTTCCCAACAAAATATATAATAATAAGCCATAATTGTTATTATTTATGCAGAGTTTAATTTTATTAAATTCAATTTTAGCAAATGGCTGTCTGTTTAGGAACAGATTTAAAAAGTTTTTCTATTTAATGGCAAGTTGGATTTCTTTACTTAGCTTATAGTTAAGCTGCTTTTCCATCTACCATTGACTTGGCTGTCGATTTATTTAGCTATGTCTATATATACATGTATATATATATACATATAGCTGTATCTGTATCAGCTGACAATTGTGAATCTTCTTTTGCTGGCTGAGAAGTGCCTAGTCAGAGAAACTTTTAAGACTAAAACATTTCATTATTCTTCTTGGCCACATTCCTTTTCTCCCTCTCTCTCTCTCTTTCTCTCTTCATTGGCCCATAACAATTTGCGGTTCCTCTTATAGACCCTCCCCTTTGTAACCACCTTCATCTTTTCTTGTCCAACTCTAAGGCCATTTGCTCTTAGCACTTCACTAATCTGTCCATTGTGAGACATTGAAAGTAGGCAGGCGTGGTTGGGTCGGTCTGTTGGTTGTTCCGTCACTACCCGCCTCCTGCAACACTTCATAACTGTTTCTCTTTTGCCCTTCGGTATGTTAGTCGCTAGTGGTGGGGGCGAATTTACGGCCATAGTCAACACTCATGGTCAACTTTAGTCCAATGTTCATGGTCAATGAGCGGGTTCATGAACTTCAATGCACACAGGTTGGCACACCGATGACGTGAACGCTAGATATGTGATGGGGCGGGGCGGGGGATGGGTGGTCGTATTATACACCAGAGAGCATCCTTCACGATTACTTAATATTAATGACTGAAGCCTGGTCCCAGAAGTGTGGTCAGTGTCCAGTGTTCAGCATTCACTGTTCTGTCCCTCAAGCCAAAAAAAAGAAAAGAGAAAAGATTCTGCCGCTGATGTCGCAAATCTGTCCTCGTCGATGGGAAAGTTTTTTGTGCCATTTAGCTCTGGCCTCAAGTCCATGTAATGAATGCCTTTTGTGTGTGTGTGTGTGTGTGTGTGAGTGTGTGCCTTTTGACTTGAAGGAGCTGATGATGGAGGCGAAGAGATGGAGTAAATTGTGGGGGCGGGAACTGGCAACGTTTTATCTTTTTGCATTGTGTTCGACAGGCAGCAGATGGAAATATTTGCTTAAGCAGATTTAACTACATTAACTTAATTAAATAAGTATTAAACAGAACAGAAAACAGATGATTGTATGCGGGTTGCCTAGAGTGAGAGAGAGCAAGAGGGAGAGAAAATACGGGCTGGGCTGAAGGTGAGGGGAGGATTTAAGGTGGTATTTGGCAACGGGGGCGTATGCGTAATATTGATTGATTTCAAATTACAATAAATGCCATTTGGCCTTGCCTGTTTATTGTAAACATTGCGAAAGCCCTTAGGCACTTTCTCTAATATTTTTCCTCTCTTCATCTCACCTCTCCTCTACCCTTCCTTCCTTCCTTCCTTCCTTACTTTCTCTTTTTCTATATTTGCAGTAAAGAGTTCAATTGATGTCTTGTGGATTGTCGAGTTTTATCCATATCTTTCTGTATCTTTGGTACATTATACCATCATTCTATTGTCTGCCCTTAAGCTGTTTGCCATTGGTTTTTGGGGTTTTTGGTTTTGCTATTCGGTTTTTGTACTCTGAACATTGCGTAAATGTTGTTTTAATCAAGCACTTGTTGTTGTTAGTACTTGATTGCTCACACATTAGACAAAACGAGGGTTAGCATACAGATAGGAAACGACAAAAGGAGAAATAGAACGAGAATGAATGAAATGAAGTAGTCTCTGTGTTGTGTAGTTGTATTGCCATCATAATTAACAATCCCAGATGAAAACAGCTGCCACAAGCTCCACCCACATAACCTCAACCACTTCCCCCTCCCCTCCCTTCTCCTCATCACACTCACAACTATCATCTACCATTCAAGGCCATAATCTCTAGTATTCTGCTGGTGACCATTTTATTATATGTATTTTCTGTACATAATGTTTTACCAACCAAAAACACAAAATGCCAAAAAAAAAAAAAAAAATAGAAAAAGGAAAATTCAGTATTCTATCAGCAGCAACAACAACAACTTTGTCTGTAGATTTTCTGTTGTTGTTTCGTTTGTCTGCTCTTTATGACAAAATGCAATTTCAATTCACAAAAACTTATCAAAGCTGGATGACTATTTAGATTTTTATTTTTGACTTTTACGCAAAGGAAACTTCAAGGACTAAAATCCATTAAAATAATTTAATGCATTTCCGTTGTGGTCAGCAATCGAAGACATCTGGAATGGAAAGCTAAAAATATTTGATCAATCTTCAATTGACTTACAATAACTTTATTTTTGCTCATTGAAATTCATATTTTAGAAAGTTGCAAACTATTCCATTTTTTTTTTTTTTTTTGTTTTAATTCATGTTGACCATTTAAAAGTCATGCCACACAGCTGGTTTGTGGCAATGAATTTGTGGCACATAAAAATGCCGAAATGCATGAAAATGTTGACATTTTTAGAAAAGAATTATGAAATTTCCATTGAATTGAAAGTCAGTCTATTAGTTTCTATCAATTTTGTATTTATGAGTTATTTTTGACTAAATGAAATATAAATTAAGCAATTCAATTTATTATCTTATAATTTCTATAAAGTTTTTATTGTATCTTTATCTCTAATTGCAAACAACTTTAATTTCAACTACCAAAATTGTTATTTGATTAATTTCAAGTCTAACTTCTAAATTAAAACTAATTACAATCAATGAAAGCACTTAAATACACTCAAGTAACGCTTCGTATTTAGCCAAAGTATTTTCTTTGCGGTAACGCTGCGTATACTTGATGTAATGTGGCACCACTACAAAAGAGAAAACTTTAATTGGAATTTCTCTTCTCATTTTGCTCTTTTGACCAAATTAAATGTTAACTTTAAGCCGAAAGAAACATTTTTGTAAGAAGTTTAAATTTTTACTGATTGGAACCATCGTTAAAATTCCCAAAAATTGACTTTAAATTTTTATTTCTAAAATTTGATATTTTTTATGGCATTTAAAAATAAGAAAATGGGCAGAATATACGTACACATAAACTTTTTTAAATTTGTTAAAAAAATTACTTTTTTATAGCCTCAGAAAAATTAGTATTTCTGGGGGAAATATTAATTAAAATTCTTAAGCAAAGAGGAGATTTGTCATAGAAAATCATGAACTGGGAAATGAATATTTAATTCGCATTTAATCAATTCATGTTAGTTAATTAAACAGTCTAACTATCAATCATTGATTAAAACATTTTATGTAGATTTATGCTCCCCAAAGGCTGATGGGTTTCGGCACTTTAGTATTAGTTTCTCTCTTTATTTAGTTTCAATTATTTTATATTGTTTTGTACAAATAAAAAGTTTTCTATAAAAAAATAAAACAATTCAATTCAATTTGAAGTCATCATAACTAAATCAATTAGTAGCAACTTTTAGTTGGATTATAATAATGGATAAACTAAATAAATTTTTAGTTGTATTTTTATGAACTAATTTTGAAACACTAATTTTGTGTATATTCTAATAAAAAAGCAAAGTTAGAACTGTTGTTTATAGAAAGATTGACCTAAATTTCTTTTGCTTTCTGACTAAACTTGAATGTGGACTATTCGATTGAAGTTTACCCGATTGAATCGATATGCTAGAAAACACGCCATAACTAAAATAGAAACAAAAACTGAAGGTAAATTCCAATTCTGAGTCCATTTTGTTGGCATTGATCAATAATTGTCAGATGACAAAAACAAAAAAAAAAGAAAAGGATATTTGGATACAATTTTGTTTGGATGTCACGCATGACACTCTGACAGTCAGAAAATTTTGGGCGTCATTCAGAGGAAAATAATGAACAGTCCGGTGAGTCCGTCTACTATGTATCTAGTCCAAATGTGGGGAATGTCCTTGAAGGACATTTGGTTGGGAAGCATTCCAAAAGGCAAATTGCTGCTTCATTTATTTATAATAATTACAACTGTAAAAACTTTTAACAGTCATTTGAATGGCTCGTCCTGCTGACGGTCTAAAAGTTTCCCTCAACTCAAATATGCAGGCTAATAGAGGCTTCTGCCCCACCTCCTTACGAAACAAGAAAAAGAGAACTTCAACCTCCCCCCTCTCTCTCTCTCTCTCTCTCTTTATTCTTTAGCAAGTTCTGGCCATCTACTCGCTATCTCATCAATAATTAAGGGAAAAGAAATTGAACTATTATTCTGCAGGCAATCACAGCAGCCTACACTTGGAATGGCCTACACTGAATTGGCCTGGCCAAAACAGAGAAATCCCCACTTTTTAGTAATAGTCTAAGGGTTGGGGGTTTTGGCGGAGGGAGGAAGGTTTGTTTTTGTTACTGCTGTGTAATTTAAATTTAATTTTTTGAATTATTGCATCCAATTTGTTGTGTTACAGTTGGCCAATTGGCTGACTGACTGTCTGCCCTTGCGTGCATAATCCATGATTATGACCAACAAAAAAATGCGCGTAAATTTTTAATGTCCACCACCCCCGGCCACACAACCCCGATCACCTCCTCTACGTTGTCCACTCGCATTTTTTACTGTATTCATTTTGATTCTTTTTTTTTTTGCTTGCTTGTTGCTCATCTTATTTTTATTTCTTTTATTATTTGCATTTTTATGCTCATATTGATTCAATTGCTTTCGGCCGTGTAAATTTTAGGTTTCAATTCGTTTTTTATATATTATTTTTATGTCAATTGTTTGGCAGAAGAAGCAGCAGGAGCAGGGAATAAGGGTCAGGATCATTGGGTGACCATTGGTTCTGAGAATTGATGAATTCAATAAAGCATTAAATTGAAATTAACATTTTTTTATAATGGCAAATCCAATTAAGTTACAAAACAGAAGCGACAAAAAAAAAAATAAAAATTCCCACACAGATATATATGTATATATAAATCGTATATGTATACCATATACTTAACTTATATGTATGTATGTAACAATAAAGGGAAAAATCCATTTCCATCAATTTTACTGGGCACTTAATTAACGAAAATCATTTCGAAATGCCAATAAGCTGCAGTTGATTTCACAGGGCAGAACAACAAACAAAAAAAAATAAAACAAATAAGCGAAAAGAGCAATAAATGGGTGGCCGGTTTTTCAGTGGGACCTACATGCGAGGGCTGTTTGATGAGTTTCCAAACAATCATTAAATTGACAACTTGTATCTCAACTAAATTTAATACAGATATCCAATAAGATTAACCGCTTAATTAATTGTTAGAATATTTAGATAATTTATTATATAAATTTATTTGTGGTTTAAGAAGAAATTCATTTATGGAAATAATGTTAATTATTATATACATGTACATATATCATCCTTGAATTATGTAGAACTGTTTTCCAAACCGCCCTCGTATGAACTTTTCATTCGATAATGTGGCTAACACCGCACAAATAAATTTAATTAAATTAAAAATTACTTATTATACAATATATTACAAACAAAATGTTACAAAATAACAAATTTAATGCAGCTGTGAAATTGCTTACTTAATTAATTTCTTTTTTTGTATCGATTTTATGTCAGTTTAAAGAATTTAAAAACTCTTTCTCGTTCGCTTTTTAAAGATCATTTCATAGTCGGTTAAATAATGGGAAATTGAATTGAAAATTGGTTCAGATTTTGACCTTGAAATGGCACGCATTTATTTATTTTTCTCTCATTTTTGCTCATTTGATAGGAAAGAGGTCAGGTTAACTCACGTGTGCCACATCTGCCACCTCTGGCAAACCCCCTCCCCAACCCGTCTCTATATGGACCCACCCTTTTTTTTGCCTTTACCCCCGGTATTTCGCTTTAATTACTCTTGCGGAAAATTGCTTCAACTCTCAACTTTGTTGAGTGTTAAGCGTTTCGGCACGAAAGAAAAAAAAAACCGAACCTAAAACAACAACAACAAAAAATTGCGAACACCACAGCAAAAAAAAAACGAAAAAAAAAACAAAGGGAAAGGAAAAGGAAAAAAAAAGTGTGAAAAAAGAAAAATACATCGACATGGTGGACTCTCAATGACGGTCAGTGGGAATAGCATCAAACTGTTTGGCCGGCCAAAAAAGAACCACAACCGCAGCAGCTACCGCAGTCCGTAGGACTTTTCGGACATCAGCAGAGCGTCACAAAAAAAACAAAAAAAAAAAATAAAAAGAAAAATATAACCAAACGTGAGAAGGCTTCGCGTGAGCGACGACTTAAGCCCTTAGAGCTAACGTTTTGTTGTACTTGAGATCCAACTACCTTTTCCCTACCTTCCCACCCCCCCCCCCCCCCCCCTTTCTGTGGTCCTCTGCTTGACATGAGTGTACAAAAGTTTTTGCCCAGCCAAAAGCCACTCGCAACTGAAACCACTTGGAACAAACCGTTTGCCGAAGGAAAAGTGCCACTAATGTCTGCTCCAGTAACTGAACCAGGAAAAACCCAACTGATGGGCTAGATGATGACTATATATTGGAAGGTGCACCTGCAAGTTGTGTAGCATCCTTCTAGTAAATTTTGAAACGAGTGTGTGTGTGTGTGTGATTGCGGTTTCTGTGGATTGCAGGTGTCCTACATCTTTAGTCCTTTCAGCCAGTTGTCCTCGTCATTTGTCTCTCATCGCTGCACACAAATTGGCAAAGTTGCGGACATTTTGGTAGAAAGTAGAAATGCAAAAACTTTTGCTCCTAGCAAATTAATTAAAATACAAAATGCCACAAACATGCCAGGACTAGAGAAGCAAAAAGGACTACAGGCTAAAGGATCAGTCGTCCATTTAAGCAAGAGCTCTTGGTGCTGCCATAAAACACGCTTCCGCAGTGCATATCCTGTTTGTAATCGATTTGAAAATGTGCAGCAAGGACATGGCATTTGGCAAATGGAAGGACATAGTGTAGGAGTCACAGAAGAAGAAGAAGCAGCAGCAAGCAAGCAAGGCGACACAAAAAGGATAAGGAAACAAAAAAAAAAGTGAAAAAGAATTAGCAATAAACGTGCGAGCACGCGATGTGCTTACCCCTGCCGCTTGACTAACGTCATTTCCAACAACACCGCCAAAGTACTAAAAAGGACCAAAAGGACTCAAAATCAATAAAATGCTTGTTGCTCACCAGCCACCCAGTCAGCCATTTATACAATGCCAGCAACATGGTCGCGACTTTCCACGACGTCTTTCAATGTACAATTAAATTGGTTGCCTCCAATACATCACCCCCGCAGTCGTTCCTTTGGTATCCCTTCCACCACACACACACACACACACATACACACAGTTAACCCCTTCATCGTTGCTGTGCAACATAAATAGTTGCGTTTTCTTTACTCCATTTTTTCGTGTTGCTTTTTTTTGTGCTGTGCCAGCGAAAATATTTGAAATTCCTACAAACTTGGCTAGAAGAGAAGAAAACCTAGTGCCTTTTCCTTGCCCTTCCCTTCTTTTCTCTTCCCCGTCCTGACCAGCCTTTCTCTTTAGTGCTGCTGGCACCATAAATGGCTACAAAAATGTGAAGCACTTTCCTCGTTACATGCTCAAAATGCCAGCGACTTATTATTATTATTATGACAAACTTTGTTAATTGGAAAATATTCAAAGAAATTGCTTTGCTTTAACTTTGAATTGCAACAAAGCACATCCTTTTCCCACCCGGCAGGATAATGCGAACAATTTTTCTTTTTTTTTTTTGTGGTCTACTTGGTTAAAAGTTTACCTTCATTAACGAAAGAAAGTGAATATGTGTATGAATATTGAAAATATTTGCACAGTTGTGGTATCAGAAAGTTAATTTTAAGATATGGCAAACGATAATGTAGGGAAATCCTTGCAGGGAAAATGTACAAGTGAAAATCATTGGGGAAATATTATTGGCTTACATTTTCTTTTGGCTTATTGTTCAACAAATGTGTGGGCTGCATCGACAAAACCTTTTCGTCTTAATTAATCAACATGTGAAGTCTATTTTTAATTGAAATTGATTTATAACAAAGTTGAGAATCCATAACCGAAAACAGAATTTGGCTAGGGAAGTTTTTTTGAACTCATATATTTGGGATATTTATTTGAACAGAAACTTCTTTAAAACTCCTTTATTTAAGTAAGACATTTGAAATCATTTTAGATTTTGGAAAATACTTTTTTCGATAGCTCGAACTGCTAAGTGAAGAACTTTATACTTTCGTAATAAATCGAACTTAATTTTTGCTGGCAACCCTCAATCTCGAAATCAAAAACAAGAAACAGGCTTGAACATTTAAATTTGAATAGATTAACAATTGAATTCAATATCATAAATCGAATAAAATAAATTACAACTCATATAAAGTAATCATCCTTGGTTGAGAATTCCTTCATCAGAAGGATAATCCCTGTCTAAATTTTCAAGCCAGTGTTTTATAGTTAATGGAAAAAAGGATAAATCACGCCAATCATCTTGATGAGGACTTAAGTGAAAGTTAATGTTGACCTTTGGATTCTCTGCATTAAGTTAAGTTCTAATTTGATTTATGTTCTTTTTAAAGGGATTTCGAATTGATTTCAAGTTGCTTTTCTACGAAATGTATGTCTTTCTTTTGAAATGAAGAAGTTTTTGTATATCTTTTTTTTTTTATTTCATGTTTCATGTTCATATTTCATGTTATCAATTTTTTTGCTATTTAAATATGTAAATTGTTGTCTTCGATTTGCTAGCCTCTCAATGGACCCATCCAAACGTATTCCGTATGTACATATTGTTGTGGGGAAAACCTTTCTTGGGCCGTCTATATACATACATATATATTCTTCCTCTTGTTTGCTTGGTTAATATGTATATATCAACTGATTTGTATCTCTTTTTTATATTTTATATTACCCCATAAAAGGGTTATAAATTGACTTGAAGAGCGAATGGAGCTGGAGGAAGGTTGAATGGGTTTGGCTCCTTGAAGTGAAATCAGTTCATGGTCCTGCTGCAAATCCAATTGCGTTCAGACTCTCTCACTCTCCCAATCTCTCGTTCTCTTTTCGTCCTTTTTTTATGCTTCTCTGTATATCCTTTAGTACTTTTTTTTCCCATTGATCAGTGGCAAATAGAAGGCAATCCCATGCAGGCCATCAATAAGTTTGGTCCTGGAGATTGCTGTTGACGATGATGATGATGATGATGGCGCATAGTGTGAGTGATATGGAGTGCGGTAGTTGTGTAGTGTCGTGGGTGGCGGGTGGTTTTATTCAAGGCAATTGCTGTTGATGTTGCTGTTGTAGTAAATAGTTGAAAGACATGACGACATTTTATTGTTTGCTCAATGTTTAGCTCCTTCTTGGTTTATTTGTGTGAGTGTGTGTGTGCGGTCTGTTTAAGGGGTGTGTCAAGTGAGTGTGAGAGAGTGCGGTCAATATAGTTCCCCCTCTCTTTCTCTCTTTTTGTAGTTTTACTTGACTGTAATTGTAAGTGCTAGCGATTATGTACACGCAACTTTGCCTGGTTTAACTGGTACCAAATGCCATTGGTTAGAAGTCTCCATCAAGCACTATTATTGTCACGGCTGTTTGGGGCGCTGCCCGTTGCCAATGACAACCCAACAAAGCACACACCCACACACACACACTCATAACCAAATATACACACACGCACACTGCGTCTGGTGTCCCCCCTCTGTCTCTGTCTCCCTCTCTATCCAACCACTCATACAAAGTATGCTTTCAATCAGGCAACACTGAATTGAAAATCCATTAACGAGGACAAGGCAGAGGCGTCATCTGGTTGGGTGCGGGTAAGGGTAATGGTAACGGTATGAGTAAGGGTTCTTGCCACATCCACAGTCACGGCCATTGCCACTGCTGCTGTCACTTCCACTGCAACAGCAGCAGGAGGAGCCATTCAAGCCTTGTTCGTTATATTTTGCGCTCGAACAATAAAAACAAATTTGTGCTGTGTGTTTGTGTGTGCTGCATATGCAAAAAGGACTCCAAGGACAATATTTTGACACACACACACACACACACACACACACACGTACATGCATCAATAGATGTGAAAGGCAAATGCATTTTTAACTAAATATAGAAACATCATCAACTAAAACAAAAAAGCAAAAGGTTAAAAAGTGTTTAAATAAGTGTGAAGAAAAAAAAAACAAAAGACAAAAGGCACTCAGAAAAAAAAAACAAAATAAAAAAAGACGAGGCAACGAAGAAGAGAAGGAGCATATTCATCGATAGATACGTGGTGTGAGGAGATATCGTCATGCTAACCTGCGTCTGTCGACCCGTCTCTGGCAATCTGCCAAAAATGCCACACGCCTCAATGATGCCCACAGCAAGGGGCAGCGGCGGTGGCATCTCCTCTTCATTGTCATCGCCATCATCGCCATCGTCATCATCAGCCAGCCCCAGTCCCAATCATGTGGTGGTGACCTGTGAGCCAAAGCTGAATGTGAGTATCCTCCCGAAAAACAATGCTGTAATCCATATTTATTCGAGCAGAGATGAAGAATGAAGCTGAAAAACCCAGAAGAAGAAAAACTCAACCAAATTAGCTTACATTTTTCACACAAACACACGCACACACACACACACACAAGCACACACACACACACACATAAAATATAACTTGATTTATGACTGACCACGACCATCGCTGACAACTTTGACTTTGTCTTTTGACTTTGTCCATTTCATTTCCCAAACTTTACGCCTAAGATTACGATTATAAATTGTAAAATTTCATTTTCACTTTTGACACACGCACACACACACACACACACCGTGAGACCCAGACACCTTTAGTGCCTTATCGCCGTCTAACGATCTGTTTCACACACTAAAAAACTAATTCCATTTCCCTTCTTTTCTTTTTATTTGTATCCTCAGGTGCCCAGCAGGCTGACGTCAGCCGAACTGAGGGCGATGGCACTGCGACAGCAACAGCAAATCGACAGCCAACACCAGTTGTTGGCTACAAAGGAGCAGCGTTTGCGTTTCCTTAAATCGCAGGAGGTGCGCAGCGCTGTGGCCAGTGCCGAGGGCGAACGATTGCGTCGTCTTAGGGAGCGGGTTGAGGCACAGGAGACCAAACTGCGACGGCTGAGAGCATTGCGGGGTCAAGTGGATCTGCAGAAGACGTACAATGTAACACTGAGTAAGTACACACGGTTTGGGGGGGGGGGGGGGGGGGTAAAGGGGCTTTGAGGAAGGAAGGATAACAAGTGCAGTAGTGCGTGGTTAGAGGAACGATGAGTCCAATTGAGTTAAGCACCACATGCACATCTCAAGGACATGAATGGGGAAAGGGGAAGGTGTGCGACTGAAGGAGAAGGATATATGTTTGTGTAGGGTCTAGGTAGAGGTGAGAGGTGAGAGGGAAGGGTGGTTTAGCTGGATTAACATGTGTTAAAACCGTGTTGAGTGGCACCGCTGTCCTGTCGCTGTCCTGCCGTGTCTGCCTGGCCCATCCCATCCCGTCCTGCCTTGTCCAACCTCTTGTGCGTGTGAGGATTTAATTTATGTATGTGTGCCACTTTGTTGTCCTTTATGATTGCCTGTGGGCGGTCGACAGCCAAGAAAATGTTCGTATTGGCCTACTTTTCAACCCCTACCTACCGCCCCCTCAGACAATCCTGCCCCCTATTATGTTAATGAGTTTATGCCTTGGCTATGGCTGTAATTAGTTTACAGGGTAATGGACAGGGAGGCATGGTGGATAGATGGTAGTTGATGCCAGTTTCCAGTTTCCTTTTCCTGTTTGCATTTTTTTTTTTTTTTTTACCTCTTCTGTTGCTGTTAGTTCCATATGTGACCAGGAAGATTCCGTTTGATGACAACTTGGCCACCAAAAATATGCAAAACATTTATAAAATATTCACCATAAAAAGGGACAGGCACAAACACACAGAGAGAGATTAGAATGAAGTGCGAACGGTGGGGGGGGGGGGCCTAACATTTTAGATTAGGGCAGCTTAACCCTTTAAAGGCCACACCACACACTCGAACACATGTGACATTATCCCCGACAGATATCAGACAAAAAGGGTTAACGATTTATTTATACGACATTTTGCACACTAAACGAACTTTTCTCTGCATTTATTGGTAAGGTAAAGTTTAGGTAACTTGAAGAAATTATACTCCTCCTCTCCTCTCTCAGTTTGGAAGTTTGCCAAAGACCATTAGGAAGCAGGACTCGGTTGAGTTATGGCCACGCTAATCCGTTTAAACCTTTTTTTTTCTTCCTTTTTATTTTTTCTTTGTGCTTAGGCAACGACTTGGACTCGATACGAGCCCTCTTCAGTGAAAAGGAAAAGGAGCTGAGTCTAGCCGTGGCCAAAGTGGAGGCCCTAACGAGACAATTGGAGGAGCTACGTCGCGACCGACGATGTCCGGTCAATTTGCTGGCCGCCGCTGCTGCTGGCAATGGCGTGGCCCAAACCCTTCCGCCTCAAGCATCGCGTGAACTGGAAAAGTTGCGAAGAGAACTAATGGTAAATTGAGAAAGGGGGAAAATGACTACTAAAGTGGCTTTTGAATTGAGTTTTTTCCGCTTTATCGCCTTTGTTTTTTCTTTTTTTTTTTGTAGTACCGGAATCAATTGTCGCTGCAACAGGATGCACGGCTCCATATGCAGCGGGAGGCACTGCAGCAACGTCAGGCCGAATTGCGTTCGGTGGATCAGCGTATTTATGAGCTGCAGACGCGATTGCAGCGTAAAAAACAGGCCAACAATCATCATCAGCAGCAACTGCAACAGCAGCAGCAGCAACAACAGCAACTGCAACAGCAGCAACAGCAACAATTGCATGTACAATCTGCACAATTGCTGGCAGCAGCAGCTGCTGCCCAACAGCAACAACAGCAGCAACAGCAGCAGCAACAGCAGCCACAGGCAAACAAACATGTTCCTGCAAGTGCTAATGGTGGTGGAGGTGGAGCGGGTGGTGGTGTCACTAGTACTGCTGGTGGCGGTGTGGCCACCCTTAAGCAACAATTGTTACAGAAACAGGTCAACCAGCTGGCCGCTGCAGCAGCTGCTGCTGCCGCTGGCCGTGCACGCGGCAATGTTGCTGCCGTTGAGCCATTTATTCACACGCCCCAAAAATCGACCATCACATCAACAGCAAACTTTCTGAGCGGTGGCAATATAATGAAGCATGCAGCAGCCACCGCCAATACCAATCAACAGAATCAGCTCATTCAGGACCTCACCCATATGAAGATTACCCCGGGAAGCGGTTTCTTTGCTACCTCTGTGCCGGCCGTGAATAGTTCGAGTAGCGAAAGCGATGAATCCAAATTGGCCAAGAAATTGCTGGCAGGTGCCAAGGCCAAGACAACGGAGGCGGATCTAAGAAAGCAGGCACAATCGGAGGCAATGGACAGTACAACACATATCTATGCGGAGGTGGGACCGAAGAAGAGAGATCGTGAAGCGGCGGCGGCGGCTGCAGCAGCAGCAGCAGCAGCAGCAGCAGCTGCAGCGGCTGCCACTGAGGCAGCAACATTGGCATCAACCACCTCACCACCTGCCCCAACAGTGTCGAAGATACCGAAAAGCATTGCTAGCAGCAATAGTGGAACCACTGCCTCCGCTACCGCTTCCGCCCTGATAACGAAACTCAATCAACAAGCAGCAGGACTTAAGCAGGACTCTCAGGCTGAGCAATCACAAAAGAAGAACGAAGTTGCCGTCACCAGCGAAACGTTATCCGAACGTAATACCCAGCAGCAGCTAACTGTCCACAGCATGCCCTTGGGTGCGGTCAGTAAATCGGTGGCCATGGCAGCCAAACCGCTTCAAGTTCAGGTGGGTAATCTCGTAGTGCCGCCACGCAAACCCATTAGCAGTGTGGCGCCCACATCTGTAGCCAGCAGCAGCGGCAGCACCAGCACCAGCAACAACAACAGCAACGGCAGCAGCACCAGCAACAACAACAACACCAACAATACATCCAGCTCCATACCCAAAATGATCACTTACAGTCCCAAAGTGAATCGAGTGGCACCAAATGTAGTGCAAATGGATCCCTCACGTCCGGCCTTGCCGCCAAAGCCCAGCAAAATGTCACCCACAGAGCAAGGATCACCAGTTGAGTCCAGTGCGGCTCCTAAATCCCAATCCCAATCTCAGTCCCAGGGTCAGACTCAGACATTTGGACTGCAATCGTTGAATATAAATGATAATTTACCCATCAAGGCCAAGCCTCTGACCATACGAAAGCAACCGCTCTTTGAGCAACCTCGTCTTAAATCTGGTTCCAGTTCTGTCATAAATCCCCTTGGCAATGTCAAGCTGCAACTGCAATCAGGACGTAAATCGGAGATGCCTAGCCAAAATCAGGCCACAAAATCCTCACCAGAAATATCGCCACAGCATTCGCCTGTCAGCAATTCCCAGTCCAGTTCTAGTGTAGATGAAACAGATCGCATGGCACCAGCAACAACAACAACAACAACAGCAGGAGCAACAACAACAGATTTAGTGGCAACAACATCCACAACCAACAGCAATATTAAAGAGCAACGAACAACCACAACGAAACCAAAGTTGGGGCGTCGAGTAAGTTTTGATCCTTTGGCCTTGCTACTAGATGCCAGTTTGGAGGGTGAGCTGGAACTGGTAAAGAAGACCGCAATGCAGGTGGCCAATCCCAGTGCGGCCAATGATGAGGGTATCACAGCCCTACACAATGCCATCTGTGCAGGACACTTTGACATAGTCAAGTGAGTATCAAAACAAGGATAACAAAAAAAGAATTCTGTGCATTGGTAAAACTTTCAAATCCATTTCTAGATTCCTAGTGGAGTTTGGTTGCGATGTAAATGCCCAGGATTCGGATGGCTGGACGCCCTTACATTGTGCCGCCAGTTGCAATAATCTATCCATGGTAAAGTTCCTCGTGGAAAGTGGAGCCTGTTTATTTGCCTCAACGCTATCGGATCACGAGACGCCCGCCGAGAAATGTGAGGAGGATGAAGAGGGTTTCGATGGCTGCTCCGAGTACCTATACAGTGAGTATAAAACATTTCCAAACAAAAGTTGGCTAACTAATTTGTTTATTATCCTTAGGCATACAAGAGAAATTAGGCATCCTACACAATGGCGATGTCTATGCTGTATTTTCGTATGAGGCCCAGAATGGAGATGAACTCTCCTTCCATGTGAATGAGCCACTGATCGTGTTGCGCAAGGGTGACGATGCTGAGAATGAATGGTGGTGGGCACGTAGTGCCGCTGGGGAAGAGGGCTACGTGCCGCGCAATTTGCTAGGAGTAAGTAATTCCATTTCCATCAATCTGAGACTCATGTGACTTAACAGTTTTTTTCTTCTACTTGCTTTAGCTTTACCCACGTGTGCCACCACATTCGCCACATTTCAGCGATTAGCAGTTAATACGCTTCACCATACTGAAGAAGAAGGCCGGACGACTTGTGCAGAAGCGCTACATATCCAAGTTCATCTAAAAGGCTAATTCAGAGCACGTTCTGCCAGAATGGAGCCCAAGCAACATTTGTTATGAACGAATTATTTATTGCAGTTCATACATATATATTTATTATTTTTTTTTCTTTCCTGTTCACTTTTTGTTTGAAAAGCCACACGAAGGAATATCGAAATAGGCGCCACACACACACACACACACACACACATATGTCCTCCATATGGAACTAACCATATGGTGTGGCAATTACATAAAGTCGTCCTGTGCAGGCTGCAAATGTGCAACATGCCTTGAATTAGCCTAACCCAATGCCTCCCTCCTGCATACGTACAATAAATTAAATTTCATTTAAGCTCTGTAGACTTAAGGCCTAGAATAAAAGCCCAATATATTTAATATACTATATACACGCCCACATACCCACCCATCCCATTGCGCCGCCCAACTCGCCACAAATTGTTTCAACTTTTCTGTGCATAAAAGTAGAAAATATTCATATACAAATTACACATGTTCGCCATGTTAAGCAAAGCTGAAACAGTTTTCTATAATACCTACATAGTATATACATAAATATATATATATTATATTACGTCTGAATATGAATCTGAGAAGCAAGTACTTAAATATTGTACATTAGGTATTTAAACGAGCGAATGATTACAAAAAACGAATCGAATTTGTGATTTTTTTGTATAGAGATACGAATAATTTAATCAGTTTTTATCCTTGTCTTGTAAAAAGAAAAGCAAAAATCAATGAAAACTTTAAGCTACAATTGATTAATTATCAAAAGTAAATTGCTTAATATTTAAATATTTAATTTAGTTGTACTTACGTTTACATATATTTACAATTACTTATATAAAAACATATTAACTTGCCTAATTCGTACCACTAATTGTTAGTATTAACAAACAAATAAAACAAAATCAAAATCGAATACAATAAATAAAAACTCGTTGAAACATACGCAACAGTATGCAGCAGTTTGTTTTTCTCTACACCCTAAAAGTATTCAATACACTTACCAGCTGGATTAAAATAGGAGACCCTAAAAGTATGCAATACATTTATCAGTCGGATTAAATTATGTGACCCTAAAAGTATGCAATACATTTATTAGTCGGATTTAATTATGTTACCCCAAAAGCATGCTATACATTTGTCAATTCACACTTAATCAACCTGCTGCCCATTTCTGTTCGCCTGGTACTTCATAATTTTCGCAGTACAATTTTTCGTTGTCAAATTCGGCTTTGGCTGCCCTTGAAAGTACGCAACAAAAACTGAAAATCGCAAAATACAAAAAAAACAGCATCCATCTGGTCATTTCTGTTGGCCTGGTATTTCTTATTTTTCGCAGTACAAATAAAATTTGAATTTTTGAGCTCGGATTTGCATGCCCCCGAGAGTGGACAACAAAAACTAAAATTGCCACACCAGCTCAGAATTCAGTCAGAAAACACAAAATCTGTGATAACTCGGGTTCCCGCTGGACTATCGGGACCTCCTTTTCACAGAAGGTAGTCCGTATTGATAAGCTTCATTTCACATTGAATTCGTCCTGATCCTTTAAAGGACTCTCGAGTTATAAAGGAATTTCTGTGCCGGCAAAATTCCTTTTTTCTCAGCTGTTTGAAGGACTTCTAAAAATCTAATATTGTTATTCTATGTTAATTATTAAGGACTTTATTCTATGGAAAAGACATCTTGATTGTCCTTCAAATAAACGAGTTAGAAGGACTTTTTTGATTTTCTGACGCCCTAGATTTCTATGAATTTTTTCTTTTTATGTTATTCTTTTTATGCATTACAAAATACATACAAATATTAATGCATATTAAACAAATAAATATTGCTGCTTTTGTGTTATCTAATTAAAAGGCTGATCTACAAGGACTTTTGTTTTTTTTTTAATTTTGACGTCCTATCCCTTACAGAACTGAGCAGTTTCTGTTATTATTATGCAAGTATGCTAAACTAGCAACAATAAAAAAATCACCAACAAATTGGGCGATACTTCTCAAAAGTTTTGAAAGTTGAAAGTTTTCTTTTATGGAAACTACCGATGATATTGAGGTAAAATTTTAAAATCATTATAAACTAAAGCTTAAACTAAGAATGACAATTTTTCAGAAGGAACCTCAATTTGAGAAAACTCAAATTCAATTTAATTTTGTCCGGTTTGGAAGATAATTTTGTGCAAATATATTTTAATAAAAATTAAAGTGGTCATTAAAACCAAAATAATATAAATATAACAAACATCTGGTAAGTCCAGCAACCTCAACAAACACCCAAAATATTTAATATATATCTGTGAGTATTTAATTCTAGCAATTAATGTGAAAACAATTAAGTATGTCGGCATACCCCGCTACAAAGTATATACTATTCTCCTGGTACAAATTCAAAATTCGTTTTTAAATGTGCCCCCTGCTTAAAATAAAACGTAATTTCATGAAAACAGGTGAATTAAAAAAACTCGCATATTTCTTTAACAGCTATTTAGTATTTACCTTTTACAAAAAAAAAAACACTTTCAAATATAGCTTCAACTTCGGGAGAGCTGTTGGTGCTGGACATACAATTCAGTTCTGTATCAGATCGGAGGCTGTGAAGATTGAACATAGAAGACGCGGTTCAGATCAAAACAAATCAAAACAGTTTGTAAGCGTGACTGTTTGTTTTTTGTTTATTTTTCTAGTGGACGCACGCGAAGCATTAATCAAACTATACTATATACCACCCGTCTAATATATACATATATTTATATAATATAGTCTGTATATATAGACGCAATTATAAATTATTTACATGTCGTAAGCAACTGGTTGTGGTTTCTGCTACGCACACAAAATTTAAATTGGAACTGGAGATTCATTTGGCTTGGAGTAGACAATATCTCGGTTAGTTATGAAATTTCAATTGGTTTGCCATCTACTGGCAGTGGCCTTCCTATGGCCAACACCCGCACCTGTGGGAGGAGCAAAGATATTGGCTGTGTATGCATTTCCAGGTGAGTAAATTGAAATTGAAATGGAAATGAAAATGAAATCGAAAACTGTGAATGGAAATTTTGTTCAATGATTAGGCAAAAGCCATTACATGATGCACACGGCACTGATAAGGGAACTGATTGAGCATGGCCATCAAGTGACCATGATAGCGGCCTTCTCCCTGGAAAAACAACAATTGGGCAGCAATTACACAGAGATATTGATTGAGCCCGTTTATGATTTTTGGCATGATGGTAAATAGTAGTTCCTTTTTTCATTATTTAATGTAATCTCTATTAGTTCTTATCGTTATTGGACACCTACAGTGAAGCTCAATTTCGGTGCCGAGCATTTGTTTGAACTGACCCGCATGACCAACTATGATTTTTTGCAAATGCTGGAGATAATTGGTCTAAAGACAACCGAACATGCCCTGAGACAACCCAAGGTCAGGGAACTAATAAATGCCAAAGGGACAAAGGGAAAATTTGATCTGTTGCTGGCCGAGCAGTTTTATCAGGAGGCTTTCCTAGCATTGAGTCATTTATATCAGATTCCTGTGGTGACCACCAGCACTTTGGGTTATGAGAATCACATGAGCCAGATGATGGGACTGATAACCCCTTGGTCATTTGTTCCACATGGTTTTATGCCCTTTACCGATCGCATGAGTTTCTTGGAGCGCTTGAAGAATAGCTACGCCTCCCTCTATGAGGATTTGGATCGTCTACTTAATTATTTTCCAAAAATGGATGCCATAACTCAGGAACACTTTGGCACGGCCTTAGGTAAGTTTACACAATTTTGTTGGCAAAGCGAAACTAAAACTAAAGTTGACTTGAGTATTCAGGGAAGGTGCCAAAGGTCAGAGACATGGAAAGGCAAATCTCAGTTATGTTGCTTAACAGTCACGCACCACTGACCACGGCACGTCCCACTGTGGACTCGATGATACCAGTGGGTGGGATGCACATATATCCCCCCAAGAGATTGCCGCCAGACATGCAAAGTTTTCTCGATGAGGCGGCAGATGGTGTCATTTTCTTTAGCCTGGGCAGCAATGTACAGAGCAAGGACATGCCGGAGGATATGCTGCATTTGTTTCTTAAAGTGTTTGGCTCACTGAAGCAACGTGTCCTCTGGAAATTCGAGGACAAACGTTTGGGTCAATTGCCAGAGAATGTTATGATCAGAAAATGGTTGCCTCAAGCAGATATTCTTGCCCATCGAAATGTTAAAGTCTTTATTACCCATGGAGGACTATTTGGTACACAGGAAGGTGTCCACAATGCTGTCCCCATGCTGGGCATACCCTTCTACTGCGATCAGGTAGGGTTACTCATATTAATAAAAAATAGTTTGCTTATGATTCTTTTCCTTCTCCTTTTCAGCATCTCAACATGAACAAGGCCGTTTTGGGGGGCTATGCCATTAGTTTACATTTTCAATCAATTACCGAGGACATCCTCGAGCATTCCCTGTTGCAATTATTGTACAATGTCACCTACAAGGATAATGTGCAACGTGTATCGAACATCTTTCGCGATCGTCCTCTAGAAGCTCGCAAGAATGCCGTCTATTGGATTGAGTATGTGATACGACATCAGGGAGCTCCTCATATGCGATCTGCTGGTCTGGATCTTAATTGGTTTCAGTTCTACTTACTCGATGTCATCATCTTTGTGGCTGCCATTTGTTTCTTGGGTGTATTGCTCCTCCTGGTGGTCATTCGATTACTTTTGGGCGGCGGTAAAACGCATAAAAAGGATAAAAAGCATTAAGTATTTCTTAAAATTTAATTCTCAAAAATGTCAAATATTATTATCAAGAAAATTTAATAAGAATTATACTTAGATTTAAATAAGAACTAGAAACTTTCGATATCTTTGGGAAGATCTGAATATTATGTATACGTGGAAATTGTGTCTTCATATTTTGACTTTCTAGGTAGTTCATAAAAATTTAACTGGATTTCACTAAGCTGAACCTCATTTAACTAATTTCTGTATTAAAAAACCAAAAGCTAATAAATATTTTCACTAATCTATCCGATTTCGTTCGAGATAAGCCAATTGCAAGTAAATTTATTTCTAAAAAAAACTGTGAAATATTGTTTACTTAGATTACAAATGTTAGAAACCTTTAAATGGTAAAATTTACTTTTGCCAAACCGAAGTTTGTATACCCTGCTGCTTTTAATTTTTAAATTGATTCTAAAAACTAATTTTAAACCGATTATTGCTATGACGGTTATACTATAGATGTATAGATAGAAAACTAACACATAGAGTTTCATCCACATTGAAATTCAGATAACTAAATCGAATTCGGCCATTCATACTGATCAAGAATATAAAAATCTAATCTCTTCATTACAAATATCTGATTTTCTTATCAGCTCTTCAAGGGTATTAAAAGTACTTAAATAGTCAAAAGTATTTAGTTATATAATTTTGCTAGACATAACTGCTTATCAAATGATATTCGTTAACGCAAATATCAGTTGCTGTTAAGGTAGGTCGAAATACATTGTATTACAATGACCTCACAATCGAATGATAGTCTTTATCGCGATATCACCGTTTGACCCCGGGCCTTTCTCTCGAAAATTCCAACTCAGTTCAAAGACCTAAACAGATGTTGTGCAGACGAAATAGAAGCTTAACAACAATATTAAAAAAAACTTGATTTTACGAATTTCACAACAGATAACGACGGGAATAGTGTTTGCCACCGGTTGCCCGGGTTATTTGATAATTCAATGATCGGTAAAATCAGTTGTCCGAGAACTACGGACTGAAGCGGCTGTCGCTCTAGAGAAACGGAGAGAGAATCTCGCGTGTAAGTAAGAAAAAACAATATATTAGAACACGGAAATAAATTACATTTAATTAAGAATATTTGGCGAGCTTTCGATTTAGAAAGCTGTGTGGAAAGTTTTAAGACTTTATCAGTGAACTTTACCTAAATAATAAAAGTTTTTACTCGTTTTGTAGGTCGTCTGTAAGTTAATGAATCGTTTTGTTTATAATGGTCAAGTATTTAGATAAGATAAGTAAACATTAGAATTAGTTAATAATTAATTAGTTAAGGATCTTTTATTTTTGTTTTGTTTTTTATATTATAGAAAATGCGAAACATTTGGCAGTTTGGTTTACTAGCCCTTGTGGCCCTACAGCAATGCAATGTGGGAGCCGGTTCAAGGATTTTAGCCGCCTTCTTTTTTTCGGGCAAGAGTCATTTTATGATGACAAATGCCATCATCAGGGAATTGGTTAAACGTGGACGTGAGGTGACATTCATTACACCTTTCTCCTTGGCCAAGGAGAATCTGGGAGCCAATTATAAAGAAGTTCTAATAGCCCAATACGATTTTTGGCCAGAAAGTAAGTTGAATTTAAATAATTTCTGTAAATTTCTTTCTACATTACTTTAATTATTTTAGTTATTGAAATGACAAATACAAAAACTGTGCTGGAAATGACTGATGTCTCTACGTTAACCTTCATCAAAATGGCCCGAATCATGGGAATACACAGTACCGATTTTGCTTTTGACCAACCCGAAGTGAAGGCCATAATCAATGAGAAGAACAAGATTGGCAAATACGATCTTCTGCTGGCCGAACAATTCTTTAATGAAGGAGCCTTGATTCTGGGCCATTTATATGAAATTCCAATTATAACTGTTTCCACTTTTGGTTTCGCCAATTTCTTTAGCCAAATGGTGGGCATAATCTCACCCTGGTCATATGTACCCCATGCCTTTATGTCAATCACCGATCGACTTTCTTTATGGGAACGCATACAAAATGTTCTTACCAGTGGAATTGATGATCTAATGAGAGAATTCGCTTACTACCCCCAACATGATGAGGTGTTGAGGAAACACTTTTCCAATAAACTGGACAGAGTGCCAACAATAAAGGAATTGGAAAGGAATATATCCATCATGCTATTAAATTCCTATTTGCCCCTGGAGACACCAAGACCCGTCTCCTATAACATGATATCCGTTGGTGGAGTTCACATACAACCAGTCAAGAAATTGCCAGAGGACATACAAAAATTTCTGGACGGAGCCACCGATGGTGCCATCTATTTTAGTTTGGGTGAGTTCTATAATTCTTGATGACTTGTCAGTTATTTTAATGTATATATTTCTATATACAGGATCCCAAGTGCGCAGCGCCGATCTTCCTCCAGAGAAGCTTAAAATCTTCCTTGATGTCTTTGGTAGCCTTAAGCAGAGAATTTTATGGAAATTCGAGGATGAAAATTTACCCAATTTGCCGGCTAATGTCAAGGTAAAAAGTTGGATGCCCCAAAATGATATACTGGCCCATTCCAATGTCAAGGTCTTCATTGCCCATGGAGGACTCTTTGGCACACAGGAGGCCATCAACTATGGTGTACCCATCTTGGGAATGCCAGTCTATGCGGATCAGTATTTGAACATAAACAAGGGAAAAGTAAAAGGTTTTGCCTTGGGATTAGATTACCGTACTGTAACCGAAGATGAGCTGCGCTCCTCACTAACGGAACTCATCGAGAATCCTTCGTATAAGGCGAAAATGGAAGAGGCATCTCATATATTCCGTGATCGTCCTTTAAGTGCAATGGATACGGCAATATATTGGATCGATTATGTTATTCAGCATCGCGGAGCTCCCCATTTGAAAGCCAGTGGTGTGGATCTTCCCTGGTATCAATTCTATTTGCTGGACATCCTAGCCATTGCTCTGTCCATTATAATCCTGACCATTTTGGGTTTGTTTTGCATTTGCCGCAGGATCTTCAAATCATCTGGACCCAGCACAAAAATTAAGTCAAAGAGGCATTAAAAGCAAAACTTCATTTTTTAATTGATAATAACAAAAATATGTTGATGCTTGATTTCCTCTTCGCCACACCGCCGGGCACACGTTTGGAGGCCACAGTGGTCATTTTGAACCGATGACTTGACCTTCTTATAAAAATTTAACTGTTTTTCTCAAATCTGAACATCATTTAACTAATACAATTTTTAGTATCAAGAAATCGAATGTTAATAAATATTTCCACTAATCTTTCTGGTTTTCTTCGTGATAAATGGATAGAAAGCTAACACGTAGAGTTTCATCCACATAGAAATTCAGATTACTAAATCAAATTTTATATCAATTTGTCAAATAACAAATTTCGTGACAATTGCTTCAAAAACACCCACGTTACTGATCAAAAACTATATTTTTGACCGATCGTTCCTATGGGAGCTATATGATATACATAGTCATCCGATCAGGATGATTCCGAGATATACGATGTCTGCACCAAAAAGCCTATGTGCAAAATTTCAGTTATGTAGCTCCAGGGGTCTAGGAGGAGATTGCGTTGATCCAGACAGACGGACAGGCGGTCAGACGGACAAGGCTATATCAACTCAGCTCATCATGCTGATCAAGAATATATATACTTTATGTAGTCGGAGATGCTTCCCTTTATGCGTTGCAAACTTCCAACCAAAATTAATATACCCATTTTGCAAGGGTATAGAAAACGTATCTCTGCATTACAACTATCTAACCATTTTATTAAACACTCTACAAGGGGTATAAAAGTACTTAAATATAGTATATTTTACATAAATTATATAAATATTATTAATTATTATTATAATATGAATTACTGTTAAAGTAAAGATAGTCTTTATGACGATATCTCCGTCGGCCACCGGGCCGTTATGGCCCTTCTCTCGAAAATTGCAAATCATTTCAAAATCCTAAACATATGTTGTGCAAACGAAATAAAATCTTAACTATAAAATTGATTTCACCAATTTCACAACAGATAACAACGGGTTTAGTGTGTATTGCCCGGTTATTTGATCGGTAAAATCAGTTGTCCGAGAACTACGGAGTGAAGCGGCTGTCGCTCTAGAGAAACGGAGAGAGAATCTCGCGTGTAAGTAAGAAAAAATAATATATTAGAACACGGAAATAAATTACATTTAATTAAGAATATTTGGCGAGCTTTCGATTTGAAAAGCTGTGTGGAAAGTTTTAAGACTTTATCAGTGAACTTTACCTAAATAATAAAAGTTTTTACTAGTTTTGTAGATCGCCTGTAAGTTAATGAATCGTTTTGTTTATAATGGTCAAGTATTTAGATTTAGATAAGTAAATATTAGAATTAATTAATAATTAATTAGTTAAGGATCTTTTATTTTTGTTTTTTTTTTTTTTTTTATAGAAAATGCGGAACATTTGGCAGTTTGGTTTACTAGCCCTTGTGGCCCTACAGCAATGCAATGTGGGAGCCGGTTCAAGGATTTTAGCCGCCTTCTTTTTTCCGGGCAAGAGTCATTCTATGATGACAAATGCCATCATTAGGGAATTGGTTAAACGTGGACATGAGGTGACATTCATTACAGCTTTCTCTTTGGCCAAGGAGAATCTGGGAGCCAATTATAAAGAAGTTCTAATAGCCCAATACGATTTTTGGCCAGAAAGTAAGTTGAATTTAAATAATTTCTGTAAATTTCTTTCTACATTACTTTAATTATTTTAGTTATTGAAATGACAAATACAAAAACTGTGCTGGAAATGACTGATGTCTCTACGTTAACCTTCATCAAAATGGTCCAAATCATGGGGGTACACAGTACCGATTTTGCTTTTGACCAACCCGAAGTGAAGGCCATAATCAATGAGAAGAACAAGATTGGCAAATACGATCTTCTGCTGGCCGAACAATTCTTTAATGATGGAGCCTTGATTCTCGGCCATTTATATGAAATTCCAATTATAACTGTTTCCACATTTGGTTTCGCCAATTACTTTAGCCAAATGGTGGGCATAATCTCACCCTGGTCATATGTACCTCATGGCTATATGCCACTCACTGATCGACTTTCTTTATGGGAACGCATACAAAATGTTCTTACCAGTGGAATTGATGATCTAATGAGAGAATTCGCTTACTACCCCCAACATGATGAGGTGTTGAGGAAACACTTTTCCAATAAACTGGACAGAGTGCCAACAATAAAGGAATTGGAAAGGAATATATCCGTCATGCTATTAAATTCCTATTTGCCCCTGGAGACACCAAGACCCGTCTCCTATAACATGATATCCGTGGGTGGACTTCATATACAACCAGTCAAGAAATTGCCAGAGGACATACAAAAATTTCTGGACGGAGCCACCGATGGTGTCATCTATTTTAATTTGGGTGAGTTCTATAATTCTTGATGACTTGTCAGTTATTTTAATGTATATATTTCTATATACAGGATCCCAAGTGCGCAGCGCCGATCTGCCTCCAGAGAAGCTGAAAATCTTCCTTGATGTCTTTGGTAGCCTTAAGCAGAGAATTTTATGGAAGTTCGAGGATGAAAATTTAGCCAATTTGCCGGCTAATGTCAAGGTAAAAAGTTGGATGCCCCAGAATGATATACTGGCCCATCCCAATGTCAAGGTCTTCATTGCCCATGGAGGACTCTTCGGCACACAGGAGGCCATCAACTATGGTGTACCCATCTTGGGAATGCCAGTCTATGCGGATCAGTATTTGAACATAAACAAGGGAAAAGTGAAAGGTTTTGCCTTGGGATTAGATTACCGTACTGTAACCGAAGATGAGCTGCGCTCTTCCCTAACAGAACTCATCGAGAATCCTTCGTATAAGGCGAAAATGGAAGAGGCATCTCATATATTCCGTGATCGTCCTTTAAGTGCAATGGATACGGCAATGTATTGGATCGATTATGTTATCCAGCATCGCGGAGCTCCCCATTTGAGAGCCAGTGGTGTGGATCTTCCCTGGTATCAATTCTATTTGCTGGACATCCTAGCCATTGCTCTGTCCATTATAATCCTGACCATTTTGGGTTTGTTTTACATTTGCCGCAGGATCTTCAAATCATCTGGACCCAGCACAAAAATTAAGTCAAAGAGGCATTAAAACCAAAACTTCATTTTTTAATTGATAATAACAAAAATATGTTGATGTTACAATTAAGTACGTTAATTAAGTAATTTTGCAATAAAATTCAATTTTCAATTTTGATAATTTAGAATTCTTAATACATTTCTCTTAGGGCAACAAATTGCTGGCAAAATAATTTAGAACAAGGCTTACGAGAAGCGTACAAACACCATTGACAACTAATTGAACTGGATGCTGAAATATTTTTTTGGTATGATAATTTTCAACCGAATCGAGCCTTAGGCTAATTATTGTAATCAATCGATCAGTTGATCAATCGATCGAACGATCAATCAATTAACTGATCAATCCAGCTAATACAGAAGCTTGCTTAGGTGTTTCATGTGTGTGTGAGTTGTGTGTGTGTGTGTGTTGTGTTTTAGCCGTGTGCAATCTCTACTGGCTTATGACCATGGACTTCTTTACCTTCTTCTCCTTCTTCTCATGGGTAATGGTCACTTCCTCTGCAAAGATGTATATATATATATGCAATTCATTTGCTTATCACTTGGATTCATATTCAGCACTCACCTTCGAACTTGTGTGGCAACTGTTTGATGGTCTCAATTGTCTTGACATTCTTCTCGCCCGGCTCAATGATCTCCTCTTCGTACTCCTCAATGATCTCCTCTTCATCGGTATCATCGGGATTGGCCTTGGAGCTGGGCACTGGATCAAAGACAGTCTTGACGGCCTTCTTGACGATACCCTCAGCGGTCACTGTGGTATAATGATACTCAGTTCCTCCCTCAATCTTGATGGTCTCCACAGTGGTGACATCGCCTGGATTCTCTGAGGGTACAATTTTCTTGGTGCCCGATTCCGATTTCAATTTCTTGGTGGATGTCACATTCTTGTGCTTCTCGGCATCCTTTAGGGTCTTCTTGTATTGCTTGATTTCCTCTTCGGTTAGTTCCACTTCCTCCTCCTCGTAGACAGTCTTGCTGGTGGTGATTGTCTTGCCGGATTCCAGTTCAGTGGAATAGGTATATTCCACACCGCCGGGCACACGCTTGGAGGCCACAGTGGTCGTATCATTTTGAACAAAATCAGCTGGTGGTGGTGGAGCCGATGACTTGACCTTCTTCTTGGGCTTCTTAGTGCCGCCCTCCGATGAGGTGACAGCCTTAATGCTCTGCTCCTGCAGCGAATTCTTGCGGACAGTGCGATTATTCTCAGTGATCTCGATATTCTGGGTCACACGACGTGTCTCCTCGATGGTAGTGTCCTCACGGTAGTTGGACTTCTGATCGTTTACATTTTGGATAACGTTCTTCTGCTGCTGCACTTTCTGGACAACGCGACGAGTTGATTCAGTGGAGTCAGTTGAATCAACCGATGACTTGCGGGTGACATTCTTCTTGGTCTTGTTCACCTTGGTGTTGGTATTCTCATTGATCTCTGTGGGGACCGAATCATAGAAGGTTTTGGTCCGCATGCTGCGAGTTCCATCCTCATTAATGGTGGTATAGACCTCCTCATAGCCACCCTCAATGGCACGGGTGAGCATGGTGGTTCTCTCATCGATGCGTATCTCCTTGCCCAGACGAGTCTTGATCAGCTTCTTGTTGGCCTGCTCTTTGGCCAAATCGGCTTCGCTCACCGGTTTCGGATCCCAGAAGGTCTTCACTTGAGTCTTGATAGTGCCATTCGGTTGGGGGCTAGTGATGATCATCTCATAGCCGCCATCAATTAGCTTGTACTGGGTGCTGGCACCAGTGGCATTATCATACTCGATCTTACCATCTTCGATATCGGCGGAGGTCAATAGCTCTTTTTGTGATTGAATGTGGGTAATAATATAATTGAGTGATTTCTTTCTTGTATGTGTGTGTGTGTGTGTGTGTGCGAGTGTGTGTTGTGTGTGTGTGTTAGCTGGCTTTTTTAAAGCACTTAAGGCATTATTAAATTTCGTTAGTTTAGTCCTAATTACTAATTTTAACTCTATGATATATTCATATTTAATTTCTTTCATATAACAAAAAGCTAGGCAACAATTTTTACAGCAATTTTTTTTTTAATTATTGTACTTATTTTTCGTTGGATTCGTTTTGATTTTTGGTTTCAGTTTAGACATGCACCGCCTCCGGCTCCATGTCTGGTTCCCAGTCCAGCAGTTTCAGCCGTTGTTTTGACATCTTGGCCAGGTGGGGCAGACAGCTATAGTGCAGGAGCAGCTTCAGTAATTGCTATTTAAACTTACGCAATGTTCGTTGACGGTTCGCCTTGGAGGTGGAGTTGGAGTTGGAGGAGGAGTTTGGCACCACAATGTGCTGAGGCTTCTGTTGGGCCTGCTGATGAGGTTCCTGTGGTTGAGGCTGCTGCGGTTTTATTTGTCTTGGCATTGTTGGGGTGGCAACAGAGCCAGCGGAAGCGGAAACGGAAACTGAGGCGTTTGAAGCTTGCTTTACCGGATTAGTCGCTGATAGTGGTTGTTGGTTTTGGTTAGTAACAACGGTTGCTGTCAAATTTGAACTTGGCCGTGACTTCATCTCCGGCTCTGTCCCTGTCTCTGGCTTTGGCTGCGTCTCTGGTTTTTGTTCTGGCTTTGTCTTTAGCTTTTTCTTGTCTGCCAGCATTTGCAATTCGTTTGCGGCTTTGGTTAGCAATTGATTATGGCTTAGTGTATTATCATTATCATTTGGGTTATCATCTGGAAAAATGTTAGGTCATAAAATAGAAGGGGTCGGGTTGGGTGGGGGGCGAAAGGATAAGGGGTATAAGCGGTTTAGATTTCATTTTGCTTGCAATCATATTATATAGTGACTTTTTTTTGGTGAGATGCGATGCTGATGATACGATTTATGCTCTAATAACTAAATTAATTCTAACGATTTTCCCGCTTTTTCGATTTTGACTGTGTGTAACGCTTAAAAATAAATAACTGAAAAATTAATTAATTAATTAATCAATCAGATGAATGAGTTTGTTGTTCTTATTTTGTTCTGTGCGTGAGTGTTTGTTAATGAACTTACAAAAACTAAAATAAAAATGCACATTTATAAACAGATTTTCAAATTAAACAAATAATTTTTGTGTTGTTGTTGTTGTTGTATAAATATTAAGACAATATTTTATGTAAATTATAACATAAATTTGTAAATAGAATAGCAAAAATAATTAATGTATAAACGTATTTAAGTTTGGCTCTGAAACAAATATTTACGTTCAATCGACAAGCCAGAGAAATGTTCAATGACCTGATCGCGGGGATGAAGAGAAGGAAGGGGGAACACACAGACACACTCATAGCCATTAATATGGCACAAAATGTTGGCACGTTTAGTTTTTTTTTCACATTTACATTTTTATTTTTCATTTAATTTATTCACACACAATTTTTTTGAATTTTCTTTTTTTTCGCTTTTTCCTCTCTCTTTTTTTTCTTAAAGAAAAACATTTAAATTGAGACAGAGCAGAGAGAGTGGGGGGGATGATGATTCTGATGGTTTTAATGCTGATGAGCTGAAAAGTCATTGCCACAAATCGGTATAGACACACATAGCAAAAAGAAAAAAAATCGACAAAAAGAGAAAAAAAAGGGCAAAAGTACAAAAATTTTTCAATTAAAATACAATAAAGTGTAAAAGTTTGTGTCTAGGCTAAGTGTTTGAGGGGTATGAAGAGGTGGGGAAAAGTGGCAAGTGTGCCAAGTGTGGTACACATATCCATCTGTCTACACACACACACACACACACACACAACCAGATGATGTCAAGAGCAATGAGTGGAAAAAGTTTAATTTGAAAACTTAATTAAAATTTCTGTGCGTTTTTTTTTCCCCCACTTTCTTTTCCACAATCATTTCTCATAACAAGATGGCTGCAAATGCATGTGTATTTGTGTGTGTGAGTGTGTGTGAGAAAGTATATTTAGGTGTGCATATACATGGCACTTGAAAGCAATTGCTCTCTAATTATTTTATTTCGAGTAATGTCAATTGCAATTTCAATTCATTGTCCTTGGCCTTGACATGGCTACTACAATTCGTAGATGGATGGATGGGTGTGCAAATGGGTGGTGGGTGTGTAGCATTTATCTGTGTGTGTGTGTGTGTGTGTGTGTGCGTGTCTGTCTGTATTTGTGCGAACGTAAAAATTAAGAGTCAAACAAAACGACGTATGACAAACGAATTGCTTTTTGTTTTGTATCTATGAACTACCAGTTTCTTCGGCCTCCTTTTCTGCGGGCTTTGCCTCCAGCGTCTGCGATATTTTCTTCCAAATATTGTCAAATGAATCGGCTCCGGAATAATCAATCTGTCCCGATTCCCAGCATTGGCGTCGCATTAGATTCTCGTAGGCCTCCTGTTCGGGTGACCGTTGTACGCCAATTTGCAGCTGTGATAAGGCACCAGCCAGGCCAGCCTGAAAGTAGGCAATACAACAATCAATTTAGATAAGATAAGATTGAGGTTAGGTCACCATCTTCGGTTTAAGGGGGTTGGTAGCGGAAAGGTGCAAAGTGCTGTGGTATTTGTGGGGAAGGGTAACAAAAACATTTAGAGCATGCATTTGAAACATTAATTAACTACATTAAATCTAAAACTAAGGGTGACATTCAAATGTTAGTTTATTTGTTTATATGAATATATACATATATATATATAAATAGAGACGAGAGACAACAACATGGCGTATGATTAATGTGACAACAAAATGCTACTCAAAAGGCAACCGGGCATAAATCATCTAGTGAAAGACTTCAAGTTATTTGCTGTTGTTGTTGTTGTTGTTGTTGCACTTGCTGATGTTGCTCATATCCTTGGCAGATTACCATGTGAAATGAAAGAAGAAGCCAGACAGAATGCAGGGAAGCAGAATAAACTTTGATGAGCGAGACAGAGAGACATAGAGAGAGAGAGAGAGATGTGGGTTCCAAATAAAAGAATCAAATGACTACTAAATCAGCAAAACTGCAGCCACAAGAACATCCCAGAACGATGATGTAGACATTTTAGATATGTATGTATGTATGTATGCATGTGGAACAGGGGAATGGACACTAACAATGACAATGACAATGACTATGATGACTATTGGACAACCCATGGTGGCATATATGCAAGGACATGACTAGACAGAGCAATAGACAGGTGAAAAGTTGCAAGTTGCAAAGTTGTGCAGGACAGAGACATTATCACCAACACTCACTCACACTCACTCACACACACCTGATGTTTGTAATGGAGATGGGGAGGGGGAGGGGGGGGAGTGTGTGGAATATAGTAGGTGTGGGGAATAAAGTAAGGCTGTTTTTGTTGTTGTGTCATTCTACTACCTCAGGCTGTGTCTCAGTAGCAGCTGCCGTGTCTGAATTGTGTGTTTCATGTTCATTTTCATTTACTGTATTTTGTACTGTTTGTTCTTGTTGTTGTGACATAGGTGTGGTAGGCGGGGATAAGGACAATTCATTGCTATTTACATCTATTGAAATGGAGTCATCAGCATTGGCAGTGAAATTGGATGATTCAGATTGTGCTTGATTTTGATATTGAGTTGAAGATGGAGCTGCTTGACATGCATCATCATGATGACTCTCATTTTGTATGTCGTTGACCAACACTGTTGGTGCACTGTTATCATCGTTCTGCATATTCATTGCATTATCATTATATTCATCACTATTATGCTCTTGCATATCCTCATCCCTCTTCTTATCCAGATTCTCATAGTAATCTGCCCAAGGATCATGAAATTCACGCAAATACAACAAATGTTGCTCTTGTTGTTGATGATATTGCTGCAGTTGCCGCTGCTGTTCCCGTTCCATCTGTTCCGCCTCATAATCTCTGCTCGAGTGCGTTATTATGTTTAAGCAAAGGCACTAAATATTGTTTGTTTTATTTTTGTTGTTTTTTGATTTTTATTGTTTATCAGAAACATTCGAATCAAATGCAAATCGAAAAAAAAAAATAAAATTAAGAAGACAGAATGTGTGGCACAACATAAAGGAAAATAAAAGTGAAAAGTAAAAGTAAAATATAAAGAAAAATCATAAGAAAAAAATGAATAAAAAAAAACATGGTAGACAGGGAATAGAAAAACGAATAGCACATACACTAAGTCTAATAGTAAACCTAAACTGGCACAACTCTGATATCAAATGAAATATCTGTGCATGTAATTTTCTCAGATTTAATTTGTTTTTAAATAATTTATTTTTTCTATAATAATTTTTTGTTTTAATAATCGGACGACAACAAAACTCAGGTGCCAATTAATTTAAAAGCTTAAAATGCAAAAACTAATAAAATGGCAAAATAGAATACCTTTTTGTTCGAGTTGAATTAAACTTATAAAAATTTATTTTTCGAAGAAGTAAAAAATACAATAAAATTAAAGAAAATATTTATATTGAAGGTATTTCCTAGTACAGAGAAAAAACCCTATGTATATATATATATGTATATAAATATATGCCTATCTAAAGAGAGAGAGAGAGAAGGGGATGGAAGTTCCCCCTCCCACTTCACCCGCCATCGTTGGGCATTTCAATTTATTGAAACATTGCCGTGGCACTCAGCCAAATCGAAACAAATTAGAAAGCAAAAAAAAAACTAATACAAATAAATAAATAAAGACTAGACAAAAAAAAAATAAAAATCCATTAAAGAGGCCAAATGAGGCGTGTCCGCCTCCTCACTGCCGATCGAGAAAAATCAACAAAAAACCCGAGAAAGATAAACTAAGCAGAAAAAAAAATAAATGACTAAAGAAAAAACAATTAAACTAAAAAAAAAAAAACAATTAAGTGGAAGTGGAGAGGGGTGGAAGGTGGAATAATGATAACGAGGTCAGCTCAACAAAAATAAATAAATAAATGCAAAGTTGGTATAATTTTTGTTTGTTATTTACTTGAATGTTTCAATATTTAATATTTACGATTATATGTACAGTGTGGCAAAAGGCAATTTGCAGTGGTTCGATCTACTTTACGTATGCAAAAGTTCTATCTATTCGATGATCAACAACATCTGAGATCAGCTTACCTCTGTATTAAACGATTTATGAGTATTATCACTAGAAACAGTTCCTTGCGTTTGCTTTTTATATTGGATTTAGTTAGCATAAGGAAGCAAATTGGTTGAATCGGATAAAAAGGGAGGAGTAAAAGCAAACATGGTTAAATTTGATTCAAGTTTAGTTAAACTCAAGACAAAACTCATTCGAGAACAACGGAAATTAAAAGCCATCATTTGTTAGGATAATTAAAAATTTAAATCTTACCATATTGTCGGTTAGAGCTTGATGCACATTATCACAGAAGATATTCCACCAGAGCTGAATCAGATCCTTGGCATGGGCATAATCAGAGGATACGGTGACCTGTTTGGTCTCCGAATTGAACTGTAAAAGCCATGGCTTCAGTTTGCCAGCAAAATGCAATATCTTAATCTTATCTCTGAATCTGTAAGGAACAAAGATCGAACAGTTAATACCATATATAATAAATATACTCCATTTATGGTTTACTTACTGTTTGAAAGCGGGCAGATAACAATAGGAGGCATATGCCGTAACATTATAGACAAATGGCAAATGCTTCTTAATGTCAGCTGTGGACCAATCGGCAAAATATTGATTCAATAGACCCTGATCACCGCCATCGAAACTGCCATTTTTAATGGCAAACTCTGTGATCTGGCCAAAGGTCTCCAAACTGGGCTTATATACAAATACACCAGAATTAAAGCAATCTGGCCAGCTGACATCGGGAGCCGCCGAGAGTTCCTCGCGCTCAAATAGCTCATCGCAGTTTTGCAGGACCTACACAAGGCAATTTGCTCCTTTATCAAATTATTTAAATCTCTTTTGATCTGCTTACCAGAGTATCAGCATCCAGGAAGACACATTTCTCGAATTGCACCAGACGCCAGCAGTGGAGCTTTGTGAAGGTCACACCCAGTTCGGGTCTGGAGAGTAATGCCAAATTGGCTGCATCCTCGGAATCGAGAACATTAACCTCTTGTACAATATTGTACACGTCCTTCAGTCTGTCTCGCATCGCCTCCGATACAGTGGGTGTGACCAGCACTGCCAGCTGATGGGCGGTGCCCGCCCTCTTTAATGAATGGGCCAGCACCAAGGCGCCCAATGAGTACGTGTCATTTGTTGTCAGTGTCACCCAAGCGAATTCTTTAGAAGAAATAGAAAATTATATAGATACAATTGGTACAATCTGTGTGTGGTGTGTGTGTGTGTGTGTGGATGCAACAGCTGGCATTAGTCTGGAATTTGGCAGAAAGAGTAAAAAATTGGCAGCAGCAAAAGTTATGGATTATAAATAAACAAGCGAATCTTTTTTCAATTTTCTTCTTTCGTTTTCCTTCTTGTCTCTTTTTTTTTTTTGCAAATTTTAGATATATTCATTGGGAGAACATTCCTATAGATACAATTTGTCTTTGTCTGTGTGTGTGTGTATATAAGCGAATCTGCGTCAGACTTCTTAGTGGGCGGGGCACGCGGCAGCCTCATGCAAATAATCTGGCCTGGCTCTATGGCATTTTCATGCCCCATTTCGGTTCTTTTTGTTTAAAGCGAATAAGAAAAAAAAAATAAGTCAAAAAAGCAATGCAAAATAGAGCAACATTTTTATTTTATTATTATATATGTATATGTATATACTTATATATGTGAGAGAGTGTGTGCACAGCAATTATAATTTTGCGTAGTTGGCATTTAGTTTACTCATTAATGAATTATATAGACAAAAAGAATTATTATTAATATTATTATGGTGGGATGTTGAATCGTGAGTGAATTATGTTCATATAATATATACGATTCAAAGATTTGTATTTTTGGTAATTAGTTACTAAAAGATTAGTTTAGACTAAAGTTAAACAGATTTCGTTTTATATTTTATATGAAAAATATTATAGATATAAATTTGATCAAATTGTTTACGTGAAATACGACGCCTTTTCATGTCCCACATAAATTTATTACGAGTAAACAATAAAATTTATTGAATAAATCAATTGTCAATCAATGAAAATTGTTTAAATAAAGTCAAATCAACATTTTTTTTTTAAATTTACAAATATTTTTAATTTACAATAACGGATCCACATAAATGAAAAATAAATGATTGATAAATGAAATAAATAATCCTTGGCGTGTGGCAATTTTGACTAGTTTTTTATAAAAAAAGGATATATAGGATAAAGATTTGCATTTTTTTGTATCCAGTCAGTAGTCATTGCCAAAGTATACGAAAAAGTCTAACCAGGACCAGGACCCCAAAAAGAACCAAATATTCTGGTTTAAAGAACCACTGTTTGTTTCACCATTATTAAAACACTTTCAGCCGATATCCTTCTTTAATAAACCTTAAATCTTTCGGTTAAGATGTAAACAATTTTTCACTTTACACCTTCATCCAAAAGTGTTTACCATTTTAAGATTTTACAATTTTTTTCTTCGGTAATCTTTGGATAGTGTGTTAAATATATATACAATATATATGTATGTACATATGTATAAATTTTAATACCATTAATAGTAATTAATCATGCAATTCGTTTGATTCAGAATTAAATAATAAAAAAAATTCATTAGAGTTATTATTGAGATTAAATGAAAGAGTATTTTTTATTTCCAATTTGATTATTGACAAGAAATTTTGAACATAATCTTTTCTACAATTTTTTACAGTTGATTGAACTAACTTTAGTTGTGGGTTAAACTCTGATTAGTTTTTAATTTGATTTAGATTTAGATAGAAAAGCGCACTGAGAGAAGCATTGAGTGTACGTTAAGGGAAATTGGAATAGGCATAGGAATACTGTGAAATAAGGGAATCAAGTGCAACAACTACCTTCTGTGTGCTACGCATGAGAACAGAGGCAAAAACAGGCGGCGCATTCGCTGCTGCTGCTGCTGCTGATGCTGCTGATGCTGCTGCTGCTGAAGTTGAAGTTGGATTGAGTGCCTCTCCTTGAGTTGCATGTATATACAAAATGTATCTGACGGATTGATTTTTATACGGCATGTGGCGAGCTAGTGCGTGGGTAGATGGATAAGATGCGACTTCTCAGCGCGTTTATATTTTTTTGTCTTTGTTTTCTATTTTTTAATTAGCTTTTCTTTATGTATTTTCTTTTTTCAATGTTTGTGTGTGCCTAAAATAAAAATGAAATCATTTACTTTGGGGGAAAACTAGAATGGCTTGCAAAAAGTTAAATGACTTACCGGATGTGGAAATACAATGGAATTAACAAATATAACAACAATAACAAGACAAGTGATCACCAAAAAATAATGAAAGATATATCGAAATCATCAAAAAGAAAAGAAAAAATCACAAATGTCATAAATTTCGATTTAAATTAAATAAACAACACACATTCTTGGTTCTAAATTTAAATGAAACAACTGTTGAAATTGTCAAACACTACGAAAATACGAGAAACCGGCGCGACATTTGTCTTCACGATTATATATAATTCTATAACTTTATAAATATATCTCTATATATAAATGTATACTTATGAAATTAGTAAATAATTTAATGCACGCAAATTGTTTGCAGTGTATCCTTTGATTACTCTTAAACTAAAGCTTTCTCTCAGGCAAGAAAAGCTCGTAAGAGAGTCTCAGACTGGAGCTTGCGCACTGTAATCCCCCTTCCCATACGATTCTGAGATGCAGATTATTTAGGTTTTTATCAGATTCGAATGCCAGGAACACAATAAAGCTGATAAAAATGGGCAACAAAAAGCAGAAGATAAAATTTTAATTCAGCCGGCCACGGCTTTTTGTGATGAATGAACGGTGAAGAGAACTCAAACCAGGACCAGAATGACGGACTAAACATTTGAGGGAGTTGAATTTTGTATACCCTAGCAAAATTTAAAAATATTTACGACTAATAAAAGCAATTTTATTTTCTGCCGTATAGCATAAAATCAACTAACAAATGATATTTTTATTTTCCATTAATTTGAAATTGCTCTACTAAAGTTCTTTAGTGTTATTCTGGGATTTGGTGAGTAATATGAAAAACGGAATATGTATATTATATTTTAATGATTTTTTGTCAATCTACAAAATAATATTTTTAAACATTTAGAACAGAGATATAACTTTAAAACTGACGATAGTTACGAACAAAAGTAATATATCCTCAGATTGTAATAAATGTTAAGAATCCCAAAACACTTTTTATGATATGGTCATTTAGGAATAATTTTAAAACCTTTTAAGACTAGTTTCGTTTAATCTATTATTACTGAAATTAGTTTAAAATGCTTTCTTAACATATTAAATAAGCCCTTTTTGTAAGAGTATAAATATGCAAGAATAGGAAAAAGGTAGAAAGAAGGCAAACCCGTTTCAGGGTCGAAACTGGTAACGCTCAAATGCATTCATATGCAACAGCCGGCAACCGGCGACACCAACGCACCGAAAAAATAAAAAAAAAAATAAAAAAAAGAATCGAAAAGAAATTGCAATGCCAAAACGAGTTCTACGAACCAGAATGATATAGACGCTAATTTTTCTGTTTTCTGTATCTACTAGATACTTGAGCAAAACTAAAAATAGAATGAAAATGAAACTGTAGAGCCGGTCCGTTGTTTGTGGAACGATGTGGAGGATGACGATAATGATGATGGCAATGATGCTGGTGGATGCATCAGCAGATACATTTTTAGAAATTCAATCACAGCAAGGGACCTCAACTGGAGCTGCAGAGACTTCTTATGATTTAATGCGGGCAGCCCATTAAATTTTATGCAGAACAACGAAATTTTTTGTCAAGAAATCCCATGTGGTGGGCGTTGGGCCAAGAAAAAAAAAAGAAATTTTCACCGAATGTTCTGGTGTGGAAAATTCTATTTTATGTCAGAAAAATATTGTGAAAATTGTTAGCGCCTGTCGCCAGCCAGCCAGAAAAAAAGATTATATACACGTATATATTCTTACATATAAAATCTTGCTATAAATAGATCCATTTATAATTTTTATTTTCTACAAAAAAAAAATTCTATATGTACTTTGTGTGCATTTCAAACTTGATCTCTGGCAGACGCGTAGGCAATCATCTATGCGGAAATCGAGCTAATACTTATAATATGTTGATAAGCCAAACCCGTCACTAACGTAACGGCGAACGCCTGGCGCTACTAGGTCATGAAATCAGAAAATCAATAAAAAAAAAACTGACCTCCCTTCAAGAAGGAGCACCACCCTTTTACCACCACCAAGCATAACTCCTAACTGTGAATTGTGGATGTGCCGTTCTGCCTGCCTCTCCCTCTCTGTCTCTCTGTCTCTGTTCCACTCTCTGCGACGCTCTAGCTCACATAACACTTGCAAATAAGTAAATAATTTAGAGCTTAGGTTTTTTGTTATCAGTTGTCAACATTATTCGCATACTTTTTCATAAACAAACAAAACACTGGCTGACTGACTGACGTTCGAACATTGGAGGTTTTTTTTTAATGCGCTTTTTGCCTTCTCAATCAAAATCAAAGAAGAAATCTAATTCAAATTGCCGCTCTGCAGCTAGTGGAGAGAGGGTATAGAGAAGCAAGAGGCAGAGGCATACAGGCAAAATGTGCTATTGAAGGTCAGTAAAGGTCGTCGTCGTTGTCGCAATTTACTAGCCAATAGAACCACACAAGTCTTAAAAAGCATTGGGTAAGGTGTTCTAGAATAAAACACAAAAAAAAAAGAAGTATAACTAAAAATCAATTCATATGCAAATGTCAAACTATTTCTGAAATCTAAACCGATTGGATGATATTTTAATGAGATATGCAATTACTGTTAGCAAAACTAGCGAATTTAACGTGGGAGAACGCTTTCGGCAGGATATTTTCATAGCTAGCATTAGCCATGCATAATGCGTATACACACACATACACACACAGCACACACTGAATTTTAAATCTTCATCTTCTTCTTCGTCTTCATTTCATTTCACTTTGCCGAAAACTTACTGCTCATTGTGTTTGATTTTGAATTATTAACACACGCGAAACGAGTCCTTGTAGCTTCTTCTTTATATATTTATATATATTTCGTTTTGAGTGGGTGGGGCGTGCCCGTTTAAGCTTTCACACAATAAGCGAGAGCGAGTCAGAGAAGAGTCGGGAAGAGTTCCGGTTTTCTTTCTTTTTGGGGGCTGTTATGTGTTCTGCGTACCACGAGCGACAACGAGAAACTGAAATGTTTCGAATGCGTTGACCAAATGAAAAGTTTGATGCCAGCCGCAGCCGGTGGGAATTGTGTCTGTGTATGTGGGTCTCTGTGTGTTTGTGTGAGAGTATGTGTTTATGTGGTTCTGGCTCATGCCTGTATTAGTGTGTGTGTGTGTGGGGGGAGGCCCACTGACAGTCAGTCGATGAGGAAGGCGCCAAAAGTGAATTTTTGCATTATGCTTGCTTGAATTTCATTTCTTATATTCTATTTCGCCGGCTATTTGCTGGACCGCAAAAAGAAAGAGAGACAGAACGATTCAGAGAGAGAGGGAGAGAGAAAGTAAAGGTGAGAGCAAGGTAAATGCGAAAGTCATAGCAAAGCAAATAATAAAATGACAGTTGCGCTCTCTCTCTCTCTTCGTGATATTAAGAGAAACAAACAGATTGAGGGAGCATACATATATGATAAGAGAAATTGCAGTAAACTTGTTGCATTGTTTTTATATCTTTATGGTTGTGGATATTAGGGGTGTGTGTCTTTTTATTACTGTTGGATTGATTTGATCAATCATGTTCATACACAAACACATAAGCTGCATTTTATTTAGGCCTAACAGTAAAAATTACATTTTGGGTAAACACACAGATTGAGATAAGAAGTTTACAAATAATCCAATTGTAATCTGAAAAAAAATGCAAGTAGATAACAAACAGTTGGACATTACCTAACTGCCAAATCCCATAATTTTGAACACAAAACAAAACTAAGTGAAACAAAACCAAAAACGTTACTTGCAATGTGAAATTCTAAATATTTTATGCTTGAATTTTATTTTAAGCAATTTTTTAATTTGCAAATGAAGTTTCACTCTTTACACAATAAATCAAATTCAAAATTTAAAAAGCTTTTAACAATATTCTTAAAGCTTTAAGCATTCAAATTCATGAACCAGTTCAAAAATTTGTTCTTATTTATGCGACTTACAGTACTGTACTGCAGTGTTGTAAAATATAGCAGTTTTGGCGGATTATTTCAAATTTGTAAAATAGGAAAAAGTATTTATTAAGTTACACATTCTCAAATTTTTATTTATAGTTTTTTTTTTGTTAGAGGATTGTTTTTTTTACTATAAATGCTTGCTTAAGTATAATTGTCTACAAAATTCTAGAAATTCTTAATTATTTGAGCTGGTCATGATATTTTTTTTTTTGGTACTTGTGTATGGCAATTCGGTAGGTCGACAGTCCTTATCTTACAATCTAAACTAAGACAGAGAATAATAAATAACTAACTGGCCACTAAACTATTCTAAAAACATAAAGCTAGGGGGTGAGGGGGGTAAATGTGCACTAAGGTCTGGCAATATCACAGTGCAGGGGTTCGTCCTCTGGCGTACGATTTATGGCATTGCGTGGCGAAATCACAAATCTCTTGCGATCTTGGGCTTGGCTAAGTCGACGTCGTTTCGCTCGTTTCTTGCGCCACCTGTGGACACAGTACCAGACAACTGGTTGGTGTAGATGAAATGAGAGGAAATTGAAAAGTGAAATAAGTCGCTGGGGGTGGATAAAGGGAAGGAGTGCAAATTATACTCACCTAAAAGCACAAAGATGACACCGCCAAAACAGCCGGCACCAAAGAGCCAGAGGCTGCGTGCCTCCGCCAGTTCCACACTTGACTGGCAACTGCGGAATGTCTCCGAGTCTATGGTACGATTGTAGGGCAGTGGACACACACGACTGTCGAGTTTCTCTGTAAATGGATGGAAAATTCACAAGTTGGTCATGAGCCAAAATTAGCCAAAAAAAAAAAAAATAAAAGTGCAGCAGCTGCATTAGCATCAGCTCTTCGTCTACTTACCCATGCAAATGGGAACGAACTTTTGGTGGGCTTTCATCATAACCAAATGATTCCCGACCTGCTGGCAGCTGCATTGACTCAGTTGAGTCCTTGTCAAATCGATGACGCTTAAATGGCAAAAATTTGCCAATCTATCAATGTTAAAGTTTTTCAACGGATTCATCGAGGCATTCAATTGCCAGAGTTCTGTAATGGAGGAATAACTTGTCATATTTACTGAACTGGAAGATATAGTAAATCATCACTCACTTGGCAATATGCCCAGATCGGGTATATCTTGCAGTTCGCAATTGGCCACATTTAGATATTCAAGTGGTGCCTGTATGGGCTTCTCCAATTGTTCCAAATCCAGAGATCTTAACTCATTACTATCTATATAAAGATTTCTCAGTCTGGGCAGTTGGAAAAGTTCCATGGGAATTGTAGTTAAACCATTATTCGATAGATCAACTTCCTGTCAATTAAATTAAGTTAGTTAGTTCAACAAATAATTGATAATTAGATGTTAATTCTAATGCTTTACCTGCAATGAAGTTAATGGGGCAAATGTGCCCGGCTCAACCGATAAAATCATATTCTCATAGAGCATTAGAAACTTAACATCGGTGTACTTAGAAAACGAGCCACTTTTCAATTTCCTAATGCGATTGTATGATAAATCTAAAACCTATAAAGAAAAACAAAAAAACAGTAAAATTAGAAAATTTATAAATTTAATTACTAAATCAAATGAAAAAATATTTTGTTCGTATAAGTACATTATGTATCTCTTGAGATATATGTAAAGTGGATATATGTATGTATATATCTATATGTATATACACATATGTATGTATGTATTCTACCATGGGCGTAGCCAGTATGTTATCTTGGGAGGGGCTTCCTGACATTCAATTTAGATAAACGCTATTCTTTTGAGTAAACGCCGAAATGATAAAAATGTCACTATCGTAGAGAAAATTCTATTTAATGACACTCTTCAACAAGTTTTTAGATTTTTATGTGAGAAGAAAATTAAATGTACATATACATATGTAGTATATATATAAATCTATCTAACATTAGATACGATTTCTTCTGATACCTAAGTTTTAGACTCTTAAGTTCAAAACAGTGAAAAGAATTGGATTAAGGAATAGTTCAATCTTTTTTATCCCTTTTTAACCTAACAATTTTCTTCTTTGAGAGAAATTTTTGGAGAATTTTCTGAAACTGCTGTCCCATCTCTACGCCACTGTATTCCCAATGAATTCCGGCTGCTGTAGTACAACTTCTTTATGCTTTAATTAAGCTCAATTGGCTTGGGCTTTTTTTTTTTTTTGTCTGGGGATATGAATTAAGTTACGGGTCGTGCGATTTTATTGAGTCAATTTGACCTTTATACCCATTTACAAGCACACAAGTGTATACAGATGATATATGTATGTATTCGTATACTTATGGATATTACTCACCTCAACTGAAGTTTTGAGGTTCTGTGGTACCTCTTTTAGGTCCATGTCATAGCAACGAATGCGTAAAAGTTTCTCAATTCTGGCATATTTGCATTTACGCTCATCGGAAGTGATAAAACCAAAGGCCAACATAGCATTTATGCTATATAAAGACACTATAATCAAAACTATCCAGGGCAGTTCCATGCTCTGAAAAACAAAAGTAAAATATATATGTATATCTAAAACTGGGGAACGGTAAAAGTTCTCAAAATAAATCGCAATTGTTTTTGCGCGTGAAAGTGTTTATTTCTTTGTGAGTGATTGAAAATAAAATAAAAACAATAAATAAAAGTAAACTTAAACTACTATGACCGAGAACGTTTATTTTCAAATTAACAAATTACAAGATCATTGCCGTGCTCTATCTGTATGTCGGGGTTGGAGCCTATTCTCTTTGGGGGCGGTTCAATTTCAAAGGCATTCAATCAAGCGCATCTCCCACACCTTGCAGTTAACTGACCACAACACAATGTGGAGACCCTTCCCCCCGTGATGTCAAATGCATGGGAATGGCCAACGTAGGTCAACTGTCTGTCAGTATGTAATTTCTATATGTGTCTACTATGATGATTATATTACGTATACGACACTGTGTACGGGGTTAATTCTGACATATCATCCATTTAAGGATGAATCGGTGATAAAAACCGGAAGCTCTTCACAAATTCGTCAGTGCCGAAGACAATATACCCAAACTGAGTCACTAGAAATGATTTTATTTTATTCGAGACTTCTTTTAAATTATATTGCGGTCTGTTCTTCTTTATGTATGTATCTTATCGCATAGGAAATTATCTACTAAGTCATCATCAAACAGAAACACGGCAAAGAAACGGGCCACTATAAATCATATAGATATAATAGAATCGTAAAATGAAATTCTTGTTTCATGTCTGCAAATCGAAAACGTGTCAAAAAGGTACCAACAAAAAAGCAAAAGTCAAAACACAAAATCTGATTTATGGCTACAAATCACACCTCAAATTTGATATCATATCGAAAATATATAATACTATAGTCAGTGTATATGTAAATAGATTTCGATATTGCACTTACGTGTTGATTTCTTTCTATATCACGCGCCATTGAAATGCAATTTTATGAAAATGGAAAATTGAAAACTTTGCATCAGTTGCAATTTACAAAACATTTATTGCGTGATTAGATTTAGAAAAAAATATGAAATTTGAAACCGTAGTTTAAATGACAAATATCAGATATAATCATATTACTGGGCGGAGAAGGGCAAAACACAATGGAAACCGCCCTCTAGCATACCTGATGACGAAACATATATCATCCATATACTCATATATATAATTATTATATTCAACTCTCAAGTTCGGGTTTATTTTTATGAAACAAAGAAAACAATAATAAAATAGAGACGCAAAGTCTAACAATTTAAATTTATTTTTATTGTTTAAAATGTTACAAACTTTCAATACTAGACCTAACAGAAGAGGGGGGAAAGAGGGCCGCCAATTAATTTTCTTTATATTCTTGATCTGATGAAGAAATTGTAGAATTGTAGAAAATTGGATTTGCCAATGGAATCAATTTTCTGATGACACCAAAATAATGACAAAAGTTGACATTGGCAAAAAATTGTTAATATATATAAGTATATATTTCTTTATTTACCCAATATTTAGCCATATATGAATGATGAATAGGGCTCATATATCAGAAAATGGAATACTTTGTGGCAGAATTAAGACATATTACCGATAAGTTATTTTTGCCATTGAAGCAGGAAACAAAGCAACACAATTGTTAATTAATCAATAATATAAAGTATTTAGTAACAATAATAATAATGACAACAAAAATTTTGGGTTCTTTTTTGTGAATTTTAAATATGATTCATGAGCCAATTATAGGAACTGTAATATATATATAGTATATATGTCTATATAGTCGGTAAGAGTCGTTGTCTTTGCTGAAGAAGGAAAATTTGCGTTGCTCCACTTCTGAGTATGATTTTCCCACACGTCCAGTGGTTTTTAATGGCAGATTGCCTTTTGTGGTGGGGATTAAAGAGGGAATAAGGGGGAGGTATTTATGTACATATAGTAGAGTTGGTACCTCTGTCATTAGAGATCTCTGCCGAATCGACAGAAAATTGAAACACACAGAAGACCCATACAGACAAACAGACACTTGTGGAACACTGACAGCGACCGCAACAATGGCTATAAATATATATTTCATAAATTTTTCTTATATTTTTCTTTGTTGCTATTGTTGTTGTTGAAAAAATTTCAAATTAAAATTAACACACACACACAATGTGGAACCAACCAACTGCAAACTTATGGCACACTCGTTCATTTCAGTATTTTAATATTTTTTTGTTTTTCCATTCTTTTAAATTTTTCAAAAAGAAACATTTCACAGAAATTGCCAATAAAAAGGGCTAAAAGTTAGAGGGGAGCAATGAAAATGGGAATGAAAATGGAGACTGTGGGGGGGGAGAAAAGCTACTTCAAGCCATAAAACAAATCAGAGGGAAATGTCTTACAATCCCCCACCTTCCTCCCTCGATCTAATCAACGAAAAACAAATCCGTATTGTTGGAACTAAGGTGAAGGAGGGATGAACGGAGGATGGGGTAGAATTTATGTTTCTCCACTTTTGGCCGCATTTGTTTCCCATATTTTCCATATTTATTTTTATTTACATATATATTAGGATCCAATCAAGAGTCGGACAAACAATACAAATGCCAAAAGAATGAGGTGCCAGAAATGGGCTACATATCGAATCCACGAAATAAGTGTCTGCCTATGGATTACAGCCGTTTGAATTAATTTGATGAATATCAATGTGAATGCTCCCTAATAATATTTATGCTCAAAATGGATACCAGCGATTAGATGGGATCTAAAAAGTATAAAAGTTTTTGTTGAACAACCAAAAATTCCAAAATCTTTTTTTTGAAAATAAAAATAAAAAGGAAAAGTCAAGAGAGAGGGAGGAAGATGTAAAACTTTAAATTAGTTTCAAATATTTTAATAATATTCTAAACATTTGTGAATGGATTTATGTGCTCTGATGATAGTCTTTGTCACTCTTTGTGGGCGTCAGTTGCTACTGGGCGCCCATCCAACAGGTGGGCTCCTGCTATAGAAAAGATTTATTCACATTTCTCATACGCCATGATAAGATTTATCTGTTCAGACATCTCTGTGTGTCCCCCTGTGGGTGTGAGTTTAAGTGTTGAAACAACTAATGCATGAATATAGTGTTGGGGAAGTCTTATTTCTACTCAAACTGTACCTTGTTGTTGTTACCTTTTTTTGACACTACTTGTCAAAGCGAGAGGGAGAACACACAGTATTGAGTAATTTCTTCTGAGTCTTATCACGGCACGTCAAGTACTACTCAAGACCTATTTCTTATCAGGCGTCCCCCTTTTTTAAAATGTTTGTTTTTTTTTGGGCCTTTCCTACAAGTAACAGAAATTAATTGAAAAGACTGAAACAACAGCAACATTCGGAGCAATAAAAAAGTTGCCGTTGCCGCTGCCCATTTATTTCAATTAAATGCAATCAAGAAAACATTCCCCAATAGAGGAAAAAAAATAAAGCCATATATGTACGACTCTTCCATCAGAGAAACACTTGCTTTAAAATGAAGAACCTTCAAAGTTCTATAAGCCAAACTATTACCTTGGAGTTTTGTTTAAAATAATAAATAACTAAACATTCATTGTAGCATATAATATTTGATTTTCAAAAGAAAATTAAGGTTTCAATTGCAGATTTTGCGACTGGTTCTCCGGTTGTAAAGAAAAGCTTGAATTCCAATGAATTCTGAAAACATACATTGAAGCTTCTGTATAAACAATCTTTTTTTGCAGAAAAGAAAAAAAAATTAGGTGGTTTTGAATTACATATACAATGACAACTATGTGCCTTGTTGTACCTCTTATTAATTTCTATTTTAGTCCTATTCTATCTTATCCACATTCTATGACTCTTTTAGTGGCTCTAAGAACAATGTATTAGTCAACCATGTGAAGATTAGCGCCCCTTAAAGATAACGCCACCTGCAATTAAGATTTATTAAGTTTATTTCGTTTTCATCTTTCTCAGCTAGAATAACAAACACTTTCTTTTTCTTTAATTTTCCGCCTCTTCACTCAATTGAATTCAATTTAAATATTTTATCTCATTTAAGTATGCTCTGGACAATCCGATTTGTCGACTTAAGCAAAGAGTATACATTTCAATGCTTAGTTTTTCCTGATTAGAAAATTTATAAAGCCCACAATTTAGTTTTTGTTTTGTTTTTTTTTTTTAACTCGCAGCTGGAATTGTGCAATCAACTATTACTGATAACCCTGCCCAGACCTTCATTTACAACTTACCTCTTAGGTAATCCAAGTTTTGTATGATATTCCCATTTAAATAGTGTATAATCCTTAATGTCGATAGCTGGCAGTATAGTACATACTATGTAGATTTATAATATTCATTATACGATCACTTTAAATAATAAATCTTCAAAAAATTTCACATGAATTCAATTTCAATTAACACCAAACGAACGCGGGACCAACGACCATTAAGAGCAACCGTTATAAAGCGACGGCGACCGAAACCATTCAGTTCAACCGCAGACTTGGAATTGAAATTGAAATATCGCGGCGATCGTTCGGTCTTTTTTTTCGCCTTTCGTCGGACACAACGACGAAATCTCTCTATCTGCTTGTGTGTGTGTATGTGTGAGAGAAAAACAAAAACATTGATAAAGCATTTTAGAAGCGAGAGGAGGTAAGGCAGATGAAAATTCTAAATGAAAATTTAACACTGAGAGAATAAGCGATTCATACTAGCTCTCTCCGGCTATCTCTCTGAAGTTGTCACTCATTTTACTCTCTTTTAATATTTGGTGCTAAACAGTGATAACAATGGGAACTGCTATATATACATAAATACTACATAGAAATACATACGTACAATCATATGAATTGTTCGGGGAATTGAATTGTTCAGTTTGACAACTTGATATATGTACCTCGTAGTTTTGAAGTGGAGAAAGAGCTTATAAACTTAATAAATTTTATTATATGTACTTAAATTTTACATTTATTCTTCTTCTCTTAGGGATCTCTAAAAAATTAAGAAGGATTAATTCTTTTATAGGATGGTGAAATATGTGGGAGGATGTCAATGATCTTAACAAAATGTAGATCCTGAGAAATGATACCGAATTCAAGATAGTTTCATACAGAGTATGGAACTCTACGATTAGCTTTTTGAATTCTTCTTGAGTTGATTCACTATTTAGTAAACAATTAGCTATTAAGTGTTAATCAAATAAATCGATCGCCAAGATGTCAACCAAAAAACATAACTCTTTGATTAATGAAGCATCCACGTTTAGTCAGAAATAGCTTTGTCATCAAATGATACATATGGGGAAGCACTGTAACTCTTTCCGATAATATTTGATTGATACTACGTATCTCTTCCACTGAGGACAATCTAAGCATTTCTTGACATTTGACAACAATTTAAGACACATTTGAATTTTAATCCCATTTTTGGAAATTTGTAAATCTCCTACTTACGTATATATAGAACTACTGTAGCACCAACATATGCCCATGCACAGTGGGCTAATTAAACTTTGCTACCTGACATCAGGTAGAACACTTAGGTAGGCAAATAAACACTTCCTCAGGCTTCTTATTTTTCTTTTTATTTGTTTTTTTTCTCTGGTTTTATCTTTACAATTTTCTTTACAACATGAAAAAGAAATGGTAGAAAAATATGACATCATGATTAAAGGTATATATATATATATATATATTGTATGTATATATAAACCTATATTCCATTCCATTAGTTTAATTGTTTAGTCTTCGCTTCGCATTGTGTTTTATAGTATATAGTTTTAGTAGTAAATGAAATATATAATCAAAAGTAATGAATTCAAATAGAAGTTTATCTTTGTTTTTTTTCCCTAGATTTTCGTGGACAAATTTGAGAGAAGAAATAAAGTTTAATAGAAAAGTTAAATAATAAAAAAACAAACCAAAAAGTAAAAATAAGTAAATAAATAATTCTCATGAAAATTGCAATTTTCTTTTTCAATGCTCCTCTACAACATTCTTCATCTCAATTCCTCCTTTTTTTCTCCCTTCCTTCTTCCACTCCTTCTTCTTCATCGTTAATATAATAATTTGCTTGTATACAAGCTTGAGCAAAATCAAAATTAATTAATCGTCCCCCGCTAACAATTTGTTAGTTCAAAATTATCTAACTTTTCACTTCCACTTTTTTTTGTTTGTTTTCTTTTCTTTTCTCGTTTGTTTTTTTTTTTTTGTATTTTGCATTTTTTTCGTTTTTTTTTTTGTTTTGTTCGCGTTTTCATTCGTTTTTTTTTTTTTGGGTTTTTAATTATTTCTTGAAAATTAAAATAAAATGAAGCATTCACTTTGGTTTTCCATGAAAAATCAATGAAGCTTTTCTTGGCTAATAACATTTAAAATCATATGAGCCTTCTTTTTGCATTTTCCTTTGTTTAAATGAGTTTTCAACTCGCCCAATTCGGAATTGAATAATACAAAATATGTATATTGGTTGGTCTTAGCCAAACTAATCACAATATTCTTGCAGATATATTGCAAACATTCTTGAGTGGGGGGGGGAAGGATTCGGGTCCTTCCTACTTGTCCTGTTGACGTAACTTCTCGCTTATGCTTGTGCTCTGGTAGTAGAGCCTCACCACATGAGTGTCGCCATCCTTAATGGCCAATATCTCAACCTGGAATGTCTCTGAGAAGCGCGTATCGATAAAAGTCTGCAGATCGCTTACATTGCACTTGGCTATGGTGGCGCCTTCCAATTCGCAGTGTTTGCTAAAGCGCGGCAATTGAGCCAAATCCTCCGGCAATTGGCGAAACTGCTGGGTCACCGCATTGTTGCCAAAGTCAATAAAATGGACCTCACACTTGCCATCATCCAGCACTTTGATAACTTCGGCCCGATAAAAGACTTCATCCTCATGGAATTGGGCCACACACAAGGCGCCCACTCTAATGTCTGTGAAGACGGGCAAATCGTTTTCAGCATCGAGCAATTTGTCCGTGAGCTGCTCCAGAGCCGACACATCCTTCTCCATTTGGACATAGAAGGATTTAGGATCATCGTATTGGACTACAATGCAATTATGAAGTTCCGCTTCGAGGGGTTTTTGTACGCCAGCCACAGTGTTGGCCAGCTCCTGGGCAAAGTTCTTATAATTGATGTGCAACTCCACAGAATTCATCTCCAAGCGGGACAACTCTATATCTGTAATAATCTCGTAAACCTCACCAAAGTGTTGCTCCAGCAAGGCACTAAAAGCCTCATCCAGTTTGGAATCCGGCACATCTTCGGGAATCTCACTCAGCTTGCATGGCAAAGCCAAAGCCATAACCTCCAAAATGTTGTCATCCATTTCATATACCTGTGACACATGGATAGTGTTTCCATAATCAATGAGGAACACTTCAAAATCTTTTTCCTTGACCACAATAGATTTAATGTACGCCCGATAGTAGCAGTTATCCTCCTGGGAGTAGACTACGCACATTAGACTCGGTGAAGGATCACGCAGAACTTTCAAATTGGCGCTATTGGCATTCTTTAGTACTTTTACAATATGATCCAAATCCGAGGAATTCTTCTTCAGCTGGACATAGAAATTCTTTGGCGAACTTCCATGCGAGATGATGCACTCCCTGTTGTCCTTGGTCTTAGCCTCTATTAGTTTAAATTCACTCTCCAGGAGCATTTTTAGCTGAGCACTTAAATTTAGGCCATCCGTTCCTTTGATATGGGCATCAATAACCGGAGGATCGGATGTCTTATTAATGACCTCAATATTGACTTCTCCATTACAGGTATCCAATAAGGTATCAAGCCCCTTGCGAGTCATGGATTTATTCTTCTCGAAAATGGGAGACGGTTCCAGGGAATAGACTTCGGCAAGTGGTTTAATTTGGGCTAGTTCAGAGGGCAATTCATAAAATTCATCTGTAACAGATGTATTGCCATAGTCTATAAAGATGACATGATAATTACTCTGGTCGGGCATTAATTCCAAGATTCTAGCCCTATAGAATTCCTGATCATCGTTAAACTGAACGCCATACAACTGGCCCACTTCGGGTTTATTCATTTTCAGCACCTCCAGCTTTTCATTATTTAATTTCTTGGAAATGTTTTTGACAAGTGCCTCATTTTCCTGCAATTGCAGATAGAGGCAATAGGCATCATCAACATGGGTAATGATGGCTTGTTTTTGAGAAGGATTTTCAGAGGGGGTCTCAGTCGGTTCGATCTTCTTCTCACAAAGTGGCAGCAGTTGATCGATAATATTCTCCTCATCGAGTAATAGATTAATGACCACATGATCCTTGGCCGGTTTCAGCAATTGTGTGGTGAACACCAATTCACCCTCTCCGGTAAGTTCAACAAACTTGGCCTCGGCCTCATTCGACCATTTAGTATACGATTTAGGCAACTGAAGCGAGCATTTCTTTGACATTTTAGGTAAATTGGCAACTTCTTCGGAAAGGATTAGACATTTGGATGTGATTGATGTGTTGCCATAGTCTATGAACAAAACTTCATACTGTGAGTCGTTCAATTGGCTTAGCAGCTCAGCCCGATACCAAAGTTCATCCTCCGCGAACATGGCTGCAACAATGCTGCCCTTCTCAAAACGCTCCAATGGCTTCAATTGCTGCTCTGCATCCCGTAAATACATTTCGATCAATTCGAGTGCTTTTGAATCGCGTTCCAGTTGTATATAGAATTCACGAATTCCATTAACATGCGAAATATAACAACTGCATCCACTCTCGACATATTCCAAGAGTTTGGCATAGCCATCAGAGATCAGTTTCTTTGCCACATCAACGTCATCGATGTAGAGTTCAACATAACTGGGATTTAGATCAGTACCATTGGTCAGACATTTATAGCGCAATATTTTTGAATAGGAATCATTGAATATGCCATTGGCTGCATCCACCCAATCGGATGTGCCATTGGGGCAAATTGGCAATGCCAAGGGACGACAGAATGGACTTATATGGTTGCACATGCTCATCCTGACATCGGTGGTATCCGAAACGCAATCAGTATTACCAAAATCAATAAACTGCAATACCATAAGTTCGGCATCAATGATTCGGGCTCGATACCAGCATTTGTCCACAGAGTAAAGCGAAATGCATTCGCCTCCATTAACCACGTTCTTAACTGGGGGCAGTAAACGCGAGACAATTTGCAAATTCTCTTGCAATCCTTTCAGGGCCTCCAAATCATTAATTGAATGCACATAGAAATGTGCAGGATTATCGCAGTGGCTAAGGACAGCAGTTTCCATGCCCTTATAGCGATCCTCCTGTGGTCTAGCCGGAGGCAGGAGAGGTGTGACAGTCTTTGTCTCTGTTGAAACTTTGGGCTCTGGCTCTATTGGTGCAACTGGTGCTGGAGATTTAACTGGTACAGGCTCCACAGCTGGTTTCACTGTTTGAGGAATTTCTTTTCGAACCTGTGGTAGTGGTGACTTTACAGTCGTCTGCTCTGCTCGTGGGACATTTGTCATCTTGTCCGATATTTCGTTGCCAATCTGTGGCGGCGCCTTTTTCGCTTTTGGTGATGGATGCTCTTTTGTCAACGTCTTGCTCTTCTCTTTTGCCTTCTCCTCATCATCATCCTCTGTTAGATCTACCATTTCAATGTACTCATAGGTAAATGGCTTATCCTTATCCAATTGCTTGCGCATATAATCCAGATCTCTGCCCGATACCAGTTTTTCTCCCTTGATGAGATCCACCACGCTCTGATTGTTTTTTAACACAATATCAGCAATCAGATGATTACGTCTGATCTCGATTGGTTTAACGGTGACCACCTGTTCCTCCAAAAATTCAGCCATGCGGGACATCAGCTTATTCTCGTTATTGTGCTTGCCAAAAGGCAAATTAACCTCAAGCGCAAATCCACTAGCTTGCGCATAGAATTTATCATCCAAAATCTTGATGTTATTTCGGGTCAGTTTCTCCGTGTTGCCATAATCAATGTAAAAGACCTCAAATTGTGATCCGGCGGCATCCTTTCCCATAATCCGAGCCCGATACCAGTTTTTATCATCACTATGGGCTGCACATATTTGCCCAGGCTCAAATTTCTTGAGAGCTTTACCTGTGAGTAGGAAAGATAAACCAATTAGTTTTATATTTTTCTTCTCAATTTTGAGTCGTACCGGCGGAAGTATAATGCTCAAACATATTATCCAAAAGTTTCTTCATTACTGATTCCTCAGACAGGGGCTGGACAAATACACGATATGGCTTGGCGCAGTATACAACACGAGCTTCAAATGTGTTAACCACCACCGGATAACTGCACATAAAAGCACCACGATCCTCTTTGAACAAAGGCATTACGGGTCGCAGATGTATTCTAAAAGCAATAAAAATAATTAATGACTTATTCATTAAAGATTAAACAAAGGCCTACTTTGAAATTTACTTACATATTATTCTCACAGACTGATTTGATGTTGAAGGCACACGATTTGCCTTGATAGAATTCTTTGAATCGTTTGGCCAAATCTGGATTTGATTTCACAAATTTGGCATCGTCATAGGAGCAGAGGAAATTTACGTCTTTATAGAAATCCAATTGAATTTTGAAATTACTCATGTCACGAATTGAAGTAAATTTGCCACGAACTTGTTGACCAGCCAACAAACTGACCCGAATCTCTGAAAAAGGAACGTGTATGAAAAAGAAAAATGAATAATAGAGGAATATCCCAACCTGGGGCTACTTCGGTTAGGAATTCCGCCTTGACCAGCAAATCTTTTAGCGAAGCTCCATTAACCAGCATATTGACAATATAGAAATTGCTTTGGTTGGCATTCGATTGGGTGATATTCTGTTTGGACAGAAATTCACACTCCACTTTGGCATTGACCGGAACAAACTTATCCATGCGATCGACTATATAAAGTTGATCATAATTGCTGAGCACAGAGTGGAAACTGCAGCGATGGGCCAAACATGGCGCATCAGCAAAACGTTGCTCCAACTGCCAAACGTCCTCGGATGTAACAGTCATAAGGCAGCCTGTATCCACGCAAAAGGCCCGGTATCTCCGGGTCATATGATTACAGCCAACAATCGTGGCGCGCAAAATGTTGTGTTCCTTACGCTGGCGCACTACGACAGTGGAGCCAATTTTCAGTTGAAGAGTTCTATGTGGCTTTTGACGATAGAACTCTTTCATTTCACGTTGCAACAAATTCTCATATTTGCTAGCAAGAGATTTGCACACCACATAAAATTGAAAGGGTGAGACCCACCAAGACAGGCTGGCTTTGTCTTTGGATGGAGTTGACAGTTCTTTCACATTGTATTGCTTCTCCAATGGCACATATTTCTCTGGCTTGTTAACCGATGATTCTGAAGATGTAGCATCACTCTCCACGCCACTGGAACGCTTTGTGGTGCCATCCAAAGTGGATTTTTGTCTTTGTGGCTTCTGTGCGAAACCTTGGGGAGCATTTTGAGATCTTTGCTGTTGATCCTTGCGCGGCTGCTGTTGATCCTTGCGCGGCGATTGGTTTGGGCTAAAGCGTCTAAAATAGTTAGAAAAATTAAATAATTTAACGGACGCTCGAGATATTGTTGCTAAAGACACTCACGTATGCTGATTAGAAGCCTCCTTTTGGCCATTATGTAATTGGGGAGATTGTCCTCCCTGCAGGCGTCCATTGCGGCGATTAGCCTTCCGAGGAGAACTCGTTCCGCTAGTGCAACTGCTGGTGCTCTGTGTCTCAAAGCTGGAGTCCAGTTTTTGTTGAGCTGGTCGTTGCTTATCCTCCTTAACTTTGTTATCTCGTGAGCTGTTGGAGGTTGAACTGCGCTTCTCCCAATTATCATTGGAATTCTTTGATCTCTGGTGATTCTGTTGTTGTTGTGATTGATTCTGCTGCTGTGGTTGCTGCTGTTTCTGTTGAATCAGCTGCTGTTGCTTCTGCAATTGCATACGATCCTCGCTCTCCACAGTGGTAGAGTTCAGTACGTGTCCCTTTTCTATCTCAGTGTCCGTTCGTGTAGAATTGAACTGACCCCTCTCCAGCGATAGATATTGCTCAAATGGCATCGATAGTTTGTATAGTTTTTTCATCACGTTCAGATTCTTGGCCAAAAGATTAACTACATTCAAGCCATCGGGTTCAATGCGAAATACACGCACTGAGAATGTACGACGTCGAATATTTGATTCCTCAGCAAGCATTTCAAACTGATCGGTTATCTTGTCCAGACTCAATTCGCTATTCTCGAATCCCTTCAGGCAGCACTTGACCGCCTGACGGGGCATCTTCAGATGCTTCTCGGCAATGTTGCCAATCAGATGTCGCTTGACTTTCTGCTCGAAACCAAAATCGACATGTTTTACTATAATTGTGGGCTCAGCCACACGCAATATCTCTGCCCGATACCATTCCTGATCACATTTCACTATACAGGGAGCACCCAGTAGGAGTTGGTCTGGAACCACTTGGTTAGTGTTGTAATAGGCAAACATCTCATCCATCAATTGTTCGAATTTCGCAATGTTGTCCACCTTCTGGACATAAAAGTTGCTGGGCGAATCAATGTAGCGTATCTCCACGGCATCACCATTTAATAGCTGATCTGCCTTGGAATAGGATTGACGGGAATTTTTTAGTTCCTTTAACACTTCCAGTAAATTGGCTTTCTGAAAACAAAAATCAGAGAAATTAGCGATCTTCGAGGGGAATGCACAGATTTTTTACTAACATTTTGATGTAATTGACAAGTTTGCATGGCTCCGACACTCTCAGGTGCTTCCACAGTCAGCTGGAAGGCTCCATATAAGGCAAAACTCCTAAAGATGCGCTTCATGCTCTCATCAATGGGTTCCAGCACCTTAGTGCCTGCCAAAGCAAAACGGAAAGCAAATGGTTTTATGCCCAAAAGTTCCTGAGGAATCTGGTAAAGATCGTTAAGAGCCACCATCTCCGAATTGCCATAGTCCACATAGACCACACGAAAACGCTGGGAATGAATGGCACTAACTAGAGCGCGGTAACAATGACCATCTTCTGTGAAACGAGCCACACACGCAGTGCCCACCTGAGGCATCTGGGACAACGGTTGCAAGTGCATACGCTCAATTTTACCCATCATTTGGGTCAGCTCATCCGCCGAACTCTTTAATTGGACCCAAAACAAATGGGGACCATTCTCGACATAGCTTACAATGACATCGTAGGAGAGGCCGACCGTTAGACTCGTAGTTCTAAAAGCCGGAATGATGCGTTGCTGCGTCGATGGCGTTTGTTGAACCTGTTTGGATTGGAGCTGGTGCGGCACAGCTGAGACTAGGGGTGGCATAAAGCGCGCTGGTGTATAGTGTAGCAATGGCTGAGATGTTTTATTTGGATGCATCAATGGCAATGGCTGCTCTATGGGTTTATTCAGTCGTACATTGTACAAATTGTACACAGATCTTGGACTAGGATTTGTTTTGGGCACATATGGAAGACTTGCAGCTGCCTCGACGTGTTGCTGCTGCTGATTGGCACGATTTTGGTAAGCATAACCAACTCCAGCAGTTGGCATAGAAGCAGTTTTCTGTGATGTTTGCATCGACGGCATCACATTCGTCTGTAAGAGAGGAAAATGAAGTAAAATAAAGGAACTAAATTATATAATCGCCATCATCCAGCGTACCACATTGGCCAGCGGTGTCTGTTGTTTAGGTACATAGTCGGGAGCATCTGCATTTAAATGCCTGGGTGGCGTCACTGGTCCACGCTGCTGCTCCAAGCGTGCGGCAAGTGATCGTCTTGCGGCCAATTGCTCTCTGGCCATATCCGTGGGCGTCTTTGAATGTATGTTATTGTTGTTAAACTCCATTGGGGGCGACTGTGGCGGTCCAGCATCCTTCCACATCTTTTTGCAATGTTCCATCATCAGTTCTTTGGACACTTGTGCTCCAATTTGTTTTTGCTCCACTAAAAATTCGTGAAAATAGAAATCATTCCACATGACTCTGGCAAACTTTTGGTCACAGATCTGTTGGGGGAACAATTTGATGCGAACCGTTTGGTTGACTATCAACTGACGGACTATGGCTAAGTCATCAGCCTTTTCCCAATCTGAACAAATCCCAAGTACTATAAATTGTGAACAGAGTAGGGGTATATTCTGTAGAAGCTTCGGTTGCTTGGAGAACATCAACTGAAAGAGAACGTAGATTGGCATTGGAGATGTATGAATTTTTTTGTTTACTTACATCATGACTATCTACAGTTTTCTTATAGCCATATTCCAGAAATTCAATCTTAACACTCATTTTTGATATTTTGTCACTCTGTTGATCCGGAGTAGCGCTGACTACACGGGTCCGCATGTACTCTACATCACCGGGAGCCGGACCTTTGGTCCGCTTATACACACAAAGTGTGCTTGGGGTGAGCAGAGCTTGCTGTCGCTCCAAGGACCAGGAGGGATCGATGGCAAAACAAGTGGGCAACACCTGTTCAATGCGGGTGCTAACCAGAAAAGCAGCATCCCGATTGGCCTGGCCATAGATTTTTAGATATGGGCCAACATGGTCGATATGGGTGACAAATAATTCTGATCCGCCTTCAACTGCGGATCCTCCAGGTGCAGTCGCAGATGCCGACTGGCCGTTCATGGTCTGTGTGTGTGTTCGCTGAAAGAACAATATTTACTTAATATGCAAGGCACACAAATGTTGTGTGTTTTAATGAGAAATCGGAAATTTCGATGTGTGTCGCCATTTCTCGATTTAACTGCAATTTCATATACACACACACAAACGCATATAAATGTTCATATGCATGTGTAGACAGAGATAACCGTTATGTCTTTTAATATAATATTTTAGGTTGCAACTCTAGAACACGACTGCCAAAATTCCAGTACACCACAAACATACATACATATGCACGTGTGTGTGAATCTCTGTGCAACAATTAACAAATTCCAATCTTACTTACGTCTTATTGTCGTCGTTGTCCCAAGCAAATTTGTGAAGAAATGCGCCCTGCCCTATAGCTTTTCAGCTTTATGCCCCCCGCTAGCCTAGGTGCCACTTATCCCACTCTCTTCTCTCTGTATCTACTTCTATCTATTGCTCTCTCTTATTTAGTGGACGGCGTTTATTCGGATTTTTTATGTGGCACTTTATTTGCATGCAAATAGCTGCGGGCTTGGACTGAGGCTTTATGGCGGCTCTTCTTTGTGGTGGAAAGTTTTGCCAGTAATTTAATTTTAATTAGCTTTTAATGATACGAAATCGCCTGGAAGTAGATGGGACTTTTAACTTCCGGAGTTATCAGTCTTTTGAACAATTGCCAGAGCCAACTAAGTTGACCACTGAGTTGTGGTATGTTTTTGTAGTTATATGATTAGGAAAAAGCAGTTAATCAACGCGAAAAAGAATTAATTCCAAAAAAAATATCTTTCGACCACTCCACAAGACAACGACGACACTAGGCATTCCCAACACTGACACTTTCTTCTTTTTTAGCACTTATTTACTCTCACAACAGAGTTGCCAGATGCGATAATAAATAAAAGTAGTTATCGGTTGATGGTCTGTTTTCAATACGGTCCCACTAAGCCGTTAAGAAACTGAATTTTTGAATCTATCTAAAAAGGGAATGAATAAGGAAATAATTAAAAAAAAAACTCAGATATTCAATTTCATTAAATTTGTTTATGGTATGTTATGTATAGCCAAGCCATTTGAATTTCTTACAATTTGATTACACAAGTTTTACAATTACAGTTACATCTAAAATGATTGCATTTTAAAATTGTTCATTTCGTTTACACGTGTGTATAGGTAAGAGATTTATATATGTATATATTTTGCTAAGAATCTCTGTATATATATTTAATAGTTTTAAATTTTTGCAAGTTTTATTGTTATTTATATACATATATGCATATGCATATACATAGTAAATCAACGTATTTATTTGTATTGTTTTATTATTCATTTATCTTTCAGATCCATTTATAAGGCGCATTCCAAAATGGTTGTTCTATAGAGCCGAACTCAATCTTGAATCTAATTGAAGAGAGAGGATTTTGATATTTAAGATACAAACAAAATTGCAATTGCAATTGCTAATTGAGTTATGCGTATAAATAATTGAGGAAACAATTAACTGAACGAACGAATTAAATTCAACAAATGTAAAGCAGAAGCAACGATTATGAATGGAGAAAAGTATAGTATATAGTAAGTATAGTATTAGGGTGCGAGGAGCGGGGGCGTTGGCGATGAGCGACGAAATGGAAACGACAATTAACACATGCACCACAACAATTGACATCTCTTTGTAGGAGGTTTCAACTACTAACAACTAAAAAGGAAACTAAATTAAACTTTAATATCTAACCAAAACCCAGCAGCCCGTGGCTTCGTCACGTCTAAAGTAACGCGGTCGATTGTCCCTGAAGACGGTAACAGCGGGAAACTGGTTCTCCTGTATGAATCTTATGGTGGCACGCGTCTGCAAAAATGGTAACAAATCAACACAAATTACAATGAATTCAAACAACAGAAGGACGATCATGTCGTACCTGGGGAGCAAAGTGTGGCGGCTCAACATCGGGACTGGAGGACAAATGTTGTAGCAGAAACTCATCTGTCTGGGATAGCCACAAGTCGGCACCTCGCAAGGGATCGTAGTTAAATGGACCTATACGTAGCATTCCCACTGTTGAGTCATAGACATCCAAAACCTATAACAAAGCAGTTTCAATTAAGTGACCACTAGATAGGAAAGCTTTAACACCCACCGATTGGGCACCCATAAAAATGCGTGCATCACGAAGCTCCCGATCGGGTCCTCTGTCCGGAAAAGTGGCCGGAAAGATCTCACCAGTCTTGATATTCACACCCACACCATAAATGATGGGACAATTGATCTCGCCGCGCAACATGGTGTTCAATTCACCCACACAGGCCTGAGTCAGATCAATTTCCAGATGATGCTTGTGGAATGATTCTAAACAAGTGAAAAGCAATTACTTATACGACCTGTTGCTCTAGAGTCACTCGAATAACTTACGCATAATGCTAAAAAATACATCCTCGCCATAACCCTGCGAGTCCCGATAGCCACCAATCAACTGCAACTCGATGCGTCCTTCTGGGTAGCCCAATGCCAATTCCTGTACACGAGAGACCATGGTGCACACCGCCTCATCAACGCCACTGCCATCGCAATGGGCCAAAGCCACAGCGCCGGAACCTGAAACAACAAGGACGTGAGTTAAAAAGGTGCTCTAATTAGCCATCTGAGGCCACTTTATGGGGGGATGACACTCACCCGAATGTCTTACAACAACTATAATACAAGTGGTGGCATCGTCGGCACCAATGATGTTGATATTCTTATCATGTGGAGCAGCTGCCGCCAATTCCCTTTGGCCCACATACAATAGTCCCACAGGTCCCACCGATTTGGCCTGTATGGAATGCAATTGCTGGGCATAATCTCTGTAGACAGGATGCTGCAAAAACAAACTGTTGGTATCCATGGGGCAGTCATCCTGCAGTACACCATTCAACACGAGCACCATCTCTCTTCGGCCTTCTAATTGGCGACGGTGACTGGCGATTCAATTTCAATTTGTTGCCTTAAAGACAAGTAGCACAAATCTGCAAAGGAAACGAACGGAATGTGAAAAATATATATATACTCTATGTATATACATATATTGGGTTTGACATAGAATTCAAAGGTAAAACATGGACACCACAGAAGCAGCATAAAAATCAATTTACGATGCCCGCAACCAAGTTGAAGATACAGATTTGCATGCTTGATAATAATTTCCCTTGGACTTGGCACTACCAATATCGTACCTTCTCCTCCCACAGCTTTTATTTTACCTGTTCCCAAACCCATTGTGGATTCTCCTTTTGCTTACGGCAGGCTCATAAATATTTCCTTTTGGTTTTGTATAAAAAAATACTCGCGAGCGAATAAAAATGTCAAAATGTGACCAGCCCGAGGCTGAGATCTTAAAATTGGTTCTCTGTTGACCAAAGCAGAGGCGTTGTCTTGCATGGGGGGCATGACATGACACACTACTCCCTTCCCCCTAGTCAAAGTTGACTCGTGGTTGGTAAATCTAATAAAAACAATTAGAAGACCATTTTGGTTCATCAATTTAGCTCAATGTAGTATGGAATGAGGCGTCAATTGAGTTTGCCACTTTCAGATCTCTCACCCAGAACGCGTTCGAAATGTCACAAATGTCACACGAAAGTTAATAACAATTAACCATTGAGAGCAACTGTATGATAGAGTATATATGTATAAGCAATAACTGCGTCAACTGAATTAGCCACTCGAGAAACAACAACAATTTCATAATAATTAAATTATTTTTTTTATACGACACAAAGGGAAAATTTTCTATTTTCATTCGCTTGTTTGATGGAAGATTTGTAAGGAAATTATACCTTAAATAAATCTATTTTAGATTGAATTTCAAAAAAGGGTTAAAAACCTTTATCAACTAGTTGAAGATGAATTATATTATTCCAGTCAGTTGGGAAGTTCTTAATACAACTTGACTATTCTTTCTAGTGGTTATAAAAACTGTTTCATAATCACACTAAAACTAAGAATGATTTCTAAACAACTGTAAAGTTATATTACATTTACTGCAATTAAATAAAATGTTTATTCTGATTCTAAGTTTGTGTGGTACGTAAATGAAAGAAGTCATTACGAAGGGTTCAAAAATATTAAGATGTGGTTGAAAATTTTATCTTATAAGATTAAATTTTAAAAAATCTTTATGAGAAAAAAGATAAAATATATTGTTAGCGAATAAAATTACATTATTTAAATTGCTATTATCAATTTATTTTTTTATATATATTTAAAATCTTTTTAGGTAGTTTAAAGTTTCGGAAAATAAGATGTAAGGATCCATTTTCTTTAGCTAATTCGGATGCACCCTGTTTAAAAGAATATATGTATATGAAATCTGATAAATTGCAATTATAATAGCAATATTAAGTATGTATTTACTTTTGCCAGTAGCTGGCTGCCTTGTGTGTAATTGAATTATATATCCCAATGTTGCATTGCCTAGTTGCAACTATGGAAAAAACAACACGGAAAATTAAGATGAGTTCACAGAGTTCAAGTGCAGCAGCAGCAGCAACTACAGCCAACTGAGCTGAGAGCAGGAGAGGATGGTGGGTTGTGGGGGGATATGAGGACTCATAAACATAAATGATTACATGCAAAAACAGAGAACACAATTTCCCGAATTCTGAATCATATTTCTGTTTGTTCTGTTATGGTAAGTGGCTAATTCTCCATGCAGCAAACGTTTTCCAAAAAGCCAGACAACACTATTAACTTGGCCAAAAGCAAAACAATGCAAACAAAAAAGAAGTAAAGAAAAAAGCAAAAAGAAATAGAATTGGAAAATCGAATCGCAGCCAAACAAAAAACGAAAAGACAGCAGCCTCAGATGACTCCTCTTCTGGGCCAGAGTCAGAGCCAGAGCAAGTTTCCTGTTGTCTGTTTTATAGATGTTGTTGCTGGTGGTTAGTGGTAAGGTTTGCTTTGGTTTTTGGTGGCGGTTGTGCTGGTGGTTTTGACTCTTTGCAATTGTTATGCTGGGTTATGTGTCTTGCCTGGAAGCAATTTAGCCGCGATCATGCATGAATCTTGATTAGATATTCAACGAGAAATAATTTGAAAATGATGACAGTTGGCGATAGGCGCGCGCGCGTAGACAACAACAACAATAACAACAACAACAACGAAAAGAAACAAAAAAAAACCCACGAACCTTTCATTGGATTATAGGCAACAAGAGTTGCATCTAGGTGAGGCAAGGATTCCAAAGCTGACCGAGTTTCACTTTGAAATAGACCCTTTTTATTTTGTTGCTTTCTGATTAACAATCAATGAACGTTTTCTATACCCTAGCACAGAGAGTAAATCAATTCATTAAATAGATTTGTGAGTCTGGCAGAAACAATCCCTAAGTAAAGTTTCTAAAGTCATATGACAAGTATTTTCTCTAGGAAGGAAACTCTAGTTTGAACTACTTCGATGGAGGGTATAAAAAATTCGCTTGGCTTTTTTGCTTTTTTGAGCGATTTCTTTTCTGGTTTCTTTTTTTATTTTTATTTTTGAGGTATTGTCAATCTAGACGGGCGGTCTTGGAAGTCATTTCGTGAAGATTATTTCCATTTGATATTACAGAGAAGACTTTTGTCCTCACTCTCTCTCCCTCTCTGTCTCTCTCTCTGTAGGGAAGTTAGGGAAAGACGAGACAAATATCAGAGTTCCATTTTCCGAAATTCAAGTGAAATGCAGTTCCCAACAGTCTGTCTGGTTCTCAATCTGGGTAGTGGTTTGTGGTAGTGATCGATGTTAAGGCCATCTGAAACGTTTCAATTCATTACGCGTGGCGACGAGTCTATTACGAACGAACTGGCACACCGAACTCCATCACCAGTCGCCATTCGACTTTATAACAATCACAAATTATGGGTTTGAGAGCAAAAGAAAATGATCTTATAGATTTAACACTGATAGCCGAAGCTGTAGCCACTGCTGCTATAGCTCCTATACCTATACCCATAGCAATTCAAACAGGTTCCATTTAAGTTGGTTGGCCACATGATTGATGGCAACTTTGACGAGAGGAACACCGCAGCAACACAACGGCAACAGCAACTGGAAAGAAACACTGGCAGCTTCAACTGCTGTTCCGTCCGTTGTCTCCTGACTTGTTGTTTGCGCTAATGTAATTTACACCCCACAACCATACACACTGTGGACCATGGACTGCCTTTGGGCAGGCAGCTCATCCAAAGCAATCCCATAGCATTCGTTGTCCATCTGTCCATTGAGCTAAAGAACATGCTGGCGCACATTTCAAATTCTTGTGCTGCGGCGGAAGGGCCTTACACGACAATTGTCAACAAGCGCGAACAAATTTCAACCGACCAACCGACCGACCGACCGACCGACCGACCGGTTCTTACTTCACTCTGATCTTCACAAGAAATTTAACAACGGTGGGCGGTTTAGTTGGCCGAAATGAAGAAATTGCAGCAACATCAGCAACAACAACAACAACAGTAACAGTAACAACAAATGTTGCACATGTGACACAAGACGCAAGAAGAGAGGCCTTTAAGCCTTCTTCCGGGTTCGTGATTGTTGCCTGTGTTGTTGTTGTTGCAATTGCTGTCAGTTGTTTCTGCTTCTGCTTGAATCTCTTTTGACTCTTTTTTTTTTTGTGAGGCTTTAAAACAAATGCGGAAATCCTTTGAACCAAAAAAAAAAAAAAATTAAATTGTTCAAGAAATTAATTTCAATCTTTTGTTAATCGAAAGATAGCTCAATAGCAGTCTTCCTCCTTCACAAACAATTTAATTTTGGCCAAACCATTGATATTGGCTCAGATCCAAACGTGACTGCCAATTGACTTCCACACAATTTCGCTTTGGCACGCAAATATCGTGAGTCTTTCTTTTCAAATCCAAGCCAAAAATGGTCACCAAAGAAAAACTATAGAAATAGACAGAAGACAAAAAAAAAAAAAACGAAAGTTTACATGAAGGAAGGAAGCTGTGGGATTTCGTGTTACAACGTTTTATAGTTGACATTTCTGGCCATGTTTTTTTTTTTTTTGTTTTGCCTTGTACTGACGAACCTTTTTTGTTTTTTTTTTTTTTTGTTTCGCTGACGTAGAAGACGACCCCGTTGTGAAGAAACGGGTTTGAAGACCTAAAGATTTTTAGGTGAATAAAGCTCTAATTAGAATTGTCGGTCGTGCAATTTTTTTTTTTTTTTTTCTTTAAGAAAGGGTCGATGAGTCCAATTCACAGTCTCGTTCCAACGATTTCGGTTAGGATTGAGAGTGATTAATGATGTTCTGCCTCATTATATATATATATACATGATATTAACTATACTGTCATCACTTCAATCAATTGTGCCATTCGGTAAGAGGAAATGTATAGAAAAAGAAATGAAAATGGTTTAAATTCTAAAGATATTCCCCTGACCTTTAATCGTACCATTTGAATAAAAGAAATATTTCAATTAAATAAAAGACTCCAACTGCATTGGATTTCTGTTTGACTTTCATCAAAAACAAAAAAAAAGGAAATTTTTGCAACGAATTTGTAAATACCAAGAAAGTTAAAACAACGCATTTAAAACGCTCTAAGTATATGTATGTATATCTTTCCATAACAGTACGATCGCCTGTGCCTGTTGTTGTTGTTGCTTTTATTGTTGCTGTCGTGTAGTACGAGTATCTGTTGGGTTTATTTTGCTTCTTTTTTTTTTTTTATGGCTGCTTATGCAAATTGCAAATGCGACTATGTGGAACTGCGACTGGCACTTGGTACTTGGAGTGTGCGTAAACGGTTTTTTTTTCTGTTTTCAGATTTTTTTTTTTTTTTTTTGTTTTGCTGTTGTTTTATTTCCATTGCGCCTTTTGTTCACATGGCTCGTCGATTCCAAAAACGTTCGAGCTGTTGTCATGTCCAGTAATTAGCATAGAGAGACCCCAAAGTCGATGTCGTCGACGACGACGACAACAACAACAACAACAACTGCGGCACTTTGTTTATTCTCCTCCTTCGCTCTTTTAGCGTGGGTAGTTGCTAAACTGCAGTGCGGATGATTATCAAATAAAGCAACTACGTTAGGGGCGGGAAGGGTATAGGAATAACCTAAGATCCATCTGTATAAACAAAGATCCATTATAGTTGTTAGTTTCTCAACTTAATGATAGATTTCTTCGAATCTTACAGAATAGTTGGAAACTGACGAAATATGAATATTGAATTGAATCGTCGAAAGATTTCCAATAAAATTGCAGGGATATCAAATTCGTAAAAAATAATAAGAATTCGATGAAGGATTTCTACTAAAATTACAGAAGAGTTGTATAAGGATACTCAAGTATCATAGTAGAATCAAATTGGAAAACAGACTTTCCTAACTGCGAAAAATTGTTTAAATAGTTTACCACGCATCCTAGCATGTCATTCTTAAGTATTGTCCACTGGAATTTTGTTATTTTTTTCAAAATGCGCCATGTTATCCGTGGGCTCATTTCTGTTTTTATGGCCAAGACATACACACAGCAAAAGCAGCAACATCAACATAGCTGCAACTGCAACAGCCCCCAAAACGACAAAACAACACAGCAATCGAATCGGCTGGCATTTACAACATGCCTACAACGTGGTAATGGCAACTCAAGGCACACACATACAGAGACCCAAGGCGGCAACTTCTCGGCATCGGCATCTCTCTTTCTTTTTGGAATACCAAATTTTATAGCGGTACCACTGTTAAATATTTTTTTTTTTTAGCTTTTTAGCCAAGCGTTTTTGCTGGCTAGTTGCCTACAGTTGGCTGCTACGTGCGGGGGCGCAGGTTTGTTTTTATAGACGTCCAACTGTCCGTTTGTCTCTCTATCCAGCAATTGCAGTACTGGGACTAGCTGGCAAGATGCTGGCTTTGGCATTCATTCCGCATGCAGCACTATAATTTATAACAACTGCTGGAAGGCGCTCGCCAAATCCGAGCTTTGCCATACGCGCTGCTGCGTTCATCCTTTTGTCCGCGGCTAAGAAATTGCAGGGCATTGTTTGAATTTGCTTTTGTATACCCTTTCTAAAAGAAAATGAAGAGGGTAGCCCAAAAGATGACATAAATTAATTCCATTGGAATTGTACTAAAAAGATCTAGAACTCCAGGAGAATCCTATACACTAAGAATTCAAAGTTATTTTTCGAGGAATTTTTATATCGAAATTAACAAAGTTTTCACCATTTAAAATTTGAACCTTAGGAAAAAAATGTATAATTTTTAGAGTATTCATTAGTTGGTGTGCAACTTGAACTCTACATTTTCTACTTCTTTGCTGGAAGACTATGGAGTGGCGGGGCACGCCTCTATCTGCAATGTGCGATCTATTGCGATGGTCGCTTTCCTTTGAGCACATTGGGGATAGGAGGACGGCCATCTAATGGCGGGCGGAGGCTGCTTTTGGCGGGCTTTGGTCTCTGTTTCACCTGAGATTGATAGCAGTTGACGTCTGCGGCTCTTGGGCCGACGTGAATGGGTGCACACTGGACACACACACACACACACATGGACAAAAGGCAGTGAATAACTTTTATGATTCGGCCAGGTGAAATATGACCAAGTGGAGAATAAAGAAGGTTACTGAAGCTTTCCTTGATTTATAGAAAGCGATTGAGCATTTCACAAATTACAATGTCTCTGTCTCTCTGTCCTTAGCTGTGTAACATTATTATTATTATCATCATAATCATCGTTCCATTCTCTCATCATCTGGCTCTGGAGTTAGTTGATTGAATCTTTTATGAGTGGATTTAGGAGGGAGCGTTGAAATTAAATATTTATTAAATCGATACACACACACACAATAGCTTATAAATCAGCTTAAAAACTATTCAATGAATATTCCAATCAATAGACCAACACCATAACCTGAACAACCCAGTGTGTGTGTGTGTGTGTAGCTGAAAATCTCTGACCTCTGAAGGAAATTAAATTTTATATATACATATATATATTGTATGTGTTTTCCCAAACGGATTAAAATGTGAGCAAAAGGCGGACAAATTTTGTGGGGTTGTGGGTGTGGTTGGATAGAATGATGTTAAAGCTATTGATTGGATAGATTAGAGCTAAATTGGATTTTCACTTTACAGTGTACAAATTACATTATACATATGTATATACATATATGCCACATAGTTGCATTTTCCATCTTAAAGACAACCTTTCAACTCTTTCAGAGAGTCTATGGAAATGAGGGGTGGTGGTAGTGGTCACTCAGTCAGACAGACAAGGTGGCTGGCCCTATTGTTCTTGGATTACACTGGACCAAAATTGAAAAGTACAAATTGGGTTGAATGGGGTTGAAAGTTTAGTTTAATTAATTCGACATTCGAGGACTGTAAACAAGGTAAGGGACAAGGACTAGCAGTTCCTGATGACAGTTGACTTAAAAGAGGTGTAGACATTATTGTCGTTGTCGTCGTCAACAACAATTGTCCAAAAACACGACAAAACTCTATAAACAAAAGTACTCAAAGTTACAAACACACGAATAATACATAAAAATACTAGCTAAAAGAACTTTGACTCTTAACCCAGGTGAAAACAAAACACGAAACAAAAAAAAAAAAAAAACTAGAAGGATGGGCTAACTTCGGCCGTGCCGAAGTTCGTATACCCTTGCAAACTGACTTTTTGATTTATATATAATTTGCCAGAATCATAAGGAAGTATATAAAACCCATCAAATATAAATTTGATGCCCGTGTCATAAAAAAAAAACAAATTTTTTTTCCCCGATTGTTCCTATGACAGCTATAGCATATAGTCGACCGATTCTGATAAAACTTAAAAGATATATTTCTTTTTATACAAAATTGTCAAATAACAAATTTCGTGACGATTGCTTCAAAAACACCGAAGTTATTGATCAAAAACTATATTTTTGACTGATCGTTCCTATGGGAGCTATATGATATAGTCGACCGATTCTGATAAAACTTGGTATATATGCTGAGGATTATATAAAACTCACAAACACCAAATTTAGTGACATTCCATTAAGAAACAACTGAGTTATTGATGTTAAACCTTATTCCTGACCGATCGTTCCTATGGGAGCTATATGATATAGTCGACCGATTCTAATGAAACTTGGTATATATATTGGGGATTATATAAAACTCACAAACACCAAATTTAGTGACATTCGATTAAGAAACAACTGAGTTATTGATGTTAAACCTTATTCCTGACCGATCGTTCCTATGGGAGCTATATGATATAGTCATCCGATCGGGATGATTCCGAGATATACAATGCCTGCAGCAAAAAGAAGCCTAGGTGCAAAATTTCAGCTCTGTAGCTCCAAGGGTCTCGGAGGAGATTGCGTTGATCCAGACAGACGGACAGACGGACAGACGGACAGACGGACAGACGGACAGACGGTCAGACGGACAGACGGACAGACGGACAGACGGACAGACGGACAGACGGACATGGCTATATCAACTCAGCTCATCATGCTGATCAAGAATATATATACTTTATATAGTCGGAGATGCTTCCTTCTATGCGTTGCAAACTTCTGACCAAAATTAATATACACTTTTGCAAGTGTATAACAAACGCAACAAAAAGATCTGCCGGAGTCTGGGCTAGAGATACTTCAATTAGCACTTTGGACACAGATATTAGTTGGAAAAACAGTTACTCCAATTTTTAATGGCACATCATAAAAATGGGAGAGGAGATCTTTAGGAAAGACACTAGGCAAAGATCTCTGTGTGGTAACAACAACAACAAAATAAAGACAAAAGAAACTCTAAAACCCAATTACACAAGTCGTAAAATGTTAACAACCAAGCCAAAGATCGCAACGAATGGGAGAAAGAGAGAATCTTCTCCCATTCCTCTACAATTCCATTCCTTATCTTCTCTCAACTGACTCACTCAAAATTAAAAACGCATTCGCCAATTATATATATATAGATTACCGATTTCGAATTCTACGAAAAAAATACCAATCTAATCCTCTAGATATAGTATATGAACAATGTGCATGTATATAGATTTCTCTAAGCCTGATAAGCAATGGATTAAAATAATGTACGTGTTAATATATGAATGATATTTGGGAAAAAAACATAAACAAATCTAGGAATTAATAAGACTATTTAAACAAAATCGAAATAAATTTAATTTGTAAGGATGTTTTTATGAGATTTTTATATAGTTCAATGCAAAAATTAAGTATTTTAGGACATTATTTGCCTGTGATAAGATGATCTCGTATAAATAAAACTCGGAAATTCGAAGAACTTAAAAAGTGATTAAGTGATCTCATCCTAATAAAGTTTTGAATTACATATATATAATATAATATGAAAAACTTAGAAACATAAACAGATCTGAACAAACGTGAAAGTTTATCTTATAAGAACTTTGATCGGTCAGAAAGTGATAATTATAAATAAAACTAATAAAAAAAACTGATAATTATAGATACTTATACAATACTTAAATAATAAAAGAACTTAATATGAAAATGATCATCGCTTTAAGCAACTGGAATACTATTTTATATAGATATATTTAGACTTCAAAATACCGATTGAACCACTGGAATGGATCATAACACTATTTCTAGAGAGGGCAAGTGTTTCCTTCAGTGCGTACCGAAATAAAAGCACCAGTATGTGGACAGTGTATAGGATTATGGTTTAGCTCATGATCATGAGATAGGATCAGTGAAAATCTTGATATTAAACTTGTTCTTCTGCAGATGAAGAGAATCTGCCATATAAGCATTATTTTTAGCTAGCTAATATTGATTATTGTCCATTGGGAAACTTGATTGATCGCCAAGGATAGTTGAGACTAAGACTGAGCCTGAAACTGAGAGACCAAGCCAATGGACGACGACAACGAAGACGGCTATGACGATGATCATCGATGGGCCGGATCAACGAAATAAATTGTTGCTACACGTATAAGACATCGTGTACGACAAGTTAAGACAACGATCTGATCGCCTCTGCACAGTCATTCACTTCACTCCACCAGTTCCTTTACTCTACCAGTAAGTAGGATCAGCTGCAGCGGCAGCAGCAGCAGCATCGGCATGAGCACTGTCTGCCGTAGCATCTGCATCTGCAACAGGACCGATCTTTTCTCTACCCCCCTCCCCTTCTTGCTAATTCTCTCTGAGCGGACCTCTCCCTGTCTGTGTGGACATTATTGTGCGGTGTCTATATCATTAATTAATTTAATCACTTGTACATGATTTCGTAAAACCAGGCAAAAAGAGTTTTATGCCAAAAGTTATTAATTTTCAACATCGTCATGTAAGATGCAAAATTCAGGGGGAGGGAACCCCTTCAACAAAAGTCAATATTCTATGGCTTTGTGATGAACGCCAGCACATTAAACCAGAAGATAAGATAGACAGATGTATATAGAGAATACTTATATAGATTTATGATACATATTTTTGTAAAATCAAACCTTATCAGACTGAAAGAAAAAAAAAACAAAAAGAAAATAGCAGCAGCTCATAAATATTTTATGATCTTCGAATTGTTCAGCGATAAGAAATATTCTGAATTGAGTCTCACTTTCTCGATTTGTTATCATCGAAACGGAATCTTTTGACAGCGCCAAAAGGGAGAAGAAGGAGGAGGACTTACATATTTAATATTGAGATTCCGATCCCCAATGCACTTTGGTCACTCTTGTTCTTTCTTTCTCAGACACACATATATACACACACACACACACGCAGAGACACAGTCACTCTCTTTTTTTTGGGAAATGTTTACACTATATTCTCATTAGTGTGTGTGGTTTATTATTGTTTTATTTTAATTTGAATATCTATCTGAACAATTTTATAGTAAGCCGTCGGGTAATCGAGTCTTATTTTTCGTATGCACACAGTTTTCAAATTGATACACAGATAAATGTACAAATATGCATATATATATGTATATAGGTATTTTATATATATATATATATAGGTAAGTATATATATTTATGGGGATTTTGGGTTTTGGCAACGTCGTCGAAACGCAGATATTTATCAACTGCAAAGAGAAGACCGCGAGACGCGCGCTGGCTACTAAAACCGGACTGAGACTGAGCGGATTTCGACTTCGACAGTCTTTCCAAGTCTAGCGAATAAAAAAGAGCAGCGCCAGCGCCAGAGCCTTAAGTCAGTCCCCAGTGTTGAGTGGGGCAGGCAGAAAGAGAGCGCATGCTTGCTGCTGGGTCGCCTAATTGGACTCCCCCATTCCATCCCTCTCCTCTTTGCTGCCATCATCTCGTGCACTGGTGTATGTAGTTGCCACATCGAAGTTGCGCCTCCGTCTCTCGCTCAGTTTGAGTTTGAATTCGAGTTGGAATGCTGGCAACCAGCTTTTTCAATGCCGGCTAATCGGGCCAGACAGAGACGGATAGTGCAAGCAACACGTGTTCTTATCAGTTGAGTGCATTTTCTGAGTGAGACAACAACTGATAGCCCATCCATTGAGTAGGAATAGTGAAAAAGTAAAAAAAAAAAAAAAAATAAACGGAGCTGCCTTTGGTTTTTCTCTTTGCTTCGGTTTTCTATTATATTTTTATTTTTTTTTTTTTAATTTCATTAGATGATGCTGGTCGAACCCTTCTCCTGTTGTTGCGGTCACTCGTTTCATCCGTTTGAGTTTGGGGTTGTTGCATTTGCTGTCACTTACATGGTCCTCTAATTGGTCAATGGCTAGTGGACGGTCAATTTATGTACAACTAATGTAACGAAAAGATGCCCCTATTTGTGGTTGGGCCACAGTTGATTTACAATAGCAAACAAATGGCTTTTAAATAAATGCTCGTTTGTGGCAATATTCTGATGGATTTGCTCATAAATTGTGACAGAGGAGAGGGTCGGTTCTAAAGGGACTCCTCCATCTGATCAATCAAATGAACAAAAGTTTTAGTTAAATTAAGTTGATATGAATTATACTGTTTTTAACTTGTCTATATTAATCACTCATGCGAATCTCTCAGTTTTGTTTCTAGAGTTTTACTGGATAAAATTAAAACCAAAAAATGTATAAATACATATTAATACATTTTAAACATGAACCAAAATTTGGAATAACTTTATTCAATTTAGTTTAGAAGCTTACTTAATTTCATATTTAAGATCTCAACTAAAGGTAATTTAAGGCAATTAGCTAACTAGACGATATTATAGTGGGAATAAGTTATCGGCTTTAAATCAACTTGGGATCACATTCATTAAGTATCTTCAGTTAGGACACAAATTAATTTTCCTGTTTGAAATTTTTCCACATTACAGGTAAGATGACTCAAAGTTCAGGATGGCCTTTTAAAACTAAAAAAATCTCAAAGGTCATTCATAGATCTTTAAACTAACCCCTTCTGTCTTATGTCATAGACAAATAACTGAGACAACAGATAAGATTCCAAACAAGAGATCTTTTGCATTGCATTTACGAATTTAATAAGAGATTATCCATCTTAAATTTAAATGCAACAAACTGTATAACACGTATAAAAAGCCTAGCTGTCGTTACCTATATCTATGTGTATTATTATCTGTCCAGTCACCTTTTCAATCCTCTCTGGTTTGCGCCTGATATTACAAACCCGCAGTCAATTGCAAATACATTTGTAATTTGTCAAATTTGGTAGCCGCGCACAGTCGAAGATAAATTAATTTCGGCATCGATTTGATCGTTTGTCTCCCTGTATTCTCCTCTTTGCCCGTTTTGCATGTGTGTGTGTGTGAGGGGGAGGGGGGATAGGGGTGTGGGGTGTGGGGTGTTGGGGCCGAGTGTTAGAGCCACAAGCCAACATCAACATGGAGAACATGGGCACTGGCTCTGGCTTTGGTCATTGTAAATGTGCCTTAATGACCAATGGTCAGCAAATCTCATTTTTTGTCGTCGTCGTACACGTACATTGGTTAGACCGCATGCTGGCTAACACAAACACACACACACTCACTCACACACCCATTGACAGAGATTTGGCTGCACAGGGTTTAGTCTTGTGTTCGTCTCCCCCAAAAATAATGACCACTGTCCACATGGTGCAAAATTAGACATATTTCCTTCTTATACTTTTTGCTCACCTTCTGCATTTTCAACACCAGAAAAGTTTACATTTAGATTTGGATTTGCCCCAACTTTTTTTTCGTTTTTTTTTTTTTGAGAAATGGCATTACAAATTGTGGGACATTTGTCTAATTAAATCCCCTTGCTCCAATAACAAGAGCTTAGATTACAATCTCACACAGCGGTGCGTAATGGCTTTTTGTGTGCAAAGTGCAAAAAAGTTGCAATTTGTCGCACAAAATGATAGGAAAACTACTAAAACATTGATGATGTCTCCGGGTGGATGGGCGGGGGAATAACTAAACTTTGTAATGTGAGCCATTATTGGGGAAATGGAAATTGAGCATAGAAATTGAAGATTTTGCATCAGAAAATAAGGTCTTAATGAAAGAAAAGAAAAATAATAGAAAAAAGGTCTGTAAACTTCTTTTACAACTATATGGACCAAGGAACTACCCTGAATCGTTTAAATATAACCCAGTATATCGACAGTTGGTAGTTTTTCCTTTTAGTAGCTTCATCTTGATTGTCCTAAATTATATTTCCATCATAGATTTTCAACACTTTTCATTGTATTTACAATTTGTTTCATTCATTCCGTTACTCCCTTTTGAAAAAAGTGAAAATTGAGATCAATTAATCTTATCAAATTGTGAACTTTGCTAGATTTTCCTCTATATATGGATCTATGTATATGGACAATTGTCTAGGCCTCGAGTAATGCTTGATTGCACTAATTGGCTACCCCAGCGATGGAGACATAAAGTGATGATGACAAGACAAGATTCATTCATTCATTCATTGGAACATTAAGTCACCCATTCATAAAAAGAAGACATTTCGCATATTGCAAATAATAAGTTTTCGGACCGGAAGTTCTTATTTGATGGCAAATAATTCTTGTTGATTTTAATCAAGTTCAAAAGTGTTAATTAAAGGGGTAAAAAACAACAAACGGAAAATGGATTTCAATTGTCAACCGGCAAACAAAAGTATTTCCGTTTTAGTTATGAGCCTAGACCAGCTGCTGTCATCACTGTCATTCCCCTTACCCTTTCCCTTCGTTCATTGCAGTTCATTTCGGATCGGATCAGTTCAGTTCGCTTGGGCCGGGATCAGTTCAGAGTTCAAATGCAGGCAAAAATATGTAAATGCAGGGCGCTTGCGTGTATAGATAAAGAGCAGGGAAAACAGAAAATCGAAAGAAAAAAAAAACACAGAAACAAAAACGATTTCAACTTCAATTTCCAACTTCAGTCATAAACTTGGCAAAGGGAAGCGGGTCACGAGCGTTGAGGAGAAGGCAACCTAAATGCTTGTTAAAGGGCGTGCTCGAAATTGTTGTTACTGTTGTGTGGTTCAGAACAGCCACCCAGGACCGGATTATAAATAAAGAGTGTTTGGTCTCCCTTCGATTAAGTTTATGAATTTAAAGATTTTGCTTGCCAATAATGAAAGATTCTTTAAGATTATGGTATGTATCCGGAATAGTTCTTGAGAAAACTATCGAATTGAACTAATCATAATATGGTCCGCTCCTGGCAACCACAAAAACAAATCAGCCACTGGAGGGGACAAGAAGTGGTGAAGAGGGGGAGTAACAGCAGCAATTGGTAAATTCGATTTGCAATTTTACAAATGCGGCTGCCGATCTCTGCCCGATCTCAGTGGGTTGAGTAAACATTTTTTTGAGAATGAAATGCAGCAACAGGCGGCGGGAGTCAGCACCAACAACAACAGCAGCAGAAAAAGTTGATTTGCAATTTCATGGCAGCAACAATTTGCACCTCATCATCATCATTATCATTATCCATCCGTCCCGCAGCAATCGTTCAATCAGCTTCTCATCGCAAAGGTCAACCCTGGAGCCTGGCACGTGCAGGTGGTAAATGTACCGAAAAAATATTTCATCTATCTAAGCAAACAAATATTTTGCCTTTTTTTCGTGAATTTTTTTATCATTCTTTTAAGAATTTCTATAAACATAAAGTTCTTATCGCCAATTCTCCACTGACCAGGAAGTGGTACCAAGGCAATGCGAACGAAAAATTGTTGCTAGATAAATAATGCATATCTCACGCACTCGCTAAGCTCTTTGGATCCTTGCCCAGTCCGGTTTAATGAAGGCCTAGATCCCAGGCCCATAATAAGGCAGCCAGCAAGCCAGTCGGTCAGACAAATAGACAGACCAACAGACAGCCAATGGGCAACAATGGCCAACAAATGCAGCGGCAACAGCAGCCGCCCAGAAAAACTTTAGCCAATTTATGCCATGGCTTTGGGCTGAAGCTGGAGTTGGAGCTGCGTGTCGAGCGGGTTTCTTTTTTCGATTTGGCGCGATTGCTGGGTTTAATTTAAGCCCGCCTGGGCTAGAAAAGATTCATTAAGTTTTTATTTTTCTTTCGGCATTCGGGTTTTCTATTTACTTTTCCCAAAGATCAACATTTTCGGCTACAAGATTTACACCAAATTGCCCTGGCCTGGTGTAATTGAAGGCTTCTTTAGATTACCGTTCGTTTTCATGATCCTCCTCCTCTTTCTCCTTTCTTTACTATGTCTTCCTTTGTTGCCACAAGATTTTTGTGGAAATTGGTTCATTAAATCTAAATGTTTGTTTGCGCAATTCAACTGATGTCTGATATTATGTATGTATGTATATCTTTGGAACTGTCAGTTACCAGCTTGTCGCAGATTTAAGGGCAAGAAGTAGCAAGATTGGGAATATAGCCAGGTAAACATTCGACGACCTCAATCAGGTCTATGCTAAATACTCCTAGTACAAATTGAGTTTGTGAATTTGTTATCAAATGGGACTATTGCAGTAGATCATTATGGAATTCCCCAGTATCTTATCAGTATCCTTAATAAAAATTTCTTAGCCACAGAGAATTCCAAGTCATTACCATTCCCTTTCACTCCACTTTGACATCGATTTCAATTCCACTAATTATGATTATGATTTAAGAGCTGAGCTGGGCCCTGAGCTTGTTCATTAATTAACAGTTCCGTTAAGTTTTCTACATCTAATTATAAATTACCAAAATGTTACCCATATAGGCAATTGTTTGTCCAAATAATTTGTTAATGAGCTCTACTGACATGGCACGCAAGCCGCCAATTATGATCATCCCTCACCCTCTTTTAGGATATGATGAGCAGCCGGCAAGCAAAAAGAAATATGTACATACATACATATGTATGTATGTATGTACATATTTATTATAAACTAATCTAAAGCCACATTTATGGTAAGTTAAAGAACTTGAACTAAGTAACAGGAAAATAAACCCACTTCGATTTAATTTTTAATGCTTTCACAACTTTAGTTTTTAATTTAATCAATTTATTTTTTAACTTACTCAGTTGCATAGCAATCGTTACCTGAAAAATAGAATATTCACTTTTGATGCTTTGTTTATAACTTTTAAGGAAAACAACAGCTGTTTACAGTGTTGGTAAACTGTAGGCACTGCGTAAAAAACAGTGCTCCGAAGCGCTTTGTGTCTGCACCGAAAAAAAATAATTATAAAATGAACAGTATTTTGAAAATAAACTTTATGTTTTTTTATGTTTGCAGTTTATTTGAAACATGTGCTTATATTTGAATTTTTGAATAGAAAGCAATAAATAATAACAACATCTTTATAACTTAAAAGTGTGGGCTTGTAAAGGGAACTGTATAAACTATAGTATCAATGGAAAAATTCATTCACATGGATTGAACAAGCATAAGTAGTTCCTCTTTCAAGAAATTGAGGTCAGCTGCCACAGGAGCGGCTATTCCCGAAACGGTGAACAGCAAAAGAATATTTGGAATGAGTCTAAAACAACAAATAAATATATTTAAGTATATTAAAGTCAAACTGTTAAGAATGGTATATACCGTAAATACTTACTTGCAGTCAAATAGAGTCTTTTCCATGTCTTCATCGCCAAACTTGCCCTCACCAGTAGCTATTAGATTGAATTCCAACGTCTCATCAGCCAAACAAGATTGCACAAAGTCATATATATCCGCAATTTTCTCGTACACATTGAAAGTGCCCTAAAAAGGTAATTAAAATGAGTCATGCTGTTTTGTATAGACTCATACGAAATGACTCACCTGAATGTGGAGGCCATTGGGGAACTTGACCCTAACTAAAGTATAACGATACATGCGCAAATTACGTTGCTCCTCCCGCTCTCGCATAGCCTTGGTCTTTAGAATCTGAGAACTTTCTATGGCCTCGGCCCTTAATTGTTGCTCTTTCTTGATCTCCTCTGGAGAGATTCTATAGAAATCATCGGGTAAAACAACACGACGAGCTTGGGATGGCAACAACACTTTAATATTGCGATCCAGATCCAAATGTATGATCTCAGAGTTTTTCAGACCCTCTACCAAGGTGGCTAGATCGAGACCTTCTTCGGTGTTCTCCTTGTCCCACAGCAAAAAGGGTTCGTCATCAATTTGCACTTCATTGAACCCCGCAGCCTGGAGTACATCTAAAGCTCCCTCGACGTAGCGCACCTTCTCACTAAAGATCTTATTTGACATGCGTATCTTGCAGAATTTCTCCTCATTTGGATTCTTGATGAGATTTTCCAAATACTTAATCAAAGTGGCAACACAATCCTCGGCCTTCTCCTTCACATTACAATTTTGTATGATCAGGCAGGCGGTGAGTCCCCGATCTGACTCCAATTGCTGGTACAGAAATTCCTTAATCCTTGACTTCCATACTTTTTTGTCCAGGACCTCATCGCCAATCAATGGGCAACGGAAAAAGACACCCTGACAGGCCAAATTGCGATTATCCCCGCCAGATGAAGTGCTTGTCGTGGAAATATTACCAGAAGCTGCGTTAGCCAAATCCTCTTTCTGGCGACGTTCTGCCTCTAGTTCCCTTTTAGCTTGGGCCTTAATAGCCGCCAAAGAAGTGTTAAAATCCCGTGAATCCTTCTTTTCTATACGATTTAAGGCTGCATTTGCAGCTGCTCGTGCCTCCTGGCTTAGTTCATGCCGTTTTGGTGGAACATATTGTTCATGCTTATGACGCGATCCGCTTGGAGTGGCGTCTGCCTTTGGGGCATTTAGTTTATGGCCAGCTCCCATAGAACTCCCGCCTAACTTAAGCTGGAATTAAAAAATTGTAATGGAAACTGTCGATATATATATATTTTCCCATCGGGATTCTCACCTTAAAAGCTGCCTCCTCTTTCTTCTTAGAAAAGAATCGCTTAATCTTGGACATCCTGACTTTTATAAAGCTTTTGTTTAGATTCTGGGCGAATGCTCCTTGGGCAGTTTTAATTTGGCCACGGATAATTTAAGCTCCTCAATTTCCTTAAGCGTGCCTAAAATGGTATATCATGATCATCTAAATATTCATAATAATATTTTTTCCAAACGAATTCCAAAACTCACTTGGTTTGACAAACTTCTCGGTGATCACTTGACCGTATGTGGCCCAGGAATAACCAATCAATACGCACGTACCAAGCACAAGAACCAACAAAACTTTTAACAGTGTAGCCTGGAGTGGGGTAAACTCAATGGGACTAGACCAGTCGACGGTTAAATGGTCAAAACCGAATCCAACTGCAGCTTCTAGAGCAACGCCAGCAAAGTTCTCCACTTGTTGGGCGATGGTCCTTACGGTTGAGTTGAGGGTCTGGATATATGAATCGATACTCATTAGGCCCACTTCCACTTATCTGTGTCGTTGATTTCAAGTATCTTAGAGTGTTTGTCCTTTGTTTACTTGCTACGCATTTCCAGAAAATTTACAATTTCGTATTTTTTCCTCGTCTTTACACGCAGCTGTTTGGTGGGACCGTTTACTGAAAAAATACCGAACATAGCGCTTCATGCTGTATGACGTGGATGCCGCGAAATTTAAAACTTGTACAAATTTTATTGGGTTCATGTTATATTGATTTTCCTTCTCGAGTTTTTAGAAATATTTATAATTCTTAAGAGAAATATCTCTATTTCAAAAAGAAATGTAATTATGATTTGTCTTTGTTTTGCAGCCGGTATATAGTATTTTTGTTTTATTAAGCTTACAGTTTAGTCACGGTACAATTGAGCTTTAATTGCGCTAACGATGTATGAAGCTTTTGCAATATGCAAATTGTTGATAATATTTAAAATAGTTATAACTAATTGAGTTGATTTTTATGATATGTTTTATGCGAAGCCAAAAAGCATTGATTACAATTTCTGTATATATAAAGCGTGTTAAAATTTGTTTCTTAACTAAAAACTAAATTTGTTTCGTGTTTCAACATGTCGTCTAAATTATTTAACAATAGAGCAGTTTAAATATAATTTTGTATAATTTGTATAAAAGCGTCCGTTTCATTAGATTTGTTTGATAGTTGAGCATAGACATATACTAATACTTAATATCCGTTCACGACATTGCTATAGAACTGCTGATATGATGAATTTTCTTATTCTAATAATATTGTACGACAATTACTTGACAAGAACTAAGCAGGATCAACATTGATTAAAAGCTATAGACTATCTGCATCCAATGATGGTAAGGAGTATTAAGCGTATTACATACATTAATTTAAATAAATGATAAAACAACTTGTTAAACAATCACAAGATATAAGAATAACTTAAAATTTAGACTGCAAATGGATTGAGCAAGAATCAAAAGTATAATGAACCTGTATTATAGGATATAATCTAAATATAACTTTGAACTAGATTGACATCTCAAGAACAGTCAGAAATGATAGAACTATTTGAATCTGATATTTGCAGCCTTGCTTAGGCTATAAATGATATAATACGAGTATTAAGCGTTAAACGGTGGAGCTTTTCCAATCTTACAACTAATTACTGCTGCGACTGTGGCTGTGGCGATGGTGAGTTTCGTTGTAGAACATTGTTGATTCTCATTCTCAAGGGCGAAAAGTCAATTTTCTTAAATCGCGGCAATGAGGCAAACTTTTTAGTTCCACCACTTGTGGCAGATGTAGCTCCTCCACTCCCATTTGATGCTACCGATTGAGACATGGGTTGTACTGGTGGCACTGCCAGCTTTTCCTTTGCCACTTTGCTGGGTGAATTACCAAATTTAGCCAATGTTGCATATTTCTGAAGCAGACGAGTGGCCTGTTCGGCTGCTTGGTAGGAGTTCTCATAGTCATCTCCTTTATCCTGGCGTTGAAGGATTGTTTGCTGATTCGGTGACTTTGTTGATCCTTTTTCTTTTGCTGATTGTTGACTATCATCGAATTTGAAATCAATGTTCTTGAGCAGACTTAAATTTAATAGATCTCCTCCTTCCATCATTAGATCATTTTCATTATTATTATTATTGTTGTTGTTGCTGCTAGTGGTGGAACTTGTTGGACGCCTGCCGGCATGGGTAACGGCATAGACACCCTCAGATATTTTATGGGCGGCAGTCTTTTTGTTAAAACTTTTAGTCTTGTGACGCTGTTCAATGATTTGCTGAGGCGATGATATATAAAGATTCTCCTTTCGCTGTCGATTCAATTTCGAACTGACCAAATGACGTAGATTCGATGGATGGTTTTGATGATTTCTCTTCGATTTGAGGGAGTCACAACTATTGGGATAATACGAGGGTATCTTATCGTCAATACTTATTATAGATTTCCGTGGTGTTTGGTAATAATCCTCTTGATCCGCTTGGCTAAGATTGGACAGGTCTTTGGGTGTGCCCTTTTGGGGCAAAGTTGGAAGTAACGGCGATTCGGTGGGTGTGCTTGTACTTAAACCAAAGTGTACTTGACCCGTTTGCTCTTCCAATTCCTGTGCCGCTTTAATCGCCAACAGATTTTCATAGAGATGCTCGGCAAAGCCATTCCCTGCTCCCAATCCTTCAGTGGAATTCAAGGAGCTGGCATTATGCATGGGCTCATAGATAGCACTCTCATTAGTCAAAGTCAAAGATTTGTTCGTCTGCTGCTGCTGTTGTTGTTCCTCGGAATTTGTATGACAACTACTTGAGGATGAGGTATACGACTTTGTAGAGTAGCCCGATGAAGTGGAAGAACCTGTACTCCCTGTACTCGGCTGTGGTTGAACTTGAACGCCATCCTGCTCATCTTTTTTCTTTATAGGTGCCATTACACAGTAACCAGTAAGATCATCTACCAATATCTTATTCTTACTCTTGGCCAAACTACTATGAGGCACTGCTCCATGGGCCCCAATGAGATTAATTTTTGATGTATTACAGGCAGAGAAATTGAAGTTATGTGGCAACTGCTCCGATACATTTAAGCTTTCCAGGGAATCTGCTTTTGTGACCAAACGCCGAGCAATTTCAGCAACCAATTGTTGACGGGTTTCCTTCTCATCTACAGCCTCAATGGCGGATTCATCTAGGCTAATGTTGAGATCAACATCGCTGGAAGACTCGTTGGTGGACAACAGTGCCTCGCCAAAAGTATCCAAAAAATTGAGCTTAGAGAGATCGGGACTGGAGAAGCTATTACGTTGCGATTTATTCAAATGGTTGCTGGCTCGCTTTATAGGAGGTGTTGGAGCATTCTCGTAGAAAATTTCTTTCTCCTCTTCCTTTTCTTCTGTTTGCTTCTGTCTGCCACTTCCAAAAATGTTATCCAGCATATTTTTATACTTCTTTTTCTTGGCCATTTCCGACTCTGGATTGGTACTGCAACGTGGTATATCACTCAATCCCGGCTGACTGCACTCAAAAGTATTGATTCTTTTGCGATAGGGATGAGCTATGGGCAAGGGGGGCGGTGTTGGTGTTTCCATTTCGCTAGATGGCTTCATCTCTTCATAAATGCCCGAGGCCAATGAGGCTCTGGAGATCCGACTGCCATCAAAGATTTCCTCATAAATTTGAGATACTCGAGCTGAAAAGTTGCTTGAATCCAAATATCCCACCTCAGGTAAATTGGGCAAAGGTCTGGGTATACGACTAAGGCGTCGCTGCTCAAGGAATATCTGTCTATAGAGTTCCAAATTCTTTATCGATTTCTTGACCCACTTCATATGGCGGCGACAAGCCAATTCTGTTTCCAATGCAAAGTATATAAAGCAATCACGTCGATTTTGCATCCAAAACAATCCATACGAATGCTGTTTAGTCCGCGATGTCGCCAAACTAATGCTTACTCCAGGAACATTTACAGATACGCTGAGCAACTTCCCCGACTCCTCCACTTTTTCCGATTTATTTGGATTCTCTTCCTGGAAACTCAGGCGTAAGAAGCAGGGCACACACTTGATGGCTTCTATTTTTACTTGGCATCTGGTCCAAGTCTTATAGCGCTGGGCCAGCGCCCGCTTGTCGTGTGTATCTAGTTTGACATCCAGACACATGGAAATCTCGTTGTGGTCCATCTCGGTGGTGCTGGTTGAGTTGGTGGCTACGTTGCGGTTGTGCAGGTGGGTGAGGGTGGGTGTGATGAGTGAATAAAATGAAAATGGTAATAAATTCCAAATCTGTGCGAGATTTTCACATCTTTTTTCTTCTAATTGCAAAACGGAGCTGCCGGACGTCTCAATTTAATAAGCGCAACAAGGATTTGCGCACACTAACTCATTTACTCCCTTATGCTTATATGACACTCCAATAGAACTATTTTATTATTTTTATAATTCATTTGACGATAATATCATAAAATATAAAAATAAATATTCCTCGATAATTAAATTCTTTAAGATCCAGCATTTTAAATATTTTTTTGATAAATTCAAACACACAGTTCATATTTACTTAGTTATATGTACACACTTCCGCTTTCATTAAGTAAGAGGTTGTATAAAGAAAAACATTAATATATAAATTATACAAATTTTAATTCCTATATATACATAAATATATGTATTTTATAAAATTGCTTAAATTTCGCAGCAAGCCCGCCAATGATGTAGTGCCATGTGACCATTTTCAGTGATCGATGCTTCGAGTAATATTGCCAGACCGTTCTTTATTTGGAACGGAAATCATGGACCTAAATGCACCTACTCCGCCGCCTAATAAACGTTTAAAGCCTTCCCTAGAGCAGTGTGTAGGAATCAAGGCAATTCTCTCCGATGACTACTCCAAGGATATACCCCTTATACCTGCCCACTCTTGCCAACTGGAAAGCAAACAACAATTGCAGTCCGTAATCAGAGAGCTCTCCCAGAAGCTGCCTCATTTCCAGCATTTAAAAAGAGTTCAGGACAGAAATGTGCTTATATGTCCAACATCTGAAATCAAAGACTCACTGGAGCAGCACCTGGAGCGCCTTACTTTTAGCCAGGAAGTTCTCCAGGCTCTGTTACGCCAGGTGCAAGTGGTGGAAGTGCCCGCCGTCATGCCTCGGCTAAGGACACAATACGAAAAGATGCTAAAGTATTGGCCTTGTAAATTTCATCCCGATCACTACTACGAATCACTGCAAAATGGCACAAATTTTTCTGCCTCTCAGAAATCTTTCCACAACCTAATGGCTCAGCTACTCCAGAAACTATCAAAAGAGGTGAACGCAGGCCAGCCAGTGGGCATTTGTGTTGATCCTCGTAAACCCAGTATTGTGGCCATAGCTGGTAGACAGTTTGCCGCCAAAGATCATGAACATTGCCCTATGATATTGGTGGATTTCGTAGCCCGAAGTCAGAAGGGCGGAGCTCTAGCCACGACAGAACAATTTGTGGAGGAGTCAGGCGAAGAATTAAGTGGAATACCCAAGAACTACTACGAGTACCTCAAGCAGAACGATGCTTTTGAGCATGTGTCATGCGGAGCAGAGCCAAGCCGGAAAAATTGTGATCCTAATATGGGTGCTGATAATTTGGCCAAATATGGACCATATCTCTGTACTGGATATGACATTTATTTAATGCAGGAACCTTGTCTCATGTGTTCCATGGCCTTGGTGCATAGTCGTGCCAAGCGCATATTTTTTCTCCACTCGTCAGACAACGGAGCTTTGCTGACACGCTTCCATCTACATGCGGTCAAGGAGCTAAACCATCATTATGAAGTGTTCAAATTTACCAGAGAGCAGGATTTTACTTGACAATTATTTTTTTCTGTTTAATAATCTTTAGAATAAACTTTTAGAGTAAATTTTGTATATCAATTTTAGGTGTTTGTTTTGTTGTCCGTGTGGCAGGTGAATTGATCAGTCCCAGGAGTTGGCAGTCAGCTTCTAGAATTGTGATATCTTTAGAAGAGCCCAAAAATTTCGTGGATAACTCCAGATTCTTCACACGCAGTCGAACACGAGCTCCACGGACATAGTCACTGAAAGAAATATCGTGTGAATAAAAAACCCAAGAACAGTTGCTAGCCACCACTTTACTTACCCGCCATTCTTAGATGGGCGAGTGCATACGCAATGGAATTTCCAGCCAAAATCTATATACAGATCATCACCCACCACATGAAAGATTTTTCCATTCACTACCTTGCCATCGGGATTGCCCAACTGCAAAAAAAAGAATCGGCAAAGATTAAAGATTACATAAACCTTGTTAAAAGAGAGCCAGTGACTGGAGTCTACTTACATCTATGAACTTTGATTGGCGTAGCAGTGAGGCAAACGTCTGATTATCCTCTGGAGGTTGTTCTGGTGTCTGTGGAGCGGTGTACTTGTCAAAGGCACGCGCGAATCCACCTTTTTCCGGCTGGTCAGAGGATTCACTTATATTTGTGATTTCACTGTTTAGCAAGGTCTGTGCGACCGAAAGCTGTCTTAGCCCACTACGGCAGTGGGTCCTGGCAACGGAGCGACTGATTCTATATAGCATGGACATAATTTTAATACATCAATAATAATAAGTTTTATAAGATATTTTTGCGATGGAACAATTATCGATAACAAAATGCATCGGGTGAAAGACTATTAATGGCACGTAAAGTCAGAAATGCAGTGCCATATGGTCATGAGAAGACTTCGATAATTAATACACCTGCTCATCTCTAATATTCCTAAACACGCTGCTTGCCGGCAATACTTCTTTTTTTATATTACGAAATCAATTGTATTCCCGATCTTCTTTAAATAATAACTTCAAAATGATCCAGCAGCAACGTCAACGTATTGAGGCCGCCGTCACTGAGATGATCGATGACATGGACAAAACACATTTACGCAAAATGCAGGTAGTTAAGAATTCCAATATGAATTATTCGGGCTACAAGTGAACATTAAACTTACAATTATTGTCCTTCAAATACCCCACAGTCAAAAATGCATTTATGTGCTGCCAATTGCTGCCAGGATGATAATTCTAGTGTGGATAGCGTGCAGCGCTGTGTGGACCGCTGCTCAGCACCCATGACCAACGCCCAGAACTATGTTCAGCACGAATTGGGTGAATTTCAAGGAAGACTTCAGCGTTGCGTCATGGTGAGAACGTTATATTTGGCTTATTAAACTTTCAATGGTTTTTACTTTTATGATTACCTATTCCACAGCAATGCAACGACGATGTTAAAATCAAGATGCCTGCCAATCCTAAAGAAGATGAAATTGCCAAATATACTGATCAATTCGAGCGCTGTGCCATAAAGTGTGTGGATAAGCATGTAGGCCTGATACCCACTTTAATGAAAACGATGAAGGCAGTTCTATCCAAAGGACCTGACGGGATACCACAAGTTGAATAATATTTAATTCTTTGAACCATTAACTCTCATTAAAATCATCAATGTTCCATTACGTTATTTCTGACAAATATATTGATAATCACCAAAAGTTTACATCTTTGTATACTGTTTACACTTACAAAAATGGAATTTGATTTTGATAAAAGGAAGATATGTAGGGTATACATATGTATGTATGTATATAACGTCCTATGTACATTTTATATGTGGCCAAAAAGTAGGCAATTGTTATGTATATAAAGCAAACTTTTAGGTGTCTTTTTAAAGGCATTTCATACATTTTCACCATTAGTTAATTATTTTGTTATATTTTGATAAAAGGATATTAAAACTAAGTTTAAATCACAAAATTATGTTCTTCAAAATATCAACTTAATAACCTTTACTTAACTGATATTCTTATTTAAATACTAAATATCAAGTTTAGACAAAAAATAGTACACTTTGCAAACAAAACTGTCACAAACAAACAATACATATTATTTCACGTTGCAGCATATTTGTTTATATGTTTTCTTTTTTAAATTTAAAAATTTAAGACATCCGGTTCCGGTCAAATGGTGGAACAGCAGAAAAGACGATTAGAGGGCGCCATTAGCGATATGATCGAGGACATGTATCGCTCACATTTAAAACGTATGCAGGTGAGTTGAATGCAGATCATAACCCAGCTAGATCCATAATGCGAATGCGAAATATCAGTCCACCATGCATCGTTGTGCGGCTCGCTGTTGCGATGATGAACGAGGTACTTTGGAAAGTGTACAAGCATGTATTGAAAAATGTGCTCAACCGTTGATGGACGCCCAAGATTATCTCCAACATGAGTTGGGACAGTTTCAAAGCCGTTTACAGAGTTGCGTACGGGTATGAACAGATCTATATAAATATGGTATAGATAGATTTTGATTTAAATTTTCATAGGACTGCAACACTGATGCACGAGCAGGTTTGCCGAGTAGTCCCAATCAGCAGGACATGTCTCGACAGCAGCATCTCTTTGAGAATTGTACGGGGAATTGTGTGGATAAGCATATTAACTTATTGCCCGGATTGCTCAAGTCAATAAAACAAACTTTAGACAAGGGTCCACCCAAGAGAAATCATATACGTGGCAGTCAATAAATGGATGCCTAAGTAGAACTAATTGAAAGAGAAGAAAAGTCGCCACAGTTGCTGCCCACTACTGATTATACCAACCGGACGGGGTCGGGGTCAACAAAAAAATAAAGTAAAACTTGATAAGGAATTGATTCTGTTTAGGTTTTTCATTTTCGACTTATGTATTGTATTATTTGGTATAGCTAAAATTAAAGCTCTAGATTGAGACTGTACCATAAATTAGAGTTTTCACTTAAAATTATATAAGAATAGTTTGATCCCTATTGATCAGCCAGTTTCGTTCGTACACCATATTTGCTCCAAAATGTGACTTTGGATGTTGACTTTTTGCAATTATCCTGGAATACGGAGCATTGATCAAACGGAGGGCAATACAGATGCAGGGATACGGAAGTATCTGCATGACTGGGATTCTCCACTCGGTGCAGACCCAAATTATCTAAAAAGAAAACACATTTTTTTATAATAATATAGAAAAACAACTCATCAATTACTTACCATTAATATAGGCTACATCATTAACGCCAATTGGCGTTTCCCCAATTTCAACAAGTTCTTTATCATCTATATGGCCATGACTTGTCTCTTTAGTGATCTGTTTATTATTTGGACGATTTGGGTATTCGTAACGCCTCTCACGCAAGTCTCCCTTCAGCATTTTCATGAAACAATGCGAATCGGCATGATCATGCACTGCCGAGCCATGTCCTTCACCCCAGCAGAGAATCAGTAAATTGAATTTGCCATTACCCGCATCTACAAGATTCCGTGTATACTTGTAACGATCGAATTTGGCATATTTCCGCCATTCCTTGGGATTTGATTTGTACGAGAGCATTAGATGATTGACCATCTCGATATTGACATAATTTGACTCGAACTCCTTATGCAAGGCTGATATCAAATCTTGTAATGTGTCAACGACAGGACCATATTTCAGAGGCTTCTCCAATGCCTGATAATAGTTTGTGGCCTGGCGCAAATACTTCTCTTGATCGATTTGCTCAATTTCCGTATCGATCTTGGACAAAGCCATTTTTGATTTGCTTTGATTGACCTGTAGATTAACAGAGAATTGCATGCGATTAATGGAAAACTACCGATTGATTGATTTTAATTAATTACGTTTTATTGCTCTAGTATAATATATTAAAATGATTTGAATTTTCGAAAATATTTAAACCGCTTTAACGCTTTAGCTCAACCTCTGAGAATCGACTGACTGATGATGCTGACGCTGACAATTCGCGAAAGAAATAAAGATCTATGTATATAATGTTCCTATATATGTACATAATAAGAACAGATTGAAAAACAAAAACAATTATCGCCTCACTCTTATCAAGACATTTACTTAGAATATACACATTTATATAGTATAGAAATATAAAATGAGGGAATAGAGGCTCATCTTTAATGTTACCAGGAGCGTAATGCAACATCTGGCTTAGGCATGTGCCAAATTATATAGACCAGAGGTTAATGCCACTCTAATCATTCATTTAAAAGAATTAAAAACAAATTGAAAAAATAAATATGTATTTGTTAGTTGATAACCTTTTTTTTGGCAGATAGTCGTTCTATTGGTTGACGCAGAAAAGGTGAGAAATTTCCAATTAGGCAAACAAAATTCAAATGACGGGTATTTCTTATATACAAGTTTTAAACTGAGAGACTAGCCAATCCCAGCGCTTATTCAACTTTCTCTGATAATGGGGTCAGCAAAACTGATAAACAAATAATGATTTGGTATATAAAATTAATATTATACGGTGATTTACTTTACGGGTTTGGTATTCCCAACATTCAAAAATGAAAAACAATTTTCTCGAATACCCATGACTTTAAATTAAAGCATTGCATAGTTTCAGGCAAATAATTGTCTTTAATTTATCACTCAGATAATTAAGGATAAAACCATGTTTACTTTTATCTTCATTCATTTTCAGAATAGATTTGGAAAAGTTTAGTCACTTTCACTAACACTTATATATATTTTTATATGAGAGGAAATATTAAAGTCCTAGGCTAACATCCGGATACACTTAAAATCAAAAATCTTGATAAAAATAAATCATTAATGATTGGCTATATAAAGCGTTTAGTTTTTTTTTTTCAGTTTGTAATTGCCCTTTAGTATTTATTGTATAAACAGTTGGCCTCAAACAAAAGTGAAATTGAAATTTAAAAACTGCCCTCAGTTGAACTTGAAATATCGTCATTACTTATTCATCTTAACAAGTGCCACATCATATAAAGTATTTGAAACTATGTATTTTGCAATAGCCAAAAGCAAAAACAGAAAAGTAATTAAAAAAACGAAAAATCCGCCAGCTTGGCACCGCCAACTTTCGCAACAGGTTAAGGCCATAAGTAAACAGTGAAAATATTTACGTCAATAACGAAAATATTATTTGAAACTATAACATAATTGCACGAAGTTGGTTAATAAAGTCCCCCAAATTGCCTAAAGGATATATCGAAAGTACTTAAAGTTAGGATAAGGATTTGTGATCAGGACTTACCATTCTGTTAATCCTTCTTCAACACTGCTTTTGGCACGTATAAACTTTCAATTCAAATTTCAATTTAATAAAAAAAACTTGGAATCCTGTTAACGGACTTTTTTTTTGATTTTTGTTGTTCCTACCAACGCGTTTACTTGGTTTGTGTGCCCATTTTAGTATCTTTCACCAATTTATGTTGACAACATTTCCACTCAAAACGCAATTTGAGTGACTATTTCAGCGCAACTGCGACGACTGCGCAGCAGCAGGTGTTTGCGTTAGCTAGCAGCAACAGGTCGTCAAGATGAAATTTGCACTCGAAATGGCATTTTGAGCTAAAAGCCAGACTCAGAGTCAAAAGTTGTTTGTTCAGTTGGCACTGAAATTTATGCTGCCACCATAAAGGCATTTCTTTCGCTCAAAACTATTAATTATGAATGTCGTTTTGCTGTTGTTGTCTTTGTTCAATATTTGCAGAAGAGAAAAGAAATGCCCTGAGCCTTTTGTTGTTGTTGTTGTTGCTGTTTTCTTGAATTGTTTTTTTTTTTTTGCGTTTTCATCTCAACATCGCCCGCAGGGGTCAAATGTTCGTTCGGTTTCGAAATTCATTTAGCCTCGTGTTTTTTTGGGCCATTCAACAAATGTGTCAATGATGTTTACCTACACCGATGGTGAATTCTTAAAAGAAATAGTAGATCAGTATTTTATTTTGTTCTTTATTGTGAGCAAAACTATTGTATCTATAAATGATTTGTGGAATTGCAGATGTTGACGCAGGTAGCTGCTACCTGATCCCATTTTCAAGCATCCATTTGCAATTTCATACTTCCCTTGAAAATAAAAATTGTTTGTTTTTTAGAATCATTTCTATAGCATGATGTTAATCGGAAATACATAACCATTTTGATGCTGATGTTTCTAACGCTAAAATGCTCAATTGGAAATTGTATATTGGCTCTTTCATCTTATCAATCTAAACCTAAATCATATATTGCTAGCATCTGAATCACTGATTGTAGGTGTTTTTCGGGGTTTTTCAATTAAAAATGGAATATTGTTTTAAATTAAAAAGATTTCTAGGGTAACATGTCATAGAAATTTCATCATATTTGAGATTAGACAAAAATCAAGTAATACGTATATATATGACGGATTGGGGCTTTTTCAAGTCATAAAACACTTTCGACATATGTATGTATTTCGTTCCCACTTTCAGAGATCAGGTGTAGTCGTGTCGCCGCCTCTGACTGAAATTCTAATGATTCTCTGCTTAGCATAAATCATTGATTTGCTACTTCTTTGGCTAAGGTTAATAAACTTTGAACTATTATAGCGGGATGTTGGCTTACCAATATGTAAAACATTTAAATATCATATGCGTAGTAATCTCAGAGCATTATGGTAACCAATAGCGATCTTATCAATGTGATTTGTTTTTGTTCAAAATAAATTTCATTGAACACAATTGTCGTCATATATTGTATTTGTCACCTTTGCGGAATTGCGTTGTTTAAAGAAAAAACACTTTTAATACAATATACATATGCTTATCAAAGAAAAACAAATATGCAAATTGTAAGAAAACAAAAAATAATTTTACATACAATACATTTAATTGAGATAATGTTTTTTAAATGCTAGAATACAATACAAATATATTTGGAGGTTTCTTTGTTTTTTAAAATAATGGAAATATTTAATTAAGTTTTGGACTGGTGTTACTCGTCATTATCTGACATTTCAAACTCGGCATCATCAAAGTCTATAATCTGTAAAATACAATAAAGAATTTGTTTACCAATTTTTCGGTTTTTAAAATTCTAAGGACAAACCTCACTATCGAGCCTTTTGAACTCCGAAATGCCAGTCAAATCCTCAAGATATTTGGCTGTTTCAAATGTTTTAAAAAGAAATGCTTGTCCCTCCTTCCTATAGGCATTGAGAACCGCCTGGAATGGAAATAATACATGTGTAAAATAATTACAGGAATAAGATTTATTTGATCCTCTTTCCCACCTCCGAGCAGGCAATGCATTGGGTAAACTTCTGTGTGGCAGGCAATATATTTTCATAGTTCCACAGTAAACCTCTTATAGAATGCGGTATAATACCCAGCAAACCCTCTGGAATCTTGCCAACAGTCTCCTGTTTGCTATTGGCATAATAAGCTGCAGCTAAATCTCCTTGCGGATGCTGGATGAGGGCCACCAAAAGCTCAACAGCATAGCTGGCTGCTATATTGGATACACCCGGCCGGGTAACAGTGCATTGTTGATCCAAAGTTCGATCTTTGAGGGACTGCAATAGAGAGGGAGAGCAAAATATCCATAAATAAAAGCTTAGTATGTAAAAGCTAAGTTTCTCAAATGAGCTTTTCACGGGGTGGGCTTGGAAATGTCAACAAACGGAGTCGAAAAGTTTTCTGATTCGTGCAGCAAGCCAAAAATGACGCCTCCATTGGGTAAGCTACCGAGTGTGCGAATATCAAGTCAGTAAACAATTAAAACGCAAAAATATGTTAAAAGTAAATTAAGTACTGGCATTAGTATTAGTCTGAGTAAGTGCAGGGAACAGTGCAACTGTTTTGTTCCACTTCTCCAAAAACTAGAGAGAGAGCCCTAGAATGTTTTGATAAGATAAAAGCCTATTAAGCGATGTGCTCCATGTACACTGAGAGAAAAAGGTGGCAGGGGGCTGATTCTATCTAATTTCATTGATTTGATGTGCATAAATTATGCAATAAATACGACAAACATATTAAGCTCTCAAATTTCAAAGTAATCAATACTATATTCGAGCTATTACTATCTGATGTCCATAATTTTCAAAGGTTATCTTTTTAAACTGTCTTATCATAGATTCGTGATAATTTGTTATTGTTTTTCATATTAGATTTTCCCTCAGTGTACCTAAGTGTGTGCGTGTGTAGTCTTGGGAAGAAATCGCCCAACAATATTTGTTTTCGTTACCGATAATGTTAAATTGACTGGACTAGCGTGTAAACTGACAAGTTCGATACGCGCGCACATAAAAAAAAAAGAAATCAAAACGAAATCACATAGAAAAAAATCCTAAAATAAATCATCAAAAATGTTAACAGAGTACTCTGGCAATCTTTCACATCCTTTGGAGTTTGGTCATGTACTGGAAATAGTGGCCAAGACTATTGACGGAGCCTCGAGGTAAGTACAAGATTAATAAAAAAGAACATGAATACATGACTAATAGACCAAGAAATATAACAAAACTTTTCTTATCATTAAGGTGACTAATAGTAGAACTGAAGACTTTTGAATAATAATTTCTACTTTCTATTGTAGATTTCATATAAATCTCTGCACGGCCAAATCCTCGGTGGACCCTGAAGCTGATATTGGTTTACGATTTTCCTGCTATTTTCGTAATGATTTGATAGTGAGAAATGCACGAATGCATGGAGTTTGGGGCGAAGAAGAGTCCCAGCCTATGGATAATATTAATTTGCCAAATCCCATAGTCAGTGGCGAGTTCTTTATGGTCTATATATTGGCATGTGAGGATAAGTTTCATATCTCCATAAATAGTCGAGATTTTTGTACATTTCGGTACCGGCTGCCATTGAGTGCAATTCGAGCTGTTGAAATAAGGGATCAAATACAAGTTATTAAACAAGTCGATCACCGAACAATATTTCCCAATCCTTGGCCAGCCATACATGCCTCGGATTATTATAAGGCCTTCAGTAATGATCAGCCCATATTGTTTAGTCCAGGACATGTCATTGTTATCACGGCCCGCTGTTTTGAGAACAAAAAGGGTCAGTTTATAATTAAATTCATGGACTCGGACACGAAGCGGGAGGAGGTGCATTTCAGTGTACGTTTCGACGAGAAATGCGTGGTGAGGAACTCCATGAATAAGAATTTTGAGTAAGTCTCCCTGGTATAAGAATAAGTATAAACAGTTGTTAAGCTTATCCATTTATGAATCTAGTTTTGGGCACGAGGAGCGACATGGAGGCTTTCCATTTGTTTTTAATCAGCAATTTAAATTGGCTTTGGCTTTTACGGAACGAGAAATCCTCACGGCTGTGGATGGCTACAATTTCTTTAGCTTCGCCTGGCGAACACCTAACGCTATGATGAATCTGGTGGGATTCAAAGTCACAAATATTAATGGTCTTGTTACACAGATAACTGGAGTGGATCATTTGCAAACCGGGGATCCTACATGTACGGCTTTTGAAAAGTATTCGAGACACGATTATGAATGCGCCTAAAGTAACTATAAATATACATATTATAAAACATAAAAACAAATTTATATATATAGTTGTTAAATTTGAATGAAACTATTAAAGCAAAGTCTGAACTTACATTACCCGGGGCAGTGACATCATTGCAAAAGTAGCAGCCCAATTGATTACCTAATATGCACTTTAATCCTTCAATATCTTCCGATTTGCGATCTCCAGCCATTTCCTTATTACTTCCATGTCTCATCACAACATAACTATCAAATCCCAATGCAGCATTGATTACCATCTGCAAAAATTAAAACCAATTAGAACTACACAATATCAAAATGCAGTAATCCATAACCACCTTTTTATGGGCTGCTCCAAGTAAAGTGGGCAACCAGCGACTCTCTCTTGAATCGGTAAGTAGAAATATTACATCATGGGCCTTTACTTGTTCCTCTATTAAGGTCAAATCGTTCTTTGTTTGCTCTAATAGAGATGCTCCAATGGTATGTCCTGGCATGGGTATTTGCAAAACATATCCTTTTGCCTCAGCACTGGGATTGATTTCTTTTAAGCGCTGAGCGGCAGTTGTAGCCTTCATTCGGTTTCCGGCAACAGCATCAGCATGGGTATAAAGACTTTGGCGAACAGGATTACAATAGCTGACTTTGCCATTGTCCAATATAGTAATTGTTTTGAAACCCCAGGACTGGAAAATTTAATAAATAATTAAAAATTTTTATACCTTTACCAAAGAAGAATTCACTCACCAATAGATTGCGGGCCACACCACATCCCAAGGTTCCAGCTCCAAACAGTAGACATTTGGTTTGAACTATTTTATCCAAATTCAAATCCGGGACCAAACGCCACTTCATAAGTTTTAAATTTAAATTTACTGAATTTTCCGCCAATCTGTACAAAAAATATTTAATTTTTAAATTTGAATGTTAGGGAGACATCAAACTTACTTGGCTGAATCCATGCTGTCTCGCATGTTAACCATACGTGGACCCATTTTTCCTTTCTGATTCAATTCCCAGCCCACAAAATCTATATTGCTCCAGTCACAGGACTCTGTTTGTTGTACTTGCCAAATAAGGCTGTCATCGATTTCAAGCTGCTGATTAAACCGAAGACCCAGGAACTTGAGTGTCTTGCCCACAAAGGAGGGACTAAAACAGGAAAACAAAATATACAATAGAAGTAAAGTTCTCTAGAATATCAAAAGGTTAACTTACTGCTTGTGTATAAGATAAGCAACATAGTTACGCATCAACCAAGCTGGATGCTCATATTCGCTGGGATCGGCAAAACAGAAATAATAATTCTCCGCATCCTCGGCAATTAATGATCCCAAGCTGCGTGCTTCCACCTTTTCTCCATCTGCATACAAAAGAAAAAAGCTTTGTTGCTGCGACGGCCAACTCTGCAGAGCTTCTCTCATTTTCACAACCTGTGGCAATTCCTTAAGCTTGATGACCTCATTTTGTAGTTTCAGTGTTGGCATTAAGGGACACGGGAAAGCAAACCAATAGTAATAGCTATGATTCTTTAGATCCGCAAAAGAAAGAATGAAGAAACGTGCCAAAAGACTTGGGTTACTGGCAATGGGGTCATTGTCATTGGCTATATCATTTAACAATCGTTTGCCCTCATCGGCCAATAGAGCCAATTTGTCCAGTTCTTTGAACTCTTCGATGGTGTTTTTGTTGTAAATAGTTCCCACTGCTGGGTAACTGAATTTGGGACATTGAGCAGAGCTATAGAAAAGATAATGCGGGTGGTTTAATGTTATAAATTATTTATACATATGTATGTAGGTAGTACATACCTATTGTAGCCAGTGTAATCCACTTCAAGGAAACATTTTGCAGCCTTTCGATTCGTATAATATCCTGATATAGAGCGTTTACTATCTGAAAGGCGATCGTGGTCCAATTTTAGCTCAGATAGCTTGTGCCAGAAAGTGGGAGACACAAACGATTCAAAGGATGCAAATTGTAAAAGATTTCCGCTCATTTTTTGTTTATCACCTATATGAAGGGGGGGCGTACAAATGAGAAATAAACAATGGCAATGCAGACAAGTGTGACCATGTGTCTATACCGAGAAGCTTTCTTGGTACTAGACAAACAGTTATCGATGCTTTACTCTCAACGATAGTCCATCACTGCCTAAAAACAAAAACTAAATAATTGCTGAATTTTTCTTGTTGATCCTTGCCATGGACTTGCAGCAGCTGGAAGAGGAAGCCCGCCAAGCGGCGCTTAAGGATATACAGAATATGCTTCAGCGTCCTGGCCAATTAGAGAAGGTGGAGCAATATCGTCATCGCATTGCCAGAAAAAAAGCATCTGTGGAGGCGTTACTCAAAACGGGAATGCAAAATCAGCTGGATGGAGTGCGGGTGGGTCTGAAGCAACTACAAACCTGCATCCAAGATGTACGAGAAGTGAAACGCCGAATGCAGGAAGTGGATGACCTCCTGCAGGGTGTACCCGAAATTTATGATGCTTTGGAGGTGGTTCGAGAAGAGAATACCAAGCATTCACAATACGCCACTGCCATGGAGAATCTCAAGCACATCTTTAATGTAGATGCCAGTGTAGCCAAGACAATGGCTCTAATAGACGAGGATAAATTACTAAATGCTCATCAGTGCCTAGCGGATTTGGAGAACTCACGTGATGATTTGCTCTACGAACTACATAAACAGCCCAAACAACATGCCTCGGATAAGATTACGCTGAAAAGGCATTTCGAAAAGGTGGACACGGTGTCGCAGGCACTCGAAAAGAAGATACGCCTTATACTTAGCCGTACGCTGAACACTGTACGGAAGAAGCCCACAGTTATAGTGACGGCGCTGAGAATTATAGAGCGAGAGGAAAAGAACGATCAGTTTGCTGTGCAACAACAAAAAGTCACTGGATTCCTACCACCTGGTAGACCAAAAGCATGGCGCAAGATGATCCTGGAAGTTCTGCAAGAAGCAGTTACAACGCGTATTGAGGGCTCCAAGTTGGAGGAGAGAGCAGACAATAAAATGTGGCTTGTAAGGGATTTGGAGATTCTGCGGCAAATCATCCTCGAGGATTTACGGGTGGTCAAATCATTGTGCGTGCCTTGTTTTCCTACACACTATGATATATTTAAGGAGTATGTTAGATTCTACCATGAGGGATTGTCGAGCTATGTGAGTACTCCTTTATTAAACTTTTGCTCAATTTATAGGTAATTATTTGGTCTGAATCCCTTAGCTTGACAACATAGTTAAGTCTGGGCTGGAAGGCAATGAATATGTCTCCATGTTGGCCTGGGTTACCCACACCTATCCTGGCGTGGAGCTTATGGCTCATCCCGATCTAAATGTGGATGTTCATAAACTGATTGGAACACTCTTGCGTCCAGAGCATTTAAAATCTCTGGAGGATGAGTATCTACAAAACATGCAGAGGAATTATCAGGAATGGATGACCAAGGCTGCTGAAACGGAGAAGCAGGAATGGTTCTCTGAAATGGTACCTGATCAGGATGAGCATTATTATCATACCTCGGCTCCTGTGATAATCTTCCAGATGATCGATCAGCATCTTCAGGTGACCAACACCATTCATCAGGAGTTGACATTCAAGGCGCTGGTCATGTCTATACAGCAGGTGGAGATATTTGGCCAGACTTATCTAAAGAATGTGATTGAACTGAAGGAGCACCATTTTCGTAATCGGGATCAGATCAAATATTTCACACACTACATTATTACCATTGTCAACAATAGTCAGCAAATGGTGGAGTTGGCCCAGCAGATGAAGCAACTCTATTGGCCAAAATCTCGGACAGAGCACTATGAAGATTTCGAGCGTTTATTGGCGACTTTTCAGAGGATTAGGGCACATGCTGCCAGCTATTTGTTGGAGGAGGCTTTTCTGGACATGGAGTGTCATTTTAATGATCTATTCACAGTCAAATGGCTGGCTAGCAGCATTGCTGTGGACACTATTTGCGTGACTCTGGATGATTATTTCCAAGACTATAATCATTTGCGACCCACGAATTTCGAGATGGTTATCAGCGAAGCCCAAAAATTGCTAGCCAAGCGTTACATACGTGCTTTACTATCAAAGCGGTTGTCCAAGCCTCGCATAGAATGCGATGCCATCACCCGCAAGATTAACCAGGAGGCTAAACGCTTCAAAATCTTCTTTGAGAAGATTGCTCCAAAGATTTCGTTAAGCGACTCTCCATTGGATTTAATAGCTACACTGTCCGCCTTACTGATCTCTGATATTGAATTGTTGGTCTTAGATTTGCACACTCTGTTGGGTAGTTATCCTTCCCTGGGAGAGGATCATCTGGTGCGCCTCTTCTATATACGCAACGACGTGAAGGCAGCGGAAGTCCGTGAGAAAGTTCAGGATGCAATGAAGTCCAAAAAGTCAATGGTCAGCATAGCCAAACAGGATTGCATATTCAAGGAAATTGTGTTTAGCGATAAATTGTGGTAAATAATACCCTGAACATATTCTAAACTTCTATACAAAAGCAAATTTCCGCTCTATTTATTAATACAATAAAAAACGTTTGCGAACACTGTTATTTTAACGCTTGCGAGCACTGCTAGATGAAGAGCATAATTTTTCATGTTTTTTCGTGGCGCCAAGTTTTCAAGAGTAAGCATTGCATTGATACGTTTCCCTGTTCCAAACTAATCAAATTTGTAGATCCTACCCCAGCAAACCATGAAAAGGACCAGAACAAAGCAACTTCAACCAACGGTTCAAAAGAAACTAAAAAGGAAGACGGAAACCGAATCAAGTTCCGAATCTAGTACCGTTGAGGAATCATCGCAATCATCGGAACCCACAACAAGCGCAAGCAACTCTGCCGTTCATACTAGCTTTGATGGATTCCTTTCTCATGTGCAGCAACAACGTGTAGCCGCCGCCTCGAATATACAAGAGTTTCCGTTCAAAAAGAAACGCGTACGCATCTTGTCCAAGACAATTGATGTAAAGGAGGGTTGTCGTGGTGGCGTTGTCTATTGGATGTCCAGGGATGGCCGTGTACAGGATAATTGGGCACTGCTTTTTGCTCAGCGTTTGTCATTAAAATTGGATTTGCCGCTCACTGTGGTCTTTTGCCTAGTTCCCAAGTTCCTAAATGCAACATTGAGGCATTACAAATTCATGTTGGGTGGCCTCAAAGAGGTAGAGAAGGAATGCCGAGAGTTGAATATTGCTTTCCACTTACTGCTGGGATCTGCGCGCGAAGAATTACCGAAATATGTAAGTGCCAATGATATCGGAGCGGTGATTTGTGACTTTGCCCCACTGCGCCTGCCACGTCAGTGGGTAGATGATGTGGCTAAGGGTTTGTCCAAAGATATTCCTTTAACCCAAGTCGATGCGCATAATATAGTCCCGCTTTGGGTGGCCTCCGATAAGCAGGAATATGCTGCCAGAACTATCAGGAACAAGATAAATTCAAAGTTGGGTGAATACCTCACTGAATTTCCGGCAGTGGTAAAGCATCCTCATGGCAAACTGAATGCAAAGGTTAAGTGGTCGTCTGCCTATGACCTGCTGGAGTGTGACAAATCAGTGGATGAAGTAGAGTGGGCTCAGCCTGGTTATAAAGCCGCCTGCCGACAACTTTATGAATTTTGCACTCGTCGCTTGGGTAAGTTCCATAACCAACGCAATAATCCCACTGCAGATGCCTTGTCTGGCCTCTCCCCTTGGCTGCACTTTGGTCAAATCTCTGCGCAGCGTTGTGTGCTGGAAGTGAAACGTTATGCCAAACAGCACAAAGCATCGACCGATGCATTCTGTGAGGAGGCTATTGTCCGTCGGGAATTGGCTGATAATTTTTGCTATTACAATGAGAACTATGATAACTTAAAGGGGGTGACCTCTTGGGCTTTTCAATCACTCGACTCTCATCGTAAGGATAAGCGTGATCCTTGCTATAATCTAGCGGAACTGGAAAAGGCTCGCACTTATGATGATTTGTGGAATTCGGCTCAGCTCCAACTGGTTAATGAGGGTAAAATGCATGGATTTTTGCGCATGTATTGGGGCAAGAAAATCTTGGAGTGGACAGAATCGCCAGAACAGGCCTTGGAGTGGACCATTTTACTAAATGACAAATACAGTTTGGATGGGCGTGATCCTAATGGTTATGTGGGCTGTATGTGGTCAATCGGTGGCATTCATGACACTGCCTGGAAGGAGCGTCCCATTTTTGGCAAAGTTCGTTATATGAACTATCAAGGATGCAAGCGTAAATTTGATGTAAAGGCTTTTGTTATACGTTATGGTGGCAAGGTCTACCAAAAAAAAGAAGGATAACTGATTAAACACCAACAAGCCAGTTGACTCCCCATGTTTCTTTTTTTATTTCCATTCAAAAATGTTAGGCAAAATATACACATACTTCTAATAGAGACGAAAGCGACTTAGTCCTTCTCGGCTATCTTGGTCAGGTGATCTTCGATCTCTTTCTCATCCAGCATGCGGAATTTTGGCTTCGATTTGCTCACAATACCAATCTCAATGCCATTGGTTTTAAAGTCAATAGCCAGGACATGGGATAAACAATTGATAGCCAATTGAATGGTCTTTTCCTCAGATAGATTATTTTTGTATTTCTTTTCTAGGTAACTGTTGGCTTCAATCATTTTGGCACCCACGGAGCAGGCACGGAAACCACTGAAATACCCAGCTGGATCGGTTTTATAAACACTTGGTCCAAGTTCATCGTCATAGGCAATTAATACCATACTGCAGCCCAGGGGACGCATTTCGGCATTTTGAGTATAAACTTGATTAATGTCGGCTATGCGACGGCAAAGAACATCCACTGGCATCTCATATCCGTATTTATAGCAGAAATTGGCAGCTTCATACCGCGCCTTTTGCACCTGGGAACGGGAATCAGCTGGAAAGGACAATTAAAGAGTTATTATTCCTTTTGAGCCAATTTAACTTACCGATGCGTCCAGTCATGGCGCAGCCTATGTTTTTTGTTATGCGAAACAAGTGGCTAACTGTCTCCGGCACTATGTTCTTCTCCGTTACCTTCTTCTGGCTGGCTACCACTGCACAGTCACCGCTTTTAATAGCCACCGTGGTAATATTTTCCTGGCCAATTGCTTTGAACGCATATTCTAAGATCGACGAGATTCAGTAAAAAACAAACATTTGTGTATCCAAGTTAATTACTTACCAACTTGGTAAAGGCGTCCCTCGGGAGAGAAAATTGTAATGTGTCTATCAAAACCGGCAGAACTTCCACGGGACATTTTGGTTCTTTTTTAAGGTTTGCTGTTAAAGCAAGCGGAAGGAAAATATAAAACGCTAAATACAGCAACATCCATGTGCCACTTACCTTCTGAACAGTAAAATTTGTGAATTGAACTATATATTTCGGCTCAGCTACTCTAAACAAATTCGGATATGACCAGCAGATTTTATACAGTCATTGTACAAGTGTTGGTAAATCATCAACAGGCTTGCTCCGACATTGTGAAATGTTTGTATACGGTCACACCGCAACTGAGCGATTGAATGGCAGTGTTTGGCAACGTGCAATTGCGGTTGGAAACATCGTGGCGAATTTGTGTTTTTTAATTTTGTGATTTTTGATTTGTTGTTTTTGTTTTGGAGCCATCCGAACGTGAAGCACAACCACATTAGTGCTAACGATACTTGCATACCTGCCGAACTTAGAATTACAATTTATCTGCGCTGTTGTTATTTTGCGTGGGACTCGCCATTTCTTGTATGAGCGGGTTAGCGTCCAATTAAGTTTTTGGTATCTAACGGTACCTAGGAAATTTGCAACCAAGAATTAAGGAAAAGGCAGGTAAGTGTATAATTTATTAAACATGCAATAAGGATTTTAATTTAAGTGGGCTTATTTTAAGTGGTTGCCGCATGGCGGACATGCATGAGGATGATTTGAAAAATCAATTGACGATTGCGCGGAACGAAATAAATAATTTGAGGTGCGTTTTATCCTTGAATCTTTGTTATGTCTACGGTTCTGTTAAAGTTCAAGTTCAATATGCAGGCAGCAAGTGCGCAATCTGCAGCATGTGCAGCGCAAGGACATTGAGACCATTAGAACATTACTCCAGGACTTTCGATGTGAAGGTTGCTCCGCCAATAACAGGACTGCCAAAAGCAAGGACAAAGAGCCCGAAGGCCAGGTGATAACAGAAACAGAAAGAGACTAGAAGATATAGAAAGAAATTTATAAAAACGAAAATCATTATATTCCCAGCATACAAATGTCAATGGTATCGGAGGCACGGTCAGCGATAGCGGCGCAGAGTCCACCCAATTTCGACCCATTGGCCTCATACGCACAGCTTTTCCGGAAAAACGGGCGGTGCCTCGGCAATCTAGCGTGGGCAATCGCCTACGCAGTGTTTTACACTTAAACGCTGAAGTTTTTACCAACCCGGAGCACTCATTGGAAGGCCTGGAGGATTTCTCTCATCTGTGGCTTATTTACCATTTCCATCGCAATCAAGCTCATCCCAAAGCAAAGGTGGCTCCCCCACGGCTAGGTGGCGAGCGAGTGGGCGTCTTTTCCACCCGCTCGCCTCATCGTCCTTGTCCCATCGGACTATCCTTGGTAGAAATTGAGAAGATCGAGGGATCGAGCATAAGTTTTTATGGCACTGATATGGTAGATAGCACACCTGTGCTGGATATTAAGCCATACATTCCATATTACGATGCTCCAGCATTAAGCGTAGATTCTGGTAGGTTTTGGATGATGTGCATCCGAAATGGTTAATAGTTATAGCAGCATCAGAAATGTCAGTAATCTGGTATATCATATGCTGTTTATATGACAATTAACAGTTTTGGGTTATTCGGATATTCTTTTCTGGATTTGGTATTGATTCTCCGCTTCTGGCAGGTCGCACTTCTACCGGTCCTCATGAATCAAGTGTGGACTTTTACGATTCTCGCCAAGAGCCCGATGGCGAAGAGTCTGATCTGGAATTATATGGTGCTGCTGGCTACACAGCCAACAATACAGATGTAGATGGTGGCACCATAATGCCGCTGCCCAGCGCTGTACGTGTACCCAATTGGGTGGTTGCCAGTCATCGCCTCAGTGTCTGCTTCAACGAGCATGCCGAGGCCCAGATAAAAGAGTTGCAAGTGGAAAAGCAATGTATTGTAGACATTCTGGAGGCAGATCCCCGTTCCGTTTATTTGCGCACAAAATATGGCTCGCAAATCTTTACATTTCAACTGAGCGAGGTTACTGTCACCTGCAAATTTGATGACAAGGCCGCCACTGTGACAGTGGTCCAAGTCCGACGCAATGAAAATGTCCAAGTGTCTGGCTTGGAGGGCAGTTCTTAAGATCTAATTAAAATGAATATTTGTGGACATTAGCTTAAGTTGTTCAATGTTGTTGAGATGGTTATATATGCTATATAAAATATATGTATATGTATTTGAGGCTTGTTGTCTTAAAGCAAATGTATGTAGTAGTGTCTTTTATTTATAAAGTCGATTTAGTTTTATTGTAATATATAATAAATTTCCTCCTATCTCTTTTTTCTAGTGTCATGGCTTCTTTAACTTGGCAGGAGTTTCTCAGTCAGGCCAGACAATTCCTTAAGATGTCCCAGCAGCTAAACGATGAATGGGAAATGTATGAAAAGGTAAAATACCGCGATAATATATAACCCTCAACCTAAATTAATTTACCTATACTTTTCTAATACATCTTATATATAGTTAAAATGTTTAATCAATTCTTATATATTTGCGTTTTCGTTTATAGAATCAAGAAGAACCCAATACCTTTCTAAAGTTAAATCAGAAAATCAAGAACAAAGACAACTTGATAAATGTGGAATATCATATAGTCTATAGTGTATCGTATCAAGTGCCGATGCTATACTTTCAGGCACATAGATCGGGTAATTTAACATAATATTCGTAGATTTATTCTGCTTATTTATATATATATATATATTGTATCCATTTCAGATGGCAGTTTGCTAGATCTCGAAGCAACTTGGCAGCTTTTAATGCCTGAATTTAAAAGCACGCAACAGGACCTCCTTCAGATACTTACTCAACAGGAGCATCCGGTTTTATTTCGACCATTTATGGCATTGCATCCATGTCGCACGGGCGAGGTTTTGAATCAGTTTGGTAAGAAAAGTGAAAATCTTGTTCTTACCTTTATTAGCCTTTATGGGCCACATGTTCAACTGGAATTGGCTAACGCCTATGGTAATAGGGATCTGCTGAAGTTGTAACATTTACATAGATAGATTTGTATTTATTTCGATTACAGGGCCATATAGGTATATATTTATGTATACAGATAAGTGGGTATAATATATATATTTTTGCTATAATTTATGGTTTGACCTATGCGTATGGGATATATATACATACAGATCTATATATATATCCATAGTGCAGCTAAATAATCAATAATCTATGTGGTTGAATCTGACTTTGTTTAAGTTAAGGGCAAGAAAACAATTTGGAAAAACTGCAAAGAAACTGAATAGGAACAAAGCATTGCCTACTTATTATTAAAGTTATATATATATATAAATATATCATATATATATATATGTTATACATATTACTATTTTATATATATATATTTATATATGTGTGTATATATTCAGTAATAAGTTCTGCTTGCATAAACTTCTTGGTTAGTATGTTTAAGTATTTTAATTGTTAGTTTCTAATTAATATTTTGTACATCAAATAACTTTGGCTTCTCTGCTGGAGTTTTTATCTATACTTAGCCTAACTTTGTTTGGGTTTTTTTTTATACACAAGCCTTGTCCTAAACATATTAGATATCTAATTAAGCTTACTTTAGCTTATCAATTAATTAGTTGTTCATTCATTTATAATTAATGTTAACTGGCTACTGTGTGGCATTTGCACCTCGCATTTCGTACGAGGCATCGCATTGAAAAATGTTTTTTTTTTCGTTTTTGCAAAACAAATGAAACTTGATTTTTACATATGGAAATCAAATATATGTTATACACATACATTTAGAGAGAGTATATTTCACATTGATATAATTATTTATGTATTTTGTATGTATTTATGTATTTTTCGGTGAGTTTCTAGTTAATATTTTCAACAGGTGCAAAACGGTAATTGAAATGCCAAAAATGTATAATCATATAAAGTAATCATAGGAACATTCAAATATATATTTAAGAAATCTATAAAGTTCATCATCCATTAATTCATAATCCATCTGAAAGCGAACCACAACTTTTATTATATTGAACAACTACTTAAATTTATACTTGATCTACATAATCTGGCAAAAAATCTAAAAAACCAAAGCCACTAAACTATTAATTTTTGCACAAACTAAGAAATAAATAAATGAATAAATGATTAAATGTAATCTTAAATTTTATGCAATAGGAATGGTTAAATATTTTGTCTCATAATCATGGGCGTAACCATATGGGGTTGTGTTGATTTGTTTACTTGCTAAACTCCAATTTTAATTGATAATTATTTAAATTATTATTTATATCTTTCAAACAACCTGGAAAATGTAAATTTCTACATTAATTTCTTAAGTTCTTTTAATTTTCTAATTTAAATGTCTTGATTTACATTGGTTTTCAAAAACGTTTATGGTAAATGTTGAAATATAATTTATTAGGTTTGCGTTTAGGCTATAAAACCGTTCAAAATTTAATGTAAGCAGATCATCCGAATTCAGACGATTAGAAATGAGTTTTAGAAGTTGATATTAAAGAAGTCGATAAATTATATATTAAAGGATAAATAATGCATAGGAATGGGAAAAAAGATTGCTGAAAACATAACGTAACGTGGTAAGACTAAAATTCTGTTATTACTCCATCTATTGGAAATTAATTCAATTTATTTAAATCTGTCCAACAAAAAAATAAATTAAAGCAATAGTCAAAATTGTTTTCCTATAACCAAGCCTCGATCAGCATTTAAATCGGCTTGATTAATGTTAAAATTCAAAAGGATTTGAGTGACCCCGGCTACGCTCATGATCATAAAACTTTAATTCTATAGAACTTTAAAAGTATTTTACTAGACTATCCGTAGATTATCTATGTATATATATAAATCTCTATATATTATTCTCTATAGTTTCTATAACCTTGTCAAGAGTAAATTTTACATATCTTTTATCTTTTTGTTGTATATAAATATATTGATATATTTATATTCACATACATAAATATATAATATATGTATATATATATATATACAATATATATAGATATATTTAACACATCTGTGTTATATATGAGTATTTGGTTAGTTAACATTTACATTTAGACATACATATATGACTTATTTCAAATATACATGCTCTCAATTATTAGATTATATTGTAACAATTTGTTCAATTTCAATATATGTTGTGTTCTATATCAAAAATTCATTTAAAGCTGCACCATTTAATTGATATTCCGTGTATATCAAGTTACATTTTCGTTTACTATATATACAATATACAATACAATAATAAATAAGTAAACAATAAATATTTAACAATATTTGCGGGTAAACCAATGATATGTATCATACACATAACACTGATCGAGCCCAATATACATACATATATATATGTATATATATATAGTTATATATCCGGTTGGTAATATAATGACGGTTTCAATTATGTTCTTTGGTTGTTTTTTTTTTTTTGTTTGTTCTTTTGGCATAAAATTCGCACTACAATTTTTTGTGTGTGTTTGTGTGTTGTTGGTCTCATTTTAGTTGCATTTTTGGACAAGTTAATCATTTCTATTTGGTTTATAAGTAAAGTGGTTCTTACCATAAATTCTCTCTCTATATATATATATATCTTATATAGTACACCTAAAGCTTTCACATTGGGTTAACACTGACTTGTGGCTACACTCTTTCACTTCCAACTTGGAATGTATTTATACATATATATATATATATATATTTTCTTTATACTAAAATTACTAATAAAGCTCTGCAACTCACTCAAATAGAAACTAAATAATTTTTTTTTGGTGGAAAATAATGTGTTACTATTCACGCTAGGCTATGTTATGGACGGTGGTGCTTCTGGTTACTATACGAAAATTATCATCATCATCATCGTCATCATCCAGCTCATCGGCTGACTCGTTTGGTTGGCGGCGTTCACGTTTACCACGGCCCATAAAGTCAGTCGATGCGCTGCGCCTAAATCAGCTGCACAGCATGTTGAAGAATCCACGTCCCTTCTCCGAGCGCGGTGCCATTAGCATAGGAACTTGATTCTTATGTGTTACCTTAATCTGTGAAATAAAAAATCGGGTAAGTGGATCAAATTTTATTATGTTTCACTCTCATCTGTTGTTGGCCTTACCGTGCAAGGCATTTGCATCCAGGGTTCGCCATCAATTTGCATGGGAAATGTTTTCTTTGTTTTAATAATCACCTCACTGCATTGGGCCAAACGTCGTCCGGAGGCACGCAACCCAGTACGCACTTGGCCCATATGCAAACAGTTCTCTAGACCAATCACCTCAATCAAACGATCACCAATATCTGCGAGAGGTAAATTAGAAAAATAACGATTAGTATGGGGAGTTAATCCTGCAAGTTTAGTCTGTAAGTCCAACTATCTATCCGTCTGAATAGCAGTCATGCAACTCCGTGTCCGTCCGATAGAGCCTCCTTCCATCTGTTTGGTCTTACCTTGTATGGCCACTGAGAGATCCACAGAGTTAAAACTAGTTGCCGAGAATTCCTTATCACTTGATTTAAGTTTCTTGCTCTTGCCAAAGGGACCGGCACTTTTGCGTATACGCTTCTGGGATAAATGTTCGCCCCACAAATTGGAGCCACCATGAGTATAGGGTATATTCAGCAGAGCCACTCCTTGCAAATGCGGCCCATTGGCCAAATCCAAGGCCATGCCATCGCACTAACAAGCAAAAACATCAATTTATAATAATATAATAAATGTGCATAGAATGATTGGAGGTAAAGTACAGACAAGAACGACAACAACACTCACCACAATCTCGATATTCTCGTGAAGATTCTTGCAGGATGCAGCAAATGTCTCTGAGGTTGCGTATTCGAAATACCAAAGTTTGTTTTTCATGCGGCTATTGAATTTATGCGGATTTTTCTCACGCTCCAAATGAAACTTGACACAAATGGCGGCATCCTGCATAATCAAAAAAAAAAAGAAAAGAATAACAAAAATATAATAAATATAAATGGAAAGACTAAAAATGGGGCAAGTGGGGGGCAATTCAATAAGAAACTTTCTTTATTCTGTATTCACGGGCACGTGGCAAATGTTCTGATAAATGCAACTTGTTGGCTTAAATCTAAATAACAATAACTTTAATCTTATTAGCACAAAATGCCGCAATTATGCCCCAACATGGACTGCCCGGGTAATTCTAATTTGCATAATCATAACTCAGACAACACACACACACACAGACAACACACTCCTCCTATATGTATGTATATATGTACATACATATATATATATATAGAGTATGTACTCTCTCAACACAAACTGTAACATAATGGTATTATGTATGGCGTTTGGCTATTTGTTTTGCCTTGTCGGCTTTTGTTGTCTACGCCACCAAAGGTGTTGCCCATCGCCTACAGAAACCAGAAACAACAACAATAATAATACCAACAACAACAACAATAACTATGGCAAAATATCTCACACACTGGTCGAGAGGTAGATAGGGGAGGGGAGAGGGTAATGGGGCTGCGGTATACAGGCAAAACTGAATAATTAATGCAAAAATAACCAAAAACGTATTCAAATGGGATTCAATTCACTTTATGACTACCATTCATTAGGGTTAAATGCAAAATGCGTAAAAAATTATCAAAAAAAAACATCAAAAATGAATATGTGAAATGTTTCGAATTTTAGTTATGGATAAATGTTCCCATTTCAACTTAAAAAACTTTTCACATCTAAATATAATGATGAAAATATTTAAAGTAGGAAAACAATAATTAAAGCATTTAACGGAAGAGGGGAGAGGAGGCCGCTCAGTAAATAAAATGCTTGTGCTTTTCAGGATATTCAAATATTATTAGAATAAATACTAATAAATATTATAAAGACGAATCTGTCTATGTTATTTAGGGTATGGAACAATATGTCAAAGAAATAATATTTTTTATTCCTGTAATTCCGAGTAAAAATTTGCTCATGAACAACAATTTAAACCTTTTTATGAGCTCATCAAATGTTTCGAAAATTTTTTCATTTTTTGACAAAATGAACTGGAATTTAAATTAGACAAGTTTCCAACTATTTAGAATGTGCAGTTTAATGCTAAATTAATTATTTTCGAAAGATTAAAAATTATTTTTATTAAGTAATCGCGCTTAATTGAATTCAAATTTTGATTAATATGAAATTTGTTACTCTATGAAACCCTTTGATATTCCCTTTAAACTGATATTTTTCCTTTTAAGAAATGGAAAAAATAAACCCAGTTCCGTGTGGAGAATAAATGTGTGAGGGCAGTTCATTTGCCCCATGTAACTGGGCACGCAAAGGTGCTACATATGGAGTACATGTGTAGTGGGTAGGCAAGTGTTTTGTTGGAGCCAGGAGGCAACCACATGGAATTGCAACCTGAATACATATGTATGTATGTATGTACACCTTATCGGACATGGAGCCTATGGGGGCTTTAGATTCGGTTTCAGCTGTGGCAACCGTCAGCGACGGCATCAGCTTTAGCATTTTAATTTCTTATACGTTGCGTGGCCTCGTTACAGTTACTCATACGACACGTTGCACATTTGTAGGCACATTTGTTATGCATGTCAACGTACACACAAGCACCACATATACACTTCTTCATCCATGAGGAGGATGAGTAGATGTCTCAGTCCTCGGCTTAGTCCGGACTCTTTGGTCCCGGCTTCAATTATGTTTTGGTTGTTGCTTTTACGGCAAATAAGATTAATTACCGCTCCAACGCAAATTGAATTGTAAAATAAAGTGATGGTATGATGGGGGGGACGAACGGGAGGGTGGGTGGTAGCTCTGAGGGCTGTGTGTAACGGAGAGTTGCAAAGTTTTTAATTAGCCTGGGCCCAAAAATGTCACTTTTAACTTTATGCATGGCCTGGCGGTGGTAAACTAATTTAGTGACAGCGGCTTATTAGCATGTTTTTGGTCGGCACTGTAAGGCTGACGATGATGATGGCCACTACCTTCCCTCTATTCCCCCTTTCTCCGATTAGTGACAGCTTGTTTAAATAGTTGGTATTGGATGGGAAAATAGCCGAAAATGAATTCAAGGCATTTTAATAATAACCTTAACGAGTGAAAGAGGGAAAGGGGAGGAAAACTAGGCTAAAATCCAATTTGCCAATGCCAACGAAACATAGTGCTTAAAAATGTAGAAAGTAAATGGAATTGGAATATCAGTTAGTAGTGGAATGAGCTAGAAACGGATTATATGATTCGGCTTTGACCTCAATTTTGATTGATTTTTTGATTAAAAAATAATTAATTAAAAAACCAAACATGAACATAAAATAATGGACAATTATGGGAAATGAAACAATGTATCTAATAAAAGCGAAGAAAGTGGGAAAGAAAGTAAATAGAATAGGAATATCTCAGAATACAAAAGTCAAGTCGAATATTCAAAAAATTGAAGTCAATTTTAGTTCTCTTTAAGAATTTTACAAAATAGTGTTTAAATTTTCCTTCCATTTGGCTTACATAAGCTTAACTTTCACTCATCATTAACCTTGAAATAAAGTTCTTACTCTATAAATTTCACAACATTGTTTACTCAATAAAGTTTATTTAACTACAACTGCAAATCTCATACGTTGAGTGCAGTTTACATAGCATTTGAAAGGAATGCCGTGTTCATCAGTGTGTTAAATTAACGTATGTGAAAGGATGTTGGCCTTTTTAATAATTCATACAAATTGGCTAAATCATTTATTCAGGATTTCGACCGCAGATTACCGTCTGTGCTGTTGCAACTACTTCATCTGCTTGGCCATACTAAAAATCAAATGAAAAGCTCAAACGCTTTTCCCATCCAAATTTCCATGGAAGAATTGAGCTCATAACATACTATAAAGCCTTAGGGTGAAAAGTGCGAAAACAATAACGTTGCCAAGAAAAACGGAAAAGAGCAGCCATTGCGCACAATTTCCATTTTCATTTCCATAGAACACCTCTCAATCCTTCTCTTGGGAACAGCTTGACTGGTGCTGGTGCTGCTGCTGCTGATTCTGCTTCTGTTTGCACGTCAGCAATGTCTGGCGATTAGTCAAAGGAGAGTGTTTGCTGCTGTACATTTGGCATGCAAAGTGGCCAATTGCATCGAGCCACACAAAAGTCGAATGCCAAATGCAGATGAAAGCAGTCATAGACACACATATACAGTACATATATAGACAGAGATACGGCGTTAGAGTACGCATATATTGCAACACAGTTGCAGTTCAGTAAAGGTAACTGTATATGCAGATGATGAGGTGGCAATCCTCGCACACACAGACACACACACACACACACCCACTCAATCATCAGCATCGAGTCTGCAATGCGTTGGCAATTGCATCATTGATGCCACGTTGCATTGCCAAACAGTCGACTGATTACGATTACGTCATATGTAGTTCGAATGGGCCAATACCAAATTGTGCAATTCACGCTCTCCTTAAGGTTAATTTGACTGAATTTAAGGTCAAAAGCTAAACTATAAAAATAACGTCTGATAGCTTAAGTAATCCCAACATATAAACATATAGGAAGATATAGTATTAAGGGCTCGTTTATGTTAAAAGTACTTAAAGAGAATCTTGTGAGGTTTTCTCCTTGCATGTTGAAATGCTTTAGTGCCGCTTTAATATAAATCTTATACACCCATTAATCTATGGGATAAAATATGAATATTAAACATAGCGAAATATGTATATGTAAATGAGTGTAAGATATTCTACATAAAAATTGTTTTATGTGACTTTAACGATTATTTTTTATTAACGTTAAAATATAAAACTCTCTAGATAAATATGGATAAACCATATTTATGTTTCAAGTCTTTGATTTCGAAAGTTACATATCTAAACAAATCTGCTGAAACATTAATACAATGTTTAGTCTTACTGTATAGATAAAATAATTAAGGCTCTCTCAGTCCCTTTTGGGCTTTGCATTTGGTTTAAATTTGAAATAAGGTTTTATTTATGTAAGAAATTAAATTTAACGTATTTTAAGCCAAGTAAAAATTTCTGAATTGCTTGTTTGTCCAATGGTTTGTAGCCCTGAAATAACTATTCCAAGCCAAGCTTAATTAGCTGTAAAATGTATACAATGAAAACTGACACAAAACTGTTAAATAATTCCGCTAACTGAGGAATAGTGGGAATGGAAACTAAACGTTTTAAGAGTTACCAGATCAATGAATTGGCTTTGCCAATTAGTTTCATTTTTAATCTTTTACAGTTATTTAGTTTTCTTGATTAAAAACCGAAAGTGGATAAAAAGCACCTTTGGGATCAAAGTGTTTAAACCACTTTGGGGCACAGATTCAGCTCATTTGGTTTATTCAAAGATATTGTACATTCTTTATATATATTTTTTTTTCGAGGCTGAATAGTTAAACCAAAATGTGGCACATTGAAATTAATGTTTGTCCAAGCTGTTGCAAGAAGAACTTGCCTAATTACAATTTCCGTCAAGTGTTAAATTAGTAACTGCTTAACTTGAGTTTACCGCCTACAAAAATAAGAAGAAAAGAAAGCAAAACACACACCAGGCCGTCCATGCAACACATTGGACCCTTGGGACACACCGCCTCATCCTTCCACATACAAACACACACACACACACACAAACAAATATAAAGATTGTGAGATACTTGGCAATAAATAGAAATGCGAATGCGGAAAAAGGGCGAAAAACTTTTCAAAGTTTCATATCACAGAGGCCGAGGCTTTTGAATAATTTAGTATGATTGCCGAGATATGAAAAGTTGTAAAGGACGGGGGCAAAGATGGTGGCAAATCAAAGATCCTTATGGGGGCTACGTGCATGGACAGGACGAAAAAAGAAAAAAAAAAAAAGATTTAATGCGACCATAAAGAAATGTTAAGTGACAAATTTACAGAAAAAAGGCAAAAGCAACCGCAAAGTAAAGACCAAAAAGCAAACAGAAAACGATAGAACGAACGAAATGAAATGAACGGAAATGTAAGACAAATCAGAAGCAAAAGAATAGTGTTTAGTTGTTGTGTGTGTGGGTGTGTGTTTTGGTGTGGATGTTGTGTTGTGTTGTGTGTATTTTGGTAGGTTCAAACCATTTGTCAAGTGCCTGGCTAAACTTTGAAATCTCCTTTCCTTTTTTTTCTTTTTCTTTTTTGGGTGTTTTGTTTTTTGTTGTTGGTTTCAGTGCAAGCATTTTGTGCCTAATACAGAAAGATTCCAGACAATTGCCAAGACCAAAATCCAGCACCGAAAATAAAAATACCGTAAAATGTTACGTGTTAGTTTATTTATGACTTGATATGTGTGCGTATGTGTGTGTGTGTGTCTGTGTGGCATGATGTGGTGTGTGTGTGTGTGAGTTCATGTGCTTGTGAGCCTGTTTAAACAGTAGGCGTTGTCGTCGTCTACAGCAAACTGTCGGCAATATTGTTGTTGCTGCTGGGATTTCACTTGTCGGCTTCATTTCGCACACACTCATACACACACACACACACACGCATACATTCTTAAACAACACGCACAAGTCCTTGCTGCTGTTGCTGTCCCCATCACGAAATCCATTTAACACTTATATATGTGTATACATGCATGTGAGAGAGGGAGAATGGAATTGGAAGTGGTGTTGCGGCTGTAGGAGGGCATTCCGCCTCAGCCTCTTGAGTGGCCAACTTGCACACACTCGCATACACACACACATTTTCTGAGGGCTTCTTCAACTTGGCTCCAGAGTCTCCTTTTGGGAGGCACAAAGGACACACATTGGTTGGGTAATACAGCATGAAAAGTATTTCACGCTGACGCTTTGGTTTAACGTCAACAATTGACGTTAAGCGCGAACTTCTGCCTTGATGATAAAACTGAGAGATGATGGACCGAGAATGACAGCACTGTGTACCACGATAAGGGCAAAAAGATACTGCTGGAGTGTTGTTGTGTGGGGTGTAGTGTGGTGTTGTGTATGCCTGACTGCCTGCCTGCCGGCGGCATTGAACATGTGTAATTGTGTGAGCTTTTTGCCTTTTGCCTTTGAGTCAAAGTTTGATCCTTGTTCTTGTATTACTCCCCATTCACATTGTTGTTCATTTTATGAACTTGTTTTATCCATAAATCATGTGCGCTTTAAAATGATTTGTGTTGCGAATATCGTAAATACCCAAAAGAAGTCAAACGAACCATAAAATGAATTGATATCAAATTAATACAAACCCCATGATTTCAGCTCTCTAATTAATCCTTTATTTTTTCTTATCCTTAGTTATATCCCTAATGTTTTAAAAGTGTGAGCCAGAGAAATACCATCCCAAAAAATAGGTAAGTGCTACATCGCTCAAAGAAACCAAAGTTAATTATAGTTCTGTCTTTTGCAGTGATTTATCTATATCCGCCGGAGGCGTGTAATGCCTTTCTATGACCAACTTTCTCAGGAGAACAGAGTTCTTATACGCTGGCAATGTGCAAGGACAAAGGAAACATTTGCTGCATATTCTCCTTGAACGCGAAATTGCATGAAATGGCATACTGTATAAAGGGCACAATCATATGAAGGCGTATTTAAATTGGAATTAACTGTTTTTAAGAAACATCCTTCTAGATACATATTTTAGTCTTTAAAACATACGAATTCCTTTATAATTTGGTTCTATGACATTTTTTAGGAATCTCCTTAGATCAGAATATTGTACTGTTTATTTAAGTTGTTTTGTCATGAATTTTGTACTGATCCTACGAAGGATTCTTCGAATATAAGCGATTTTCTGTACAGGAAAACGTGCCCTTATTAAACCTGCTTGAAGGTCCTTGAAGGATATGTTTATGTCAATCGACGCAAAATGCTAAACATTATATTCTGGCCAAAGGACATCTTAATTGGCCCAAAAATGACCGAGTTATAAAGATTTTTGTAATTTCATCACCGTTTTAGTTTATTCTTTTTTTTAGCACTTTACGGTATGCAATAAAATTTTTAATTTAGCAAATTTATTTTGCCCAAATCCACCTACTATGTGTTTCTGTTGGCCTGGTATTTGGTAAATTTAATTTGCGGTAATGGCTTTCAGCTGAAAAATGTGGGTCCCGCAAAAGTATGCAATGCAATTATAAAATTTAAATTAATTTTTGTTTTTCAACCTACTGTCCATTTCTGTTCGCCTGGTACTTCGAAAAAATTTGGCGCTACAAAATTTTCCATTTTGGAACTTGATTTTTGGTGCCCTCTAAAGTATGCAGCAGAATGCGGAATGAGCCCAAATGGCTCAGAAAACTGGCCAAAAATAGAAAATCCTTGATAACTCAGCTCCCAGCAGGACTATCAGCATGTCCTTTGGCCAGAAGTTAGTCCTATTTAATTAGGATCGCTAGGTATTATATTCGTCCTGATCCTTCAAAGGATTCCCGAGTTATAGGCGTTTTTCTCTACAGAGAAAAGTCCTTTTTTCTCAGCCATTGGAAGGACTTTCAAGGATCTTTTAATGCCATCTAATGCTTATCAATAAGGACTACATTTTGGCCAAAGGACATCGTGATCGTCCTTGAAATGGCCGAGTTACAAGCGTTTTTCTGTTTTTCGATCAATTTTGACGGCTAACCCCCTTACAAAAATTTGAAGAAAATTTTCCTACGTATTTTGAAAAACCATTGATGCCCATCGAGTATTCTCGTTATGGAGACCCCAAAAAACCACATCCTATGAAAATCGGTTATTGTCCTGCAGAATTGGAGCCTCAAGAAAGTGGTTCTTTTAAGATTTATAGGTCTAATTTGCACATAACCAACCACAGGCCTCAAGGACACAGTTGGGCAAGATCCTTACCGATGGCGATCAACCAAAGTGGGGGTCATCTAGAAATACAGGACCTTTTTATTTTTTTACAGAGTGTTTGTAATCCAATTTATTTACTACAAATTCTGTTGAATTTAAATTATATTCGTTATGCTTTTCAATTATTAAGATTATGTTTACAGGAGTTGACCATGTAAATCTGACAAGAGCAAAGCAATTTGTTCAAGGACCTTTTGTGATTTACATCGATGTGAATTCTTTGATGCTTGTGCTACATATGTACGTACATATCACGTGCACTTGGCTTAACCCATGATGTGTTTTTGATGGCTTAACAACTACAAAGTCACATAATCAAATTAAACATACGTTTGTACAGATGATGCTCTGTCAAATGCAAAATCCCTTTCTCATGGACAACACTAATTATGAAATTGCTGGTGCTGCCTCTGTTGTTGTTGTTGTTGTTGCTGTTGCTGTTGTTATTCCAGCGGATGTGGCTGTTGATGACAAGACAGGATAGAGCAGAACAACTGACACGCTCGGCTTAACGCCTGACATGTGCCTAAAGCAGAACAACAATATAAACGGAGCCTTTGCCTGGACCACAAGGAGTACTCTATGAAGCTGTCCTCTCTCTGCTATTCTCCATACCCACACAATGACATAACCACGAAAAAATTGCATTTCAACACTGGGAAAAAAATAATTATGTAAATTATATTGAAACAAGTTAAAAAGACTCCTTCAAGTACTTCTATATTCAATAAAATAATGCCATGATGAATAATGAAATAAATAATGCCAGTTTAAAAACGCTTTTAGTCTTTCAACAGGTAAGTTCATCGAGTTAGATATCTTTAAGGGACGTTAATTTATTGTTTTTCTCTGAAAAAGTATATTTTGTTCATGCATATAAAAATAAAAATATTTATGATTAAGTGTTATATTGTTTCTGTATAAAAAAATTAAAAATATTAAGTGCATTATAGGAGTTGAAGACGATCATTGTTGTAAAAATATGAATTAAATTTCTTTACAAAAACAATATATATGTACAAAGGTAATTTTATAATACTTGTATAACTGATTCATGCGTTATTTAATTTTCAAATTTTCTAATTTTTCAATTTTAACAGAAAAGCTCTTTGTCCTAAATTTTAAGATTAATAAAATGCCTTATATCTCTTACTTAACTCATACTAAAAATGTTGGTAAGGGATACAATACAAATAATCTACAAATAAAAGCTAGCTAACTCCGGAAATATCTTTACAGACAAATCTGGTCACTTTTTGTGTGATTACTAAGTTCAGACCTTAAAAAGGCAACTTCTAAAGATTCAAAATATATCTATATTGGAAGACTCACAAGGAAAACATATAAATAATTGAATATGAATTATATAAAAGATAGTAACCAATAATTTTTATGGAAACTCTTAGATTAGAAACACATAACACTTATACAAACTGAACATTCTAAGGATAATATTCTACTCTTTCATTCTTTCTTTCATTATAATTAACTTTTTTTTTGTTTCTGCAATTGCCATTTAGACATAAAAATATTTTACAGTGTATGTATATATATATGTATGTACTCACCACACCAACGGAAAAATAATTGTTGATAATGTTATAGGGGACGGTGCAATCCTTGTCCGATTGCACTTTGATGGGCTTCTGTTGTTGTTGCTGCTGTCCGGACATGCCAATGGCTGCTGTTGGTGTTGTGGGGGTAATGGGAGCTTGTGGCTGACTTTGGTTTCGACATGCGATTGCATCCTCGTTGTCGTCTTTTTGCTGATGCTGATGCTCATCCTCCATAGCGGCAGCATCATCCTCCTCACCGCTGCCAGAGAGATCCAATGACAATGTAATTTGCTGTTTAAGGATGTTGTTCTGCTTATTGCGCTGACTATTATTATCGCTTTGATTATTCCCCAATGCTGTTGTTTCCTCTGCAGCATCCGTTGCAGACTTTTGCTGTTTGTGTTGCTGCTGCTGCTGTTGCAAGAGTAGTTGCTGCTTGTGCTGCAAGAGCAACGTCTCAAGTGATTGCTTTTCTGTTACATCTGACGTCCTTTTTGTTGCTTCCTCTGACTCTGGCCCGGGGCATTCCAATGGCTGATTCCCATTGCTGCCGCTGCTCAATGTGGCTGTCAATGTTTTCTCAACGCGTTTCGTTTCGAATGTGGACATTGAAATGCTTTTGGTGGTAGTGGTGCTGCTGCTCATAGCAGTGGTGGTAGTTATTCTTCCCCCATTTCCGTTACCGGGACTTCCACTGCCACCCTCCAGTCTCAAGGTATCCTGCGTAAATTCCGTTGACGAGGCCATCATAATCGATGTCCCAGTTGGCTGTTTCACTGTGTTAGCCATGGCCATAATGCTGCCCGCACTGGTGCTGCTGCTTATGAAATTTTGCCGTTGAATTTCCTCAAAACGTTCGATCAGCGATTTGTCGACAACAACACTTTGCGACAATTCAATCACTTTCTGCATATTGGAGTGCAAAGTTACCTGGCCCACAATAGGGGGGGGGGAGAGGGGGGAAACGAGATTGGTTTTTAGTAAATATGCTCCAAGTTGGTTACACCCTTTCTTCCCAAATCCCATTACAACATCTACCACCTCCCTTTAGTCAGTCGGTTAAATTAGTTTGTGTAATCGCTTTTGGGCCCCACAGAAATGGCCATTAGATTGGAATGTGCTGGGTTAGCGGTTTTGTGGCCAATAATTGGTTTTTTCTGCCACGCCTACACACACACACACACACACACACGCACCTTCTACCCGTATGGATGTTTTGGCCATTTAATGGCTAACGATCATTGGAAACATTAATTACTTTCGGTTTTGCAGAGTTTGCCTTTTGATGGATTTACGATTCAAATGGCTAAAAATGTAATTTTTTCAACTTATTAACTTGATTTTAAATCTTTCTATTTGGTAATGGTTTTTATTCAGTATCAGATTGGAAGTTTTATTGTGTTTCAAAGCTAAATTTACAATTTCTGCGATGTTTAATAATCGAGAAGTGATTTTAGCAAAAGAATGTCTAGAGAAATCGAAACCATTTATTATATTAATCTTGATTTGTTTTAAACTATTTTCCACCATTTAAATTGCTAACTACTTTGACTTGCAAAAATTGCAATACTTTGGTCACACTAATCTACAGTGTTTGTTATAAGTATCATGAAACCGTTTACGAATTAAAGTCTTAATCAACAGACTCATTGCTATTTTTCAATTAATTTTACTTGAAATTGCTAAATATTTCCAATTCTCATCCAAAATTAAACAAGTTATTTTCATTTAATTTTTGTTGTTTTTTTTCCTTTTTTTTTTTTAGGCACTCACCTTTGGTCTCAATTCATCAGTGGGCGGTGTATTGGTTACCTCAATGCTCCAGCGATCCAGCATGACAGTCGAGGCACGTTTTATCTTCTCCATCAGTTTGGGTATATTCTCACCCTCATAGCCGCCGCCCCAGCGAAGACAGCGAGCCAAATCGTTGCCGGTACCCAAAGGTATCACACCAATAGCCGGTTGAGTTGCCAATTCAATGGAATCTGCACACACAGACACACACACACACAAACACACAGGTGAGTTTAGTGTCAAGAATTTCGCTTCCACCATATATACTATGTATATATATATATATATATATATAGTCTTTCTTACCCATGGCCTCTAGCACCCAGCCGACGGTGCCATCACCGCCGCAACAGATTACTTTGAAGTTGGGCAAATCCTTGAACAGCGTGAGTCCTGGAGGCAACAGAGAATACAGAAATCAAGATTTTGTAAGCAAGGATAACCTGAACCGTCGTTCTGCTTCATCTCTGATTGTGTGTGTGTGTGTTTGTGTGGCACACAATTTGCATTTAAATTGTATAAGCATAAGTAATCTACTTGCCACTTGCCACACACACACACACACACATACAAGTAATGCATGTTTAGCGGTTACGCACCTTCTTTAGGTCCACCCTTGGACAAATCGTAGACCTGTCTAGGATTGAGCATATACTGGAACTTCCTTAATATGCGATCACCCTGTCGGCCACCACTCTTGGGATTGACAAAGACCAGAAGCGGGCAACTTAGCTCATCCGGCGGTGTTATTTGAAAATGTGTTGCCTGGTGATGATGATGCATTTGTGATTTCTTTACCATATATAATATCATATACATATATATAATGTATTGCAGGGGGCGGGGAAAAGCAGCGCGTGAATGTGTTTCGCGAGAGAGGGCAGCAATTCCAAATTTTAGTGCAAAAATTTTGATAAGGAAGGAAGGAAGTAACAACCAATTCAACAGTAAATTTACTTGCCAATTTAAAGGTTTCAACTACTTGGGAATTATAAGATTTCAATTAAAAAACTTACCTTTGCCTGATTAACTGAACGCTGACGATCCAAAACCGCTGGACAGATGGCTGTTGGTGGTACAATCAATTCACCATATTCACCCAAAGTGCATTCCTTTTTCACCGACGAGGCACAACGATTATGAAGCTAGAAGAGGAGAGAGAGAGGGGAGAAGGTAGATGATGCATTACTAATTACCCAAAAGAGCATAAAAATCATCTTCCTTCTTCAATTTAATTTCCATTTCTGCCACTTAACTATGTATTCCAGTGTTTCATCCTATTTCTGACATACCCTCCAGCATCCCCCACCATTATTTCGCTTTAATGAATCCGATTAAAACTTTTGTTAAGAGCTGAAACAGATTCCCATCTCTTTCCCTTACCCCTCCCCCCAATATCCTCGTATCTTCTAGCCTCCATAGAAGAGGAAAAAAAATGTTGTTAATTTTCGTTTAAATGAGATTTAGCGAGGATTTTTAATTTAAATACCAATTTGGTACGTAGAAGCAGAATTTTCTACGTTTAGTTCTCTTGTCTCTTAGATGAGTGTCGATTAGCCAGCCAGCCGCGTGCCATATAAAATTTGCTAGCAATTTCAAAATGACCAAACGAAAATGATGGAAAATTAAGTCTAAATTGTTAATCGACTAGTATATACCCCGTAGTAAAATTAAAATTAGCAATTTAAAGGATTGCTTAACCGATATATTAAACTATGTAACTATAAAATTATTTGAGATAATTTATCATATCAATATTTTGAAAAAAGATTTAGTAATAGTAATTTTAAAATAATTAATATTTAAAATTAATAATTTAGACTGAAAGAATAAAAAAATAGGATTTTTCAATCTACAATATTAATTTACAAAATTTACTAACTAAACTTCTAAATTAAATGAAAATATGAATAAAAATCATCTGATTTATCTAGCGAGTGCTTCTTGAAATCACTCGCTAAAGAGCAGTCGCCACTCGTCACTGTGCACTCGTTACTTGTCTAGAAGTCTGATAAAATGAGCTGCGTATTGTTTAAAAATTGTAAAAAGAGAGTAATAATTGAACACTATTATCAAATTGATGTCCCTTTAATATATATGTATATTAACCTTACAGTAAACTTTCTCCTAACTCTTAATGGAAAGAACTTTCTCTTAAGCAAAAACTTAACTTTACCAAATTGACCTCAAATGCTTCGAAATAACTTTCTTTCTCTTGATATCCTTACTAATCTACCCTTTTTAACAACAGTAACTTATAGAGGGTATTGGCCAAAAAGGCAAATGTCAAGAGATTCAACCCAACAATATAAATTGGAATTTGTTAATTAAAAGTTCAAGTTCAAGAGAAAAATTTTAAAATTAACATTGAAAAAGAACAACAAGTTAATTTTTTAAATTTTTAGTTATATTTAGCAATGAAGCGAAATGAGTATTTCGCAGAGAAAGTTCAATATTTTGACGCTTTTGCAACAAACTTTCGAGGACACCAAAAAAAAAGGCAAGAAAACTTTTAAGCCGACTCAGACACACACACGCACACACAGAGAGAGGAATGTGGTGTACTTGCATATGCATAACTCTGTCTCTCTCTCTCTCTCTCAACATTGACTCTATTCTACATGTATTGACTAGTCGAGGAAAAAGAAAAATAAAAAAAAAGGATCTGTGGGCAAACGATTTAGCTTACGAAATACTTGCAAATGCAGCAGAAGCTGACGATGAAGTTTCTTGGCACTGGCAGGATAATTTCTACATGCCCCTTGAAAGCAGCCGCTGGAGCTTTAGCTCTAGATCCTTGTCGTCCTGTACTTTTTGCCAGTTGCGGTAGTTGTCGTTGCGATAACAAATTCGGCATTATCTTTGCTGCACTTGTCAAAGTGGCAAGACAAAGTTGAGTTGTCGTCGTCGTCGTCGTCGTTGTCCTCGCCCTTCCATGGTGAACGTGAACGTGTTGCAAACGTCTGGCATGCAGGAGCATAATTTTCTCGAGACGTGACAATTTGGCAGCCATAACGCACAGCGAAAGAGATAGAGAGAGAGAGAGAGAGAGAGGGGGCCGAGTTCATGTGTTTGTCCTCTGGGTGATGCAGTTAAAATCACTTCCGTCTCAAAAACTTTTCATCCAAGACTCACACACACACACACACAGAAAATAGAAAACAAATGTAAAACAAATACAAGAACTAGATAAAGTGTGTTCATGTGGGAGTCTCTGGGCAAAGGTTGCCTTGTTCTTGATCAAAATAATTGAAATTTTTTCCCATATACATATGTATGTATGTATGTACATATATGTATGTATGTGTATATCTGTGAGTAAGAAATTCTTTCTTTTTGCCATTGCAATTGCCTTTTTTTCTTCCTTCTTGTATTGGAATGTCTTCAAGTGAAACTAATACAGAGTGAAGTAAATGCTTTGAAGTTAAGATATTGCGACATTGCAACCATTTGTGGAATGTTTGTATTTACTACAACAACAACAACAACAACTACTGCTACTATTTGTAGAAATGTATCCATATTATGACTCTTGGCCTATGCAAATGTCAAAGAGAATTCTGTGATTAAATTGACCTTTTGGTACGACTTCTCTTTCACCTTTTACAGAATGTTACTCAATCATAGTTATGCATTCGGATTACTCACCATCATGTGACACCACCGACAGGTTAGTCCTGTGATGCCATGGTATGCCTTAATCCTTTTTCGACACTTTGAACAACGTCCATAGCAATTACCTTCGACCCAATGATGCAGCAGATCGCCCCCGCACTTTGGTTTCTTCGACTTTACATAGGTGGTGATGCAAGATGCGGGGGCATGTTGCACGCAACGTTCATGAACTGTATATTTGCATACTGACATAGAGAGAGAGAGAGAGAGAGAGAGAGAGAAAAACATTTGTAAATTAAATTGCCAAACACAATTTGTTTAATTGACAAATTGCATTGAATGCAATTTCAACTAATTTGCTTATTTATCTCTGAAATAGAACACAAAAAATAAGGCCTAAAATTTAAAACAATCAAACAATTTACATAGATTAAATATTTTTTCATGGTTAGATTAAAGCAATTAAAATAAACACTTCATTCTGCTTCCTTTGATTTATATTAAATAGTAAATAGGATTACAAAAAGGCGAATTGGATTATGTAAAACCTATTTTTCTTTTATATAGAATAAATTATATTAAAGGTCTTTCGAGAATAACTGTTTAATATTATCGACCTTTACATTATTATTATTATTACAGCCTATTATCAGCGGCTGGAAATACATATCAACACCGATTTTTACGATAGCAGCTATACCTTATAGTCGTCCGATTCGACCAATTCTTAAATCTGATTAACCTACATGCCAAAAAAGCTTATCAAACGAGTCTCATTCACATAGCTTAAAAACTTAGGTCTAAATGCTGCAAAGAAACACACAGACTATTGGAATATTCTAATAATGAATTCTCTTATAATTCCCAACTAATTAACGCAAAAGCCAGCTCCAGAGAGAAATGTAAAGTTCTATATGGCTATAGAAAAAAATGTGATAACCTCGAGCTAACTAAATATTAAATTAGTTAAAATGTAATTAAAAATTTTAAGAGCAAATTTAATGGAAATCTATTTACTTATTGAAGTGACACTTTTACTTAATTATTGTTTATTTCCCCTTTTCGAAAGTCGTAATATTTTTCACTCCATTTTTCGGTGGTACGTTACGTTAAAGCATGTGTGGACCTGTCTAACCCCAATCACGTAGTTTAAATGAACTCCCTTCGAAATAGACAATTTCCTGCTCTTTTTTTTTCTTGTGTAGCATTGCATTTGGTATACTTACATACACAGCAGAGACCCTTTTTGCCTAGCCCGACCAACATGTTGAGGCATAGATTGCAATATGCCGGCTTACTAAAGTGCTTCAAGCGCCATACATGTATGCCATCCTCCTTCAATGTGGTGCTGTCAACACCTGTGAAATATATGCAATGTTGTTAGAGAAGGGCACTTTGCATACGCAGCAACAGTGAGTACGACAAAAAAAAAAAACCTGCCAATTCTGACAATTTTTTTTTGTTCTGTGTTGTGTGTGTGTGTGTGTGTGTGTGGAACTGTAAATGACTTGATTACTGAGCCAGCCAACCAACCCAAGAGTCAGTTGCTACCGGCAATGTTACCTAGAAGAACCAGAAGGGGAATGGTTGTCATGCCGCCCCGTTGCCACTCGTCCAAGGACACTGTGCCATCGGCATCATAGTCAATTTCAACCATCATCTCTTGGAGTATCTGTAAAAAGGCAGAAATAGTAGTAGAAAAGAAGATTTCAGACTCTGTGTGTGTCTTTGGGTTGAAACTGAAGGTTTAATGGAGTTGGAGTGAAGTGCCACACAAAGTAAAATCTAGCAAAATCAAGGTAATTTTTCACTCACAAAAAGGATATCTTTCAGTTGCCTGGAAAATGCATTTCCTGGTGAATAAATTTTCTATCTAATAAGCTGGTTTCAGCGGATACGAATTTCTAACTTTAACTCAATGAAATGAAATATTCAAAAAGGAGAAGAAATATTTATTCTTCGCATCCTTTCATTGATTCTTCGTTAGAATTCTCTATAATTCAGCTTTCCTCTTTTTTTTTGCTTTGTGCCGGAAATGAATTCCAGAATTATGCAATTCATTAAGTGCTTTGATTATTTTGTGGTCTCTACATATAAATGAAGGAAGCAGTCAAAATGGGGGAGCAAAGAACAAAAAAGGGCAAAAATATTTTTGATTAAAATATTTTCTGTGTCTGCTTAGAATTTAAAATATGCTACGTCTCCCTAACCCCCCCTTTTTGAATGGAAAATTCCTGGAAGGATAATGATGCGAAATGGCAGAAAAACAAAAAAAACAGACACACAAAAGTCGAGGCCTTCTATTTATTTTTATACCCTTGCAAGAAGGGTATATTACTTTAAGGAAGAACCTCTGACTATATACAGTATATATTATCTTGATATAGAAACGATAGGTCAGGAATAGAATTCTGATTCCGTAGATTTGTTATATTTTAATAATTTTCATCAAATTTAGTATTTTATTTTATTTAGTACTTGTATGTTTAATATATATATTAATATCCCTACCGAGTTTCAGGAAAGTCGGTTGACTATATCATATAGTTACTATAAAGACAAGTGATCAATTTTTTTGCTACAACAAATCCCCTTAACACCGAATCGCCAAAATGAAAAATTTTCAAGGGTATACGAGATGGTCGAAGTTAAACCGGAAGGCTTTCCAAGTTTTTTCTATTTTTAGATTGTGTTTCTGTTAATTGAGTTCTGTGGCTCTTTGGCTTTATTTGCGGTCGCGTAACTTTAAATCTTCTTCTTTTGGCCCTGTTATTATTGTTGGCCAAAAACTATTAGCAACAGTGGTTGTAATGTATATACATGGACCATGTAATGGATGGCCAAAAAAAAAAAGGAATCCAATTCCCATGAAACTACTTACTCAAATTGAGTAATTGAAAAAGTTTGTATGTGGCAAAAGTATTGAAGAGATTATCGCAAAATGGTGAAATAAATGAGTTTTTAATGTAAATCGAATTGAATTGCACTTACCGGACGTAATTCACTCACATCCCAGCCAAGATATTCGGCAACGGCCATCATCTGATTAACAATGGCATCCATTTCGGCCGTATCCAATACGCCATTGCTATCCGTATCATATAGCCGGAACATGACTGCAATGGACAAGAAGCAAGACAATAAATAAATGAATGAATGAGCGAGCGAGCGAACGAATCGTTGGATGAATGAATGGATGGATGGATGACTGGTTGGGTGACTACCCAGGGTCAGGGACTTACATTCAAGCTTATCCTCTGGACGTCCAGCCTCGAGCAGTGATAAATAACAAACGACATCCTTGAGCGGAACCTTAAGTGTCAATGGATCAAAATGTGAGAGTTTGCGTGCCAAGAGTTTAATGTCAGCTGCAATATAAATAAAGTAAATTGTAGTGAAGACAGGAGAAAGGGAGAAAATGAGAGAGGGGGTGGGGTGGAGGCGAGTGTAAAAGAAATGCTCAAGTGCATTCATTAAATACTTTTCTTGTCAGTGACTGAGTGGCTTCGCTCATTCTTTTTGCCTGCAATTGACAGCTGGCAAAAAACAAAACCAACACAAAAATAAAAACAAAGAAAAAATGTTGGAAAAAGAAAAAGAAAAGTTCATCCTCATTATGCTTAATGTTAATTGCCAACAATTTCGACCAAAGAGTGAGAGTTGAGGAGGTTATTTTGCCTCAACTTTGGCTCTTTGCTTTTAATTAACTTGTGACCGAGAACAAAATGGCATTAGCCATGCAAAAAACTAATTCCTGTTTTCAAATTTAACGCCAAATGCCGGCAGATGCCTAACAACCAATCTCGACCATCGATTCACACAAATCCAACAATCAACCAATGAAAATCCCAATCAAAATCCCTTTTCGAAACTTTTCTCATAATATGCTTCAGATACTTTTTAAGTTACTTTTGTGTTTGCCTTATTATTAATTTAATTTACGCCTAATGACATTAATATCGATTTTATGAAAACAAAACAAACATTTCTCGAGAAAATTTGCCAAACTCCTTTACAAACACACACATGCATACACACACACACACACACACACACACAGTCTCTTTCCACATGTTGTGTATGCATACAAAAGGTCCTGATGATTACCAAATATGTATATGAACATACTCATAATCCTTATACAAAACATTCGCCCTTTTGGCTAAATTAATTACACTCACAGAAAAACGAACATGTGCACAAAAAGGAAATTTGATTAAAGATTTGATTTTCACAAAAGCAATTAAAAAGGGAAAAATGGAAAATTTAGCACTTTAAAATCGTATAAGGGTAAAATGAAACGAATTCGTGGAATTTAAAAAAGTCAAGGGCAATGAAAAAAGAGTTAAAAGAACTTTTTCTCAACCAATTATCCTGAACGAGATGCAACTCCCACGTACAAAAATATTTCACCATTTAAAAGCGATTCAACTGAATTAAGTTAACGCTTTGTAAATAAGAGTTAATTATCTTGTTTGTGTAATTAAGTTGCAAAGATCGAAAATTAGACTTCTTAAGGGATATTTTAAGAAGAGAGAAACAGAAAAGCAAATATTTAAAAAAAGAAATATTTAATAAGAGTCCCTAAAATAAAGTCCTAAAATAAAGTCCTGGTAAGGGCAATGCCGAAATGTTGGTCATGGATTAAAAGCATTGCAAAAGACGTTTCCATTAGCAAAATAAAAGATTTTTAAATAGCAAAATTAACTAGAAATTCAGAATCCTTTATCTTAAATCTAAACGAAATATATGAATGTAGAAATTGATATCATAAATACAGAAGTTAAAGATTTAAATTTAAAAAAGTTGTGAAAGTGGATAAAGGAGTAAGGGAATGTCAATTATAAGTAATATATTATTAATTATCCTATGTACAAATTAGTATTAATTATAATTCGCACATCAAATTAAAATTAAATTACAAAATATAAAAAAAGAATATATCAAATAATTGAATACATTTTCATTCTTTTATAAACTAAAAATTAAAATAAATAAATTTTCAATCTCAATTATCTCAATTCCGTTCTATTACTATTATTATTAATTTATTATTATTATTAGTATTGATTCTCAGTTTATTAACTAAATTAATTTCCCTTGCACGGCAAAAATTCGTAGAACTAGAAGAGCTTTAACTATTTATAAATATATTCTATCTAAAAAGGTTACAAATACAGTAAAATTTGTAAAGTTGAAAGTTTAATGCAATTTAGATTTAAAAGAAACATTTACTTTAATTTCAAAATGCTTCTACAATATTTTAATGGATCATTTAGGGGAGTGTGTGTGTGTGCGTGTGTGTGTGTGTGTGTGTGTGTGCGTGGACTTGTAATTTATATGTTAATGCAGAATGTTTTTGGGAAAAAATGTAACCCATATAAGTTAGACAAACACATTTAGAGTGGCTCTTCTTGGGCCTATGCCTAACCCGTCCCTTGAGGCTCCTGCCACTTGGGTTAAGCTAATTATGTTTGCCTAAATGTTGCCAATAAATTAAAAGGTTAATATTTGCTTTTAATATTAATAACTAAATGAGACTATGGCATGACCTCCTGCTTTTATTCCTATGAGTTTGTCAACAAAAATTTGAGTATGATGAATGCATAAAATGTATGCAGATCGATGTCAGGACTGGATATTTGCCAGGAATAAATTTAATTCCTTGAGCACACAGACAGAGCGAATGGAGGAGGAGAGGGGTGGGGTGATGGAAAGAGGCTGGCAGACTCTAAGGAGGATAGGAGAAAAAAAGCAAAGCAAAACTAATCCAATTAGCGCTTTGGGCGCCCACATAGAAGCCAAAAGCCCATATCTTGCTTAATATATAATGCTAATAGCAAATTCCTGACTGTACTCCACTTATTTGCTGTTTGCCTTTTGACCCCAAAACGCAATTTTTGGACCGGCTAGCACCCAGACCCTGTCCCAACACCCAAAAGCTAACACCCAGCTCTCGTCTCTGAGGCAGGACCAAGGACCAGGACACACAATTGCGTGGCAAAACAAAAGGCGAAGAAAGGAAAATAAAAAAAAAAAATGAAATTTACGTTCATTAATCATTCTCGTGCACATTTCAAACGGGGAGGGTGAGCGGCCAAATGAATGGAAAAGGCAAGCAAAAAAAAAAGAAACCGAACCAAAAATAGGGACAGAGAGAAGAAAGGCAACCGAAGGAACAGACAACAGAACAAAAAACATTTCCGTTGCATACTTTCAGGCCTTGTCTTTGCAATAAATGTTAATTTTACGCATTGGCGCGGCGCGAGGGACTGAAACAAGGACAGCGATAAAAGCCAGACAAAGAGAGAGAGAGAGACAGGGAGGTAGAATAATGAAAGAGAGTGGAAAAATTGTGCCTTGGCTTGGTACAGAATTTCCGCATTTTACGAGTGTTATTCGTGAAATGCAAAAATTTTCTAATTGGGCGTTGATTTACGACACGATCTCTGTGAGTCATGAATGTGTCTTGTTCCTCTTTCTTTCTGTTATTTACTTTACTTTATTATCACTCTTGCATACACTGAGAGAAAGTTTTAAGCACCTATGACATTTGGTTGTGAATAGTTTATCCCCCAAAACTTTCTTGGCTCAAATAAATGGCCTTCTCAACTGTGAGTAACTTTTCTCTAGAATCTGCCATTTCCCAAAGTTAACAAAAGCCTTTGCAAAATTTTAACTAATAAACTAGACAAAAGATAAACTATCAAAGTTTAAGTTCTCTCTTAAATACTTTTAGTTTTTCCTGCTTAAGAACGCAGAGAAAATTTAAACGGTTAACTAAAAAATATATATTCTTGATCACTATCAATAGCAGAATCGATCTTGATAGAGTTGTCATTTTGTCTGTCGGTTTCTTTGCAGCTTTTAGACCTTAATTATTAAGCAATGTGAATAAAATTCAATAAATAAGCTTGTTAGGCATATAAGTTGATCCAGTTTAAGAATTGGTGGGATCACACCGCTATAGGGCATACCCACCATAGGAACAATCGGTACTAAATGTAGATACATATATATTTTTTTAACATTCAAATACCACTTTATCTTTATACTATGCTCTTTTGTTGTTTGGTTCGTAATGATTTCTTTATTGTGTCAAAGTATTCTGGTAAACCTTTTTTAAAAGTTTACTGTATCATATCCAAACGAGTTTAAATTATTTCAATTGATTTTCCCCTTAAAGGAAACTCATTAATATGTAATTTAATTAAAACGATTGCATTTATTTATTTATAAACTTAAAGTTGTTGTTTTCTTTCAGTGCATTTATTCCACTTCCTACATCCGTTTGAAACTTTAGCAAGCTTTCACTTGACTTTCTCCGTGAATTTTTGCATAATTTATGAACTCATGAATTAGTGGCCCCTGACTTAGGCAAATGCTGATTTTTGTTTCCATCCTAATTAGTAAGTTAGAGCCAAGAAAAACAGAACAAAGAAATGAAAATGAAACGTTGGTAAACAGCAGGCGTCCCAACTACATCTTCCTTCCTTTCATTGCCATTTCCTTCTCTTTTAACAACTTCAATTGGAATAAGTATTTGCATTTACATTTGCCCAGTGACCCAATGTGTGTGTGACATGACATTCTTATTCCAATTTCCACTTATTTTTTTTTTTCTTTTCCTTCACCCTTCTCCCTGCCTTTGTAACTGTCATTTCGTATTTCCTGCTGTCACTTGTGTCTGTCGCCAAAGTAATCTGTTTACAAGTGACAGTTGCAATTGAAATTCTTTGCGCGGCAATGTAAAGATGACTGGGTGGAGGGTAACAGAGAGAGAGAGAGGGCGGAGAGGTATCTATTACTAGTTAATTGAACAACAACCAGCGACTAATTGGCCACCCCCTACCCTCCCTACCCTCTGTTTCATCATAAAATGTTAAATTAATACTCACTGTCAATTTTACAATTAACCGAATTGTTGCTCTTCTTCGAGGAATTCCGTGACATTTGCGAATGATTCGTTTGTGAATGCGATGGACTGGAATCGACGGAACGCCTTGCCGCATTGTTCGACTGTAAATGGAATAAGTTTGAATTAAGAGTAAATATTAATAAAAATATTATCGACGATAAGAGCAATAAACTATCTTTAAGTATTTCGAATTAGTTTACTGTAATATACCAGATTAACATCAGCCAGAAATAATTGAAAGCGATCATGTGAAGTTCCCTAAAGTATGCAATACATAACTATATTCTGCATTTTTATATATATGAACTCTTAAGGCCATGAAAAACCAACTGTCGGTCCAACAACTATATCTAATATATAAAGATAAAGTTAAAAAAAGACTCTAAGATTAATAATTCTTTAACTCCGATAATCATGGATCGTTAATCTATAAGTATATAGTTTATATATTAGTTTATAAATTATAGTTTCAATATTGATTAGTTTAACGCATTTGATCATCGTGTATTTAGTTTGTCTTCCTCCAGCTGTGCCCAACCAACCATTTATTATATGTCATTTAAAAATCTGAATAATCCTTACCTGAAATATGCTCGGACCACTGGCCAATGGACTGGGTGTTACTGTCACCATGGGATGCACACTGCCTGTAATCGTTAAAGACCGAATATAGGCCAAAATTCTACCGTTTGTTTGAGCCTTGACTTACCCGTTTTGCTGGGATCATGCGTGGCCACCAGATGTCCGCCCAGTGATTGTTGTAATTTATCCGTAATGCCATGGATTTTGTCTACAAAGCTGCTGCGTGCCTGGGCCTGAGTTTCGTTTACTCCACTGCCGCTGCCACTGCATTGGGGCATCAGTTCGGCAATGCTATTGATGTTCGGTATGGAGCCTAATTACAAATGGGGAGCCAAGCCCACAAGAAATGTTTCACAATTATTCACATGCAAGAGGCATGGGAATGGGGTTGGGGAATGGGGGTGGGGGTGTTGAATGGGATTGGAAGAGGTGCTTACCCTTTGTGTGGGACGTGACCGGAGCACAGGCTGCTGTGCTGCTAATGGCTGCCATTTGATTGAGCGCTTTGCCATGCAGCTGGGCCTGGGTGACATTTGGCTTAAGGAAGGATACGAACAAATGTTTGGCCAAGTCCAGCGGTGCCTCACAGTCCAAAAAGGCATCCAGGAATCGTCGAAACCCATCAAAATCAATGTCCTGTAAAAGATAAATATGTATAGAGAAGAGTTGAAAACTTTAACAATCTTTCTTTTTCGAACCAAAAAAAAGAAAGAAAAAGAAAAAATAAATAATATATATGTAATAAATTTGCTACAAGGATCAAGGATAAAAAGCAAAGGACAACGTTGATGATGACGATGTAGTCAGTGTGCCAGCAAGTGACAAGCTAAAATGTTTGCCAGAATCTTTATTCCTTTGGCAGAAACCAAAGAGAAGATATTTTATGTTTGCCATCATACAAGTTTATGAGGGATTCGCATAATGTTGCTGATGTTGCTGTTGCTGCTGCTCATGTTGCTGCTGCTTATGCAACATAATATGTTGACGCTGTCGTTGTCAGTTGGCTTAAATTAAAGCTGCACATTTCTCATATTTTTATTGTCGCTGACAGCGGCAATAGTAGCCGTAGCAAAAGATGATGAAGAGAAGCCTTGCAATGGCTTTATTACCAGCCAACGGAGCGTATGATTAATATACATTCTACATATTGTGACACACAGACTAAAAATGCTGACAGTAGTCCGTTGATGGAGTATGCGGAGTGGAAAGAGGGAGGGAGAGAGAGAGTGCATAACCATGCATTGTTGCAATTAAACATAAAATATTTATATTGCAAAGGTATAAGCCAAATGTGTTGGCATTTAAAATCATCTTTAACCTGTAAATCATTTCAAACACAAACTTGTGACAAAAGCTAAGTTCAACAAAAGGACAAATAAAATGAATGACTTTCTTTTAAAAACGAACTGAAAGAAGTGCAAGTTTCTCAAAAATTTCAAAATACATTTGAAATAGCAATTACTTTTACAATTACGATTACGATTTCTTGTCTGCTGATTTTTAGTTTTTAAAATCATACAATGAGTAGAATATAGTATGGAATTTTTTCAGATTTTTGCCGGAAACATCAAATCGAAGAATTAAATTCATTCATTCATCTATTTAATTCTGTCCAGTACATCATTCAGAATAGCGATAACAAATTGGTAAATTATCATTTCTTTAAGTGCTTTAATATAGTCTTATCGAAACCTCATTTGTTTTGGAGTCAGTTTCAACATTGAAGCCCACCTACGACATTTGCTTATATTTTTAAAGACAATAATATTAAATTAAGCGAATATTGTGGCAAGCTTAAAAAAGACTTTTGCTTCTTAAGAAGAAACAAAGTCCTTGATTTTGACTTTATTTACGTTGTGACCACACATTTTTTTTCTCTTACTGTTCTTATTTCTTCATTCTTAATACCGATTCCACTTTAGAAAGGGAAATGTTTTTAAGGTTTGTGGTATAGAATTTCTTTTTTATACCATTTCCAGTTTGCTTCTTTAGAAATTTTTACATTACAATCACACACACGGACACACACACGCACACACATTTATTTTCTTTGACTTTTTGCTATGCTGCAAGAATTTATAATTATGTATATATATTTTTTTGTATATATAAATATATACATATATGTATATATATTTTCTTTTTTTTTTTTTTTTTGGGTATATTTCATATTTCTTTCATTTGTTTTGGTTGTTTTTGTTGCTGCCGTTGGTAAACCATTAAAATCGTATTTACATGGGTCCATATCAAATCTCTACGTTTTTTGCCCACACGTTACTACGTGCTTGTAAATGTCCCTCAGGGGTATCTTTTCCGCTTTCCCCTCTCTCCCACGCTCTTGTGGGTAAACTTTACAGGCGTCAAAGTTTTTTATGGAATCGAGGCAAATTACATGTCAACACCAACACCACGTGTAATGTCAATACATTGACAGTTCTCCGTACTCCGTTTTCGATGCTTAAATCAACAAAATTCCGCTACGACATTGATAGACGCAGACGACCCAGCCCTGTGACATTGATAGACAGAGACAAGATGAGCACACAGGAAACGACAGAGGTAGAAAGAGATAAAAAAAAAAAAAAGAAAATGCCACATAAAAGAGAAGCGATTTAAAGCGATTTTACAGTTGCCAGTTACAGTTACACACGTTTCCAAGTTGCAGTTACGTTAACAGTTAATCACATAACCGGAAACATTTCGCTAATTGGAAACTGAACGAGCGATGCAGAAACTTGCATCTTCAACAGATTGATTGGTTGGTTAATTTGAGTTACCAATAAAACACTTTCAGTTCCCTGCCCGTAACTAAGATTACATTGAGGTTAGGTCAGTAACTTGGCTAGTTACGACATTGAGCTGGAAATTAATTGGCAAAAACGAGAAGTGCTTCAAGTGTTCATCAATGATAAAACACATTAAACAGAATTGTCAACGCACCGAAATTAACCTAGTTCTCTGGTTTATTTTCTTTGTAAAGAAATTTCTATCTATTTTTTACGTAAAGTACTCCCTGAAGCATTTCGTGTAGTGTCTACGGAGAAAGACTAATTAGCTATTGGTTTTATTTTCGCTGATGTTTTAAATTTCATGCAAGAACATAAGAAGAGAGAATATATATAAATTGTCGAGGACATTAAAGATAGAAGCGAATTTGAGTTCATTTTGTAGGCACTTGGTGGCACTTTAGTGGTGGTTGGTGGTAGTATGGGGGGGGGGGGGGGGGGCGGCTCGAATGGTTTGGGCTCCATAATGAAACTGAATACAAGTAAATGGAAATTTATACTCATGGCTAGGAAACAAAAGCAAAAGAAGCAAGAAACTGCTTAAAGCAAACTGAGCGCAAATGGCAACGACATGCCTAAGTGGAGCTGGAGCTTATATTACATACGCACACACACACACACACACACACACACACACTGATAGATAGATACAGACCCAACACACATACGCACCCGTGCCTTTTATAGATATATAGAAGCACTATAATAATGGCGCGAATTGTGTTAGGAAAATTTATTTAGCCAGCAACGAGATACGCGTGCGAAAAGCAGCCCTCTTCTCATATTCTCCTCTTATTTTGCCACTTGCTCTTTGGTTATATGCGTGAAGGCATGGCTTAATGAATAAATATTCAAGCATATTTTTGGGCGCTCAGTGCGTATGCGTGATATTCATTACAGTCTCTAATCACACACACACACACACACACGCGCGTAGTTGCACATGTGGGTATATATGCGTATATAGGCCATTTAGCACTTCTAGTTCAGTACGCCTACTTACCCTACCCCCTCAACTCCCCAACTCCCCACACTATCAACGCATTTTTGCTAATCTATATCACGACATTCATTATGCATTGCATACTTTTGGGCGTTGCTCTTAGAAACAAATGAAACTTAAATCCAAATAATTTCAACTTGAAACGAGAATTGCCAGTGAAATGCGACTCTAATGAATGCCTTTCAATAATGTTCCAATTTTGCTCATCAATTGTGCAACCAGAGAGCGAGGGAGAGAACAAGAGACAACAAAGGGAAGCCAAGTCGTTTATTATTTTCAATGTTCCTTTCGTTGAAATATATTTCATAGCGTTTCATCACAGTGTTATCCACGAAAGACATGGCCGAACGCTTCGACTTGATGACGAGTCACTTAAGCAGTTCCTTTTAATTAACTTAATTGAAGCGTTGAACCGGAGTGTAGTCGTCGCCATGTAAGCAGCTTTTCATCAAGACGAAATACCAAAATACATAATATTCCCTCTGTTTTAGCAAGAAAAATTTCATTTCATTTCATTTGCTAAAATATTTACACCAAATCCTTCGTGTCACAACAGAAAACAAGCAAAAAAAGAAAAAAAAAAAAAAAATTGTACAAAACAAATGCAAAAAAAATTCTAGTATATAAATTAAGCGAACACTCGGAAATACCCTAGATTAACTAAAAGTATATACACTTTTTGTGCAAGGCTTTGAAGAAGTTAGTCAGGCAAGGGTATCTCCATTTAAAGTTAAAAGGGAGATGCATAGAGAATAAATTAAAATTGTAAAAATATTTAGAGATTAAATTATTAAAGTTTAAAGAATTTTAAGGAGCATTCTTTGTATTTTTAATATCCTGTATATTTTTTATTTATTTGTTGCAGGAGTTTATTTGGTTGGCAAAATAACTTGAGGGATCTTCAAAATATAGAACATCCTGCTGAAAAACTGAAGGATACATTTAGCTAAACGACTTCTATTGTTGGTCCCAAAGAAAATTCTTTCTCTTGCCTATATTTAAGGACTTTTGGCTTGACTATATTTATTATACCTATTTATCCTTCGGGCATTACAGGGTATGAAAACGTGAGCATGTGTAGTAACCAGCAGCAGGAGCAGTGGCAGCGTTCAATATCAAAGTGAATAGAGAATAAAAGCATAAAAAATATTCACTCCGCGTGGTTAGTGACGTTAAATTGAATGTACACGAGAGCGCTCGATCCTTATGCAAGGCGGGGAGGGGGGAATGTGGGGGTGTGGGGGGAAAAAAAACTTAATTATACTTTTTCCATTTCGTTACGCTGGCAAAAAAAAAGAAGAAAAAAAACAACAGAAAGGAAAAAATGGAAACCAGCAACAACAAAATGAGAGCAAGAAATTGTAGAAATAAAGCTACAGCAACGCCCTGCGGCAACCATGGTAGCCCTGGCAATATATATGTATGTATATGTATATATGTATGTAAGTATTTCATTTTGTTTGTATTTGTAGTTGTATATTGTATTTGTAGTCGTACTCTTATTTGTATTTGTATATTGTATTGAAGTTAAATGAGCATGAGCTAAAGTAGATTTGACAATAAATTGAAACCCAGAATTGCCAAACACACACACCACACACACCCACATACACCCACACATTCACATACATAAAGAAGATGCAAAGGATTTGCCTGCGTTTGCATAAGAGCCTGAGAATTAACTCTCCATACAATCGAATTTCTAATTTGAATTTGTACACTGATTTTACTTGCATACAGACGAAGCGATATATATACAATATATAGTATTCTGATTTCGATAACACACTTAAGTTCAATAGAGACAAGCTTATTTGTACTGTTTTGCCAGAACTAATTAACTGGCATAACAATTATTCAAAGGGTTTTGGCCATGGGTATGGAGAGACTACGTCTGAGTCTGGCTACTAACAAAATGTCTAAGATGTTTAATAATAATCGGCTTTCGGTTATACAAGTGACATAAATACCATTAACAAGCAGAATAGAAGCTACAATTTATGTTTTGGTGTAATTAAATGACTCATCTTGTTGCCAAAATTGGAATATTTTGACTGTATCTATTTACTTTAAAGTGTTTTGTAACCGTTTAGCAAATTTAATTAAAAGTAAACCAATAGAATATTATGAAAACTAGAAAACGAATAACCGATAAGCATAATGGCAAAACAAAACTATTTTATTAACCGCATTGCTTTTTTTAATCTATATATATTGTTTATATATAATTGTAAGTCTATATTCCAAATAGAAATCTGCTAAAAAACATAAAATATTTTAAAATTTCAATGGATTCCAAATCTGTCAAAATTTGAATTACCATTCAAATTAGAAAAGTTTTCAACTATGCAAAACCAGTTATTTATTTAAAAAATGAATGTAATACAAAATATATAATACAAAATAATATTGCAAAAGCTGCCATTACAAACACTAATATTAAAGCAGATTAAAAATATATTTCCTAATAAATTTCTTTTTATAGCTCTGTAAATAGAATTCCTTTTTTCAAAAATTGACATTTAATATTGTATAATATTATGCCAAATATTTATTCACTTTAACTGAGAAGAGTGAAATCTCATCTGTTGCATTATTTAGTTTAATGTTGATACTAAAAATGCATTTAAATTTTCATTATTTTCTCTTTTGTCGATTGTTAAGTTCATTCGAGCATTTTTATTGACAGATGTTACACAAAATTGGAAAAAGGAAGTTTTGCCCTTTGTGTTAGTTAGTCAGTTACTTAATCACTGGAAGCATGAATAATTTAGTAAGCTAAAACGGAAATCAACATTTCGTTTTGCCATTTGCCTCAGACAGTCAATCAATGGAAATGGTAGCAGCGGTGGCAAAGAGCTTATCTACGAGTATGTAGCAACTAAATATATATATAAATATATACATATCTATCTATCTATATATGTGTTTGTGGTACTTGTTGGTGGCACATGTTGCCAATGTGCCTCTTCACACACTCGTGGTAAGTCCCTCTCTATCCCTCTCTCTGCAGGCAAGTTTCGTTATTAATTTCGTTTTGTCTGTGTTTTGGCATTTCTGTTGATGGCAAAAGGTTGGCCAAGGTTCTGGATTTTAGGTTTGGGGGTCACGACCAGAAAACAAATTGATGAAGTTGCGAAGATTTTCAAATTAATTTACTATCTCTATACAGGTAAAGGCAGGTAACTAGGTGATGGAGAGCAACTCTTCGACTTTTCATTTCGACCATTTCAATGGCTTTCAATTTGGCATTCAGGCGTAAACTTCAAGAGAGAGCAAAAAAAAAAATGAAAGAAAAAAGAAAATAAAATAGAACGGAAGAAAAACCTGACTGTGATTTATTGTGTGGCATAAGAAGATTTACTTTCAATCTTTTACTTCAATTCATCTCCCACCTGCCACTGGACTACTGACAGTGTGTGTGTGTGTGTGTGTGTGTGTGTGTGTGTCGAGTCGCCTTTCATCGTCTCACAATGACCCTGAGAAATGTGAAAGTTAAGGCTTATAATGTAACCCTAAACGTTAAGGGACTTGAATCCTTGGATCCCTGACTTGTGTGCCAACATTTGTTAAATTAATTGCAAAAAAAAAAAAAAGAGAAATAAATATATATATATATATGTAGGTGGAAACTTACCCCATCTGGTATGCATTTGGGCGTGGCTGTTGTCGTGGGACTGCAAAACTCCTGGAGCACATCCTGCAGCTTGCGTGTGGAATCTACAATGAAAAATCAACAAAACACAAAGCTTAAGTGTAAGCCACGGATTATGCAAACTTCAGTGGATGTGGATGTGGATCTATCCCTCAGTCAAGTGGCAAATGCACCTTGTCACTCCTCACTTGTGTCCCATGTCAATTGCTCAACTGGCGCCAGTTGCCAGCCATTCAACCATTTAATCGATGTCTTAAGTAGAACACACTCCATACGGATGCAGCACCCAGTGACACAGTGACGCAGTGGTAAAAGTATAATTAACTAATGGAAAATAACAACGGAGCACAGGTAGGTAACATGGGATAGTTACCATGACATGGAATAGAATCAACCATTTACCAGTTGAAAGTTGCCATAGAACTGGGTTAAACTGGGTTAACTTGGCAGGCAATTGCCCAAATTGTGGCTCTAGCCCTTTCGTCGAGTCAGAGTTTTATATTAACTTAATGAGAGTTCTGTATGTTACTGTCCTGTGGGCCATTCTGGTGCTACTTTTGCTGCAACCGCAATTCTCTAGAGTGTTTGCACTTGAATACTTCATGGCATTGGCTGCAGCTGTTGCTGACACTTTGCCATATAACCCATTACACATCACCCGTGGCCCATCACCCGTCGTCCATCCCCTTAGGCACTCAAAAAAACACCCAAACACCCCCAAAAAAACCATTTCCGACCACACACTAATACGCACCTGTAACCGCACCCACAACCAGTCAGAGACAACATACCAGCCACGAGGGCTGCATGATACTTTTCAAAGTAAACAAATAAACTTTTAACAGAGTTGAGTTTAGTTTTCTCTAGAGAAACTAGTTTATCAATGTATATACTCTACTATAATATACTAGAAAATAAGATAATATGAGCTTTGTCTATAAATAATTACTATTATTTTTGGGTGGAGAATATTTAAAAAAGTCTGGCTTAAATAGCCATTAGAAATAGAAATTAAGGAAAACTCAGCTAAGACAAAAAAAATCTAAAATATATAAGACTTTGTGTTAGTTGAATTAACCAGTTTTAAATGGTTATTAATGTTTCTTGATGTGTGCCGCCTGTTGACAGAAATTTTTGAGCAGAAACTATTTAAGATTATTTAGAATAAGCTTGGAAAATTGAATCCCTCAATAGGTAGTCAATCATTATTTTTGGTATTTAGACGTAATAATGTTTACCTACTTGTAGACTAACTCTCGTGTATTACTACAATGTATATAATTTAGTAACTAAAAACTACAAAAAAACCGATGAAGACTTAACTTAAGTACCTAAAAATCTTTGTGTTCAAATAATGACTGGTATAGAATGGGCTTAACTAAAATGGTTATAAGAATAGTTTACGTTGGCTTTTATGTGCTTGTTTTCAAGAAAAAATGCAGACGTATTTATCCCTTCCCCCCTCTCTCTCCCGGTTTTGCCATTACTCATATAGAGTAATTCCTTTGCCAAACTGCTTAAGCAGTGAAGTGCATCATTTGCAAAAGGTAAACTACTTAGCTCTACTATGTCAAATGGCTTTACGTTGCACTAGCAAAGTAAAGAGTAAAACCTTCTGAGAGGATTACTAGAAATAGACATAACCACAGAACCATGACGGCTGACAGGGACTTGGTGGGTGGTTGAACAAAAGCTTTAACCTGCCACTAGTGGCAAGTGTTGGGTGGTCATGTAACAACGAATCAAATTGACGACAACCATAATTGAAGCAAGGGAATTTGAGAATAAATTGTTATGATAACTCATGGCTAATGATGTTGTTGCCAAGTTACAGATACATATATATACATATATATCAGTGAATTCAAGTTAATGGAATTTCCATCTTATACTTTATCAGCCAGTCATTCAGTCATTCAGTCAGTCAGTCAATCAGGTGTTGAAATCATTCAATTGAATTCAATGGCATGTTAAACGAATGCACTGATTGCACTTAAGTGAAATGCAGTTTCAATTGACTGAATAATTACTGATTGCAATTCCGATATCCAAATAAATGGGAAGCACTCATTATGAAAGCTGGTTAATCTAGGCTTAAAATAAAAATCTTTTCCATTCATTTAATTTATATTTGGAAAGTTGACTATTAAATACCCTTAATCAAAGAGAAAGTAATTGAGAGAAAAGCTTTGTCTTCAATATAAATAAGAAACTTTAATTTCATGATAATTCCTTTAAATTTATATAGTACAACTGATCGGATCTTTACTAGAAAAGAAGAGTCTATTTTAACTTTATATTTGACTATTTTTGAGACTAAATTTGATTTTAATCTTTTGTTCTAAGAATCTTAGATAAAGACTCTGGCTAGAATGTAGAATCATTTTTATAAAAACTCAAATAAAATATTGAAATTTTCGCTTATATTCGATTATATTCGATTAATATTCCATTTAATTACTAACAAAATTTTTACACATTTTATCCTTATTATCTCTTCTTCATCTGCTTTAATATATTCCCCTTTGTATTCCCATGGTTAAAGTGTATTAAATAAACAATTTAAACAAATTTAATAAACTTACATGATGCCAATTCCTGTAGCTGCAAGAACTCTCGTGGTGATAATTTATCCCATTTCTGTGATGCAATGCCAATATTCATGTTTGCCTGAAAGTATGCAATAATGTCAGAAAAATACAAACAAATGTATATATAAGTATATAGTATATATATGTATGTATATGAATAATACTGCTGACAAATTGTAATCATCCAATGCAACAACAACAACAACAGCATAGAGTAGCCATTTATAATGCAAATTCAAGCATAATTTATTGCAATTTGCATTTACAAATGCCAAAAGGGTGTAAATGCAGAATTATTGACTCACACACACAGCTACAGAAAATGTACACCCACAGCCACGTGCGCATATTGTGTGTGTGTGTGTGCAAAACACGTAACTTGTGGGCATCTCCTCCTTTCATCCCCCACTTTGTCTCCCTCCTTTTGCTTATCCCTCTTTTGTTTGGGAAAAGCCAATAAAATGTTGAAAACTAAATTGGTAAAAAATGTTTATCGCACACGTAAACGCTTTTAGCTTGACAATCCTCAAGTTGTACAATATTTTTAACCCACAACAGAACAACTGCACCAAAAACATCAACAACAACTAAAACTAGAAAACAAGTAGCCAATAAATATTCGCACAATGTTTCCTTCTGCCATAGAAAAATAGTAAATGAAATTCACTAAATTGAGAATCGAAATTGAGTTTATAAATTTACCAAAATTTCAATTGGCATGAAAACAAAAGTTTACGCATTTTCTATATCTGCAAATATATTTCCATAGTCCTAACAGACGTGGCAAAAACTCCTTTTAAAGTCACTTTATTTATTATATATATTCTTAAATAAAGGAAATGTCTTAGGCATTTCAAATTAATTGCGTTAAATTTTAAAATCAAATGAAAGAAGCTAAAAAGAAGTTGAAACTTTCATTTTTTAAAAGTTTATAGAAAACTTTTTTTAAACTTTCTTTTTAACTTTCTTTTAAGTACTTCATTTGTTAGATAAGATTTCAAGAGGCATTTATAAGTCAAAGAAGTTTGACGTACAAATACAATGTTAAAGGTGCCTTGATTAAATTGTTTTACCTTAAATGTGCAGTTATTTAATTGAATATTTTAAAGAAATAAATATTAAATTATACAGTTGAATTATGACACCATTAATATTAAAAAAATTAAATATTATATGTGAATTATTAACTTAATTTATGGACCAGCAAACGATGCCGAATAAAGAAGAGAATAATTTGGACTATAAAATAAAAATTAATGGATTCAATAAATGAAGAAAAATAAAAGTTATTTAAAAGTAAACATTCGATTGCAATAATTGTTATAACCAAAGTTTCCAATTAAACTAGTTTGACTAGTTTAATTTTCTACTTATTAAATTAAAATGTGATGTCGAAGGAGCAACAGGTCGTATGATTAATATCAGTTTTATGGTTTTTAATTGGTTGAATGCTGAAGTCGAAACAAATATCGGAAACATTTCTTTTTTCTAATTATTTTCAGATTTACCATGCATTAGAATTTCCTTATCCATTTGTATAATTTTACAACTTCATGTAAAAGTCATTATACAATTTATAGTTTTAAAAGAAGTCACACATTAATATGACTAATTATAATACTTAATACTAAAATTTTTATTATTCCCACACACTTGTTCATTTTAAAGCATAAAATTTACCACAAAGCTTTTAAATAAATCAAAAAAAAACAACATTCTGGATTATAAATGTATGTATCATATAAATTGTATTAAATTATTATGCAATATATCATTGCCCACTGTGCAGTTTTTGTGATTTGTCAAAACTGGGAAACAAGGCACATTATGAGGCAATTTCCACTCTCATTTGGTTATCTCTGTCTGTGTGTGTGTGATTGACTGTGTGGTGGTGTGGCATTTGCCGTTTGACACGTCATCATCATCATAAGCAGCATCATCAAAATCATCATCATCATCATTATCAAGAGTGATTATTAAGGTAAACATAATCATGTTTTGCCTTTGATCGGGGGAACATTAATCGATGAGTTTGTGGCGTCATTATGTTGCTGTTATTGTTGTTGTTGGTTGTTGTTGCTGCTGCTACACAGCAGTTCCGTTCCGTTGGCTATATTGGCGCATGTCATTTGTCGTTCGCCATTTGATGGCATTTTGGAATAACTCTCATACACACACCCACACACACGCACACGCACACACACACACACATACACATACAAAGACAAGTTGGCATGTGCCAGCAACAGACAGGTATACAAATGGGATAGATAGACGGACAGATAGACGGGCAGACGGACAATCATCAGAGTCGCAGTGCCAGCGGGATTTGTATTTTATATTTTGTGCCGTTTTCTCATCTCATCTCACATCTCTCCTTCTCTCTCTCTCTCTCTATCTATCTTTTTCTCTTCTCACTTGCTCGATTTTCAGCATTCTCGATTTGCTTTGGCATTTATTTTCGTCTTTTTGGCCATTTAACGTTTTTATTTATTCATTTCACAAATATTTTTATAAAGCTTTTGTCTTCAATGTTATTTTTAGGCTATAGCAAATGGTATCAACCGATTGAACAAATGACTGACTGCCTAAATGAATGACTATCTAATGCAGGAATAGTTGTTGTTTTTTTTTCTTTCTTTCTTCGTTTTGTTTTGCTTGTTCTTTCTGTAAGGTAATAAAATATTAACAGGCACTTAAATAATGCCACGCCCCCCAGCGCAAAAATAAAAAAAAAGTCATTATTTACAGCTCATTTGAAGTGGCTTGGAGCCTGCAGAGCGTTAAAAGTTTCTTATTCCTGTTTATTTTACCATGAAAAAGCAAATAAAAGTAGTAATCAGCGGATAATTAATAGAAGTTGATCGACTTGGCGATACCCTATGACCTAAAAGTGTCATCCAGTGATGTGATCGAGTAAATCTTTCATTGAAACTCTTTCATTATATTTATCACTAAAGCAATTCATTATTCTTTTTGTTGGAATATAGTTTCAATTGCAGTGAATATCTTTGTTGATCTTTGTCCATGTCAGAACTGGAACACAAACTTGACCTGCTTATAAACTAGACAAGTTCCGCATTTGCTTTACTTTTCTAAATAAAGAGAAGTTGTCTGTAAACACTAGGAATCGACAGCTGTTTTATGCCTAGTGTAGGTAGCTGACGTCAAGCGATTCGTGTGGCGGAGGGACGCCTTCTTTTGCAGATGTTCGCTGTAACCATAGATCAATGAAGTGTTGTGAAATTTCACATGAATCTTGCCACCGAAACTACCAATGTTGTTAGTATTTGTTGAATTTAATTAGTCGAAATAAATCAAATAAATGATGCAGAAGAAGATCTATATAGATAAGTGAATAAAACATAATGGGAGTATCACAGTGTCTTATAATTCTGTGAGCTGCAGTTGAATGTACATCAAATTTATGGCTAATGATTGCCTGTTACATACAACATTTGGTCAACATTAATATGCTCGTTTATTGCCAAGTTAGAGAGTATAAAACCACAGTATATTCGTATATGAGAATGCTAATTGTGGCATTAAGATGGCCTTAGAATTGTTAGGGGAGTGTAGGGGATGTATGCGGGGGGCGATGTATCTCTTTTTGTAAATCATCAACATACTTGTATAGAACACTCTTGAATGAAATGCTACTCTGTTCTTAATGGTCTGTCGGTCCTTGGCCATATCATGACAACGAGAAAAACTTCAATAAATGGCCAGGATTTCCATGCTGCTTATTGGATTTGTCCTTTTTTTTCGTTCGTTTTTCGTTTGCTTCTTCTGCCTTTTCTTTTCTTTTCTTTTTTTTTTGACAAAGTTCAATGTCCTTTCAAGTGCTTGCTCTGCTTTTATGCTGTCCACATAAAATATTATTAGATTATGCGTTTTTTTCCAACTCATTCTTTCTCTTTCTCACTTCGTCTCTGTCTGTATATGTATCTCTGTCTCTAAGCATGTAATTCGCATACAATAAGCGTCCTTTTTTATGAGACACTCGCTTTGATAAAGGAACTCTTATTTGGCTTTCATTCTTATTGTTTTAGCCCAAAAAAAAAAAAAAAATAAAGGAAACGAACAGAATAAAACCAGAAATTGCCATAAAATTCTCTAGCAGATACATACATATATATATAAATACAATTTATGTATATATAGATATATAAATGTCCAAATACAGGAAATTTTCTTCTTGATTTCTCTCCCACATCTCTTTCGCTTAATAACAACAATAATAAAAGTAAATCAAATAAAACAGCAGCATATTGTGATTTTTTATGGCCTTTGGCTTTTGTGGCCATGTTTTTAATAGCCAAACAAACTCAAAACGGGCAAAAAAACGGGCAAAAAAAAATATAAAGTGAATCCACGTTTTTTTTTTTTTTTTTGCCACATCAATAACAATTTATTTTTAAATTACACCCAAATGATAATGCCTTCTCTCTGTCACTTTATTCGCTTATGGATGGTAATTAGTTGTTATATAAAACACACATAAATATATAAATAGATATAGATATTTATGCATGATTTATATTTATGCTTTGCTTATGCATTTAAATATTTATAAATTTTAATTATGCTAACAAATCCGATAATATAAATGCTGACATAATATTAAAAGCAAATTACAGTAATCAACAAGTGAAAAGTTTAAAAATTGTTTGAATTGAAATGATGGAGGAACAATAGCTAACAAAAAGCCAACAGGAAGAGTCCTTAAGGAGTATATCAGTGAAACGAACAAACTAGCTGAAAATAATAGATTATCGCTTAACTTTCTTAATATAGTTATAATAATAACTATTATTATAGTTTCAATTAGAAACAAACAAACTGAATTGAAATGAAGTAATCTTCAATTAAGTTATTTGTTTTAACTTAGACAAAACAAATTTCTAAATATTTTAAACAATAATCCTTGACCCTGAAAAAGAGTTTGCCTGTGCAGTAGAAAAGTAAACTTTGAATTAAATCCCATTTAATTTCATTCTTTTGATAAATAGTAAACCGAGTGTTAATCTCACTTAATTGCTATAGTTGAAGTAGTTTACTTTGCACTTATTCTTCCCTGGGATTTCGTTTCGGTTTGTAGTGATTTATCTAATCGATAAATTGTTTGCAAATCAATCTTTAAATATTGCACAGTTTGCTTCAATTAATGTCACAGCAACTGTTTGGCCCCCTTCAAGTCTATATATAGAAGACATTTACAGCTGTATATGTAAAGATATTTATATATGTATATATACATATGTATGTATGTACATATGTATGTAGTAAACCATCCAACAACTAACTTTGTTTCTACACTAAAATGAAATGTGTTTACCAATGACTTGCTGTTGTCAAGTATAAATTGCTTGAGTGCACAAAATGTTTGCGCTTTTTCCATATATACACACACACACACACAGATACACACATGAATAGTATTCATTGAATGACTGACTGAATAAAATGAACGAACCAAATGAATGAAGAACGTATCTGAAGTATTTGCTTTTGTGAAATTGACATTATTGTTTATCAGATTCGGGACTCTTTGTTTGTGGTGTTGTAGTGAATGCAATTTGTCTGAGGGGGATTATTTTTGGATATTTTTTTGTTTCATTTCGTATGCAAGGATTTTGTCATTTCTTTTTAGTTGAGCGCACTTTGACACCCACTCCATCTCCACCTCCCCCCCAAAAAAGTGTATTTAGAATTTGGTGGCTGTTTCTGTTTTGGCAATGGCAATACATCATGGATTTATGCCACGTATTTAGTTGGTGCCACACACATACACAATTTTTTATAACCCAAAAACAACAACGAAATAAAAGGGAAAATACCCTCTCTATATATTTCCTTTTCATATAGAGCATTTCAGACATAGAACGAAGCTAAGCAAAAAAAAAAAAAAAAACAAAAATATATTTCGTTGTATTTGCTGAGGGCTTTTTTGTACACTGTGCAAAATTATTTTGGAGTAACTTGTGCAATTATTAACCCAATCATCAATTCTTTTGATGATCAAAAGAAATGGAAAGTTAGAGAAAACAAAGTAAGTGATCTTTTTCCGTGTATTCTTCTCGCATCAAAATCGTCTCTTAAATATCATTTCTGATCATTTCGTTCAAGTCCGTCGGAAAACTTCGTCAACCTGTTGTGTGAATGGCCAAAGGACAATGGAATTGTTTGGAAACGACAATTGTTTTCTCTCACTTTGTCCATTCTCTTTTGGTATCAGTTAGTCGGTTTGGGAGTTGGACACTTAGTTGGGAATGGAGCTTAAGGTCTGTTCTTTGGTCTGGTATGTGGTAAGCCCGCTGTTAAACGGCTTAAACTCTGCCATAAACTGTCAGTTTAGCGCACACACACCCATACTTCATACACACATATCGTAGACATACCAGGGCGGTAAATGTCGCAGCAAGGCTCAAACGAAACAAAAAAAAGAAGAAAGGAAAAGGACATGGAATGCAGTAAATAAAAATACCAATGTGGAATGGCAGGGGAAGGGCTGCGATGAAACAAAACAAAAATGAAAAGGTACGGAAAGCGGGGGCGACAAAAAAAGAAAAATGTAGAGTGAAGCAATTAAAAGCTTGTATGGCCGTGGAATAAAATGCAATTGTGTGACTTTGACAGAAACGACGATGTCTGGAGCCCTTCAAAAAACTATATATCTATGACTATGTCTGCCTTCAATGTGTGTAACCGCAGGAAGCGCGTTGTCGAGCTTTGCGCTTGCACCACTTCCGCCTGTCATCGAGGAAAGCTCCTCTGTCATTGTTAGTTCGCTTCAGTTCTTTGGATAGCTGTTAGAAAGGGGGCAGTGACGGGGGAAAAGGCGAAGGTCTATACAACTATATCTTCTTTATCAAATGCTGGTCATGCACAATCAGACGCGACACAGAAGGAGACAAAGCGCGTCGCACAAAGGATACACAGCTCAGAGCTCTCCCCAAAGCAATTGAATCAAATTTATTGTCTGCATCCGTTGCACACCTCCCTCATTCGTCCCCACACCGCCCGTTAGTCGCATCTTTACTCTATCGCATCTTCTCCATTTTCTTCTTCTTTCTATTCCCCCTATTGTCAGTTTGGCATGTAATGTCACGTCCTGTTTTTACGAGGATCAAGTGCACAAAGTATGACGGCAAACGTTTCAAAATGAAAAATTAAATATAAATGAGATTTGCGCATAGATTTTCCACTTAGTTTTCCAAAAAAAAAAAAAAAATAAGAAGAAAAACGAACAACTGCTGGACGATGAAAATGTCAATAGCCCACAGCGGACAAAGAGACAAAATGGGCAATAGAATGAGTGTATAAAGCAAAATGGCAAATGACAAAAGAAATAGCTGTCATGATATATCGAAAATACCCTAAACAATGTGAATTTAAGAGATGAATAAAAATAATAAATTGTATCATTTATAAAATGAATAATTTAATATCTCAATTGCTTTATGGATAAACTCCATTCACGTTAATATTTAAATATCCTTATCAGAAAATTGTTGCAAACGGCCAAACGGGCTTCTTTGGTCAATTTGCTATTAAAATGTGAAGACCATTTAATTTTAGATTTAACTTACTTTAAGGCATTAAATTCTTTTGAAAACCAGAGTTGCCACCTATAATTCTAAGGTTATTTAGTTACAGTTCATTTCATTGGGTCAAATACAAATATGAAATGATTTTTTACGTAGTATGCTAGGGATACTTCGTTGATAGTAATTTAAGATAGATAATAAACTGATTATTTTATTTATTATATTTTATATGTAAATCTTTTTAATGATTTTCTCAGAATGCTCTCGTCAAAGATTACATCTTTTTTAATTGACATTTAATTTATCGTTTTTAGCCCTTTGGTTTAATGCAAATATTTCTGTTTTCCACTTTCAATTTTCTGTTTTCTTATTCGTACAAACTTGGTTTAAAAGTCAGCATATCCTTTTTGTCTTTCTCTTTATTCTTTCTTTTTCTTTGCTCAATTTAGCATTGTTTATTTTTCACTTTCCTTTCCTTTACCTCCTTTCAATTCTCTTTGTTCTCATTCAAGGCGCTGGCCCTGAAAAATGAGTTTAGTTTTGTTTAAGCTTAAAATGCATTTGGGCCTTGAGTTCATTAATTGCCGTTAATTGGGCGACTAAAATGGTAGATTCTTTTCTTGTTTTTGTTGACCGTTTTTGGTTTCATTTTAGGCCATAGGGCAAATTGTTTTTCCAGTTTTATTTAGAAGAGAACCCGGCGTAAAGACCACCGACAAGAAGTACGTGCCATGAATGCTTAATTAATGCTTAAGAAATGCTTTTTATGGCCAAAAATAGCTTAGCAACAAAAGTCTGACTCAAATAAAAACAGCAACAGCAGGAGCCCCGCCTCAGGCCAAAGAACGGAAGTCTTGAGAAAATTCGCTATAATGTTGGCCATAATCAGAATTTAGAATGGCGCATAAAGTACGTAGTATCGAATGGGGCCCCAACCCGTTACCCCTTTTTTGTTCTGGGTGTTCATCGATGGTGCTAAAACACATTTCCGCTAACGCTACATGGTAGAAGATAGCAAAATTTGCATGGAAGCCTTTTGACTTTTCACTTTGATCGACGGCGGACAGCCTTCAATGGAAATTGATGCTGCCCCACTCCGGAACGGCCCCCGCAGACCCTTCCCTAACCCACCATGTTCCAACATGTTGGGCAAGTAAGTAGAAGGCTGAAAATAATTTCGAACAATAAAAACTGTTTTGTCTTCGATAAACATACAGACACAAAAGCCCCATGCATGTCCGCGATATAAAAATAGACAAACAAACAAATAGACAACAGTCAGTCGGACAAGCATTCAGATATGTAGCTATATATATATATATACGTTCACATCTGATTGAAGATAGATATGTATGCATGGAAGGGAGCCGGACGCCGCATCTTTCGGCACATATAAAAATACCAAATGATCTGATGCCGATTCTAATTCTAATGGAGTGGCGGAGAGTAGGCTGAATCAAGCGGGGAAATTGGGGGAGGGAAGGCATGCTTATAACCTTAGACATTTAGATGAGAATCACCTGCCAGGTTCAAGAATTGAGCAATTGGAATTGAGTGGAGTGGAATGGAGTGAAGTGAATACAATTAGAATGCTTTTTTTTTTTCATTTTGCTTGGCCTTTCATTTCACAAATTGCATGCATCAATGCATTTTCCATTGCATTTCCGTCCCCTGCCCCTGTGCCCAAAAAACAAAGTCAGACGAAAATTCAACATAATCTAAATTTGAATATTAGTTTAAGTGAAATATGTGCAATGCAAAAGTCAATTGTAGCAATCAACAAAATATTCATTGAAGCATTGATTTCAGATTTAATTAAAGACTATCTCGTTTGATATAGATTTAAGAGATGAAAGAAAAATCTATTTGGAAAATTCTTTCAAATTTTCAATTTAATGAAAAATATTTTATAGTTGTTGGTAAATACTTTATCCACTAAGTAGACTTTTAGTCTAGAAAATTGCCAAAAAAAAAAAAAAAAATAATTTTTTATATTTTTATACAGTTTAAAGTTTTGACTATTTATGATATGACTTAATCATGTTTAAAATTATTTTAATCTGGTAAAACTCCTCTTATACTCTATTTATTTTTGTTAGTACCAAAACAATGTAATTCAGCTGTTTAACAGCTTATTTTTGGTTATCTAAAATCACTAGTTTCTTTTCTATTTTGAAAGGATTATTTTGAACTATATCTATAACATTGGAAAATGCTTTATTTTTGTTTTCAGGATTAAAAAGGAAATGAAAAAAGACTGATAGCTGCTTTAAAATTTCAGAAAAATAAAACAAAGTTCAACCATCAAATCATTGTTGAGAAAATTTAAAATAAATGCTTATAGATGCTAAAAAAAAACCTAATATATTTTCTTAACTTTATAACTTAATAAATTTTATTCAGAAAGAGAAATAAACAATGCAAAAATTTCGCCTATCCGAAACTTTGGTAATAATTCTCATGTGTCTTTTATTGTTATGAAAAATCCTTTTTCAGTGCGAAGTATTTCCTTATTCAAATGCAGATCATATATAAATGTTGTAAACATTAGGAAGTGCATACTTTGGTTTTTAATGGCACTGCAGCTGCATCTTGGCCGGGCTAAGACATGAGATATGGCAGCATTTCCTCTAAAAAAATCGATTCGAAAGTTACAGCAAACAACACACAAAAACTTGAAATAGCAAAAGCATTTTGGCTGCCCCAAATTACACACATCGCACACAAACACACACACACACATTTATACGCAGCTGTAGCACTCATCACCCAGCAGCAACCTCTGACGTCAGAATTGGATTTCGACCCAAAACGAGAAACCGCAACGAAAATGGCTATTGAAATCGTTACGTTGGCCGTTGACGTCGTTGGTGCTGCTAGTAACGGATTTGTCTTTTGCCATCTCTCTCTCTTTCTCTTTCTGTCCCTGCTGATTGCCATGCCTTGTTATTGTTTAATACAATTCACAGTCTTTGTGTGTGTGTGTGTGTGCGTGTGTGTGCTTTAGTTTATTGACATTCATTGACTGACTGTGTATTTGTTTTAGCCATCTCGAAAGATAAATGAAAAATTGATTGTGCTTTACCTTAATATTTTGGCAAGCTGCAAAAACACTTGAAATCTGGCCAACCGCCCGTACCTCACCCCTTCTCTACAATCCCTCTTCAAATGTGTCAATTAAGAAATTACAATGGCGCTCCGCAAAGTATGCAATGAATATTTATTTCTTTTTCCATATTCCACAACAGCTTAAGCTTTTCCCTTTGCATAAGTGTATGTGCTTGTGTATGGATGTGTGTGTATGCGTGTGTTACTCTGAATTTTTGGCCAATTGTATATATGGTGAATTGTGATGAATGACTGACACATGTAACAAATTCAAGGCACTCGAAACTCAAATAAATCAAATCCATGACAAAATATTGAGAGCATTTTATCGTTTAATTGGAGTGTGCCACGCGCATATCAAAAAAAAGCACCGCTCTCCCCCAAGAAAACCAACAATGTCGAAAAAAAACTGAAAGAAAATATACAAAATGTGAAAACAGACAGAAAAAGTTTTGACATTCGCCTGGGGCAGGTCAAATGAAAATGCCATAAAACGAGCAAATGAAAGATTATGATTATGACTGATTTTACCAATGAAAAGTTGACAATATTTATGCATTATTTTTCAATATGAATAAATGGTTATTTGTCTCTTATATTGTATAATATTCATGCAGGTTAATAATTTAATATATGTATTAGTATGGCTGTGAAGTAAATAAGTTCAAGAAGACATTTTTTATAAGACATTAATGACTTAACGATCCAAAGGGGGAGAAGGGGTTTCAGCATATATGACAATTATTATTACAAAATTATAAAAACAAATCTTAATATTTGTTAGATGAATATTATTAAGGTAAAATATGAATTATTTCTAATACTTCAAGAATCCTAAACAAAGTGCAGCTAATAGGTAACATTTCAAAATGCAAACTAAGAATTTAGTCGAATTAAATTAATTTTCATTTATGGCAAATTTTCTTTACACTGCTGGTCTGAAAAGTAGTAATTTCTATTCTATTTCCATGACTTTAGCATATATCGATTGACCCATTAATGAACTTTAAGTAGTTATCGATATTCTTACTGAGTGCACTTCATGACTAAATATAAAAATAAACGATGGCTAATATGTTGAAATGGCTCATAAGTCATAAAGAAATGGCCAATAAAATAACGTCTAAACCATTTCTCTAAGCTAACTAATTGAGAGATAATAAAGCAACAATTTGAAATAAAAAGAAACGAAAAAACAAATAAGATCATAAATTAAACTTAACTTTAACTTTTCTTTATTGCTACAAATACAAAAATTATATTAATCAAATTCGTTAGAATTCCTTTTAATCAATTTCGATTAGTAAAAGTCCAACTAAACGTATGAAAATATGTTTAAAAAATAAATTCTAGGAATGTATTTATTTCCTAAAATTTTCCAATTTTGTTTTCCTTTTATCTTCTTTAAAATTTTGTTCCAAGAATAATTTTAGCTTATTGAATTTGTATTTCATACTAAAAAGCAAAATTTGTAACAATTTTTTTTTTTTATAAAGATTTGGCCGTTTTATTATCCAATCAACTGGTTTTCGATTTTGCAGGAATTTGCCACCAGAGGAGACCTTCTTTTTTGTGAACTGTTTGAATTGTTCTACGAAGCGTATATTTAACCTTTTGCATTAAGATACACACACACACACACACACACACGCAGAAAGACACGCATATGGAGTGAGAACAAAAGGACATATAGCTAGGACTCTCGCTCATTGGATAGGCAGTCAGTCAGTCAGGCTGTCAGCTGTCATTAACACACACACAGAGACAGACAGACAGACAGACAGACGTCACTTTGTGTGCGTTTGTCGTCATCATCGACATTTGTTGTAATGCGCAAATATGGCCAAAAGGACTGCCGCGTCCGCAGCAATTCACACAGCCGTATCCGGGTCGTGTGGGGTCGGGTGGTGAAATGGATTTGGGTCCGGGGCCAGGACATATGCAAATGGCAAATGGTAATGGTAAAATGGTAATGGCAAGTCGGTCAAATCGTTTGCACATAAGCCTTATTTGCATCTCATTAATATGGGGGCCAGTAAAAACTGAAATCCCTCGGAATCGGACCATGATAATGTCACCAGCAGGAGCACTAGTATCTGGACTAGAACAAGGATGTTAGATGAAACTAGTATGGCGTCATCAATGAACTTTGTTTTTACAATATGTCACATAAGTGAGATAATTATTGCACTCAAATTGTATGCTTCATCTATTTTTATGTCAATGTGTGTGTGTATGTGTGTGTGGGTGTGGATGGGCGTGACATTTGGCACGCCTAATGAGCATGTCCTGGACTTGCCACTTCAATGATTGACATGCCTATATAGATAGATAGATATATATATATATGTATATATATAGATGTCGGGCCATGTGTCTCTCTGGTAGTTAATGTCACAAATTTTGATAAATTGTTTTATGGCTCGTAATTTGTGCAACTTTTTATGGCATTTACTTTCCATTTTCCATTGGTTTAGCCCTCCTTATGATTATGTTAATAGTTATAGAAGTGGCAACAAAATTGAATTTAATTATTAATAAAACATTTTTTCTGTCTGCTTGTTGTTGGATTCTTTCTGTCAATGCAAACAAGCGAATTTTATTTATTCAACATTTTCGGTTTTTTTTCGGAATTTATTTACTACGTGTGCCTGAACCTCGGTGGGGTTCAGGGTTCAGACAGGCGACCTCTACCAACTCCCTACCCCTCTGCCTATTAGACGAAAAAAAAAAAAAAAGAGAAACGATGAAACCTGGGGGCTATTTACATTTTGATAAACATGAACAACATCAACATCAACATGAACATGCCCATGAACAATGAGCATGATGTTCCTTACCCAGTTGATGATGATGATGATATGATGAAGATGATGATTATTTATCTATTTCGATGTTCATATATTTACATACCTTTCTTATATTTATTGTTTGTTTCCAGCAGAAGACGACGAAGCACTTGGAATCGGAATTGGAGTGATGGAAAGAGGCCACCAAGAGTAAGTATATACCTTCAGTTCTTTTGGCTAATGCATGCTGCAAAATATATTAAATAGGTACACAGATTATATATATATACAGACAAATATATATATATTTTTATTTTGTATGTCTATGAAATGGCAACATCTGTTAGAGCAAATCTCCTACTAAGCCAAGCCAAGTTAATTTGCAAAAGATTTTGTTTCGTTACGCTTGTTGAAAGCATTTAGATTTTGACAAGAAGTAGGCGATTTTCTAGAGACCCTTGGCAACCGGCAACTCCATAAGTATATATGTATTCTTAAACAACATCTGAAATCGAATCAAATTGCTTCACTTAACTCTCAGTAAGTGGACAGAGGCTAAGCAATTAAAGAGTATAAAAATATTCAGCATTGCCGAAGGCTTTTTTCTCTTTTGTTATTAAATAAATACTTATTTCTTTGCGTGTTTGTTTAGTTAAGTTTTTGTTTTGGGTTTATACAAATACAAATAGTAAGCTTTAATTTATTTACTAAACTTCTTTGGGAATTAAATGTTAAGCCTTGATAATATATATACAAAAGATTGCACTTTTAAGCCCTAAACAAAACGGGGCTAAAACTGCCATTTGATAAGCCAACTAGAGCAAAAGCTTAACCCTAATTCTTAAGACATATTAAATAATGACTAAAAAAGTTTTAGATAGATAAAAAATTATATTTTTCTAAATCTGTATTGGTAGATGAAATTTGATTTCATCGATTTTCATTGATCAATTTATCATATGAATTTCTTTTAATTTTTCCATTTTCTTGCAAATTTGTTTCGACATATTTCTTTTTTAATTCAAAACTTTCTTTAGTCTTTTACCGAATGATCATAAATTCTAAACATTTCTAATACATTTGTTGAAGCATATGGTAAATGTAACGGTAACTTTTCAACAAATACTGAGCAAACTTTTTTTTTTCCACGGGCAAACAATGTCAAATTATGTATGTAAAAACAATACAACAAAGCAAATGCATTTGGCTTTGGGGGAAATAACTTTTACCCTCCTCCTCTGCCCGTCGTCCCCTTGTGGTTTTTTAGTTGCAGTATTCTGCAAAAACTTCAGTGTCTGCCAACATATGTTTAACATGGTAACAAAAAAAAAAAAAAAAAAAGCGAAAACTGTCAGGCCAAGCCAAAGGTAAAGTAAGTGCTTTGCAGTTAGTAGAAAATGTGTGTTGGAAATGATGTTAGGAGCAACAAAATAAAAGTTTTTCCTTGCATATAAAATAATTTGCTTGTTGTTGTGAAAATGTGTGAAATTGAAATTACTTTCAAGTCTCCAAAGTGCCTTTTGCCATCTACTGTTACTAGAAAACTCACGAAACGGAAGTCCACAAAGACAAAAGCGTACAAAGTTTATGGCCATAAAGAAAAGTTGGCAATCAATTTAAAGGCAAAAAAAGGGTTCACATTATTTCATTAACAACAGCAAAAATAACAACAACAACAACAACATTATTATCTTTCCCATCATCAAAAAACATCATTATCATCGTCCAGTCACTTGTTCACGTGGGAAACAAAATATGCTGGCACGTGATTATGACCCACACGTTTTCGCATTTTTTTCCCCAAAAAAAAAAAAATTAATAATATACTGCACACAGGGATGGACTAAGAGGTGATGGAGGGCGCCTCAAGTGGATATTAAATAACTTTACTCGTAATCATTAGAAAGTTTGAAAGTTTATGTGATCAAAGTTTAGTTATGAAATTGGAGTGTATCCATTTTTAGAATTATTATAAATGAAACTTCATTTAAAAGCAAATTAAACATTTTATTCAAGGAAGAAGACATTTAGCTGGTGTTTTTTTTTAAAGAATCATTATAAACATTAAAGATGTTAATAACAAAGAAAATTCCTACAATTTAGAAAAAATAAAACTTTTGGAATACTATTATTATACAGAATTTGATACTTTAAATATATAATTTTTATTCAAAAACAGTTTCAAAACTAAATTTTATGGTCGTTAATCGTAGTCTAGCGCCAATTATAAAATATTTTTCCCCTAAAGTATGCAATCCTTAATTAGATACAGTTCTATAAGAAGTTCTTTAATTTCATTCTTCACTAATGTATGAAATACGTCTAAGAATTGTGTAGCTAATGGGAATTAACTGCGTATTCAGCAAAGTAAAGAACGATTTTAAGACTTCCTTAAAGTAAATGATGCTTTGAAACGATTGGCATATCATCCTCTGTCATCTTATAACTAGATATTGCATGAAACAAATCGCAAAAGATAATTCAACCGTCTATTATATGAATCGACCCTGAATACATACATGTGCATAAGTATCTAGCATTTATATGATATATATCATTCGATATATAAGTTCGATTCGATAAAAGTGCCTGCATTAAATGCTCATTAGTTGGCTTGTTAGTTATTGCTATTGTTTTTGTTGTTCTTATTGTAGTAGTTGCTGATGTTTGCCTCCACTCAAATCCAAATCTAAAGCAAATTATCAGTCAGCGCCTCGTTTGCGTCGTCATCTAATCAGCGCGCAGCAAACAACACAAAGAGCAAAAAAGAAAAAAATACATTACGGAGGAAGGAAACAGACTATAAGATACTCTGCAGTAGGAAGATGAAGTAGATTAGTCGAAAATGCCAGCAGTTGATCAATGGTTGCTCTTCTACTAAATCTCCCTCTTTTAAACATCTGCAGCGCCATCTATCGGACAACTTTCTTTAGAAAATCATTAAGACCAATACTGGTTATTATTATATATATCATGCTACTAATCATTCTAGGCACATCTTTAAAGTCATTTATTAAGTCTAAAACAAAGATTAAACTTAAACTAGTCTTTAAGATTTATTACCAAAATTAATAAATCCTAATCAATAAATAAAAATATCTCAAAATCCCCCTTTCCATATTTGTATATACCCCTTCATCTGATCAATATAGGGTATATAAAAAAATATAAGAAGAGCAGAAAAAACTGACATGAATGAAATTTACTGGTATGGGGAGAAGAAAAAGTTTGAATGTTTTTATGCCACGCCCACGGCTACTGTTCCATCCCCCCTCTCTTTATCCTATCATTTCGACTTCCCTCCCTACCCTACCGCTAAGCTTCTCCATTCCACTGATTTGCGTGCACGGAAAGCGTTTAGTTAGTTGGCTTTTTGGGTTCTATGTCACTTTTTTTTCCCCGTTGTTGCTTCATTTTTTTCCTCTGCTTTTTTTGTACGTTTTTCATTTGTGTTTTCCTTTTTCCATGTTATTTTTGGCATTTTGTTTGCTTTGGCGTTGCGGCTTATCACATAATTTGAATAAAGTAGCTGCAATCTTGTGTCAGTTTATCGCAAATTAGACTACAACAACAGACAGATAAAACACAAACAACAACAAATTGGCCTGCGGAGTAAAAGAGGAAGAGAGAGAGAGAGAGAGAGAGGGAAACGAAAATCAAAGTAACATAGCGTAATTGTGCAAGATAGGAAAATTCACTACAAATTCGTATTAAAGTCTAAATAAAGCATACGCCTTGTGACACAGAAATGCATTAAAATGACATAAGATTAAATCAAATTATGCACATGCATGAAAACGAAATGAAATTAAGAAATTATAAATATATATATGTATACCCTTTCTCAGAAAAAAACAAACAAATATTTACGATGTGATGAATTTTCTATACCCTGTATTTACTTACATAGAAATTGTTTTTTTACACTACAAACAGCAAATTAACAATAAAGATTTGTTACCTTTTATACGGGTACATTGACCCAAAGGTCAACTTTTAATAGGTTTCAGATTGCAACAGTTATTTTCAATCTATCCATCTTTTCTAATGTTATCTAAATAAGTTTTAGTTACACTCAAATAGAATATAAATAAATATAATAAAATTTAAAATGAAAACTGAATTTCTCTTTTTTAAACCTGCTTGTGAAGTCACTGTTTGATTTTCCCAATTCTAAATTAAATTAAAGTTTCTAGAGAATATTATAAACTAATATATTGTACTGTATCTGGTAATATCATAAATCTGTTTCTTTTAAGAGTTTGTATGAAAAAGATCTAAAAATGATATATGTAATAGAAGTTCATACCTAGACCTTAATAGTAAATAAATATTTTACCTAAATACTTTTTGCATTACATGCTGCTCAGTAAAATGTTATTATCCTTTTGAGAGGGTATATTAATATTGTTGACGTAAAGTGTGCTAAAGGTTGCCGTAGCATAATTGAATCATTCGCAAAATTGCCAGCTGTCTCGTCTGCTTCATCCAGTGCCATTGCCAGTGGCAGAGCCAGAGCCAGTGCCTCCTCTTCCTCCACAGTTCTGATACTCTGATGCTGATGGTTCCGATTGCCGCTGGAGTAAATTGCCCGACACTTTTAATTATGCAAAATGTCTAACTAGGCGTTTGATGAATTGCTTTTGTGATAGGTGAGTGCTTAGTTGTGGAAATGTGCTAGTCATTTCAGAAAAAGACAAATTGAAGGAAGACCGCTGAACTTGTATTGGAAAAACTCATTAAGAAAATGCCTAAAAGATAATTCGCCAAGCGTTCATAAAGCTGTCAAAGTATCATTGAGGAGTAAAGGAATATTTTAGGAACTTTTTAAATACGAAATGTTGTCGATTATAGACATATGTTGGTGTTTAACCTTTAATCAACTTTATTTAAAAAAAGACTATTAAGTATCTTTGTATAGAAATCTTTTATAATTGATTTAAATCTTCATATTGCCATCTAAATGTAAATTTAATTCACTTATGGTTAAAATTGATTTATTGATTAATAACTAACAAACTTCTTTGGAATCTATAGGCCATTTGTAGTGTATTTTATTGAAAATTCGTCGAAAATGTGTTAAACACACATAATAAAAATATTCGGCGAAAACAAATAACACTAAATAAAATTTTGTTTAATTGGAAAGGCAAAATGAAATTTTTATAGTCTTTTATGTTTGGTTTTTTTTGTTTCTTTGGCTTTTTAATGAAAATTTGCCAAAAAGTAAACGGGGCAAGGGTTGAGGGGAGAAAGTGTTCCCTTTTCGTTCATGAAGAACTTTTTTTTTATTTCTCTTAACATTTGTTTGTCAACGGGGGACTTCCGAATTGGGCCATTCAGACTTAAGTATCGGTAATAACATTTTATATACTTGCACCTCTTCAATTTTCTTCTTTTTTTTCGCTTTCTCTTTTTGACACATTAATTTATCTTATTCTTTATTGAAGACTGGTGGAAATTCCAAGCATATTTCTACCCTAACTGAAAGGTTATGTCAATTTGGGGAACACATAGTTACATATATGCTTGTATATGTCAGCATGATCAGCATGACAAGCTAAATTGATATAGGTATAAACAAGAATCTGTTTAGAGAATCGTCTGAACAGATTTTGATATATATTTAATTGCTACCATAAGACTGATTTATTGCACAAAAAAAAGAAAACAAATAATTTAATTCAAAGATTTGTTGTTTCCATTTGGATAATAATAAAACTGATTTGAACAAAAGTTTTAGAAAATCGTTTTGGTATAATAAGAAATAAACAAATGAATTTTAAGTTTGGAAACAATACTATATATACATATATTTTATTATAACGTAAAAAGCCATTACGTTAATTTTATGTTTCTTTAATAAACTACAGAAAACGTTTGGAAATTTTTCAATATATTTTTGGAAATTGTTGGAATTTGTATAGTCATTTAATATAGCACGTTCTTTGATCTCACAATCTGTGTAAAAAATATTACATTTGCTTTCTAAATATATTTAACTAATTTCCATAAATTTTGAGCTTTAAACACTTTTCAGAAATATTATTTAAATCGAACCGACTCGGTTCCTCAGTTAGGGTATAAAATCTGCGACACAGTTGAAGTTGACCCGGACCCTCTCATCTTTTTCTTTTTATTGTATTTTTGACATTATTTATTAACATTTTCCCATATTTATTTTCCCATTTTCATTTTTGTTATGCCATTATTATTACTCGTTGCTTTTCCATTTCTCGATGTTGCCTCAGGTTTAAATGTTTGTTTATTTATTGTTGCTTCAGGCTCTTTTTTTTGGCTTATGATATTGCAGTTGTACCAATGTCGGATATATATAGAAGTCTATATTAACATATTTCCACTTGTCTTTCTTTTTGTGTGCACTTGTTCGTTGACAGCTTTTTTTGTCTTACCTGGTTTTCCTCTTGGATTGTTGCTTTTTTGTTATTACTTCAATAAATGTTGCAGCATATTTTTTGTTGCGCAGTTGTGGAAAACTCTTTGTTTTTCCTTTTGTCTCGCTTCTACTTTTTGTTTACATTTGAATTTTAAGTGGTTTTCTTAATCATTTTGGTTGTTGTAGTTTCTTCAATAAAAAACTCGCGCACTGATTTTTTTGTTTGTTTCCTTTTTTTTGTGTTTTTTTTTTGTTTCTTGATTTACTATAAAAATATATTTTTGTGTATATTTTTTAAGTTGAACAAATAAATTTTCTTTCGATTTGTTTGTTAACTTTCTGCTAATATTGAAAATATATTTTGCTCCGTGTGTTTTTACTCCTTCCAAACGCCGGCACTTCCACTGTAAAACTGAATCCATTTTTTTTTAAAACTCATTTGGTACTGTTAAGATTTGTTGGTTCTGTTAACAGTGAAATCGGACAGTGGATCTTAAACTGTTTAACATTTGGCTTCCACATTCCTCTCTTTCTCTTTGTGGATACTAAGAGATGTTGCCTCTGTTATCAGCTAATGACGTCACACAAATTCTCATTTGTTAAATTGCACGTGTTAAATATTTTCACTTCATCTGTGTGCGTGTATGCGCGTGTGTGTGTGTGTATATGTGTGGTCTGTGTGTGATTACGTGTCTGCGTGTGTGGGTGTGTGCGACTTGTGGCCATAAATTAGCAGGCAACCTTTTGCGCTTTTCCCATCCTTGTTCAGGGATTTTAGTACCCTTTGTTTTTATGGCATTAAAAGGGTATATTTAGGCCATCAAATTGTATGTAACAGGCAAGGATCAACATAAACACGCAATTCCATATATGTAAAATGTACATACATATGTATGCAGGAGAGAGATATTCTTGATGAAGCCAAAACAACTGTAAACCGAAAGTCCTTGATACATAGATAGTTCCTACGAATTGATTAATGATAGCTTAAGTGTTCGTAGCCATAGTTTCCTTGTTGAAGTTGTCCTTGGAAGATTTCATAATATAAGTCCTAGAACGGTAGCTGTGGCCTTTTAAATCATTAGTTCTGTCAGTTTTTAGTTATGTGTTATATGTAGATTTAATTTTTTAGTTTCTAACTTCTTTTCGATATTAAATAGTTGCCTTTATTTAGGGTAACTTTAAATCGTCGCTTTAAGAAAACTTTCGGAATTGTTTTCTTTTGTTATTGTTGTTATTATTTTTGTTCTTGTTGTTGTTGGTTATTTACATATTTCCCTCAAGCCATAGCCAAAGAAAATGCTGGTTAGCTGGCTTGCTGGCTGCTTACTGATATTTTCTCCATTGCCAGCTTGGCCGCAAATGATTTTTCTTGGCTATTCTATTGTTGCCGTCTACTCATTGTTTTCCAGCTTTTCGTTTACATTTTACTTGCCCTGTTGATTTATCTCAAATGGCGCATAACTTTTGAACTCTCTCTCTCTCTCTTTTTCTTCGCCTTTCTGCTGTTTCATTCTTCTAACAACAAAAATTTAATATAAATAAATGTTTATAGGGAAAACTTTTGTCAGACTTATTGCAATTGCATAGCATACTTACAGGCAGCAGTCTACACTTAAATGTCCTTAAACATTTATGTATATGTATGTGCATATGTATGTAGGTTGGCAAATTCACCAATTACCATATGGTTAGATAACAAATTTTACAATGGCAATTTATGTTTGTTACATTAATTTTGAAATGGAATGCAATCAAATATTAAATGAATTTAGTTCGTTTTAATAAAACTTAATTGTTCATATTGCAATGCACCAAGTTTAGCAAGTCAATATTTTAACTAAAGTGCTTGGTAAACCTTTGTTTAATAAACCATTGTTACTCCCATAACTAAGGGATGTGCTATGCTAGGATTTATCCAAGTTTTAGCGGGTCGCAGAAAAAAAGACTTTCAGTTGGATAACTTCACAGAACACAAAAACTGACAGTCAAAGACAGTTAAATGAAAAGAAGAAAGTCTGCCAAGTTTATATTTCTATATATATATATATGTATATACATATATACATACATATACACCCTCTTCTATATTTTAAGAGTTCTAGGCTAACTTTTCATTGTTCAAAAGTCCTTTGCTTAAGGAGGCTGGTATGTTAGTTTTAGATGTTTATTAAACGATTTTAAATATAGTATAACCATTAATTGTAATTGTAGCTAGATCAAAATATTCTATCTATATTTAATAATTCTAATATCTTGTGTATCTGCATTTAAATAGAGTTTCATTAAGAGCTTAAACTTCCTTTGAGAATGGCAACCCAGGAAAAGGTAATTTTTAAGATAAGTCACTTTAGCATAAATTTTTATACATATATACCACAAGCAAAAACTGATTAATTATAAATAATTAACTCCTTATTCATATTCTTATTATTTTGATTATTAAGAATTCATTAATTGAGATGCATTCGCATTTGTAATATTATTCTCTGAGTGACAATAAATGCGTGATGCATACAATTAAGGACATATGGAGCATAAATAAAGCAGACTGCAGAAAGGATTCGCGAAATGTACTCACTCTACCACCCACACACACACACACATACATATAAAGCAAAACAAAAGGCTCAGTAGTAGGAATAATAAAGAAAACATGCGAAAAAACTGAAAGAAAGAAAATGAAAATAAAGGATTCGCGTCATAAATTTTGCGGCCATTTTTTCAGCGCTTTATAGCAGATTGCCACTTCAGCCAACTCACACACACACACACATACAGTTTTCCACACAGTGACACATACAGTTACGCATGCAAAAAGTCCAACGGCAGTTTATCGTTGCCTACTTTTAGGCAGCCCCCGTCATGCTGTGCCAAAAAAAAAAAAAAAAAGAATGATAAAGTGAAAAAAATTGTTCAACTCAACTTCTCTGCGTTTCCTGTCGCACATTGCCCCCAGAACCACAACTCCGCCCATACCATCAGCTTGGCTTTTCCTTTCGTTCGTTCGTTCGTTTCTTTTTTGCCCTATTTGGTATTCTATTTGCTTTTATTTTTAGCAGTAGCATAATTTTTTATTGATTGGATTTCAGTGAAAATCACTTCCGGCCATAAATTTGTTATGCATGCTGCTGCTGCTGTTGCCAGATGGAGAAAAACCAGAGTACTTAGAAAGGGGGTGGGTATGAAGAAAGTGTTTCGAGTAATAAGGAAAGGGGAAGAAAAAACCAACTCAACTTCAACTTTAACATGCAGACTTTTCGCATTTTATTTATATATTTTACATCAATGTCAAGCGTATTTCAAATTGTCATACCATCTCATCAGAGGGTTAGGGGGCAGAGGGCGGCGCAGTATGTATGATGATTTGAGGGGCATTTTTGTTTGTTTGGCTTTCGTTATGGCCTGACACTAATGGCCATAGGGAAATGTGAAAATGGTCCATGAGTATTGACAAAGAAAATTCGCACAATGTTTGCATTACATTACATGGGTCTCTCCCCTCTACCCACTTACTATACCTCCCCCGCTCTTTATTCCTCTGTCTATGTTTCTTTGTCTGTCTGCTCTGTCTTACTGTGAGGCTATGTTTGTGTGAGCCTTTGGGCCACAATAAATTACTGCAAATTTGTCAAAAATATCCTTGTTTTCATTCCCATTCTCATATTATTTTTTCTTTTCATATATATATATTTTCTTTTTTGTTGTTGTTTTCCCATGTAATTCAATATTTTAATCAAAGCTTTTGGAGGTTAATGCCCTCGGACTGCTCCTTGATAATGTTGCCCCATTATCCCGGCTGGATATCTGGACTTTAATATCAATATTTACATTGCCATACGACACAAATGCCATGGCATAGGCGTAAATCCTGTCAAATGAAGCAACCAAGTCACATCATAACAACAGCTGCTACTCCTGCTCCTTGAGATATGCTCTAATTTATTTTTCCTTTTGCTAAAATTTGCTCTATTTCTAAGAGAGTCATGACGTCACTAGACACAGAAACAAGAGAGTGTTTGAGTGCTCATTTTGTCCAATGTGCATGTGGTGGCCATTTGCAAAGCGCCTGCGCCAGGACTTTCTTTTTTGGTTTTTGCAACTTCCGGCTAGCGCAGCGACCATATGACATCATTGAAAACAAACGTCGAGCTTTGGTAATGAAATTATGCGTTTTCTTTTTATCCTTCTCACTTTTGTGTATGCGTGTGTGTGTGTGTGTGTGTGAGTGTTTGTCCAGTCGGTGTGAATAGTTTTTGGCTTCTGGCGCCGTGGCATGCTGACGTCACTTCTCGCCCTGTGCACTCGAATGTAAAATTGCCAAATAAATAGGATTTTCTATTTAACGTTTTCTTTTCTCTTTCTCTTCTATTTTCTGTGTTGCAGGCTTTTTGGGCTCGGCGCAACACTACAACAAAAAAATATATTAAAAAAAGGAAGCCATGCGCATAGCCGGCTCACAAGATGACATAAGCGAAATAGGGTCAGCTGGTAAGGTGAGACGACCTAAGGTACTGTGGAGGGAGGGGCAGGGTGAGTTTGGCTGCAAGGCAACACCACCTCAAGGTCATTGCCAGACAATGACACCTTTTTTATTTCTTTATTTTGCCTTCTGGCTAATTAAATCAAGAGTGAAATAATATGCTCTCATTTAATCACTTTAAATTAATCAAAATTCAACATTAAAATCTAAAGGACAAAAGTTTATTTCTAATGTGAACGACTATATATACCCTTTGAACTATGGGAAATATATACAGTTATTGCAGGTATTAACTTTGTATAATCTTTAATTACCGAACCTTAAAATTTCCAAAACTTAGGGCTAAAGTTTCAAAGTGAAGTCCTTCCTAATTTTTGTAGAATTAAAAGATTATATTGTATAGGCAACTGAACATGCTTACATCTATTATAAACCCAATCAATTCTGTAGAATATTCTCATTGTTCATATACGAATAAATATAATATTTTGATTTATACAAATATATTCCCTTGAAACAAATTTCGAATATATTCAGGCAGATATCTAATATATATCTTAAATTATATAAAAAGAAAAATCTTGCACGCTCCATGGCAAAATCCTACACGAATATTCCCCTTTTTTAGAGGGTATTGAAAAAAAAAGGAATACAAAATATTCAATTCACCATCATAATGTTGCCCCATTTCCTTTTTCAGTTACGGGCTATTACATTGGATGTTTTTATGCATTTTCCCCCTGCCTTTGCCACCGTTTATACCTGGCAGCTATAATTAAGTGACGTCAATGTTGCCACAATGCTATTGCTGCTGGTGGGGTAGACCATTTTTTATGGCCACGTCTGTGGGTGTGTGAGGTAATTTAGCGAAACAACGCGCCATTCATTTATTTAAAGCATACTTTGGGGATGCACTTTGAAATAGCCACTCAAACGAAATTTTAACGATATGTGGGTGGTATGTCAAAGATAATGTAAAGGATTGACTTTTGAATACATGTATCGAATGCAGTCCAATTTAAGCACTAGAAGGAAAAATAAATTAGGGGAAAATTACCAAATAAGTAAACGGAAATCATTATAATGTCATGTAGACAATCTGAAGCAAAATAGGTAGAAATATCGAAAATACAAATTAATTGTAAATGGTTGTTATTCAATATTTTATTGGTTTTTTGATTTCGATTGTCGTTATGGCAATATTTGTATAAAAATGCCAGGTCAAATAGTTGAAATTATATAAAACTAAACTGTGTAAACGTAAATTAGAAGTCTTGATTTGTTGATACCAGAAATGTTCTGGATAATAGGAAATAAAACATTAAAAAGGATTACTAAAGAATAATATACTATACAAGTTGGTTAACCTGTTCTAATCTACCTCTAACTTTTCTAAACTAATTGAGCAACTAAATTATATTAAGTTTATGAATTATTAAAAAAAAAATCAAAGAGGTCCTGAGTTCTCTAGAAGAGACAGTCTTCAAAATAATTATAATTCTTCTGTTGTTCATTCAACTTTAAGTATTTCTTTATTTAGTCGCTAAATAACTTATCCAATTTTCTAAAATATGAGCTGGTTTACTCATTTTAGAATTATAAACTATTTGACTGAGAACACAATATAAAAGATACGCAAATATTTAAACCAAATTTCAATTAAAGCATTCTGATTCATATTACAAAAAATGCAGATATTAAATATTGGCACTGATTTGTCATAGATAAAACTCACAAAATCGCGATAAACGTAACTAAAAATTAGCTTTCAGTTTAACGGTTGCAAATAGTTGATATAAATCACGTATTGATAAGAATTTTCAATTAAATGAGATAAATAATAAATATTTAAAATGCAAACATTTGTAAATAAACGATATTAATATTTGATTAGGGATTATATTATATTACAGGTGAGCAATCTTCTAATATTGATTTGAGTGTCTTTTGAGTGTTTCCCTTTCTTTCGAGAAAAAAAACCATTTCAGTTGTTAAAACAGCTGATTAAATACGAAACTACGCCCAAAAGGCTGCTGCAGTTACCAGAGAAGAAAACCAGCTGCGTCTTCAATTGCAGACTTTTTATGTATGGTGATCCAACGTCTCTGGGCTAGCTGATGGCGGTGGCCAGTGTCTGGTTTTTGCAACGACACTTGACGCTCTCTCAGTTTCTTCCAAACAGTCGTTCGATCCGGTTGTCGATCTGTCTGTCGGGTATTCGGTTGCTATACGGTAAATGCGCGCAGATTCCGTCGACTTGAGACACGAACATCGAAGTAAAAACGCATTAAGTGCAAGTTGCTGTTGCACTCTGATCGGTTGCTGCTCAGCGTGTTGCAGCGGCAAACCAACAAGGTGCAACAAAAAAAAAAAAAAATACAAAAATATTTGTTTTATAAAACCGACAAAAAAAAAACCAAAATTAATAAAAACCCAAAAAGATCTTTCTGACACAATTTCGCGCTCTTTATGCATTAACCAAACTGCAAAACTGTGAACAAAAAGCAAGGTGCAAGCCGCATGGCAAAAATAAAGAAGAAGATAAAAGCAAACCAAGACATAGAGAAGAAGAGATAGGGAGGAGAGTGAAGAGTGGAGCCGACTGGGGAATGAGAAATTGGAAATAAACAAAAAGAAATTGCATAATTTTTGGTTTTTTTTAGCGTGCGCTTTGCTCATCTTCGTTTTGTTTTAAACTTTGCTGCTGCTGCTGCTGCTGCCTATGCAATATTTAAGCGGCTCTTTTTTTCTGTATATATATTTTTGAAAAAAACAAAAAAAAACTATAAAATTAAACAAAAACTTGGGGCTAAAAGCCCACGGCTATAAGCACACACATTTACAAATACATACATATATGTATATACATATTTGTATATATTTATCCATTTATACAATTTTAATCAATTTTTGTTTTATTTTTGTCGTTGACCATTTGACTTTTGAACAAGTTGTCGCCGTTTGCATTCAAGTTTTGTTTGTCAATTAAAAAATTATAAATGCAATTGTTTATTGTGAGCATTTTTTTCACATTTTTTTTTTCTGTTTGTATTTTGGGTTTTTCATCTCTCTATCTCCTCTTTCAGTCTTCTATGCGTTCAACTCTATTTTCAATTTTTAATTCCACGCACACACAGACAACTGCAACTTAAATAAGAAATAATTAAACAAAAAGCCGAGGTAAGTTTCGCTTAGTTTCAAAACAAATGCAATTAACATGAAACCAAATTATATAAACAAATTACAATTAAACAAATTAGTTTGGCATTAAAACAGTTTCAGTTACATATACAGATACAGAGACAGAGATACTAATGCTGAGAATGTCTATAAATTTAGATAAGCATTCGCTTTGCTTTGCCTTTTTATGGCTAAAATAGAACCAACGTTTGTTGTCCTGGTTTCTCTGGATTTTTGATTGCCGCTTTTGTGGCTTCTGGCCACAAAAAAAGTCATAAAAAAAATTTGCTTATCGGTGGCACTTTTAATTGCTAAAATATTTCAACAAAAATTTCATTTGTTAAATACAAATTGAAATTGCTTAATGATTAAATAAATGACAGACTAAGCAACTGGCATAGATTAAAGCAGACAGAGAGGGTTGCATGAAAAGTTAACATAAATGGAAATATATTACATAATTAGAAATGATATAAACTAATATATAGATAGTATACTAAATAGGCAATGACAATGCACATTTGAAGGTCAGGGAAATTTATATATTTATTATTTATATTTATATAATATATATTATTTTTACATAGTCAACCATAATATATATATATATATCAACAAATATATATATATATATATATATAATTTCTACATACTCAAGAATTCTTCAAACTGAAATTATTTAAATTAATCTTTTATAGTAAAAGCAATAACTCCTCAAACTAACCTCGTTCATACAATTTGCCTGTTCATTTGTATACCGTCGATGAGTCAAAATCGTTAATTTGATTATATAATTTGTCCAAAAACCACGCCACGCATTAAGATTCTTCCTCCATGCTATGCAAATTGACTTTGTCAAGTGAAAATACTCGTAATTCATCAACTCAATGCCTTTTCGGTAAGAAGCTTATAAATAATCAATAATACCATTCCTCAATCGATAACTTTATAGCCATATTTGTTGCATTTCATTCGAATAGAACACGGCCCCTATTTTGTTTGCATTAATTGTCAAAATATTTAACATAATCAAAAGCCCATAACAAGTTGCTCTTGGCCAAATCTTTCAGTTGCCAAAAAACCAGTTGAAAAAAACAAAACCTAAAATTAAGCAACAAAATTTATACAATTCATATAACTGTAGAAATTTGTTTGTATCCTATACAAATTTCTGTTTAAATATCTGGTACAAATATATTTCAAATTAATTACACAGCAATTCGTTTAACTTTGTTGCTTAACTGCAAAATTTAAAACACTTTTTCTATATAGAAGTGGTTCTATACACATATATAAATCAGTTTCAGATGACATTAGATCTATTTATGTTAATACCCTAAACATTTCCTTTCATATATACATAATAAAAATCAACTACAAAGCTAATTGAAAATAAATTTAATTGGATTTCAACAAAAATGTTCTCGAATTTTTCCCAAAATATATTTAGAAACTACAAAAAGATTTAGATACATCTGTACATTTTTTTTATATAACTGCTATATACAAACATTTAAATGAAAATTTTGCATCTTATATGGTTCAAAAGTTTGCTTAGTCAATTGGTTAGGGTACTTAAAATTCGTCATTCATAAGTCGTTTCCTGAAATTGTTTTTCTTTGTAATTTCAGTTGTTTGTTTTTATTCCAACATTTGTAGACGATTATTAATAGACATTGCCTTCTTCTTCTTTCTTTCTTTGTGTTGTCTATCTATGCAATATGTTTTTTAGTGGGCGGAGAGGCGAGGGTGTGATTGCAACATCTCCAACACTTCCAACACTTGTTAAACGAATAAATGAATTAATCAAAACCATTATAAGAGATGAAACATATGATATCTGGCCAAAACTAAATACATACATATAACAAAACAACAAACACTCACACACATACGCAATTCAAATGCTAGAAATTGTAAAATATATTGTTTAAATTTCACACTTCTTACGCCATAATCGCATCTCTAACAATAACAATTACTAAAAATGGTTAAACTAAAAAGCGAAAAAAAACCAAGCGAATGGCTTATTGTGGGAGTTGTCGTTTGACTCTCTGTCAATGTGAAATTAATGAGGCAACTAAAAATTCGAAAACAAAAAACATGAAACCAAAATAATTAATGAATGAATGCGGTCATTGGTAACATATGTTTTCAAATGTCTACAGAAATATCTATCATATATGTATACAAACATATATGCTTATCGATATCCAATATGCCCCCAAAGACTCTAATTTGTTCCATATGGAAAAACAAATAAAACAATTTATTTATGTGGTTTTCACAGTTCATTGCACAAAATGCAACAAGAACAGAAAAAAAAATAAAGAATGAGATGAAATAATCCATCTTCTGTTGCATTTCGTATACCCTACAGATTCTATATTACATATACACTCATCATTCTCTTTGTAATAGATTATTAACTTATATAGATATAATTATTTTTATGAAATTTACATTTATATAAATCAAATTTATTGACTGTCAATTTCAAAGACATCAAATGCTTACTTTAAATCAAAAATCCAATATGAATAGCAAATTGCAAACAAAAAGCAATATACCCATATTCTACTAGGGTATAACTAGTGTTAATTGCGGTGAATCAATAAAAGAGCAAAAAATATGGATATATATCTACATCTAAACACATATAAATATATTTGACTGCATTTTGCATACACGAAAACAAACAATGGCCAATAGAATAACTCACGATGGAATATTTCTAAAAAAAATTTAAAAGCATGAAATATGATTTAACAATTCGCATGGCTATGGAATTCGCAGCGCTCCAATAAGTGAAAGGTTCGTCGAACCGGAATTAGCTAAAACAAATATAAATAAAATAAGACAAAAAATACACAACTTAACAACTAACCAAACTTGAACACAAAACCCCCAAAAATAGTCAGTCAACTGATAAGCCCGAGAATCCAAGCACAAAAAAAAAACACGTTTCTAGATTCAAAAAAAAGAGAGAGAGAGAATGATATTAAACAAATATTTAAAATAAATTTAAATGGTTAAATAAACTGAGATACATATAAACTTATATATATGTATATATGTATCTGGCAGATATGTTAAAAGAATGCCAAACTAGTTGAAGTTTATTTTATGATATTTTTAAAGCTTTCGAGAACGTGACAAATTATTCGAATATAAATTATGCATATACATATAATATATTTAAGAGTTTTTATATAGTATCTATATCGAGATTGCACAAGTCTATGTAGATTTTATCTTAAATTAAGCAATTGGAATTCGAAAGAACAATGATAAATTATTGATGTTGTTTGAAGCGTGTCAACTAATTAAACACAATAAAAAATAAAGTCAAAATTGACAAAGTCCATTAAGTGGAAGTTGCTATACTCTTTCTCATGTATATTTCAATTGGCAACAAAATGAATCGTTTTGTTTATACATTTTTTATAAATAAATGTAGCTAAAGTGATTTTTTCCAGCAAATTTTTTTGAGATTGATAATATAACTTTTTAATTCTTTATAAATAAATGTCAATCAATCAATTCGTTAAGATTCGTTGAGCCATTAAATTTGCCAATATATTATCGGTTATAAGGAAAAACTCAATAAAGTTCTTTAACAAAGTTATTTCTAAAATTTAAAAATGCAAAATATAAAACCTTGGAATATAAAGCTTCAATTCTTTATATATCAACGATGCTAAGGAATATCTCTTACATCTTATATCGATACATAGATTCTATATAGAACTTATCCCATATAGGGTATATAAAGAACGGGCAGTGTATATTAAACACGCTAACAAAAGTCAATTGAAAACAAGTTTCAAACAAACAAACAAAAATCCTCAATCAGTATTAGCATTTGAATATTCCAGTTCGAAGTACAGACGCACGAAAAGATCAGCAAAAAATAAGAAAGAAAAAAAAACTGAAAGGTATTTAATACTAATTCATATTAATGGTCGAGCAGACAAATTAAATTACCATTTTTCAAGTTCAGGGCATCCGGTGACATCGATAAATCAACTTTCAATTGATTTAAATTGTTTTAATTGTTATCGATTCAAGAGGGAGAGAGACGTAATATTGGCCCCATATACATACTATAATACCCCAGATACCCATTGACTGAGGCCACATAAACGAGACTTGAACCCAAAATGAAGCTAATTTTCATCATAATGAAAGAGTTGAAATTGAGTGACTGGCTTGACACTGGCCATTAGCATAAAAAGCGCAATAATAGATATATATAGGAGCCAAGTTACTATGCATAAACAAGTTAACCAGTTTAATGCTACTATAAACTCGATGACAGATCCGAACAATGGGAACAACATTTACTGTAAATTGCATAGTATTTTTCAATCAAAACCAAAATTGAACAAATGCTGCACTAATTGACCTGTAGGTCCCAAAAACAAATATAAAAATAAAAGAAAAAAAAATGGAAATTAATTGAAATTGAACTGGTTTTTCCGCTATCAGTGCAACAATAGGTATATATATATATATATAAACATACATAAATATCAGTAACTAAATATATTTAACTGTTGCAACAAATACAAACACAAAAGTGGCATTTAATTGGCCACAGTTTGACCCAAAAACGCGGATGTCCGGCCGGCATAAAGGTAAAAAGTAGCCGTTGGTTCAGGTTAGGGCGAGGCGCCCCCAATTCAATTTTTTTTCGTCACTTTGCTTCATTTCTCAATTTTCAAGTTCAGGCCATAAATATAAATTACACCTGTTGCCACTTAACTAAAGTGAACTTCCAATTATGACACACAATTCGGCTTATTATTGGTTGCTCTTAGCCCAAATGAAATGTCAAATGCGATGCCATCAGTCTTGGCTACTGATTGATATTGACCTTGTTATCTGTCTAGATGTGTCTGGCCAAAATATTATTATGCATATATATTGTACACGGAGCAGACAACTAAAAACTACACTTCGAAAAAATTGAAAGACGAAACCCAACAAAATGCCAATTAGATTTTAAAAATCGGAAACAAGTTTTTAATATTGATTTAAATATGAATAATGTTTCAAATTAATATGTTTTTACAAAAATGTTAACATCTTTTACCATAACTTCTCAAAGTCTGAGCTTTAAAGAACTAAAAAGAATCTAATCTCTTTTTGATTCGACTATAACATATAATTAAAAAGTTCCCTAAAACTTTCCAACTTTTGGGGTTCAACTTTATTTAAAGAAACAAGACTCAATTTTTCTTACATTTTCAATTTGCAATTTTTATATAGTTTTGTATATAATATAAATAAATTTGAAATATAATTGCAAGCTTACTTTGATCGTTATTTTTGTTTGCTTTTTTTTTCATCACGAAATTAGTTTCGACTACCTTAAAAAAATATGAAAAATATTAAATCAAATATGGAAAACATTTAGAATAAAATTAAACTTCTTGTTAAATAATGTTCTTCATACATATGTATGTATATACCCAATTTCAGAAGTTGTTTTAATGATAAGAAAACACGACTTCTTGAATAATTATCCTTATTTTAGAGCTCCAGTTACCTTAAACCTTCAACTAATAAACTACGTACAATTTGCATGATGATTTCTTAAGAATAATTTTTATTACGAACTGAAGTAGTAATTTATATTCAAAACATTTTCTCCAACTTTTTAGTAGTTTCCCATGGAATTATCAATTCTTTTCAACTATAGATTTTTCTTTATTTTCCCACAGTGTACTTCGCCTTGATTCTGCTAAGTTTTTATAGCCGAATCTTCTCAGTTCGGTGGCATTCATTTGACTATTCTTTTTTCTAATTTACAATGTCAAGTGATGTAAAGGGCTGGTCTAAGGGGGAAACTTTCAAGTTCATATTCCGTTTACGAGTTACGAAAATAATAAGAAGAAGCAGCATGAAGACGCAACAACACAAAAAAAAAAAAACAATAAAGAAAAATATACAATTTAAACACTTGAAAAGTGTTTTTATATTACTTTTTTTTTTCTTTTTGGTAAAAATTAAGCCACAATGTACTAAAGTGGATGGAGATGAGATGTGTTTATATACAGATATAGCCTGACATCGTTTGCTCATTTACCAGCTTAACTGCATCGTACCCTTCCTCCTCCTTCTTCTCCTCACCCTTCTTTGTGTCTAACAATTGCAATGTTACTGTATCTGGGCTCAAGCCAAGTGTACTTGCCACTTGTCGACTGTGGCAAACACTCATATATATGCACAATGCACATATGTATGTATGTATGTATATCTGGGATGTGTTGCTTGATGTAGATCCAAGAGAGATACAAATACCGCAAAGTCGGTCCCTCAAACATTTCAATGGCAGCTTAAGCCACAGCAACACAAATACATAGAGACAACAACAACAACAACAATAAAAGAAAAAGAAAAGCAATTGCACTAAATGCAACTGGCAAGTTCTTTATTTCGACAGTTTTCCTAACATTTTTTGAAAAACATTTTTCACTGAGTTTAGTTGTTAAGCTGCAATTGCTTTTTTGCATGAAAAGTAAAAGAAAAAACGAAAATAAATTTGTTTTCTATAAACATGAAAACTTGTTTTGCAATGTGGCAAAATCCTCCTCCTTCTCTTCCAGCTTTTGTCCCGCCCATCTTTTCTCCTCCTTTCTACTTCTTCTGATTCGCGTATTATTCAAAAAAACATTTCCAAAGAGATTAAACAACAACAGAGAAAGAGAGGGATATGTGGGGGGTAAAAGAGAGCGAAAGTTGTGAAATTGCAATATATGAAAAATAAACAAAAATGAGTAAGGAAAAATTATGTACGTTTAGCAAGTAAGATCGGATCAACGACCTGACAATGCTCTATATTACAGATTAAAATTCTATAAGAAGGCCTTAAGAACTCTCCTATGAAAGACTTAAGTAATTATTATTTCCAGAGCGCCAGTGAAATAGATTCCATTCTAGTAAAGATTTCTCAAAAACTACCTTTAGGTATAGTTTTAAATTTTGTAAAAATAATTTTATACATATGTATGTATGTATACATATATAGCAGATCCATTACAGATGTTATAAAAATGAAGACAACGTATCCTTAAAAATATGTATGCAATTAAAAACCTTTCTTTGAAGAACAATTTCTTTACTTATTGCTAACATTTAATGATGTTCAGAAATAACTTTACATCAGTTATTTACTTTACTTTGCTAGAATTCAATATACTTCCATTACTTGCTTCTGCCATTTTATTAAAATAATACAAATTTTAATATACCCCATAAACCAATGATTATAGAGTAAAGAAAATAAAAACAAATTAAAACACAGACAATAAGGAGACAAGGCAAAGGGGAAGCGGAATAATGGAGGTAGATTCATAGTTGCTATACTTCAGTCAGTGGGTAAGTCGAGTGTTTGCCGCTTCACTGATCCGCTTGGGTGGGATTAACTTTAACTTGACTGTGAATTGAAGTTCCTCTTGATATGCATGCATAATTAGTTGCTACAGTTCGGTCTCTGTTTTATTTTTTCTTTTTGATTTTCTTGCAATTATTTTTACTACCAAGACACAGTCAATGTCTACATCCCCTGTCTCTCTCTATCATAGTATTATCTTCTCTTTCTGTGGAGTCCAAGCATTCTATTTTGGGTAACGTCTTCTGCTTTTTTTTTTTTTTTTTGCTTTTTGTAGAGAGCGTTTCATATTGATGGTCATCGAGCGCGTTCGTTTTGGTTGGCGTACAAGGTTAATTTAAGCCAAACAGAAAACTGAAAACTGAAATTCCATTTTGCTTATTACAAAATATGAGAATCGGTGGATTGTTCAGACGGAACTGCTTTAACATCTTTTGAGTGTTTTAAACTCAAGTCAAAAATCAAGTCAAGGACATCCAAGGTACACAGAGCTTTACATAAATTTTTCTGTCGTCGTTCTAATGCTAAAAGTCTTTGTTAATGCATTTGCATAATCTCCATTCCATTCTCACTCTCTCTTTCTATAGTATTTTATCTCTCTTTCATTCCTATGGTGGTTTTGTTGGTGTTTGTGGAACACCAGCTGAACATTATTATTATGTCTTTGAACATATTTTAACATTTATTTACAACTTACACTTAATTATGTTCATTTAATTTTATGACTCATTTTGTGGTATTGGCGTGTGGGTTTCCATTTTAAGAGTATTTCAAATTTTTTGTTAACGCATATACATACATATAATAATCTGTAGGTATATATTACTAATTTAGGTGGTTATTAAGTGATTGTCTAAGGCGGCTCTGGTTATTAGCCAATTCGGTAGTATATATTAGTCAGAAATATAAGCATATAAAAGCAAAGATCAATCAACTTTTTATATTTTTGTATGAGGAAGCCACTACAAATTTAAAGAAGATATTAAATATCATTTATAAGATTTTAAACAATAAATACCTTATATAAGATAAAAGATATGAAATATAAAATAATTTTTATAGGCTAATTTTAGTCAAAAACAGGTAATTTAGCTAATACATCAAAATTTGGATATTCGTTTTTATATTTCGAATTATTGAAATGATATTTTGATATGTATAAATTAAATGTCATACATATAGGATATGGATTATAAATAATGAATGCCTTATATAATATTTGATATATGAATTAGAAGGAATTTATATAGACTCATATTTGTCAAGAACAGGTATTTGCTTATAAATAAATGATTATATTTGGAATTAAGAATTGTATAAATTCTTTAATTTATGGTTGCAATAAAGCATCGATAAACATTTTTGAATTCATATATGAGTATTGCAATATATCCTTAATATCCTTAAAGACAAAGCCAAAGAGCTAACTAATTTTAGGAATTAATGTGATTAATGTCAATGATTCAAATATTAAAAAAGGTTCTATGGAACCAGTTATACGAAGTTCCCTCTGTACAGTTGACTTTAGAACAACATTCTAGTTGGCTGTGTAAATTATGGTCCCTTCTTTTCCCTTTAACATACATATAATATATGTGACTAGATTTCTCGTTTGACTTTCTAATCGATTCTCAATTAGTTCTTTACAAAAGATGGGGCAAAAAAATGAATGAAATGAGGTGGGGGGTAGGGTAAAAACTAGCCTAATGCATTTGCAATTAGCATTAACCCACTGCGTTTTTCCAAGTAAACATAATGATATGGCATTACTTGAGTTCAGTGGACAATGTTCAGTCACAAATGCCTTAATTACTTGCCACCATCGCCAACTTGCCGCAATCCATGGTTGCAAAATGTCCCGGACTAGTTAATTGCCGTCTTGTGGCAGAAAGTTGCAGTTGCAATGGTGGTGGTGGTTGTTGTAGTTAAAGTCATTGTAGGTGCAACGAGGCGTTAACTCAACTCTAACTCATGCCCAATGCCGCGATTCCCTCTATCTCTCTGTAAAAGATGCAAAAGGTGTCAAGAGGCAACGCATCAACCGCAACTAACTAATTAAGAGTCACATACACACACAGACACACATAAATACATATATATACATATGTACAGAAAATGTGTCATGAATCTCTCAGTATGAAAAATATAAATTTACATAATCTTGAATATTTGACCTTTTCCTTATGACTGGGCCAAAGGGTCACCCAATTGCCTAATGGAAATGAAGTAAAAATATAAAATAATCAGAGAAAAGATTGAAAATCATTTACTAATAGATAAACTAATACTTTACCACAAGTTTTTTTAAAGCAGTGTGGGACTTTAATAAAAAACAAGTCTAAAAGTATTCAAACAAAATCTCAGAGTCAGGGTTTACTTTGTGTAAGAGGAATTTTCAATACCCTAGCAATTGCAATGATAATAAATATTGGTTCATATGAATTATATATAAAAGAACGAATCATATGATTTATACATATATAAACAATCGAGTCATAGGACTTATTAAAAATATTCCAATATATATTTTAAGGTAAATTTAAAAAAGTTATCAATATTTTAATTACTGATCTTGTAGTTCTAATCAAGTTAAATAAATTAATAATCCTGTCACATTTAAACTACATTTGTGTTTTATAAAAGGAGATCTATGATTGGCTAATTTGATTTATATGATGGTTTTATCATAATACTTGGGTATAATGTAGAATTTAGATCAGATTGATAATATATACATTTATTATTCAAAGATATTTTTCTTCCTTTTAATAGAGTTCTCCTATAACTTATAAATAATTTCTAATTCTTCCATTGGCTATAAAACTATTTCTATCTGATTGGTTATGCTAACTTTGCTAAGATGATCTACTAATTTGCTGGTAATTGATTAGAATAGAGAATGTAAATAATAAAGTGACTTATAAATACATATGTATATATCTAGTTGAATCATATAATTGTTGGATACAAAAGAATGAATAAAGTTTAACAATTAGAACATTCTAAAATTGATGCCAATTTAAGAAGTTAAAAACTAGAAAACTAGTTTACTTTCAAATAAAAATATATCATGGTTTTTGTATAGATATATACTGATGTATATAATTTGAATAATTTAAATAAAATATTGAAAAGAATTTTAAATAACGAACTCTGATTCTTTTTATATTTAGATAAGCTTCAATAACCGTTTCTATATATCTAATAAAAAATCAACTGGTTTTACTATTTTAAGGCAACATTTGATTGACATTCTTGTTCCTTCAAAAATTTTAAAAATTATTGTATATTAAACACTTTCAAGTTTGCCTTAAAGAGTATTTAAATTTCGCTTAGTAAATTTCTATTTTTTCAGTTGCATGCAACAAATCCTAACAACTTTGTAGTTTGTGTGGTGGAAATTTGCATCTTTTTTGCAACATAAAAGATTTTGCAATGTCTTATGGTAGATTTTAACGCTCTTCTTCTTATTTTTCACTTAGCCAGTTTGTGTGCGTGTTTACTTCATTCATAGTTTGTCGCCTAAGTCTTTTGTTTTCTGTCATCAAACTTTTTTTTATTTCTTTGATGATTTCATGGGCAAATAATCATAATACATAATAAGTCAAGGTGGTGGATGGTCGTTTTTGGCCACATGGTAACCCGTACTCATTAAAATATCAAAAGCCACCGTCCAAGCGCAGAATACCAAATACTGATTCGAAAGGCAAAGAAGTGAACTGAACTATAAATAAAACCCTCATGTTGTCAATTCAAGTGCCGCTGCCACCGCGATTTCAAATTGATTCTGCCTTCCTTCAATCAACGTCAACAGCATTTTTAGAGGGGCAATGACAATACAGAAATTTATGCAACATTTGCATATGTTTGTTTGTTTGGTCTGTATGTTTGCTAGGTTAAAGAACTGTCAGATCGTAGCCAAAAATAATAATATTTTTAGATAAGTGGGCGACTTTTAAATACTCTGAATCAAGTACACAATGTTTAAAATTAAAAAAAAAAAACTTCTACAAATTTTTCAAAAAAGCAGCTTTAACGACATAACCAACAAAGAAAGAATCCTTGGAGGTAACAGTCATTAATCAATTGATCAACATTATTTTTTTAAAAATAAAAAATGCTTGATTTTATCATTTAAAAGAACACTTTTTTAATTTGCCACCGTCTTGGATAACATATTGAAATATAAATATTCTAGGATTTTAGGATGAAAGGACTTTTTCTAAATATTATTTTCATAAATTTTACATGGAAAATCTTTGAAAAGTAACGCGCCGAACTTTCCATATCTTGGATAAAAACTGAAGAAAAATTAAGTGGCTAATTTGAGATCTATATAGACAAACAAATCCTGTAGCTCTGCCAACAAAACAAATCAAGTTTATATGTATTGTTTTGACACATTTCATTTAGCCTTTTTACCCTATGAATATTGGCTATAAAAAGGGCCACAAATGAAGATTGATGAACAATGGTCTAACAAAATGGGGTTTGATCATTAAACCTCGCCTCTCAGTCAACACATTGAACTACTGACTTGCTGACTGAGTGCTCCAATTTGGTTTTGTTGCTGTTGGTTGTGGCTTGTGTGTTGCTGCTGTTGCTCGGCGCTTGACTGATGATTGAGTATGAAGCCAACGGAAATCAGCTGGGCATTTTGTATGGCTAACGTTTTGTGTGTGTGTGTGAGTGCAATTTCAGTGTAAGTGTTGTTTCTTTTTTGTTAATAGAAGACGGCAACAATTGTTGGCACATCTCGCACTGCAAAAAAAAATAATAACTTTGAGTTGTCACTTTACAGAACTAGAAAAAACAAAACATCTGATGATGTGTGTGTGTGTGTGTGTGTGTATGATGACCATGGCATACATGTGCATGGCATCGCATATGGTAACACGAGCAGCGATTAATTCACCATTATTATTATTATTATCATTATTGCCTGCAGCTGACACAGAAATCAGCCTTTCAATATAATCAACTTGCTTGATGATGAATTATAGCTGACTAAGTATTAATGCCGTTTGATCTGACCATGAAGAATTCTTACAATTCTGACCAAAAGGGTGGAGATGAAGCCCTACATTAACAACAATCAAATAGTCACGAAACATCTCATCTCTTTCCTAACAGAATAACAATGAAATTACCTTTTAAACATAATAATTTTAAATTTTTACAATCAACTGATTGGGCTAAAATTAGTTCATGGATAAAATATTTATTTGATACTAGTATATAAAATATAATGAATGAATGCAAAAATAAATAATTAGTTTCATCTCGTCATAATATTTCAAACTTATAGTTAATCCTAATAAAATAGTCTTTGAAATCAAAAATTTTCTACTTGCTCTAATAATCTAATAATCAGTAGCGATAACCATAAAATTAGAATGAAAGAAAATACAACACTACCTGACTTAGTTTCATTATGCAGCACTGTTTTTTGTTTAGTGCTTTCATCGAGTAGGCCTCGACTCGGAAATTCCGAGTCAAAATTTGTATAAATAGTCGTGGATTTCCTTCTAATTTTTCACTTAGGTGCTAGCCTTTATAGGGGCAACATCATAATTTTATTTTCTTTCCTTATTTTATTTTGAGTTAATTATTATTTTATATTGATATTATATATGTATGTATACATTCCTTGTCTTATTTTGTTTCTTATTCATTAATTTTGCCACCATTTTATAGGAACATCCATGATTTATCGTAATCCTCGTCATCTTCAGATTTGTTGTCAAAGAAAACAAAGATATTTCAGGTTCATAATTTCTTACTGCTAAACTCTTCAATTCTTTAAAAGAAAACATCTTAATGTTTTAATTTATTATACATTTACTTAATTTTCATTGTTAATACTTTTTATCTAGTATAGCTTTGGTAGTATTTCGCAAATTTGATATGCTATCAAAAACATTTTCTTAATCTCTACTGAATTCTCGTTATATCTCCAACAATTTCATAAGGCATATTATGAAATCCATGAACTGTATTATCATTGCCTTAATAGAAAGATAAAATGTTTAATTATTTTCATTATTCTTAAACCTAATTAATTCCTGGAACTCATCGAAATATGCAAAAACAAAAAGAATTAAAATGATTTCACTGAAATTGAATGTTGTAGCAAAAGGTCATTTAAAACGCATCAAATCTCGTTTCACCCAGGTACAAAAGGTGTAGACAAACTGTTGATTACAGCATAGTAGAAAAAGCAGCAACAACAATAAAAATTACTACATGTAGCAGCTAGTGTGGCACTTTTGTTGTATAGCATCGAAGAGTATTACTCCATGATGATGAGTCTGTGACTCCACTCTCACCTGCCCCCACGGGTAATGATGAAGCTGTCAGCAAATGTTGTGCACCATTGTCTAGTGCTGTAGAGATGAATACTTCTCCATCTATCATATGCATAACGGCCACACAGGCTTTAAGACAGACATACAGACGGACAATCAGTCAGTGAGATAGACAGACAGGCTTTTACATAAAACACAATTGCAATTTTATGTCCAAAGTCTTCAATTTTCAATATGAGCTAGCAAAACCGGGATTGTAGAGAGCCTATCAGTTGGCATTTTTAAAAATTACAGTCCTCCATCTATACATACATGCACCTCCTATTCCACACCAGACTCCTACTCATTATGCAATCTCTATAGCACACATTTTGAAAGAGAAACCCTTTTTTCGGTCAGATTTTAGTAACTAATTAATGCAAAAGCATGAGCCAAAATTTTTCAAAAGTGCAAAACTGGTGCAACAAAAAAAGGCAAAACTGAATGCATTCTTTTAGCCAACCAGTTCCAGTTGATCCAAAACAACAGCAACAAAAAGAAAAAAAAAACGAAAAGGAAAAAAGCAAAGCGGATGCATTTGAGACGTTGATAATAAAATGCCATAAAAAGCCGTACAGAAAAAAAAAAAAAAAATTACCGCGAATTGTGCAAGTTGCCTGCGAAAATGCCATTCGTTAATTGAATTCGTTGTTTATACTTATGTATTTTCGTTGCAGAGGTAAACCGTTGCGGGGGAATCGGGATTGGAGGCGCTATAGCCATGCCCATTTGCAAGAGTTCGGCGGCAACGGCGAATAGCAAAAAAACCGCTACGGATATATCCGCCGATCATGTAACAGAGGCGGCCCAGGTGAAACGGACACGCGAGCAAGCCTATTTCAATTCATATGACTTCGATGCCATCGAAGTGTTGCCCTACGATGATGATGATGATGAAGCGGAGGCGGCAAGTGGCAGCGGCAGCGGTAGAAGCAGCACAAACAATGGTAATCAAGCTCCCGGAAGAGGCTATCCAGCAGAAAATGGTGGAAATAAGTTTGCCTATCTTCAGAGATTGGGTGACTTTTTCGTTCGCCATGGTTCAAAGGATAATGTGGCTAATGTTGATCAGAGTATGACTCCATCAGGAGCAGAGGGAGGAGCTGTAGCTGGCAATGATAATTTTTTACTGCCCCGTGCCATGCTCAAGTACCAGAAGTAAGTAAAAAATGTATTAGTTAAGCAATTGTTAAACGAGGTAACTATTGCTAAATTTGCCACATTCATTTTATTAAGGTCACACTTTTCATCAGTGTTAGTTAACAAAAGTGTTTAAAATAAGAAGAAGAATAAGAATTAAAATTATAAAAAAGGAACACAAGTTTCTATTATATATTTCAATACAACTTTTAATAATCTGAATATTAGAAAATATCATAAATGGTTGCTAATTTTTCATTTCCCCGGAGTTGGTTAGGGAAAGTATAAAGTTAACGAAATAAAATAAAATAGTAAGTCATAGCATTTAATGGTTTCTTTTTAAACAAACTTGTTAATAATCTGTTTTTTAAGATCTAATAGAAGTCTTTTTACAATTTGTAATCACATTTTGTCACAATGTTTAATGTAAAAAGTAGCAAAGTGTTAAGTAAACAATGTTGAAATGGTGCCAAAAGAGTGTTGAAAGATGGATAAATAATATTTTCATTACATTAAAATTGTAATCAAGACTAGAACTGATTAAAATATCTAAAAGGCCATAACTAATGGCAGAATTGTGCTATAAAATTTCGCTTTTGGCGTTTCAAAATGCTTTAGCATTGACCAGATTTTGAATTGTTTTCGTTTAATTGATTTGATAGGCATTTTTAGTTAAGCTGAAGACAATTAGCGTGACACTATGCTGCCACTCATATGGCATCCAAAAAACCATCAACTCGCATCGACCTTCAAGCTGCTGTTGAACGATGGAAAAACACAACAAATGAAGTTGGCCCTTTCCTGCCCAGTTTTTTTTTTCTCATTTTTTGGATTTTTTGTTGTAGACTAAAGCTGTTGTAAATGCAATTTAATTATCGGATTATGGGTAACTACCTGGCAGTGGCTGCTCAAGATTTTACGGTTGGATGGATCAAGTAGCAACAGCAGCACCAGCATATTTGTTTTAATTATGTTGTGGCAAGGCAATTAGCAGGGCATTAAGACCAGATTGAGTTTAAGAGTGCCACAAATTGAATCATTGTTGTCTTGGCAATTGTGTCAATAGCAAATCAAATGAAGCAACTTGCAACTTACGAGTTGCAACTAGCAGGCAGCAGCTGCTGTTGTTGCTACTGCAACGACCAAGTTTTATTTTTATTTTAGCTGCAACTATGTAAATTATGGCTGCAACGAAGTTCAAGTTGCCCGGCCAATGCGGTTTTTGGCGCCTGTCGTCAGCCTTCACCTCTTTTTCTTGTTATTTTTGCTTTTTTTGTTGTTTTTACTTTTTTTGTTTTTTGTTGTTATATTGTTGAGAGACGCCGCCACTTGACTTGGCAAACACTCGGTTGGTCGGTCGGTCGGTCGGTCGGTTGGTCAGTCAGACAGACAGCTGCAACAATTACGTTTATTAATTGAAATTAAAGAAGCCACCACATACAATATATGCTTCTCGATCCCATGAAGGCCAAATCGCGCATATCATAGTGCCCGTTTTGGTAAGATTTTCAAGTAGGTATTTATCAAAAAACCAAATTAAATAAATTAAACAAAATAGCATATGAATATATATGCACTAAGTCGTGCAGTTTATTATACAAGCAATTGCAAACTAATTGCTTAATATTTTCATATATTTAAATATATATATATGTACATATATACATATATATACTATATGCATCTCAACTTGTGCATGTGACCTAAAAAAAGCTATACAAATTATGGAAATTGAGTGTTTTAGCTGGCCAACCATGATAAGATAATTTAACAAATGTCCCCCTGTCAAAATGGGCAAAACTGAGGAATTTATGTGGCAAACAAAAACCAAACAAAATGGACTCAATATTTTTTGAATTCCTATCTCTATATAAACAGATGCATTAATTTCAGAAGAAAATATGTATATAAATTTGTATATATGGTAGCGTTGTTCAAATTAAATGAAATGACCAATTATTTGTTCTTTATCTTGGTTTCTGTTTTGTATTTAATTAGTATAGCCAACAAAAAGGCAATTTTAAATTATGTTTTGTTTGGAATGTCATCAAACTTTAAATCATAAATTAACTTTTATTTTTTATGTAAAAAGAGTAAAGAATATGATTTTATTACATATTAATTTAGTTGTAATTATCAGTTTTTTTTTAAATATTGAGAGTCAACAGCAAAGCCTGCTAATAATGGAACTTGATAGATCTCGAAATAGCTATATATGTATGTACATTCTCATCCTGTGCTAATCATGAAAAATCGGTTCAAATCCTAAGATAAGAAACGTCCAACACTGTAATCAATGTAAACTAAATATTTTGAAAGTTTACTAAATGATTTTTATCCATGTCAAACTTCTAGAAGAAAATTCGACTTTAAAATAATTGTTAACCTTTAACAAATATATTAAATACACATATTTCAAAATGAAGTTCTGTTAAATTATATCAATCCAAACTGACAAGCTTGACAATGGATCAATCGAAGGTGGTTCAACAATGTTGTTTTCTACAGTTTACCTGTGGCCCTTTCGCCTCGTAATTGAAAGGCTGGCAACGTCGGATCCATTCACAACTCATGCATATTAAGTGAACAACAAGCCAAAAGACAGCCGAGCAAACAGATAGAAAACAATAAAAATAAAAAAAAAAAAATAATTTGGCTAACTTTTGTATTTTTGCACACAGTAGCTGGTAGCTGGTGGCTGATAGGTGGTCTTCTCTGGCCATTGGTTTGACCTTCGTCGAACGATCGTCGCGATTTTTCATCGATGCGTTTTATTGGCCCATTAGGCTACCCAACATCAATGCAGTTAGGCAGTTGAAAACCGCCAACAATCAATTGTTGAGGCTGTTTAGTTAATTTGTATTCAATATTATTCCAACTAACTATATAGTGGATATAGCTATAGCTTTGGCTATGCCCAAGGTCAGCCATCCATCTTTTTGGTTAAGCATGTGCGAAATCAATGCGATAAACTAACAATTTAATCACAGCAAATATACATATGTATATAGTAAATATACATATACATATGTATGTATATTAAAATGTGATTTATTTTTGATTGATTTGCAATCGAGCGACCAAGCCAAGAAAAAGAAGGACGTTGGCGGTAAATAAAAAAAAAAAAAATAAAAAAAAAATTGAAGCAATGTGCAATTTGTCTTGCCAACAAGTCAACAACAATTAGCGATCTTTTTTCTCAAAAATCTACTATCTAACGGACTGGCCTAGGCATGGTGTGGCCCATGTTCGTTCCGACATGCAAACGAGGCTGAACATTTTAATTAACACTAGTCTAAAAAAGAAAAAAATAAATAAAATTAAATACACAAGATTGCAAAATATTTCATGGAATAGCGTTAACCTTGTCGCATTACATATCACTAAAGAAAATGAAGCAAACGCCAGTGTAAACGCATCGATAAACACATGCAACTGAAATCAGCCTAATGCCTAGTATGTATATATGTATATATATACATATATATTTAGCGTTAAGTGTCTAGTGTTGCCACCACGGTCCATATACTGTCTAACCACAGATTGACCGTCCGACCGCAACTTATCAATTTTGGGTGCGTAACGCACAAAAGTTGTCCATACCAGAACAACGACCCGTTGCTCTATTACGCAACTTTTATTAGCAGCATTCGTTACCAGCAGCAGCAGCAGTAACACATGCGTTCATTCGCTCTTTCGTTTATTCGTTCCGCTGACCCAGTGACGAGTTATTCAGACTTGGATAGAATGATACATACTTGGACTTGTAACTGATCGTAAGTGAGTTATTAAAGCTATGCCACTGGCGCCAAATCTTAAATATATACGCACATATGCAAATGATCCCTCTAAGACAGAACTAAAGAATTTGAACACGAGCTTATGTTCAGCCAAGAATAAATGACCATTGTGTCTTAGATAGTATATGTATGTAAGTATATATACACATATATATATATATGTACATATATCTGTGAAAATCAAAAGCATTCTCAACTAATTCTCTTTTAAAAGAATGTTTAGAAAGATATAGTGTCATAGTAGATTTTATTTAAAATATGTCAAAGTTTTTAGATAACCCTTTAAGTCTTTATAAATCTGAAATATGAAAAAGTCTCTAAGGACTTTAAAAGGAACATTCCTGATACCTTAAGAATACAAAAAAGGAACTAATATAATCAAAAATAATCAAAGATATTTCGAAAAAAGGACGCATGAAAACCCATTTTCTATTTAGGTTCTGTTTCAGATAGTGCTAAATAAAATCAAGAGAAATACCTCATTAGACCATTATGGTCCCACTAACAAGGCCAATTACTGCTTATAAAAAAAAACTCTTTCAACAAAAATTCAAAGTTTTAGATTTAATAATGCAGAAGTTTAGTTTTTCAGTTTATGATCAAGACTTAAAGTTCATCTAATGAACTTGAAACAAAAAGATTTAGAGTTCAGTTAATAACCTCATGATACTTAAATTTTTCTTTACCTTGGTAGAGTTAATTATAAGTTTAAAAATAAAAATTATGTAATATTAAAATACTTTCCATTTCACATTTTTAAATACTTTTGACTATAGCTAATCCTAAATGAACAAAGTCTTCTTGCTAATCGAAAATAATAAACTATAAAAAAAGAAACAGAAAGTTAGTTTTATATTTATTTGATGGTCTGTGCTCGTCTGCCTTAACTCTCACCTCTCTGGGGGGTAAACCATCAAATGAATCACTCGGAATAAAATTGCAAAATTCGATTTTGCATCTCATTTCATGGCTGAACAGAGAAACCGCTCAGCAACAGCAACATAAAACACAGCAGCAACAAATGCAACTTTAACTGTAAACTGTAACAGAAATCAAATAGAAATACGAGCAAAAAAAAAAAACAACCAAAAAACAAACAAACAGCCAAAAAAAGAATTACTAAAATCGAATTGCAACAGTCACTCAAGCTGAAATCCTGTTTAGAACGAGTTTATTTGAATCGGTATCGAAATTTTTTATGTTTGCAGTTTAATAAAATTTTATGACCAAAACCAAAAAAGAAAAAGAAAAAAAAAAGGTTAAACAAACACTCCAAAAAAAAAAGGTTAAATTATAGCGGCAGAAGTTTTCCACAAATACAGAGGCAACTGTTAGCCCAGTTAACTAGTTTGTATGGCTGAAAAACCACTTTCATTGCAAGGAAGCAATTTCCCTTTCTATACAATAAATTTTCACTCTCTCACCGCACTCTCACTCTTTCTGTTTCTCTTTCTCTTTTTATCTTTTTAGCAGCCTGGCAACAACTTCAATGCCATTGACAACGCTCTCTGGGATTGGAAATGGTCACGAGAAGCAAAATGATGGTCAAACAACAATAATCACAACAACACCAACAGCTGCTGCCGTTGCTGGAATCTCTGTCAAGAAAAGCTCCATTGCCAGCAGCACGCACAGTTTGGACTCTGGCCTGGCTATGCCACTAACTGTGGCAGCCACAACGGCCACAACAACAAGAGTAGCCTCAGTAGGAGCAGCAGCTGCCCGGGTAGGGGCAGGGGGTTCGCATTATTCCACCGATAAAAGTGGCTCGTCCGGTTACTATAGCTCCAATGTGTGCTCCACTTATTCGCTGGACGAACACATCTATTGCGAACCGGTCATAGACATCCTCAATGCAGCCGCTGAGCAAGAGAAGATCAAGAGTGTGCGGCATCGTCCACAATTGCAATTGCCCCTGAAAGAGGCAGCAACAGCAACGGCAACAGCAATTGCAATTGCCACTGCAACAGCGACAATACCAACACCAACAGCAATAGCAACAGCAACTGGAGATGCAGCAGCAGCAACACATTCCACTTCAGTGATTAGTCAGCGTTTGGACATGCAAGATGCGGGATGCAAGGGAGCTGAGGCAAATCCTGACAACGGCGAAGCCAACGATGAAGAGGATTCCGATCATCGTCATCATCATCATCATAAATCAAGTCAAATCCTTCCCCATTATAGTGATAAATTGCGTATTCTGGAGACCAGCATTGAGAATTTGGATCGTCATTTGAAGACATTTCCCAGTCTATATGCCCAGGACCATATTGTATCCTTTATGCAGCAGCCTGTGGGCCAAGGAGTTATCAAGCAGGCAACTACAACTCAGGATTTGGGTGAGAAACTAAAGGTCTACAATCAATTGCCAACCATTATGGAACAGCAACAACAAGTGGATGATTCCCTAATGGACATTGATTTGGATGCCTTTTTGCTGAAACCCAAAAAGGATTCATCGATGCCGGCGGTTATGGTCAATCGGGGCATCGATAATCCTAGCTTTCTAAGCGATGAACAGCTCGAGGAGAATAATTACAAGTGTGCCAAATATATTAATTCTTGTCCGGAGGATGCCTACAAGCTGGAGAGTGAAGAGTCGGACGAGAAGACCTATGCGAAACGTTATGAGGATCAAATCCATTTCCAAAGTACTCGCGAATTGCTCGAGGATGTGCGAGATAAGATACGTCTATTGTCGCATGTCACTCCCTCACCTTCGCCAACGCCTGGTGCAGATATACCCAAAGAGCTAGATGGCATGATTCAAACTTTGAAACAAGAACTGGAATCTTATCTGCAGCGCATGAATCAGCACAGTGAGCTGGAACTACGTCAATTGTGCAGTGGTTTGGGTCGTCAGCAGCATGTGGTCCGTCTACAGAATGCCATTGAGCGACGACGCAGTTACGCTGAACCCCAACTGAATGCCTATGAGGCGGTGCGAGATGGTGTCCTTATCTCAGCTAGCGGCAGGCCGCTCAGTGTCCGTGAACAAATCATGACCATTCGCTGTGCCAGTGATCCAAACTTTAAAATGAAACGTAAATCCATTACCGAAATCTTTCCAGCGGCAGAATGTTATATTGAATCGGAAGTGACTACCACCACCATGTCGAGAAGCAATACACCAACGCCAATATCAACCCCCCAACTGGAATTGGAGGCTTTGCATCCGCCGGGAACAACGACTACCACCATGGTGACACAACTCCAAAGGAATCTCACCTTCCATAAACCAATTCTTAATGCCGAAAGCGCCCACATGGCCTTAGGTGGTCTAGGTGGCATAGGAAACCCTTCGGGAAGTAAGGAGCAAAAGGCCGAGAGCTCAGCGGAATGGCATCGCAAGAAACCAAGCATATGGGAAATGTACTATGGAACCAATCGACTTCATCAATCGCTTCTGGGCAAGCAACGAAATGGCAACGAATTGGTCATAGCAAGTGCCCAGCCAACGTTATCCTATGTGAGTAAAAAAGATCTTTAAGATCATAAATATTAGATATAACAGATTATATAAAACTTAGGAGTACGTAAAACAGGAGGAGATGTCTGACTTCTTAAAGAAACTGAATTTAATTGTGAAAAACTTTCCGTTGAGCTTTTTTCAAGTGAAACATTCGGGCACGGGTCGAAATCATTCCAACGGCTGTCATATGTAAAAACTGTCAATTACTTTTCAATCCACTGACTAAAATGCAAATTATTTTACACCGAATAAATCGGAAACGCAAAACAAGTCTCAATTCCACTTTCCACTAATTCATACGGAAATCGTAAACGGGAACACGCTGAGCTGATAGTTATTCAGATACTTTAAGTGTAAGCTGAAAATCATATAAAGGTAGATTTATAGTTTGTCTGAAATGTCTCGGCCCTTCACTCGATTCAACTAAAAAAAAATAATTTCAAAATTATCAACCGCCCATTTTTTGCATGTGCAGAGATAGATATTTACAAAAATATATATAAGTATATGGATGGTTAGATAATTATGTGTATGGATTTTGGGCCAACGAGGCGTATGATTAATGCCTTAAGTTAATTGCAGTTAAATGGCTTTAACATTTCTAGCTCGAGGTCAAATCAAAAACCAAATTGGCCATAGTTTACATACATATATATATATATTTTGTGGTGCACTCGCATATATATGTATATATATATATATATAGATACATGGATAAGATGATCGGATCAGTTTGGATGATCATGGGCAATTTTATTATTAATTAATTATTGCCAATGATTATTGGTAAACAATTACTCAGTATGTAGATTCTTATGCCAAGTGCAATTATTGAGATCGTGCCGAGTATTTTATGTACATCATTTCATCCTTGGCCGCAATGTGAGCGATTTTGGTAGCGTTTTGCGTGAGTATCTCAACGATTGAATGCAAAAAAAAAAAAAAAAACACCCGCGCATCTTTATTGACGTTGACGCCATTAAAAATGAACCCCTGCCTCCCAACCACCCACCTACCTGTAGATGGAGATTTATTATGCGACAGCGGCAATATTGGAGAGATATTATCGCTGTCATGGCAACGTTTTTGGCATTTGTGATTAATGATGTGGATGTGCGTGTCTGTTAGGCACTGTGAGGCTACTGTTTCCAAGTGCCTGGCGAGAATCGATCTACTTGAGATCTCACTAGGTAAATAAGGCGGTGACGAGCCATACTAATGTATGGCTTAATCTGTTTGAATCATGTTTTAACAAACTTGTTTCTTTTATGCCAAATCTTTATTAAGTCATCAGCAGTTAAAGTTTTTGTTTCACAATTAGTCATTTCCTTTAGAAAGCAAACAATATGTGATTATAAGTATTTGACCTGACAAAGGTTAATTTCTAGCATTTTATATATCATTAGGCCTTAAAAAGGGGAGCCCCTGACAACAAGTTTATATGAAATTAGCTTTTATTATATATTGTTCCATTGGAGCCAGGCTAGTTTCGAATAATCGGACGTCCGGTTAAATGAAGTTCGGATAATTAGAATTCTACTAAGGCAACTATTAAATTTAAGGCAGATTTTCACTCTACTGTATATTATTCACATTTTTCTAAAGGTTTTTGTTCAATAAATTTTCAATTTACTTTTCTTTCTTTCATTAATTTTGTTTTATAAAAATTATATATTTATACCATATTCTTCTCTAAAGTTAAGGAGATAAAACATGTAGATAGATCATAGAATCTATAGATAGATCATTGAGATAATACTTTACGTAGATACTAATATTATAAATATTATTCAACAGTTATGTATAACAATCTCACTAAGAATTACCAACTAAAGACTAAGACCAATGGAATTCTTTATAAACAGAAAGACTTCCAACAAAGTTATCTTTTATTTAGATACAAAGAACTTGTCTAAGTGATATTTCTCTACTATAATTACTCATTTTTCTTTTGGCTTCCGTTTGTAGTTTCTATATCTGATATCTGTCTATCTCTATATTTATAAATTTATCAACGACTACGTCATCTTTATAAGTTGAGGTTGTGTGAGGGCTTATGCAATTTCCGTTGAATGCTTAGAATGCCCAATGAGTTTTCACTCTCAATGGCAGCACGTCGGTTTATTAACCTTAAACGTTAACGAATTTATATATATAAACAAAAGAGAGAGAGAGATACCTATATATTTGAACTTGAGATTGGTTTTGGCATACAAATCAAACAGTTAAACAACCTGCAAAAAGGGGCGAAAAATTCAACTGTACCAGTTAACCTTTAAATTCCGTTAAAAATGCGGCAGGCAGACCAACTTGGCTAGCACTTAATTGGCCAACAGCGATGACTACGGGGCATGCAACAAGTGTATGTGGCAAAACCGGAACCCTACAACAGTCTCCACCATCCAACAACAACAACAACAATAACAACTGCAACTAGTCGGATGACCTTTAAGGACGTTTCGATTTGTTTATAGAGCAAGGAAGATATATACTACAGTGGAATGAAAAAAAGAAGCACAAGCAAAAAAAAAAAAAAATAAACAGACAAAAAAACAGAAGCCGCCAAAAATCGAAACTCGTCCCACAACGAAAATGAAAAACTCGAAAACAAGTTTGCACTCATGAATGCCAAAACGAAAACGCAGCGAAATGTAAGGCTAGCTAAAGCCGATATATATATTACACGATATACCTATATGTACATACATACATACATATACATATATAAATATATATATTTAGACGCATTCAAGTTGAGGCTGCAACAAAGTGTTGCAATACTTGATGCAGATGCAGAAATGGTCGACTTTTTAGCCACCCATAAAAAGACCAACAACTAAACGCAACTGGGTTATGCCTCAAGAGCAGGCCAATGGTTATGGAATTGTCGCCTAGTCCAAGGCAGTAATTTGATACTCCTCCCCCCAAAGCCCCCTTAACACTTACCTCCACCTCCCTTTACAAGTTTCCATCTCCAGCCATTATATCTCACACACTTCGGTTAAGGCAATTGCAATTTGGCAAAGCCTTTGGGGCCAACTTTAACTTGGTTTGAATAATTTTCATTGGCCTACACTAGAAAGGAGTTAGAGTGGCAGGGGTAGGGTGAGGCGGGGGTTATATAAAACATAATTGCATATGTGTAGGCCAGCAGCAGAGGGCAACTTATGAGATCAAATTTCATTTTACATTTAAACAACGAAAGGAAGTCAAAGGCAAAATAAAGCTAAGACCAACCGACTAATTAGTTAAACGACTTATGTAATTATCTTCAGAGCTAAATCACCCCTCTATCTCATAACTACGGCCACCCCTTTCCCCATAAGTTTTTCCTATTTGCTTATTTATTACAAAACAAAATTCTTTTGTTTGCCCCTCACGCCTTTTGCATTAAACTAAATGGCATAACAAATTTTTAATCATTGAGTAAGAAATACCTAAACAGAATATAACAACTTTAGATATATGTATGTATACATATATACATATATTTTATAACTGTTTGATCTGTCTATCTATGTATATTTTACATACAGTTCGAACGTCACTTATTGCCACACTTCATTTCAATTCACATAGAATTGTTAATTTTTTTATAGACGTTTGGCAAAAAAATACAAAAAAAATAAAACTAAACATAAAAAAACCCCTGCAAAATTAAAAGATATTTATTTACCTGGCGCTAGCTAAACAATATTTTTGTTTTAGTTTAGTTTCGGACTTCTGCGAGTAAACATTTCCAATTCTTAAAATGGGACAAAGATTGAGTATTCCCAGAGAAAATGTAAGTTCATCTAAAGTGAAGAGATATAAAACGTTAGGGCTCTGGGAGTCCCCAAAAACAAAAAGGGGACTGGATGATGAAAATCTTAAAAAATCAAATGTGAAATAATTATTCAAAATAATCAAATATTGTAATCAATCATTGACTTAATCTTTGTGCCAAATCTATTGTTGTCTTTTTACAATTTTGCATTATTTGCTTTGTGGAAATCATATTTCATCGGAATTTACGTGATTTTACAATAGTTAAATAAATCAAAGCTATAAATTGGTCAATTCGAAACTAATTTGTTTGAATATTGTCGGAATTATTGGAATAAACCCATAGATGGATATAAACCTATCAATCTAAGAGACCTCTGATCCTTAAAATTCACTTAATCTACTCGAAAATAGACTGAAGTAAAAGTTGAAACGATACTATTTATGAGGTATATAAAAATTTGTGATTTGATCATTGTTCATATAAAATATATTCAATTAATAATTAACAAATAAGTTGTGATTAACGTATAAAAGGTTATTGCACTTAACCATTAAATAATTAGAATTTAATAGTGAAATTAAAAATTAAAAACAGTTTAGTTATTTAGGTTAATCATATATAATGTATACGCAGAGTGTGACAGGTAAACGAAAAGACAGCGGAAAACTGAAACATTTTAGTCCATTCAGAGGAGCAAAATATCCAATAATTTGAGGCAAACATTAATTGATTTTAACATTTTCTTATTTCTATTTTTTGTATTCCCCAATGAGCACCAAAAATTTGTTTCTTGTCTTAACGTCATGGGATAATACATCTTGACACAAAAATAAATGCGGTTATACTAGTTTTAGCTATGCTCGATAAGCAGATAGACAAATACATATGTATATATATATATATATTCTTGGAATTCTTACTCATATCCGACTTAACGACCTTGGCTTGATCAATTAAGTTTTTTTTGACTGATTAAGTTAGAAATGCTGTACAAATTGAGCATATTCTTAGTCAAACTATCTAATGATTTATATATGTATGTATGTATGTATATATTTTTAAATAAAACCAAACATTTGGCTAATTTTCTAAGTTTATTGAACTTACTTTCGCTTTGAATTCTGTCACTGCCATTGACTCAAATGCCGCATAGTTGTGTTATGATAAACAAATACAAACTAAACCCAAACTAATCGGTCATCATCAAAAGGCTCAAACCTACATATGTATGTGTTTGTGTATAGGGGTGTGTGTGTGGATGATGATCAGCATGTTGATCGTGCATATGACATGGATTTCCCATAACAACAGAAAAAAAAATAAAAAAAACAAACCCATCTCCATATTTAAACAGATTACATGCAAGTTGTGCCAAGTACGTGTTAAAATTTGTTTTCTCTTCAAGTGATTTTTCAACTTTATATACAAGCACACACACACACACACATGTGTGTGTGTGCGTATATGAAGAGGTGTAGTAATAACTACATTAAACTTGGCCAACTTCCAACCGAAAGAAAAAAAATATAATAATAAAAAAAAAACGCATTTTCAATGTCAGTGGGAAAACGTGTGTGGCAAATTAAAAAAAAAGTCAAGCGTTATGGGCAGGTCGGATTTTCTTTTGAACTATGTGGGTACACAAAAAAGGCGAATAGCCAAATATATGCCAACTAAAAATTAGCAAATAAAGCAAAAATATGTATATTTCAAGGCTACATATGGACATTTGTGGGAATTTACAGCATCATCATAAGCGTCAAGTTAACATCATCTCGATCTCTCGATCTCTGCATATGTTAAACGAATTATAAACAAGAAATTTACTGTGGCATTTTTTAATTACCCTTGCTAAAATGGGTTTATTCATTATGGCCAGAGATTTGCTAAGACAGCTGTACTAATGTATAACCAAGACTTTCTAAATAAACTAAATGTAAATATCAAATTACACGATTACCATATACCGATTAGTTATGTAAAAGGTTTTAATACAAAAACTTCTTTATTTTTAAAGATATTCTTCAGAAACTTAATAGTTTTCTTTTATTTTCAAATTAAATAGCGAAGTTATATAATAAAATTGACAAGTTACGATTTATCGAAAGATACTTTTTACCGCTTTAACAAATTTTCTAGTTAGTTCTCGAAGGTCTCTTTTAAATAGATAACTCCAAAAATGTATTTATTTAGTAATAACTAATGTTGTATGTGTTTCGTATTTATTAATTTGAATTGAAGGTCATCTACCTTATATTACATTTAAACTAATCTTTTAACTAGTCTTAGAGGAAAAAACCTCTTCATGTCTTAAGCCAAACAAATCAATTAACACTTATCTACTCCCAGAGGAATAATCAATGAAAAACAAAAACTTGGGAAACCCCTTCCATGATAGTTTAAAAACCTTGTTTAATAGGGAAAACCATTTCGTGGTAATTATCACTTTGCTTATTTAATCGAAATTACTAAATAAGTAGTTAAAGCAACAATGACTAGCTAAAATGCGTAATAATAGAGTATAGAAACGACATCATAGACATAATCAGGTAAAGTTAGTTCAAGTTGGTAAGTTTTTTTTAATTATGTGCGTGTGGCATCATTTGCAAATTAGCCAGGTACAACATTTTGGCACTGTCAAAACGGAGGGGAAGATAGTATTGGTGTTTGGGTGTGGCATGTCAATGGGGGAAGGGGGGAACGGTGAATATTAAACGGGCGTGTAAATTCCCATTTATTCAAACACATTAGAGATGCTTCTCCTCATCTCAATTTACTCATCATCATCTTCACTTCAATTGCACTTCATTTGCCTTGCCAAGCCAATAAAACCGTTACACACGACTACACACACACACACATACACACACAGAAATATATATAGATAGAGTCAGAGGCAAAAGCTATGCGGTAATTTCTCCCGCTCTATCTCTACCTCTTCCCTTCTCTTGCCATAACACAGCAACACTGAGCCTCATCGATGCTGGCCGATTACGTCGGTTGCCTTTTCAAAAAGTACTTTGACTGATAAATAACTGAATGTATGTGTATGTATGTGCCGGATTGTCTGTGTGTATGTATGTATTTATGTATAATAACAACAGCATCACTAACCTCAGACAAGCGCCTAAGGGAGCCCCAAGCAATGGCCATAAAAAAAAATAACAAGAAAAAAAGAAGCCGGAAGGCAGCAAAAATACCGCAAAGTTGTTTTCATTTCAATTTCTCATTTCATATCTTTGTGTGTGAGTGTGTGTGTGTGTGTGTGTGTTGGAGTTCGATATAATCGAGTGATCACCGAAAACCAAGACAATGCAAAATAATATATGTATACATATGTACATATGTATGTATGTATGTATGTATGCACATTGTACACACATTTGTTTGTAAAACGAGGGATTATGTAAAAGTTGCAGCAAAGGCATAGAAACAGAAATAGATTCAAAATATACAAAGGGTAAGCTAAAAGTTTTTGTCTTATTATAAGAGTAATTAAGTGAGCTTTGAGTAGTAACTAGCTTTAAATATTAATGATGAGTACTCTACTTTTTATTGTCGAAAACTTTCATGCTAGCCCTCGTTACTACATGTGTGCATACCTTTATATAAATAAAACAAACAAATAATGCCCGTCACCATCACAATGAAGTGCAAAAATGTTTGCCACAGCTCAATTACACACACCCCAAATGCACATGTATGTTTACATTTGTGTGTGTGTTGAAAGGTACTTTAAACGCACACAAAAATTACACTTGAATGCCCTTTTAATGACTACATTGCGTATGTGCAACTTTCACTTACCTGATGAATATATCTACATATAATTCATCTTTTCTTTTTTTTCGTAATTTAATATGTGCCATAAATAGATTTTCGCTCAATTACAATTGAAGTTTCATTAAAAAGAGATGACAATGCATTTCCTCCTACCATAAGAGAAAAATATCGTATCAAATGTGAAGATCATGATTTGCATTGAGAACAGCTGATCAGCGGGGCAACTTACAAGTGTATGTATGTATGTGTGTGTGTACATATGTATGTTTGTATATATGCATGTTTCCATGCTTCAATATAGCCGTAGAATCTTGATAAAAAAAACTCTTTCCAAAGTTACAAAAACAGTACTTACATACCAGTAAACCCTGATGCATCGAGTTTCTAATTATATTCACGACTTTACCTCAAAGTTCTTTTAATAGTAACTTTTTATAGTTGGCAAGGAACGTGCCAAAACTTTTACCGGATACACAAAACACCGAAATTTCACTATCATCCGAATCAATATGTTCACGCACATTAAAAAGTCATACAATTAAGTTTATATCGGTCAGTTTCTCTAAATTCTTATTAAGATTATGATCACTTTTCAAAAATTACAAACAAAGCTTTGCCACAATCAACTTCTTTTAAAGAGCTGCCACTTAATTGCAATTTATCTGTGTTGGACAACGAGTGCATTTTAACCGGCAGTTGGGATATTTAAAAGAAAATTAAGATTTGCAAAGAAATGATTAAGAGCAATTGTATGTATGTAATTTACCATATTCAAATAACTATATACATATGTACATATAAATAATCCTCAAATAGCCCAACTTAATTAATTCTTACGAAATATTTGAACAATAAATTCCATATAAAATTACATACAAATGTCTGCAATTTAAACGAATAGGTCAATTTCAAAATGCAAAAATCTTATCAAGTGCTTTTAAGTATAATCCCACTTGCCATCAAGTAGATATTTTCTGATAAATTTATAAGATACACCACACAAACACATGGGACAGGCACACCCACAGCCACACACATAAGCTTAGCCAAAGGGCGGAAGTGCCTGCCTGCCTCCACTTAACGTGTATCCTTACTTCCTTCATTTGATGTTGCCTGTCAAGTGTGTGTTGCACATTTTGTAGTTTTGCCAATGGAATTTGAAATTTGTGGCATGCAACTACAGATATGCAAATGTGTACAACATAACCATTCCCCTTCAGCAACTACAATGCTCCAAATTCTTATACAAAGTGAAATTTAAAAACCGAAAAAGAGTTTCATAACCTTTTCGTAGTAACAAGTTTCCTGAGAATAAGCAGCAGCAAAAACACCAGCAAAAAAGTTGTCTGTTAACGTTTTGTTTTATGCTTTTTTGTGCTCCCTCTTTCTGAAAAGATTTCAAGGTTATTGTCGCTAAAAAAAGAGAAGAAAAAATCAACAATTGAGACGACAAAAAACAACAACGTTGATTATGATGAGAGACAACAACAAACAAAAGCTCAGTGGGTCAAATTTTTTGTAGAGGCCCTTTTTCAGTTTTCTCGCATTCCCTTTTTGAAAAAAAAAGTATATCAGTTTTGATGTTTGTGAAGAAATGATATATCTTACTATTGAAAGTGTTTAGACCAGGCTAGGTTAGGTTATATCGTATTGTAAGTACAATCTACTGTATATAAATATACATACATATATATATACATACATACATACTTATGTATGTAGATATTACCTAACTTGATTAATTTAAATTTCATATAACTTGGATTAGCAAAATTTCGTTCATATTACATAGATCTCATAGAGTAGAGAAACTGCGGCACAAAATATACATATTTCTCATATCTTAAACCACACCTTGTTAAAGAGCATTTTTCACTCTATTCTGTGTTTGATTTATAACAAACATTTGACCTGAAATGTTTAACAAATACATCAAAAAATATTAAACCAAAATAAGTTCAATATATGCAAAGATTTGCATCATCAATGCCAAAACTATCATCGGCCTAGACAGATTTACATACATCGACAAAATAGACTTAAAATGTTAATGAACTTAATTGCAGATATCTTATATAAGTTAAATGATGAACTTTAAATGTTAAACGGATGTTATAATTTATCATAGTGCATATATCAATCATTTATAACATTTCATTTTTACAATTTGTTGTCATTGTGCTTTTTCTTCTTCTCTGCAGCCCTCATCACGACCCGAATCAGATTTTACACTCGATCTGCCCCGAGCGGAGCAACTGCGTCTCAAAATGGAAAAGGAGAAGAAATTCCGCCAAAGATGTCGCTTCATCACCACGTTTCTAAGTCTCGTATTCTTTCTGCTGACGGTTATGGTAGTCAGTTTGGTCTTAACCCGCGGCAAACGTATGTTTGGCAGCATGATCTAACTCTAGCCACCATATAAAAAATTTAATTATATAGTTATATATACGCATATAGTCCATATTATCTATAATTAAAATTAATCAACATTTAACAGCGAAACAACAAATTTAGAGTGCCAACAGAAGAAAACAGCAAAATTATTAATCATTAGCCCTAGCCACAGTATTGTTAATAAATTATTTATGTGATCTTAGTTATTTAAGATTGTCAAGAGAGTGCATTTCATCTGTATGTATTGTATAATAATGTTTGTATGTATGAATAACGAGTATAATGTATGTAGGTAGGGTTTAAAATCTATATATATATATCAAATAGCTAGCATTTGTTAAAAATATTCTATGTAATTTCCTCTTAATATATAGAGAATATGAACAAATATTCAATGAAATGTACAATAATTAAAAAAGAAAAATAATTGCAATAAATGAAGACATTAATGAGAACAAAATATACATATGTATATCAGTTTTGTCCAACACATATCTTAACAATTTTTACTTTTCCCATTTGAACGCACACAAAGTTTAAGAAACTTTTGTGAATATGATTGGTAAGTAATATAATTTTTTTTTATTATCCATCATTTCCCTTTAGAACTAATTAAGGTTTACAGCCCGACTATCGGACAGGCTATAAAATGCCTTTAAAGCATCTCCCAACCGGTTATTAAAAAAATCAACATTTATGTTCCTTATAGTGTCCCCTATATAGTACATTATACAAGTTGCTACATCAAGCAAATTTGGCCAGAAATCAACCGTTGTTAATTTGGTTTTCAAGTAAATTACAAGATCCAGTTTTTGCATGATATAGATTATAGATTCATTCAATAGATTCACTTTGGTAAACAAATCTTAATCTAATCTAATTAAATCCAATGTTGTTTGGTAATACAATTAATTATAACATTTATTAGCATTTGTTTTATGTTTTTCTCTGCGTGTGTATACAAAAGCTGACAAATTGCATATTTTGAGATTTTTAGGCATTTTCATATTCATTTCGTTTCGCTACGTTCTATTATTCAGTTTGTTTTTTAAACATCTAGATATATCAGTGTTATCACAAATGGTTTTTCTTAATCGTTTTTTCTTTCGTTAAACTTGAATCAACTGTTAAAGAGAAAAGGAAAAAAAGATAAGGAGATAGAGTGAATTGCTCAAGGACTTCATAAATGTACATAAGATCTATATAAAAATGACTTAGACTCTAAAACAATAGATTAGTTAGCAGTTAAATAGAATAATTCTACAATGCAGCAAATAGTTACAATTACATCTACAAAAGGCAAGTTTGGAGTTTGATGCGAAAATTGGTGTAAGATTCGAATTCTTTGGCACAACACTGTTACTGTTTCATAATATACGTATATTCTGACGATTGACCTCGAAAACTGTATGATCCTCTTCATCGCTATTCACATCTTCAATGGCCATGGGCAAGGGAGTTAGCTCCTGATTGGCACGATCCCCCTGTACACCGTACTTTCTTTCGGCACGCGATAGGCGCAAACTGCAAGCATATCAATAAATAAATTATAATAACGCATAATATGACCTGACAATGCTGATAAGCATTTGGTGCCAGATTTCAGCTTACCGATAAACGCGTAGCACCAGCAATACAATAGCAGTGCTCGTAATGCCAACCAGTACATAGAAAAAGGCCTGTCCTGGTATATTCATGTCATCTAAATGTACACGATCTATGGGCATTTTGGCATTTGGCAATTGAGCTGGAGTTGCTTGAGGTTTGTTGGTAATTGTCACAATCTTATTCTCCTTTTCCTTAATCTTGACCTCCTTTGCTTCTGGAGCTGTAACCCCAGGTTTTTTGCCTTTATCTTCTTTTGGACTGGAATTTCCGCCTGCAGCTGGTGCCATATCCACGCCCATTTCTCCCTCGGCAAAAACTTTAGTATTAGTCTTGTTGGCATGGGGAGCGTTTTTTGGTGGTGCTACCGTTTCCACTTCCGCTGCCTCAATCTGGCTGTGGCTCACTCGGTTTACCATCAGCATCAGCATCAAGGCTAACCCCACTAATGCAGAGCCACGATTACACATTTTAACCCTATTGTATATTTAGCGGCAAATTCAATAACAATGGCTTTCAAATTTATGCTAATCGCCTGTTTTTGTTTTGTTTATTATCAAAGGCAGTGTGACCAAACGTGTGGACATAAAATTGACATTAATTCAAACTATAGTGAACAAGTCATGGAGGAAGTTGCCCAATCGTTAGAAAAGTGTAATCTACAAATGCTACGTTTACCATGTTTGCACTGCATCGTAATTTAAATCCAAAGAAGCCAACCCAATTATTTTATACATTAAGAAAACTTCAACAACGTTTGTAAACATTAAAATTCACAAATACGGAATTCTAACCTCTTTTTTTTATTATATTGTCCATGTTGTTGAACGGCAGAAAAAATAATTGCTTGCCAATGGAAACATTTCACCAATGAGCCATCACAACAGTCTGGCAACTCCAGTTTTACCATTGTGTTTTTGTTAGTGGGAAAGTGTGTGTGACTTTTCAGCAATAAAATTATAATTAATTAATTTAATTCTTATAAATTAAATTACTAATAAATTTAAGTTTAACTAAAGCTTTAAGAGCATCTGGCAACAGGTAAATCAATTCGAAATCTTATACAGTAAGCAAAAACTTATCTAAAATGTAAAGTGAAAATGGCGAACAAAAGCCAAGTGAGAGAAAAAATATATCAGAGTGCGATTGTGTGAGTGAGTGAGGTATTGGTGCTCCACAAGGGGAAATCACGACGTCACAGAAAGAAAATTGAAATTAAGACGAAACGATGGCGCAGCTTCGCTTTTACTGTTATTGGACGTCAAAATGAATGTCGCAAGAGAATCTTACAAATATTGCAGAAAATAAAATAAAATGAAGTTTTAATGTTGAAATAAAAGTTTAGAGAAAATCTGAACATTTTATGTTGGAGGGGGTATACACATACATACATACTTGTGTGTGTGTGTATGTATGAGTGAATGTTCAGGTGTGTTAGTATTTATTTAACCAGGAAGTTGGATTCGCGTTCATATACACAAACACACCGACTCAGAGGCCAACCACAGATAGGCAGGCAATTGGAGCTAATTTCATAACGGAGTTTTTTGAAGGGAAAGTTGATGGAGAGAGAGAAGGGGAAGTTTTTGCAGATCACTTTAGTGCTGCAATATCAAATTACTCTCTCTGACCCCCCCACTCCTCCTCTGACCAACACCTTGAGCATAACCTGTACACATACAAACTAAAGCGAGGGCTGTCGAAATAATTTTCCTAAGGCAGGAAAAAATGCAAAATCACTTCGTTTTGTTATTTCCATCGATTGTAACTTAACAATCTAATCTAACGATTTTTTGTGACATTTACCAATACTAAATAAAAAGTTTTCAAATCGTTTAATCTATTTCTCATTGAGTTTACTTGTCAGAAGATCGAAATTTGTTAAATTTTAACTTTAACATAAAAAAAAATGATTAGCTATCAAACTGTCAACTGTGAGAAATCTATATTCGCCTCCGCAATTTTAATGTTAGCCCTCGTGCCATCATACTGTAAGTCAAGTCTCGTTCGTCTTGTTGCTGTTACTCTTTATTGAAGTGACATTGGTTAAAAAGCGAAAAAAAAACAAAACAAAACATAAAAAAATATAAAAAGTTGCGACCTACGGTGTCGGCCTTCCCGAATTTTAATTGCTATTGGTGATGTACAAGGCCCACCACTAACCAAAGATAACTAAAACGACAATTTTGTTGTATATTTTATTCAAATTTATTATTAAACATTTCTTAAAATTTTGGTTTGTTTTGCAGATTCCAAAAATATATTTCATATTTCCAAAATTTTGTATAATTTGATTTGCCAAAATTCCGACCAAAATACCGAAAACGAGAGCAGCCAAACGACGTCATCAGGATAGCAACCCTCCGCCGCCTCCTCCACCACCACCACCGCCACCGTTGAAGTCCCAGTCTCATTTAGTTGGTAGTGCCGCCTCCACAGCGTCGTCCAGCTCTGCATCCTCATCGTCGTCGAGGCTTCAAGTAGTAGTAGTTCCACATCTGCCGCAAGGGCAGCAGCAGCAAACGCAGGTTCTGCCTGCTCTCAAAATGCACCGCTCGAACAATGCTCAAGCAACACAGAAGCCCGTAAGTTTGGATGACATCTGGACGGAGCTGGTTGATGGCATACTCCAGATATTCGAACAGGAGAAATGTCTGACCCGTAGCCAGTATATGAGATTCTATACTCATGTGTATGACTATTGCACTAGTGTAAATGCAGCTCCAGCTGGACGGAGCTCGGGCAAGACTGGTGGAGCACAATTGGTGGGCAAAAAGTTATACGATCGTTTGGAACACTTTCTTGAGGAGTATCTGCGCGATCTGTTGAAAAAATTCAAAGCCATCAGTGGAGAGGAGGTTCTCCTCTCCCGATATACCAAGCAATGGAAACAATATCAGTTTTCCAGCACAGTTCTTGATGGTATTTGCAATTACCTTAATCGCAATTGGGTGAAGCGTGAATGTGAGGAGGGTCAGAAGGGTATTTACAAAATCTATCGTTTGGCTCTGGTGGCCTGGAAGGGACACCTGTTCCAGGTCCTTAACGATCCTGTAACCAGGGCGGTCCTCAAATCCATCGAGGAGGAGCGTCAAGGCAAATTGATTAACCGATCGCTTGTGCGAGATGTTATCGAATGCTATGTGGAACTGAGCTTCAATGAGGACGACACCGATGGCATTGAAGAGAAGCTATCGGTTTATAAGGATAATTTTGAGAGCAAGTTTATAGCCGATACGTCTGCATTCTATGAGAAGGAGTCGGATGCGTTCCTATCCACCAATACGGTAACCGAGTATCTTAAACATGTGGAGAATCGCCTGGAAGAGGAGAAGCAACGTGTACGTGGTCTAAACTCAAAGAATGGCCTATCGTATCTTCACGAGACCACAGCAGAAGCATTAAAGTCCACATGTGAAGAGGTGAGGATTCATATGCACCTACTCGAGAATTGTTCTTAACTCGATCTTTTCTTTCTATCTTTAATAGGTTCTCATTGAAAAACATTTGAAAATCTTCCATTCAGAATTCCAAAATCTTTTAAACGCCGATCGCAATGATGACTTAAAACGGATGTACTCCTTGGTAGCCCTATCACCCAAAAACCTCACCGATCTAAAGACCATACTTGAGGCCCACATCCTACAGCAGGGCACGGAGGCCATTGCCAAATGTTGCACTTCCGATGCAGCCAATGATCCCAAGACCTATGTCCAAACTATTTTGGATGTGCATAAAAAATACAATGCTCTCGTCCTGACAGCATTCAATAATGACAACGGATTTGTAGCTGCTCTGGATAAGGCTTGCGGCAAGTTTATTAATTCGAATGTAGTGACCACTGCAACCAGTCCAAGCAAGTCACCAGAGTTATTGGCCAAATATTGCGATTTATTACTCAAGAAATCCTCAAAGAATCCAGAAGATAAAGAGCTTGAAGATAATCTAAATCAAGTGATGGTTGTCTTTAAATACATTGAGGATAAGGATGTCTTCCAGAAATACTATTCCAAGATGCTCGCCAAGCGTCTGGTGAATCACACATCGGCATCTGATGATGCAGAAGCCATGATGATCTCCAAGCTGAAACAGACCTGTGGCTATGAGTACACGGTTAAACTGCAGCGCATGTTCCAAGACATTGGCGTATCGAAGGACCTCAACTCCAACTTTAAAGAATATTTGGCCACCAAGAATGTAATAGCAGAGATTGATTTTGGCATCGAGGTGCTATCATCGGGTTCGTGGCCCTTTATGCTAAATAATAATTTCCTGCTACCATCCGAGCTGGAACGTTCTGTTAGGCAGTTCAAGGAATTCTATGCAGCCCGGCATTCTGGACGTAAACTCAATTGGCTGTATCAGATGTGTAAGGGCGAACTGATTATGAATGTGATCAGAAATAATGCGTCCGCCATCTATACACTGCAGGCTAGTACCTTCCAAATGTCCGTACTTTTGCAGTTTAATGATCAGCTTAGCTTTACCGTTCAGCAATTGCTGGATAACACACAGACACAGTTGGAGAACTTGATTCAGGTGGGTAGATTCAAATAACATTATTATATTCACCACTCACATACACACACTTTCTTTTTTGGTTCCAGGTTCTTCAAATTTTGCTCAAGGCCAAGATACTCACCTCTAGCGATAATGAGAACTCGTTAACACCCGAATCGACAGTGGAACTTTTCTTGGACTACAAGAACAAGAAGCGACGCATTAACATCAATCAACCGCTCAAGACTGAGATGAAAGTGGAACAGGAGACTGTGCATAAACACATCGAGGAGGATCGCAAACTATTAATACAGGCTGCAATTGTGCGCATTATGAAAATGCGCAAGAAACTCAATCACACCAATCTCATATCCGAGGTGCTCAATCAGTTATCGACACGTTTTAAGCCCAAGGTGCCCGTGATTAAAAAATGCATCGATATATTGATAGAGAAGGAGTATTTGGAACGTATGGAGGGACATAAAGACACGTATAGCTATCTCGCCTAAGTTAAATGTAAAAAAAAAAATGAAAAAAATAACAAAAATTTAGCTATTTCATCCATGCCAACAATCTATAAAACAACAACAACCAGAAGAAAGAAAAACAAATTGTCCATCAAGAAGAATATACTTAGCGATCCTTGCCTCTGGCCTGGATATGCGTTTTGGTGCAATTCCCAGGTCACGTACAAACATACCCATACACACACACTACGCCACACACCAACACCCACACATACATACCATCCATACATGCGCATATGTACACACATTTTAGGGAACAAAGACAAGACAAAAAATTGTATGTTTTTCTTTGTTATTTTTTTTAATTTGTCGATTTTGTTTAATTACATTTCATAAATTCCCCCTTCTCTCTCTCTCCCCCTCTCTCACACAAACACACACACTCTGTATGCATTATTATAATATTACGATGTTAACGATGCGTTAAGTTCATAAACAAAACAAACAAAAAAAATCTACCATATATGAATATATATATATGTATATGATCTAGAGTGGATTTTTCTATTGCAATTTCTCATCCAGATTCATGCCCTTGGCAATGGCATACACGGTGAAAGCAAATTTCGCCACCTACAAAAATGAGTAAGAAAAGAAAATCAGTTTTTCGGCGAATATAAATTTGAAAGATATATTTTGGCACACGGTCTAAAAGAGAGGCTCCATGGACGCCGAAACCCGTCTCTTATTACAGGTTGTGAAAGTTATGTCGTGGATCTGACACATGAAAAAGTTAAACGGCTTTTAAAAGTTTTTTCATGTTTCTTTTGCAGGAGTTTTAAATGGAATCGAAAACTAACTTAGAGCCTCTCTAAGACCTTTCACCCTTCATATTAACTCAACACTTACATTGATATTGGTGGCCAAATTAATGCTGAATATATTCATGGCTGTAAAGACAATTGGTTGCTGTAGCTTTTGTAGAAATTGCAGTGTGGTCTTCTGAAAGCGTTGATTTTGCTCTGACCAGGCGGAATGGAATAGAGCATCGCATAGATCATTGCAGTCGTCGACAATCGCATTGCAGTAGTAGCACAATGGAAAGGTCTGTAACAGGACAGCCATCATATAAAAAATGATTCCAAATCTTGCAGATGGTTCCGCAAAGGCAACCAGATTGATCATAGTAATGCCCAAAATGGAGCCACAAATGATAAATTGAGCAAAGATGGTGCCCGATATGAGGGGCCTGATGATGTTGCAAAAACTAAAAAAATAAATATAATATTACGACATACTAAATTAATCCCATTTTAGACTTACTCTAACATGACCTTGTGAGCCTTTATGCACTCCACTAAACCGGCGTGCATAGTTTCATCGTCCTGATCCTTCAAGCTTTCCAAATTTTGCAAACGACGGGTCAACAGTTGGACATGACAGCGCAGAGCAATCACAAAGAGAACTGCATAGGAATCGGTGGATGTGGCCACAAAAACGGCATAACCCACAGAAACAAACTCAACAAAAGCCTGCAAAATAAATTGTGTTCGATCCTGACGCCAATTAAGGAATGGGTAATAGGTATCGAATGGGACACGGCCATGGAGCAAACCATCAACCAAACTGGCAGCGGAATAGACAAAGAAAACACCCGCAAAAGTCATGTATAATTTATTGCAGGTGGCCACCACTTGTCGTATGCCCAGTTGCTCCTCCTTTGTTTTGCAGTAGGCATCAAGTTGATCGAAGCACTTATTGGCCTTTTCCAAATTATCGCAAAATACCGCCAAGGTGAAAAATTTCAATGAGAAACACCAGGTATTCAGGCACAATTGGAACGATTGAAGTAGCGTGGCAGCCGAGAATTCATCAATGTGCAATGTGTAATTTAAAAGGAAACTCAACGGTAGATAACACATTCCATACGAAAAGGATATAACACGCCAGAACTTTCGTCCGAAGCTAAAATCATTATGCATATTCAGACCCGAAACTTTCAAAGTGTGCAACATGTAGGCGTTTGAATCGCGAGTGGCCGTTGGAACGGACAAAGGATTCGGATAGATGCGACGAAACAACATTTTCGCAACTTGAGAACTGTCAACTGTCTCTGGGCTCTAAAAAATAACCAATCCCCTTTATATAGTACCACAATATGGGAATGTTGCATAAGGTTTAATTACTGTTTCGAGAGAAAGCCAACATGTTATATAAACCTTGCAATGGTATTTTCGCACAAATATAACAATTAAAGGATTGACAAAGGCGTTACCAAAACATGGGAAGGGACAGTTGTGACTTAAAATGGATTTATTAAACTTCAAATTGAAATTCTGTCGCTCAAAATTTAACCTAATGGCAAAGAAAATTGATTTCCCCAAATTACACAAAATTAATCTTTCAGCTAATTAGCTAACATTTATTTCTAGATAATACACATATATATTCGGAACACTTAAAATGATTTACATTTAGTTTATTATACTACGGATATGGCACCTGGAAAAGGGCTTCAGAAATTAATTTTCTTTTAGTCTTTATCCAAACTTGAACTCCCATTAATGCAGGAACTATGAGACGGTCCTTCCAAAGCAATGACTGGAGATTGGAAGGCCTCCATCAGCCAGAGCATTACTATAACCCAGTACGCATTCCTTTTACAGATAAATCGTAACGCTTAGCTATTAAGTAGCTTAATCAGGTTGAAGGATATACAATGGAATACTCTATGGCAAATCGCTTTTACTGGGACGGAGGAACTCTAGACTCTCAATCTTATAATTGGCCCAGTCAGAATTTTAAACCCAAAACTATGAACATTCAGATATACATAGTTGAAATCTTACTTACTAAAATTTAGCGTAGGGACTGACACCTAATCAATAATTCATATAATGGAGGAATTGACAATTTGCTTGTAATTCTTCACAATTAATTACCAAAATGGCATTCTTGGTGTTAAATACACCACATTTTAGGTCAAGACACATACACTAAGAGAAGACAGGATTAAACCCAAGTATGTACACATAAAATGCAAAAGCATTTGGGTGGGTATCGGGGATAACTTAAAACTAAACTACATATAGGCCACTTAACTAACATATATATTTCATTACTCATTTACAAACTATTAAAAGAAGAGATCGTGAAAGTAGCTTACTGAATTCTGAGCAGGTTCAATCCTCGTCGTCAAGTGTTAACACTTTTGTTTGAAATCGCATGCGTTTGGTGTTCTTTACAATACCATTGGTAAGCAAATTGGTGCCAGTCTGAGGATTTGGCAGATCATTCCACAAACGTTTCATGCGGACCACCGCAGTTGAATTAAAGTCACATTTCTTGTGGCTCGATGCCAATGGCTCTGGACTTGGATTTGGTGGCTCTTGGTTGATTGGTTCAGGATTAAATACTGGTGGCTCGGGAACAGTTGGCAGTTTCCGAACTTTAACAACAAGCTTCCTAATGCGACTACTGCAAGAGCTGCTTACGCTAGCCTTGTCATCGGCATCTTCGCTAGCATCTGCACTATCAGTGGCCTCATTTATGGCCATGGAGCAACCACGTTTTTGTGCTTCCGGATCAAAAGAGCTAAAAGTATTTAAGAGTCAGCATCATATTTTCATTTACTAACATAATCTATTAACCTTGACAACAATTGTCTGCGCTCATCCTCGTTTAGTGTAGGCGGCATTGCTGGACAAATTTTACCATCCGGATCCTCGGGATGGCAGCCATAATCCTCGCCCCTAAGCCAATTTTCATATCGTTCGGGCTGAAAACGTCGCACGAATGTGGCCATTGATATTTTGACCATGTCAGTGCGGCATCTGCAAACGCTGCTACGTTTACCATATTCGATCCAACGTTTGGAAGCGAAATTAGTTGATTCGGCCCCATTGAAACCGTGATTAAAACCAGCGTGATAGCCAAATGGAAACGTAATCATTATTTCGCCTGCCTCCTGGGTAATCTTGTTGTAGGGTATATTATGTTGACGTAAAACTTTTGGACTAATCATAGTCATCTTGTGACGTAGATAGGCGTTGCATTCTTGATAGTTTTCCTTAAATGTTTCGTTAAACAGTTTTTCCAGACGACGTCCATGGGCTGGTGGTATCGCATACCATGTCTTTGGAGCACCAAAATGTAAATAATTAATAGAATACAGATCCATATCCTCTGTGTGCCAGGCAAAGGAACTCTTCCACATTCCGAAATACAAATATGCTGTATTTACACCATCTATGATTATATTATAGTCAGTATTAACCAAATTTAGTATGGTATCGAGTCGTCCAATGTTCCACACATCGAGATCTTCGTCACTGAGCGAACCCTTTATATCAGCCGCATAAAGAGGCGATATGTATGTGATGTTCTTCCAATATTTTCGCTCTAGATCATCGTAATCAAAATGCTTCGGAGTCTGATGTAGCTCTGAATTTGCCTTTTCCATAAATTGACGCAATGTCATCTGACGGCGTTGCTGAATGTTGATTTGCTGATACAAACCATGAGCCCTGCGAAAATGTCGGCAATAAAAAAAGCAAAACTACAAACTAAATTTGTATATCAAGGACTTACCCAGTAACTACTTGACTTATGGGAGCTGGTATAGTCATGTTAATGTTGTCTATATCGTAGCCAGATTTTCTAGGCACCCACTCCACAGGTGGCTAACAATAAAGTGTAAACACTAAAGAAAAAAAGGACCAGCGCAAAAAATAGCACTTACCTGAATTTTGGCCAGGCCGGCCAAATGAGCCCCGCGGGACTCGATAAAGTCAATGTATCCGGCAAAATCTTTGAATTCCTCATAGCTAGGACGAAATGTCATAATGCGCGGATGATTTTGTGGCTCAGTGCCGGCGAAAGATGTTTGCGAGGACATGCTTAGGCGATCCTTTTTTATTAATTCTTCGGATCCCAATAATTTGTGGTCCAGTCAAACCTTATTAAATTTTCGCGAATATGAAAACGGTCACACTTAAAGCGCAGTTCACTTACTATCGATAAAAACCGATATTTCTTTTTTAAATTAAACGGTTTAGTAACCGTTTTTTACTTATGTTTTATTAATTTTTTTTTTGCTACGCAAGATGTTGAACTGTCGAATGTTAGTTTACGTTTTCTTAGAATATTGTAAGGTTCATACGACTCTATAAAAGTTTTTGAAGTAAAACTAAGGCCTACGTTGATCAGCCATAGTTGTAAGCAGATTCCTAGAAATTACTTTGAAAAGTTTCTAAGTATTATTTTGTAAACAAATGTATTAACTATTCCTGGATAAAGATAAACACATCAAATGCATCTTAATGACACATTTCTGCGAAATGTGTACACAAATCCAAGGGTTTTCAAGTGTATGGCAGTGAGATCATAACATCTAAGCGATAAGATAGACAGCGAAACAAGAACCACAACAGATTGGTCGTATAACTAAATCTTTATACACTTACATACATTAATTATGGGATCGAAAAATTTAAGTTATATAAATATATATATGTAGATAAGTGTGTTAAATAATTAATGTTCAATGCAAAGATCTATTAAGCTTGCTCATTTTTTGGTACCAGGGGGAATTTTTATTAGTTTACTATTATCTGGGTTAAGATAATGTCGAATGTCGGTGCCACATATTCTAGTGGTATCAGTATAAAAGGGACAGGTGGACCTATTCCAGCTTTTAGTCTGCCATCAGCTTTACACCGCAACATTTACACAAGGCTCTTAGAAATAATTTTGTTACATTATAATTAACAAGTTAACGACAAATCTATGTCGTACAAGCCAAGTTATCACATCGAGTCATAACTGCGTACAGTCTATCTTCATCAATGGGTTTCGAGAGCTCTATGGATATGGCAAAACGTAAGTACACATATGATTAAAAATTTAAACTGTACTCAACGACAACTGATTATTATTGATATTCCCGGGCTAAAAACAGAATATCTACATGTATAGGAGTAGTGACACAAGCAGGCTAACTGGAGCATTATTTTTTACTGATTAAAGATTATGAAGAGTTTTCTGCTTATACCGAACGTTTTCGATTCTTTAATATAAGACTTTATGTATATTATATGGCTACAGCTACCCAGACCTACCCGAAGTCGAAGAGTTTGCCAGAGATTAGGTTGGACATTAACATTCATACTGCCATCATAAATCTTCAGTTAAACTCATAAAGATGAAAAACATAATTTGGGTATATAAGATAAATATATTTTATATGCAAGCCAAGTTAATAAAAAATTAAATTGCTAAATAAAAATTTCGCTAGGCAATAGATGAAACAGTGACTTGAAACAATTAGCGTGGAGTGTTTGAATGAAGTTTGCCCCCTGTTTTGGGTACAACACTGTCAAGGCAAAAGAAACGGTAACTTTCCATTAGGGTAATATACATACATACATATATACATATGTAGGATAGTATATTTCTATATATGTATGTATGTATATATTACTTTGTTTTTCCTTAACTGCGGCAAGTGTTAATGATAATGACACAATTGTGTGTCTTTGACTGAATCGGTATTAATTAAATGGATTGGCATATTGTGGAAATAATCGTAAAAGCGCAAAAACAAACAAACAAAAATCTCACTATCAGCCCCCAAGGCCCATAAAACGTTGATTGAGCGTAAAGATCCTAGAAATAATCATGCAAATGACTAAACGATTTGCATTGTTTAACTGATTTTTATGTATATATAATAAGGGAAATCAATTGAGTGATTCACAATCAGACATCCAGTTGAACCAAAACTGTTTCAGTATGGTTTATTTCACTAGCACAGAAAAAACACCCCTGCTCTTCCAGGCTCTTGGAAACTTAAAATGTAAAAGGAAAAATTTTTTTAAAACTGTACGAAATTCTAAACTCATTTCTTTCTACATATATGTATATATTTAGCCAGCGGTTTCGGCATACGGCACTGGCAAGCCATAATCCTCTTTGTCGGCATGATGATCAATTATTTCCAACGTGTGGACATTTCAGCTGCCATAGTGCCCATGACACAGGCAACTGCTGGAGCTCCATACTATAATTGGGATTTGTCAGATAAATCCTTGATTCTCAGTAGCTTTTTCTGGGGTTATGTGGTATCCCAAGTGCCTTCAGGTGAGTAAAATGACCAACTAAAAGAAACTGAGTATTTCAATTTATTTATTTTTAAGGTCTTTTGGCCAAGCGTTTTGGAGCCAAACTGGTGCTTGGTTTGGCCACAGCTGTTGGCGGCGTTTTGGCATTCTTTCATCCTCTAGCTGCTGAAAGTGGTGTGGTTAGTGTCTGTGTATTAAGAGTACTTACGGGTCTTGTTCAAGGTACCGTCTATCCCTGTGTCCACACTTTGCTGGCCAAATGGGTGCCACGTACCGAACGAGGATTTCTCACCACGGGCATCTATTCGGGTGCTCAGTTTGGCACGGCTGTCATTTTGGGAACCAGTGGATTTATATTCGAGTCAGCCATGGGTTGGCCTGGTTTATTTTACATATCTGGAGGATTTAGCTTGTTGTGGGCTCTACTATTCTTCTGGCAGGGTGACAACGAGCCGGCCCAATCCAAGAGCATTACCAAAGTTGAGCGAGAATATATCGAAGCACTGACGGGCAGCAATAGCAGCAGTCAGGTAAGTTCCATCAATTCCACTTATCCCATTTAGTTCCTTTTTTACAACCTTTAACCTATATATTTTAGTCCATGCCTGTGCCCTGGTTGGCTATCTTCAGCTCGCCAGCATTTTATGGTCTTTTGGCTGCCCATTGTGGCTTCACATGGGGCTTTTATACATTGCTTACTGAGATGCCAACATATATGAGCAGTGTCCTCCAACTGAATGTGAAATCTAATGCCCTGCTTTCATCTCTACCTTACTTTACCATGGGTATACTTTGCTTGGTAGTCAGCCCCATATCGGATTTGCTGATAAATCGTGGAGTTATCTCTATAACTACAGCCCGAAAGCTATTCAATTCAATTGGTCAATATGGACCAATGGCGTGTCTTATCGGATTGGGCTACATGACTGCCAATGAGAAGACTTGGGCTATTCTGTTGCTCACCATGGCAGTTGGTATCAATGCCGGATGTTCCTGTGGCTATCTTATTAATCATATTGACTTGTCACCAAATTTTGCCGGTCCCATGATGGGAGTAACAAATGGCATTGCGGGCATAACATCAATTGTTGCTCCTCTTGTTGTGGGTGCCATTCTGACCAACGAAGAGGATCCTAGTCAATGGCGTGTGGTCTTCTTTATAACCGGCGGTATCTATCTGCTTTGTAATTCCCTCTTTTTAATCTTTGGTAAGGCCACAATTCAGCCGTGGAACGAGCCAAAAACCACCAACATGTCCAGTACAGCGACTTTGAGGGGCAATTTGGAAACAGATTCCAAAACCGTAGCACCAACGACAGGCAAGGAAAACTATCTCTAAATGTATATATGTAGATATATGTATAGTTATATAGTGTATAGTAAATCTCAGTCCAACATGGAACGTGCCGCATCTTCTTGATTTATGTTTAGACTAATTAGACTTTAAGTTGTGATAAGCTCAGAACTAACTATACAAAATCCCAGTCACGTGTAGGACTATAAAGATTAAGTAAATAGTATAAATAACTAAGGTGTGAAATTAACTGAATAATACAATGTGTACATATGTACATTCGCATAAAGATAATAATATAATTAAATAAAGTTTAAACTGTCAATGAAGACAAATATGAAACAGGTAAATGTACTTGCTGAGGGTGTGACAGATAAGAAGATGGAAAGGTCAAGAAAATGATAAAATATAAAACAAAGGAGAATAATACGTGTGCAAAATAAGATGAAAAAGCGAAAGTTACAATTAAATTAATACACACTAGACAAATCTACATCTTTTTCGAGATCTCGGTGTTCATACAGACGGACAAGTCTCAATCGACTCGGCTATTGATCTGCTCAAGAATATATATACTTTATTCTCCTTCTGCCTGTTACATAGATTTAAGCGACTTTAATATACCCTTTTACCCTTTGGGTACAGGGTATAATTAGAGTTTTCACTTATATAACAATACTTCGATCCCTATTGATCAGCCAGTTTTGTTCGTACACCATATTTGCTCCAAAAGATTACTTTGGATGTTGACTTTTTGCAATTATCCTGGAATACGGAGCATTGATCAAACGGAGGACAATACAGATGCAGGGATACGGAAGTATCTGCATGACTGGGATTCTCCACTCGGTGCAGACCCAAATTATCTAAAAAGAAAACACATTTTGTTATAATAATATAGAAAAACAACTCATCAATTACTTACCATTGATATACGCTACATCATTAAGGGCAAATAGGGTTTCCCCAATTTCAACAAGCTCTTTATCATCTATATGGCCATGACTTGTCTCTTTAGTGATCTGTTTATTATTTGGACGATTTGGACGCATTGGACGCAAATCCCCTTCAGTATTTTCATGAAACAATGCGAATCGGCATGATCATGCACTGACGAACAATGGCCTCCACCCCAGCAGACAATCAGTAAATGGAATTTGCTATTACCCGTATCTTCAAGATTCCGTGTATACTTGTAACGATCGAATTTGGCATATATCTGCCATACCTTTGGATTTGATTTGTACGAGAGCATTAGATGATTGACCATCTCGATATTGACATAATTTGACTCGAACTCCTTATGCAAGGCTGATATCAAATCTTGTAATGTGTCAACGACAGGACCATATTTCAGAGGCTTCTCCAATGCCTGATATTAGTTCGTGGACTGTCGCAAATATTTCTCTTGATCAATTTGCTCAATTTCCGTATTGATCTTGGACACAGCCATTTTTGATTTGCTTTGATTGACCTGTATATTAACAGAGAATTGTATGCGATTAATGAAAAACTACCGATTGATTGAGTTTAATTAATTTTGCCTTTTTTAACGCTTTAGCTCAAACTCTGAGAATCGACTGACTATATGCTGTGTATATAATGTTCCTATATATATGCATAATACAAACAGATTGAAAAACAATAGCAATTATCGCCTCACGCTTAGCAAGAGACTTACTTAGAATATGTAATATATACATACACATATACATATATATATTATAATAATATAAAATGAGGCAATAGTGGCTTATCTTTAATGTTAGGCATGTGACAAATTATATAAATTACAGAGGTAAATCTAATCATTCATTTAAAACAAATTGAAAAAAAAAACTAAGTGTTTGTTACTTGATAACAAAGATGAGAAATTTCCAATTAAAACATTGCATACTTTGAGGCAAACAATTGACTTTATCACTCTGATAATTTAGGATAAACCAATATTTACTTTTATCTTCACTCATTTTCACAATAGATTTGGAAAAGTTTAGGCGCTTTCACCAACACTCATTTGGGAAACGTTTAGAGAAATCAAAGTAATAATGTTTTTTTTATTTGCCATTATTTTCAAATTCTCACTCACGAAATACATAATTTTAAATTTAAAAGCTTTATTCACTTAACCATTTAATTTTTAATTTACTTAGTAATAAATATTGACTGATCTTTGTTAACTTAAATTTAACTCAATTCTGTTAGGTTCGATTTTACATTGGAGTCTCTGGGTCGAAAATGATCCTCTATATCTTCCTCCAACTCCTGACCTTGCATTTTACATTTACCAAAGTTCCTTTAACATAAATAAATTTGTAAATAAGAGTTTTTTATATAGTCTATGTATATATAAATATATTAAAAAACTTTGTTGGTTTTAGCATAATTAAGATTTTATTAAAAAGATTGTCTTAAGTTAATTATGTTAGAGAAAGTACAATTGATATTTTTGTTGGCATAGACAATTTAAATTGCCTCAATATGTTTATTCTTGTCATAAGATAAGAGTCATAGACATTCCTGTGTCGTCTGAGACGCCTGTCTAAATAGTTATTTGGGTTATCTCTATAAATATTTACAATAGCTATGGAATCGCGTATCTTTTTAACTTAAGAGATCATTTTTTGTATGTACATGAAATCGCACTGATTTTATTCCCTGTTACTTAACTTTTTGCTGCAATTGACGCTGTTCCTCCAATCTCTGATTTATGCGACTTGTTGTGGCCCGGGTACGCATCATTGTCCATATGACCATCAGCCAACTGAGTAAAATAGTACCATAAAGAACTGGTCCATATGCACGGGCATTGCCAATAGGTATTTCAGCTCGTAGTGGAGCTTTTAGTTGATAATCCACATGTATTTGTTTCCAATTGCAATTCTCGACTCCAGTATCGGCCTCAACTTTGACCAAGTGCTCATCAAAACTGCTTTGCGCCTCATTCAGGCAGTATAGCTTATCGGGACGAGCAACTAATTCATTGTCAATAAGCTCATTATCTCCAATGGGGCAATTGAGATATAGTTCAGGTGTGTCTAATGATACTGTGACCGTAGATCTACAAGCAATTAGTTATATGTACATATACATTAGAAAGAGAATGGATGTAAAATTAAGTCTAATTTCAGTTAAATGGATAACATACAATACTACTCTTAGTCACATTTTGCTGAATCAAGTCCGATCTTATAAGAATACGATATAATATTTGTGTACTTTAAGGGTACTCTTCGACATTCATCAAGGTTGTAGTGACAATTCCGGGGTCATTATGTCGTAAATAGATAACTTTTTCAGTTTATACAAGACATATCAAAAGTCAACATTTGTTGCTCTTTAATATATGAACCGGTTACAGTGATTGCTTGGGCTAACCCCCCACCCAGTCAGATCGTCACTCTACAACTTAAACTTAAGCAAGGCTAAATAGACATCCAACCTACCTCTTATCACTGGGTGCATGATAACGAAAATGTATGGGCAACGTTAAGGTGTCGGTTATCTTGGGTGCTCCGCCAAGTAAAACATTAAAAGGTTGCCCCTGTATTGCTGGCGCCTCAATGTCCACAAATTTGGGATAGACTGCCCGAAGCTGGTGGATAAAACAAGGAGATTTTAATAAATTGTTTATATAAGAAGTGGCCACATCCTTACCCTCATCAGGCGCTGTAAATCATCCAATTCGTCGGTGCTTATGTATACGCCAGCTGGCAGTGCCTGCAATAGCATATATTCACAATCCTGGCCAGCCAAGGGATAATCAAATTGTACGCTGTACGTCAGGGATCTAAATTAAGTGTAACAGATTTAATTTGAAAAATCTATTATAATATTGTAAATATGTATACAAAGTTTACCTATGAAAGCCGGCGTCTTCCATTTCGATACGCACAATGGGCTGCTGCAAGAGATCTCCATGTGCTCTGCTCCTCATTAGAATCACCACTACAGAGAATGCAGCAAATCTATTGAACAATTCTTTTAAAATTGTCAAAATCATTGTAAGCAGATTTATTAGAATCACAAATTGGTTGTAAACAAAAAAACAGAGTTGCCAACTGATTTAATTTTATTTTCAGTACTACCAACTGTTTTACATACGCGCTTAAATTTAAAACTGGAAAATGATTTTAATAAATTAACTTAGTAATTTTTTTCTCTATATAGTGCAGAGCCTAGACGGGCTAACTTGTCAGCCATTTCGTTGCCTTTGATGCCCTTGTGGGCTTCCACATATTTCCACTTGACCTGGATATCCCCGTCCTGCAGCAGTTCGTCCAATTCCTGAAAGTCTACCACATTTTTCACAGGTTGGTTGTTGGCCAAACGCCAACCGCGCCGTTTCCAGCCCTTGACCCATAAGGTAATTGAGTTTATAAGGAACTGGGAATCAGTGCATATGCATAGTTTATCAATGCCCAAATCTATGGCAATTTTAATGGCATAAATTGCAGCCTGAATCTCTCCCACATTGTTTGTAACGCGTCCTAGAACTGGCTTACCAGCATTGCTAAAGAAATATATTGGGAATAAATTTTAGAGCACTTCTCAATTTAAGTGAAATCACTTACAGTTCATGATTATCGCCAAAGAAAACGCCAAAACCAGCACAGGCATTTTTCCGCCCATTGCCTAGACATGAGCCGTCCGTATAGACAATAACAAAGTCCTCTTCATCGATTTCGAATTCATGTCCTCCTATGTGTTTGTTCCCAACAGCTTCCACGACTGATGCAGAATGCCGTGGAAGCTTGGACTTGGTAACGTCATTGTCAATTTTTCGTTTACGACTTGGAATTTTTTCAACTTCTTCCATAACTGCAATCTGCAATATATATTAAGTAAAATCCAATTCTCTAATCTTTAAGTCTTCATCACCGACCAAATCTTCTTCTGTGATGAGTTCCTCCCTTTCCGATGTGGCCGATCCTGGCAATCCTTCTAATTCGTTCATCATTTTGTCCTTTAAGGTGGACATTAGTTATGTCCTGAGAAACTTTGCCTTCTCTACTCACCCAGTCGTTTTCCAGTTCCTCGTCTGGCCAATCTATTTTTGTAGATGTTTTGATTTCCTTCTTTTGGCCCCATTCCCTTGGTGGCGGTTCTCTTTGTCCTAGTGCAATGGCCATTTCATGTGGCACATAGTTAGTTCTGCTACTGCTACTGCTGGTCGTGGCCCAGTGTGGCTTGATGAAATCTTCAGCTTCTGGACGACTTTTGAATTTCTTATAGACAGCTCCTTTAAAGCCCTTCACCTGCTCCTCGCATTTGGACCAGCTATCAAATATACCCACTTGGCGTCCTTTGGCCACTGCGTAATAAGCCATTGTAGAACGTTGTTTATAGTTTTGGATGCGTCCAAGAGCGACTCCATTAACAGCTGAGCGCAGAAAAAACATTTTTGTGTTTATTGTGTGTGACCGTTTATTAATATTTGGGTTTTTTTTTTGCCAAAAGCAGCAACACTGTTGCAGGCGCAAAAATATCTCGATTCAAACGGAACAAACCAAAATTAAAGTTTCTGGATGATTGAAAAAGAGCACCAGTATATGCACAAAATGCACAAAGTACAAATGGGTAAGACACTGCATCTATTCTTTCTCGACTTTTTTAAATCTAAGCTGCGAAATAGACAAATTTTACTCTGGTCCCAAAACTTTGGATTTCATTTCTACGAAACGTCCAATTGATACTGGATTTCAATATACTAAGGATAATTTCAAACATTTTACAATGTTATCAAATATTATAGATTAGATTTCAAATGTTTCAAAAACATATTTCTATTAGGACATTTTACGGCAAAAGGAAGACACTTTGAAAAACCTTGAAAACCCCTACAAATCATCGTAATATGTCGAAAAATACGTTGAAAAGAAAAGTTAAAACAAGAAGTCAATTGGAAAAAAAAACCATTGGATGCTTGATTAGTGCGCATACATCTACACAAATCCCTGATCTAATACCCATTTCTCCTGTGTAACCCAAAATAAAAAGTGATCTCAACCACAGATTAAACGATCAGATTGAATTTTGGTTAGTTTCTTAGCCAATGGATAACAAAAACATCGGTTTGAACTCAAGAGGGCTTCAGTTGCAACCATTACTACTTAAAGAGTGACAGCCTTCTACCCAAAGCCGTTCGGCCGGATCCGCTGAGAATATTGGTGATGTGACTCATTTCGGGTAGCTTGTGAATATCACCACGAGCAGCCACAGATGGAGGGGTAGCAAGCAGACGATGGGCCACACGTTGTATATCCGCAGCAGTTACTTTTTCTGTAATAGTTTAGAGATTCATTATAAATTAACTTAGCTAACATATTTTTATCATCATACCGATTTCTTGGATAAAATGCTCTGGCCGTTTTCGGTGCCCCGTTACCAAGACCTGACGTCCCACATCCTCGAAAACAACTGGTCGGGATTCTAAATTCATAAGCAACATGGATTGCAGCTGAATTTTTGAACGCATCAGTTCTTCACGGCCAGGCTCATTGGCCATGCCTAACAGTTCGCGTGCAAGGACCTCAATCATTTCATTTAAATGCTGGGGCGGTGCACTACCATGAATGCAGAAAAGTCCAGTGTCCGCATAAGCATGATTATAGGCAGTAGCACTGTACATCCAGTGAAACCGATTCAACACTTTGGTATAAAGACGTGAGTACATGCCTTTTCCTGGTCCGCCGGCAGAAAAGGAACCACCGCCGCCCATCATAATGTTCAGAACACATAGTGGAACAAAGTCCGTGTCTTGATGAGAGCAGCCCTCAAATCCTAGAACCACATGGGCGAGCTCTGGGAGGCCAGCTGCGGCATAAATGGGAATCTCGCATTGTTCCTAAAAAAAAAAGCAAAACATAATTTAAATTTTATTTTCCCCCAAAGTAATCCTCACCTTAACAAGACCGCCTGTGTACTGAGCCAGCGAGCTGTCGACCTGTTTTGGACCAGCTTCCGCCAATCGTTCCATATCCCAAATGGCCTGATCATCGACAAAATATTTTTTTACATGATCCACCAGCTCATCGTGGTCAACCTAATAACGTACAAAATTTAAAAAGACTCGAGTCATTTGTTTAATTGAACTTACGCCCACGCCAGCAATGACCATGCGATCCGGGGCATGATGATATTTCAAATAATTCATCAAGACTTGGCGATCGATGCTCTCTAGATTCGGCAAAGGGCACAACTTTGGCAAGCCCAAAGTGTTATCCCTATAGGCAGCCGCATGGATCATATCCATTAAAATGGGCTCTTGCTCCGGCCGCATGCCCAGCGTCTCTAACTCAAAGCTAACAGCTCGTCTCGCCAGATTCACTTCCTGTTCACTAAGTGTGGGTCTTAAAGTAACATCTGCCAGGAGACGCGTAACTGAATCTATGGCACGACTATCTATACTGGCAGCATATATCAGTGTATCCCGAGAGCTTTGGCAATCACAGATGCCGCCATTCTTCTCCAACTCCTTTAATATGGCATCTTTATTGGGAAAGTTAACTGTGGACTAAGCAACACAATAATTGGAATGATACTGGAAAGTAGAGTGAATGTCACTTACATTGAAGGCCAGCTTCTCAAGGAAATGCGACACGCCGCTGGGGTAGGCCACCTCATAACGCGGTCCCGAGTCTAGAACCAACCCCACCGTGCAGAACTGTCCATAGCGTGGCTCAGATGCTATACGAAGTCCGTTAATTAATGTTGTAACCTTTGTAACCGCACTGTCAGCCAGTGGTCTGGCATACACAGCTTCAGGCAAATTGGGCAGTGGTTCTGTTAGTGGTGGCAGGTGCGTTACTACTTCCTTTGAGGGTATATTGATCTTATGTGGACCCTCGTTGGGCCTCACGCCTCCAGTAATTTTGCCAATGCCAGTCCCGCTACCGATCTCATCGCCCCCAACTTGTGTGATCTTGGTGGCAAAACAGCGCGGTAATCTGAAAATTAATTGTGAAATTCCCCATTACTTTGACACACATGTCATATAACGCACCCACCCGGTGTATGGGATTGCGGATTGATTCGGTTTAGTTTCTTACGTGCTACGCCAGGAGTTTCTGAGTTTGAGCATTCTCAGCATACCGATGGATCGGGCGTTCATTTTCTTCTTGCTCCTGGTGCTGATTTGGGGTTGTTCCAAATATTTTTTAAGAGAAATTTACTACATAAATGCTTATTTGTTGGCGAAATAAATTTTTTAGAATCCCAGTTGATTGAGTAAAGTTTGGAACTATGACAACTCTGTCAGTATCGATAGAAATTTTCCGATGTCCATATATCGTAAATTGCAATTTTTAATTTGTCATTGATACATTTTTGAACTTTGGCAATCCCTCTGATAAAACATCGATGGTTTTCCACCTTTAATTTGAAGTGTTTGATGATTTACTGTTCGCGCAATTTATTGCAGTTTGAAATTTGCATTTGTCTGGTCACTTTGTGGCTCAGTTGTTCACATGTTCATAATTCAGTCCGGAACTATGACAACTCTGTCTAGCTGGTCGGTTGGCACTCAGCACTCTCTATTGGAATTTCTCAGCGCCTTTCCGTGTCATCAAAAACAATTTCAGAAATATTTCGCTGCGAGCGCTGTCAAATCTTACAATGGTCCTCACTGAGAACAAAGTTGCCATAATAAAAAGTTTAAAATTTTATTTATATTCACGTATTACTGATCAAGTAAGTTTTCCATTTGTGCAGCAAACCTATTTTTAAATTTATTTGCAAGGTTATTTTTGGGGCGTTAGAAAAAAGAGAGAGATTTTAGTTTTGTTGTACAAACAGTTTTATGCATATAATAATATGGACTTTTTAACCTAGTCGTAATTAAAACGCCTCTTGCCATCGAATCGGTAGCCATAGGCAGCTGCATTTTTTGTATCAACCAGAGCAGGATTTCGGTACTTGAAGAAACTTCCATGACCATGGGCTGGACGAGAGTTGGAGTTGGGTATTCCTTCGACTTCGCGTGGATAGAAGGCCTCAAACATGCCCTCCGGTGGTAGACAACACTCAAGTATCTTCTGATCATTTGGATCATAAGCGTCCACTTGGACAATTTGCATTTTAGACAATAGACAAAATGTCACAATTTGTAAAATTTTTATAATTACAAGCATTGTTGTTGATTGTTTACAAACGCACTTACACACAGGAGACACGCGCTCGAAGTACTTTTACTTTTTCGCAGATAAATAAAAACTGGTTTACAATTGAACGTGGCTTAGTTTCATAGCTGTTACAAACATCGCAAAAAGACCCAAACAGCTGTTAAATTCAAACTACGCGCACAACTATTTTGACAATGTGGGGCAACGCCAGAAACAAAACCAGCTAAAGCTTTAATTTTATATTTATGTTTTGTTATGACCAGGTCATGGTCATGGTCAGGTCATGGCCGCAAAGAAACTGGGTCAGGTCTACTAGGAATCAGATCGGAATATAATAGAGGCCATATGGGAATCACCCATGGTTTTCATGCAATCCGTTTATATCAGGTGATTCCTCGGGCCTTTTACCGCTAATTGCTAATTACCTATCTTCTTTCGGTCTTATCGATGACTTCAAAATCTGGCCACAACATCTTTTTTTCCTTTTTGAATAGCCCGGGTCGCCCTTCCGTCATATTCAAAAATTTCCCCTCGTTACCTAACACTTGCCATCTTTAAACAGTACGAAATGAGCTTAGAGTACGAAATGAGTTAACATTTGAGTGTTTGAAAGTTTTTAAAATAATTCGGTATGCAAATTTTATTTCTGAGTTTGTTCGGCGGTAGTAGAACAACGATTAAGTCTCAAGCCTTGAGATAATTATTAACTTGAATTAATATTCAAAATTTCATAGAAAAATCTCAAAAGTTGCCAATATGTCTTACAAAAGGATGCAAAGTGAACCGAAGGACTTAACCACAATGGACAGTAAGTTAGCTGATAAGGACTATATATACATTAGTTCATATATGTATGTACATACATATTAATCAAAAGTATGAAACAACATTATAAACATATATATGTACATACATATAGCGATAAAGCGGCACTTGGCAAATTTTTTGTCGGAAACGGTCGTTTAAAATCTCAATTTAGTTGCACACATACATATGTATGTATGTACATACTTGCATATGTATTCATGTACATATGTATGTATATATTTGTGTATACCAAATAATCAACAGAGTAGGAGAAATGTAACTAAACTAATTTTAAACGGGTTGGTTAAGATAAATATAATTTTTTGTTGAAAACCGCACCTGACCCCAATTTGCAAAATGGAAAAAAAAATTCTGCGAAATAAGAAAAATATGTTTTTCCCCAGAACCACTTAATAATGGGGAAAGATTTCCTCCAATACCGCTGCCACCACCCCCGAATGCTGCCCCCATCACGACGCCGTTACCTGTTCTGGAGGCTGGTGAGATGTTTATTCACAGAAATACTGCCTATGTGGTAGTGGAATCCAAAAATGATGAGAATCCGAATTTCGTATTCAATGATCAAAGTATACGGAAGGGTTTCATACGAAAGGTCTATGGCATTCTCTTGGTAAGCAGTGGATATGTTTTCCCATATGTTCCTATCGATTTATTTTATATTTTTGCAGACGCAATTGATCTTCACATGTGGCATTATAGCAATCTTTGTTTACCACGAGCCAACCAAATTGTTTGTAATGAATAATCCCGTTGTGTTTGCCGTTTCAATGGCTGTCAACATTATTGTAATGCTTTCCATGTCTTGCTGTGAGACTGCTCGCCGAAATTTTCCAATTAATTTTATTTGCTTGGGATTTTTTACTGTAACGATGTCAATATTGTTGGGCGCAGCATCCAGCACTCTGGATGCAAACGATGTCCTAATAGCTGTGGGAATCACCGTATTGCTTGTGGTGGGACTGACTATATATGCCATGCAAACCAAATATGATTTCACCGCTTGGGGTGGTGTCCTAATATCAGTCTTATTGTGTTTCTTCGTTCTAAGTATCGTGGCTGCTTTTAATCCTTCAATATTATCCAATATGGCTATTGCATCTATAGGGGCCCTGTTAGCCTGTTTCCTACTTATTTATGACACTCAACTGATTATAGGCGGCAATCATCAATATCAGTTTAATCCAGAGGATTATATATTCGCTGCCCTAACACTTTATGTGGATGTAGTACGTATATTTATATATATCCTGCGTTTGATTGGCAGAAGATAAACAATTTATATCAGAAATTCAGGTAATCTCTTAAAAAAAAAAAACTATAAAAATTATATATATACATATGTGAATTTACCATTTTATATTTGTATAATGAGAAATATTTTACAAAATGAGAAAAAGTAAAGACTCATATAATTGTTTAGCTCTAAGCGCCAAAAAACCATTAAATGGTTAGCCAAAAGATCAAACTAATTTTATATGAGTAAACACTATGCAATAATCGAAAAGCCATCCGATAAAAGATAATGTATTGGATAATATAAATTTCTTAAGAACTATTCCTTCTTTTTGTGGGTCGTCTCCCAATTCCAATTCCCCAATTGTCTTTAAGGAATATTAATCCATTGAATAAGATCAAAATTTCTTGCATAGTGTTATTTAATATGAAACTCCTCACCAAACTAAAAATCGAGTCAAGGCTGTTTATACTTAATTCAACACTTTTTGTTGTACGTGTATTTGTTTTATTAAGCTTACGTTTGGTTTTTTGGCTCCTCTTTGTCTATTTGTTAATTACATTATTGATACATACTGTATCTATTATTATTAATTTTATATGTATATGTGTATTGAGGGGATTTGTAACTATAAAATACAATCACAAAATGTATGTAATTTTGAATTTTTTCTTTTTATGCTTATATACAAAATAAACTTTAAACAAACAGAGCGAGAGAGGCAGACAGAAATATGGAGAAAAAGGGAGGGAATAAGGGCATTAGTGAAAAACATACATATACACAAAGTCATACAGATATATAGTAATATATATATATATATTATTATTTATTTTAATAATTAACTAAGGCTTCGACTATATAACTTAATAAGCGACTTCTGCTCTGGTTCTGGTAATACATATACATATATAGTAATCGATCCATTGATCGATCGGTCGGTCGCCGGCCGGCCTTGCCCCCGCTCTGTAAATACAACGAATCTTTCGGTTTTGCGCCATCAGTTTTGTATCCATAATTTGTATGCTTGTATATGAAATAAAGACTACACTAAACTGCAAAATTCAGTTCGTTTGCATTGTTCCAGCGGCTACTCTCCTGAGTGGATGTGCTTGTGCCAGTGTCTCCTCAATCTTCTGTGAATGGATGATCTGAAGTATCGCTATTATTCCGTCGCCGATTCTCTAAAATTTTAGTTGATTGCTCCAAAGTCTCCTTGTAGAACATATTCTCGGCAGCATCGCTGGGCAGGGAATATTTCGAGTAATCCAAGTGCCAAGTTAGACCCAACACTATGTTAAAAGCTGATGCATCATAGCCATGACAGCCGGAATAGCGGTACAGCGGTTTTTTGTTAAATTTGCAGCCATTCGATTGGGCACCTAAATGGAAAGAGCAAAATCAAATTAGACAAGATAAACGATTAACTGAATCTTATCTCTAGATATGATTTGGCGATAATTTAATCATTTAAATGTTAGTTATGAACGACTGTTGAAGGCTAACACATGGAGAGCTCAAATAAACATTATAATGGCCAGGATATAGCCATACAATGTGAACTGTTGATCGAAAATAAACAACGACACGGCCAAAAATACGAATTTGATATAGCCGATTATCAAATAAGACGAAGTTTAGTAAGACGTTTCTATGGATTGTTAATTGTAAGTTAATTTCAGTTAATTAACGATCAAGATATACATATAAAGAAATTCCTACATCAACTAGAAACCAACTGGCAGTCATTTTATAGTTACAGGTTGCTTTATGTATACCCTCTCTGGAGATCCTTTTGGCCTTCCCGTTGCCATATATCGAATTCAGCAAGATTATAGTAGCTATATTGAATTTATTGCTATATACCTGCCTTTACCTATGCCGAAATTGGCGAAGATCGTCACCCTATAATTATCTAGTTTTCTTGTTAACCACATTTAGTAGTATCCTGGGAAGATGTCTATATTTAATTTCTTTGGATGAAACACGTTGGGTAAGTAGTTGTTTTTAGTTTCATTACATTATATTCTGATTTCTTTAATCTCTTAATCTCTAGATACAAATATATCCTGTGGCTTTAATCTTTGAACTGCTTGCCTTGATGCTCTATACGAAACAACATAAATGCAAATTTACCCAAATTCAAGGAGTTTTAGTAGTATCCCTAACATTTTGCTTCTTTCTTGTGGTTGGCTACAAGTTTAACCTGATGATGACTGTAGTGGCAGTTGCGGTCTGTGTTTTGGAGGCTTGGTATGTGGTTTATGATACACATTGTATGCTCTGTGGTCGACATGATTATAATCTGAAGAGTCATGAGTATATTTACGCTGCTTGCAATATATATGCCGATATACCAAAATGTCTTTGGGCTTTGACAAAGGCACTAATCCTAAGTCAAATTTTTGGAGCCTTTCGTTTCTGTAGGGATTGCTGCTACACTGAAGTCTGTTAGACTTACATAGATAGCCTTGGAAATAAAACACGTTTCGGCTTTTTTCAATATACATTTTTGGTTTTTAAATATTCTTTTTAAAAAGATACGAAATTTTGAACAATGTCACAGGCAGAAGATGAAGGACAGAAAGGGGAAAATCATAAAATTATCATAAGATTGCGACATTTTTCAATAAATAAACTAAATAGGGCAAAATTCATGGATGATATAAGACAATTTAATTTAGCCTATAATCCCATTAAAGATCAAGTAAAGTTAATTGAAAGTAAAACCAAATATAAAAGAGAGAAAAAAAATGATAAAGGTCTACTTAAAGATGTATATAATCGAAATTTCGCTTTAGGCATCATTGACCCAAAATGGAGAAAACTAATTAGGAAACGGGGAAAGAGAAGTCTCATTAAATTTGGCAAAAGAGTTCCCACCATTAATCCAAAACAAACAAAAAGTGATTCGTCATCGAATGAAGAAATTGTAATTCACACGGTAAAGTTAAAAAAATCGGGAACAGGAAAAGGTTCAGTCATTTTCTTACCAGATAATGATTCATCGGCGACATTTAAGTTAGGTCAAAATAAAATTCAGATAAAACCATATAAAGGTATGGGCAAAAGGATAGACAAGAAAAAAAGTGCAGAAGTTTCTGAAGTTAACTCTGAGGCTCCCGATCCGCATATTATCCCTGATCAATTAGGTGGAAGTTCTTCTGATAGTGACATTTCAAATGTGGACCTTGATAAAGTTCGCTTTATAAGGCGACAAAGTCTAAGGGAACGTATGAAAAAAATTTATTGGAAAATTCAACGAAAGACTCTTATTAGAACACAAAGTTCAACATTAAACTCTTCAAACCAAAGTGAACGTGCGAAGTCCACTGGTAATAACAGATCGTTACTCGGAATCGATTCAGAATCAAGTACATTTGATGGACTATCAAGATCAATTAGTTTGGTTGACCTAAAAAAGTGGGCTCGAAGTCATTTGTATTTCAATATAGATAAAAATGAATATACAGGCTATGATGAATTAAATGTACCAAAGAAATATTCGGAAAAAAAGAAACGTGTTAAACATCGAAAAGTGATGACCAAAGACAAGGAGAAAAGGAAAGAAGAACAACTGAAAGAAACTATTTGTAATTGTCCAATTTGTGAATTTCGAAATATTGCAAAAAAAGAAATTGATTCGACCTTTATTAAAACAATGACAAATCGAAATCAAATATTTTTGAAAACTTACAACGATTGCGAAATGATAAATGAGATTTCAAAAGAGGACTTTTGTGATTCGGAGGAGTCGCAAGACAATTCTTCAGAAGGCAATTCTTCAGAAGGCATTTCTTTAGAAGACAATTCTTCAGAAGACCAATGTCTTTGTCCTTCTACAAATGTTTATCCCATAGATTACCATATAATGTATGACAATTATAATGAACCGAATGTCAAACTAATTTTAAGTGAAAGCTATAAGACTTTATATGAAGTGGAACAAATCTTAACTTTAAGCGAATCTCAAAAAGATTCGGCTAAGATTAAGGATGACATTTGTTTGAAAGAAAGTTAACTTATTAATTGGTAATAGAAATTGTTTCATTTTCGATTACCATTTGATAAATTAATTGGGCCTGATTACATTGTGAAATAAAGTGAATATGGGTTAAATTCGATACCCAAAAGTATGCAATGTCATTGCTTAAACATAATTGAACAACAGAGAAAAAAAAGGACATTTCACGTGCCATCAAAAAAAATGCCCTGCAAATGATGGTCATTAGCTGGCGGACTCACTCCAACCTCTTTGCCAACCAGTACGATTGATTCATATTGATTGGCGGAGCAGCCTAATGACCAACGGCCGGCCGGCCACTAATAGGAACATAAGATCATCATTGCATTACGGAATTGGGTTTTGTTTTTGGTGTTTTATAAGTTAACTTACCAATTGGATCGATGCATTCTAATGTTAATGAACATTTTAGCCATGGCAGCATGATTTTCTCGGTGACAAAGAGATTGTCCACAAAGAAGACCACATCGAGATCAACCATGCGCAGAAATATGAAATCATCTGCATCCGATTCAAAATAATCAAACATTTTTGGATGCGTACGCGATGATACAGCTGTCGGTGTATTCCATCCAAGAACGCCGGAGACTTGGACACGATTCTGTAACTCCTGCAATTCACGATGTCCGCCACGCAAACGCATGTAGTTTTCGGTAAAGAGCACCGATTTGGCCCGCATAAGGGCATCCTTTATCACAATAGGACGATAGGCATGTGTACGTTGATCCTGTACAAATGACGGAAATTCGGACAGGTCATATGTTATTACAGAGCATCGGCTGCTATTGCAATATGCGTTCAGTGTACGCAATTGTTCCTCCGATATGCCCAGATCGTAAATTAATAGATATTCATTTGGCAGCTTGGCTGCTATATTCTGGGCCAATAAAATGGCCGATGGCGCTTGGCCCTCTTGCACATAAGTGACTATAGTGAAATTGGCCCGAGTGCCATTATATGGCGTGGTAATTCGTTTACGTTTCTCCCCTCTCTGATATTTGTTAGCTGCAATGGCTGCTGCTAGCTCCGCATCTGCTTGACGCAAATCATTGAGCTCCAACTCCGCCTTGGAGGCCGAAGCTGGTATATCGATCTGTTGCTCCTGTTTATGTGATTGCTCTGGGGCATCCTTGTTAGAGGTGAAACCGAGCAGTAGTAGATATTTTGGATCTAATTCGAGTTTCTTGCGCTCCAAGCCAACACGCAAGTTCTCCTGGAATTAAAAGTATTAAATAAACAGAGGTTAATTGTCATCTGCTTGGCCTCTTTTTGCATTTTTAATGGTGACTACATTTGCACTTTCAGTTACTGGACGACATGCAAATGAATGGGTTAGTTCCCGGATATAGCGTGTGCTAGAAACTTAATCATTAATATTTAGGGCGTGGATATAAATATATGTACATATTCATCCATAAAAGAGCCACACTTTTCTCTTTCATTTATGCGGCAATTGGTATATATATCAATAGCCATGCTAATAAACACTTCCTCTCACCATTCCCCATTCCTCTGCCCATTCCCAAAGTAGAAAGCCTCCTTCCTTAGCTAAAAGACAATGAAATTTGCCCTGTCATGGGAGCAATATCTACTAAAAACAACAATATCCCACCTACATAGTATATAGATATAGATACATACATATATACATACATACATAAATGGAGTGCAGGTCCGGTTGCTTTTTGCCACAGGATTCTACATCCTTTCGTTTTTATGACACATTCACAAAACTCTCTGCGCTCCTGTATATTATATTCTATTATATTTGCCAACGTTAGCATATGTATGTAAGAAATCGCTTTATTAGGCCTTCTCCCGGTCACGGTTCTAGCATATTTTCGTGTTGATGTCAAATTTGCTCTCACTGTATGGCGTGCCACATGCCTGTAAAGAGTTCACTCAGTTGCCGCACACTCTGATTAGTATTTTTCCTCTTTTTTTTTTTGGGGCAGAGAAGAGTCCTTTGTTGGAGGCAGAGGACAGAGGCTAAAACCAAATTAACCTATACGATGGCAAAAGGCAGGCTTGTTGTCGCCAACAAAAAATCGCATGACACTTTGGCCCCAAAATTCACACAAACCCCGCACACACACATACATACACACATACGAATGACACCTGTGTGTCAAGGACCAAGATTGTGCATAGTTTTTCAAAGGGTGTGACTGGTCCGCGATTTGCATTATACGACAAAAATTGCAGGCAAGAGAAAATTAAATTGATCGATTTAAAGGAACACACAAAGTGAATTCTGGTATTGTGAACTTTGTTCCATTTAGTTGTATTTCTCAACTAGTTTTAGCGTTGAAGAAGTGGTATGGAATAGCAATTGCATTGAAAAGCGATGAGAGTCTTACCAAAAGAAAATAAAGTCTTTAACGGAACTAGAAGTAGTGTTTCAAACATAAGAAGGAACAGAGAAACTGGTTTGATGGCGACAAATCTTGTATGGATCATTTTTGTTAAAACGAATACATACTGAAAAAGTATTCCCACATTATGTTGTATATCAAATAGTCAATGAAATTCTAGACAAGCACAAATACATGTACTAAATACTCACAAAACAGACCACAAACACAACACACATTCAATACAATAATAATACAATATATTCTATAATAATTCACAAGTATACCACTAACACTAATACACGAGAAAATGGAAGAACTGAGGCAGGAAGAAATGTTTTACATCTTGGAAGCCTTCCACATACTGCAAAAGGATACTGACGGAGGCGTCACTTCACGCGAATTGTCAACTGTTTTACGTGCCTTAGGAACTCATCCAACTGAGGGAGAACTACAGGCTATGATCAATGAGGTAGATTATGATGGCAACGGTTCAATTGAGATAGATGAATTTACCGCAATGATTTTGCGAAAACTGCGAGCCACAAATAATGAGGATGAACTACGCGAAGCATTTCGTATCTACGACAGAGATAACAATGGTTTAATATCACCATCTGAATTAAAATTTACATTAACGGCATTGGGTCTAAAAATTACCGACGACGAAGTCGAGGAGATGATTAGGGAATATGATAATGATAAGGATGGTCAATTGAACTTCGATGATTTTGTTGGTATGATGTCAACGATCTAATTTTTAATCGGCACTTCGGATTGTTTTTTTTTTTCTAAATTGTAAAAGTAAACCATGATACCAAAATTAAGATTTAATTGCTAGAATAAAGGGATTCGTTACACAGAAATACTTAAAAACATTAAATCGAAAAGCATTTTCTTATTGTGAATCAAAACAATAGTACATATCGAATATTGTATAAAATCAGAAACACCGTGGAAAGCGTAAAAACCTTCGATAGTAGCTCAAATTTGTGTCTTCGGCGTTTGATAAGATAACGCTTTGAAGTCACTACTTCAATCCTTACGTTCAAAAGTTTAAAAAGTAAAGTTAGCATACTCCGTTGACTCACGCAACAAACATATAAAATATAAAATAAAGAAAAACAAAAAAAAAAATAAAGTAAAAAAATAAGAAACACATATACAAAAAAAATAATAAAAAAAAGAAAAACGTAGAGAGAACAGTCGTAAACATTTTGCGAGGTCTTTGACTTATTCGATCGTGGTGAATCGGGCAACCTGAACTGCAGTCAATTGGACAAAATCCCACGGAAGCTATGGTCTATGACATGATCCTGATTTTGATGGTGCAATAAATTTTGTTTGGTGATGGGAAAACGTTTGAAGTATCTATTGAAAAAGGTTAATATATTTAATCGCGATCCGGATGGTTTTATAACAATGTCCGTCCAACGGTTATAATGTAATATATAGTCCTGACGAAGATGAGTTTAATTTTTAAACTTTAATATGATGATGCAAGAAATCGATAAGGATAATGATGGCAAGATCACTTTGAATGAGTTCGTTAATCCCATGAGAGATTAATTCAATAATAATGTAGAAGTGTATTCCTCTGTTCTTTTCATATTTTGACAATACGCTCGTTCATATATACAAAGATATATACATTTCATATCTGTGGCACGTGAGCGGTTCAGTGTTGTTTTTCCGATGGCGTGACTCGAAATGCTCGCATGTGGCCTAATGGCGGCGGCGCCCAGGGAATGTGCCGAAAGGAACTGAAAAGGGTGGGCTATAACGAAGGCGACACACACAATTGTAAACAAGCATTTGGGAAAATAAAGAACAACGCTGATTACGATGGCAATTTAAATATTTGAACAAGCGGCGCAATTTTTTTTTTCTTTTTATTATTTTTGTTGTTTTTATATTTTTTTTTTCGTCTTAAAGATTAATGGGAAGCAGAGTTCAATACTAATTTGGTGACACACAACACACACACTCGTGAAAAGAGAACGAGGTCGAGCTAATGAGAAGCATATTGCTAAGACCCTATTAGCCTTTACTTTGACGTTTTAGCGAGATTTTTCTTAATTAATTTATTGCAAATTGAATTTAATTCTTGGCATTAAGGTCACACCTCTCTTCAATACCCTAATTTAAAGGTTAAAAAAGAAATATAAAAGCAGCATCTTTTGTTTTTGCCATGTAAAGCAGATGTCAAATGAATATGAAGAGTTTTGCATAAATTACACTACTTTCTTCAATCAAAAAGCCTTCCGAAAAGTGGGCTGGGCCTACAGTGTTCTCTAGACATTCAATCCCTAACTCTTACAACAAACAGGAACTCGTATCTAAAACGTAGAAATCTTTTAAATTTTCTTTTCGACATGGCCCAACTAACCGAAGATCAAGTTAAAGAAATTCGTGAAGCGTTTAATCTTTACGATTTGGATAAAAGCGGTTTTATAACCACCGGCGAAATGGGGGCTGTTATGCGTTCAATGGGACAACTACCCACAGAAGCTGAACTATACGATTTGGTTGATGAGGTTGATATGGATGGTGATGGTGAGATTGATTTTCAGGAGTTTCTTAATATGATGGCAGCACGTTGGCAAAGCCTCAACGATGACTCCCTATTGAAGGAGGCATTTAAGGTGTTTGATCGTGATGAGGATGGTTTCATAACAGGAGCAGAGTTAAAAATTGTTATGACAAATCTGGGTGAAAGATTTACAGATAAGGAATTTGAAGATATGTTACGTGAAATTGATACTGATAATGATGGTAAAATTAGTCTTGAGGAATTTATATATGGGGCTAAGAATTAATCGACGAAAATGATATTGTAACCCCCATATATATATATACGTATATATGTATATATTTTCACAAATTCTTGTTACAACTTTACCAAATATATTATACAACAGAAGGGAGCATGCAAAATATGGATTTTTTTTGCTTTATTATTATATTTAAATGGAATTTCTAACCGTTGACAGGTTTAATGAAAGTTTCCTATATTTTATGACAAAAGAAAATGTGGCGCGCCTTTCTTATGCGTTAAGGCATTCTCTGGGTCATTCTTCATTTGGTTTTTCCATTCAATTATTAAACAGTATCGAGCGTGTAAGCTCAACTCAACTCCAAGGGACTGTCACATTTGTTACAAGTTGAAACCCCTTTGGTATATGTATATGTACATATATCGCTTATTATGACGGACTAGATGAGTGGTCGTATGAAGGGACAAGTGCTCGTTCTTATATGCATGTAAATTAGACAAATTGCATTGACTCCACCACACAAGATAATTTACTTCATGGTTAATCAAATGTCAAAGGTTAGATAATTTTAAGTGGCTTTGAATTGTTTCAAAGTGGTTGGATATAACAATAATTGTAATAACCATTGAAAAGTGTTTATTATAATGATAGCAAACCATAAAAGTGATATTAGATAATATCATTATGATTATGGAATGGTTTTAAAATAGCTTACAAATTTGTTTGAAAATATATATGTCAAAGCATAAACTTGTTTTTATCCAAGGGCTCTAATTTAACCAATTATCACTATTTATTCGAATTAAATATAAAGACATATAAAACTAGTTTTTGACTTTGCGTTTCATTAAATATTTAAATTCAAATGCTTTCATTTTGAGAATTATGATTTTTAAAGAATTCAAGAAAAATCTATTTTAATAAATAAAAAGCAATTAAAATCTTTTTCAGCTCAAATCAAATTAAAAACTTAAATGTTAAAAGTTGTTCGTTTATATCTATGTATAAGAAAAACTAAAATTATTCTTCACGAGGGCAATCAATGAACTTGTGTCAAAACTTTATATGATATTAAGAACACTTTCTTGAAACTTCCCTCGATTGCATGCAATTGGTCTATTGTATTTGGCCCTTTTTTTTATTTTTTGGTCAAACACATGTCTTATTCTCATCAAATTCAACCGTCGAAGTAACCTTATAATTTTCAAAAAAAAAAAAATAGTTGAAACTATAATTGGACTTCTTTCTATATGTATTGCAGGTGCACTTTTTAAAATGATAAATATATCTAATTTTATATGATAATGATAGGAATTCTAAATTTGAATTATTACACCCATCTAGTCGATTATTTGACGTACTTTTAAATAAATTGTTAAATAATTGTTTTATTCTTTTTATGTACATAAAATAGCATAGAATTGCAACGAACTTAACTGTAATAGGAGATAGATAGTAACTAACCAAAAACTAATGTAAACGCAAAACAAACAATAACTAAAACCAGTTTAATATTGATGCAATATATGTAGTTAGTTATAGACTAATGAAATACAATGAGATGGCACTTTTTTGTTTACTCTTGCTAAAAGGGTATATTCATTTTGTCTAGAATTTTGCAACCCATAAATATATATGTACATATATATTTCTCAATTTGATTGAAACACTACCATTGCATTTTCTAATTGTTTTGCAACAATATTATTTAATTATTTTCTTTAACTGTTAGCATAACCATTGTTGAGATAACTTGTATTATCTGTTGTATTATCGCTTACATAAACCCAATAAAAAGTTACAATTTAGTAGAAATAATCTTCAGATAGTAGGTAACACGTGAAGAAGAAATAATACTATTCGAATAATATCTGTACAATAACTATATAGACTTTAACATATAGTTAGGGTGTTTAAACCTCGAGTTTCTATCTTCATCGCGTTTTTTTTTATTGTTTTTACGAGAACCAGTTTACGATCAAAAAACAAATCCATCCGTCACACGGCCTTAATATGGGAATGAAAGTGATTGTAAATTTTTACTCAAATAGAATATTATCAAATAACTCAGAGCGAGAAAGATAGATAGATAGATATGTAGATAGATAGAGAGAGACTCTGACTAATTTACTTTTTTGTGATAAGATTTATCACGTAAAGCAATAAGTAAAGTTGTTTGCTCAGGTTTTAAGATAGTACAAACACACACACACACAAAGGAAGAGATGTTAATAAACTCAAATTTAAATGTTGTGTGTGGTGTGCGTGTGTGTGTGAACGCAACCGAAGTCAGTCCCTGCAACTAATCCTATTGTGGAAAACATGAGAATGAAATTCAATATGAACCATAAATGGGTGAAACGCCACGAGCCAACAACTGTGGCCGGAAAGTACCCGCAATCTAATTAATGTAAACATTAAACGTTTTGGCAAATAAACAAATAAACAACAACAGCAACAACAACAAAAAGGAATACAAAAAAATTGGACTTTTAGACATATTATAGAAGGCTATGAATTTGTATTTACCATACACACACAGACAGTCACTCACTCACCCACGTAGGGGCGGGATTAGGTGTAGGCGGAGTTTAACTTCCGTAGAAGCAAGACCAAAAAAAAAACAAAGTAAAAACAAAAAAAAAATGATGGTGATGATTTCTTTTTGGGTCATTTACTTGTTTAGTTTCCAGACACTAGTGAAAGTCATTTTGGACATGTTTCAATTTAGTTAAGAGCATAAGAATGACAGAATAATACCTAAGCAGAGGCGTAACAAGACCAAAAATAAAGATATCGTTTCCCTAGAGGAATCGATCGCTCTGTGTTTTTCAGTGACCCATATTTAATTTTTTTTTTTAACATCAGTAGCCAAATGTTGCGAAATCAGCAATAGCTATTCCATGTGCCCTTTTTTTACTACGTCCATGTAAGCCTCAGCATTTTGATGGCCCAAACGTGGGAGCCTTATAGGACATATGAGTGCAGTTCAAGGCCAAGCCAGATAGACAGACTGTTGCTGCCAATGGCAAAGAAAAATAGCAAATTGGCAAACATTTGATGAGACTTTGCCAAAATGAAAACCCTTTTAATGGCCTTCTCTTGGGGTGAGCAAATTGAACAGCTCCTTGACTTATGTCAGAGTGACTACAAAAAAAAAAAAATAAAAACTTACAAGAAAATTATTAAAAAGCAGTTGTAAGCAATTTTATACCGTCCGACTCTATACTAAACCTCAGTCTTATCTTAATGAAAAGCGTTAACTAATCTCTTGTTTGATTACTGGATGGACGCTATATCTTATCTCAATGTAAGAAACTTTTGTTTGGAAATATCTGCCACATAGGGAACTCTACTATTACAGTCACCGTGAAGTGACGTAAACTCGTTGCTTCTTCTTTTTATTCGACCGCAAAACAATGTTTACGTGTGGACTTCCGCCAAACGATGTGACTGGATAAAAGGAAACTTCAAATATGAGGGGCGGAAACACTATTGGTTCCGTTTCTATAAACGAAACGAATGCTTTGGTTACTCTTTGAAAAATGTAAAGTTTTATTATAGATAGATAAGTTTTTATAGATAGATAAGTTTAGGCATAACAACCTTGCCGTATATTTTGCTTAAAGGGTTTGGCATAAATTTTGACTTTCAATAAATATTCCATGCAAAAACATTCAGTGAATCATTTACTTCAATGTTACCTTCACAGGTGTGTTAAATTTATCTAAAATGTGACTAATTGAAAAAGAAAAAAACAAAATTTCCATTCATGTTCACATGAAACTATAAAAAATGGTAAACTATTTTTTCCGTGGGGTTACAAACAACAGAAATTCAATCCCGAATCATTTATTTGCATTCACAAATTGGAATGCCACATATGAATGAAAGGTTTTTCCATATTACTCTAATTTAGTGCCAGTGAACGAAAATAAGTAAGTAGCTCCCTGATAAGGTAATCCACGGTGCGTTATCAAGAATATTAGTTTGGTTATACGATAACGTTGACGGGCGGACAACCCGCGAATATCAATCACATAGACAGACAAACGGATTATGTGGGGGACTTACCTGAAACTCTTTAAGTTGCTGGTGCGTTTGCACAACGATGTTCTTGAAGGAGTCGTTCGGTTCACCAGCTGGTCCAAAGACAATAAATACGATCGTAGCGATTATCACACCGATTAGTATCAAGATCAAATGTTTCGTGCGCATGGCCGCTAAAATTGACTTTGATTTCGTTTTATAGGCAATTTTGCGTGCAAAAATGCGCTTAAGTGTTAGTGAGGCCTCCAGTCTGAATGTGGTTTTTTAAGACCCAGTGTGTCTTAGAATCGTATTGTAATTAATTAGCTTATCTATCTCTATTTCTCTTTTTATATTTTCTATCGACGCAATCCACTGAAGTGCTTTAACAATTATTGAGCATTGATTTCAGTTTCTGTTGTTGCCCTTCCTGAAGAAGCACCGTTGTCAACATCATTGTTATTGTTACTGCTGTCGTCGTCGTCTGGTTTTGCTCTGATAATGAGAAATGGAAAATAAAATAAATAATGATTAAATAAATACTTTAAATTTATAGTTCATTGAAAATTAGAATACTATTTTTAGACAAAAGACGTAGGCGTTTTGTTAAATGGTATAGAAACGATTATCTTTTTAATTTATATTCAAAATATTAGTTTCTTGCCAATCAAGCAACTAAAAATTTCCATAGAAAAAATATATTTTTGCATTAGGAACCGTTCAACTGGACAAGTCATACAAAATTCTATTTTCTCTCTCTGTACGATCTTGTAATCTTAAATAATATTCAGTTGCTATGATGACTAACAGTATCGGGCTTATTCACCACATGAGTATTACAGAAGCGATGGAATCAGGGGAATACTTCTTTTTATTGTAAGTATACATAATAATAATACATAGAGCGGGTTTTTCAATGAATTTTACAACTAAGTCGCTTCGGGCTGGCCGTAGTCTCTCGTCTTCTAGAATTTTTGTATTTTATTCACCAAAAAATTCTAGTTTTTATATGGCAATGAGTAAATTCCACAAACACCTTATAAAAAGCAAATTCTTACCAAATTTCAATATTATTCGATATCGCTTATATATGATCCATTGTTCTTTACCGGCTAAATCCATCAAATTCTATCATTAAAGAAAAACGATCTATCGAAAGATTCATTTATATTGCTTTATATCTGAGCTGCTATTTGGCATAGAAATTGTTGATTATCATTTTAAGTTTATTTTCTTAGAAAATGTTGTTAATTCGTTTGCTCATTTGGATTTATGTATGTATGTATGTATATCCCAAATGCTTCTTCTACTGGTGTACCAATAAAGAAAATTTTCATTTTTAATCATTAATTGGCAAATTTTCGGTCAGCAATAATAAATATTTATACATAAGAAAATTTCTGCATCGGTAATCGAGAGGAATGGGAAGAATAAACAAATATTTTTACTGTTTGGCATATTTCTCCACCTTGCTTTATGTTCCATATTGTCTTTCCCCACCTTTCCTTCCGTTAATTTGTATGATTGTCTGCTTAGATTTTGTGGGGTTAAAAGTACCGCAAAAGTTTACAAGGTGAGCGAGCATCATCTTAATGAATAGACATAGAGAGAGAGTGACAGTGAGAAAGAGAGCGGGTGGGGAGGTGAATGCGAATATGAGTATAAGTGTGAGTGTCTTATGCAAATGAATACAAGGAAATCGCCGACGACTGCCCCCGAACTTACAGTTTCCTAAGTGGCGCCCAACAAGAGATACCGTTGTTGTTGTTCTTGCTGTTGTTGCTGCTGCTGCTGTGGAGGGAGATGCATTGCCGGCGCAGCCTTGATTAAACTCTGAACTTGGACACTGATAACCAACACAAACGTTTTTGCATAATTTTTTTGAAAACTTTTACTTTCGTTTGCCAATTGAAATAATTCGAAGCACGTCGTAAGGCCAATAAGACACAAACAAAAAACACTTGAAATCCATTTGTTGTAGGTCTCGTTTTCTTATCTTAGGTGAACAAAATATGTAAGAAAAACCTTTTGCTAACTCTACAGCGACGACGGCTAGTTAACGTATTATCCTTGTACTTTACTAGAATTTATAAAATTAATTTAACTACTTTTTTTTACTTTGATGTCTTTTAACTCTTCTATGGCTCTCTTGTGCCAAAAAAAAATCGCCGTCGGCTGTTAGCTCAAAAACAAAACTGACTGAAAAAAAAAAACGCGACTGCTAGCCACCAATAACTGTGATACCCAGTTGGAAACAGGGCGCAAGAGAAAAGCTTGCTATTTCGGACACATTTATTGTCTTGAAATATAAATTAAGACATTAATTGTTGTACAAACTTTTTGACAAATTGAATGAAGTTCCTTTAGTCGTTCTTTTTTTGTTGTTAATTGTAACTATAAATCGTTATTAACTAATACGATAACATGAAGTTGCCCTGACAGCCTGACAAAAATTGCAACCGGGGCAATGAGGAACTACCGAAAGGTGAGCAAAAGCTAAAACTGGTACAGAACTAGTTCGCAAAATATAAAGCAATGTACCAGTCACCCAGTAACCATTTTGAAGATGCAATAAAATGAACAATACCAATTCAAAAAAGTTAATAAAAATGATCTAAAAACATATGAATGTATCTTTAAAACCCAATTCCAAGCTGTATGAGTACTTGCCACTCCCGTGAGTCATGAAAGGAAACTAAATTGTTAACTTGGCCTAGCAGCATTCTATACAGGGGCTAATTGACAACGGTATTAATAAAATATTAGTGATATCATTTTCAGATCTAAATATTTTGACAATCCCTTGAAATTCAGAAAGAAGAAGGCCAAATAGTCTCTAATAAGTTTACGATATATGTACAGATAGTGTAGAAACATGATATTAACAAGAGTGTATCTTTAACAATTGCAGAAATTTACTAAGGTGGTCACTCTATTGTTGTATCATTTGGCAGTTGTTATTAGTGTATTGATTGTCTCGTTAAAAAATTATATGTTTTAGAAGCATAAATGTGAACGATCGGAGCACATTTAAAGAGGTTACCACTTAATTACAATACAGACAAGTTTTATAAAAATCATTCGTAAAATTCAGTTAAAAGAAATTGTTTAAACTTGGAACTAGTTCAACATCGACTGTGTAAACTAGAGATGAGCGATGACAAGAATCAGTAGCTAATCACGAGTTCTAAAGTCGCAATTCGCAGTCATAAGATAGTTTGTCAAATTCATAATGAGAAACATCTGAGGAGGAAAAGTTTAATTGCAACGAGTATAATACGTATTCATTTAGTTTTCCGTAACGTGACTTCATCTTTTAAACCCGCCTGTTTTTTAAATTTATCAAGTCGCAGTCACCAATATTTGTAAGTGATAACTGCGGCTAACAGTCGCTATCGCTCATCTCCAGTGTGTTCACCTCATATACTCGCTCTCGCTCCTACCATTTTTTTTTTTGCCACGGATATTGGGTATGTAGTTTTCAATTGTGCTCAAGTAAAATCAAGAAGAACTACATAAAAACGTTTTGCAATTGCGTGCAATTCTTGTGAATCGTGTTGTAAACATTATGGCCTACTAGTTGAGATTAGAAAAACGATACTTATACAATAATATTTCATTGAATACGGGTACAAAAATTGTTCTTGCTCGAAGAAGTGCGTAGCAAATTACCACGAAATTTTTCTCGCTGACCGTGGATAGAGGAGAGAGTGGTGGCAGTGAAGAGCAAGGGGTAGAGGCGAGTGAGAGACGCTAGAAATATAGAGAAAGAGAGGCAGCGATATTTTCTACACTTATATTTATTCACAACCAGGAGCTATTATCAAGTTAATTACAATTTTCCATCCAGCAGGAGACTTGCTCGTCAGTTGTGGAATAATAACGGGATCTCTGTCTAATATTTTGCGAGCACACTCCCGCATCCCTTCTCCCCCAACAATTAAGTGACCAATAATGGTTTCAACCCGCCAAATGAGCGGCAGTGCCGGAACGGGCAGTGGCAATGGCATTGGTTATGGATCAACAACTGCAGATGCCTCTGGTTCAACCAATCATTCAGGCCAGGAGGAGGCATCCGCTAGTACGTCAGTGCCTAGGCGGATGCAAATGCAACGTTCCAATGCGGGAGGAGCATCAAATTCAAATCATTGTCAAACAGTTCCAACAGTTCCCACTACCAATTTTCTTGACTTGCCCACAGAACTAATACAGAAGATTTTTGAATACCTGGAATATAAGAATATCTCAAATCTCCGAGTGGTAAGTGCAAACTATCAACTATCCACCCCCCCTACCCATCACCCTCTTATCACAGTTCTCGTTTCCCCTAACTTGGGTAAAGTCGGTCTCCTATTAAATCAATAAAAAGCAATTTACCAAGTGCAAGACCGGAATGAGCGTGGGTTACCGTTATCCCACTGCTACCTGCATGCACTTGCATTTGTTCTTGCTGTTGCTGTTACTAGCGGCTATATTTATTTTTTTTTTGCCACTCAAAGTCGCCGCCATAGACTATTGTGCCTGGTCCGTCGTCTCCCTCTGCCTGTGCGTTGATTCTTTCTCTTTTTTCCCTTTTTCAACATACCCTTCGCCTGGGTGGAGGTGGAGGAAGGAACGTATTTATAACTTTGTCACGGCATCTGAGACGACCTCCTGCCGCCGCTTAAAATGCAACTCGACCTGACACACACACACATATGTACAAAAAAAATGCATGCAACTCACACACATACGCTTGGGCATAAATGTGTGTGTGCATTCAAAATTCATAATTTTAACCGATGTTTAAATATTTATACATATGTATGTATATAGGGAAACATTTTCAACTGATTTTAGGGTATTACAAATAAGTGTAGTTTTCAGAGTTATATTTTATATTATACAGTGGAACACCGATAATTTATATCCCGCTAAAGCGAGAACTTTAATAAATTGTTTGTCGAATAACCAAAAATCCTGTAGTTCTTGCAATTATTGGAATTCCACTGTATATGTATGTATGTATATACATTATTGATCAATATGACAAAGCCAGTTAATATAACCATGTTTCTTTAATTCAGGGCAGAGCCTAAATTTCAGTTTTTGTGCATACCCTTCCAAGGGTATAATAAAATTTTTTATGGTTTGTGTGAAACAAAGAAAATGTTTTAATATAAATATATGTATTTCTTCTTGATCGGTGCATCAATTAGCCAATGGTAGCTATCAACGTATGTCAATAACAACTCCTTAAAGACGATCACTAAAGCAGGAGTTTAAAAATTACTTTATTATTTAATTAACTAACTTGAAACTTGGCTTATTCTATGGCTAAAAGGCTAGTGTAGTCGCACAAACAAACATTTCCAATATTGCAAATTTTGCAAGGGTATATAAAGGTAGGTTTGTTGTCCTTTATCGTTTCATTGGTTTTCTTTACTCGCTTTTCGTTTCGTCTACCTAAATTTTTGGCAAAGGGACAGTGAACGTAATTTGATATAATTTAATAACAAGAAAAGAGCGCGGTAAAGGGGGGAGGGAAATATGTGTACATTTTAGATGCGGGTCCAAAGAAAAAAAAGCAGGAGGAAAACCAAAGCATGACCGAAATCAATAAACAATTTGTGAATGCTGAAATTTGAATCCGGAATTCTTGATATCTGTCTTTACCCATATTAATATTATTAATACCAATATTTAATGCCGTTTCTAATTTTATTATTACAGGTGTCGCGACGAGTGAACGATATTTGCAGTTCAGTTCTGAATGTGGCATTCGCTGGACAAATCAAGATGACATTTAAGCGCTTCCAGTCAATAAAGGCCAGCATGCCGCGTCGAGAGTCGGCACGTCGGAATCATCCACTGGCCTGTGAATGTGACATTATTGAGACCTGTTATATGCGATTATCGTTGCTCCAGATGTCCATGGGCAAGCATATTGAGCGTGGCCTTTGCTGTTTCTTTCCAGGATCGGTAAGTTGATGGATTAATCTAGACTGTCTTAAATTGATAGATTATCATTCTCCACTTTTCCTTTATATAGATACTGGACGAGGTGAATTCGATAATGAATTATATCAGTATTACACCAAGATTACAGCGGCCCTATAGGGTGACCGATGAACTTTTTGATCTCTCCACAATGGCCATGGAGTACTTTAAGGATCGCATAGAGCCCACATTACCGGGCTTGGCGTGCTTCAGCAAGGACTTCTTTCAATTGCCACCCACAACGAAACGACGTAAGTGATTTATTATATATAACCAGCTGATAATGGATACTCATTCTTTCTGTTGTGTATTATAGCCACATTGGCCATCACCTCCGATCTGGATGAAAGCAGCGGAAGTGGAGGCAGCGGCAGTAGCAACTCGCCACCACAAAATCAAATGGTATTGCGCACGGGCATACGGAAAATAAAGGGAGCCATGAGAATGTACAATAATCAGGTATCAGTGTTGCGCAGGGAATTGCGCACCTGCAAACGTAAAACGGCCGAACAGAGCAAACAGCTAATCAAGCAACAGAATCTATTGGCCGACCATCAGAAACAGACTCTCGAGTATGCCAATAGACTGGATGAGAATGACAAAAAGAATGAGGAAATGGCTCGCAAATTCTCTACACTCTTACAGGTGAGTGACAAACTGATTTCCAAAAATCAATTCATTCATTAATATCTTTCAATTTGAGCAGGAGCTAAATAAATGCAAGACAGAGCTGCAATTCTGGCGTTCAAAGAGCCCGGCCATATCTTCGGTATGCAGTGCATGCAATCAGAAGGTAACACCTCTATTGCCACCCGAAGATTTTCAGGCACTGATCAATCAGGGTGTTGATCCAGAGCATATAATTAATATCAATGAGGACACGGATGCGGAGAGCGATGCCAGCGGTTGCGAAGTGAAGGAGTTTGCCTTTCCCGATGAATCGACCACGGCCAAATTACTGGCCGTGAATACGGCCACAAAGAATCTGAAACGTAAATATACCGTCGATAATGTCCATGAATGCAGCAACGGCGGGGAACCCAAGGCAATTGCGTCCACATCTAAAGCATCGGAAGAAGTTATGGCAGCTGTGGCATTGCAGCAGGCTGCAACCAGCACCAGCAGCACCGGTGGAATAATAGAAGGCAACAACGAAACGACTGTCGGTGGATGTGGTAACGGTGGAGGATATTCGACAAAACTTTTCTATGGCAATCATCAGCGTAGCGGTGTCATTGTTAGTCCAGTGTCCATGAAGATGCCGCATCAGCATACGCAGGCAACAACATTGTCTGGAAGTAGCGAGGAGGAGCCGGAGGATTCGAAGAAAGCACGTAGAGTACAAAAGGCCAACAGATGTGTAAATACGCATGGCAAGCGCAGTAAATAAGTAGCAGTATATATATATACTTTATATATACTTGCATAATTATATATACACACAACTTACACATATTTTTTACAACTTATTTACATATAAGAGCAAAAAAAACCCACTGGGCTTTTCTCCCCCTCCCGCCTGAAACGGTGGGGCCATCCGCTCTAGAGTTAAATGAGGAATCAAATTAAATATATACATATATATATCTATTATTATTATTATGATTATTATTATAAATATCAAATGCAATAGGCATTCTGATTATTATCATTATTAATTGTACGTTCTTTTGTTTTAAAGTCTCTCCCATATACTCACACACACACACACCATACCCACCCATACCCGCACATACAACAAATAGTATTAGGCGCATCCTTTGGATTGTGCAGGCCTAACCCACGTCCCCTAATCAATTTAATAAGCAAAACTAATTTTAATTCACGCAAAACCAACAAATAAAAAAACAAAAAAAAAAAAGAAAGGAAGGAAAAGAAAAGCAAAGAAATATTTTAAATAAAACTTTAAAAACAAAATGAAACAAAAGTATTATTCAAATTATATTGGAAAAGTTATATCAATGTCGGTTTAATTATAGAGGTTCTACAGATTGAATTGAGTTGAATCAATTTGTTTTTACTAATCAAAAAACCATTAAATAGACTAAAATCTATAATGTATACTTTTTCAATTCGAATTTAATTGGCTAAAATTATTGATATACTAATATGTATACTAATTATGATTTGTATATTTAGTTCTCAGCTGATTCCTTTCCCATGTGGTAAATAGAAATGAAATTTACCATTTTTTTTTATTAAAGGGTCCAAATAATCATTCGTTTAATTCTTATGTAAAGGAAAAGGATAACTCTAAATTCTTCAAGGGAAAAATAATCTATGATAAGTTTTTCTACGATTCCCCCCTCCATAAAACATACAATCATAAATCATACCTACGGAGGAGGAGGGTATACAAAAGTTACCTAAAATGTATTGGGCAAAGTTCTCGGAATGTATCTCTGGCTGAGGGGAGGACTATAAATATAGCATTCGCTTTCAAGTTACGCACGCAATTAGAGAAACTACTTAGCCAAAAAAAAAAGAAAAATAGAAAAGAAAAGAAAAACCGAAAAGAAAAACAAACACAAGATCTTTGGGTCTCAGCGAGAGAATTGTGTATGGTTTATATTTATAATTGGTATTGGAGTAGCCCCAACAATTCCACTGTTCAGTCGCTGTCTGCCAAGCAAACGAGGCATACGAACTAATCCTATACCTACCTAACTATATACAAAAATATATATTTATCTAAATTTATACATACATAAGCTGATCGTGTAATCAATGCAAGACTATAGTGAGAAGGTACAGGTGATCCATAATGAGAAATTTGGCAGGTAAGTTAGTTTGCATACCAAATGATGCATGAGATTATGTATCATCTTACTCAGACATCTTGTGGCCCAGTTGGATATTGAAGCCGGGGACACGTTGCTGGAGGAGCGGCCTTTGCTAGTGGCTCCGCATTGGGAATGCGGTCAGATGAAGTGCGCCCAATGTTTGCAGGAATCTTATGTGATGTGCCGCCGTTGTCAGATGTTTCCCCTGTGCATGGATTGCCAAGGTCACGATGAGTTTGAGTGTCAATTCTTTTCCAATGATGGACCTGGTAACAGCATTTGCAAGGATTTGCTGGTCAAGAACTATGGTGTCTGTGCCCTAATGAAATTGCTTCTGCTGCTAGAGGATCCCAGTACACGGAATGATTGTCAGAGTCTTATGGAGAGAACGGTCAATTTGGATGACTATCGAGATGGTGATGGCATGTGGCAGGAGCATGAAGAGTTGGCAGTTCGTCCACTAATTGCCAGCGGTCTCTTAAAAGTTCTTACCCAATCACAATCTCTGACACCGGATGAACTGCATGGCTATTGCATTCGCATCGATAGCAACGCATTCGAAGTGACTGCTCGTGATGGTGACACCTTGAAAGGTGTATTTGTGTGTGGCAGTCTGCCGCATCATTGTGTTCCCAATACTGTTGTGGCTTTGGATGAGCAGTTCTATCTAAAACTATATGCTGCAGTGGATCTTCAATTCGGTCAAATTATCTACAATTCCTATACAAATCCTTTGATGGGCACCAGCCAGAGGCAGCATCAATTGCGTCTTACTCGCCGCTTGGATTGTACCTGCTCCCGTTGCTTAGATCCCACAGAATTGGGTACAAATATAAGCAGCGTGAAGTGCAGGGAATGTCCAGATGGTTATGCTATATGTGATATTAATCAAAATGATGGTACACCAGGAGATTGGCGGTGTCCACAGTGTGCAGCCATATTGCCAGCTGCTGATGTCCATGAGATGCTAGCTGATTTGGGGGGCGCTCTTGTCGAGGCTAAGGGTGAACTCCAAGCCTACGAATCACTGTTGGCCCAAAACAAGCTGCTCTTTCATCCCAATCATTTTCTTATGCTGGACATTAAACAGAATATAGCCAGTATTCTGCGGGCAACGGCTCTAATGAACTGCATGGCCCAACCAAGTAAAAAATTGTTGGGACGCCGTGTGGAGCTCTGCTCCGAATTGTTGCCCATTTGTCGTGCCGTTGTGCCGGGCATTTCCAAGTTATATGCCATTGCCCTGTTTGAGTATCTTCTCTCCTTGATGGAGTTGGTTGAACTGCAATTTGCCGAAGGTGATTTGGATAAAAAAGAATATGCGGTAAGTGATGTGATGATTTATATATATTAAAATCTATCAGATTCTATATCATGTATTTCAGGCTCATCTGAAGACTGCTCAATTGGTGGCCAAAGAAGCCATCGATTTGCTACGTTTTGAGCCAGAAAACTCATCCGAGGGTTATCTAGCTGAGCGCTTGGCTATGGAGTTGGAACGCATTGAAGCAGATCTAACGAAATATGGACGTTAAATGGACAACATAGAAATTTAATAGGATAAATAATTAACAATTATTGTGCTTCAGTTTTTTTTTATTTTATTATTATTATAAAACTTCATTGAAAATCAATAATATTCTAAAGTTAAGTGATGTTTTATTCCGAAAATAAAACTATATATTCTGCATGTTGGGGAAAAAATTGTAGAATACTTTAAAGTAAATACATTTATGTAAGTAAAGCATGGTCCGCTCTGCTCCTCCTCATCCATCATTCATTCGTTCATCTATTTTTTGTGGGCCGAGGCAGGAGATGTGTGATAGAATTTGCGCTTCTTCATAGTCCCCTTAATGGGAGTAGCTGTTGAAGATAAATTAAATAATTAATATAATTTATAATTAAATTTATTGTTGTCAAACGTACCATAGTGGGCAAACAGATCTTTCATTAGACTTTGCGAATTGGGACTTGGCTCAAGGGCCAGATATTTCTCCCAATGCGAGGTAGACAGTTCAAGTAGAGTCTTCATTACTTGCTTTTGGGTAAAGACTTCCGTGTAAATGGCGTGCTGATCAGGGTCGGGAGTGGAATACCCTACAATGGTGGGTCCAAAGATTAGCGAAATATTATCGATGGGCATAAGGACAACCGAACACTGGGCAATACGCTGTAAATGCAACACTAGAAAGGCCAGGGTATCGCGATTGGCTTGTGGCAATTCCTCAATAGATTTATATAAAGCTTCTTTAGAGACTTTCGGATCAGGATTTTGTACAGCATTGGCAAAGTCTTTCCATTGGCTTGTTGGAATTAAGGGTTCTCGCAGAGAGCGCAAAAAATCCTTGATACAGCAGCACAGGACATGGACATCAATGTTACCCAAATGTGGGGTGGCCTTGCCACGCAACAATTTCTCCTTAAGTGATTTGTATTCCCGTTCCGACGAGGATATGCGATAGAGACCCACTTCTGTAAGGCCGCGTGCCTCGATCTCATTTACACAGTGGACAATCAAGGCTGGGACCATGGGTGATATGGAAGGAGCAAAATCACTCAGATATCCCGTCATGGTTTTGGCTGAGGGCGTTCCAGATTGAGGTACACAGCTTACAGCTAATAGTTGGCGGCAATCAATGTGACAACGGACTGGACAATCTCGACACCGCAAGCCAACAGCCCCAAAACGAATACGTTTCTGGCACTGGACACAGTTGTCGCCACGCAAGAATGTCTTCTGGCTAAACGTGTGCTTTCGCATAAGAGGACGGTGCTGGGCCGGAGATCCGGCCATGGCATTTAGTGGTGTCAGTGTCGGTGCTGTGACAGTCTCTTTAAAGACCGCTGATCGGCGCGGCGTCGAGGTAAGGCCATCGCCAATGTGATCATCCCCACCAGCTAAAGCTGGCATTGTTTCAATTGTGGATTCGGCTCGAATTGGCCCTTGTCCATCTTGGGGAATAGTTACTTTGGTGGTGGCACAAAAGCGCTCTGCGCCCTGACCACCCACATCAAGCGTATGCTGATCAACTCCGACAGTGGAACGACGTTTGCCAGGTGTTGTCGAAGAACCAACTTGGCTGGAATTAAGACCTGAACTTAGACGAGATTTCTTATTGCCTACACAGGGCACCTGGTTCTTGGGCAATGATGGACGGTGCTCCCTCCATGACTTCGAACGGCGTACATCGAGGAAGTCATCTTCTGATTGGGTAATGGACAAATCTGACAATAGCGATCCAGTTGAGTTAATTTCGCCATACGACTTGTCCTCAATTAATGTGTTTAACGATTTCCGTTTACGCGATGATGGCAATGTATGTAGAAAGGCCAACTTGTCCCGTGTCTCATTATTCAGATTGCGTTCGTTCCTTAGAAGATCCGCCACAGCTAAGATTTTTCCTTCCATGGCATTTCGTTCGTGTTCAGCCCGACGACGGGCTTTAGTTTCCATGTCGATAATGCGTCTTGCATGAAATAGTTTCCCCTCTAGATCACCCATTTTGGCCAACGATTGGTCCAACTCTTTCTGGATTCTTGATGTCTCGGCGGCATAGCCCGAGCATTTTTGATGATACTCCTCGAACATACGCAGAAACCGTAGGAATTCTGGGGAACAACCAACAATTCATCATCTGTGCAATTCAATTATTATATATTACTTACCCTCCTCGACTGTGCCATCGATCAGAACCTCCATGCAGCGCTCCAAATCAAAAAACAACTCCAGAGCCGATGACGCCATCCTCTCGTGTTTGTTCTCACTAAATATTAAACTTATCACTTCCCCTGCTGCGTCAAAATCTATTGCACAGAAATTGCTATGCTAACCCAATTTTATTTTTTAACAATAAGCAACAAAACGAAAATGAGGCAAGCGACGCGATTAATTTTCATTTGGAAATGCCGTTATATTCAATTTGAGTTTATCGATAACAACCGATAGATTAGTGCTGTAAAGTAAAATTATATTAGAGATGAGTAAAAACAAAGAAGCACGAACGTAATAAAAAATTGCTGACAAATTTACAGATAAACACAATTATAAAATCTTATGTCAGGGGCACCAAAGAACTATAAAAGAAATGTGTATGTATTCATTTGGTTGTAAAATAATTTGGCTCACACCAAGCAAATTGAAAGTGTTCATTCCGGGGTGTGTTATGCTTTGCAAATGAAAGTTAGTTGAAAGACCAATACATTCTTGCTTGATTGCCATCCCTATTAGACCCTGTACTTTACAACACTAGACGTTGCGGGAGAAATATTACATTCAGATTTCATCTGATTTTTATAGTTAAATCGTTCATACACAATGTCTGTAGCTTCACCCAAACCTGCTATGGTCTTGCAGAGCAAGCGCTGGAATGGCCTACGTAATATGTTGGAACGTGAAGGTCCTTTTTGTAAGGGAGACTTTTCGCCTTCTCCTGAAAATTTGGAGTTTCTCCAAATCAAATGCAAAGTTCTGGTCATTGGAGCCGGCGGTTTGGGCTGTGAGCTTCTGAAGGATCTAGCCTTGATAGGTTTTGGTAACCTGCATGTGATTGATATGGACACCATTGAATTATCAAATCTCAATCGTCAGTTCCTGTTCCGACGCGCTGACATTGGCGCTTCGAAAGCGGAATGTGCGGCGAGATTTATCAATGGACGGGTGCCAACCTGCCGGGTGACACCGCATTTTAAAAAGATTCAGGATTTTGATGAATCTTTCTATGGACAGTTCCATTTGATTGTTTGCGGTCTGGATTCAATTGTTGCCAGGCGATGGATTAATGGAATGCTATTATCAATGTTACGCTACGAGGAAGATGGCTCAATTGACTTTGGTTCCATTGTGCCAATGATTGATGGCGGAACCGAAGGATTTAAAGGCAATGCTCGTGTCATCTTACCCGGATTCACAGCATGCATAGAATGCACACTAGATCTGTTTCCTCCCCAAGTGAACTACCCCTTGTGCACAATAGCAAATACACCGCGTTTACCCGAACATTGCATCGAATACGTGAAGATTATACAATGGGATAAGGAGAGCCCGTTTAATTCTGTGCCTTTGGATGGGGATGATCCGCAGCATATTGGCTGGATATATGAACGCTCTCTGGAGCGTGCCAGCGAGTTCAATATCACGGGAATCACCTATCGGCTGGTACAGGGTGTTATTAAACACATTATTCCAGCTGTGGCCAGCACAAATGCTGTCATAGCTGCCGCCTGCGCTTTGGAGGTCTTCAAATTGGCAACCAGTTGCTATGATAGCATGGCCAACTATCTTAATTTCAATGATCTGGATGGAATATATACATATACATATGAGGCGGAGAAGTCGGAGAATTGTTTGGCCTGTAGTAATACACCTCAATTGCTGCCTATCGTTGATCCAAATACAACTACTCTGGAAGATGTGATCAAATTATTGTGCGAATCCCCTAGATACCAGCTAAAAAGTCCTGCCGTGACGACAGTTACAAAGGAGGGGAAACAGAAGACCTTGTATATGAGTACGGTGAAAAGCATTGAGGAGGCTACACGTAAAAATCTGACTCAATCCCTGGGAGAGTTGGGACTGCAAGATGGTCAGCAGTTGACAGTGACCGATGTCACCTCACCGACTGCCATCACCTTGCAACTAAAATATCAATCGAACGAAATTGAAATGATTTGAAATCCGGCAAAAATCCACATGAAATACAATTTTTTGGTTTGGTCATTAAATGCGAATTTTATATCGAGTTTGTTTCGGCTTGGCCTGTTTATATTAATATTTACTCATATCCAGGATGAATTTTTTACCCGTGAAGCCCTTAAAACTTAGAGCAGCCGCTGCCGCATCTTTGAATTTGTCTAGTGGTACCATCTCATGGACGGGGGCCACAAATTTGCCCTGTTCCATTAGGTCACACAATTCCTTGAACATTTGCTTACGTTCTGGAGCTGCGTAGTTTTCCTTGGACCAGCGTGTCATCCAAAAACCCCTAAATGCTATATCCTTAAAGATCAAGGGTCCTGTAGCCACTGTTACCGGCTCACGAGACATGCCACCGTATGTGACCATAACACCACGATCCGCCAAATGGCGTGAGACTTCTGTAGCACTTTTGCCACCTACACAATTGAAGGCCAATTGCGGGCGCTTAACTTTGCCAGTTTTGAAAATGTCGCTAGTACGAACTTCTTCTTCCGTAAGGACAGCTGTGGCACCTAGACATTGAAGCATCTGTTTTAGCTCATCGATTTCCGGGCGATTGCGAACTATCCCAATACTATTAATGCCCCAGGCGCGGCATAATTGATGTACAGCCTGGCCAACAGCACTATTGGCTCCATTCTGTATGACCGTATCACCAGGGGATAATTTTACGAAGTCCTTAAGCATTCGATAGGCTGTACAGGGATTCACTGTAATGGTGGCTGCTTCAGCGAGGCCCACTTTCTTGGACACAGGCAACAATTGGTCCTCCTCGTAGACACCATGTGTTGTCCAAGTGCCTAAGCCTGTAGCCAGTGGCACAACATGTTGTCCTGTTTCCACTGACTTGACCTGATCGCCCACACAAATCACCTCCCCTACAAACTCATTGCCGGCAACAGCAGGAAATTTTGGCTTAACCGGATATTTGCCTATTAAATAACAAAGATAAATTTGATGGCAAATAGAAATGTTTATGTTGTTTTTATTACCTTGAATTGTATTAATATCTGCTGGATTGATGGGAGCCGCTAAAATCTTCACCAGCACTTGCTTAGCTTCGGGATTGTTTATATTTTGCTCAACCAGCTCCAATACATCCTGGGGTTCACCATGCTTCGAGTATTTAAGGGATTTGGCCACTATGGCCATATACCGTTTAACAGGACTATAGGAGTAACTGGGCAAAGGTCGCAACGTTTGACGTAACATTTTTGTTTTTAATGTTTTGTCAAAAAATGTATTTCAATAACAACATACAGCTGATATGAATGTTGCCAGATGTGTGACCGAGTGACAGTGAAGCAGTGTTGGAAACTATCAAAAAAAACCTTTGGCGCCAACATAAAAAACGGCACAAAGTGAATCTTTCGCGCCTTAAACTTAATTTCCTTCCCAATTCGAAATAAAACTTTTGATTGGGGTTGCACATTTTACAGGTTGTGTATTTGTCTATATATATTCTTCCGTTATACTTATAGATTTCTGTAAGTACAAATATATATATATATATTTAGTTGTAAGTTTTTTTTGCTGAAAAAAAGAAAACAAAATAGTTTTCTTAAATTGTGCCTGAAACATACAATAAATCATGGCAGTTTTACACAAGCATGAGTAATAAATATATAATTTTAACTTTTCACAAGCCATAAAAAAAATTATAAGAAATAATGTAACCTCTCGTCAGTTGATAAATTATAAACTAAAATTAAACTAAATAAATTGTACATAAATAAATAAGTTTTGTATACAAATCTAGGATGCATATGGGCCCTTAATTAATTTGTGAATTGGTTTTTGTTTAAAAGTTTGTTATAATAAATACTTTTTTGTTTACGAACGTTTTCATTTTGCTTCTTAAGTTTTTGTTTATCTTAAGTATATAGGGAAAATTGCACTAAACATATACACAAACATATATACACATATTATATATATGGAAAATACAGGCATGAAAATTAGAAATGAACAAAAACAGTTTAAACATTAAACTAACTACGACTTTGAATAATAATATACTTTAATATAGAGGGATCTATAGAGAGATTAGTTAATCGCTCTCTCTCTCTTTCTCTATCTTTCTAGCTATCTCGCAATTCCTCTTTGATTAGAGCAGCTGGCTTTTTTTTTTTTGGGAAGGGGGGCGCACAATCTATATATACGACGATATAGTATGATTCATGGGCGGGCCACTTAAGATATTGCAGAATGTTAAAAGTACAGTTGAACCATCATAAACATCATTTAAAAGTACATTTAAACCTTGACTAATATCAATTAAAAGTACAGTTAAACCTTGACAAAAATTTTTGCTTTTAAACAAAATTGCAATTTTCCATGCTACTTTGAATTTACAATAATTTACTAAGAATTTTGTTTTTCTGCCGGACCAAGTGATTAAGAGAGCGTGACACACATTTTCATTCTAAAAAAAAAAAAAAAATCAATAAATAAATACTAGAATTGCAATTTTGATTTGGAGAGCTTAGGACTAAATCTACGATATACGGATGGGGTGCGAGGAGTGGGGTGCGGAGGTGAGAGAATGTGTGTTTGTGGGAGGGGGGATTGCTTAGTTCTAGTTCCAATTTCACTGAACCACTGAACAATTTATCTGAAGCCCTAATCAAACTCTTTGATGGGCGTTGTGGGCGATTCATTCCGATTCATATCCATTTGACCAAGTCCATTTGGTACCGAATTGCTACTGCCGGGCGTTGTAGCCGTGGATGCTGTTGCCGATGCCGTTGCTGAGGCTGATGCACTATCTCCTCCAGCTGGTGGTGGTCATAAGTCTTGAAAGCGACGCACATCCTCCCAATAGTGTGATGGAATCTCAAACATTTTAGCAGGAATATTGTCACGAAATTCGAATTTCTGGAATGTTACCTTTGCGGTTACCGTATGGAGAACAGGTATCTCAATTTTAACGGGAAATCCATTTGGTAATTTCAGCGTAACGAATTCACGCAACTTGTTAATATGTTTAAGTGGGGCCACCACCTCTAGTACATCAAGGAGCATGTCGACACTTAATGGGAAATCCTTGCTCATGGCCACAGTGGCTCGTAGCGTCTTATTGGATTGTTTGTGAACGGGTGGGCGTCCAAGTTGTGGGCATTTACCGACAGCTGCCTCGATATATTGGGTCCAAGTCACTGTGGTGGCTGGCGGGGCTTGCAGGGAACTGCGTCGTGGCAATTCCGGCAGGGTAAGGCCATTTGTGGGCGTTGCTGCAGATGAACCATCAGACGGTGTTGTGGCAGAAGTGGGCGGGGGCGTAGCTAGACTGGAGCGACGTGCATCCGCACTGGATGCGGATCCTCCCTTTGTGATTGTCTCGACAATGGCGCGATTCTTTTGCAAATCCTCGTGCGATAAATGCTCGCGACGCTTTCGCTGCTTTAGGATCAATCCCTGAATTGTATAGATTTCACATTGATATTGGCCACCAATGAGCTCCTTGCGATTTGCACGGAAAATCCATCCACGTTGGGCACGGGCAAACTGTATGGTTTTTGTTGACATTTGTGTGGCCAGAATATCGGTAGACATGAGCACATCCACCTCATCCTCCATATCGGACTCTTCGTAGCGTAAACACTGAAAGCATTCCTGCTCATTGTCCAGCAAAACTAAAGATTCTCTGGAACTGGCTTCGCCACGAAACAAAAACGAGATGTCTCCCCGCTCCCATCTCATATCATTAAAGTCCACCAAAGTGGTGTCCAGACGCAGTGAAGCGCCCGATTTGTACAGTCTACAAATATCCGAGGGCAGGATGCGAGAGACCAGCGGCAGCCAGGATTGAAAATCCCATTTGAATTCCATATAAAAGTCCTGCATTTGCCTTAGCGCATTCACTAGCTTCTCTCGTCGGCTCTCCATATGCTCGCGCGATTGTAGCTTCAGCATGCGGAGCACCTGTGTGATTGTTTGTCGATCTCCATAGCTAATTGCTTCCGAGAGCGGGGACCAGCCCTCATTATTCTTAATCTTTACTGGTGCATTGTGAGCCAACAAAAGGCGCACACAATGCTTCCTACCCAACATGACAGCCAAGTGCAATGGTGTATTTCCATGCTTATCCTTGCGTCCCACCTCCTCCTGGGCTGTGGCCAATAGAAGACGACGCTGAAGTCCTTTTATGTCGTCCTCAAAAACACTTTGATGCATGGGATACGAGTCACCGAAGTCGAAGAGGGTTGGCATTGCAGTTGGTGTTGTCACAGGTGTAATTGGAGCTGCTTTTGTGGGTGCTGCGGGAGGGTGTTGAGGGCTTGCCTGATTTTGTGTTTGGCTTCCAGGACATGTGGGTGGCCCCCGCTGTATTTCTTCGGTGCCGGCATCGTCGCCTTCACCCTCTCCAGCCGATTGATACTCGTCCGACTCCTCGCTCGAACTTGACTTGGCATCCGCCTCCGTCTCTCTTTCTTTGGACATGTTTCCGTTTCACTTGTATACGCCCCCGTCGCGTTTGTTGTTTTTTTTCCCGAGTTAGTTCTTAATTCTTCCGAAAAAATGTTCCGATAGCCTTTCTACGAACTAGTACATTGTAATAAACTTATCTAGAGATGGTCGCTCAGCAGGGACTTACTCAATTTGACCTACTGGTTCTTGGGTGCGACCAGCTGTTAGACTGGGTAATCGACCAGCCAGAGATGAAACTATCTTACAAACACAAATGTGTAAAATTAATAAATTGTAAATGCCAACCATTCGAAATCTAAAACCAACAATCTTATAAATTTAAGAATATTAATGGTTCACGATTGCATTATAGATGTCTAAAACTGACTTGCAAAATAGATTTAGGTTTGTATCTTCGCTAGTCTTTGAGTCTCCGCTATTCATTTCAGTCGTTACAATGTGAAATGTACTAGTGCTGCCCTCTAGCGGACCCCCAATGAAATCTACGTTACTTTTGAATATTCAATTTAATAAATTTTGCTAATTGTTTGAAAATTCACTGCATCTTATTTCTCCTCACACCACTCATTCTCCTTGCGCACCTGCTCCTCCTCGGCTTGCGAAAAATCGTTTTTGATGGCAAATGTCTCGCGTATGTCACTTGGAGACTTGCCTTTAATCATATTTGCCACTGTCTTACAGGTTACATCTAGCAGACCCTGAATGCACAAATAATTGGCAGCCAATATCAACTCAAAAAGCGTACCCTGATCCACCTTTAGAAAATCTGCATCCCACGACGATATGTCATCGGTACGCTTTTCCTTATTCTCGACTTCTTCTGCCTGTGCCGGATCATCTTTGTGATAGGTGGCCCAGTGGAGCACTTTCTTTAGAATCAGCGAGCTAACATTATGCAGTGGCAAGATGCTATTGTCGCTCTCATCGCCCAAATCCTCGAGAGCCGTCTTAATTGTCTCCGAGCATTTTGCTATTTCTTGGTCTATATCAAAGATTTCCTTGTCGGACGATTCCAATCGTATGATGGGCATCCTTAGTTGATGGCAGTGTAAATTTGATAATAATAAAAAGAATTTTTTTAATTTTGCGTTTTGTTTTTACTGTTTTACTCGCTCGTGTACAACTGTTTTGATTATTCGGCAACCAGAATAAATTCAAATACTGACGTCGACCGGCAGAGAAGATACCTTAGCTCTGGCCTACTGACTAAAAATAAATTTCAATTCTTTTGCTCTTCAACTTGAACTAATGTGATTGCAAACGAAAATTTATATACGGTGGCAAATCTCTGCAAATATATAAATTTTGTATAAATATTTAAATCATTTTTATTATAATAGATAGTAGTGTATCTACAAAACAAATTGAAAATGAAATCACAATCAAATTTTCAAACTGAGCGCCCTCAGAACAATGATCGCAAAACAGTGTGACCAAACAAATTGAAACATTTTAAATATTCAACCGCGGCGATCATTGACTCATAACTTTTGATTTGACCCAGCAGTTAAAAACTTAACCTGTGTCCAATGAACTGGCTGAAAGGGATTTTGGGATACTATTCTCATTCAGGTAGACGCACACACATATCTACAATGCACCCAACCAGCCAGACAATGGAAAATGGCCCCGGGTTACTAAAAATAACCGTTCAAGTAACAGCAAATGTTTCAGAATAAACGCATTTATTTATATACAAACATTTATATGTATATACAGATATGTAAAGAAAAAGGAATCTGAAGCTGACGCCTTTTATATAAATACGAACAATAAGCAATTTCCTTTTCAGTTCCTTTTAGTTAAAAAAAAACAAGCATTTTAATGGCCTTCCAGCTGCTGGATACGGGTTCATTGCACCTCAAACATTGAGGCAGGCACCTGTAGCTATTTCTTTGTTCAGTTTCAATTTGCAATAACCAAATGATGTTTAGTAAAAGCAATTACAGAAGAGAATAATTATTTATACGATATAACTCGAAATTAACTTGGTATGTCAATATGTGTTATGTTTTTAGATATGCCCTTTGTTGCAATTTTCAAGTGTCCTGTTAGTGAGACTGACTTTTTAACTGGCAGTGACGTCGACCCACTCTGCACATGTAAATGCACATGGGAATGGGGGAAATAGAAGGAAGGTGAATTGAGAGTGTACAAGAACTATGTCACGCCTTTATTTACTTGTAAAACAGAGCAACATCAGTGGCAACAACGACTAGCAAACTGCAACAGCAACAGTAACTACAATGACAACGACAACGACAAGATGGTTTTTAGCCTTTTGTTGCAAGCTTTCATAACAGTGTCACTATGTCCCTTTCATGCTTGTCGTCTGTGTGTGTGCCTCTCCGTCTTCCTGTTGCACGACTCGACACAACGCAACACGACTTTTGCCCTGAACATTTCCGCTTCCTTTCATTTTACATTCAGCACACATTTTGCCTTTCGGTCGGTCTACGAGTATTTCACTAGATTTTTATTTTCACTTTTTAGCATTCTATTTATATACCCTATAAGCAGGCTGGGTATCTTGGAGAAGCACAAAAGTATTAGAAATACTTGAATTAAATTTAATCATGTAACTGTGAGCAAAATGGCTTAATTTTATTTATGAAATTTGAGTTACTATATCTTTAGTTACATTGTTATAGGGTATTGTCAAGTCGGCTCTTATTGATTGATCAACTCTGTCTATATACAACTAAAAAGTAAATAGTTACAATAGACTGTCAAAGTTTGCCATTTTTGTATTTTGAAAAGATAAAGAGGCTTGCAAATTACAAAAATTTACAAAATCACTCATACGACATGTCTTACAAACTTTAGTTTTTGATAAATGAAAAGAAAAGCTGCAACTTGTATTTTAAAAAAACTTTTAGTTTTCAAAGCATGTGTCCTTTTGGGTGTTTCTGTTTCAATTCTAAAGAAATTAAGAAAAGATCCTTGATTTTAATTCGATTAAAAAGGAAAAAGAAAATAAACTTTTCCAAATCTTTAAAGCCTTAACTTTGTACTCTCCGAAAAACTTATTAATATTTATTATAAGTGGTAAAATAATGGTAATGAAAATTGTAAGCATTTTTCTGCCTTATTTCTTTGAGTGTAATCATGCGACTTAAGCTACATACATAAAATTTAATTATACTAGAATTATCATGAAAGCACATTTATGCGATTAAGGTTTTTGACCTTTAGCTGCTTAAGAATGTGTTTACTGAAATTCACTTAAACATAAATTCCCATAGAATGGCTCTGAGCTGTGCAACATGTGCATGCAACATATGAGGAACGTAGGTAAATTCCATGAAAAAGTTGTTAATAGACCTGCAGATTTACAACTATAAGTGTATATATACATATATAGAAAATTGAGTTTAATTAAGTTGTGGCTGCAGACATAAGCAGTTTTCCATTCTTTTATTTTCCCCATTTTTTACAACACAATATGTGTATGTGTGTGTGTGACAGTCAAATAAAAAGAACGGTGGAAAATGTCTGCATATTAAAAGCGTCGACAACGTTTTGGCGGTGGCATAAACTGTACTAAGGAAAAGGGGGGGAAAAGTGTGAAGTTTGCAGGTGAAATTGAAAATTTATTATAAATATGGTAGGAAACGAAGTGTGGGAGTTTATGGCGAGTCTGATGCTTTTGCTGTATGTGTGTGTCAAGGCACAAAGCATATACAATAAATTTTCATTTGTATAACCAAACAACAGCAACAAAAGCAACATCATCAACAGGAGCAACAGCCAGGCCGACAAGTTGATTGAATTGACACGACAGTTCTGGTCTTAGTCCTGATGCTGTTGCTGGTCCTGGTCCTGACGCCCAACTTGGTCCCGACTAAACTACATACAACTATATAAGCCTCCTTCTCCTACTTCAACCAATTTCACACAGCCCGTCCCCATCTCACACATTCACCTTTGATATTCATAAACAGGCCCAAATAAAAAAGCGAGAAACCCCCAAAGGGGCGCCTTTTATTTTTATTACAATGAAGTTGGCATACTCTTGCTTTCAGGAAAACTATTTAAATAAAATTAATATAAAAAGAAAATAAGAATAGCAATAATAAGTAAGTTTTTTATTTAAATGTTTTTATACTGATGATTTTTCGCTATATTTTGAAAATAACAATTTAAATATTTTTGGTTCTTGAACTATATAAACTTATTATTATTATTTATTTATTAAGAGCACTGAAAAATAATAAAATTTATGCTGAGAGCATTTTGAAAGGGTATCAAAATTGAATAAAAATATTAAAGAACAAAATTTGTGTGTTCTTTTGCGCAAATTTCATTTATTTGTTAATAATTTCATTTTAAGCCCACAAAAAAAGAAAGATTATGTTGTTGTATGCTCCTTTTTATTTTTAAAATATATATATATGTACGGGCATACATATATATTTTTGTCGGCTTTTGTTTATTTATCTGCTTTTAATTTCCATATGGCCGTAAGCCTTTTCTTTCTGTGTTTTAACTCGCATTTCACTTAAGGCAAAGTTGCGTCCTTTCCTTTTTTATTAGATGCCTTTTTCAGGATTCTAGTTAAATTCATTGCTTGGTCCCCGATACCTGTTGCTCCCCAGATCCCGCCCTCTTGGCAGCAAAACCAATTTTCACATTTTTCCTTATTTTTTTTTTGTTTTTTATCCAGTTTTCTCATTAATTTCATACACTTCGGGAGTAGTGAGAAGATATATCAAATGGTTTTTACTTTAAAAGGCGACACATCGTCGCGTCTATGGGAAGTTTTACTTTTTTTTTCGATGGCACAAAAAGAAATGTGTGTAAAAAGAAAACATTGGAAAAAAGGTCATCGCTGCCTTATGCACTTTAAAACACAACTGTGTGTGGGATCCTGTGAGTGGGTGTGCCTGAAAGAGGTGAAAGGAAGGAGATAGAAGAAGATAGCGTTCCCTTCATACTCTGTAGTTTTGTGAGTCTAAGGGAATATTCAAGTTCTTCGAATGAATGCTTTATGTAAAGGGGAGAAATCATATGAGACCTATTATATAATGATTCCTGATTTTGTTCCATATTTTGATGTCCTTATCCTTGTTAAGGAACATATGCAATCAATATCTTTATTTAAATGTTATTTAGCAGTATTTATACTATCATTTTTTAATCCACCAAGACATATATACATAATACAAAAAGTTTTAAAATTCTTTTAAAGTTGTCCTTCATAAGTATTTGATCGCTAGGAGGCGCTGCTGAACATTCGTTATTTCAACAAGAGCTGAAAATTTAATTTGTATTAAGTAACTTGTTCAATATAATAACTCAATTATCTATTTTGTAAAGGACATCTCAAAGTCGATTTTTTTCGTAATTCTTTTTTTATTTTTATCCTGCCAAACTAATGCACTTAAAGTAACGGTAAACACAACCAGTGCTTGGTAGAACTGACAGACGTCAAATGCAGTGCTACTCATTTCACAGTTTTAGTCAAAGGTAAAGAATTCTGAGAAGAAATTGAGCAGAAAAGTAACATGCAGAGAGAAAGTAAATAGATAATAGAAAAGAGTTTTCAAATACCAAGGGTCAATTTCATATTGTGTAGATAATATGCAAATTTAAGCAAATTGTAAAATTTTAGAATTTATTGTAATAAATTGCGTAAAAAAAGATGCCAAAAGCAACTAGTTCTTTTGTTCTAGTTCCTAGTGCTTGTCCACAAAAGTGGAGCCATTAAGGGTATCTTGACACTAGGCATTAAACAGTTGCTCCTTTTCTGTGCTATTTTCTCTATTTTGTTTTGACCTTATGAAAAATAAGTTATTGTCTGTTTGTCTTAGTGTTAGTGTTAGGCTTACATACATACATATGTATATACATACATAGATGCATAAAATAAAAAGTATATAATGTGGAATCCGAATACTTTTGATGTGTTTTCTAATGGCTTTTGGAATGTTATACGAGAATAAAACCTCAGCGCATGGCATTTGCTAGTCACTGAACACTCTTGCATTTAGATTTAACCAAACCAAATCCATTTAAATGACGTCACAAAGTGCGTTGGTGGTGTCAACGAGAGAGTGAGATAGAAAAAAAAGAGGGAGAGTGAAGGCAGATAGAGCAGAGGGTCACGTAAAACATGCTCGTTAAAAATTGATGATGTGCATCAACGCGTGGCAATATGGCTTTCATTCTAGGACCAGTACATTATGGTATTGGTATGGGAGGGGTGTTGGGAAGATAGCAGGGAATACACGTGGCACCATCAAGTAGGTGTACACACACACATACATACATACATATATATTTTTACATATCTGAGGTACTTAACCCATTGACTTTGGCTTACCTTAACGCAACCTTTCTCTCTTGTATTTGTTGTTGTTGTTTAGCATTTATGACATTTTAAAGTCATAAAAAAAAACGTCAGTGAATGGTGATGGAACGGCTATACATACATACATATATATGTATACCCGCATATCTAACCAGTAACCAGATTGTTCCAATGTTTGTCTCCTCCCAATCTTTCTCTCTCTCTCTCTGTCTTGTACATAAATACGTAATGCACGTCAGTTTGGTTTTGCACTTTGATTTAACAGCGCGTTGATTTATGATACACGCCCACCAACCACATCCTTTACCACAATCCTTCGTCTAAAAAATGGTTTGCAAAAAAAAGGAAGGAAAAAAAAAATGTTGGCAAAACTGCAGGCAACCGACAAACATATATGGGCATCTCTCTCCCTCTCACTCTAGCCTTGTACATAGTTAAAACTTAATTAGTGCGAACGCGAAAATCTAAAAACATCAACGAAACGAAACGATATGGTAAAAACCTACATACACTCCAAAAATATGCTCGGTTGAACTTAATGCTCTTGCTGCTCTTACTTTTGATGATGATGATGATGATGACGATGATTCTATTTCAGGACGTTCGGGTGCCAGAGGGGGTTTTGGGCATGTAAATGCCATAAAATCGCCAACGAAATGTTCATACATAAAATATAAAAGGGAAAGTGATGAGAATCTGTCTTGCAATTACCTAAAATTTTCCCTACAATTTTAACGGTTTCATTTTATGAAAGAAAATAAAAATTAAAGAAAAATTTCACAAAACAGACATCACATGAGCAAGAGAGAGAAAGCAATAAAGCTATAAGAAAGTAAAGCGGATTTATTCGATATTCTTTTTTAAGTATATTTTTATTTGATTTATCCAAAACCTATGTAGAATTAGATAAATTTTTTTTTATACTTTTTTGATTTTTATTTTATGAACACGATTAAATTAATTTTCCTTTTAATTTTTAACTTTGTAAATGTGAATATGAAAGTCGATCTAATCAAAAAGAAGTTATTTAATCTGTTTCCTGTTTCCAAAAGCTACTTCCAAAACACGATTCGATAAATTGCAGAGATCGATAAATTAGTTTGACAGTTGACAAGTCCATCACTTTGATCAAATATACAAGTAAAAGTAAATCCTTTTTCGTAGTAGTAAGAAGTTACCTAAATTATCTAAATAAATTTATTGACATACCTTCCGCTCTATACATATAAATCGAATGTTTGATAGGGTATGTGAAGTTTTGCATAAGTACAACTGATTTTTCATTTGATTTTAGTCCGAGACACACATTTCTATTCACAATCTTTTCCGCCATCATCCTGTCATTCTATACAACTTTAACTGTAATCTTTTGTCTAGTCTAAGGGATTTGCTTTAAAAGGCAAACATAAAAAGGAGAAAAGAAAGGAATGGAGAGGTCTGAAGATGACAGAAAGAACTGAAAAACTTTCTTCTCGTTTAATATCGAATTAATTCAGTCAACAATGAAATACTTTGACAAACTTTTTGACCTTCCACAAAAAAAGTTTTTGCGTTTTGTCCAGTTACTTTCATTTGTTTATGATGAAATTTTGTTTAGAAGCAGCTAATTGATTTAATCGAAGAAAAGGCCATAGAGCTAATACAGAACGACAGAACAAAACAAAAAAGCCATCCTATAAAATTAGAATTTTTATTGTTTAAATAAATTTTACATAGGGTGTTGTGAGTAGCAGCTGTCAATGATGTGACAACGCAAATACTTGAAAAATAAAGCAACAACCAACAAATTTACTTGTATAGGAACCCACGTGTCCTTTCTGCAAAATGCTTTTCAACCTAATGGAAAATTCAACGCGTTTTGGCTTTTGATATACGAGAGGCGTTTGCTGTGCAGATGCGGATATATACATACATACATACATGTGTGTGTGTGTGTGTGTGTGTGTGTGTATGTGCGGATATTTGCAGATATTTGTGTTAAGTCAAGCATCAAGTGCCGTTTAAGCTTCAAAGCAGCTTTACGTTTAAGTGTCAGCAAACACACTTGGAACACATGAACGTAGACAGATTCTTATCTACAAAATATATATAGAACATATATATTGGAAGGGGGGAGTCATAAGCCAATATCTACAAGTTATAACTTACTTATAGCCAAGTTAATGCAAAGAAATTTTGATTGAGATATTTGAGCTTTATAAGCTTTGGATGGCTTCTTTTTTCTTAGAATTCAATGTTTAAGAATTTAGAAAATTTGCTTCAATTTTTAATTTTTATACAATTTTCGATTCATAAACTGAAATAAAAGTTAATGAGTAAAGAAATCGTTTATGGTTACCCTTTATTTGACCTTTATTTAAGCTAATCTAGTCTAAAGGTTTCGGCGTCAAAGGGCACATTAACTATAATTTGCTCAAGTTAAGTAATTTATCTATTTGGCGAAAGTAGAAAGTAAGTTTAAAAATGTGGTCTTAAAAAATCTTAATTCCGAAAACAAAAAAGGATACTTTTAAAAGAAGGAAAGTTGCTTTTAAATAATTTTTTCTGAAACTTAATTAACAATTACTTTAAAGAATAAAAAATACTTTTAAATGATAGAAAGATAGATTTCATTCTACGTCCATGTACAGACACCTCAATACATTGCCCAACCCCACTCACACACATGCATTTTTTATACACCGACCGATTGGTGTTGCCTATTTTTAGGCTTTCGATTGAAATCGAAATTAATTTTGATGGCGGTTTTATTTTTGATTTGTTTCTTCTTTTTTGTTTTGGCCATTTTGAAATGGCAATTGAAATTTCACAAAGGGAATTCGAAGAAACATTTAGAAAAGTGCCTTAAAAACTTAAATAAACTGGAAATAGAATTTAAGACTTCCACTTTAATTGACAAAATTAATTATGTTTAATGTATTTCTCTTGCGCTAAATTATAAATAAACTAGATACAAAATAAGGCAAAAACAAAAAAACAAAAAAAAAAAGGAAACCAGAAAAAATACAGCAACAACACAAACAACAACAACATGCTCATATTGTTGACAAAATAAAAGCAAAAACAACAAATTAAGTATCGTTGAAAAGTCGACTCTGAAAGTACTCTATTCTTTAGTCATCAAATAAAATTAAATTGATAAAATAATATAATAAATCATCAATAACAAATTTTATTATAAAAGAAAGTAAAAAATGAGAATTGGTTTATTAAAATAAATTGAACTAAAAATATTTATAGGAAAGAGAATTAAGATATAATTTATTCATAGATTATTTAATTACATGAAATTTACAATTCTTCAATAAATGTACGAATATATATGAAACCCAGGAATTGTATATTTAAGATAATAAGTCATACTAGAATTTTCTAATATTCAATATTTCTTTACCAAAAGAATAATGTGTTATATAGACCAACTGTCAAATAATTACGAAAAATAGGATATATAGATATAATAAATATTTTAAATAAGATACTTATGGCCTTTAAATTGTTTAGCAAAATATGTATTTAGTTCTTTATACGTCAACCGTCTCTAGGACTATTTTCTAATCTATATTTAGAATATTATATATGTATATAAATATATATATATATATATATAACGTTCCTCATTTTGATGATTTTAATATAAATACTTTTACAGGGTAAAGAGAAGAATATGCAAAAGCAAAAAAAAAAAAAGAAAACAACAACAACAACAAGTTTAGCATGAGTAGAAGTTGCGGCGGAGTATGGGGGGTGGGGGTACACCAAAAAGGACGAAAAAAAGAAGTAGAAGAAGATATAAGACGTCGCCGTTTTGCGTTCTTCAAATATTCATGACAAGACGCACAAAGTGCTCAAGTTTATTGAAATGAAAACAGCAAGTGACGGTCGATGGTCCCTTACCTACCCCATCCCCCACTCTCTACCACACATTGGCTACCTCCCCAGCTCCCTGCCCCCCTCCATCATCTCTGTCGCTAAGTCTTCGCTCTTTATGGTTTTTTATGAAATATGCAAAAAAAAAAAAAAAAATAAAACAAAAGGAAAAGCCGAATGATTTCCTAAGCGCAACTGTTAAATTGTCAAAATATTCATATAAGCAGCAACTTCATAGATACAAATACAAATTGTATCTATTAGTTGCATGACAATGAAGAGAGGCAGTGTGGATTGTCGAGAGGGAAGGGGAATATATAAAACTATTGCATCACATGCAGAAATGCTGACGCATGCATTTTTGGTTTTGGTTTTGCCATGACATCACTTTACACGCACGATTTGTGGCAAATGCCGCCATAATTTCTCAGATCCTTTGCTACTTCTGTGTATCTCAGTTCCTTTGTGTGTGTGTGTGTGTGTGAGTGTGTGTGGTGAGTGGGCGCAGGATGACCAAAATGCAAGAAGATGGCGACGACTTCCGCACAAACGGAAGCCACAGCTCTGTCTCACACCGCCCTTCCATGTGCTCTCTTTCTCTCTCTGTATCCCTGTGTATTCTCCTTTTCTATAAGTTGCCATTGTCAACGTTGTTGCCGACGTCTTTACCCACACACACACACACACACACACTCATTCACAGACACACACTCATGCTGTTGTCAGTTTGGCTGCCACCCAAAAAAGAACTGAACTAAAATTTTTAAGTACAGTCAGCAAAAAAACAAAAAAAGAAACAAAAACCAAACTGAAGCTTGACAACAGCAAAACGCACAAAAACATACACACACAGAAATATATATATATATATATATAACGGGAACCTGTACTGCAAAAGCAATTAGATACTGAACTACATTTACAAAATACTGACCAACTGAACGACTGACCGAGCAAATGAGTGACAAACCAAAATCAAAACTTTCTAGTATTTCATTTTCATTTTGCACTCATGTCAAATGTCAAATGGCCAAAAAACTATTTAGAAATTTTTGTTTCTGGGTATGCAAAATAGTTACCCAAAACTTTTTGCCCAAACCAAAAAATTAAAACAAAATGTTGCATGAAAAGTTTTGGAGAACATTTTTCTCAATAATTGTTGATCACAAATTATTAACACTAATCAGTTGGTAAACTATTATGGCTCTTTACCTAAACAAAAGCCTGAAGGATTTTGGTAAGGATTAAAGTGGTAGTTCACATAATAAGCAGTACTAGAAGGATTAATAATTTGTATCTTTTGACACCAGAGAGATATAAAGAAGTATCTAAAGAAAGGCACAGAAAATTTGACACATTTTTCATTATTAGTAAATGGCATCAAAATGTTCAATCAGATAAAAAATTAAATAAAATAATAAAAATTACTGATACAGATCAGGAATACATAAATTCACTATATGAATTGGAAAAATTTTGCTATTCTATTAAAGTTTTTTAAATTTGAAAAAATTTCTTCATCTGTTGGTAAACTTTATAACTGCCTAACAAAATATTTATTTTAATAAATAGTTTACCAATTACTTTAATTATTTTATTTAAAAAAAATAATATACTGATTTCAACATGAGCTTAAATATTTCCACTCGACAAATCGAAATTAAAAAAACCTTTTTAACATTTTTGAGCCCAAAGCTAATTAAAGCTAAAAATAAAATTGAAATTTCACATAAATAAATAATTTATGAAATTGTCAATTCCAAAGTTTTCGATTAATTTTTTTATTTTTATTTCTAGCTAAATTCCGCCTAATTGAATCAAAGGACAACATTGAGATAACGGGATATGGCCAAAAGGCTCACTAATTAGTATTCTTAGAATTGGAATTATTATCTTTGTGGGGCTATCATAAAATTTAACTCTATTCAATTAGTCATGTCATAACCGAAAAACTTGCCTCAACAATCAACACATGACATCACTTTACGAAGAAAAAAAAATAAACTAAATAGTAAATAAAAATAAGGAAAGTAGGAGAAAAAAAAAAATTGTTTTTCCTGGAAAATGGCCGGCATTTTGTTTCATTGCAGGTTAGTTGAAATTTCTGTTTTTGTTTTGGCCATGATTCTCACATATTAAAGACCGGCTGACATCATTATCTCTCTAACCTTAACCAAATGCAAATGTGTAAAGCAATAAAAAAATGTTCTGCCTTTGCAAGGACAATTCCGCAATCTTCTCTCAATGGAACGATGAGAACAAAGAGTCACCAAACGAAAAAAAAAAAACAAAAATCCTTTGGCGGGGCCAGCATTTTTGGCGGCAAACGCCTACACAAACTTGAAAAATCATTCATTGAGAACTACCAACCACAGTCACACACAAAGACACACACACACACGTACATACGTATGTATGTATATATATACGCAGTTAGTCACACAGAGTCACCATGAGACACACTCATTGTCAGATATATCTGGCTATATAGTGGTAAGTTGGCTAGTTGTTATAACGCGTGGGCGTTTTGTTGTTTTCATACTCCAAATATTTGTAGTAGAAAAACGTTCTTGCTCACTCTAACTATTTCTGCCATCTCCCTTCACCATTCTCTCTTTCTCTCTCTGTCATTCTCTTGGTAGTTTTTCTATTGCCATTTCCTTTGGTTGCCATTAAGTTTCATTTTTATGACAGCATCTTCTGCGTCTAGTGAAACAGTTGACGCAGCAACGGCTCCACTTTCAAACTGGAAATTCTATAAGAGAGATGCGCTTGTGTGGGCGTAAAAAACAAAAACAAAAACAAAAAGAAAAAACGGAAAAGAGAAAATCCGTTTGGCCTTTGCCCTCTCCTTTTCTATACTCATCTACCGCCCCCCATCTACTGCCTGATTCCGTATGCCCGACGCGCTTTGCTGATTTTTCTTAATGGAATTTATGCGAGTGTGAAATTTATGTTGGCTAAAATATTGCACACACACACACACACCACATCTACGCACAGCAAACTATTTTTAGTTTTTCAGTCTAGTATAAAATAAATAGAAAAAAAGAAATGCTTTGCACGTGCTTTGGTTTTTTTTTCACTTCTATTATTAAGTCGTTGTTGATTAAAGCCATCTGATCTGATTGCACAGATTTGAGCTATTTCAGTTATTTGTGTACCATTTGAAAAGCTAAAAACTCTATTGTTCCATTTTATAACAGTGGCTGACATAAGTATTTACCAGAACTTAAATCAAATTAATTGTCCTTTTGTTAATCGTTGGTTTCATTTGAAAAAAGTTTTTGTTTATTAGCTTAAGTTAATAATCTGTTTTGTCTACTGTGATAAATAAATTTCTAAATAATCCTTAAATATATTCTTACCAATGAATGTATTAATTTTGCATTTGTGATTACGAGACAATGCTAAAATATTATTTCTATCTCTTATAAAAATAAAACCCAGACAGTGATATGTCACAAATTCTATTAAAAGCAATTTGTTATATGATCCGTCTATATAATCTTCTGTCTCATCCTATATCTACTCATTTCGCACATCAAGAACTGATGCAATGTGAAAGACAATAAGGAATAAACACAAAATTTTATAATATCCACAAGTTAATCTGAATCATATTTATATCTTATGATGTAAAAATAAAATATTATATATTTTGTTGGGATGCAGTTATGCTATTTGCATAATTTTGCATCAAATGTAACGAATTTTGCAATTGTTATGTATAAGATATATATATATATATATTTACTATTAGTCAATATATCATAATGTGTCAATAAAATGCTTTTGTCAATTGTCTTATCTCACCTGTTATTCCATTTTCTTTTTTTATAATATTATTTCATTGAGAGCGACAAAAATGTTGCGGTTGACAGTTGGGGCGTGGCTTTATACCAAAAAGAATATTCCCTGTCGATGTCATATATAGAGAAAGAGACAGAGAGAAAGAGTGTAGGAGAGAGAGGTGGATATAGAGAATGCGATTGCACATAGTTTAGGAATATGCCCCCGCATTTCTTTCTTCTTTATTGTCATCATAATTTATGGTTTACTGCGCCTCCATTTAGCCATTGTTATGTGGGCGTGACCGCATATGTCTTTTGATTTTCTTATGAGGGAGTAGGAGGTTGGCAGACAAATTGCTTTTCAATCAATTGAATTTGCAGTTATTGCACTCCAAGCAACAACAAGCAACAAAATGAAGAAAGGAAAGAAAGAATATTGTAAGAAAAGGTCACATCAGAATATTACACATACGCCCTATATGCCACACAGACAGTGGCAGTTCATTCATAGCCTTTGACTTGGCTTTTTCTATCCATTGACTGACGACGCCCCCATTTTTCTATTACAATTGGAATATTCTGCCAAGAACAAAGATGCACAATTTGTGCATATGTATATATTCCCTTTTTTTGCCATATTTATGATATATTGGATAAATAAAACAAGTTTGCATCTTTCTACTAGCCATGATTATAGACAATTTTTTCCCTCTCCTATTTATGGCTTATAAGTTATGCAACTTGCTTTGACATTACCTAACATTATTCTTAAGACTTTTCTCTGCATTTGAAACAATGTTGCAATAATCCATTTGATTGTGAAAAATATCAATAACCTCTTACGATTGCATCAGTCTGTTATCATATGAGGCAAGCCCCCTTTAACTCTTGTCTGATTAACTGGTTAGACTAGATGACACAAGAATTGTTGTGTAAGACTTTGGCTGAATTGAGCTGGAACTGGCTTGGTACAAACACAAACCCCTTGAGACTATTAAACGGTTTGGCAGTGGCACGTTTTGCCTGTCATAGTTCAATTTTTATGATGATAATAAACCGTACTGACTGGATATAAATAAGTATATATGTACATCGAAATATATATAAATACGTGTATATATGTATGTATGTACAAGGTATATAAAACATTAAATTTCAAGCTTTATTTATACAATTTAGGGATTTACTGAAAGCATTTCTAAAAGCGCAATTTTAAAACTAATTAATTGGGAAATAATATAAAATATTTAAAGTTGTCTTTTATATATTTATGTATCACTTTAATATAGCATTTAAAAAATTATAAAATCTACAAATAAAGATTAAATTCAGCTAATTAGGTCCTTGTATGCATTAGATTGTGAGTTTAATTGTTTTATTTTGTTTAAAATTGATATACTAACTGCAATTACAATTGTTCTAAGTTTATGACTCTATTTCAAGATAGTTGGAGAGTATTCTATTTAGTTTCTAAATCCATTTTCTCCTGAGAGACCTTTGTAATAAAAGCGTGTAAAAAATTATACAATACTTAAACACAACAAGGACAATTTTAGAAAAAATTATCTTTTGTTTAATATAATTGATAAACTATTATTGATATATTTTCTGTTAAATAAGGTATCCTATTGGAATTATTATCTGAAATATATACGTTTTGATCGAAATACAAAAAAGTTTCAGGAAATGTGAAATTATTTATTAATTTTAGCAAAATAATTTTCACCTTCAAAGAACTAATTAAAATCTTTATTAAAATGTAAGAAACCCTTTAAAACTTTCAAAATTTGTTTAGGCAATCAACAAATTTGAAAGTTTCTTTATCTCTTCAATCATATTTAGCTCTTGATCGTGAAAAAACAGTTCTCAGTTTGCAGACAGTTGAAATATATATTTATTCAGGTAAGCAGCTTTATATTTACATATACATATATACATACATACATACATACATACATATATATACTTGAATCGAAAAAAATTGATGCATAAAACGTGTTGGTCAAATTATGACAAAATTCTGTGAAAGTTTCGAAAAGCATTTTCCCGACCACACCTCGGGGCACCATTGCTTGCCTCTTTTTTTCCCACCCATTTCCCTTGCCTCTTCTCCTTCGAATGGCGTATCTATTTTTAGAAGAAAAACATCAGAGCAAGAGAGAGGGAGTATGTGTGAGAAAGAGAGAGAGTCAAAGTGAGTACGTGATGAAAGCGGCATGAAAAGCTTGGCCACTTCATTAAAGTGCCAACATTTTCAACAATTTGAAGGACTTTGGAATTATATCAGAATGTGTGAGAGCAAGAGAGAAAGAGAGAGAGAGAGAGAGAAAGAGAGAGAGAGAGATTGAGTGTGTGCGCGTGTTAGATATTTTGGAAGCATTCGTAATTAATATTTATGCTTGAGCTAAAGGCTGCCAACTGATGCGCTATCTTGCGAGCAAGGAAACAAAAGGATGCGGTAACTCTCTATTCACTATGCCCTGTGGCTTTTTGCAGCCAGCTTTAGTTAATTTTCAGATAATTTGAGCGTTAAGCATGTGAGCAGTTAGACACATGAAAATGGAAGAGAAGGGAGGGGAGGCGATAGAAACACATTGTCAATTAGTTACTTAGCTTAGTTATCCTGCTGTGCAGGACATTGCCAAAATTGTAATGTTTCTACAATTCAAATGGTTGGCCAGTGTGTGTGCGTGTGTGTGTATGTGTGATAAACATGCTTAATTAAAACTAACAGGATTTGAGTTAATCCTTAGACCTTCTTCTACACTCAAAGCATAAGCATATGCGAAAATAAATCTCTTGTGTCATTTTCACTTCTCCTACTCAACTTGTCAATTAATCAGTTAGCCAGATACACCAACACCAGAACCATGACCAGGCTTAAATGCAAAATACGTAAATAAAATAGATAACAAAAAAAAAAAAAATTAAGCCTAAGAAAATTTCTATAAATAAATGATTTCTCCTATCCTATTTTTAGGTATTGGCAACAAATGTAAATATCAATATTTGCCAAAATGAAATTGAGCTAACGGATTGGGTTCCATAGACGTAGACAAAGTTAAGTCAATAAGCGTATGTATATATCAGATATATAGCCGACAGGGTAAAGTCAATAGGAGGCACAAGGAGGCGATAAAATATATTTAATATTTATAAATATGTGCACAATTTCATCGCTTTTCTGCAGGACCAAAAATGTAAACAACTACAACAAACAAATAAACAACAAATACCTGAGGGACAAGAAATTGGAGTTGGCCAAAAGTGGATAATAAACTTTAACTTTAAATGATAAGGACTTGAACAAATTGAGTTTATGGGCAGCAAAAGTAATCGATTTAAATTTGTCACAACTTCAAGCTCTGGAGACAGATTTAATGGAATAAATTTCCAATTTTCTCGATTGTAATTTGTCTTTAGTTATGAAGGATAAAAGATTTGATAAAGTTAATCCTTGATAGTTGCATCTATTTTCAGGTGATTCAAAGTATTTTTGACTGTAAATCGGTGGGAAAATTACAGCGTTAACTAAATATGTGTGTATGTTGTCCTGCATGGGATAAATCCTTATCAGCTGAATAAGGCTTCAAATTAGTTATTTTTGTCAGTTTGAAAAAAACTATACTTTTAATTGCTTTTAAGAATCAAAGAAAATATGTATGTTGCCTCTTATGCAGAAAGGACATTCGAAAGCTCCAATTCAGTCTATATATAATATAATAATTTTTTCAATATGTAAAACCAAATTAATAACTAATTTTCTTAATCTGATTTACTTTATTAACTTATTCATTCTCAAAGTATTTTGTTCATGTTGTGAATAGATCCTTTGGCTTGGTTATTTTTCACTTTTTGTGAAGGAAATTTCATTTTCTATTCCATTGCATTTCGTTTTTGCTTAACTAACCAACCAAAACGAGAACTTGTCTCTCATGCTGTACGTAGTAAACGCATTTGGCTAAAGAGCCAAACAAAAGACTTTACTTGGCCACAATCTACCTCCACTTCCCCTTCACTTCCCCCTTCTATCCCAAAATACTCCTCCTGCAAAAGAGGAAACAAAAAGTGCCAACTCAATGGGTGGTCGCTCGAGCAAGTGAATTGAAGTTCAAGGGATGAGTTGTTTTGGCCACCCGCTCTGGGAATCCTTAATCGAATCTCAGTTGCTGCTGCTGCTGCCGCTGCTTTTAGTAGTAAGGCATGGCACAAGGACAATGAGTGTCCTGACAGTCGGCTGTGCGCTTTATGCAAATTCTTTGTGGCCATTGTGGTGGGCACTAAAGCTGCAGTTGTTTGTTTTAAATAATGCAAAAGTGAAGAGTTTGGGCAGACCCAAAACCATTCTTCTATCTACCTTTCTCTCTCTCTCTCTTATTCTTTGTGGTGCATGCAGCTTTTGTGTGCCACTTAATGTTGTGAAATGTAACTGTAACATTTCATTATTGTCATTATCATGCCTTATCCTTTTGATGATGACGATGACGTTGATGGGTTTTATAGTCATTTCATTCAGTTGTTTGTTGTTTGCTTGATTTGATGGCAAAAACACAAAAAGTTTCTACACAAAAAAAGCCAAAAAAATAAGAAAAAATAAAAGAAAACGAGGCAAGAATTTCTCGTATTCTTTGTTTGCTTTGTTAAGTTGACTGTACTGTCATAATTTTCTGTTGAAAGTAACCCACGCACTACCACCAAACCAAACCATCATCATCATCTCTCCCTGCTCAAGGTTCTACTTTTCCTTTTTCATCACATTACTCTTTTAGAAACTTTTCCATCTTTAAGCTTGTTTTGTGATGTCATTTGAGATATAAGACATACCGGACATCGTCCCAAGATCTTAAAATTAGCATAATTCGATTACCATTTTACCCTTTAACATCTATCTATCTATCTATCTATCTATCTATCGAAAAACACCCACGCCGCTCACTGACCAACCAGAAGGAGTTCATAAATAACTGTAGTAGAAGCTAAAACTAAACTAAACTGCTCTTCCTCCTTTATTGTTGGCCATCTTCTCTCGTCTGGCCAAAAAACTAGAAACCAATTACACGAGCAACATCAGAGTGAGAGTGAGAGAGGGAAAGAGACAGAGACAGAGAGAGAGTAGCTCAAGTCGAGGCAAACAAACATAATTCACTTTGTTGAACAGCAAACCAACGCACTACCACACTACCTCACTCCATCCAACCGGAATGTATGTAGGCAATGGTTTTTGCAACTAAGCACATAGATCATTATAAGTAAATGTTTGATTTGGAAGTCCAACTTTTAGCGTGGGCATCATTCGAGTGGAAACAACAACTGAACTGTACAGAACGGAACGGAATGGAATGGAGAAGAGAATGACTAAATGAGTGACATTTGAGTAGCAGTTTACAAGAATCAATTAATATATTATATATATATATATACTAGTATAGGTGCAGACTGAAGAAAGATAAATATCAACATAATTATTATGACAAATGAAAAATCATAAAAAACACTACCAAGATGAATTCAATGTAATATAGTATAATTTTAATAAGTGTCCTGTATCAAAAGTTACTTTCATGTTTAGCAAAGTTAGTTATTTAATTATATTCAACTTTATCAAATCAATATTTAAATAATGTCAAGCATAAATAAATAATAAACTAAGAAGTAAGCATTATTTTAATTGTAAAACCCTTTGAATATTAAAATAAATAAACATAAAGAGATTTCGTCCAGTGTTGTGTAAAGTTTGCAATTGTAATAAAAGTGTTAAACAATCGATAAGTAAATTGAAGCAGAACCGTTATGTGGTTCAATAAAAAGATTAAGCAATGAAAAAGAAACTTTTATGATGTGAAAAATAAAGTGAAATTACAAATTTTTACAATCTAGGAATTAAAAGGCAATTGCAAAATAGTAAACATTTTCTTGTACTTAATTTTAAAAAAAATAAAAAGTCTTAAATAAAATACTTTAGTTTTAGTATCTCAATAGCTTTGCTCCACGAGTAACCATTAAAAAAATGATAAACTAAGTTTATGGTTATAATTTCTAACAATTAATAGAGCATATATTGCTTAAATTAAATTGGAAATGAAAATGTTACTTGGTTTGTATATTTTAGACTCTATCGGATATTCGCTGAAAATCTCTAGAGATTAATTTCTAGTTGCGTTTTGTTTGTTAGTCATTACTAACACATGAATATGTACATACATACATAGAGAAATATTTACTGCTAAAGTGATAAGTGGATAAAATGGAAGCCATGCTGGGAGTAGCACGGCAATCGCCCAGTTAGCGTTTAGTTGGATTTTGCTCGGAAGTCTGGATTTGACTCCCTGTGGCTTGGGAAGTTTAGCCGCACCATTGTTGGTGTTTTGTATGCCACAGACATTTGATAGTAGTTAGTTGAACACAGGTTGAACATAGATGAACAATGAGTGCAGTAGCTGCTCCTCTGATTATGCCAGATAATTTCATGATGTTTTTAGGATGAGAGTTTTCTAGACTCACTAACATTGAAAATAACCTAAAATCACAAGTCACATGTTCTATATACTTAATTAAACTTTGTGGGAATTTAATGAATATGACTATGTCTATCAAAGCACATGAACACAGCGCAGCTGAACATTTAACAATTACCCAAAAAAGAAAAACAACAATTTCTGACCTAGACACCTGTACCTGCAACCTCCAACCCCGAACCTCGACCGCCATTAGGCAACCATTAGATGTGGCATGCCTTTGACTTCTCCCAATTGCCTTGGAGTTGTTCAAGTTCAATTGAGTTAATTAGAAATTATTCCCATTCATGTGTGTTGTCATGGTTAATAAGCATCAAACCACATGCCACAACCCACTCCATTCTCTTCTCTTTGTTAGCCATTTGAAATTAAATTCGGTGAGATATTAATTTTGATAGAAAATTTCTTGATTGAGTGCATTCTAGTACGAATGAATGTATCCATGACATTTTAATGAATTATTTTATATATATATATATTTTTTTTTCTTTTTTATTTTCTTCTCGATGATGAAATGATGACGATTGTTTGATCAAATTAACATTTCCATTGGGCGATTAGGCTGGCGATTTGCACAAATCAATGCGACACGCCCACCACACGCACTGTGGGCAGTTTAGTGACAAATCGAAATTCAAGTACATACTATATATATGTATATATATGTATTTAGTATATTTATTGTGTAGTAGATGAAAAGAACGCCGTCATTGTGGGAATGCGACAGCAAATGTCATTTTGATTACTCGCACGCGTTTACCATGAAGTGAATTTTTTGTTTATTGATTTCCTCTTTGTTTTCCACGACATTGAAAAAATCAGTTGTATATATGTAAATGATACATACATATATACATACTCTATAATATGAGGTCTAACTGATTGGTATTCCAACATGCTTCAATAAGGCAATTGTGGTCTACTTTTAGATGACTTAAAGTTAAGATCGTAGGATGTATTAATTAATATGTTATTCATATGACTAAAATTATTGAATATATAATTGAGTTTATATCTGAGTTTGTTTTTAGGCAAACATCATCAATACCCTTTTAAGTTATAATAAATAGCTTTATAGAAAAATACTAGTTTACGATCTGAAACTGAGATAAACAAAAAACAAATTAAAGTTAAGCAAAATATAAAACTTAATTTCTTTGATTTTTGTAAGCTTTTATTAATGTTATTGTTAAAAATACAATATAATTTTTTTTTTGTAATTTTAAGTAATAATTTTACAGTGATTGCAGTTACTAGTTTTAGATTCCTACTTTAGTTTGAGCCAAGAGAAAAATACTGCTATCCTTTCCACTTTTCGTCTGTTTTATTCGGTCCAGCTATTTCTTATGTTTTACAATAAATTTGGCATATGATATTTAAGATATATTATATAAAAGAGTTTTACTTAGCTTGTTCCTCTTCGTATATGTACTTTTTACTGCCCCTTAAAATATGCTATTAAAGATTCCTTATGGCTTCACAATATTATTTATTTTAATCTATCAACTAACCTCAAAGAATTTAGAGACGACTTTAATGACGGGTTTTCATCCTTACTTGTTCTTTTACAACTCTTTACTACTTTTCTACTTTTCATTTTATAGATAACCTTAATCCTTTGGCACATTCAATAGTAAATTCATAGAATTTTATATCAATTTAAATCATATATAACCATAAAATGAACATATGAATTTAATTTCAACTGACAAACATTTTGCCATCAAAAGTTAATATGAACTTTTATATGAATTCGTGGTTCTTTTTTCTTTTATATGTAAATATATTTATATACAACTTTTTCTCCTGCTATTTGGTCTAAAAATATAAATTTAACCATATTTTAATGCCACTTTCAATGTCAACTGTTACGTAGTTTTTTTCCAAACCAGAGCGAGGCAGAAAAAAAAGGCAGAATGGAGGGAAACCTTCTGGTTGCCCTATCTTGTCCTATCCTGTCCTAAATTTAGACTCAAATGCTATAAATCAGTGCAGTTTGATGCCTATGTGAGAGCCACCTAAATTGGCCCCAAACCCAGTTCCAGTCGGTGCTATGAACTTGACGGTTTTTACGACAAAAGTTTTCTTTTGTTTTTTTTTTTCTCGACTTCTTCTTTCTCTTCAGTGACGACAAGTACTTCTGACGTTTTTTTGACATTTGACAGAAAGTAGTGCGAGTTGGTATATAAATTATTTAAAGAAATATTCAGTGCATTTGGCCATCAGAACAAAACGATGATTATAATTACAGGCCATTGTCAATGCATTAAATCAATCATAGTCAACTATTAGATAATTCAAAGAATGGAAAATGATAGCTTTATATTCCGAGCAAGGACCCTTCAATTGGAATTGATTCATATTATCATATTGACAATTGTTCATTGTCAATTTGAATTGCTTGATTCTCGAGAAAATTTAATTTGATTCTTCAAAGGAATCATCAATCAGACATAATATTGGCCTTGTTTTGATGCAGTGATTTTGATATCTGTTCAAGTATTTCTACGAATTTCATAATAAATACTCAAGAGTTAACTAAGGGCCAGATCAAAATGCTGGATGCTATTCAACCTTGAAGGACATTGCTGGCCACTGCCTCTAGGCATTTTCTCTCACAGAGAAACAAAAAAAAGAAAAAAATAGTCAGAAATGTCAATATTTCCAGTTGAGCGCGGCAAAACAAGCGGATTGACATAAAACCGGAGACAGAAACAGAGAATAAGAGAGAAAAGGATAGGAATAGTGAGGAACAGAGTGAGATAGAGAGAGTTGGAAGAAATGGCGGACGGAAACTAATTTAAGAATATTCTACAGGAACGAGAGAACCTGTTTTATTTCTGGACAAAACCAACCTCATCGAGGCTATTTGAAGCGGAAGTGACCCTTGAAGTTTGATTTTATTTCTACGCCATAGTCGTTGGCAAACAGATTTGCTATTTTTGTACAGTTTTCTGGTTTTGCTATACAACTACCACCACCTCATCTCCAACCCCCCGCTACATCAGTATACCCCGTTTATGTCGTGTTCATTGGATGGCTTTTTTGTCCACTCCAATGTCTATATTTATTTATTTATTTATTTGCTGTTGCTGTTCAATTTTTAATCAACGGCTTTGCTGTCTCTTGGCAGCATCTTGTAGATTTTATGCAATTTCCTGTTTGGCTGCTCGACAAACATAAGTTACTTCAACCAACAACAACTTAAGAAAAAAAGTGGCAACAACACAAAAATAAAAAAAAAGTCTACAAAATACGGAAAAACACGACTGGTTGTCTATTTTTAGATGCATCTCCCGCTGAATTACAAAAATTCAATGTCAACGACAGTCGATTGCTAGCAATTTACAGGGCAGAGGCAATGGCAGTGGCAATTGCAAAAGGATGCTCGTGCCGGATGTAAGGAAAGGTCTTCTTCTTGCTGCTGCCTTTTGATTCTCAAGTGCTGCACACATAAGACATTGTTAAGGCTTCCTTATCCCACACACATGAATGTTTAGTGTTGTGGCATAAACAGTTCGATCTTTGTCAAAAGTGTTTAAATTGCAAAAAGTCTCCAACTGTTAGCAATTAAAATTGTGTCATAAATCATAAGAAAAAGAGACAAAGTAATTGAATATCACAAATTATATTTCAGTATATAGAAATTTAGAAATTTTACATCAATTTACTGCATAGTCTTAGGCTGAAGTAAGGAACTCAATCAATCAACTGGGAAAAACTTTAAAAAGTGGTCCCTTAGGTAGGATCATAATGCAATTGATGTGAGCGATCGCAACGTTCTATATTGATTTACTTATCAAAATGCAATCGCTATTTGGTTTAATAATAACATATAAAATTTTAAAATAGTTCCTTTATTGAAAAGGAATATATAAACAATTAAATTGTAACAGAAACTTGTAATTAATTTAATTACATACATTGAAAAACCCTTTTAAAAAATAGTCAAATAATCAAGATAACTCATTAGCGATAATAATTAAGCTATTAAAATAAAATCAAATAGTATGTGTTAAAAGCATCCGCTGGTGTGCATGCGACGGCCCCAACATTTCGAATGTGTTGCCGGTCCAAGGTGTCGCTGACAGGACAAGGCAAGCCTGCCCTGCAGCGACACACACACACACACACACACAGAGATAGTGATATACACATGCATACATATATGTATGTATGCGCATATTTATGAGGATGCTTCGTATTCGTTTATTCGTCGTGTCGTTTGCTTACGTCACAAAGTTGCGTAGGCGTCGTCATCATCGTGCGGCGCACCCACTGCCTTCGTCCTGGTCCCAGGTCTTGTCTTTGGTATCGCAATCGTGTGAGCAAGCGAGAGAGAAATATTAAAAGAACCGAAGCCTCTGAGTGGCAGAAAGAGAGGAAAACGTTGTCGTCGCCAGCAAGGCGGTTATTTCCCCAACTGAACTGAAATGTTGTTGTGGTTGTATGGAGCTGTTTGCTCAATGAAACTCGTAACTGTATTTTCGATTACTTTTCTACATTTCATATTGTTATTGTTGTTGTTGCTGACGTCGCCATCGTGTCTAGGCATTGCGCCTGCGTCGGCGCCTGGCCGAATCATCTGTGTTTTTATATGAGTGTATGTGTGTGAGCTGGGTGGCCCAGCAAGTGCATTTGGCTTGTGGTAGGACAGTGACTGAGGAATGTTGCTGGCGGTGCTCAGCTGTTTCAGAATATTCAGATGGTTTGGAGACTGTGTAGAATTTTTTGTGCAACAAATTGTACGAACAATGCCGGTTTCTGCAAGAGTTGATATAATTAAAAATTACAATTGATTTTTAAAATATATATTTTTGGATATTGTAAAGCTTTTAATAAAAGAATCTATTAAAATAGTTGATTTACTTAAAAAACTCTACACCGTTGCATTTAGCCAAAAGTCAATTCACAAAAACAATATCACTTTTCTTTTTTCAGGATATTTCTGGGTTCTATATGGTAAAAGCTATAGTCATCGTTTTAATCCACCAACAATTGTAGTACCCTTCCGTCCTATGATGACCAAGTTGCAGGCGGCATCGACATCAACATCGATGACGATGAATCCAATGGAGGTTCGGTCATACTTTACTATCTAGTATAAACAGTTAGATTCTCCTTCATTCATGTTCGATTTGTAATTTTTTGTTTTGTTTTGCTGGAACAAATAAAGATACTGTTATAGTACATACTCGTATTCTATGTGTGGGCGTCATCGTTGATTCGAATTTCGAAGAGGGCAAAACGTTCGAAAAAAGGGGCTGGCTCTGGTTGAGTATTCGCAATTGAGATGCTTGCAGACATTTAACGGGTCACTCTTATTTAAATGGCTGTGAAGGTGAAATGATTTCGAGTTGGATAACGGCTATCTTAACAATTTCAACTGATGTTGCAACTTGATATAAATAAGCATTTTAATTTATTTTTCTTATTCTTTCTAGTCTAATGTAATTTAAAATAAAAAAAAAATTTACAAAATATTTTAAATGGGATTTGTAAAGTTTAAGATCTTATATATTATATACGTATTATTATAACATAACATGTTCTCTAATGTTTCCAATGTTTCCCTTGAGAAGTTCTCAATGCCCTTCAGTTTGAGGTATTTCCACATGAACCGAATTTTCCGCAACCTTTTTGTGTTATTCCAATGAAAAATTGATTGCATTGAAATAAATTACATCAATTAGGTGAACAAAACAGCAAATTAACACACATATTACACATGAGAACACTGGGGAGTTACCCAGCAGCATATAATAATAATAATAGGTAAATCCTATTAGCAAGTGCGAAATATTTCGAAAATTTTTATCGCTGTCATTTGCCCCTTTCCTACACACACAGCAGGAGACTTCAATCATATGGATGATGCCGGCAAAACATGCGCACATTTCGCTCTCACATGGATTCTCTCACTCTCAGTGGCTGTTACAGTGGAAAGGGCAGTTTTAATAGGGGGTGGGCAGGGGGCAGGTAATATGAAAAACTCTACACATGACGCAGAGGAAAGTCGGAATCGGAATTGGAATTGAAATCTGCTATGGGGCTTGAAAACAAGTGGTTGAGCATGCGGCCTGTTCAGTATTGAGCGAACAAACGTATATGTTGTTTCGTGCTCGGGTTGTCCAGGAAGCAGAAGCAGAAGCAGAAAGAGCAGCAGCAGCAGCACAAGCAGCAGAAGCAGCAGTAGTAGAAGTCAGGAGACAGAAGCCAGGATACAGCAGCCAGTCAGGCAGCTAGCGGACAGGACGAAGTGAAATTCGAGGCATTAATCGAAGCCGAAACGAATGCACAACGAAACGAAAAGCGAACGACTGTCTGCGTCTGTGTGTGTCTGTGTCTGTGTGTGTGCGTGTTGAAATACGAAACGCCTTGAGGAGAGGCGGCAGAGGGAGTAGCGTCAGCGTTAGCAGCAGCGTCGTCGTCGTCAGGCTTCCCAAGCAAAAGGCAGACAAACAGGCAAAACCTGCTGAGACCACACGACGAGTCCTTGCTCGTCGGTTCAAACGTGCGGAACACTAAAAGAAGTCGCAGAACATAGAGAAAACCAACCAACAACAAATAAAAAAAAACCATCCAAGATAACCAACACAACAAAATTCACAATATTTTCAAAAAAAAATTTCAAAAAAATATTACCAAAAATATTCTTTCGAAAAAAAATTTATATATTTCTCTCCTATAAAAATATAAATTGGAAAAAACCCAAAACCCAGAAAAATTCCAAGTGAAAGTGAAAGTGAAAAATTCTGCAATAAGAAAGTGCCGCAAACTGAGCGCTAAATTCAAAGAGTTATAAAAATAAATCAAGTGCTTAAAAGTTCCTTAACTACAAATAACATACACAAAAAAAAAAAAAAAATAAATAAAAAGTTTAAACTAATTACAAAAATATTGTTATATACATATATACAAAACACAAATCAAACGAAAAAGTTTTTCTTTCAATTTTGAAACATAAAACAAAAAAGAAAATACGAAAAGTTTATCAAAAAAGAAGTGCCGTGATTTGAATATTTCTATCTTTTATAGAGCAAAATAAAACCAAAAACAAACAAAAAAGAAAAAGCATAAAAAGCGAATAGGCAGACAGAAGAGTGGATGAATAAAAAGGCAAAGTAAGAAAGGAAGCAAAGAAGTGCCGACGGTTAAAGAAAAATAAAGCAAAGATATATAGCAACTAGTGTTAGACACGCTCGCTCGCCTGCTCATCCTCTATCTCTTTGTGCCCTTCTTCATTTGAAACAAAGGCCAACAACCAGGTTCAATCAACTTCAACATCAACTTCAACGTCAACTCCAACGTCAACCGCCTGAAAGTAGACAATTGATTATTGATTTTGTCTTACAACAACCACAGCAATACAAACATACACAAAAATCTAAAAACCTGAAGCAGAAGCCGTGAAGCAGTTGAAATAACATCAAAAACCAGTCTCGCACAATGTTGACAGTTCAAAATAGTGTTAGAAAATGAAACATCAAACTGAAAAACGGTGAAGAATTAAAGAATTGAAAAGCAAATAAAACTTAACCAAACAAAACTAAAACTTATTTGACCCCACATAAGCCATACCCAAAGCACACACACACACAAACACACCCAATCTATACCTGTCATAGTATTTTGAGGTGTTGTTGCTGTTGTTGGTGGGTTGGTGGTTTCCCCATATTCCTTCTATTCCCGCTGTCTATACACTCTAAAAGTCAAAATAAGCCGCTTAATTGATAAACTGCGTCAGATTAACAAAAAGAAAATGTTCTTCTCGCTGGCTCAGACCCTAGTCTGTGTGCTGCTCATCCAAGGCGGCCTCTACGCTTTGCATTTGAGCGGCAATGGCGAGAAGGCCTCCACCTCCTCCTCCTCTTCCGCCTCCTCCAATGGTGGAGTTGGTTTATCTGGCGGGGGAGTAGTCATTGGTCCGGCTGCCATCTCCTCCTCAAGCAATTGGCAACCCCAGCAACATCCTGGTGGAGCTCCACCAGGCGGTGGTAGTGGCCAGCATCCTCATCAACATCTCCATCATCGTTCTGCGGCAGCAGCCGCCTTTGATGCCACCACTGGACGCTTGAATAAAGAGCTAGCCGATATGGCCCAATTGGAGCGAGAGCGTCTCATGCTATTAGGACTGGCCAAACAGACGGCGGAACAGTCGGGTCCGGCTGGACCGCCTGCTGGTCACAATGGACGTCCAATAATAGCCGGGCGCATACAGATGCAACCCACTGAAGAACTCGAAGCTGGAGATGATTATCCCTCGCTACTCCAACAGGCGGCTAGAAATTTCATGTTTGGTAGCATTCAAAAGCAACCCCCTACCCCACCACTATCCGGCTCCTCTTCTGGCCTAGAAGACGACTATGAGCAATTAAGGGAGTACGGTCGACGTCCAGTAAAGTATGAATATGGCCGAGTGGTCCAACCAATAGATAGAGAGCGATTGGAATCGGAAGCGGAAACCGAGTATGAGCCACTTCATTCCTTTGGTGATTTTGATGACTTTTCGGAATTGGAACCCTTGGAGCCAGTACATATGGGCGAGGATGAACTCCTGCGTGAATTAGATGCCTATCAGTATCATGGCCTAGAGGATGAGGGTCTTCCCGAAAATCCCTATCGTTCATTGGAACAGCAATTAGAGCTTAATGCCCCGGATACATTGCAGCAACTGTTCGAGCCTCAACAGCAACCAGAGACGCAACGCGATGCACCGGCTCCACCCAAAATGAGTAAAACTCATTCGGCCAATTCCAACTACAATATACGCATGCAACAGAAGTGGGCCAGAAAGCGGGCACAAGGACAACAACAGCCGCAGCTGCCCTTGCAGCGTAACATTTTTGGCCAACATTTCAAGCAACAGCAGCAACAACGTGGAAAACTTGCACTAGCCAACTCAGAGGCCACAGCCAGCAAACACCTAAAGGCTTCTACACGCACCGGCATCAGCATTAGCAACAACAACAAGGATAATGAAAAGACTACAAATGATGGGGGTCAACAAAAGTCACATGAATCCTCAGTAGCAGTAGCAGCAGCTGCAGCAGCAGCAACTGGCACCTCTGAACAACAGCAGCAGGAGAAAAAGGAGCAAAAGGATAACAAGGAACATAAGGAACCCAATCATAAACGTTCGGGTAGTTCAGGCACAAATGGCTACGCTCCACCACCTGTTTCCCATAGCATAGCTAGCCAATTGATGCTGCGCACCGCTCGCGGTCAAAGGCAATACGATGTGCCACAAATTGGTGAGTTACTCCAATTAAAACCAAGAATCCATTATCAATAATTCCAAAATTTAAACGATAAAGTCTATTAATTATATATATTTATATATATATATACATGTTAAGATTCGAAAGTTATTCACAGAAGTTCTTTATTTTTAGATATGTATGTATGTATTACTTTTTTCCAAGTATTTTTATGAAAGAGTTTCACTTAGAAAAACTATCTGCTAATTAAAACCATAAAATGGCCACACTATTCAACAGTGTTGGTTAACAATTGACAGCAGACAAGTAAACCTCATAAGCAATAAATTATGATAATCATGTAATAAAAATCTACTAATCTACTATTCATATTAAATGCTACATTTTTTCCCATTTTTTTTTTTTTTGTTTTTGACACAATAACCTTTTGCTTGTGAACCTTGACGTTTGTTTGCCTTATTTACCAATCGAATTCAAGCTCGATTCAGTTATTAATTTTGATGACTTACTATTGACGAGCAGTCAGTGCTGTTTTGGTGCCAACGACTCTTTCTCTTCACCTTTATGTAATCCACAAAGGACACGCACTAATCGCTTCATTGGCGTTGGGACCCAACAATTATTTTAGCCAAATCTAAGTCTAGAACTAGAACTAGCTTGCATAATTCATACACCTACATAACTAAGGAACATGTCACGTTTGTTTTAGCTCCACCGAAACGCAGTGGGGTTTTGTGTAGGTGTGTATGGGGGGGGGGGTTCAATTTAATCCTTTTAGTAGCATCTCATCAATCATCAATCAGCCATCGTTTAATTGATTGTCAGTAAATCATTTGTCAACAACAACAGCGAACAAGGAAAAACTTTTTCTGAACTATTTTTAGGATATATTCGTAGTTTTGTTATTTTTTTGTTCTTTTCTTTTTTTGGGTTTTTCGCGCCGCGTCAACTTTTTTGCGCGCTTTTTGCATTTAGCAAATTAGTCGAGAGTCCTGGCAAGTTTTGTTCGTCCTGTTAATCACTTTACGCCGTTCGCCGTTGCTAAATTACTTTACAACTAGTTTCGATGGTCGTCGTTGTCGTTGTCGTTGCCGCTGTCGCTGTCGCTGGGCCATGAATACGAAATGTTTTTCTTCTTCGAACCACCAACCAGAAGCCAAGTTAGCTAAAGTAATCAATTTTAATTTTTAATTATCACTTTCAAGTTTAATGGCTTAATTTTTATGGCCATGAGCTTCAAAAATTGCCAGGACATACCCATTGTTCCACGCCAAGTGAAGTCTAATTAAAACTGGCAAACAATTTTTTTGTCTCTATGTATATGTATTTTATTTTTGGTTCATTTTCACACCAGCAATGTGATGTATTTTTAATGAATTGCTGTTTAAAAGTTCTACACAATATTACGGCATAATTTTCTCAATTATAAATTGTTGAAACCACTTAAAACTTTAGATTATTTGAGTATAGAATTTTGGCGTCGAAGTAAGAATATTCCGGAAGCCGACATTAAGATCATTCGCGGAGTTTCAAACTCAAAATTGTTAAAAATAAAATAACTCGATAAACTCGTTAAAATACCAATAAATTTATTCCTTTATTTATTCCTTTCTTAACAGCAAATTAGTTGGTAAAACTTTGTTTGAATAATATTTTTATATTTGTTTTTAGTAAATAATGAATAATAATTTAATAAATTCCAGTAGATAGTTCGAAAGAAATTAATAAGTCTATAATACCAAATTATATTTCACTTGTTAGTGTTAATAATTAAATCACAATTTTAATGCTAATGCTCTATTTCTTGTTTAAATCTTCCTTATGCCAAGTTCAATTTTAAAGTCAATTTAAAATATCATAAATTTTCGTTTTCATATGCATAATTCTCGATTTAAAACTAATGCAATTCAATTCTAGTTTTAATGAATAATAAATCGCTTTAATTTTCGGAATCGATTTGCATAAAATGTTTACACAAAATCGTTTTTAATTTGTCATTCAATGCTTCAATAAATTTATGTTTTTGGGTTAATATTTATTTGATGCTAATTAGAAAATCCATTTGACTTTTAAACTTTATTTAAATGGCTTTTCATTATGCTCAGCTGAGAAACAGGAAAATAAAGAGAGAATGACAAAAACACAAAGACGGCGAGAGACAGAATAAAAGAGAAAGCATATGAGGAAAATCAACAGTTTTCCCCTATATTTTTCTTTGTTATTATTGTTGTTGTTGCTGTTGGCTCGTTAAGCAAATTCAATAAGACAAATCAATGAATTTTCATTTGATGCGCAATGTTTGTGTAATTTTGTCCATTGTTATTGGGAAATTTTCTTTCTTATTGCCTTTTGTTTAGCAACCATACGAATGTCCTTAAATATATCTACATAAGTGTCTGTGTGTGTGTGTGTCCTATTGACAAGACACTAACGTCATCATCAACATCAACTGTCTGTCAGAAATGCGAACGTCAAAGGCGCACACTTTTGCCGCCAGTGTTACAAGTAGTTGGGAAAATTACAATTGTTCTTTCAAGTGTTTACATTGAAAATGATCAGGGACACACACACACACACACACACACACACATGGGCTAGGGGAAAACAGTAGCAAATCGTTTGCCTCGCACCAAATCAGCTCCTGCTGTGTCCTGACCAAAGGAATTTCCTCTTTCTCTCGTTTGCCAAAAGACAATGAGGAAAATTCCTTTGGCTTTCTGCTATTTTAGTTTTCGTTCCCCTTTTATTTTTTTTTTGTTTGTTAATTTCTGGGAAAGGAAAGAAAAACCGTAACGGAAAACCAACATTGACAGCAGCATATTTGTGTCATTAAACGCATTCACACAATTTACGATCCTGGTCGTTTTTCCCACTAATTTGGTAACAACGCCCCAGGGACACTCACACACTCACACATTGAAATATAGATATGGAACAGGACATTTGCCGCCTACATTGTGACACGCCTGCGAGAATTTTCATTGTATTTCTTTTTTGTTATTTCTTTTTTGTTGATTTAATTTGTAATTTGAGTTAAACAGAAGACCTCAAGTGGCCACTCAACTGATCCTTTTCTTTAACAACTCACTTGCGCCTTTAAATATTACGCAAATTAGTTGGAAAGGATATTGGAGATGTCTATCGACACCGCAGGACATCTTTTCCCGTTGATGTATGTGGTGTGGGATGTGCGATGTGTGTCCCGTGTATTGTGTGTGGGCTGTAGTGTCATGGAAAATTTCTCGAGACGTACAATGACACAGCGACAGACTGTCTGTTAGGACTTAGTCAGGATATACCTAAAGTGTCTGTGTATGTGTGTGTATGTGTGTTTATGGTCTGTTGTATGCATATATGTATGCTCTCAATAATCGTTCATTGATATGCAAATTGTTGGCTGAAGAGATCAGACAAATTATCTGTTCAAGAAAAATCAAATCAATATAACTTGATGAAGGATTCAATGCGATTTGTCATTTTGCTAAGACTATCACATTCAAATAAATCAAATTGAACATCTTTAATATTTTTAAAGCAGATATTTGTTTATCCCAATGTGCCTTTAAGACTAAAGAATTTTAATGATTTTTCTTTCAATGGTAAAGATTTTATTCTTTATTTAAAAAAATTTTCAAATTATAGTAAATAGATTTTTCTATTATGACTGATTTTTGTACACTATCTGCAGGTCTAGACTATCTACTCAAAGGTAGAGTATCTTCTCATATCCTCTATTATCCGTGCAAATTTATACAGGAATATAAATAAATGTCGAAAGTCAATTATGTTAATTTCTTATTCTATTTTTGGAACATTTTACACAAGCAGTGACAAGAAATTCTGAAATTAAATTTCATTTACTTCAACTTGTTTCACAGCTAATTAGTGTTACAATTTTGGAAAATAATTTAAAGCTAATGAGTGACTAAAAATACAAAAAAAAAATATATAGAAATAAAGCCAAAGAGTGACAGTAGAAAAGAGAACGAAAGAGAGGGAGAGAGAAAGAGAATGACTAGCCTTAGTCAAATCAATAAACAATGACATCATCAACATCCACATCAACAGCATCCTAACCAGTTTAGTCAGTTAGTCAGTCGGTGAGAATTTAAAACAGTTCTCATCCTTATTCTCCCCCCTGCTCCTTTTTCTAGTCCTTCTCTTTTTCTCTCTGTAGCTCTCTCTCTTTCTCTGGCTTGCATATATAATTATGGCACGACAACAAAACTGAGACAAAATATTTACATTAGCGTAAGGGCAAGAGCAAAAGCTGGCTGTGGCAAAAGGGGCAGCCATTGAGCAGGCCAATTGTATATGTATGAGTGTGTGTGTAATTGTGTGTGTGCGTGTTGGTGCCTCATTCAGCCAGTTTGACGACAGCAGCCCAAAAGCCAACTATAGTATTTTGTATTCCTTGTTGTTGTTGCTGCTGCTGCTGCTTGGCTTTCGTCTTGCGTCACAAAACAAAACAACCAAAGTCAAAGTCTGGGCAGAAACTACATCGTATAATATATATATATATGTATATTATATAGTATATATTCGCAAGATTTTTATAGACCAAAAGGATTGTCTAGTACATAAATATGATTCACAGACCAAAAGCAAAACTAAGAATGAGTGAAATCACATCAGATTCTGGATATATATATGTATGTATATCTTCACTTCTTTTATTTTTTTGGCAAAAAAAAAAAAATCTATAATAAGACTCTAGAGAGATTTTTACCAGTCAGCATCAGCTCTTAGTCATCCGAGTTGAGCACGTGTGTGTGTCCTATGCTTGTGTGAGTGTGTGGTTTTTAGTCAATGAAGCGTCAAGGACTTCTGCTTATGATATATTTGTTGAAAAAATAAGTGTGGGAAGAGTAGAAAAAGGGAGAGAATGGAAGAATGAAATTACCAACCAACCAACCAACCAACCAGTCAGCCAGCCAGCCTAGTTAGATGATGCAATGCAAGCAGAAAAAGCCAGAAAAAAAATGTGGAAAAGGACGTAAAGGAAAAATGAAATTGAAACAGGAGCAAATACACACACACACAGACACAAGCACACACAGACACAGACACAGGCAAGTAGTTGTCGTCGTTGTCGTGCCTAATGAGTTGTGAGCTGATGCGCTAAATTTTATGAATGAATTGCGAAATACGTGAGAAACAGAAAGAGAACGAGTGTTGGAATGAGATGGAAATACCAAAAGAGACATAGACAAGACAAAGTGGATAGAGGGAGGAAGGAATGGAGGGAGTGAGGGGAGGCAAAGGCAGAGTGTGTAATATCTATTTCTTATGCTGTTTATCTTTTGTCATTGTTTTAAGCACTAAGTGAGCGTAAAATTAGCTTGTGAAATTTCTGCATATATATAAATAATGGCATATTTATTATCATGATAATTTGACAAAAAAAAAAATAGAAGAAGAATTTATGATCTTTGAAAAATGATGGCAACAAACATATTTTGTATATATAAATGAGAAGAAATCTGTGTATCTAAAATATCATAGAATTGCCTTAAACGCTCAAAGTTTATATTTATATATACATATGTATATATTAACATGACTGATGCATTTCAATTTAATTAAATACAATTTATTTGCATATGCCCACTCACATACATACATACATGGGTGTGTGTGTGAGTGTGACTATGTATTTATTTATTTGAGTGATTTAATTGAAGCGTAGAATATGAACAATATTTCCATCACGTACCAAAGGACACGCGTGTGTATAGCAAAACAACAAAAAGACTGACGGACACCCAGAAAAAAATAAACGACAACAACAACAACACACACACATACACACTGCGTGGGCTGGCAGTTATTAATATGGCCAAGAGACATGGAGGAAAGTGATACAATTTGAATGATCGGTTAAGTTAACCATTATTGAAATATAAGCTACATATTTATATATGTAATATATAAACGTTATGACGTCAAACATCATATCAATATATCAATTTATGTAAGAATTAATCGTCGTATTAGCCATATAATCATTCTTCTAAAATATTAAGTTACCCTCTTGTTAATATGAATTATTCAGCATTTTTATAAAGTTGAGAAAAAAGGAACTTGAAAATAATTCGAAACTATAATCTACAATTAATATAATATTTCAATTGATTGTTTAGCCAATTCTTAGGCAAATTTTACTAGGACTTTTGCATAATTATGTTGGTTAACTTTTTTTGAAATTACATTAAAGGATATTGAGGAATTATAATATTATATTGATGTCATCTATATATGGCACATAGTTTTAAATTTATCCAAAAATAATTTTCAAGTTTGGGGTTTTTTATTTTTATTTAAATTTGATTAGGCCTTCTTTCAAGGCAAAAAAAGGACCTACGCAGTTCCACTTTTATTATCCTTGAACCTGCCAAACAAAAAGTACAAGTATCTATACACAAATTTATAGGTTATAGGTTCAAATAGAACCCCAAAAAAAAAGAAGGAAAAAAACACACACACACACACACATAGAAAAAAATGGAGAACTGTATCGAGGATAAAAATCTAGGCGCTGACAGGCGCGCTCAAGTGCGCCGCACAAATGACATATGTTATTTCTTTTTTTTTTTTTTGGTTTTTTTTTTCGTTTTTACTATGTGCGTCATGTGCCCCATGAAAATCAAACGCAATATAAAATCACATATATATATACATGGGGAATGGGAGTTGAACGCCAATGCCAACTAACAGGGACGAAGTGAGAGGGGCAAAGAGTAAATGTTAGTTTTGAGTGCAGAGCCATGCTAATGCAAATTATGTGGCTTATTTAAGTTGACAGCATAAAAGAGTAGAACCAGGGCCACGACCAGAAGATGCAGCAGAGAATGAAGTTGACGAAGAGTAGAGGAAAAGGAAACTAAAGCCTACTTCAGCTTGTCGCCTCAAAAAGTATATATTAAAAAGTATATATTTAAAAAGGAGACACAACTTTATAATACCCTGCAAAAGTAGTAGAAAAAGATAAATATTTTAATATATATACCATAAGAATTTCAATCAGTTTGAACTTTTAATTAAATTCTCTTGTTAAATATACCCATTTAACTATTCACTGAGTGCAGGGTATGGAAAAATTGAAATTAAAATATGAAAAGCAAAGTGCTACTGCTTTGTATATGTATAGAGTGCAAGAGTTGCACACAAGTGGACGTTGTGGTGCAAGAGCTGGACAGGATTGGGGTTGCCTACTTAAAGGCTTCCTGCCTCTCACTTGCTTGCAAGACCCGTCCATCCCACTCTCGCACCAGCCATGCATAATGAGGCTAGCACGCGCATAGCTGCATGCATAATTTATCAGTATACCGGCAACATCAGCAGCAGCAGCAGCAGCAGCAGCAGCAGCAGCAGCAGCAGCAGCAGCAGCAGCAGCAGCAACAGCAACAGCAGTGGCAGCAACAACATCAGCTAAGAGGCAACATTAACTGTGGCAGTTGTGCTTTTCTTATCCGCTCGACTGACCTTTCCATCTCATTCCGTTTTCTTAACTCTTTCCCAACGGCTAGATTCTTTTTCTCATTCTTAAATATTTTTTCTGTATAATCATGTTTCTAATAAGCAAATGGTTTATTCTACAGCAATCAAATATTTATTTTGCATTTATAAGCAAAAATTTCAAATTCTAGGAACAATTTTTTTGTTTATGTTTTATTGTTCCAAAAAAAAAAAAAGAAGAATTTAGAAAATAGTAAAAGACAATTTGTTGCCTGTCTTCTATTTTATGGCAAACAAATTCGTTAAGCTTCGTGTTGGCCATTCAGTTTATTTCCATCAATCATCGGCATTTTCAGCTATCATTTTTCGGTTTGTATTGTTGTCTTTGGTTATTGATTGGTCAGTTTGGCTATGTTCTCCTTCTATTTTTTTGTTTTTGTTTTGTGAGAGGCAAATTTTGGCTTGGTAAGAACAATTTGGTAAGGAAAATTAAATTCATACCGGGAAAAATTTTAGAAGAAACTCCAAAACGTTAATTATAGTGTTAAGTTATTTAAAAGAAAGGAGTTTTGAAAAGGACACAATTTTTCTGTCTTCTATTGCCTATTTATAGGAGCGAAATTGTGTTTCTGGTTGAAGCGCCTTTTTTAGTTCAAAATAAGAATGACTTAGGAAAATTTTAAATATGTTTATTAATACTGCATGAATTATTGTTTATAATAGTATATTAAATTTTGCATGCTGGATCTTTCATTGAACTTGGACAGCTGAATCTCATATGCTATTCATTGCATACTTATGGGGGCCGAATATTTTTTTTGTGTGAAGATCTTCTCTCTATTTGATTGATTCTGCATGAATTGATATATAACAATATATATCCTAATTTGCATGCCGTTATTTAAACCTCAACCTCTTTCCACAAATTGTCTTTAAATGAGTCAAAAGTCAATTCAAAATTTGAGAATAATTTTAGATAGATTTAAAAGGGAATACATTTTATATAGTATTGGAAAAATGCATAAAGAAAAATTGTAATGCACATGCATATTTACACACATACATATGCATATATAAAATTTATATAGTAGTAGAATATTGCCAATGGCAGCAGCACTTGTTGCCACCCTGGACACAGCAGCTCTAGCAGAAACCGCAACCCTTGGGCAAATACAGAGTTGCCACACCTAAAGTGCAAAAACGCACACGGCAATGGTAACAACGAAACAGCAAACGAGCTTCATCTAACAATACTCCAAGCCACAATAGATAGAGCGAAAGAGAATGAAAGAGTAGAGGCAGAGAGAGCGAGAGAGCGCAAACTATAGCAGAGGTGCCTAAATCAACACTCTCAATGGAGCACTGCAGAAAAAACCGCAGAGGTAGCAAAGTAAATAAAAGTGTTGAGAATACTCTGTGGTTTGGTTTAGTCAAGCAGCTGCAATTGATATAATTACCTGTAACAATATATATGATATACATATACATGAGATAGATCCATGTGTATGCCAATCAGATGGCGGTAAAGTGAGCAAATTAAATTGACCTTTGACCAAGTAAACCTGATTGTCAGGTAAAGTTTTGTTACTTTTACATTGTTTGCGTTATATATTTCGATAACGTTAACGAACCAATCAGTCAGCCAGCCAGTCAGTTAGTCAGTGAGTCGGTCACCCAGCCATCCTGTCTAACTAAATCCCATACAAAAGTTGAAGCTAAAACCACATTTTCTCTGCCGGCTGCTGGCTAAATAAATGTCAAGGCATGTCAATGTGTATGTATCTGTGTGTGTGTGTGTGTATGTGTGTATCCCACATGTATGTGTATATGTTGTTGGGATATAGCTTAGGTTTTAGTTGAAATTGACAGCTGGTTTGCAATTAAATAAGATTTATGTCGCTACAGGACTAACGCATTTTTTATCTTTCTCTCTCTATATATGTATAAAAGAATATATATGTACGTGTATATGTGTCTATGTAACTAAGTTTGTCTGTGTGTTTGATTAGTTTTTGCATTAGTATGCCAGGTGAATAGATAGGTGACTGTACCAAAATGACCTTAGACTGTCAATAAAGGCAGCCAGCTAATCCTTGATATATGTATGTGTATATAAATATATGTCACAACTTACTGAAATAGCAAATAATTCTTAATCTAAATGTCTTCTAGAGTGAAAGTGTATGATCTGAAAGGAGTAATATCAAAAAGAGAAGATATATAGTAAATTAAACTAAAAATATAAAAATTTGTATCGTGTTAGATAAATTAGTTGTAGAAAATACCAATCGCAACAGAGACTTAACATAAATTGGATAAACCTGTACACATGTCTGTTAGTTAACATTAAAATGGAATTGCAGATAACAGAATCTTGATTCTGGATGTCTTCGCCAAATAAATCACTATACAATTTGTCATTTGCATTTAGAGATTTATAAAATAAGAAAACTTATTTGAGCTAAACTTTTTCTGTAAAATATTTCACTTTAAAAGTTTGCAGACAAAATGGAATTATATATTTAAATGATTAAATCAAATTCTAAGCTTTGAATCGATTTCTTTTCTGGGTTTAAATTGAAAACTTCAACATAATTCCAATGCCAGCCATGATGAGACTCGTTCCCAGACATAAACTAATGGGCTTGACAGCCCATTTTGCCCTCTATTCCCAACCGCCCCTTTTACAACCAACAACGGCCTTTTCATACCACAGAATTGTCTCACACATTGAGGCCAGGCCAGCTAAACAAATAGTTCCCGGACCAGGCTCAGGCATAGACAGGCCCATATAATCTACCTTCTACCTATCTACACCAACAGGTACATACACATACACTGGTATACCAACATATATATATATATGTATATATGTATGTATTTATCTACCTATCTGTGTGTATATTTTTAGCGCCTGAAATGCCTAGAGCTATGCACCATTATCTATACGACTTACGCAAACAGACTGCAAAAAAAAAAAAGAAAAAGGAAAACGAACCACAGTCTTTTAGAGGAACAGAGAGAGGGAAAGAGAAAACACTGGAGCAAGCGAGATAGACACTTGCGAAATGAATACGCAACCAACGGATAGCTTTGCTTGTCTTGTCTTGTTTTGTCTTGTCTTGTCTTTTGGACTCGTTGTCTCAGTCTCGGTCTTTAACCTGCTGGCCAGTGAAAGTTGCAATACACTGCAACAAATAAAAGTAATTCATCATATTTAGCATATAGTTCAACTCGGGCTAACGGTTAACTGGATTTTTTAAGTGTATATATGGTCATGTGGTAATGAGGTCACAGCAATAAAGTTACGGCTGGACGGCCATCGTTATATTCCTCTTCCTTCAATGTATTTTTTGCGGCTTATATAATTCAATTTGCGCGACATTTGCTAAATAATTGATGGATAGATACAAAGACAAAGAGAAGAAATAGAAAGAAAGAGAGAGAGAGAGAGAGTGAATAAAGAAAAGATGGAGAAAGGTCAGAATAAAAGAGAGAGAAAAGGAAAGAACTCGACCACGAGCTCGTTTCATAATAAATTTGATTACCAATTCATATCCTAAAATTAGACTGCAAAAAATTCGAGAAACATGTAAGGGAAGTAATTTTCTAAAAGGAATAGAAAATATCCAGTGTTGGAAAATGTTTCAAATGAATGATATCAATATTACTATGTATGTTTAATATATGATTGAATCTGTATAAGATAATTGAAAGAAAAAACAATATTACTATGTATGTATAATATATGATTGAATCTGTATAAGATAATTGAAAGAAAAAGCATTACAAATAATTCTTTTACCAAAAATTTTATGGCTTTTGCTTTTAAAGTGTAAAAACTTAGGAACTTAATGAACAATAATGTTTAGAAACAAATGTTTTTTTATATTTAATGTTACAAGTGCCTTAACTTGACTATTACCTCTCTTGGTTTGATTTACAAAGCATTAAATATATTTTTGTTGTTAGTAAAATACAATTGGAGATGTGTCTAAAATACTTTATAGACTCTGACAGATATGGGCTACAGCAACGCCCATCCCTAAGAGGGAATATGCCTTCATACACTTGCAAGAAAAGGTATCTTCAGTAGTAGATAGATTCTTTCAACTAAATAAACAATAATTACTTTAACCATTTCTAAACATAACTTATTCGCAATTAAGAATACTTCTTCAGTAAAACCTATAAATAGAATATTTATATCATCAATTTATTATTATTTATTATTAAAAGGTAAATTTTGCAAGGGTATACAAACTTCAGCGTGTCTAAAGAACTGTTTTCCTTTTTTTTTATTTGGTTTCTTGTATTGTTTTCTAATCAAAAACTAAACAAGACCCACAAACACTTCAGCCACTGCGTAAGCCATAAACAAACAGACATACATACACTCACACTAACATTCACACACATACACACAAGTGGCAAGTGGCAAAGGAACGCGGTGGCACATGAAGCATGGCAAAATGGGTGAATGGCAGTGACAACACAATGTAAAAAGCAGCAGACGCCAGTTTCAGAAACAACAGCAACAGCAACAACAATAATAACAACAATAACAATGGTTAAGCACCAACACCATTCACTGTTGTTGTCCAGGGGTCCAAGTCCCTGGTCCTGGTCCTGGTCCGAGTTCTGGCCAGAAGGCCTGTCCAACGCCGTCACCGTCTTCTCCATCTCTTTCTGAATCAAAACAAAGCGTTGCCTTGTTTGAAATTAGAATAGAAATCGCCCACCCAGGGTTGGCATTAAAACGTTTCACAGTTGGCAGATTTATATAGGTACATATATATATATGCAGATTACAAATATATATATATAATCAAGTAGGGATTGTGGGTTAAGAAGTCAAGGTAAGATCTACTTTAATGTGGCTTAAATTGATATTGGAATAAGAAAGTTATTAGTAGAAAAGTTAAGAAAATCAATTCAAATTACATTTTTTATTGAAATATATATTTTATTGACGAGATAAACCTATGAGGCTATAATTTTTTATATCTTTATTTAGATATATTTCTTAAGATGCTTTCCCAATTGTAGGTAATTTTCTTATCAATAGAATTCCGGACTGCTCGTAGCCCTAGTTAATGGGCTGCTGTTTTATCTATTCCATTTTTTGGTTTTGTTTTTGTTGTTTTTTCCTCGGTTTTGTTTTTGTTTTGGCTTTTTTCTGTGCCTTCTCAATTTGCTACGCTTGACATTTTTGTAAAATATGCCAAGCCAGAGGAAATTGTCTAAGGTCAGAGTTCAAATTGAGTTTTGCCAGCAAATTAAACGATAGAGGGGACTGCCAAGGCAGGGTTAAAGGTAGAGGCAGAGGCAAAGGGTTGCCTCAATGAAAAGCACACTCACTCACATACACACATAGAAAAGAAAAATGGAAATGGGGGAAGCAGGTTAATTTTCCGCCTGCATTTAACGGACACTTTGGGGTTGTCAGCTTCCCGTGCGTCGTTTGGCTCCCTTGTCTACAGGGGGCGCCCCTTTGGCGTTTTGGGGCACACTTTTGTGAATGGTTTTGTGCAAATCCCCTTCTCCACTAGTGAATGCACTGTCTGGCTGCACTTGGAGGTTTTTCTATTCAAAAGGGAGCAGGGGTTGGGAGAGGGAAAAGACCCTGTGTTTCTCTTCTGCCTGGGCTATTAATATTGCCAAAGGTGCGCACTCTCCGGCACTTAAGTGGCCTGCCGTCGTCTGCGAACTGTCAACGGGAAGCGACGACGACAACGACGACGATGACGATGGCAACGGCATTGCCCTTCCCTCTCTCTCTAAGCAGCTCTCCAACTGCATTGTGTCATTTGACAGTCTGTTGTAAGTCTCCCCTCAATTGAGCCACCCCAAGCAAGGTAAGCCTGTCTGTCTCTCTGTCTGGGTGTTCTCTTCAGCGCGTGCAGCTTCAGCTTTGTTCAAGTCCTTTAAGGATGTTGCGCGGAAATTAAGTAACTAACTATGTATATGTCTTTTAAGTAGCCATGGGACTGGGCAAATTTGGTGGCCTAGGTAGAGCGGGGGGATTGGGCCTAATCAAAACTTTTCATTATGAGCTTACAGCTTTCATATTTCGCCATAAAACTCAACGTGTCATATCCAAAAAAAAAAAAGTAAAACGAGAACCAAGCACAAAAAAAATAACAGAATAAGACGTTAGGTAAGCTCCATGGCATAAAAATGCAAAAGTTTTATTGTCATAGCTGCTGATGCCACACAAACAACAACGCATAAACTTGCCTTAAAAAAAAAAACAGAAGCAAAGTTTGAGAACCTCTACCTGCCTCTGACTGGCTATTTTTAGCCAGGTGGAAAGGCGTTCTATATATATATATATATATAAATATATATATTGCGCAGAAAAGAGAAGAAAACTTTCCATTACTTACCAAAAGTCCAAGTTTAAGTCCAAACTCTCTCTCTCTCTCTCTCTCACACACACTTTCTCACTCTGTCTCTCCGCTCCTTTCAACGAAAAGTAAATTACAGTGCAACTTTTTTGGGGCGCAAAGCATTTTTAATGAAACTTTTCTTCTCCCTTTTTTTTCTGTTCTTTTGCTGCTGCTTTTTGCCTAAATGATGAAGGAGAAAACAGGACATAGTCAGAGAGGGGTAGGGGGGGTAGGGAAAAACATTGTTGTCTTGGTGTTAATGAAAAGTCCGAGCAGCAACAAAAAAAATATATATATTAATAATACGAGTTATACTTAACAAGGAGCCGAAACGTGCTGGCTTTATGCTAAAGATGATATAAAGTAAGTCTAAGATATTACCAAAAATTCTTTTACTGGATTTTGGTAGAAAGATAAAAAAAAACGGGCTAACTGAATTATATGTATATATTATATGTGTGTATATAGCAAGATTTTAATTTCATTATAAATATAATTAAAATAAAAATATGTAATCGAAACATGTAATAGAGAAAGGATTAAGATTCCCAAACATCGTAATTTCAAAGTTAGAATTCAAATAAATCTACTTGTATATGAATATTTAGAAATTTTCATCAAAACAAATACAAAAAAACATTTTCTATTGATTAAATCTAATATTTCATTTAGAAGCTTTAACTTTATGTAAATGAATCAGTTTTCGATACCTTGCCCATTATAATCTATAATTGCAAGTTAAAAGTGAAATTGAAACTCAAAGCGTATTTATTTTAAGTATCTTATAAATAGATTTATTTTCTTTGATTTTTTCTTTGGTGGAGTAGGAGAAAGATATTCCTTTTATTCCGTTTTGTAATATGATTATTTGCCATAATTTGTTGTTTTGCCCGTTGTTCTGTCAAAAAGTTATAAATAATTTGCTATCTACATATATATATTTACAAAATACGTGTGATATGTTCAAAACATGTTGACAGTGCAGCTAAGGACGAGTCGTAGTCCTGCGGTCGCCAGGACTACTACAGTCATACCATACCACAGCATATATCCAGCGGTTCCTGTCGTCCCAGTTTTGCAATTTGCGAAAAATTGCTAGAGAATAGCGAAAAGAAAAAGCCATTTCAAAAGTAAACAAACAAACACATCACACGATGCCAGCGAATGGCAGGAATCGAAAAGGAATACGGTGGATGAGAGGTATAGTGGTGGGGGAAGCATCTCCTTCTAGTATCCTGCCAGAGCCAGAAGTTATGTTGATTTGCACATGTTTATGTCCAGTTAGACGCACCTGCAACTCGGTCTGCGGGCAACTTGACTTGACTTGTTTTCCTCTTCTGCGTGTGCGTTTTTGGCAAGCCAAGCTAAAAGCAAAAAAAAATAACATAAAAGCAAAAGCCAACCAACAAAAAAGAGAGCACTGGCAAAAGAATAAAAAAAACTAATGCAACATGAAAATTTTATGGATAACGTTGCCAGGAAAACAATTGCGAAAAGTAGTTTTCCAAGACTCCAAAATGGTATGCATGATATGTCCACTGTCCTGACACGTAGCCATGTTGAATGTTTACCACGGGAAATTAGACTAAAAGTATCCTTCAACCTTTGATGTGAAGAATGAATGTGTGTGTGTGTGTGTGTGTGAGAATGCGAACGAGTGACATGTAAAAAGTGAAGGAGAAATATGGCCATTTGGTGTGTTGGGACAAAAAACATGTCAATACTGCAGAACCAAGTGACAACTAGTCATTTAAGAAATAAATTAAGCAAAATTTATTAAAAGTTTAAAAACTAAATAAACTAAACAAACTCATATTTCTGACATCAATAGAAACACAGCGAATTTTAGAATATTCAACGATTGCTTTGAAGTGCGTTGAATGACTAAGAATTTATAGATTTTTAAAAACTCGAACTGATGAGACAACAGTAGGGCTTTGCTTTACATATCTTGAATATTATCTTTCAAAAAATAGTTAAATAATAGTTACTTATTATTACCCAATAAAACACTTCTTAACTATAAAAAGAATACTATTATGAGTCAACTTTACAGAAAGTTCACTGATTACCAAGTATATTTTTTTTTTGTCTCTATCTTTTATAACCAAAAATAATAGCTGTCTTATTTCATAAGCACCCTAAGGGTTATATAAGCCTGACTGATTTTAGCCATCAACGGGAATCGTAATTGTAAGTCGTTTTTCGGTTGCATTGAGTTATGACATTTGCAAACAAATTGTTATGGCATTTTTCTTCAGTTTCGATTTAATATGTAAAGTCAAAAGGGGAAAGGAAATACTTCGAGAGAAGTCTCAACTCGGAATAGAGAAGGCAATTTAAATTATTGAGTGGCATTGATTAGTGAGACGTGGTGGCGGTAAACCGCAACTGACGCAAATGACCACAAATCGTACTGGAATGAGGAATCAAGTCAATGGCGGCGGCGACGTTGGGATAATCATCATTAAATCCAACGACAGACTTAAAATTATAACCATTAAAGTTATAAATAAAAAGGGAATCGAAAATAATACCCCAAGCTGACTGGTGGCCATGCCTCTTCATCCCTTTACAAAGAGGGGGCGTGGCTGCCTGAACACACAATTGCCCAGCCGTTGCCTCTCTACCCATAACTCCTGCCCCAAAGTGCTCTGTAATTACTTTGATTTTGAAAATAGCTTGAAGAAAATTGCAGGCGCAAATTCAATTAGACGTCAAAAATAAAGCAAAATCGAAAGGAAAGAAAAGGCAAAAAGGCAAAAAAATATTAAAAGAAAAAGCAATAAGACAAAGTACAAAATTTCTAATTTCAAATTCATATAGAATATAACTTTAAGGTCGATTGGTTATAATTGACTATCATCTGACACCTTCTTTTCAAGTTGAGGCTTTTTCCCTCTGACGTCAGCAGTCCTAGGAAAATTTGTCCTTGACTCTGTCGATTTGCCTCTATCTCTCTACCTCTCACCTTCACCTTCACATTTTGCTTCTCGTTTGCCTTTGTCTTTTGTGCCTTTTGGAATCGAAATTGGGAAATTGGAAATTCTGTGGTGTTGGCTATCAACAATTGCTATTAGAGTGTGAAATTAATAACAAGAATTTCCAACAAGACGAGAACGAGGCAATTAGTTAATTATTCAGTCATTGTGGCCAACTTTATGGTATTTAATAATAGAAAGTTTAAAATAGAACAAAGACTACATCAGTAAATGGAACTAATTATATATAAAGTAAAGAGCAAGCAAGTGGAAAGATATTCAGTGCCAAAAAGTTATTAGTTAAATGAAACAAAATTGCTTAAGAAATTGAGTTTAATTCCAAGAAGTTCAGACTACGATTAAAAAGTTCAACAGGGATAGATGAGGTCAAACTAAGATAGAGATGGGATTGAGTTCCAATAATTATTCGGTCTTAAAGTGAAGATACATTCTCAGTTTCTAGAATTTTTATTTACCTTCAAAAGCCACCTAAAAATGATTCTTAAATGGATTTGCTTATAGTTTTTAGTTCGGTTTGCATTTGTTTGTCACATTTAAATTGATTTTATGGCTTAATTTTTTGCTCAATAAATTTTAAACTTATAAAATTTTAACTTCTAAACAGGCTTTAAATCGGCTCAAAAAAAGAAGTTTACTAAAGATTATGGGAAAAACGATTAACAGCTAATTTATTGAATGTTCTTAAGTGGTAAAATATTACAGTTACATATTTGATATCTAGTAACTTGATAACTGTTAATAATTCTAAATCAATTCACTTGTTTTGAAAATTTTTTTCCCACAGCTAATCACTATAGAAAGGATTATTTAAGGATCAATGAAATATATACCATATATGTACATATAAACGATATTGCCCATTTCTTAAAATCACTTTGAAACTATCTACTTCCATTAACTACTTAGTTAATAGCTATTGTAACTACCTGTATAGACAACTCATTTAAGTTTAATCCCACCCTATGGATTAGGTAATTGTTATGTCTTCCGTCATAATATAGATTATTGATTTCCAATAGTGATACAATTATCTTTAACAATTTTCTAATAAAATAAAAAACCTTCACCTTTCTCAGTTGTTAGCCATGTGGCAAGTTCAAACCACTTAGGTGTCTATCTTTAGAGTTTCTTTCTCTAAATAAGTGGCAATTAAATCATAAATTATCAGCTAATGCACTTTCAAAATGGTCAGCACTGACGCCGACTTTGTTCCATCTATCCATGAATGTTTGCGTGTATGTATGTATGTATGTATGAGTGTGAATGTCTGGCTAATACCATTTTAATGGCGAACAACAGCTGCAATTGTGTATTGCGGCATGTCAGTTTATCATGTCCCAACAACAAGTAAGCTCTTTGGGCCTTATGCCATAAGTAGCATATCTCTATCTATATATTCATCTCCTCTCAGTCCTCCCTTTATCTGTCCCTTTCTTTACCCATTCCTCTTGGTCTGGGTGCTTGCTATAAAACGCTTATCGTATCAGCAGTGATTAGACACGCTTTTCGGCTACAAGCACAAACAGAGAGAGAGAGAGAGAGATGAATACAAAGCTCGATTAATGGAATGAGACAATTGACAATGAATGGAAACTAAGAGGATTGCATTGCAATGTGCATGTATGTGTGCGTGTGTGTGTGTGTGTGTGTGTGTGTATTCAGGGATTATTAATTGATCTATGTAAGTTTGTTTTTTTTAATGAAAAAGTCTTAGAAAAATGCTCAACAGGTGAGGAGAGCAAATGGCAACCAAAAAAAAAAGACAAAAACAAAATCGAAATAAAAAAAGCCTTCAAGCTGAGAACAACATCGACGTCGAAGCGACCATTACAGCAAAAACAAAATGACGTAGACAAAAAAAAAAAACCAACAACAACACAAACAATACACAAGAGCAAAATAAGAGAAAGGGAAAGAAGCAAAACAAAAAAATATGAAAACGAAAAAACCAACAAAAAAAAGGGCTTGCGCTTTGTTTTTTTCACATTTCCGTTGCCACATTTAATTGGTGAGGGCCACACACACATGTGTATGTATGTGTGTATGTGTGTGGTGTGTATAATAATAAAAAAGAAATCCCCGCTTTTGACGCTTCTCGACTTTGCATACCCGATACCCTGTACATATAGGGATAAGCGGGTAGGTTAAGTCAAAAGAAGTTAAGCTTAAGGCAGCAGGAAGAAGCTAGAGATCGAATACGGTAAATAAAGCTTGCAGCTTTGGCAGCTTTTCCAAGATTTGATATTTTTTAAAAGTTTTGAATTGGGTTACGAATTTTGTGGAAATAAACCTGTTTAATTGAACATCTTTTGTTTATAGTATTTATTTAGTTAATCGCTTCTTTTAAATAGTTGTAGGGTAACTCTAAAGTTGTTCTACCGTTTTTTCCCCTATATATATGGTAAGCTCTTATATTTTTTGTATGGTTCATGTTTTCTTTTTTTTTTTTGGCTTTTTTCCTTTGCTGCGCTTTTATTTAAAAACTTTTTTTGTCGTTGTTTTTGTCGTGTTGCTTTGTCGCATTTTAATCTGGGCATAGCACGCGATTACCAGGCCTCCACCTTCTTCTCCTTTCTGCCCGTCTGCGGTCTTCTCCTTGCTCCTTAATGTATGTGAGAATTCCGGCAACAGTTGAATGTATGTGTGTGTGTGTGTGCTTGTGTGTGTTGGTGTTTGTGTATGTGTTAGCGATTTACATACAAATGCCTTGCCACAAAATACAAAAATAAGCAACGCAGCTTTATTTTTAACACACACCGCCAATTATAAACAATGGCATTCGTTTCGGGGCAGTCATCGCCCCCACCTAACCCCCACGCTCCGTGTCTTTCATTCACTCTTTTGCTTTCTTTTTCTCTTAGTTTTTTTTTGGTGGCACTATTTTTAGTCATTGTTGAAATTCAAATAAAATGGCAACTTGATTTTTCATTATAAAATGCAATTTAAATGCAAATTTAAACTAGTTGGCCAATTTGACATTTGATAAATGGTTTTTTTCTTTTTTTTTTTTTTTGCTCCAGCAAGAACAAAAATTTAAGAATAATCTGCAAATATTGGGCAAAACTCTTAAAGATTGATAAAGAGGTCTTTGAAAATAACCACAACCGGGGTCAGATTTCAATTATGTGGCAAAAAAAAGAAGCCCGTTCGTGCAAAATGGTTTAATGTGGAAATCAAGTAGATAAATTATGATAATTAAGTTAATAAAATGTAATTGCGGTTCGAATTTCAACAACAATAACAATTTACAGGAATACAGAAAATCCTGGCACAACCTTAACCCGATTAGGAGTATCCTTGGTTATGCCTTAGAATTTTTATACTCTTCTAAAACTTGAGGAGTCAATCGATTTTTTCTAGACTTTTCGTTAAATGTTTTAAATGGATTAATATTTATGAGTATACTATTTTATTTGACAATTTCTTGAAAAAATTAGTTAAAATAAATGTTTAAAAATCATTTGTTTAAATGTTTCTTTTAACTTTTAACTAAAAAGGACCTTACTCAAATTGGCAAGGGTATTAAAATGAGCTTACTTGTATGTAGGTCCTTTTATGCTGACCGGACGAGCAAATGTTTGCGACATTCGTATTTGTTGTTGTTGTTAGTCTTGTTGCTGTTGCTGTTTGGGTTTTAGCAATATAAAACAAAGCGCAAATGAGCCAAGTGAGCCAACAACACCAACAACGAACAAAAAAAAAGGTAAACACATAAAAATTTGTTGCTTGCGACCGCAAAAAAAGAATTTATACATTATAAGAGTACATACATATACCTAAGGCAATGTTGGCAACAGTGTCCTGATACTCGAACAAGTAGTGAGAAACCGAAAACATAATTTAATTTTTGTATTATTTGTAAAAGTGGGCAATTTTTTAGACTTTTAATTTTTATTTTGTTTAATATGTATACCAAATCTCTTGAACAAATTGAAATCGGTGCATCATTTTTCAGAAATAGATAACTCGCTTCAATTTATATTACTTGAAAATTTTTGATAATCTTAGAGAGATATTTGGTTTAGACCACAGTACTTGAGGGCACCTACTGAGGTCAGGTGGGCGAGGTCACAAAAAACCGACACACACACTCACACTCACACTCACACAAGGCAGACAGAAAGTGAGAGAGAGAGAGAGAAAGATAGGTAGTTAGAGTCCTGCTTTTGTTGTCATTTGCAGCATACGACCTCAGCCGGAAAGTATGCTACATATATTAAAATTTTAGTGTGTCAATTGTGTGTGCGAGTGAAGGTGTACGTGTGTGTGTGTATGTTTGTGTTTGCCTGTGTATGAGTGAGTGAATGTGTCTGTGGCATTTAATTGACGTTTTAGGCCTTTGACGTCAAACCCAAAATAATAATCGTTCTCACTTTTCTCTTACTCGTATTCCCCAAGCGGTCTCTCTTTCTCTTTCTTTTGTCCTATTTTTTTTTCTCTTATGCTCTCTTTTTCACACTCATTGTGTCCTTGTCTATATCTTTGTTTGTGCCTATCTATATATATTTTGTATGAGTGGTATGCAATTTGTCAGTCATTGCTATATAGCCATAGCCTTTTGACCTTTTACCGAGCAATTAAAATAATTATAATTACAATTTGCAATTGAAGAGAAAGCAAGCAATAGAAAAAAAACTTCTAAATGTTTTCCCTCAGCACATCATTAATTTATATATGTGGACAGAGAGATAGAGAGAGAGAAAGAGGGCAAGAGAGACAGCGAGAGGAGGTCACAAGTGTCCTGCGAGAGTCGCAAACATTTTATATTAATTACAAAACAAGTAAAATGTTGTTTTCTTTTTTTTTTTTTTGTATATTTATTTTGTTAATATTTTTGGCCACTTTACAACTTTTAATGGTTATTTTTTCGTTCTTTTTATAATTGCCAATTAGAAAGTTTTTTTTCCACCAAGATTTTTCTTTTTCTTGGTTCTTTTTTGTTGTTGTTTTGTTTTCCTTTTGCATGCGGGCTCAATCGATCCCCTAAGCAGGACGAGGACAAACGACAAGGACGAAAGTCAAAGCCAATTTGATGCGTGAAAGCAAAAGCCAAGCAACGCGTTAACAAAATCATTTAATTTAGCCAAAAAAAATAAAAATGAGGAAGAACTGGGAATGAGAGGCAAAGAGAAAGAGAAAAAGAGAGAATGAGCGAAAGAAAAAAAACAGAGTGAAAGAAAGGTATTTAGAGGGCAGAGGCGCCAACAAAAATGTGAGTTTTTATTACACTTTACGAATGGTACAGAATCTTCTGCAGGAGCTGTAACAGCAGCGGCACAGAGAACGGGGAGCCACAGGAGCAATAAGAGAAGGCGTAAAACCAAATGATGAGGGGGGACCATTTGCGCCAGGCTAAAAATAGAAACGCTGCCTGCCAAGGGGCACACCCAAAAAGGAAAGCGAAGCAAAAAGAAAAAAAAAAAAGAAACGCACACACACAGTGAAAAGACAAGACAAGATTACAAATGTGTAAGCAGCAATTCCCAGAAGTTCTCTTGCCCTCCCTCTTCCTCTTTCTCTCGCTCTCACTCTCTGTCTCTGTAGGTACGCTTTCTGCCTGTTTCGCATATCAAACTGTTGATGGTTTGTTGCTTCGTTTATTTGCCATCTTTTTCGTCTCTGCCTCTCACTTTGCCATCGTCTTCGTCTTCATCTTTGTCTTTGCCATTGCCTTCAACCTTGTTGCCATTCGTTTTAAGTATTTGTTGCTATATTTGGCCATTTGCTTTTGCTTTTGCCATTGTTATTTTTGTCTTATGGCCTGTTGTCAGACAGTCAGACAGACACAACGACACATATTCAGGACGAGCCTCAGCCGCGCCCTTAAACTTCCACACTACCACCACATTGACCCCCTTCGCAATCCCCTCTCACATTAGTGTTTGTGTGTGTTTGTTGATTGTGAGAGAGTTAATTAAAATATTTCATCCTGCTAACTAAAATGTTTCAACTGTTGAAAAGCCAGTTTAACTCTTAAACAATCTTAATTTTCATCTATTAGTTGTTAGATTTGATTTCTCCATAGACATTAAACACATATGTATAGAATATACGTATATAGAAAATATATATATATATATATGCTCAAAGGAAGCAGAATTAAAATAAATTTCAACACCGAGGTCAGTTTTTAGAAGGGGCAATCAACTGAGTGCTGGGTGGTTGTATGAAGTGGGTTAGTCGTCCGGTCAGACCCATTCGAATCTTATATGTAAATTGATGAGGAAACAAGGGACTACCTCATAATTTCAATTTTTTTTTTTACCTCAAAAGGGTCAAAATATCCGTAATGGTCTATTAACTTAAATTATCTTGATGATAACTAACTGTTTCACACATATTGAACCAAAAGGAGTCGAGAATAAAATATATTTTAAATGCAGAGTTAAAATTTAGAGGCATATTAAAAGGGAACAATTTGGCGTTCTTTTGATACCAATTTGGATGTTGGTTTGTTATTAGTTTATTTTTTGTAAGATTTATTGTTATTAACCTATTATTATTTAAATAAATTAAAAATAACCAAATCATAATATATACCTATTAAATTAATCAATAAATACTGCTAAAGAAAACTAGTATTAGACACATTTGATAATTTATATTACCATATTATATATATTTTATATAGTCATATTATACATATATATATATATACGATTAAACCACAAGCTTCGTTTCAAAAATATAAAAATGCAGAACTTGAATCATTTTTTCATTCCTTCAGCAATAAGATTCCCTTTAATATAAAGCTGCTAAATCAATCAATATATGTAGTGAATGACATAAACTTGTAGCATTGATTTAATCGAAATATAAATCAGTGAAATATTAAAGATATATATCGCATATTAACGTATTTAGGTTAATTGATACTTGTACGCCTACAAATTGACCAAGAGGAGGAAACGAATAAATTTGATATGCAGCTACTTGACTTTCGATTTGCTTACCATATATACATATATATGTACATACATATATGTATGTACATATGTATATATATCGTATATATATATATAATCTATGTATATATGTTTATGTGTAGCCTTTAGCATAATTTCTGACTCGTTATAGCCAGTCTACTACCTCAAGAGCATTTACTAACCACTAGAGATTGGCAAAATGGGAAACGAAATTTACTTTGAGTGTGTGTGTGCGTTTGTGGTAGATGTATATATATATATGTGTGTGTGTGTGTGTGTGTGTGTGTGTGTGTTTGTGCGTTCATGTGACCCAAACTAAAAGGTTTCTCATGTCTAGTAGGTTTAGGCCACATAGATTGGCTGCTGGGCCAATTTATGTCAAAGGCATCTGCTGCTTCTGTCTACCACTCTCTTTTGTGTTTGTTTGTCTGTGTATGTGCGTGTGTGTTTTATCAACAAAATATACATAATTTCACATGAGTAGCAAAATGTCAGAGAAAAAAAGAAGTAAAGTAAAGAGGGCGTACTTAACAATTAGCTAGAAGGCAATATAAGCCCAAAAAAGTCAACAGCAAAGAAAAAATATATATATAATAACAAAAACAAAATTGTATTGAAGAAGGCGGCTTATTAAATTACAATAAATGTTAACTAGAGGGCACACACACACACACACATACACTCACACACACAAAAGTATTCCATTTTGATATTTTATTTTACGCCTGACAGAAAACCAAATTTCCATTTAAGAATATAGTCAATTCCGCCTTGGGATAAACAAAGATGTAGGTGCGCCTGTATGAGAGTGTGTATGTGTATGTTAATACATGTGTGTGTGGGAGTAGCAAAAAAAAGAAAAACAAGAGTCGAAAGGTAGCCCTAAAAAAATAGCCAATAACAAATTTTGCAGCGCATGAAATTTAATCAAAACATCAACAACAAATTATGACAGAATCGCGTTGATAAACAGTTCGTTCCCTATTGAATATCCTGTAATGATAGAATATGAGAGAAGAATAATAAGAAACCAAGGATATACAAATAGAAACATTTTAAAAAAGGTTGGAAAAAGGTACATCTTCTTTATGGTTCATGGACAATAAGTCATACAGGGTAACACCCAGTCTATGCCCAGTCGTTTTATGACAATTTGCCTTTTCTTGATTCAATATTTGTAAAGAGAAAAGTGCAAATTTTTCTAGCTGACAAATTTCCATCATATAGAAACAACAAGCAAAAAGGAAAAGGATCCGCTTGCTAAGAGATGTAGAATGGTTAGAAGACGAGGCCCATAAATTTTTTTGCAATTGTCATTTATAAATTTACTTCAGCCTTTTGTTTTACGACTGTGAAATATGCATGAGCGTAAAAGAAAAGATGGGACAAGGATTATCCCAAGGGGATTACCATTTTCAGTGGGTGAAAGATGCGACATTTAATATTCTACATAGACACTACTTATAGACTCTTGCTCCTGCTCCTGGTGCTGCTGCTGATGCTCCTGTTTATGTGCACCACATAAAACTATCAATTTATTGCTGCAAAATCGTTGCGCACTGTTTCCTTTGGCTCGTTGCTTCCGATGCTTTTCTTGTGCTTTCCTTTCCTGCAGACGACGCCCTCACATATACACACACACATACACACACACAAATACATTGAGACACAAGCACAGTGAAAGAGCGAAAGAAGAGACATTGCATTTGGCTCTCTTTTCGTGGGTTTTGTTATTATTGTTGGCAGCATTTTAGGCGCCACACTGACGAGACAACAGGCAGCGACGCAGCAGCGACTGCGGCAGCATCATCAGGATTTTCTTGTGGGAGCAGAGGAAGCGAAAGGTTTACTTTTTTTTCCATCCATACGAAAAGTTTTGCTTGCATTTACAGGACGACGACAAAAATAGCGCGCCAATCCACTCCCCAATCAAACCACATCCGAAACTGTAACTGTGTGCATATATGTGTACGTGTGCGTGTCTGTGTCTGTGTGTGTTTGGCTGGGATTGGCAACAACCAAATCCTTTTTATGCTTTTGATTTTTTGACACTCCTTGCTGGTACTTTGCTGAGTGTCTTAGTGTCAACATGCGTTGAAGACTTTCAAGCTTAAGACGCAAGGGTACAGTTGCCTCTTTTGGCATCCAAATTGATGTCTCTTTCTTCTTTTCTTTGTCTCTCTCTCTCTCTTTCTTTCTTTCACTGAATCCATCTCTTTCTATACGTGATTTGCATGTGAAGATGATGTGTGGCATGTGCATCGGTTCGGTTGACATTTAAAAAATAGGTAAAAAATAACACTGAAACGTTGACTGAATATGGATATTAAGTTGGAAGACTTTATGACATAAACTATATATTTAGTATATAAACCGGAACAATATGAGTAAAAGCTAAAAAGATTATATTCTCTAAACTTTAACTAAACTTAAAGGAGCAACTTAACTTGTAAATGACATGTAATAAGATTATTTAAAGAATTTTTATGCATTCAATAGTGTTGTATTATGGTATAATGTCATTCAACAGTGTTGCATAATGATTTTTCTTTGTGTTTTAATGTTTTTGTGTCTTTCTTGATGTTGTTTCTTTGACTTAGTTGCTCTTATCAATTAATTAAACAGGAAATATCTATTAACAACTGAAAGTTAACTTTTTCCTAAGCTTTTAGTTTAATCATATTCTTGATCGTTACTTGGAATCAGAGGTATAGCTTTTCAAAGCTTATTAATTGCTTGATAATTACCTCAAATCTGAAAGTTTAATTACATAGCGAATTATAAGTTTGGCAACAAAAGATCAATTGTATAATAAAATGATATGTATTAAAAAGATGTATTAAAATGATGCTGGCTTTTAATAGAGGTATATAGGCAGAGAGCCTTTCTTTATTCAAAGTATATAAACTATGAATAAACTTTTTTTTACAAAATGTGCATACAAGTTTAGTTGAACAATTTCATTTTGCTGTCAATTTAACTAAACGAAATCATGCCACTTTGTCCCATGCCTTCCTTCCTTCTCCTTCAGTCTCTCTCTGGGCCACAACAGCTCTAAATAGCTCAAACTTATTTCGATTTTATTGCAACAACGATAAGGCTCGCTTAGTTACAGCAGCTACCTACCTAAAAATAAAAAAAAAAATGAATAAAAGAAAATAAAGAAAAAAAAGCAGGCAAAACTAGCAAACAAGCGAAAAAATCAATTTAAAGTTCAATAGCCTCGCTGACTGAGTGACTGGGACTAAGGAGAGTCAAAATACTGAGTGTGTGGGTGTAGAGGGAACTATGAGGGGGTGTTTGGCCCAAAAAAAGAAAAAATGGCAGCAAACGACGAAAATTTCCTTGCAACATTACAAGTTGCAACAACTGTAAGCTCACTCTATTTCCATCTCTCTCTCTCTGTCTCTCTGCTTGTGTGTGCGACTAGACTAAGTTCAAAGTACAAAATGTGGGTTGACGTTGGCAAAACAAGTACAAAAAAAAAAAAAAAGAAAAGGAAAATACAACTTGTAATCATGGTTTGTGTATATATAGAGAGAGCTAGATGTTTTGTCGTAAAGCTAATGCATTGTTTTTCGGTTGAGGGGGGCGTATGCGTAATATATGCAAATTGAAATCATTGAGGAAAAGTCTTCACTCTAACCGCTGGCATTCAAACGTGCCCAAGTGCCCATTGATGCAATTACACGAATGCATTGATAAATGGCCAATCCAATTGTCATTATGTCTCCTCGGGCTATGACGGCGTCACTATCATCCTCGTCGTCATCATCATCATTATCATCGTACTCATTGTTGCTCTTCAAAATGCAAATGGCTCTTTGGCACGCCACGGAAGGCCGGACTCCCCGTTGTTTCAAACCAAACCAGTTTCTGGCTTCCCCCAAAGCTTAACTTTAGCAACTACCCTCGGTTCGGTTCGCTACTCGTCTCTGTTTTCATCAATTGATTTCCATGATGACAGGTAGCACACACACATACACACACACACAGACAGACACATATACACACAGCATGATGCCGCCACAGGATATATGTAGAACTTCATTTGGCAGACAAACAACAAGAACAAGGCGAGTGTCAAGTTGCTTTTGCATTACTTATGCAATTTTTTGTCTTCTTGTTGCTGTTGTTGTTGTTGTAGTTTCGATGTCAGGTGAATCAGCGTAAAAAATATATGCAACTGCTGCAATGTCGTCAACTTGAGCGGTTTACCTGACTTCTTCTATCTCTCTCTCTTCTTTTTCTTGTCTTTTTTGTTCCTTTTTCCATTTTCTTTTTTTTGCCTGTCTCAGTCAGGCAAAAGTTGAAGGGCAAAAGGCACGCTTGCCTATTGTTGTTCGGTTATGGCCATATACATTTCCGTTTTTATCAAGTGGCCAGCATTAATGAATGGGCGTTTGTAAACGTCGTTTCTCTATCAATTTACGGTGTTTATATTAAGTAACAATATATTTATTCATTTATTAGTAAAAGTCCCTGCTAATAATTTTTCCTGACTACACCCATGTGTGTATAAAGGCAAAATTGCAAAGCTAACGGGCAACTCAAGTAATTTATTCATACCTCTCTCTCTCTCTGTCTATGTGTGTGCGTGTGTGTGAGAATGTTGTCAGGTGTAGCTGTCAAAATATGGATGGAAGATGAAAGATGGCGGTTCCCAAAAGAAATGAGCAAATGTCAATGAAAATGGCATTCATAACTTCTGTCCAAAAAGTTGCGTAATCAAATGAAAATTTATCAAATTACGTACTTGTTGTGAATGTAAGATGGTTTTATGCTATTAGATCTATTTATTTGTTAGCCGAAAAAAGTCATTAGAAAATAAATACTCTGTTATTTGCTTTTATTTATTTTTAGTTTTTTTTTCACTAAGTCATATATTTACGGTAAATTGATAAGCGTTGCCTGCGATCAAGAAACTCACCAACACTACAACAAATGGTTTACGAACACTAGCGTTAACATAATAGCGGCTAAGTTAACATTATTATTAACAGAAAGAAAGATTGTAAAAAGTGGTGGATTATAGTTAAAATGGAGATTGAAATAAAAACTCATTCTGTTTTGTAATAATTTAATTTAATTTTCAAGTAAAAGCAACATATAGTCGAGTGTATTTTGAAGTCGATCCTAAGTTCTTTTAAACAGTTAAAAGAATCTTAAGATACTATTACTGGATGCAAGATAGAATGTCAAAAGCAAAACATTTTGGATAAATTTTTAATGTTAATTTTAATATTTTTTTGTACATGTATAATTTTAACACTAACTATCCCTATTCAACTTAACTAAACAACTTCATAGCCACTCAATACGTTATAGTATGATTCTGCTAACCTTTATAAAATAATTCAAATTGTTTAATCAATCACTTTTAGATAGTTCACAACATATTTTCCACTTGTTACAACAGCAAAATTTTTGCAATCGATGAATAGTTGAAACATTTAATTGATGTTTTTCAATGAGCTGTTCACCTTTTGTTTTGCCAATGCCAATTGGCAATTGGTTTTACAAATTGCCTCAAATTGCAATCGATTGATAAAAATTACAAACAGAATTAGATAGGATATACATATATACATATACATACATACCATGTTTATACATATATATGTAATACATGCATATGTATATATCAAATTGTATACATTGTGTTAACAATTTCAGGTTGTTTGTTTTGCATTTAATTTCAATAAATTTTTGTGTTGGATTTGGCCAACAAAAAAAAAGGAAAAGAATAGTGCCAACAAATTGATAGAGGGGAAAAAAGTGCAAGGCTAAAAATAGCACAGGGTGGTAAGGTTGTAAAAAGTAAAATAAACATAAAATAAATAGAAAAAAAATAAGAAAAATAGTAGAAAACGAAGTAGAGAAGAGGGAAAACCTATATGGGCAACTTCAACAAATCGCCATATACAAACAACACAAATACTCATGTGTGTGTGTGTGTGTGTGTTAGAATGGCTGAAACTAAACCGGAGGCGCCAACATGTCCTACAAGTGATTTATTTTTATGTATTTGTTGGTGGCATAACGAAAAGAGGCAACGAGTGAGATAGACAAAGAGTGAAAAAGACAGAGAAAGCAAAGTGAAATGCCACAAAAAATAGAAGTTATTGTTGTTGGTGGCGTCGGTGCAAGACCGGCTAAGATCCCCAGCCAGCCAGCCAGCCAGCCAACGAGTCACCCAGTCAGCCTTTCCTTCGATTCCATCCTTTTCGTTAGTTGGGTAGAAACTATTTATAACAAAGCAAAAAGCAAAAAGTGTACCATACATTTATGCGCGACTGCAAGTTGCAACATTTAGACGCAAATCATGGCAGACATTAGCGTGGGCAAAACTTTATCCCAGTCTCTCACTCTAATTCACTTGCTAGCTCGCTCGCACTCTCTGAGCGATTTATGTGAAAAGTTTTCCTCTGGTTTTTCTCTTTTTTTTATTTTCTTACTTCTTTTGGTTCCTTGTTGTTTGTGTTGTCGTATGCATAAACTATTTTGACTGACTGTGCAACCTGTTATCCATTCTTTTCTTCATTTACAGAATGTCCCACCGCTATGGATGGCATGGAGAGATTTGCCTGTCCCACACCAGATCTACAGGGACGCTATCGTTGCATAGATGATCATGTCCTATGCGATGGCTTCATCGATTGTCCCGAGGGTGAGGATGAGGACAGAAGATCCTGCATGTTCTATAAAACGGTAAGTAGCAATAATAGAGTAAAAATTAAAAAGCAAAATAAATATTTATTGACGAGTTATGTGAACTGGAAATTAAATACAATTTTCTTTACTTTTGGTTTTATTTTTCGTTTACTTGCAGACGAAAGCTCATTTGGATGTGTTAGCAGATGCGTTACTACGTTGGGCGCGAGGGCGTTAAGTTGCTGCCCAACCCACACACACACACACACACACACACACCACACACACCAAATACAAACACACACACACACACAATTAATACAAAGAGACACATAGCGAAACCCACGTTAAACATAAATTACAATTAGTTTTAACAAATTAAACCTATTAAGTTTAAACCAGGCCACACACAAACACCAACACATACACATAACACTACTCACACACACACAACCACCGCCTGCTCTATGAAAATCCTACAACAAAGACAAAAAAAAACAAAAAAAAGCTAAAAATTTGCCAAGACAAAAAACAAAAACTAAAAATACAACATACACAAAAAAAAATACAAAAACAGGCAGCAATTAACTATAATAATTAAAAAAAAGAAAACGAAAAGAAACCCAAAACTAAAGAGGTATGATTATGATTATTATTACACTATTATTATTAATTATTAACAACAAGGAAAAAATAAACAAAACGGAGAAAAACTAAAACCAAATACAATTAAAAATTCCAAAAAAAAACAAAAAAATAACCGACAAATTTTTCATTTCTTTTTAATTTCACAAAAGAAAAGTAATAAAAATATTTGGGCCTAAACTATTTTTAGTATATATAAATATGACAAAAATGAAGGAAACAAATAAAATAAAAAAAATCAACAAATATATATTATAAATATATACATATATATATATATATAAATATACATATTTCGTGTACATTATTTAATTATACGTGTATTAAAGTTTAAATGTTAAAATGAAAACAAAAAAAGAAACCGAAATTTGACAGCAAACAAAAAAAAAGAAGGAAAATCAAAAACAAAAGAAAGCATATGCATAAAACAAATTAATGATAAAAGAGAATTATATATACATATACAAATACAAAAATGAAAAAAATTGAAAAGATATATAGTAAACATATACATATAACAATTAAATATACAATTTAACAAAAATGACACAACAAAAAAAACAAAACGAAATGAATGAAAGTAAAAGCAAACGCGAATGAATGAAACATTTACAACAACTAAACAATAACTAAACTAAACAAACAAAAAATATTAAACAAAGACTTGACTTGATTATACTCATTAAATTTATTTTTATTCATTAACTAAAATTATGTTCTTTATGTAAATATATAACTATTCATAACAATATTCTTTTAACCATTTCATTTTTGTTTTTTTGGTTTTCTCTTCATCTTTAATTTTGTTGGTTATACAAAAAAATTTCATAAAAATGGCAGCTATTTTTTGCTAGTAAGGTAAAAATATTTTCTTTACTTACAAATCGACTTATAAATATATATATATACATACATATATACTCGTATATATATATATATATGTGTGTAAACGAATTAAAAACTATAAAACTTATACAAAAAAATATTACTTAAAAAAAAGAAAAAAGGAAAAACAAAGGCTTGTAAAAATGCTTTTAAATCATTTTACAAAATAAATTTCGTTTCTCTTATTTCGTTCAAAGATTGGCAAATGCAACCGTTGCCTAAACAATTAAAACATAATTAACCCTAACAATTATTGTTATTTAAAATGCAAACAATCAATTTAGAAAACAATCATGCAACATAAAAACAAATGTGTGGAAAAGCAAAACGGTTCTTTTGGCAAATACAAAACCAAAACCGAAACGGAAAAATACGAAAATCAATTGCAGCCTTTTGATTACATTTTTTATAGATCTGACAAATGGCAAAAAGGCTCAGTACATAAAATCTAACAGGTATATTGATTTTATTCATTTGATTTTGTGAATTATATAATTAACGTCTGTTCCTCTGTCCGTCCTTCTCTATAAATTACTAATTAAAATAAAAGTGAACATTAAATTCAATTATTAATATTGTTAATCAATGTAAGTGAAGTGAAACAACATTAAAAATGATTCAATTCTATTTTCTGATGATCTTCTCACTAAATTGATCAACTCTTGGCAACGGATGTCTGAATAAATCTATATTTAAAAGCACTATTTAGATTATTTAAGACTAATGGATCTATTACAAAAAAAAACTAAATGTAAAGCAAAACATTTTTTAAGCTGATTTATAAGATAGAATGTGGATTTTCCTTGGATGAATCAGTAGAGACTCTATTATATATACTTTACTATCTTCGAAAATTGAATGAAATCGGTAAAGTTTCTCTATAAGCTATATATGTATTTATATAGCTTTAGCTTAGCCATAGCCTTTGTCAGATGTTAACTTATAAAATTTTTTTCAAACTTTCCTTTAATTTATTTAAAAAGAAATTCGAAAAAACAACACAAAGGAGAAAAACAATTATGATAAATGGAATAACATATGAAATTGCGAGCAATAAAATTTCATATCTTATACAAACACAAAACGTATAAAAAATATAAAAAAGAAAACACAAATGAAACAGTAAAAAACAAAAAAAAAATATTAAACAATTAATTCTAATTAATCAACTATTTTTCGGGTATAAAGTGAAAATTTTCGTTCTTAAATCAAAATTTCTTCAACGCAGGCAGCAATAAAAAAAATAAAACAATTTTAGAGCAACGATCTTCGTTAATTAAATTAAAAAAAGAATAAAGAAAAATTTCATTAAAACAAATATAATTTCAATGGTTTGTTTACTTTAAAGAAAAACTGCAAAATAACCCACCTTTAACTATATATATATATATGAATATATATGTGTATAAACCGTAAACAAACTTAATAATGATTATACAAATATATATATATATATATATATATATACATATGTATATATGTATATATATATATATGTAGGTAAATTTCTATGCCGTAAACCAAACCGAAATTCTATTAAAATCTAAGCGAATAAATAATTAAATGACTAAATTACAGTGAAAACCCATAAACAAGAGCAGAAGAAAGGAAATTTTAAACAAAAGGAAAAAAACACACACACACATACACACAACTTTTGCAACTAAATCGAAATCGATATCGAAGAAACGAACTCGAAAATCTATTTTTGGCCTATTTTTCTAAACAACTAGAAAACTTTTTAAACTCCCCTCGCCCCGACAAACAAGTGCAAGTAAAAAAATGAAACCTTTTATAAACCCTCCCCAAAAAGAAGAAAAACTAAACATAGACGAAGAAGAAAAAGGAAAAGCGTGAAAATGATAAACTTTAAAAGAAAAATAATGTAAATAATTGATTATTTCAATTCAACGAGGATCGTTTTTGTATTTGTTTATTAACATTTTGTTTCTTAACTAATAAGCTGACAAAAACAAACAGTATTGAGTGTATAAACAAAAAAACAAACCCAGAATGATGAATTTGTATATAAACGAAAATGAAAACCAAATATGATAATTAAAATTAAACTAATGATTAACTATAGATATTATTTGATTTAGGTTCCAACTAATTTGTAAACTATTTTTAAACAATTCTTAAAAACAAAATTTTATTTTAACAAAAATATAAAAGAACTTAGAACAAAAGAAGAAAACAAAATAAATGAAATGGAAATGAAGAAGATGGACAAAACAAAATTTTGCAACATGATAAAACTTAAATCCCGTAATCCGTAATTGTTAAATGTTAAAACAAAGTCAAGCATAAGTACACACAAAAACACACACATACACATACATACACACAATTACACAAACATAGATACATAGCTATATATATACATAGATATACATATGTAAGAGTATATAGAAATACTTTCACACTCAGTCAGATTCCGCATCCGATTCAGTCAATAACCCAACTTGTATTTATTTGTATTTGTATATTTACACAAAACCAAAAGCAAAAGACAAAAACGAAAACAAAATGAAACCAAAAAAACAAACCAACAAAAAAAAAACAAAACAAACTAAAGCAAAATAATATTAACTAAATAATTACAAATTGTAGCAAAGAATGGCTTCGCACAATTTTGTTCGTTTTTAGTTTATTTTTGATAATTATTTTTTTATACATATGTAACTAATGGATAATGGAATTAGCATTTTCTTTATATGTATATATATGTATGTATTTTTCGCTGTACATAAGTTTTGCTAACCTAACCCCTCTCCCTCAGTCTCTCTCTCTCTTTCACAACTCTAACTTTCTCTTTCAATAACTTATACACAACCACACACACACACACACAGAGATAAATATATGTTTATATAAGATTTCAATTTAAGAATGTGCGGCCATTTTTTCATTTATTTTTGATTTTGATATATATGTATATGTTATTTACCATTATTAATTTCATTTATATTTTACATATATATTTAAATTATTATTATTATATATACATATATATATATATATATATTATACATATATATGAACAATGGAAACGAAACAAATGATGAAAACAAATACACAACTTAATATACACTGAAAACAAAACCAAAAAAACATGCATTTTTGATTTCTGACTCGTATCCTTGAACCTTGACACAAACCCCCCTATCTCTCTCTCTCTCACTCTCTCTCTCTACTCACCACACTCAATCTCTTCATATTTTCGAAACAACAACTATACAAGCACATACACACACACAACCCGGAAAAGGCTCTACACATTAAAGTAAGTTATTTATTTTACAATTTATCTTCGATAGTTGGTTTTATCACATTCTTATGGTAGTAATCATAATCCTAAGTAGCTTAATACCTAAAGTTTGTTTTCTTGATTTGTTTGGCTTGCAAAACAAATAGAACTATTATTTCGATTGATATCCTGTGACTATCTCATAAATACTTTTTCACTTTGCAGTTCAATTTGCTTCTTAGGAACTAAGCTTGTAGATCAAAGTTTGTATCTTTTAGATACTCACTGAATATTGCAAAAATAAGTTTAACTAAATTAAATATTTTTGAACATACATAATTGTATTTATTTTGGGTAATATTTAAAATCTTTCAGATAAAGATTCAATTTAAATGTCCTTATTTTGGATAATTTGTTAACAGATAAAAATAATAAGAGTTTTGAATCTGGTTATTAATATACTAAATGATACTGATTAAAACCTCAATAGTTGAATTTTTTCTTAAGCCAATCAATAATCATAAAACTGACCTGAGTTTACCTCTAATAATTTTTAATAAATTTTAGATCTAGTTAAAAAGCTTCACTTTTCCCTTTTGACAAACTTTTTTCTTTATATAAATCATATTTTAAATTCCAAATATTTTCATAATTTAGTAAAATCTATGCCACTTGCGTTGTGTCTTCGTATCTTTGACTAAATTGAGCGACTACCTTTGAAATACTGTAAACTCCATCTGCATCTGTAAGATACTTTTCTTCAACAACAAAAATTAAATTCTTTTTATGTTCATTAAAAAATTCTGTTATTTCTTTCTACAACTAAAACAATCAAATTATGTTTACATTTCTTTTATTTAATTTAATCAGAGGTATAAAAGAGAAAAATTTTCCCAGAAACAATTGAAATAGATTCATTTTTTTAGAGACATAATGCTAGCATTTCATATATACTCTTTGCCTTTGAAATGAAAATTTTTTATTTTATCCAAGAGAAATGTGTATATTATAATAAGCCATTTTCTCTTACTACTTACATTTGCTTACCTACTTAAGTTGGAAACTTTGTTTAAACCAAAACCACTTAACCTTCTGCTGTAGCCACTGCTGATGCTTCTCCTCCAGTTACTTAGATTCAGCAAAGAGTTTGAAGTGCACTGGGAATGTTGAGATTATATATACATATGTATATACAGAGCTTAAAGATAAAGTTATATATATGTATATATATATTAAGAACGAGTCTTAGTGGTTGACTTTTCTGCGAAACATAAATGCTTTTGGGCAAACAAGAAGCAAACTTTTCAACATTGTCATAGGCTACCAAAATCAAAACAAAAAAAAATTAAAAAGAAAACAAACAAAAAACACGACAAAATTTTAACCATTAATTAAGCAAATAGACAATTAGGCAAAAGCACAGCACAAATTTAAGAATATACTTATTCTCTAGAAAATATATATATAGATCTATATATGTATATATATATATATCTAAAAGTCATAAAGAAGGCAACAATTTTAGCCAGGATAAGAGCGACAATTGAATGCTAATTTTTGGGAACGATTTAACAAATGAGTTGGATTTTGGGGAATAGAAGTAAATGAAATGAAAAGCTGAACAGTTTAAAATATATATATATATATATATAAATATATATCTATACAATTATTCAATATAAATGTTATTTAGTCAAAAAAAAAAAAATGGATGTCATAAAACAAATATATATATTGAAAGAGAAACGGAAGAAATCGATTTGCTTTTGCTGAACACTCAAGCGCAAAGCAATATGTTTCTCAAGATTTTATTATAAATTTTTGTAGTTATATAAGTATAGATTGAACTCTTTAATATTTGGGTAACTATGAAAAAATGTTGAAAAGTTTTGCACAGCAATTAATATTGGAGGCTGCATGTAAAATCATTTATTTATGGAACAATTTGAACAACTAAAAGTGTCTTTTCAATGGTCACCAGGTGTTGTGTGTGCCATTGATTCTGGGCAGCTTCAAAAATCTCTAACCAAGCTGCACTCAATGCATGGACAACCAGAGCCACTGATGCCATACAATGCCACTTTTATATACAAAACCCATATCTTACCCTCCCCCACCTACCACCAATAACCAATTTGACCAAATATAAACCATGAAACATCAATCCAAAGCAATACAATACCAAAAAAAAAAAGAAGAAAAACTATGAAAAAGAAAATGAACATAGTTTTGGTTTTGCATGCAAATTGCTGTAATAAATTGTTTCTCAATTTAGCAAATGAAAACTTTTCTTTTCTCAGAAAATTGAAGTAGACAAGCAACCACAAAACTAAAAACTGATTGAGAGGAAGAAATTCGGTGGTAATTGGCAATCATTTAAACACAGCCAATTAAAGAAATAAATAACTTTCTTAAAATATTCAATGAATTTTAAGTCTATTTATTGGAGCTCAAAATAAATGCAGTTGTTTTTTCTTTCTCTACTATAACTAACTAAACTATTTGTTACTAAAAGATAATTGCTCTGTGAACCCTTAAAAACCTTTTCAACTTTCTGGTTAGTTTAAAAAGGATCTCTACTTGCACTTTCCATTATAAAACCTAACAAAATTATAAAGTTTTCGTTCACAATTAAAATATTTTAATCTTACTCAATAGAATATTTAATTTTTTTTTTGTACCAGGTCTTTTGATTACAAATTTTAACTAAATTATTAACTTCTGGTTACTCAAAATAATTAGTTCTCCTTATATTCCAAATTTTTGTTGCTCTGTTTAATAAAAGCATTTCACATTGTAATTATCTATATATAATTTTGAAATGATAAAAAAAAAACTAATTTACTTACATATTAAATAACTAACTAATTGAAGGAGACAGTGATCAAATATGATGGAGTGGCAAATTTGAAAGGAAAGTGAGTTAAAAGCAAAAAGTAAACGCATTTAAAGAAAGTTTTAAGTAAAAGTTATGAGACAGAAAGTCAGCCAGTATATACATATGTATGTATATATATATGTACATATATATGAGTATATCTACATCTATTTGCATACCTCCCTAAAGGAAAAAGTTTTCCAATTATTATCACAACCAAGTGCATTTAAATTAAATAAGAAAGTCATAAAAATTTAACCATAACTTGAGTAATTTTTTTTAAATTCATTAATATACCATAAAAAATTTGCAAATTTAGTTATTTCTTCCCCCTTTTTTTTATTGTAGAGCCAAATGAGAAATTAAATACGAATCAATTACCAAAATATAAATTACATTACAACATGCCAACTTAATTGCCAACTTTTTGTCTATCTTTTTGTTTGTTTTTATATTTTATTTGAATCAAAAAAAAAAAAAAAGAAAGTGTATTGAATGAATTATTTTGCAATTAAAATAATTAGTAGAAAGCAAAACCAATTAGCGTAGAGATAAAACATTTTGCACTCATTGCACATTTTATGTGATAAATTAATATACATACATATATGCAAAAAAAAAACAAAACCAAAACAATTTTTTAATATCCATTTACGTATGTATAATTATACAAATAACAAAAATTTAAATGCACCAAATTTTTAGCACCAAACGAAACCAACTGAATTTGTATTAGACTTGAAATTAATTTAGCTAGAATTTGGTTCTGATATTTTTTTTAAATGCACTCCATATACAAAGGACAACAACACAAACACATACATATGTAGTCTTCCACACAAACACACACACATACATACAGAGAGATTATAGCAAGCTGATCTGACAAAAAGGACATAACAAAAAAAACTAAAAGGAAACGCAACTAAATGACAAGAAAAACATTTTTTTTTTTGGTTAGCCAAAATGAAATTCTTCAAGGAATCAAAATTCTATACCTAGAAATAAATATATATGATTAAACTTATACATATTTCAGCTATAAAAATAAGTAGTCACAAGTACCTTAAAAGAGAACTCACATACACACACACACACACACAGGACATACAAAGACACACACACACAAACACTATTATGCTGATGCTGCTATCCCTTTTGACACCTGCACAGTGAAAATCAGCTTAAAAGCAATCCGTCCTATAACTGACTTTTGAGCAAACACACAAAAAAAAACGAAAAAAAAAACTTAAGAAACAAAATTTTTAAGCACTTTTAATTAGAAATGTTAATACACGCACACCCATGCACAACACACGTACACACACAAAATGCACTTAAAAATTGTAAATGTTGTGATTTAAATGCACCGCCTCAAAGTATGCACCAAACAAAGAAACAAAAAAAAATCAAATTTTGAAACTAAATTATGAAAAATTTTTGACAAATGTATTTTTGCACTATTTTTAATGCACCAAAAAACCAAAAGAATTACAGTTTAAAAAAGTATATGAATTAATTGAAAAACTCAAATATTATATGCAAATTTTAACTAATTGTTAAACATTTTTCAGCTCGAAATTGAAATAATTTTTTTGTTTTTTTTTTTTCTTTTTTTCGTTTCTATTACTTTTCTATGTGAAAAATGAACAGAATAAAGCCTCTGTAAATACGAATGTGTAACAAATTATATACATACATACATATGTATATGAAAAGTACATATGTAAAAATTGCTATGTAAATAGGCCCAATCATCAGACATGAAAGAGACAAGCAAACAAACAAGTGAATAAATTGATGATATATGCATAAAAAAATGAAGACAAAAACCGAAAATACAAAAAAAAAACAAAATATACAAAAATAAATATGAAGCGAAAGCAAAAGACATGGAAATGGTTTTTAACTTTAATTATAATGTGTTTTATGGTATTGTACCCACACACTAGACACGGATACACACATACACAGGACACATATATACAAAGGATACAGATATATAGACAAGACACGGATAGGAAATCCTACTATTAATTTCTAAGCCATTTAACTTGTAAATTATTATGGTTATAAATGTATGTAAATGTTTAACAGCCGAAATGTATATGTATGTACATGTGTGAGTTATAAATTATGATTAGACGAAACATAAAACAAAACAAAACCAAAAAAAACTGTGTCTGCCTATACATATATATGAATCTATATATACATACATATATATATATAAACTATAACTATACCAAAAAAAAAAACAAAACCAAGTTGAAACTGCATTCGAGTTTGAGATAAAAATAACAAATTATCAACAATTGAAATTGACACAAAAAACTAAACTGTATTACAAAACGAATCTCTCTCTATATATATATATACATATATATACAAAAACAATTAATTTATGAGTTTATATATATACATTAATAAATATATATATATATGTGTATAACAACAACAACAACAGACAAAAGTATATGTAAAATTTAATAAAAAAAGCCTCAGTCAGTATAAAAAAAAATCAACAACCATGCCTCATTTGCCTTTGTCATTTTGGCCATAATGAAACGCACGAAAAATGATTTTAATGGCCCATGGACATGCTCCCCCAGGTAATATACATATATACACACAAATCCATATGTATATACATATATAAAGAAGTATATATATATGTGTGTGTGTATGTGTGCGGTTGTATACATATAGTGTAAGTAAAGATATTTAGTGCCTTTTGTGCTCTGCATTTTGGATTTCTTATGGCAATTACACAAATGTCTGTTAGGACTATTAATAACTCAGCATTTATACAGGAAAATGAGATTGTGGCAGAAGAAAAGGGGTGATGGACAATATCTGTATATGAATATATAAGATAAGTGTTATTTAGAATTCATCAAAAATGCAAGAAATTTAAATGATTTAAATCAAAATGAAGCGAACAAAAGAGCAAATTAAATGAAAATGGGAAAGCTTAAGTAAACCAATACTTCTTATGTGTATTTAGCAAACTATTGCATACATTCAGGTAAGTGAAAATTCAATTCTTAGCTGAATACTTTGGGGAAAGTATACACATTGTAGAGGAGTAAGTATATAACAAATTAGAATACTTCAAGATGGGAAAGAATTGATATGCATAACTAAATATTAAATATAAATAAAAGATTGGTAAATGCAAGTTAGTTGTGGTTACTTTCTGAATGGCTAAGAGAAAAAGTTAACTTTATTTTATTTATTCCTATAAATTGTTCATTTGTTTTTTGTCTAAAAGCAATTTAGCAAATTTAACTAAATTTACCTTTTTCATATCTTTGTTTCTTTTGCTTAAACTGAATTCAATTAACATTTATTGTGTGTGCTTGCCTGCCTTTGGTTTTTCATTTTGCTGGCTTTTCATTTTAGGTATCTTTAGAAAATGTTGTGTAAATATTTTGTAAATAAACAGGTGTCATAAATTTTAATTAGCCTTAGCAAAAAAAAAAAAAAAAGAAAGGAACTGAACTAAAGAGAAGTGAAAAGACTAAAATGAAACTAATTTTATGCCAAAGGCAACTCCATCTGGGTTGCCCGTCATAAATGTGGGCCTGAAAACTGGCTCCGGCGTGGGCTCTGTGGGTGTGTCTTAAGTCAACCGAAAATGGATATAACTCATGCGTGGTTGGTTGGCCCGCCAGTATATTAAAACGTAACAAAATTGTATTTTGTTGCCAGCCTATTTGCGTTTAATTACCTTGCCCATTCCCGTGTTGCTCCTTCTTTATTGGCTTTGGCTCTATTTGTCTATTTTGCCAGGTTGCCAAGCTGAAAAACTTCATCATCTTGATCATTAATAGCAAACGGAGACGAAGCACGGAGCTTTTATGATGCAGGTATATATATACATAAATATATGTACATAAATATATATGTATATATATATATATGTATATATAAAAAAGTTGAACATCATTCATCATGATTCATTCCCCAACAGCAGATGACATGACATTTTCATGATTATAAACTTGGCCAACAAAAATGTTCACTTTAGTAATCTTTGCAAATCAGAAAAAAACATTTTTTCTTTGATAGTAAAACAGTAAATTATATACTAGAAACTACATAAGCAGGATAAGAATGGCAGTGTTGTTAAACGAAATAAAATTACAGTTGAACAACAAGTTTTTACAGAGCTGCCACATGAGTTCTAGAAGTCTCAATAATACAATCGAAAGTATAAATATAATTTCCAACTTCCATATGTTTATAATCAATTTATAATTAATTATTTTTTTTAATTAATTAGTTTATAATTAATAATCCAAGTATTTCCATTAAAAAGAATATGGTTCAATAACATAGTTTCCTGAGAAGATTGAAAACTTTATTAAATCTTTGAAATTAATCTGTAGGTTTTTCATCTAATAAACTATGATATTTGCATCTATTAAAATAGCTTTTAGAACAAAGTAATTTTTGCAACATGAGCTATTATATGGACTGCGAGTCCTGGGCCAAGCTCTTTGATGTTTTGGCAAAGGTGAACACACTTTTGTTGTAAGACAAGAAGGTCAATATCGGAGATGAAATCATATCTATGCCCTTAGTCAGTCAAACCATGTGAAATAGGCCAAAGTTCAGTTTCAGGTCTACAGTTTCCCAGCATATAACAAGATTTTTACCTTCAAGCGTAATACATGCGCGCATGGAAAATGGGGGAAAAAAAAACAAAAGCCAAAGGAAAAAAAAATTACACAAACTCCGTGTGGTGACCTTTTCCAGAACAAAATGGAAAAGGTTGCTATTATTTTTCTTGTTGTTGTTGTTGATGTCGCTGGTGGTTGAAGTGGTCGAAGTGGTTGTTATGGTTGTGGTGGCTGATTCTGTTGATGTTGATGGCAGTTACCGTAACCTTTTGCGGCGGTCAACCTTAACAAGCCGCTTAATTAAGGTGTGACAAATGCAATCTGCAGGCCACTTGAGCGTGCAATCAGCAGAAGGCCAATTTGATGCCAATCCCAACCAATTGGCAAGCTCGGCTGCTCATTAAAAAAGGATTTAAGCCATGTTACAGTTTCCTGTGCGAACGATAAAACAAATGCCAAAGCTTAAATGCCTGCCACCTGCCTTGTCATTTGTTTTAGTCCTTAAAGCCTACTGCAATTTCCTGTCTACAGGCCTGATATTACTACTACATTTTTATTCACCCACACACACTCGTGTCCTGATTTGACCTTATATGCTGGGGTGTGTGTGTAGGAGTGTGGGATGTAGACTGAAACTATTTGATTTACAAAGACAAAGGGAAACACGTTGAGAAACGCTTAAGAACATGGCTTTAAAGATCCAAAAAAGAGTCCTATGAATATATCGATTTATCAATACAATTGAATCATATAATCTTGAGATTGTATATCTCAAGTATAGAAAAATTTCTTCATATTTTTCCCATACAATTCCCTAGGATCATAATTTTTTTGTATGCAATTTTCTTCGATTATTTTCTCATCAGTGAGATATCCTGGCAATTGGCAAAGCAGTTTGGATTTTGGCACAAACCAACAGCCAACTGAAAAACAAACTTCTTACCAACTTTGCCGCACTTTCCCCTCTCATATGATGGAAGCCTATAAATAGATGCCAACAACTAACCACAATGTAAAAATGGAAAAGGAAAAAATAAAGGAAAAACCCACTGAAAAGTGAGGAAAACTCCATAATGCAAAATGTTGCGGTCTGTTTGCATTCAGAGATTCTTCCTCTTCTGTTACCATTTTCGTTTCTCTTGGCAATTGTCCTCAGTTGTCCTTGGAGTTGTCGCCTTCGATTTTAAGCAGTTCACCGGGAACCAACATCGAGCGAAATGAAATGATTCCAGGGCCATTGCCTCCACTGGACATTAACCCATTTGTATACCCTAAAGAGATCTGTATAAATGGGGTATATTATTAAAAAAAAGTAAACGAATTGATTTTAAAATTGTATGAATTCCATTTTACTTTACGTTTTGGTTGTTGAATGTGCAAAATTAAGTAAGATTCGATTATAGAACGTAAAGGCGAAGAAATGAAAGGAAAAAAATGGGTAAAATAGTTAAATTAACTTACATGGAAGGGTATTCAAAAAGAGCGTTAAATGCTTGACAGAGGTGGAAAAACAACGGAAGATTGAGAGGAGAAAACGTTCGATTGGTCTGCATTCGAAAAAATCGATAAAGGGCACTGTCAATTAACAGAACCCAGAATACTTTAAATGGAAATTGATACCGCCATACTAATATCTTAAAAGGGTATCTTCCAGTCGATATTTAACTTACTTCTGGGCTTGATTTCTTTTAGACGCTGCTGCAGTCGCTGCTGCTGCTGCCGCTTTTGCTGGCATCATTAAGACGACATCTTTAGATCACAACAACAACAAATAAATTGCGGCATCAACCAGAAATGTTGACATCTCTTTGTGTTGCCGCACATAAAATTTGTTGTGCGTGTGTATGACTTTGTGTGTGTGTGTGTGTTGAAATCACTTTGGCATCGTTTGTTGGCCTCTTTTTTTCTTTCGTTCCTTCGGTCTTTCTTTCTTTCTTAGTGGCTTGTTTGCTTCTACCAATTTACTTTCGCTGTTTTATTTTTGGCTGACAACTTTGCTGCCCATTTTTTACAGACTTTTTTTTATTATTAATATTAATGATGTGCATAAACATTGGCGGCTGTTTCATTCCCCCTCCAGACCTGCTGCCTCCTTGTGAACTGTAAACTGTATACACGACGTATACGTGATATAGCCAAAAAGAATTAACTAGATATATAGATAGATAGAGAGACAGGGGAAACAGGGCAGTAAGCTAGAGAGAATTGAGTTTTTGTTCTTATTTTGTTTGCTTTTTCCAAGTGCCAATCTAAAAGCCATCTGCACTTGACCAGCCTAATTTGCATGTTGATCCGGCCAAGTGACACCAATTCGGTATGCAGTTGTATCCACTGTCCTTGTCCCCACTCCTTCCTTTACCAGGAAATTCCAGACCAGATTGTTGGTCATGTAGTTAGTTGAAACCAACAACCATTGCCTTTCCCCCTTCGCTTTCCCTTTGCAGCCTTCTGCGAAGTTTTATTGTTCAAATTGTTGGGCCAATCCCTTATGGTATCCATGGTTTGGTATAGAATTCCGGCTGATGGTGGCACTCGGGCTGCTGTTATTGTCATTTTTTTTCTCATTGTTATTGTTGCAACATTGTAATTTGGTTTTGGATTTTTATGGCATATCCAACCTCGCTTCAGTTGTTCTTTTCCTCTCCCCTTATGGATGAGTGTGTGCACAATGGCAAAAATTTTCATGTTTGACTTGCATGGAAAGTTTGTTGGCTAAGTCGCAGCTGATGCTAAAGTTAAAAACTGGAGTTGATGTTGCAAGCGTTGATGTGGAAATGTTTGTGGTAAAAGCCTTGGGCATTATAATTGTAACTTTTAGCAGAAGCTGATACCTGTAGGTGTATGTTAAATTGATCGATATGTCAAGTATTAATGGCCAAAGGACAAAAGTAACTTTTCACAATTCCCACTTAAATTTTCAATCTCACTAGGGGAAATTACCATTAAAAGACAGGCAGGAGTGAGTTTCGTTAAACGTTAAACGAAAAGTTAAAGGACACCCTTATAAATATAAGATATCTAACGATGAAAATAGCAATTCAGAAAGTAAATCATTTTGTAGGCTAAGTTGTCTTAGTAATAATGCTCCACTTAAATTAAGGGGTGAAATTTTTGTAAGATAATAGAATAGAAATTATAGAATTCTAACATAGCAATAGACTAACTTTTCTTTTCCATCAAGATTTTAATATCGACAGCACAAATTGATATCATTTTTGATTTTGTCCTTTTTAAACTTAGATGTCCGGCAATGTAAACTTAACATTGTTAAACTAACATAATTATCATGTTAAGCGGCTTTTGATAGTGTCATCCAATTTAGCTGTTAAGTTAATTTAGAAATATGGCAAGCCTGTTTTAAAGCCGCAGTCAGCTGTCAAGTGCAACGTAAATTAAATGAAAACTAATTTGCCGAAAGATTAGTAGTTATTTTACAAATAGAGAATGTACATAAGAGAATGTGAATGATTCGGGTTAAGTTAGTGGTGATCGCTTGATAAAATAAACCAAATAAACTGTGACTAAAATTTTTAAAGTATTCCACATTGATGGTTACACATACATACATATATACATGCGTATACAAGAATGAGGTAAGATACATACATACAAGCATATAACATACACGTATAGCCTTTCTTTATTTTCTCTCATAACTGTAACGCCAATATATTAAATTTGTAATAATAATTTTACCACACCAAATTACCATTTGTTCCCACTGTTCTTAGGGTGAATTTTTGTAATTTATTTCCGATAGATTTGCTTTATTTTTTGTTTTATTTTCTGTATTGCCATTTTCTATTTTCTATATATATTTTTTGTTTGCCATTTTGTTATCAAATCAAATAGTTAGTTTTCTCTTTTCCTTCGGGTGCCATGAATGTGAGTGTGTATATTGAAATTGCATTTGGTTATTTGTTTTGTCAAGCGCGTGAATGCGTGGGGGGAGTATGGGTTTACCAGACAATGGGACGTCGTTTTATGTCAACTAAAACTGATTGTATTTTTGGTGCTTTTTTGGTGTTTGTTAATTATTTGGCTTTTTGAAAAGAGCTGTCAAGACATGGTGCCAACAACAATAAGACCAATATAGCGCTAATCGTCCCAATTGTTTAGGGGTAGCAGGTGTCAGTCGTCACTTTGGATGCCTGTGTGGTGTGTGTTTGTGTGATGACAATGGCTGGCATTAGGCAGGATTTGTTATGCTAAAATTGTGTAAATCATCATGTTTCATCGCCATATATATCTTGTGTTTCCTCATCATCGCTTAAACCCACAGGTTTATCGGGATAGAATTTCTTAAGGATTCGTTGTACATCGGGTAACAGTATCTCAAAGCTGGTTGGAAATTTATCCCGTCGGGGCGGACCCTTGTCCAAACCCGACCATAACTCATGCACAGATGTGCGTGCATTTTGAGAAAAACTAATCTCAAATGCTCCATCTCGAGGCACTTGTTTGCCATTCTTGTTCCTGACCAATTGGAAAATTCGATCTGGTATTTTTTCTTGTAAATAAGTTCCGAATTCATCGGCCTTAGTTTGAAATATGGGACACTCGTATGTATGTTCTATATAGATCATGGAACGCTCCTTGAGAAAGAACTCATTGGACGACCAGTCCACATCCTTTGCTTTCTTTCCTTTAGACTTTTTTAGTGGCATTTAAAAATTGTTTATTTCGAATTTGGAATTTTGAATAATATTGCAATGTTTTCATTGTTTTATTAATTAATATTTGCATTCCTGTTCTTGTTAATGTTGTTGATGAATGGCTTTATGGATTGCTGTGTGTTGTTTAGTCAGTTCGCTTCTTTTCTTGGCACAAAATGCCAAATCATAAATCACTTTCGCCACAAATTCTCTTGCCCAAGAGCAAAATGTATATTTTTTTACCCATTAGCCGGTTGCTATTTTAAAATGCATACAACAACAGCAACACTCGACAGACATTCATAAAGCAACAAAAACAAATATTGTTGTTAATTTGCCCACGTTGACAGACAAAAGAAAAATCCCAGAAAAAACAAACACAAAAAAATACTAATGAAGAAATAGTAAACATAACAAGTCTATAATATATGATTTTGGGGGCTTGAGAGTTCAAATTGTTTAGCTTTTATTTATTTTCTATATATATAAATATAAGTAAGTATTGTATTTCTATAGACTTTCGAATATATATCACAGGATTCAGTAACAATGAGTAATAATATTACTCTACTAATTGTAATAATAATCTTTTTATTAGGTTGTTCAGATTTATTTTAATGTTTTTGTAGTAACGCTTATTTTTATAATAAGTTAATAATATATAGCTCTATTTTTCACATCAGTTTTGCATATACCAGGGTATAACTGGTAATATCTTTCCCCAATTATAAATAACTAGTTTCATAGCTTCATAGCTAATCTTTAAGATTTTTTCCTATGACCCATTCAATATGTATTTTGCTTTCATGAAGATAAGAAATACAAAATAAGAAATATAAAATTATAATAAGTGTAGTTACTTCAACTAAATTATTCTTAATATTTAGAAACGTTAAAATTTTAATCATGAGGCAATACCGTCTTAATATTTATAACAGTTAAAGTTCACCCTTAATGAAGCAACTGCTTGTTTGATAGTTTACATGATTAGCCTGTATCTTTAAGTATGCAACAACTTGCATATATAAGTATCGATGAGATACATATAATTTGCTTGATTGATTTCAAGCTGAAATGTAATTTAATATGCTACTCTTTTAGCAGTTTGTGTACGCAAATTTGAAATGTATTCGCCCTATCAATAACACTTAATTGTTAATTTAGTGACTCTAATAATAGGGTAACCCTTGACCCAGTTATACGACTTTCTCAAGGCGTTTCGTGAGGTTAATGGCAGAAGGTGCACTCAAGTTTGTTGCTTCAAGTATCTATTTATACGCTTTCCTATTCATAAAGATAAAAACTTGTTAGCAACTATATACATACATATTTATAGTTAATTATGCTGAAGTCGAAAGTTTGTTAATTAAAACAAGTTTTTACAGCTTTTACAATGTTCTATCTTTTAACATTGTGAACTATAATGAATAAGATGGTATTCTAAAGGACTTTAATCTGTAAAGGACTTAAGTCTGTGCCAAAAATGTGCATATCACTGTAATGTTAATTTATAAGTTTGGCAATTACTTAAAGTTTTCAAATTCTTTCATTTCAACTATAACTTTCAAGAGAGTTTCAAGTATTATTCTTTCACTTTATGGATAACGCGTAGAAATAAAAACTGCACAAACAAATCGAAATGAATAACAGAAATGCGTCAAGCAACAGCTGGCCCAGCATTTGCAATAAATAACAAAAGAACAAGAACATCAAATGGCAAAAAAAAAAATAAGAAAAAAATAAAATAAACATTTTCTTTTTATATAGTCGCAAAAATAACTTTGAAAATATGAATATAAATATATATGCACATATATAAAAACATTCATAAATACATAAGTATTTAAATAAGGTTTAGAAAAAGAAAAAACAACAAATATTTGAATTCCATAAAAAATTTTTAGAATTTTTCGAGCACAGTTTAATAAGTTCAACAATTATATAAAAGGATATTTTATTTGAATTATTTCGAAAACAAGAGTCCTGACACATTGTAGTATCTTTGTTGAAAATATAGAGATAAATGATATTTGAGATTTGGAATCTTATAAAAGTCTTATAAAAAAGAAAGTTATTTGATTAGATTTTTATGATTTTTGAAGATGTTCGCCAGACAAATATAATCTCCTTGTATAAAGAAATTGTATATTTAAGAACATTATTACTATCTAATAGTGATACCAGTATAAGGACTTAGTAGAGTAGATATAAAGATCAGCTACATATAAATCCTAGATAAAAATTATTTAAGCAAATATGTTTAATTGTAAATATGTAGATAAAGATTCATATTACTATATATGTATCTGGAATCAAGTTAAATAATCTAAAATATTTTATAGAGGATTCTCATAGCATGTAAAATATTTGATTAAATTTATTACTTTTAAAGACTTATTATACAGCCCTCGTATTTCAGATACATATGTTTATTTTGACGTCTTATTTAAAATAATTTAAAAAAAATGCAACTACAAAGTTTATTTTTGGAAACTCAGAAAAAGAAAACAAACGCAGACAAATTGTGGATATATCTTAAAGATATTTATTTTGCGAAAACATTTGCCCCTTTTTATTTTTATCAATTGCAGTAGATTAAATTTGGGAAAAAAAAACTTTGTGAAAATTTTGTACATAATTGATGATCAATTTGTTGGCCATTTTCATGTCAAAGTTCAATGAATTCTCATTTCAATTTATTATTAAAATTCTGCAGCAATTTATCGTGGGTTTTATTTATACAATTTACCAATTTTCCACCAAATGGAAAACACCAGACACCAGCAAAAAAAAAAACTCGAAAGGAAAACGAACTGAATATTGTCACTGTGTGAGCATAAAAAGCGAAAATGCAATTTGCAAATTAACAATAACAAAACGAAAAACAACAAAAGTGAAGCCAATGGGTCAGCAGCTCATAAATATTTATGCCTGGCGACAGTTTCGGATAATTTTTTTTTTCCATTTTTTTTGTTGGTTTTCATTCTTTAACCTCAATAGTGCACAAGTTATGTATCTATATATATCTATAGACAGGCTATCTGTATCTTTAGCAAGCATCAACGCAATATTGAAATATCCAAGTAGCTGAACATATTATAGATGCTTATACGTATGTATATATATAGAGATATATATATATATCTTCGCATACATTTCATGGATATATTTTTAAAAAAATCAAAACGACAAAAATCTCCGTGGCGCGTACGTTGCAAGCATTTTGAAATACAACAGATGCCAACGTCGACAGCGGCGGTTACTGAGACTGCGACTGAGACTGAGACGGTGGCTGAGGCAGAAATTGGGCAAAATGTTTCGGCAGCTACAGGCAGCTATATGTCTCAGTTAAACGTCGTGTTTCAGTGCGGTCAGGCCAAGAGCCAATTCGCGATCATCGAAAAAGAAAAATAAAAATAATTATAAAGTACCGCAGATACAATACATATATTTCAGATACAAATAATCTTAAGATACATATTGTATATACATACGCTGTGAAAGTGAGTGCAATAATAAGAAAAGGTTAAAAGGTCACAAGGCCTTAAAAAGTTAAACATATATTCCTATATATACATATATTCCTATACAGCAGCAGCAGTAGGAGCAGCCATCATGCAAGTCTTCGATAACACTATGGTAAGTGGAAATGTCCACCCCCAGATGGTGTGTGTTTGTATGTGTGCCAAAGCCAAATTTATGGCTCATTCTCCTCCCACACAACCATTTGGTGTATACCTAGCCACACTCTTAGCCCAGTTAGTTTAACCCAGAAATGCCAATACATACAATTACCAGTTGTCGGTTAGCAGGTTCAAACAAATGTGTGTGTGTGTGCGTTTTTGTGTGTGTCAGTGTTACTTTGTTTTCTTTATGCTACGCCCATTTTGGCTAGAAGCATAAATGGGCGTTTTTAACCAGTGAGTAAGACAGGAAGTCATGTAGCGCTCAAAATCCGCCGCCAAATTAATTATAAAAATTCACTTAATGGCTCACATCCAACTGGGTCAACGTAAGTGCAATATGCAAGGCAAGAGTCATATGAAAATACCCCATCCAACCACTCTCTCTCCCCTCTTTTCATCAAGTGTGTCTAAGTTGCATCTTCAAGTGTCATATGCAATATACAACAAAATTCATTTAAATGCTTTTTTAAAGACACAAAAGCTTTGGTGACATTTTAGGAACGTCGCTTCGAAAAATTTACTAAATGATTCATACTGAATTGACGCAAATTCGTTGGGCTATATACATATGTTGTCCTTGGAACTGGGAACTGGAACAAAAGTGCTGGGTATTCCAGGTTTAAAAAACATCAAGTCATCTTTATTCTAAACAATTCACAACTTCTTGCGTGAAAACGTTTTTAGGAATTCTTAATTTTAAAACAATTAAGTTTTAAGTAAATATGGTTTGCAAATATTTGTTCATCCTTGATCGGCTCAGCAAGACATTTTTATCACCATTTTCGATAAGCCTAAAAAGTTACGAAGTCACAGTAGAATTCCTATTCGATCCTGATAATTAGAATTGAAATACGAAATATTATATTTGGACAAATAAAAACGTTAAAAATGGTTTTAAAAATTGATCGAAAAACATCATTTTTTTTTCAACCTTATTCTAAATATATGTTGTCTGATTATTTAAATTCAATTTAAGAATAAATATGCTTATTAATCGGTAAACCCACTAAGCCCTGATACTTAACGGAAACAAATATTGAAATATTTAAAATATTATGATCCATTAAAGGGAAACCTGTTTTCTAAATAGAATGATATAGTAATATTGATCACTCAAATGAAAAATAATAGCTTGTAATATTTCTGGGACAAAATTGTCATAAATGTTGTCTTTTATTGGTTAATTAAATTATTTTAAGAAAAGATAAATAGTGAACAAGTATTAAACTAGTTTTAAGGTATTATTGAAAATGAAAGTTAATATTCTTATTTTTGAACGAAATATTTGTTACGTATTATTTCCAAAACTCTTGGTTAAAACTAAATTAGATCAAGTTTACATAAGAACATTAACAACATAAATTAAAAGTGTGCAACTAAATTAGTTTGTGAGTTGCTATATAATATCTTTCAACAGACAAATAAAGGAAATCCTAAAATGCTTCAATAAACATTTTGAAATGGCATTTCATATGCAAAACTTTTGTAATGCAATTCAGTTAAAGATTTAAGTAATAATTTAAAATTGTTTATGGTTACGACATGAATTCATTTAAATGTGGTTTTTACCTCAAAATATTTCATTAAAACATTCCTTTTTGCCATTAAATGGAATGGCTATTAAAAATGCAACTTTGTCTGTATACGTGCTCATCTTTTAAATATTTTTTCTTCCAAATTTTCAATTCGTTATGTTTGCTGTTTAATTGCCTAGAAATTTCCATAGCATTTCGATTCGATATGCTTGCCTGGGAAACCAATGAAGTCTAAAAATAATAATATTTCCATGGCTCTGGTCTTAGGTTTTTATTTTTCTTTATTTATATACATATTATTATTAATAAATGGCGACGAAGCAAACTGATTTATGCTTTTGGTTTATAGAGAGACAATTTCTTTATCTGTGTTTAAAAATTTAGCTTCGCCATGTTAAATTCATTGACGAAGTCAACCGAATATTAGGGACAAGGTTAAATACTAATGATGACGAAAGACAGAAAAACTAAGGCATTCTCTTTTCTTTTTTTTCTTTTTTTGTGGCAAAGTCAAGTGGCAAGTGGCAGGCGGCGGCAAGCAACAACAAATCGTTGATTTCCTTTCAATTTTTATGTGTCTTTTTTTTGGCTTGCTACAAAAATAGATTGCCCAGTTTTACAATTCAACCAGCCAACAAAAAGAACCAAAAAAAAATTCTAAGGAAAATAGAAAAAGGAAAAGAGAAATGGTTAACTTAAGTGAATAACTTTGAGATACTCTTTGATTAGAAATCTTTAATTCATTGACATTTGTTTATTTGATTTTAATATTATTGCTTTTACTATACTTCATTTATTCTATTAGAAAGTATTTTGTAATTTTACTTTTTTGGAAATATTTCTACTTCATCAAGTTTAAAATTTATAAAAACATCAGATATAAAATATTAAAGTGTTAATATTAAAATTCAACAGTTAGAAATGGTAAAAGAAGAAATCATATAGCCACAGATAATTTAACAAATTAGAATTATGTAAATACTTACATCTGTTACATATATAATGACTTAGTTAACATATCTCTCCACAATATGATGTTAGGGTATACAAAGAAAAGCCAAAGCCTTGCAATGGAAATGGTTTATTTTCAGGGCAAATAAATCAATTGGTTTCTGTATTTATGCAGATGCCACCATTTGATTATTTCGCACTGTCGTTGATTTACGATGAATTTCTATGGGGTTAACACGGAGAGAAATAGAGAGGGGGAAATATAGAGGGCGGAGAAAGAGTGTGAGATGTAAATAAAGAGAAATGAGAGGTGTAAAGCGAAGAGAAAGAGTATTTCGGGTGCATGTCATGCGTAATTGCTATATGTCAATGTCAGATCACTGGAATCTACTGCAGAGGTGGTGGGGGTGTCAGTCTATGTGGCCAAAACTTGTGGTTTTACAGTAACAACTGCCAATCAGTACATATATGTTCAATTTTGTTGATTTAATGATTTGTTGGTCAGTAAATATGCCAATTTTAATTTCAACCAATTGCAAATTAATTGAAATATTATTTTTTTCGCTTATGGAATCAAATGAATTATGACATTGAAAATTGAAATTCGTTTTGAAGATACCCTATAAAGAAATGTGATTTATTTAATTTAGCTAATTATCAAAGCGATCTTAATAATATAGGATGAGGAATTGTATATATCCAAATATTATAGAATAATTGAATAATAGAATATAATCTTTGGCTTCGAATTTAAGAAGAAGGTGTAATTAAGTTTCTCTATATAGGCAATTCTAAAGCCAAGTCTATCCTATATCATATATCAAGACAGCCCAAATTATATAACATTAATATGAAACACTGTGGATAAATGGAATTCCTTCAGTTTTTGTCGAAAAAAGTAAAAAATATATAGTTTTAAATGTAGCTTAAAATACCTTAAAATAAATGGTACCCTGTAGAGGCACTTAAAAATCTACATTTATTATGTTTTGGTCTACAGTGATCTCTCACAGAAGTATACAATAAACTGTCAGACAACCGATTTGAACACCTTAAATAAATAAAAGAGAGGATTATTGTTAGGTTTATTTTAGCATTGCTTAAAAATATCTTCAGATTATTTAACGGATCCGAACACTTATTCTAAGAAAGAATAAATGGAAAAGAAACTTTATAAAATCATAGAAAATTTAGCATAGATAGTGTAAAATCGTCAATAAATTTAAAAATGCGAGAAGTAGAGAAAAAATGTTCAAAAATATGAATAAATTTGTATATAACAACAAATGAAAAAAACATTTCCAACAAAATTTGCAAGATCAAGGTGAAAACAAAGACAGGTTAAAGGAAATAAACAAACAGTATAAACTTGGCTAAAACCAATTGGCCATTGATGCTGTTAAATGGCTCCCCTAGGTCACCTTTCACACATTGTAAAGATTCCGATTCACACACAAATCTTGCTAGATGAGGGCAAAGTATTAAAAACCGAAGACTTTTCAACATTGAATATTTTGATTCAAATAGCAAAAATGGATTTTTCAATCGGAATTCACATTTGTTTATGAACCGAGAAAACACAAACAAACAAACAAAAAGATGGCAAAGCAAAACTAAATCGAGCTAAACAAATTGTTTAACGAAAAAAAAATAACCCACATGCGAATTGGTTTAATTGTGCACCCTAATAACAATCTATTTATAGCAATAAAAACAAAATTATTTAACAAAATTTTTCATTTTATTAAATTTTCTTTTGGAATTTTTTTCATTTCCATTGCAGCGTCGTGCCTCACGTCGAGCCTCGTTGCGTCGCGGCTCGATTTCGGCCTTGCCACAAAAATCAGCGGAAATACCTTGGGACATCTTTGAGCGTCTGTTTATGCCCTTCCTATTCTGCCAGGCGGCCGCCATTGTCAGTTCGCATCTGCTGCATGCCCTGAGTATATCGAATATCTCAGCATTCGCCCTCTTCGTTTGGTTCTCCTTGTCCACTGTGGGTGCTGTGCTCTTCTACCATTTTGTTAAGGTAAGTCTACATTTCTTTTCCTTTTTTATTTTTCGGTGGGGCTTGGGATGACCACAAAAGTCCATTTCAGACCATGTAATCCCTTTCAACACCAGCAAAACAGCGGTCCAACCACAATGAGGATCGGTTGGCATTCCGGTGAAAGGTTTCACAACTTTAGGGCATGTCTGGGAAAAGGCTAAGCATATGTACATATATATGTATATATATACATATATGTTTCAAGTGCCAAACCACAAACACAACATTGTTGAAAAACGAGGGAGGGGGTAAAGTGGTTACTAGGACCACAGGGGGGTGCCTTCCCGGTATGGCAAACAAAATCACTAGAAACTAAAAATAGTCAAAGAGATTGTGCCAAAGGAGTGACGACAAATGTCTGAGTTATATTTTTCCGGCCTTTTCTTTTGCATCTTTTAACCACTTGTAATATCCTGCAATCCTAACTTGAAACGGTATATTAACTATGTTGAAAGGAATATAAAAACAGAAAGTTTTTATAGAGCTAAGCTTAGCATAAACTTCTAAATTTTTAGGACTACATATTTAGAGTTAGCATATTTATTAACTAGTTCTGACTATTATTTAATAGAATTCATTAAATTTATAAAGCATTTTACAACTACTTTACTTTAATTCGTTAAAATTGCTCGAAGAAGAAAAATTTGTCTGACTAAACCTTCAGCATATACGGTATATTCTAGTCGACTTATTTCGATGTTTTTACGTTATGTTTAACCAGCAAAAGGGATTTGGCGTTGGCTTTCGTTTGATATTTCAGTAGACGATTACGACAACGAGGACAACTAACTGACTGACTGACTCACTCACTCACTCAGCCAGTTGACTGCCAAGCAAAATGAAAATGAAAATGCGAAAAACAACAACGAAAAAAAAAATATGAAGAGAAATAGAACAAATAGAAAAAAGAATAAATAAGCAGTAGTTAAGGACAGATAGCGAGAGGGAAAGAGTGGTAGAGTGAAACAGAACTCTAGGGGTTTACTAATGAATATAAATTTGTATAGAAATAAGTTAGAATTTAGATTGTGAGAGCATAAAGTGTTAACTTTTAGGCAGTATCTACTTAAGCAGTGGATGAGCAGCAGAAGAAGAGTTAAAAGTTGAAAATAAAGTTAGAAATTACAATAAGGAATGTTTTAGACAGCGTAAACCAATTAAATTTCATATCTATATAGGTACAGGAAAAGTTAGCTCCAAAATGGGTAATATTTCATCTTAATTTGGACTATGGAATGATTTTCTTTATTCTGGGAAAGAAAATCTAGGAAATAGAAACGACCAATTAATTACTACTTACTTGTACTCCAGTTCGGGACAACTGATAAAAGATGTATAAATACTGTTTCCATCGTTCCCAATTCTTTAAGATTTATATAAATTAAATCAGTACTACAAATAATGTATTTTTGGTCCTGTTTTCTCTATATCTGTATGTACCTTTAATGATAGACACGCATTACGTATACGACGTGTATATATCTATTTGATTCTAGTTCATTTGACTTGCTTTCGCATGGCTAATTTCACTCGTTCATTTCACTTAGTTGAATTTAATTTATTTTCGCATAAATTTAACCATTACATTTATTTCTGCTTCCAAATGGCATTTTATGTACATATAAATCGGTGTAAGCAGATAATGGCTAAGCTATTTCTTCATTTACTAACCAAATGAGATGGGATGGGCTACCACACAGATACATATGTACATATATATATGTATTTATAGACATATACGTATCGACAGATAACTCAAATTTGCGTGCACTTTAATTAGCTTAACTGTCAGGAGGAAGTCCTGCTGGTGCTACTCCTGTTACTGGTATTACTGCCAGAACAATGCCACAGTGACAGTGGCCATTTGCTGCCTGGCAATTATTCGCACGAGAATACCAAAGTGAAAAAGAAGAGGATGATGGGGGAGATATGGAGAGTGAAAAGAAGAAACATAATTTTACGGCACGTAGACACTCTCTCACACACACACACACACACACACACACACTGATAAGAGAGTGTATTCACTGTCGGGGCACATCCTGCTGCCACTTTGGTCCTGGCAATTGCCGGCTGCTTCACGTTGTTGATATGCAACCCGACATTAAGGTAATAAGCCCAACTGCATGATAATTAACGACAACAGTAGTAGCCATGGAAACTTCCTTGTGCCCTTCTCTAGCTTGTTACCATGATGGCTCCAAAGGCAGCTTCATTTTCCATTCTCCTTTTACACATTTTATCTTTAATCAAGGATAAGACCAGTTGTCATCTTTAAATCCAATAAAAAATAAAAACCGCCTAATAAGTACTTGACATATTTGCGCGGGCGGCTCTCTCACTGTCAGTCTGCTTTTGATGTCCTAGTAGCCGGAGCAGCAACAGGAACAGGGAATAGGATCGGGAACACACAAACAGCTACGCAAGAAAGTGACCCTTGACCTTATCCTTGTAATTTCAGAAAACTGAAAAACCTACAAAATGCGCAGTTTACACAAATAGATCGATTAGCTTCATGTTCAAGTTGATGATGGATAACTGAATATTTCTGACAGCTCTGACTTTTGGGCTGGACTACTTATTAAATTATCTCTAAGAAAAGAAACCATTAAATTGCTTGAAATATGTTTAAATTCTCAACAGCTTTGTTAAACATTTTTCTGGGCAGTTACGAGGGTCGTTTTATAAGTAGAAAGAATTACTATTGCTTAACTAATTAGATCTCCTGTACCCTCTACAACCTGGTTATTTCATTAGCCGTCTTTGCTATCAGCTCTTAGTAGTCCAATGCGGTAGGACTCCCATTCAAAGCTAGAACTAATTGAGAATTACAACTAAATGAAGAAATTTTTTATATGTTCAATTTTTAATTGTAAAGCGTTTCTTTTGGAAAATCAACTCTTAAAGGATTTTCAGTATATCGACAATATGTTAAATTTAAAAGTTTTTGAGTTTTTGTCACTGTTTTATGATAAGAATTTTGAGTTTTCATTTGATGCCAAAGTTTTCGTTAACACCACCAAAATGAAAAGTGAAAAGTCTTTCTAGGACATGCCGCTCATCTTTCTTCCTCCTCTCCCACTTAAATTTTGCTTTGAATTTTGTCTATTTTTAGACTTAGCAACAGAGAAGCAGCTAAGTTCATTTCAGGCAAAGTCAATGTACGCCCCCGCGACACCGCGCCTCCTTCAATACTCAAATTTTCTTGTCAACGTCACCGTGACACTAGGCAAAAAGGGACTAAATCGGTGGGTGGGGCTAAAGGCTGGGAAACGTCCTTGCCTTTTGATTAGTTTGGCTGGGCAACTATTAACCCGGTTTTCTGCTTTTTTTTTCGTTTTTATTTTGTTTTTCTTTTTTTTTTTGGAAAATGGTAACAAAGTTGGGAAAAATGTCTTTGTCCTCAATTGGTATTTGCATATTGTAAATCTATGTTTATACATATATATTTGTGTATGTAGATACATAGATATATACATTTGACTTTTGCTTGTCATTTGGTTTCGTTGTTTTCGTTGTGTATCCTTGCCACATTTTGCCCCTCGTCCTTGTTGTCCTATTCTGACTGTTGGCTGTTTTGCCTTGCGCATCACGTTGTGCATTTCATTTTTATGTCACGGCTGTCAAATTAAATTACACGCTAACACACACACGCACACATAAACAGACACACACATACACAGGCATATGGGACGTACATTCAACAACTGTTGATGCGCCTAAAAGTATACAGCAGTACACACAAATTGGGTGCAATGAATTGTAAATGCGCAGCTAATGAAATGCCCAACAAATTTGCCATATCTCTTCCCTCAATAGAGTGGGCGAGAAATGCCAATCTGCTGAACCTGCCATATCCCTTACCCTTCCCTCTCCCCATCACTTTACACCAATGCAAAATCTTACACAGTAGCGTACCTAAAATAATTACATTATAGTTTAAAAGGGGTAAAACGCCAATTTTTAAGGTATTTTACGCCTCTGTTTCAACTGCTATCATTTTCACTTGAATGCAGTTTAAATTCAGTGGAGTTTACGCCCAGGGTGGGGGGTGAGGGCGGATGACCACCTGCATAACTGCTAAACTTGAACACCAATTACACTTAACGTAATACGCATAATTAAGCGATGCCCACGCCATTTTATAAGCAAATATTTCCCGGAATTGAACCAAGAGAAAGAAGATGGAGAGAGGTAGAGGTAGAGTGGAGAAAGAGAGGAGAGAGAATTGTTGTCAGTTGCCACAGGCAGTGTGTAAATAATTGAATTAATAGCATCGTGTAAGCTTCACTAATGAGCAGTTGCCCCACCAGCTATCTATCTATCCATCTCTTTTGCTCTAGGCCTTCCATTTTCTCCTATTCCACTCACATTTTTTATAACCTTTCAAAAAATGGGTATATTCATTTTCAATGAGGAAGCATCTGAGACTATACATATAAAGAATATGAATATTCTTGATCAGCATGACGAGTTGAGTTGTTATAATCTCTTCCTCTGTTCGTCTGTCTGGATCTCCTTCGAGGGTATTAATAAAGGATATAAGTATATGACAGGACTATAAGACTGACATTTTACAGATTTGCATATCAAATAACTTCCATAGTAAAAATCAGACGAGATTATAATTTTAATTGTGAGATGGATTCTTTTAATAAGAATTATTTACTTTGATTTCTAAAAATTATGTTTTTGTGAGATTTATACACATATTATTTTTACATCACTTCTAAGTTTCATCAGAACCGAATGACTATATCATAACCAATAACTTAATTGTTTTTCAAGCAATTGTCACAAAATTTATTATTTGTAAAGTATTTGGTATATCATACAAACTTCTGATTAAAATTAATCTTCTTAATAGGATTAAAATAACTTTCTTAATAACAGAACAGTCCTTGAAACACTCGAAAATGGAAATTCCAAGGGTATACAAACTTCGGCATGGTTGATATTAGCTGTAGCTTTTACTCTGAGTAGTAAAAGATTTGCCATTTTCTATATATTTTCTTTATGCTGACGTATTCAAATTCAAGTGATTGCCGCATCTTAAATTCCTTAAGACATTGCAAATATTCTTATATTACCATAGAAAGAAAAATCAATTGAACGAATTTTTATTTCAAGTTCATGTGGAAAACAAAGGCATATGACATTAAGATAGACACACACACTCAGCATCAGTATTGGGAACGGGAATTGATTTTAGGATGGATTCGTGGTTGAGAGAGGAAAAGAGTTTGTAAAATGTCAAATTGGTGTCTATTTGGCTTGATGGTTTTTCTGCAGCGAACATTGATTGAACTTTGAACTTTCCGTTGGCTGCGTCAATGTGCAATTGGTTTTTAATTTAACTAAAATGCGCAGCAGCAAAAGTCATCCTTTTTGCCAGGGAGCCAAACGAACGAGCGAGCGAAAGTTGTCAAGGCGATTTAATGGCTTGCAATTCTTAGAAAACGTTGGCCACATGAGCCATGGATGTCCTTCATGGCAGGCCATTGTCTGGGCCAGAGTTGGGAGTGTGCGTGTGTCCTGGGCAAGGAGCAACAGGCCATGAGTCGCACCATCATAAAAACGAAATAGCAACTGCTGCAAAACCCAAAGAGAACTGAAAATCAGCGGAGAAAAAGAGAAGACACAGGGAGAGAGACCAAGAGGAAAAGAGAAGACAAAAACGCACGCAAACAAAACTTTGCACATAATGACTTTTTATGGCGTGTGTGGGAAAATGGCTATGACTATGGCTTTGGTGAATGGGTATGGGAATGGCTATGACTGTGGCAATGTACTGACTATATGTTTTTTCAGTTGGCCCCATTGGACTTGCCACAGTCTCTTTAATTGTGAATGCAGTCTACTGACTACAGCAGCCTCAATAGTTAGTTGCTGGCAAAGGTCCCCACAGTTTTTCCCGCATTTCTTTTGTTGGCTACCATTTTTTCTCTTTTTTTTTTTGGTAAGAACTTTTACCATTTTTTTTTTTTTTCCTGTCGTCGTCGCACACAAATCAGCGTAAAATTTGTCTATGGTTTAAGTTTTATGAAGCTGTAAATGCGACAAAGTGAACACAAGTTCCCCTGCAGGAAGTTCAGGAAACGAGCTCGTTTTGACTGGAACAAAAAGTAGTGAATAACACAAAAAAATGAGAGAAAAACACATCTCCCATCCATTCGGTTAATATAAAGTATAAACGAAGCGAGAGATCCCTGTACTTGATGATAAGCTACAGGAGCAGCATTTAAGGACATTGTAATCCCGATAAAAGCAATTCATTGCAGTTTGTTTTATGTAAAAGAATTGCCTGGGGACTCATTGAAGAAAGTGGAAGAAATACCATTGCCATATGGATAGAATCAAAAGCATTTGTGTATTGTTATAATTATTCTAAGGGGGAATATTAAAAGAATAATCTTCAATTTAAAAAAAGAGTTGGAAATATAAATAAAAGCGTCTAAAAATTTATAACCAAATTTAAGACTGAATTTAAAAGAAATCAAACGTAAATTTATTGGTTGAAATAAATTTTTATTATGTTAAATAAAAATAAACCAAATAATGTGAACTTATGGTAACTGTAATACATTTTATCTGTATTTCACCAACTCTATCCTTGAAGAAGGATCCCACACATTGTTCTCCAAATCAGGTAATAACTAACTTCAGGTAGTTCCCCTTTGGCTATAATGCAGATTTTGCTTTATACTTTTCCTACAATATTCATTTGTTATCTCAAATAGTGTCAAACCAAATAATACATTTGTTTTAGTTAATGACTTAATAATTGTTATTTAGCTTGGCTTGTTCATTTGGAAATGTTAATTAAAAGCATTTTGCTACTGGGTAAACAAATTGAAATAATTAAAATTGAAAAGTGCAAATATGTTTTCATATATGTATGTATGTATGTATATAATAAGTGTAGATAACTTGAAAAGAAAAGGAAGCCCCAAAGACAACTAATGTTAATCCTTTGTTTAAGCACACACACACACACACATACACATCTGAAAAGAGGAACGAGATGGAAGGCAAGAGAGAGGCAAAGCCACAAAGTCAAAGCTTTGCGTGTTGTCTGCCACATTACACACACACTAACACAGTTTTATATCCAGAGACAGATACACACATACACATATATAAGCTGCAAATTGGCCTAGGTTTTCGTTTCGTTCAAACACAACATGTCGTATACGCAATGTGAAAAGCCTTTAATGCTGACGTCGCCGCTGCCGTCTGCCGATGGCGTGAAGTTGCCAAAGGACCTGCCACACGGCAGGGAAATGTGCGTGTCCCCGTTCACCCACCCCCCTCACTCTATGGTTAGTGTGTGTGTGTGTGTGGCAAAGTAAAACACAGAAATGGTTTTTAACTTTCCGGTTAATTAATTTATTACAGCTTAATACGTTCAATGACTTTTGGCGTTCGTTTCCCTTTTTTTTTTTTTGCTTTGGTTTTTCTCTTTTTTTTTGGTTTATTTGTCTTTTTCTTTCCGCTGTCCAAAGACCAAGTTCCTTTTCAAAAATTTTGTTTTATTAAATTTGGTAAGTTTTTTCGTTATTTATTTTTTTTTGTCTATTTTTAGCAACTGATTTAATATGCGTGCATGCGTGTGCGTGTTTCTGTTTCCCTTTAGCTTTTTTTCTCCGTTTTTCTCTGTTTTTTGGGGCTTTTTTGTCTCTTTTTTTTTCTTTTGGCTGTTGGCTTTTCTTTTTGTATTTTTTGGGTCACATTTTGTCGCCTTGTTCATGGGATTATAATGCTTGGTGTAGGGGAAGGGATTGTGGTGCGACGATAGGGTGGGCGGGGGTCGTGGGCGAGTTGTACAATTTGTATGCGGTTCGTTTGCCATTTTTCACTACCCAAACAAAATGCTGTGACTCTTCACGCCTTCTTGCTTATGTATGTAGATTTATTTGAACAGAGATAAAAAAGAAAAAAAGAAGAAAAAAATTACTGAAGAGAAGACCAAAAATTATGGAAATTTTGCACATTTCTTCTACTCAATTCATTTAACAAACCTTCTCCATTGACCCCTATTAATCATCTCCAATATTTTACAAGCTCACACACACACACACAGACACACACGCATATTGTTGTGCAAACACTGTTGCTTTATCCCACTGATAGCCTACGCTCTATCCTATTTCCTTGGATTTAGTCTCTTCCTCCCTCGCATTCTATCTCCCTCTCGCTTCTCTAGTTGTTGTATTATATTTTTTTTTTTTTGTAGTGTTTTGTGTCATAAATTATTATTTCTGGGAAATGAAGGTGCACATGTTCATGAGCTCCACCTTATTGTTGTTTACATTTTCCAGGCATAACTTGCCACAGGCCCACGCAGAGAAATCTAATGCCCCGCCATTATCCTCGCCATCCGTTTACCATTCCCATGCGTCACTTGTTGCAGTTTGCACCATTAACTTGTCTACTCTTACCCCTCCTTCCCCCTTTTCCTTATGCCATTCTTCTCCTTTATTGCTCTGTCTAGTTTGTTGGTGCTGCTGCTGTAGCTTCCTCTTAGCCTCGTCTTGCTTTCTCCTCTCTCATACCCTTGAGCATAATCCATTATATAAATATTACGTATACGCCTCATGTACGTAAGCCGAAAAATTAATGAACTAAAAATAAGTTTTTTTTTTTGTTTTTTTGTAGTTTTCTGGCCAGACCAGATCGCAGGCTGGCAGCAAATGCAAATCGCGTGCCTTGGACACATTTATCAAAAGTTGTTGGCTAAAAGTGCGCGTAAAATGCTCCATTTTGGTAGCAATGGCAAGGGAAAGAGCAGATAGAGCACCTGCTACCAGCTACCGCTTTAAGCTTGTGGTTTTCTGTTTCTCTTTTTCTACTTTCCATGCACAATATATAAATCTTCCATTCTTTCACTTTCTGACTGCAATTAAAATGCAATAAAGGATGCATTTAAAATGCCTGAAATGGTTCCTCATTGGCTTACTCGCTTCCGTTAGTTCCGATAGTTTCTAAAACCAACAACAAGCAACCATTACTAGTAGCTAACAACAATAGCAAAAACAACTCTTTTAAACAAGTTGATTGACATGGCTTCTTCTTTTCTTTTGCCGTCTTTTTTTTGGGTTTTTTTTGTAGCTATTTTTGTGCTTGCAAGTTTTTTGCTTCTATTTTGAGTATGAAAAATGAAGAAAAATAGAAACCGCGGGCTGTCGTGTTCACAGCCGACACGTCATCTACACTAAGGGGTCAAAAGGTGACAGGGGTTAGCTGAAAAAAACTGTGGTTGAGGAGGGGTGTGTCGGCATCGTTTGCCGTTGCCTTTATGCATTGCACGTAGCGCCCAGAATTGCACTTAGACGAAACTTTTCATTTGTCTCCGGTCCCCCTCTTTCTTTGCTAGTTTTGCATGCACCTTCCCCGCTCTCGTTTCTGTTTTTCCTATTTACACTTTTCCTTTTACATTTTACTTGTTTTTCTTTCACTTTCGCACACGAAAAGCTGTTAAAATGGCACATAAACCATACTGAGCCCGAGACTCGGCCAGACGTGCGAAATGGACAATTGATGACACTTTCGTTTTTTACTTTTTAATCGGTATTGTTCAAATTGGTTAACAAGATTCAGTTTCATGGTGGTTGATACCGTTATCTATGGTAAATTGTAAACACAATTTCAGATGCAAATGGAATACAAAAAAAAGAAAGAATTAGAATAGTCACGAGAAAGAACTTTAAGATTTTAAATTCCTTTAATTCATTTAATACTTTTAAAAAGATTCTGAATCGAAGCGAATCGAATCTTCTGAATAATTCGCAAATTATTGAAAGTACTTTGTATAATAATACACATATATGTATTTACATATGTACATATATAGTATTATATATTTTTTGTTTGGTAATTGTAAAACCATGTATTTATATATCTAAATTTAATAATTATTTAAATTGAACTTTCTCGGTATTTCATATTGTTTTTGCTTTTAAAATGTTTCTCTCTCTTTCTGCTTATGTTAACAGTTTGGCTTCTGTTATGATTATGTTAGTGTTAGTAAATATCGTAAGATCGTTTAAATCGTACAGTTAGTGTTCGTAAATATTTTGATTGTTACATTTTAAACTGTTCAGCTGTTTTAACATAGATTAATAAAGGATGTGCTGTCCTTCTAGTAAAATAAATAATCCAAAGTATTGTCACAGGACAAGTTCCAATGGACAACTTGCATTCTGACTTGGCAGTTGCTGTTAGAGTGCTTTAATGTTTCCTGAACCTGTAGTTTCCCATATCTGTTGGAGCTGGGTTCTGTTACCCTGTTAATTTTGTAAATTTTAAGAAACACTGTAAAAAGAGTTCGGTAACAATAATGCATAGCTTTCAAAATACTGATGGAAACTAGGCAATGAAACTTTATAAAAGTCAATTCGCAATCAAAGTTGCACTCCATGTTCAAAGTATCTTCAAGTTGAAAAAGTGCATAATTGTAGTGACTTGTTAGCCAAAAAGAGATTCTTTTTCGCTTTTAACTTTCTCTTGTTAGGCAAAATGGATACACCAGAGAATCAAATTGATTGCAGTTCAAGTATTCAATTTAATTTCCTTTTTTCTGCAGTGAAACTTAATGCTCTTAGCTTTCCGTTGAATTTTTCTTGGCCATGTCTTACATTCGAACTTTAATTGAAGTTAAACAATTCGATGCTTGGGTATTTCTTACCATTTTAATTGAACAATTCCGTTAAGTCAGTGTTGGTTAGATGGTCGGGCCAATGGACGGTTGGTTAGATTTGTTTTTGTTGCACAAGCAATTTACTTGCAGAAAACTTTAAAGTCAATTTCTTAGAGCAGAGAAAAACCAGTATAAAGTCAAAGGAAAAAAACTCATCCAAGTAGAAAAACTTGACCAAGTTTGATAGAGTTGAAACACATAAAAAACTAAAATAAACTACAGACAAAGGCTAAATGGAAGGTGGCTAAGGAGGGCTTTGGGTTAAGGGCTGTTGGACTGTGTGAGATTTTTGACCACAATGGCCACAAATTCTTTTACTTTTATTAATGCCAAACACCACCACGACACAGATTTCGATAAGCCACACACTTATGGCCACAATAAAATGTTGGCCAAAAGTCCTAATGGGTGTCAACAGCCACAGCCACAGCAAATAATAAATACACAAACAATCGCATAGGCCTCTTCACCTAAACTCCCCCCACTAATTCATCCCCTTCTACTACTTTCTGCCTCCTTCCCTGTCAATTCTCTACACTTTTCTTTTTTCTTTTCTGTTTTGTTTTTTTTTTTCAACAATTTTACGAGCACTTTATAACAGTTTAATAGCCCGAACAATGAAAGTGGCCCGCTCAGCCTTCGTCACCGTCACCCCATCTCTGTCCACTCAGCCAGCCAATTGACGTAGTAGGGACACATTGGCATACTTGAGTTTAACCAATACTATGACAAACTACCACTAATACTATAACTAAAAGTTTTACTCTATATATTGGTTAATGGCATGATGAATTATTACACTACCCACGGCCACCCACAGACAATCCCCACCCTCTTCATCCACTCTGTCTGACTTGGACAAACTGTTCCTTTGTGCCTTTTGTGTCATAGCATCCGGACAAGGCATAGCATCAAAAGCTTGAAGATGAGGAGTCTGGGTCAGAGGCAATGGCACCAGATGAGAGCGCGTGTCTAAAGCGGAAGTGTCACTGTACACACGTATTTCTGGTTTCAGCAGCAGCCGAGCCGGAGATGGAAAAATATATATTAATTGTTATGGAATTTTTTCTGAATTTATTGGCAATCTCAATTTCGTCAGTAAAAGAAAATTCTAGAAAAATTATCCCACACAAAAATAAAATGTACCTACTTGAATCAGTTTAGTTTAAAAACATTCCAGCTAAATTTTAAATGAACTTTTAAAAATTTCTCAAAATTCAGTACGAAACTAACTGGTTTAAGATTACCAAAGTCAATGACAAACGGACAATGTAAAGTAATTAGAAATAATTGTTTAATTGTTTGATTTGGCCAAAGGTCGTATATCTCAGTTGGCTCTCTCTCCCACTCTTCATGGCTAATTATACACACGCACACACACATATACATGAAAGTTCATTTAACAAATAATTGGTAGTATTTGAGTTATTGAACATTGATTAAAAAATGACATTGACTTTGAAAAAGTTGATAAATTAAACCTTGAAATGTGTAACTTTAAAGAAAATTCATAAGAGAGACTAAAGTTTTCAGATAAAATAACTTCAATTGGGTTATAAATAAATGAAATTGATTTATATTAAGCTAAAGTAGTAAAACTAAAAATGTATGGAACTGGTTTAAAATATTTCTTTATTATCTTTAATATTATAAAAGTTTCTTTCTATTGCTTGGATTCATGTATTATAGATCCTATTCAAACTTGATAAATAGAATTTCAATAAAGCTTAAAAACGTTATTTAATCCTTAAAGTTCTAGATATTATTGTCTCCTTTAAATTCTGATTTTAATTACATTTCTTACTCTATTTTTTTCTTACAGGTTTCTGCTTCTGGCAAAGGTATCCTTATAACTGGCTGTGAAGCACCTCTAGCCTGGTATTTGGCCAAGAAATTGGATGATCTCGGTTTTACAGTTTACGCTGGCTTTAATGAACCCATCGATGATTCGGACGAGGCGAAGATCCTTAAAGAGGAGACCTCAGGACGCATGAAGCTGTTGCATGTTGACATTACATCGGAGAAATCGGTGAGAGATAAAAAGAAAGCATTAAGCTTTGGTATTTTAAGCTTTTTAGCTAAGCTCATCACCCGTTTCTGATTTCAATTACAGCTTTTGGAGACTGCACGTTATGTTAGCCAACACTTGCCCCATGGCGCCGAAGGTTTGTGGTCGGTGGTCCATTGTGCCCATTGGATAGCTTTAGGTGAATTGGAGTGGATACCATTTGCTGTGCTACGCAAAAGTTTGGACATTAATTTGCTCGGTATGTGGAAAAGGAAATTCAAAGTCGAATTTCCCCTTGTTTTTTGAATAAGTAACTGAATTTTTAAAATGCTTTGTCCTTTGGCCACAGGCGCTGCCCGTTTAACCCAAATCTTTTTGCCTTTGGTGCGACGTGCCCATGGACGTGTTGTTTTCCTGACCTCCGGTCTGAATCGTGTGCCATCGCCCGTGCGCGGAATTCAATGTGCCACCCAATCGGCTGTGGATTGCTTTGCCGCCTGCCTGCGCCAGGAGATGCGTTCCCGTGGCGTTGATATTTCTGTGGTGGCAGCCGGAGAGTTTGCTCCCGGTAATGGCTGGCTAAACGAGACTGAGCTTCGTGAACAGGTGACTACTTACCATTTTAAGCTTTTACTTTTTTTTTACGATAATTTCCATTCACATAAAAAGTGGTAAAATAGTTGCTTATAACGCTTTTCACTTAACTTTAACCAGGCCAAACAAATGTGGAATCAACTGTCCTCGGAGCAGAAGAAGGCCTACGGTGAGGATTACTATGAGGCGGCCATGACATCCGTGGAGAAATACTCCCGCCAGGTGGGTTCCAAACACTCTAGTCTCAAATGGGTCGTTATGCGGTGAAACTAACGAGCAATTCATTCGTTTTTTAAATCAAGGCTGCCGACATTCAACCCACACTGCGTGTCCTCATTGATGCCGTGACCAGGACTTTTCCCATGGCCCGCTATACACCAGTGACTGCCACTGAGAAATTGCAGATCTTTTTGGCCGAACATCTGCCACCATCGCTCTATGAGTCGCTCTATGGTGAACAAAAGAAATTTGTCTATTAAACATGTTCCGGACTCCCCCAATCCTCCCACCACCACGATACCCCGCCCACAAATGGAGACGACTCTATTTTGTTGCCTTTTGGCATTGTTATTATTGTTTTTCCGGCTATTCCCCCAAACCACCCCCAACGGCTGCTGCTACTGTTTTCTGTTTATTTGTTTAAAAACGCATTTAAAGGAAATTCATCATCAACAACTGGAAGTCAGTTCAATGAGCATTTAAAATTTTTAGAAAATTTTTATTTTGTTTATTATTTTAACGAGCGTCTGCATAATTTTTTGATTATTATATTTCTTTTGTTTTCTTAGAACGAATTGTAAAAGATAAAAAAAAAAACGACATTGAAGAATGAATAAAACCATATCAAACGGAAATATTTTTTTTTTTTGTTTATTTCTTGTATTTCTATCTTTTCAGATGTCTAAGTTTGATTACATTTGCCTTGTCCGGAGTGGAATCGGTTGTGCAATGTTTGTTTGCTTGTTGTCTCTTCTTCCGTTGGACTTAAAGTTAATGAAAAAATAAAAGGCAGGAGATTTTTTGTGCTGCCTCTGGCATTTTATCACACATATTCTCCAGCATTCTGGCATTCCATTGAGATTGAAAGCATCTTAATCCTTTTAATTGCTTTCGATTGACATTTGTTGAGTGCTCAGGGTGGAGGAATGTCTGGGCCTGGTTCTGGCTCTGAGTGCATTGTCTGGTCGATCCATCTACCATTCGGTGACATTAGCCGGGCCATGCCTTCAACAGCGTAACCACCAACCCAACATCATCACCACCTCTCCCCAACCAGGTAAACTAAGCTTAAGTGCATGTTGCAAAACGACAAACTCACACTCAAACTGAGACGAGTGTCATAGCGAGCGAATATTGCACATAAAAATAAATTCAATAAATTTTTAATGCATTTCAGGATTCCCGCAAAGCAACAATGACACCACTACCGCAGCTTTTTGTCAAGGATTTCCACGAGAGCAGGTGGAGAGCAGCGAAAACAAAAACAACACAAAACTAAAAAAAAGGAGGAAATGTCCCCTGACATCTGAAATCAACAAAGTCAAAGTCAAAGTCATAGTTGGAGGAAATGGGAATGGGTTGTTGGATAACAGATACTAAGAATCGCATAACTTGTGCATAAATCTCACGCCCTTTTTTCTCCCTCTTGTCCTGCATTAGTTAATGCAGAGGACGCTTGCCAACGGCTCCCAGCTGCCTCGCATGTTCGAACTTTTCAGCAAACAAAATAAAATAGGAAAGTTGCATAGCAAATAAGTTGGTTAGCTAAAAATAGTTAGAAACGAATGGCAACAACAAGGTCGGACCATATCTGACCAATACTAGATACACATATAGGAAAACACATATATTTATATATATTTCATATATGTGACATTTTACATTTTTATTGCTGTGAAAAATATTTTGTCTTTAGGGGTTTGGGTTATTGTTTTTCTGTCACCGTCACAAATTCCAGTGTTTGGCCCAAAGAAATTTGACAAATTTTTCTTTGTTTATTGCTAAGATGGTTAAATGTCGGACAGTTGTGGCATTTGTATATCCGTTGTACTAAACAATTTTATCTTATACTGTTATTTAAGACATGCATTGAAATTATTTAATAGCTATACCATTTTCCATTTGTATTTCAGATTTCGGTAAAGGTGTTTGAAAATAACGTACGATATCATATGGTAACCTAAACTGTTGGTGGTATCGCGTCTACTTTGTGGGTGGCATCGTCATTAGCGAGTGGCCACTCCATCACCTCTGGCAACTCTTGATGCGCAGCTAACTTAACTCTTAAATCTATCTACATAGCTTATGTCTCTCTCAGTCTCTCAAAGTTTGGCACGTGCATAAAATTAAACTGGAACAATAAAAAGTGCATTGATACGGAAGTATATACATATATATAACCTTGATTAGCATTTGATTGCAACATCTAACTGGTTCCATATCTGTTGAAGATTTAAAAGAAAACATCTTTGTGAATTGCTTGATAAAAAACATTGTTTACTTTCAACACACATGCAAACAAACACACACAGTGACTCCAGCAATCCCATACACATACATACATACATACATACGTACATATATGGTGAGTTTTTCAATTGTTGTCCATCTTACAGAACTTCACAGCTTGGGGCAACAGGGCTGGCTGATTCCCTTTCTCTCCCCGCCCTCTCTTCATCTTTCATTGCCCGGCTGCAACTTTTATGTGTTTAAGAAAAAAAAAAAAGAGGAAAGAAGCAAGAGTAAATGTTTAGTTCAGGTTTCTTGTTCATTGAATGTTATACACCAGTTCTAAAGGCGCAAGAATTTTACTGCAAAATGTTTTACCTTTTCCTTTTGTATAGTCAAACTGGGAAAAAGAGCGAGAAAGCGAGAGAGTAAAAGAGAAGAAGTAAAAGTAAGTACTGTTAGTTGGTTCCCCTTATTCATTTCAAGCTATTTGCTAGATGGAAAATTACAAATGCTTCACATACGATGTTTGTACCTCGGATGCAATTCCAGGGCTATATGCAAGTGTTGCGATTTAACAAATTGCATATACGAAATGCATTCAATTTGAACTTGACCTGGCCGAAAGCGGAAACTTATGCTGCTGATGTAGCCACTTTGCATAATTAAAATTGAGCCCAAAACGAACGAAACCTTGATTAGTGGTCATTAATTGTATGTCAGCGTGAATGAATCGAAGCGAACAAAAGGACTGCCAGCTGAGCAGTAATTAAATTTTCCAAACCGGATACATTAGCCCAAAAACCAAAGCTGATTTAGCATTTAGTTATAGACTTTTGTTTAAGCCAGAAACTATAGTCCAAGCGGATGGCCCAAAATGCAAATCCAAATACAAATTTGTATGCAAAAAGTTTATAGATGTGGCCAACAGCAGCAACAGCAGGTGTGTGTTAGAGCGGCATGGAAAATCTATTCAAAATTCAGTTTACCCAAGAAAACTTTATCTCATTCATATTTATTTGCTACAAAAAAAAATTCAATTTAAGTGATTTATATTTTTGATTTTTACACATTTATGGATTTATTTATTGTGTTTATTTTTGGTGGTACGAAAAGAAATGTAAAAATTGTGAGAAAGGAAAGTGCTGAAACATTTACAAAATAGATATTTAACTATTAATTACTAATTAATCGATTTAAATTACAAAAATTCTTTGAGTATTTTGTGTTTGTTCCCTATGGAAAATACATTTAATCTAATTGCAAGGTTTTTCTTCTTTTTTTTTTTTTTTGTTTTTCTTCTTTTGTGTAGAATATTATTTTTTTTATTGTGTTCTTATAGAGGGTCATTTCATTTGTTTGCCTTGGAGGCCAATTAGGTATAGGTATATAGATGCTATAGATTCATTTGGTCTAGGAACAATTAGCAGTTGATAATCGACATTGTTGTATATTTTACATATTTATTTTCTTCTGTATGTGGTTTAAAAAAATATTCAAGGTGCTCTACATTCTGGTAAAATACTCTGAAATATTTTGTCGCTTTGGCCGCAAAAAACATGCTACAAAAATACGCCATCTTCATTATCATCATAATCTTCATCATCGTCATCATTGCCATAGAAAACTTCATACAAATTGCTTACATATCTATCATAAGCGACGTTTCACTGTACCTTAGCCCATTCAATTTGATTTTGGAAATTAAATTTCTGTTTGTACAAGAATATCTAAAGGAAAAAAATTGCGAAAAATATCTACGGGAAGTTTAGCACGACAATTCTGTGGAACGAGCATAGTATTCATTATCCTTAGGCTCACGTCCAGTGATATCGACCAATGAATTTGGATCCATATTCGATAGTTTATCCAAATCATCATCGTTGATATAATTCGGTTGCAATTTGCTAACCAATTTCCTCAGACGTTGGGCATCCAATGACGTTCGCCTCAAATTGGCATTGTAATCACTGGGCTAAGAGGGAAAGGCAAAGATGGGAAGAGTTGCAATTTCAATTAAAATTACACATTAATTACAAACTTACATCTAGCCATTGCTCGCCGGGAAAAACCGCAATCAATTCTGCATTTGGTTCCAACGTATTGAAATATTCCTCATCATCGATCTCAGTGCCATCGCAATCCAAATGTATGGCCGGTTGTGAGCGTTGAAATTTAACGGAGACTTTTAGACGCAGTTCCTCCAAAGTGCTGGCCACCACAGCTTTACGTATATTACGTGTGATATCTTTGACCTATGGAAGATATGTATATAATTTAATATAATTCATTTTTACATTTAAAGATAATATATGTTTGATATAGAGTTATTAGGTGAATTAATAAATTCAATTTAAAACCAATTGCTCTCAATGTTGCCAGTTAGTTATGTAGTTCCTACTAGTAGATAACCCAACAAACAAAAGCAGTGCAAAACGATTGATACCTTGACTACATGGCATCTCCGCCCCTTACATATGTATGTATGTATGTATGTGTATTAATTGCTAATTAATCAAATGAAATTAGATCTTTATTAGGAACAGTTTAAGTGATTCCATTAACCTTAAAGATATACTTTGTCTCTCTCCTCTGCCATTAAATGTTCGTTATGATAATAACACGCCCATTGATTAGAATTTTGGGCGTGTGATAACAAAAGCCAAAAAAAGCAAACAAAAGCCAAACTCCAACAAGAATAATGTTTTCTATAATTTCCCAAAGCCCCGCAGGCTGTCACCAATACAATAAAAAAAAAAAACAACTCATCCAACTGTATGACAACGATAAGGATAAGGTTTCTCAAAGAAGCGGTGGAGATAGGGAAGGACGATATCTACCACAGTTGAAACAACTAATCAATTTATTATTTGCCATAACAATAAAGCTGTAGAACGAACAATGGCAAGGTCAAGTCAAAAAAAAAATGTGGGCTTTAGAATGAGATTATATTTCTCTTGTTCACTTTCTCTTTCCTTTCTTTTCGGTTCGTTGTTGTTGTTTTTTCTTATTTTTTGGTGTTTTTATTTTATTTTGTAGGCCCAGCAATTTTCTCAGATTGCTGTTAAAATATTTAAAACATTCAGCTGTCGATTCTTGCCATAAAGTAGAAGAAAAGAACTGCAAAAAAGGACAAAATAAAAATGGGTGAAAAATTGGATGCCCAAAAGTAGGCAATGCCTTTTGGCTTTTCATAAATGTTAAGTATACGACATGATGGCAAAGAACCGTATATAACCTTTTTCTTTGAGTGTGTGATATGTTTGACTGTGTGTGTGCGTGTGTGTATGGTGTGTTAGTTGCTGACATTTGCTTGTCATGTGGCCTGTGGGCATTTAGGCCTAACCACAACATTATCCTTATTGTGAACACAGTGAGACATCAATCAATCCTATCGGTTTCCCTCTTTCTCCCAGTCCATCTATTTGTTATCTCTTTCTTTCTCTGGTTAAACCAATTATACGCTTCTTGGAAAATCCATCATATGGGCCAACAACATAATGTCTAGTGTCCTGTAACTGTCTGGCTGGTGTCTGCCTTTAACGTCAACAATAAAAATTTATCAAGCATTTTATGCCAATTTCTAAAGAAAACAAACAAGCACACGCACACACAAAGAATTGACTAAGTCAAATGAGTTTTTGGGGCGTGGCCACCTGCTGAAAAAGCCAAACTTGGTAATCATTAAAGTTCCATTTACATTCTGAACAACGAGGTGTGATTGAAAAGGCAAACTGTTTGCCTTCTTTAAAGCAAGCTAAACTCTGACATTAACCCTCTTGAAAAGAATACGCTGACTTGCGAACTTTGCGGACTTGGCCAGGTCCTTTTTATACTTGACTCGAACTCGTCTGGTTCAGTTCGGTTTGGTTTGGTTTGGTTTGGGCTATGCCAATGGCCTGTGGCTTTGTTTGCGCTTTATGCGTTTTTTGACTTGCTCGCTTTCTCTCTATCCCTGCCCCATCCCTCTTTTCTATACCTAGTCGAAAAAGCCATTATATCTTGGCATATTGTTGTTTCTACTGCTCCTGCTGCTTCTTGTTGCTACTGTTGTTGCATATTTTCATTTTATTTCAACTTTGGCCTTGACTTACAATACACTTGATACAATATTGAAATCATTGTTCAATGATTTACCTAATGATTGAAATTGACTTGTGTGCCACAAATACACACAAAATAGTAACATATACGATATTCGTGGCACATCATCATTAAGATAAACCATGTCATTCCCATTTTTGTTTACCTGGGTCAACATTGAGATGGCCCAAAAAGGGTTCTATATCATTTGCATAGAACAAGCCCAAAAACAAGAGACAACAAACAACAGAGACGACAGAAACATGACAAGGACAATCGGCTTCTGTTGGGTTAGAGGGAAGGGATAGAGGGGAAATGCCAATGCAGTCATGAATTTGTCATGCAACTCCATGGCCCAGTGCCATTCATCTTCATCATCCCAACATGGGTTGTCTATACCTACTACTACATTGAGTGGCTGGCTACACGAGTCTAGTGTTTAAACTGCACTTAAACCTAAGAGTAAGGGCAACTATGCAAATAAGCCAAAGTGCCAGAAGGAGGAAAAACAAAAGGAGTACCCAGAGCCAGCATGTGGACCATGTTAGCCAATTAACTTATGGTATAAATTGTAAATTCATACAAGGAATATTTTCATTGAATTTTTCCAGTCATGCCATAAATCAATTCATTTAAATAGTTTTTCCAAACGAGGAGAGAGGAGAGCAGGTGGAGAGCCATTCAACAAATATTTTACAGAGCAATAATAATGTTGTTTGGCAAATTTACATGCCTGTTGCCACATTCACACGCACAAGGCAGATGGTGTCCGCATACCCTCTTGTCCCTCTTGTCGTTACCATCTCAACTCATCTTATGCCATCACCCGAATGCCATCATTAAATTGCACGCCTGCCTGGACATGAATAATGCTTGCTTATTTGTCTTAATGCTTAACGTTGCGTATACGCAATGTATGTTAAAGGTTGTAAGATTTTCCTTTTCTGTTTCCTGCATCCTGTCTACATTTTGGCGCGGAAGAATGTCTGTGGGTAATTTAATTCCTGTCAGGCCCATCCTCTACTATGTATTCATGATCTTCATTTTCAAGCATTCTACATACAATATAGCTTTAGGTGGTAACTGGTTTTTGGCTTTAGTCGCCTAGGTGGCCAAGACACAAACAAATGCGTTTTTCATGTCGCATTTCCGTTTTAATAGCCACAGGCCCCTTGTTCCTACACACACACATGAGTGTCACAAGAGTCTTCCCTTTTTATATACCCTTGTTGAGGGTATAATAAAATTAGTCAAATATTTCCAGCGCAGATAAAAAAGCAGTTCCAACCCCATAAAATATATTTATTTTAGAGTGGATCTAACCCTTCATCTGTCTATTTCTATGCTACTTTTATATAGAAATATTTTAGCTATATGGATGACAGTCGGTAAATGAGCTTTACAGGGACGTAGATAATATATATTTTTTAGTTGGTCCGATCGGACTACTACAAGACATAGCTACCATACAACAAACAATTGGGACAATATAAAATTTTTGTAGTAAAAACTCTTTCGTTTTTATAAATATCGCAAACGCAAACATTTAACATTTATACATAAGAGTGGGAAAATATTGATTGTTTTTTAATCTATCAAAATGTAAGGGTATAAATTCTTCGATACATCATCAGAAGTTAGCTTCATTTTGTTTTTGTTTTTTATTTTGTGTTTTCTTCTGCGAAATTGAGGTAAGTTCACATGAAAAGAGAATTACTCACACATCAGGTGTGGAACACACACACCCACCCACGCACACAAACAAACATCTACAGACATACGTATATATTTATAAAGAAAAACAAAAAAAAATAAAGCTGAAATAAAATTAATTGAATTCCCAAGCGGTGACATGCAAAATTTCACAATACAAATGTGAATAGTTTGAGAAAGAATATTAAAGTATTTTTGTTTACCCAAATGTAAATTACAGTTAGTATTCTATTATCTGTAGGATCCCAAGCATACATTATATATGCAATTAGTTAAATAGGGTCAAAATTCTTTCTCTTTTACTTTATTCTGGTAATTTCTTTATTTTTTTACGCACGTTTTTTCCATTTAAATTTATCTTTCTTAACTCAATTTCAGGGACAAGCTAAAACCAATTAAGTCGTTTTAATTACTTAAATAAAAATTTAATTTTGTAGCCTTTTTTTTGGAAGTCTGGCAAAAAAGTTTTCATTTATCCAGCTAAGCAACAAAAAAACAGAAAAAAACACAAAAATTTCCACTTAAAAAATCGCGGCAAAAATTCATCACTCACTTGTCAGTCGGTAAACCGCACACCTTCCCCATACCCATACCCCTTCCTCTCTCTAACTCTCTCTCTCTCTCTCTCTCTCTCTCTTTATCTGTTCTCTTAAGCTGACTTACATATTAAATGATTTGCTTAAAAGTATTTCATTTTCATTAATTAGCAGGAAACCTTTTGCAAAATGATGAGAACTTGAGTACCTAAAGACTAAGAAAACTGACAGGCTTAAATCCCGTTATTTGTTGTTGTTTATTAATTTGACTAGACAGTGAATAAATTAAGCATACGCCACGTGGCCAACTTAGACAAATTGCTTAACATTTGCTGTCCAATTAATTTTGATCATTTTTGCAACTAAAAGAAAATTTACAACTAAAGTTTATTTATCATTTAGTCAGCTGCCGCAGTTTCTTTTATCTATTTCTGTGTTGCCTTTCTTTCATTTTTTTTTTTACAATAAATCGATTAGAGGACCTTAACTTCAGGTTTGATGATGCATGACCAAGTGCCAGACGCCTCGTTATCGTCTACAACAGCAGCAGCAGCCCCACCAGCAGCTTAGTTATAAATGAGCCAGAAAATGGAGGGATTGTGAAGAGAATAGAGATAGAAGAAGCATAGGGATAAGGGGGGCGAGGGTTATATAGTGTAGGTGTATAGGAATAGGAATATGATATACGAGCCGCATTGGCGCCCACACATTTTGTTTAACAGCTTTTTGCTATTATATTTTTTTGGTTTCCTCTTTTACTTTTGGCTTTTGGTGGATATTTTTAAGCTCTATTTTATATCTATGTATAGCTCGGCAGTTTTTAACATTTTAATTAATTTTCAATTTTCGCTTTCGTCCTTTGAATATTGGCTTCATGAATGAGGGAAAAGAGAATTTGCAATATATTAGAGATGTATGTATGTATGTATGTATATATTGTATATATATATATACATATGTATCTATGATATCCTGCTAGCTTTTTCTTAGAAAATGCTCATTTTATCCATTGAATATTATATTATGGGTGATTTACATATTAAATTTTCGTTCGTTTATGAGCCATTTTGTTTTACTTTAGTTGTTGGCAAAGTTAAGCGAAAAAATTATTTAAAGAGCGAAAAGAGAAATAAGAAAGAAGGAAAAATCATAACCCCAAGCACAGTTCAGAGAATACTCAAACCGGAGGCTGAGGAAGGCTTTGAAGTGGCTGTTGTTGCTGTCGGCTCCTTTAATTTGTATGGCCTGTGTCCTTCATTTGGACCCCGTTCGGCCCTTTCTTGTCTGACCATTGAAAGTTTGATGCCGAACATAATCACTTAACGAAATGTTGAGCAGGTTAACAATAAAAAGAACTGAAAAAAAAAAGGAAACCCACCTTAAAGGGCTTGCTGGTATTCAGCTCAATGAGCTCCTCGTCCGGCATCATCATGGTGGACGGTGACGGTGATGGTGTTGTGCTCTGTGGGGATAATGCCAATTCCAAGGTAATGCTGTCCGCCGCATCATCCGCAGAGGCTTCAGCCTCCGTTTCAGCATCCACATCGACATTCACATCAATAACAATCGCATCATCGCAATCGGCATCCATTTCCGCAGTACGCGTCAATGTACGTTGTCGTGATGGAGGAGGAGCTATTGCTCCAACATTTCCACCCACTCCAACTGCTGCCGGCTTTTGCCTTTCAGTTATTTCAGCTGTCATGTTGGTTGTTCTTCCTCCTGTTGATGTTTTTAGTGCAGCTTTCGCTTGGCCAGCTCCTGTTTCTGCTCCAACTCCTTCTCCTCCGGCATTAATTTCTGTCATTTTTTTTATTTTTATTTGTCTTGTTAGTTTCTGGTCTGGTCTGCAGTGGTCTGGCTTTCTCTGGTGGCCTGCTTGTTGTGCAAGTTTGTTGTAATTGCAGTTAAGCCAGATACAGATACAAATACAGGTGCAAATATTCCAGGTGCCAGTCCGACAATTTATGGCCAGACACAAACAAAAAGCACAAAAGTTTAACAAATTAATTGCAATTTTCGAAAAGTTTTCAAAATACTTTTATCAGTAGATAATTAAAATGATGATAATAATTATCTAGTAGCAGATAAAATTTTTTTATGGGGACAATAAAATTTTAAGTTCATTACTAGATTGATTAATTTTGCAAGTATTTCAATTAAAATTAAACAGATGTATAATGAAGTGATAAATACAATTCGATATAGAAACTTAATTTAGATTTTTTAAATAAAAAAATGTTTAATTATCAAATTGATTAAAAATTGCGAATCTATCTCTAATCTATTTGTATTAAGTGCAAGTTCCTTTAATCTTTTTTAATCTAACAAGAGCAATTTTAGTTTTCATTTAAATTAAACTAAAATTAATGAAATCAATTATATTTAGTACCAAAAAGTTCTAAATAATCAATAGAAGATTGAACTACAAATTTATGTTTTAATTAGCATAAAATTCTGAAGAAACCTTTTCTAGACCAATTTTCCAGTTTTTAATGATGAAACAACAAATAATTCGAAATTTTTTTAAACTGAGAAAAGTATTTGTTTTATATACTATAGGTTTCCAATTAAATACTTGTATGAGATTGAAATTGCTTAGTAGGATCTTTTCTTTATATAGTTTTCTAAATATTTTTAAAATTTTTAAATCTTTTGTATACTTTTTGATTCAGAATAAGAGTGTTTAAATCTTGAATGAAGTTACATTGTTCTTTTACATTAATTGCATTTCTTGTTGCATAGTTTAACTTTCGAAAAAAATCGTTAATATAAAAGTTGAATATTTTTCATTTGATACAACTAATTAAAAAAATTTTATCTGAGTTATAGTACTAACACATATTTATAGGCTTACTACAGGCCAATCAATTTTTTTAAAAATATATTTTTAATTTACTTCATTTTAGGTATAATTTCAAAATCTCCAATTACCTTTTTCAGTTATTAAATTTCAATTAAAACACTCTTCAGTTCACATATGCTTTAAATTATACCTTTTAATGAACAGATTTCTTTTGTTTTCTTTTGCTTTCAGTTATTTAAAAAATTGTATACACATTTACGCGTTTTCTAACGGTCTTGCCACGGAAAAACTTCTTGGCCAACTTTAAACGTTGCCAACTGCCACAAAAGCCGGCCGAACTAAGAATAAATTGCCACACAACTGTGCGTGCTGTATTTAAACAAACCCGTGTCATTGCAAAGACAGAAAGAGCAAAATGGTAAAGTCAAAAGGAAAACTCAAAACGGAAAAGTCACAGAGAAAAGCTTTAACTAAGCGCAAGCTCTGTTCGAGCACTGTTAGCAATGGGCAACTGTAAATCGACTCTGTTAAAGTACTGTTAAGTGGGCGTGTTTTAATGGGTCAGGATCGAGGGCTTGTATCATATTATGCCTATGCCTACAACCACTTACTGACTCTGTGACCCGTAAAGTGGCTAAAGTTTGTGCCACTGGCCACTAAATTGTTGCACTTAGCAACCAACCCCTCACCTCGGCCACACCCCAACCCTTCTTCATCCTGCCAAAAAAGTAAAATGAATATTTCAGCTTGAACTTTGACAAAAAAAAAAAAAAATGTAAGGGCAAAGTTTATAAATGCAATAAAATAAAGTTTTCAACTTTGTAGTTTACCCAAAAAAAAAAAAAAATTAAGGAAGAAAAAGTATCCCAATCTCCATTTCTGTCACTGTCTCTCTGGCTAAAATGTCACGTTAACATAATGAGGTTGAAGCCCTTCCCTCTGCTCCTCTTATTTTTTGGCATAATTAAAAATCTGTTACCACAAAAGGTGACAGCCAAAAAAGAAAAACCACACACACACACAAAACAAAAGAGAAAAAGTTACAGACAAAAGCCAAGATTTATATGTAAAGTCAATCGAATGACATTTCCATCTGTTGGAAAACACAAAAAAGGGAAATTGCTTACTTAAAATTCATGAAAATGCACTAAATTGCTGTTATTGTTGTTGTATAAACAAAACCATTAAACCATGTATTTATAGGCATGTTAAGCCTATAAAGGATAAAACGAAGTGAGGGAAAAAATAAGGACAAATACATATATGTACATACATATATCGCGCATACGATGTGGATGTCGTCATGTATGGAAATAATTACCAACTGCAGCACAGAAGTCGAACATCGACAAGCAGCCAATTGAATCGACTGATTGGCATTGAAATGGATGATGATGATTCTGATGGTGATAATGATGATGAATGCAGACATCGATTGAGCTAAAAAATGGAGAAGAGCACGTGACAAACAGCAATGTCACGTGAAGAAGGAGGTGAAATCAAAAGGATTGCTTCGTTTCACGATAAATTGTAAATAAAATTGAATGGAGGATACGATATTGAATTATACTTTGAAATTGAAAAACACCAAGTTAAGTGGTAAGTTGGACTAGGATAAGAAAATAGAATTTAACAAAATATAAAGAGGAAAAAACAATTTTTGGTTTCAGGTTCGACGATAAATTGTTGTTGCTGATCGCAAGGAACTAGTAACAATATTATGCAGCAGGATGTTACAAAAGGACAACTGAAAAATAATCAAAATCGAAATATACATACGTTCGCCGTAAATGTGCGGAAATTAAAACTCAACCAGCATGAATCACCTAACAGCAGGATAAATTTGTCATCGTCCCGGGACACGCTTTGTTGGGGATCGCTTAGAAACTGGACTGCCGATTTACATTTATGATTATTCAAAATGTATTATAAAAGTTTTCATAAGTTTTTCTAAGATTTGTTAGAAAAAAAACAAATATCCTTGTTTCTTGACCATTTTAAGGGCTATCCGATAGTCCTTTGGCCAAAAGTTCCTCGTTGATAAGGTTCAATTATCATCGTAAGATCCTAGATTGTCCTTTAAGGAACAGAGCTAAACGAATTTTTTTCTGTACAGAAAATTGGTTTTATTTTTGGAGCCCCTTGAGGGATCAGGACGAATGTTATATAAAATGAATCCTATCAACAAGGACTATATATTGACCAAAGGACACATTGATAGTCCAATGGGAAGCTGACTTATTTAGGATTTTGTGTTGTCTACCATATGCCTGCCAGTTGCGAAAGAAGTTTTTTGTAGCATACTTTTCAGGTTGAATAAAGATTTTCTGAAAAACTTGATGGATCCCTATTTTTATTTATACAAATCGATGAGGAACATCGATGGTATCGCAGCCAATACTGCATTTGCGCTCAGTGACAGGAATGGGGAAATTTATAGCTTAAATGCTGAAAATAGCTGCAGAGCAAAACTTGAACTTCGAAAGACATGGCTTTTCACATTCTCTAAAAGAACTTTCGATTTGCTTTCAATGATTTTCTGAAATTTTGGTCAAATTCCCTTCAATTTTTGTAAGGGGTTGGCCCATCAAAATAGTTTAAAAAGAACAAAAATCCTTATAACTCGGTCATTTCAAGGACTATCAGGATGTCCTTTGGCCAAAAGATAGTCCTAGTTGATAAGCATCGATTGGCAACAACAGATCCTGGAAAATCCTTTAAACAACCGAGATAAAAGGACTTCTCCCTGTACAAGAAACTGCTTATTTCTCGGAAGTCCTTTGAAGGATCAGGACGAAAGTCATGTCAGATAAATCTAATCAACAAGGACTATCTTCTGGCCAAAGGACATCCCGATAGTCCTGCGGAGAGCTGAGTTATTGATCACTTTGTGTTTCTTACCCAATTTGCGATTGATATTTCATGATTATTCTCGGGTACCAACTTTTAGAAACAAAAAGCGAACAGAGATCGCGAATAGATTGATTTAAAAAAAAAATGTTATTGAAATAATATTTGTATTTTGTTAACAAACTGAATCAAACCTAACTTGAAAATTCTGTATGGTCACTATGATTGCCAAAAAAAAACCGCATTAGTAGTATGTGTTGTCCACAACCAACTTAAGTTGGAAGATCGGAAAATCTTGGAGCGCCCCTCCTCCAATTTGGGAATCTGTTCTTGTTCATTTTTTCTGCCCAAAAAAACGAAGTCGAGAAATTTTTGTGGCATATTTTTCGGGGACGGGTTGTAGAGGACACACACAAACACCCACCAGAATAAAGGTGACTAGGGGAGGAGGGTGGGTGGTGAGAGGGTGTGTTCCTGAAGAGACGAGAAGACGGACCACTACAAGGGGGGGGGGAGAGAGAGAAGGAAGACACAATGGCGTGCGCGTGGGAGTAGTGGGGGGCGGCGGGAGGGGCGTTAAAGGGTTATATAGTTGGTGTGTTGTTGGTGAGTAGTGGTGGGGGGAGGAGGAGTGGAGTGAGGAGGAGGAATGTATTTTGTTACACTCACACAAACCTGGGAGAAGAGAGAGAAGTTCGATGATCAATTCGCCAGAGGAGGAGGCGTGAGAAAGAGATAGAGGAAAGAGATATTTTATATATACATACAAAATTACTTATCTTATATTCACACACACACACACATTAGAAATATTTTTTTTTATTTTGCATACAACTAACAACTAATACCTCCCTACTTACTTACTTATATACTATTTAAAAATTTTATATTTCATTTATATTTCTCTTCCGCCCACGCCGCCATCGCTGGAGATTCGAACACAGGTGTTTCCACAAGCTCAAGCACTCGCATCTGTGCCAACTGCGCCACCTAGAACGGTTACTTAGCATCAGTTGAAATGTCACTAAGTAATTGATTTTTGTAACTTACCATAGATTCGTTTTCTTTTGAACTTGTACTTTTGTTGCTTTTAAAAAACAACGCTCAGCCATTAATTTTGTATGAATTAAATTGTAATTGATAAAAAAATTGGTCTATATTTATAATCATTAAAGTGGAATATATTGGAATTGTAGTAAAAAAATTAATATACAACAACTAATACTGGATAGGACTTGAACTCGCGGACTAATTGTCATTAAAGCGCGACTTTAACATCTGCACCGGTGATCACTTCTTTAACTGAGTGACAAAATTCCTTTTTAAACAACGCTTGTTGTGTGATTCAGATGGTTAGCTCATTATACATAAAAAATGTTCCAAGTCTGATACGATACGTTTTACGATCAGCTTTCTCCATTAGATCCAAATGGTCTCCGCTCTTGAATTTTCATACCAATGCATATGATAGAAAAGATTTTGAAAGATTTCTATGATATTTAAATTTAAGCATTGTTGATTGTCAGATTGAATAGTTTCCTGTTTCATTTTCACGTTTCGAGGCTCAAAATGCCTGCTACGCCTCATGAATATTTAGTGTGTCTGACCAAAGTCAGTATATTTCGTATTTATATATATTTATATGGATATACATATATATGTATGTATATATTTGCCGACAAACTTACAATCGCCAAGCGCGTCCGCCCTTCGGGCCAAATCATTTCCGCCTTTCAGCCAATAATTTATGTGCCTCTTCTGGAGGGCTAATTGTGCATTGGGGCGTGGCGTGAAACATTTTTGCATATGCCGCACAAAATATGTAAAACTACCGCCTACTCCGCCAACAGGCAATTTAAATGCATAGCATCGAAGGACAACAGACGTCGGAGGGCATAACTAATTGAAATTTATGCGTCGCGTCAGCCAAGGTGAGAAGTAGAGAAGAGCATTGCAGCATCAGCAGCACCATCATCATCATCGTCAGGACCTTGGTCGTCTGCAGTTTGACAGGCATTGGGCAGTTAGATTAATTAACTTACATGTCGTTGTCATCGGCCAAAAAAGAAAAAAGAAATAACATAAAGGTCACACACAGTCAGCAACATATGGTCATGATTAATTGTCCCAAAAAGCAAAAAAAAATAAAGAAGAAAACCATTAAAAGGACCCCAGCCAACCTTTGATATTCGTATTGCATTTGCATGAGCGAAAACAGGCGAATATCCAAAGCAAAAGGCAAAATCGAATACCCCAAAACGCAAAAACTCAAATTCTGTGCTTTGGCATTTTGCCTTCTAAATGAATTTAAATGGAAAAACGAATGTCAGCAGAAGGCCGGGAAAAATTGAAAACATTTTAATTAAATTAAAATATATGAAACAGACACAGGAAGAGTAGCACATACATACATACATATATAGGGAGAAAGAGAAGGGGATACATATCCATACATATGCACATATGTGTGTATACTTATGCACAAGCATTGTTATGTGTGTGTGTGTGTGTGTGTTTGTTTGTTTTTTATCTGTAACATGCAATTAAAATTTCCACTTAATGGCATATTTAATTATTTCGTATATTGTTTTTAGTGTCCAAATACGGAATGTCAGGTGTTTTTTTGTTTAATACGTTAAATGATAAAATGCGGGCCCCATAAAGTAGGCTATTGTAAAGGCAAATAAAATGTAACAAAAGGAAAGCATGTTGGTCCATGCCATTAAACAAATGGGAAATGGAATTGTATGACAATCATAAACAAAAAACACACTGAAAGAAATTGGAATGGAGTGACATGGCAATAAATTATATATCCTTTACAGTTGCATTTTTTCTGAATTTTTTATGTTAATTAAAACTATTTAGATTTCGTACAAGATTTTAATCGAAATTTTTCAATTATCCTTGTTTATAATCCTGATGCGAAAATGCTGAAAAATAATGTCCTGTTATAATGCAATTAGGAAAACTGATTTTACTCAACAATATTTTCAAGTGTATCCACCTTTAGGAATTTAAATGTATTAATCGATACTTATTTATTTCCATTTAAATAAAGTTTGTCTGTTATTTAAACAATTAAAATACATCAATTTGCGCTCTCCATTAATTGAAAATACAATGTTTACATATTTGTATTAAAAACAAGTTAGTTAATGGCAACCATTTGTCATATTAAGTAGAATTTATTGATGAATTTTTCAGTTAATGTAGAGACGGGAAAACTTATAAACTGCAACAAATTTAAAGAAAATTTAATAATTGTTAAAGTTTATCCTTCAGGTATATCGAAAATTTTTGTAGCAATTGTCTAAAGTTTGCCAGTCCTTAGGCAATAAAGTGTACAATCAAATTGCTTTTCATATTGAGGACATTTTCTGCCAGAGATTTCTTCCGAACTGTAATCTGGGGTGTTCTTAAGGCATGTCCTTACACAGGACGAAGAACTAGACTCCTCCAGTTCCTGTTTATCCCCGTTGGTATTTGATTGAAGGTCAACTTCAGCCTTGACTTTATCCGACTTGTGCCACAACATTAGCATTATGATAAACAAAATGGTTAATTTCATAATTTTCTCTATTGTGTTGTTTTTTTTTTTTCTTTCTATCTTTCTCTCTCGGTTGTATGTTAAATTTCCATTACTGACAGCTGAGACGAAGGCAAAGATCTCATTTGTGAACCTTTATGGACTTAGCCTTAATGACTTAGAAAACAAATCAGCGAGGCAAATACACACAACACCACACATACACGCCACACACCGCACACACACACACACACATGCACACGCAAATAAGGCAATCCATGGCCCTGCGGCCCTAACTGCACAATTATGATCCACACGCCCACTTTTTCTCGCCTAAGTTGTCGTATTCATTTTTTTACAGGGTCGGATTAAGTAATTTTAAATTAAACTGTATAATTTAAGAATATTATTAAGGCTTTAAATCGGTTAACTGAATCATAAAGCTGCCACATGAGTGGTCACTTTTATAAATGTTTAGGTATGAAAGTTTAAATATTGTTTTTTAAATAGAGATGGCATTAATGTTAAACCTTTTTCTTATAATTTTTTTCTTTTTAAATTATATACATATATAAACCGATGAAAGAAATTAAATACTTTTCAACTGCAAAGGTATATAAATTTCGGCACTGCCGAACCAGCTTATATATTTCTAACGTAAAGTAATTCAATTATAAAGTTTTTCTAATTTTAAGATTATCTTTAAGTTAATGTAACTAACTCTCTTGTGACTCTTATAAATGTTAAGACTTTCTGGAATTTGTATATTTTATAATCATAAGAGGCATATATAAAATATATATTTTTAAAAGTCGATCATGAATTTATAATCGATGATTAAATGACTTGAAAGTAATTTCCATAGGATGGCATTGATTTAATTATTATATATACAATATTATAGTTTCACCTACATTTAATTAAACCGCTCCTGTCTTTTGTATATCCACACATGCATGTGTGGAGGTAGTGTGTTTGAACGAATTGTGCCACAGGGCGTATTAGTAATGCCCATTGCGGCATCTATTACAAAACTCGCTGGTTGTTTATGTGTGTGTTTGTATGTGTGTGCAGCTGCTCGTTGGCCCCCCGCAGATAAAAGTATAGAGTTTCCTTCTCTCCACATTGCCCCCCCCCCTCATAGTCTATCCTTGACATTTATTTTGGGATAAAAATGTACAACAAAAAGAAAGAAAAAAGATGAAAAATATTTTAGAAAATTATGCCCGCCGTTTGAAAGAGAAACCGAGTAAGTACGAGGGGACAGGCAGTAGGGAGGGCAGAGGTTTGGCATGTTTGTGACCCGTTTATACAGGCACAGAGAAAACAAGTTTCATTCGATATGCCGCATCCCTCTCACCACTCTATCACTCACTTTGCCCCTCTAGACTCTAGATTCCAGACCCCCCTCGAGACATTTGACATTTGGAGCTTGGCTGCCATTTTGCCAGTGATTTTTTCCACTTTTGTGAATGTGTGTTGATGTGTGTGTGTGTGTGTGTGTGTTTGGGTGTGTGTGCTCATGAACAAACGTTGCTTAGTGTTTACTTAGACAACAACAATAACGAAATGTGGCAAATGCAACAAGCTACAATGGGAGCGACAGCAAATAGACAAATGTAATTAAATAAGTCTCATTAAATCTTTTATTATATCTTTGACTTCTCTAACTCTATATTGAGAAAGTTAAATAATTTAATAAAATATACAAAAATAATGAAATTTGTTATATTTGTCCCATTGTACTTATGCCAAGCTATTATTTTCGATCTGAACTGTTCTCTTTGTTGCTCTGTAATCATTTTTCTTCAGCACTTCAAAAGGAAATCAAGTCAAGCCAAATTAAGTATTTTTTTCCTTCTACTTTATACTCTTGTGAAAACGAGTACATATATTTATTTAAGCAACTTGCGCATTTTCCAAAAACAAAAAGTATATTAATTTAAAGCCAAATTGTCATAGTCATATTCTGTTAGTTTATAATAAACTTAAATGTGATTAGCATAACAAATATCTGTTAAGTCGGATAAACTTAATTAGAAATTATAATTTAATATGCAAATTTAAAAGCGTGTACGAAGTTCGGCATAATGAAAAATAAATACATTCTTCTGATTTATTTCTCAAGAGTCAAATTTCCAGACATCTTTCATTCATTTGATTTCATTTGGTTACCCCCCACAAGCACCCATACCCTGCACCCCCCTCTTCTTCACTGTATTATATTCTATATATATGTATGGATATATATATATATACATATATTTCTTTACATTTTTTTTGCAAAAATGAAATATATTGTAACTAACAGAACAGACCACGCCCTTAAGTTTTTCTTCTTTTTTGGTGGGAGGCAAAATTCTGGTTTGTCTATGGTCAAAGAATTGGGTCAAGCTCTCTCTCTCTCTCTTTCTGTCTGTCGGTTTCAGGCTGTCCCGGTAGAAGAGCTTTGAACTGTGTTAGTAGGGCATAGGCCAGGCCAGGCTTTGGCTCACGTCACAACATCACTGCTGTGACGTCATCGCACTCAACAAACAGAACAGTTTGTCTGTTAATGCAATTAACTGCAAGCATTCTCTTGCTCTCTTACCACTTACCTTTTGCATCTTACTCTTTTTCTCTTTAGCAAAGAGCTTTCCTTACCCCCATACCATATGCCCTGTTGCACACACACAAACCATAAAGAAATAATTTGAATTTACGTTAAATTGGTTCAATAAACTTTATCTTTAATATGCATTTTCATTATTCATTTAATAATTGTTCATTTTTCTTTATCTATTGCTTGTCTATGCCAGGTTTAAATTCTTTCTAATTATTTTTATTTGTGTGTTCTTGTGTGTGTGTGTGTGTGTGTGTGGGGTACATGCAACAATTTGAAGCAATATTCTTAAATCATTGATCATCATTACACATAAATACAGTCAGTCTCAAATTGGAAATATTCTTTTCTGACATTTACAATGTCAATTTATGTGCGTTAATTGCATAGAAATACATAATTATATACGCGGAAAGCAAAGACAATTGTTTATGAAGAATTACAAATTCTTAATTACAATTTTTCCTAAAAACAACTTGAAAACCAAACGTAATTTCTTCACCCAATTTTTTTTTTAAATAACAGAACTAACAAAATAATTATGAGTTAATGAATTTTTGAATACCAATTCGTTTGAAACACAACCAATTAAAATGCATTGCATCAAAAATTATATATTTTTCACACTAACCTAAAAATATTTTACAGATATCGAGGTTTGTAAGTAAAAAGACAAATCTCAGCTCAAAAACTATGAAACCGATTAATACAAAATGTTTCACACACTTATCTCTAAGACGAAAAATCTTGTTTTAAATTTGAAACTACTTATAAATCCGATTTAATAAGGATTACATATTTACTTCATTATCTTCATTTACATATATATATGTTAAGAGAATGGGCGGCAATGCACAAAAATAACTGTTTCTTGTTTTCTAATTGCGCATTGTTAAGAATTAAAATTACATACATATACAGTTAACTTTTAATCACGATTCGTTATAATGACAAACCCAACTCAGTTTGGAATAATGCAAAGATCAGTTGTCGATATGCTTCACCGTTAATTTACATTTTTGCGAATCACCGAAACAACACAGACTTTTATAATATATTTTTTAATTTACTTTAATTGGTCTACGTAGTTAACTGTTATTTAGCGTTGCCACTGTTTAACTAAAAACTAAGAGGTTATGCTGTGTAATTGTTTAAACAGCTGATGAGAAACATCTGGCAAAGATGCCAACTTATGGCAAAATTATTTAAATAGTCCGTTGCTGAGCTATACCGATTTATCTTGTTACTTACTAAATAAACCCCGTTGTGAAAAGAATTTAAAGAATAACTAAAAAAAATATTTAATAGAATTATACATATATACACAGAGACAAAAAGGTTTCATATTGCCATCTAATATTTAACAGAATGATATTTTATCTAGCTAAAATCAATTTAAAATTACTTTTTCAAGTTATTTTACTTCTCTGTGTACACACAATTGCCTAAGTTTTAAGGGGTTTTCTTTGTTCTATCTTCAAGTTTTGATTATTTTCTTTGCTATAATTTATTTGTCTTTTGAGTGACAATTTCTTTGTACACTCTTTCACACAAATATATGCATGTATGTATATATGTATATTTGTATTTATATCATATGATTCAATTGATATTTGTGTATATGGAGAGTTATAGTTATATTATATGTATGTATGTATATATATATATAGTCATCGTGGCTAAAACATCATTTGCTAAATTCATGTGGCTCTCACGTTCAGCACTTACCAAATCTATGTGTAATTTGTTCGTTAACTTTCATTTGCTCTTAATAACTACGAAGCATTGAATGATTTTCCCATTGTTTCTGTTAAATTTTTGTTTCATTTTGTTGTTTTTTTGTTTTGTTGTTGTTTATGTTAACCAAATGTTGCAGGACTGACCAAGTTAACTTGGCTGTTTAGTGTCTGAGTATGTGGGCATGAGCGTGGCTAGAAAACGGATAGGAGACTGGTTATCAACTATAGCAATATATTCAATTTTTTAACTGTGAATTTAAAATCAAGATATTTTTGCAACAATTCATTAAGTTTTCTAGATCAAAATGAGATCCTGGCCACGCCCATAGGTTTAAGTATGTATGTGTATGTGTGTGCGTATGTGAGGGAGTGTGAATATTTTTGTTTTGTTTTGGTTTTTTGATAAATTGCCATCGCCTTTTCTTGCTTACTCATCGTGTTGAGTCCTTAGTTTGGCTACTCACTGGTGGGCAGGCTTCACCTAAGACTGCCCAATATGGGCAGTCAGATGTCCCTTTCATCATTCTCATTGGCATTTGCCTCATTGGCATTAAGACTGGTGCTGCTAGTGCTGCTGCTGCTGCTACTGGTGGCCTCTGCCACTGTAATGGTAATGGTGGTATTTTGATTGTCACATTGCACCACTTCTATGGTGCGAGTATTGCTCGTTGTGGTTGTTCCATTTGTGGTGCCCATTTGACTGTTCTCCGCCTCATTCAACTGACGCCCAATTTCACGATCAATCGCCTCAGCATCCTCAGGATAACGTTCAGAACAGAAAATGGCACCAGCTTTAAGCAATTTCAATAGATTCAAACGATCCTCAGCATTCCGCTTGGCACAAAGCGGTCTAGGACACCAAATAAAAAAAAATCGTTAATCAACTAAATAAAATTAATATTTATACATTAATTTACCTGCCAGCATCTTTCAATTGCTCCATGAATTCCTTGCCAGTTATATCTACCAATGAATTCGGATCCATATTCGATAATGAATCCAAATCAGCATCATTCATTACGGAGACATTGCAAAGATTATTCTGCAGTTGGCCGACTAATTGACGAATTCTGGCCGATTCCGTATTGTTGGTATTATCAGTGGTATCACCACTCTCCCCAGCATGACCATTTCCGCTAGCCTCCGCATCGTGGCCATTCATGTGTGGTGTTGTTATGGTCACGTAATGTGTGGGCTATAAAAACGATAAAAATGCACAAGGATAACAACAATTCACTCACACAGAAAGGATTTAAATTTTTATAGCTCACATCTATCCAATGTTCACCAGGAAAGACAGCCACCAATTCGGTATTCTCATCCAGAGTACGGAAATATTCCTCATCATCGATTTCTGTACCATCCGAGTCCAAGTGAATGGTTGGCTGTTGCGGATGTTGCGATTGTTGTCGATGTTGCTGCTGTTGCTGATGTTCATCTTCATTGGAGAATTTCTCAAATTTCTCGGCCACTTTTTGACGTATCTCCTCCAAACTGGAGGCACAGACCGCTTTCTTAATGTTTCGCGTGACGTCCTTGACCTAAGTGATAGGCATGGAAAAAAGAGGAAATAAGGGTGAGGCTAAAATCAACCGTTACACGTTGAGAATGAATAATAAATTAATGCCCACAGATGGACTCCAACAACAAACATGTGCCGAACCGCCCAACCTATGAAATATTTAAGAAGCCAAATAAATGAGGGGAAAAAAAAACAGAAAAAAACAAACAGAGACACTTAACTGAGATAGAGACGAAAGGAGAGGCAGTTGGAGAGGGGGCAAACAAGTGGAAAAAGAACTTTATCTAACATAACAAAGTTTTTGTTAGGATATCCATTTTTTTTTTTTTCCAAAGAACTTCCTCCTTAGTACTTATGGCCGCCTAAGCCCTTAAGATGATTCTAAAAATAATAACAAACAAACAAAATTGCCTACGCTTAGCCATTTTTTTCGTCTACTGATTTTGTGAATTGAATTTATATAGCTACTTTTAGTTGTAATTTAGACAATTACTCATAAAAAATATTATTAACAAGAAATATTTATATGTATATTTATAGGCATCAAATATTGGAAGAGATTCTGTTACCAGAAGCTAGATTTAGCTAGCACTTAAAGGATTTAGTTTTAATTTAATTATTATTTATATATGAAAGTAAGATAAACTAAAAAACCATATTATATATTACATATTTGTAGATAATTAGTAAACCAAATTGTAGATCCAGCCTTTTAAGGATAAATAAATAAATTCCTTTGTTTTGTGCTTTAGGTTTTTAAAATTTCTTATTTTAAAAAAAATTGCATCTAAAAGTCTTAAATTAACTTTTGTTGAGAACTTAAAACTGTCTGAAAGTTCAAGTAATTTACTGATTTCGCAAAAAGAAATCAAATATAATTTGCTATTTACTTAATATATCTTAGTTAGTTAGTATAACTAAAATCTCCCTCTTTGTTTTCCCTTCATTTTTGGCTTTTGTTCATACTTAATTGATACATATCTAATGATTTCAATATCAGACAAGCAAAGAAAACTTTTCTGTTTAATTACTCGAATGCTAAAGGCAAAATAAATATTGCACATACGCAATGTTGGCCTGTCAAACTAACTACATATTGTTTCAACTAATTGAGATTTATGGGCAAATGAATGAATAAATAAAATGAATTTTATCTTACTGCTTTTTGTCAATGTTTAATCTTCTATCCCGTTTTTGTCCCCCATTTTATATTTTCGTGTTTTGTTGAGTAAATTTTCTTCAAGTTACGAGTATTTGCCAAGTTTGTTGGGGAATGCACAAATATTTGCAGTGACAAGTTATGCCTCTCGGCAGTGCAACATGCCATAAGTGCTGCCGCATGCCCCTGCCACAGCCGTTGCTCTGCCACAGATGCTGGTGCTGTCCCAGCCTGGCTGGCTACAAGGACATCAACATCCTTTCTATTAAACTTGCATGCCATGTTAAATGGCGCTTGAGCGTTAAGGTTAAACGAAACATAAATTAGAGACGCAGAGAGAGAGAGTGAGAGGAAGATATGGCCAGAAAGAGACATCAAAGAGACTCGCTTTCGACAAAAATTTATTGCTGAACGTGCAACTTTAACTCGTTCATAAATAATCCAGAGCAAAGATGTTGAAATTGTGTATTTTAGTTGAAATTTGAAATATATGATGCACTGTTTGGACTTTACTTTATCACAACCTTTGCCTCTTTTTATCTTTTAGTAAATTAATCAAGTAAAAAGTTGAATCAAAAATTAATCATATCAAAAAACAAAGAAAGAAAACTGTAAAACTTTTCCAACAATTAAAAAGTTTGTGAACAAAAAAGGAAAGAAACGGAAGTGAAAACTGCCAAAGTCAGCAAACAAGTGGCAAAAGTCTATGTCTGTATAGATATATAACTATATATGTATGTATGTATGTATGTATATATATATATGTTTGTATCATCAGATTTCCATTTTTTTGTAAAAGTTTAATGGGTTTTTTTTTTAACGCAAATTAAATGAAAATATTTTTCACTTCAACGTTTGCCAAAAGAAATTAAATTGAATTTAACGCAATTAATGAAATTTAGCCAAATAAAACTAAAGTTGATTAAAAATATGTAAATTAAAATCAGTTTTAAGTATATGTGTTTACCTAACTTTATATCGATAATTTATATACAACAAACAGCGGCTATTTAAAGGTAAAACCAAAGTCAATTAAAAACATAATTAAATTTTTTATATAGTGCAAAAAAAATAGAAGTTTCAGGTCATTAATTATACTAAATGCATTTAGCATTAGAAAACCTATTTAAATTTAAATATGCATACAATGAAATCTGGATTCAATCAGTAAATTCTTCTATATATTCCACCATTCGAGCGATAAACAGTGGACAATTATAAGTCCCAAATTTCTATAACCCTTCGAGAGTATAACAAAATCAGAGCTAAACCAACTTGTCATCGAAATAGCGGCACTATCTTAACTATAACTATTGAGAAGTGCACGTATTTCTGTCATAAAGAGCAAACTGGCTAACTGACTTTGGGCTACGTGCCACAGACGTTTTACCCTCTTTTACTCCCCTGGTTCTCGTGTCTAACCAATGACTCTTCAGGACTCTCATCTCCTTTTTCATCATTCATGTTTTAGCCACAAGTTGTCTTCTAAATATTTGATAGGCCTAGGCGGCCGCAGATTTTGTTCAGTCTTTGGGGAAATTAAGTGGCAAAACTTGGCAAAATTGCTTACCAAACTATGAGACACAAAATTATGTAAATTATTTAATAAATTTTTTAGCGGTGCTTGGAGGTCGGAATAAGCATAGTTACATTTTGTTAATTACTTATATTGGTGACACGATGGTTTGAAAAGTTTTCCTGGCTGCTTTAATGGGATGTTTTCGATTACCCTGTCGCTTAGTGGGATCCATTAATTTTATCATAAAAGTCCTTGATCAACTTGTTGATTTTTATATTTGCTAAAATGCTCATTTTATAATTTATAATGAAAGTTAGATTAAACAAGGGAAGGATACTTAAAGGATACTTTTAAATTAATTAAACTTAAATTAATCTCTATATTAATATATTTTTTTATAGTTGATCAAATTTTTTGGTACAAAGTATCCCCTAGAGTATACTAACTTCGATGAGCGATAATTAGCTTTCGGATTGTTGTTTTTTTTAATGTCATTTTCATGGTTGTCTGATTATTTTGACAGCTTTTAAGCCGATTTGCGGGTTATACAGGGTTTTTAGGGTTCGGGGAGTGGCAGGTGACAGTCTTTGGCAGTTTCTGAATTAATTATTTTTAATAAGCGGTGACATTTTAATGGAAATATTCATTCTTCTGACATATATGAAGTATACATATATACGCACACGTATGTGGAGATTTTGGTTGGTACTGACCACAGTAAAAGTTTCCAGTGATTTAAATATTTCGCAAAGAATTTTGAGGTCCTTTTTTCCTTTTGGCAGAGAACTTAAATTGCCCTGTGGTTGTGGTGAGAGAGAAAAAGATAGAAAGCAAAGGCTCTGCGTGTCAAAGGATATCTTCCCTTTCTCCTCATAGCTGATATACTTTTTAGTAGCATTACCCTCATTTATCCAGGATATAAACAACAATTTAGTCAACAACTTAAACAAATGCCAAAGACAAACAAGATGTAAAAAGAAAAATATCAAATGCAAAAAATAAAGAAACTCAATAACAAAAATTCAAAGAAAAAAGTTAAAGCAAATATGCAAAAAAATAAAATGCATGTGAATTTTTCTTTCCGTTTGTTTTTGCGAATTCAAAGTCAAAGTAAATAGCCTTTAACTGAGCTTTCTCTCATTGCCGCAGCTTTTCACCTGCTCTTAACTGTTTCCTGCTCTCTCTCTCTCACTTGTATGCTCTCTCTCTTAAGTTCACCCAGTTTTTGATAAAAAAAAAAAAAAAAACTGAAGGAACCTTAGCACGCGGCCAACAACAACAGCAACGCCCAAAAAAGGGCATGGCTTAATTGTTGCAAATGGCCTTTAAAACATTATTTAAATATTAGCTCCAAAAACTTACTTTAAATGGCTTTTTCGATTCACTAGCATTTGTTGTTGCGTTTTCCATGGCATTTGGCATTATCTTTTGTTGTTTTTTTTTTATTAATAAATTATTAAGCACTAAACTGAACTTTTATTTCTTTGTTTCACTTTGTTTGTATATAATTACTTTTTTGGTATTTACACTGCACTAATTTAAATTGTTTTATTACACGTTGCACTTGAGAATTCCAAATGAATTGCAATAAATTTTTTTTGTGCCTTTTTTTTGGTGGAGCGAAAACGAGACGCTAGACCAAGTTGGAGCAGAAAGCTTTTCTTAATGCAATTTCGCCAACGAGCGCCGGTTTAATACTGAGCTTAATTCATGTGAGTTGCAAGCTTTTATAGTCAGACATAGAGAACGGGAGAGAGAGAGAAAGAACGAGAAGGGGAGAACACCAGAGAAAAGAGAGTGAGAATATTCTGAATGAAACTAAGAATTTAACAGAGCAAATGTTACATATGTATAACATATATACAAATCGGGGCAACGACTCTGAGTTATCCTATATAAAACTGTAATCTGCAATATATAAAGAAAACAGTAAAGGCATGTTCGATTTTTATGTTTTGAGAACCTTTGCCAAGATGAACAATCTGTTAAATCTGTAAAATAAATCTAATAAATTTCTTTACTTAAAATTTATAAAAAGGATTTAAGAAACAAATTTGCCATTAATGACCTAAAACTAAATCTAGAAAAATTAACTATAATATAGAAGACTAAAAGTCTACGAAAGATATATAAATATATGTACATACATATGTAAATTATAATACTTCAAAGTATTATAATTATGATGTCTTTTAAAGGAGAAACTATTTTTAAAATAAAAAGAACAATTCTCTCTTAAAAATGTCATTTAAATCATATTTGCATATCTAAGAGCACAAATACAATATGAGCATAAAGAGCATGAATAATATTCTCTCTTTCAAGCCTGATTATGTTGAATGTTTGGCAAACTCTTTGCTTATCCATTTGCCACTCCTCCGCCCTCGGTGAACTGAGAATTCTGTAAAGTTCTCATAAAGATTGCTCTAGAAGTTTACGGTCAATGATTGTTTTGGGGGGAAAGCAATTCTTCGAATCCTTTAGTTGACCCAAACCGTATAAAAAAAAAAAAACAACAACCGAACCTAAGTTAACTTACTGCTTAATCTCAAGTGGCCAACACCCATTTAAATCTACAAAAAAAAAAATAAATAAAAGGGAACGTCCAATATATATTTTTGACAAATAGCCAAAGGACATGAGCAAGCAAAGGAAAGTCAACTGGCAAAAGCCGGAAGGTGGTCGCACAGATTGAGATGAACGATGGTGGTGGATGTAAAGGGATGATGAGGTGGTTGTACTGGAACTGGTTGTGTTGGGTGGGGGACTGGCATCGAGGAGGCTTAAAAATCATTGTGCGCACCATTGACTGTTGCTGGCAGTTTGCCCCATTTGCTGTCATTGCACTGCAGCAATTCATAGCAACTATGGAGAAAGATGGGTGGATGAATGGATGGATGGGTGGAATGGTGTACGCTTGGCAGGTGGCTTTGCTTTGACTAACTATTTTTAACGTCACATTCAAGTGACTTGAAAGGATGCACAAGGACATTCGCCTTGTAGGTGTGCCAAGTCACGTGCCAAAGCCAGTGCCAGTGACCGGTGCATTGACCCACCGAGATATGAAAGAACTGAACTGGGTTGAGGATTTGCTTTCATTCAAGAAAACGAATGAAAGAGCAGAAAAGATTGAATAGATGATAAAAACTCTAGCCAAATGGAGAATCATCAGAAAGTCAATTTGAAACCCTTTTTTTTATGGAAATTTAAGCCACGTTGAACATTTCAACAACATTTAAATTAATCCACTGGAAAACTTACAAATTAAAGATCGAAACTAAAAGATATGGAATATCAGATAGCTGACCTTAAAGCTTTAAGAATTTATGTTGTATATCGAATTTAGATCCCATTTAAATAAAATATTAATATAAAGTATAAAGAACAAACCTTTTTATTCCATGGTCAATTGTATTCGGCTTATTATAAATAACATTATCTAGTCTAGTAATCCTCAAGTATCAATTTGGGCACCACATTCATGCTGGTCAGCTCCTGGAAGAGCAATTTACAGGCATATGGCATGGATATTTTAGAGACATGGGCCGATGACTGACAAAAGTGACACCACGAGCAGTAGGCTAATCTTCCGCAAATGCGACAAACATCCACTTCAAAGGCATCGGATGAGATCATCAGTCGTTCCATTATCAACATGCTGGCACCATACGAGATGAGGCAATCCCGTTCCATTTCACCAAGACGCAAACCGCCCTCGCGACTCCGACCCTGAGTTGGTTGACGGGTGAGTACGGCTTTCGGTCCACGGGCACGGGCATGCATTTTATCCTGAACCATATGCTTTAGCTTTTGATAGTATACAGGTCCGGAGTAGATATATGCCTCGAGTGGGGCACCGGTAATGCCCGAGTAGAAAAAGTCCTTGCCCATATAGTTGAAACCGTGACGCACTAATTCAGCCTGAATATCCTCTACTTTGGACCCACCAAATGCTGTGCCATAATGGAATTTACCCTCCAGGACACCGGCTTTGCCGCCCAAAAGTTCCAAAGTCTTGCCCACAGTCATACGGGATGGAAAACCGTGAGGATTCATGATCATATCTGGACAAATGCCAAAGTCGTTAAAGGGCATATCCTCTTGTTCCACAATTAGACCGGTGACACCTTTCTGTCCATGCCGGGAACTGAATTTATCACCAATCTCCGGGCAACGGGTCTGCCGTAGAAGAATTTTGATAAGGAAATCCTCTTCAGCATTGGCGGAGACCATTACACGCTCTATATAACTCGGCTCGGATCCTTTGTAGCTTATGGGCACCGCTGTATAAGAGACCTGAGGAGATTGACCCTCCAGCAGATTGTTAGAGGTAACAGCAGGCATTTCCTTATTGATCATAATCTGTTTGTTTTGCACCTGCTCCCCCGGAGAGACAATGCCATCCGTATCCAGAATATCATGCTTGAAGATCACCTTATTTGTCAATGCATCCTTTAAAGGGCCCATTATACGATCGAATGTCTGATTGGCATAACGTTTCACCGTGCACTTGGAGTTCTTATACACCAAGCAACGTCCATACCCACGATCAATGGAAGCCTTATTCAGGATGAGGGCATCTTCGATATCATAACCAGAATAACTCATAACAGCAACTGTGGCATTCTGTCCTGCCGGCACCTTATCGAAATTCGTTAACTCAATGGTCTTGGACTTCACCATTGGAGCTTGTGGATAGACCAAATTGTACATGAGGGAGTCGATCCGATTCTTTTGATTGTAACCAATCATGCCCATTGCCTGTTTACCCATGGCACATTGATAGGTGTTCCTGGGGCTCTGATTGTGATGCGGATAGGGCACCAAACCAGCACAAACACCCAACAGAGTGAAGGGTTCAATTTCCAGATGTGTTGTATTCGGATTAATATTGTCCTCATAGCAAGCAATAAACGAATCATTCTCTTCATTCACATCCAGATATTCAATAAGGCCGTCCAAGAGGAAATCATCGAATTTCCTAATGCCACGTTGGAGCTCATCCAAATGGTGTTGCTTGACCAGCGGGCGACTCTTCTCCACAATTATATAGGGACGACAAAGGCGTCCTCCATCCGTGTGCACAAAAACGCATCTCTGGCTGTAGGATGTGTGTATGGACACGAAGCTACCAATTCGACCTTTTCTGCGCATGTAGCGCATATTTTTCACCAAGTGCTTATGATTTATGGTCAAACCGAGAACATTGCCATTGATGAAGACCAGGAAAACGTGGGGATTATTAATGGGATTACCGCTTACTTCTCGTATGTCCTCAACACCTGCATTGTATGCCAAAATCATGACAGGATGCTCATCCACTTCAGTGGTAATGTGAGTCATTAGTGCCAAATTCTTTACCAAACCACAAGCTTCACCTTCGGGCGTATCGGAGGGACATAGCATTCCCCATTGACTGGGCTGCAAGGAGCGTGGTCCCGAAACCTTCCTTGACTTTTCGAACTGTGAATTGACGCGTGTCATCATGCCCAAGGCGGAAATGTAGCTCAGACGAGATAAAACCTGTGTAACACCACCGCGTTCCATTTTGAATCGCTTGATGGTCCAGTTGCCGGAGCTTATGGCAGATTCTAGGCCTGCAGTGATTTGGGCTGCTCGCATATGTTTGACCACATCGAATTGGGCTGCCTTTACCTTAGGTATATTCTTATCTGCAATCATTTTAAGCTCCCAGTTCATGCGCTTGAAGAGATCCTCAAACATGAGTGATATCAGTGATCCTGCCAATTCCAAACGCTTATTACCATAATAATCACGATCATCAAAGAGAGTTTTATCCAATTCGGCGGCCATGACACGCCGCACCATAAGTGCCACATAGATGGCCTTCATTTGAAAATTGTAATTATCGACTGGGACATGGGCCAATATGGTGGTCATCAAAAGTTCTCGAGCCTCCTCAGGAGGTGATTTAGTTGTGGCACTCTGAAAACGCTTCACCACTAATTTGGAACCTTTAAGAGATGAAATGATAATTATTTCTGTCATCAATCTCTTCCTTCTTACTCTTACCCATATAATCCAGAGCCCGCTGTTGGGTGAAGATTTTCAAATTAAAGGCCTCCAGCAGAGAGGCACCAAAACGGTTCTGAGTTTGGGCATCTACGCCTATATGTGACATTATCTCCTGATCCGAGACTATGCCCAGTGCCTTAAATATTATTACTATGGGTATGTCATCTGTCATGGAGTTGTGTTTGAGATAATAGCGTCCTTGCTTGCTTAGCACCAACGTCCTTGACTTCTTTTCATGCGTCGAGGAGGTAACTTGGCATTGAACAACTCCATTAAAGTCTTCAGTTAGCATTTTGTTCCAAGATAGCTGTTCTTGGATAAGTACGACCTTTTCTTGGCCACGCACCACAAAATAACCGCCTGGATCTAGTGGACATTCATTCAACTTGGATAACTCGAATTCCGTTTTGCCCGACAACACACAATTGGAGCATCTCAGCATCAGGGGCATCCTTCCTATCAACATATTATTTCGTTTAATGCGTTGGGTGCCCCGTGTGTATTCAATGTCAACAGTTATCGGTGCCGAGTAGGTGGTGTCCCTTAGCCGACACTCGTGCGGCGTGGTCGTCTTGGTTATGTTAAATCCCTCATCAATATCCGGTTTGCCAACGCGAACATCCAAATACTTGAGATAGAACAGCGGATCAGCTCCACTGGTAACTATTTCATTAGCCTTGACAATCTTCTTGATGTCCACATTGATGAAATGGTTAAACGAATCAATGTGCTGCTTGACCAGACCCTTGACTTGTAGAAAGGCCGGCAGCAATTTCCACTTTTCCTCCAGAGGCTTAATGGGCAACGACCAATCTTTACTATCGCCTGCATCCCAAGTGGGAGGCTCAAGCTTTTCATCTATTGTTTTGAACTGCATTTGAACAAGAATCCAATTTAATGCAATATCAATTCAATTTGGTCCCCGTTGTTGTTAATAGTGTTACCAGTTCTGAGTTTTCTGATACATGTATGGTAACACTGTTTTATTTGACAGAGTTGTTATCGATAACATGGCGCCAAGAAATTTGTCGTTCAAAAATTTTAATTTGTATGTGCCATAATTGCTAGACAAATTATACCAATATTTTACAGGCTTCTGCAGATTAATATATATAGCCATTGTGTTAACCAGCCAAATTATATAATTTCTCAAATCAAATGCAAAACACAATTACAATTGGATTTAATCCAGTTTTAAACCTTTTTTACAATCTGCACCACATCCTCGTCGTTAAGTATGTGTTCAATGCCCACTTTTTGTGGTTGATGCTTTACCGAAGATCCCCAGACCAAGGCGCTGTAATAAAAGAAATGTTGACAAATGTGTTCTATTCGCGTTTTTGTCATTCTCCGTTTCCACGACTTACTATTTAAACTCCTTAGCTATAGATCGATGCAGCTTATTACAGAAATCCTCAATGCTGGTCCTCTCATTATGCAGCACCACAGGCGAACTGTAATCCGGCAGTTGGCCCTTTGGCTTTGTGTAAATTCTCACCAGCCTTAGATATTCCCACATCATCTCTAGCAAATCATCGAAATTCCAATGATGATGCGCCGAAATAGGCACACAATGGGGTATCTTATAGATCACATCCAACTCCTCAATTGAAATCTGATCGATTTTGTTTAGAAGATATATGCAAGGTATATAGATGCGATTGCCTTCAATGACATCAATAAGATCGTCGCTGGTGGCATCGTAACGTAACGTTATATCCGCATTGTGTATCTTATATTCGGACAAGATCGTCTTGACAAGATCCGTATCCAACTCAGATTGAGTGACCATGCTATTGAGATTGATGCCGCCCTTGTCCTTACGCTTGTAGTAGATATTTGGAGGTTTCTTGTTTAACCGAATCCCAAAACCTTCCAATTCATGCTCCAGCAGTCGCTTGTGTCCCAGAGGTTTAAGGCAATCCAGCACCATAAAGATTAAATTGCAGGTACGAGCTACAGCAATTACCTGACGACCACGACCCTTGCCATCTTTTGCACCTTCAATGATACCAGGCAAATCCAGCAGCTGAATCTTGGCTCCTTTGTACTTAATGCAACCAGGCACAGTGGTGAGTGTTGTGAACTCATAGGCTGCAACTTCCGAATAAACGCCAGCTAAATTCGACAACAAGGTCGACTTCCCCACAGAGGGAAAGCCGACAAAACCCACCCGGGCATCTCCAGTCTTGGCCACCTCAAAACCGGCTACAAGTGAAGAACGAGAATTAAAATTATTGTTGTTTATGTGAATGAATTAAAATACCTTCTCCTGTTCCACCGCCACCGCCTTTCGGCGAGATCAATTCACGCCGCAATTTAGCCAATTTCGCCTTGAGTAGACCCAAATGTGCCGAGGTAGCCTTATTCTTCTGAGTTCGGGCCATCTGGACGTGGTGTAAACGGCAAATAAGAAGCAGAGGTTAGATTTTTCATTTTTACGCAAATAAGTTTCTATGACTTACCTCCGACTCAATGGCCGCAATTTTCTCCAAAATAGTACTCATTTCTCTGGTTTAGTCAATAAAATTTAGTTCAATTTACAAATATTTTTATGAAAAACGAGAAAAACAGCCTCTCGCGTGGACTATTTTTCCAACACTAGCGTGGACGAGAATCGACTATAAAAACGATAGTCTCGTTTACCCGATCAAACTATCGATTATGGAGAAATTCAAAAGGTGGGCACTTCCACCCACAAAGATCCGTTACTAACTGTTAAAAATGTTCGCCAAGGGTAAAAATTAAATTTAAAATTACTTTCAAAATATATTTTATTTATTTCTGTAGGCAAACCCCGTGGCTCTTATCTGCCAAATCAACAAAAAGTTAAATTGGAATCTTCAGCTTTATGCAATCGCAGTTTTGACACTGCAGCCACTATATTGGCAAAAACCAATCAGCCGGTGGGCAGCCAATTGCGTCAAACCAAATTGTATGTCAACCAGAAGGATAAGAAACTCAAATATGAAGGATTTGTAGAAGAAGTGGTGCCCAAAATAAAGGCCAAATACGAATTTACCTATATGCCACCACCCAAGAGTGTAAATAAAACCTTTTGTGGAATTGCCACAGTAAAGGAAGCAGCACTAGCAGCAGCAATCAAGGCCAAATTGGAGCCTGTGTCAAAGTTGCCACCACCAGCTAATCCATTGGCCAACAAGCCGGAACGCAATTTGATCAGTCTAGTTGGTCGAGTGGACTATTGTATTAAGGCTAACAAAATGCAACCGGAACTAAATGCCATTTGGAATATTTATGGTAGAAATATTTTAAAAAAGTATAAATATTTCAAATTAAAAACTTATTTTTTTCTAGGTAAACTTTTGAGAATAATTGTGGGCAAGCGGGGCGAGCATACTCTGCTGGTAAGGAATAAGGAGCCCGGTCCAATACTTCAAGCTATTTACTACGACTTTGATGAGGATTTAAAACCTTTACAAAACGGCAAGTATTCCAAAAGTTAAGAATTTAATATTAACATATTTTAATCGTCTTAATTTTTAGGCTGTTTTGTACACTTGGTGGGTCGTTTTAAAAGTGAAAATCGTTTGCAAACTTTCAGAGTTACCCAAGTGGATCCCGATATTTGGGAATGCAATTTTATGCGTATTGAAAATGTTACCTCATATATTTTAATGCAAAATAATGTACAAAAATAAGATAGATGTAGGTTAACATATATACCATATATATATGTATTAGTTTAATACTATAAGTTTTTTGATTTGCCAACTCTTGATAGAGTTATTTCATTTTGTACTCCATTTTTCTGTTAAACTCAAGTTAGTTACGCCTAGGAACTACTAAGATAGCCTTCAAAAAGATGCTCCTCCCACATACAGATAAATTAATAAACTCTCCAGGAGCACTTTACAATTACATATACATACGTACGAATAAATTAAGTTTGACCAAATAAAGAAGAATACTGTTGACTAAGTGGAATTCCACAAATTAAAATACATGACAAGTGTCACCATTAAACCGGTTAACAAGGCACCCAAATAATTCAAGTGCATCAGAATGCCTCCCTTTTGCCGATGAGATCTGTGAAAAAAGAATAAAAATATAGTCTGAAATCAGTTTTAAAATATGTATACATATATATATTTCACTTACCTTGCTTGTTTGGTGAAGGGCGATGGAGGATTAATGCCCGGAACTGCACTATCCAAATATACAAGTCCATAGCTGAATATTGTAATTAAAAGCCCCCAAAGCAATGGATTCAACCTGGAACCCAGCTGGTGCTTATCTGACCAATCTCTTGCCACCTGTACGTATTCGCCTAACTGCTGAATATTGTTGGAATTGATGTAGGGCACTGCGGAGGAAAACGAATGTGAGGAGTGTTATTCAAGGTCGTAAATAGATTTGATTTCAGTTTTATCAGCCAGCAAAGATAAACACAAAAAAACAAACAGAAACGTCAGTAATTTGTAGGTGCAGTATAAATAATGTATATGTTCATATAGAAAATTATATATGTATGTAGATCAATTAACAATAGCAAATTGCACAATTACTCTAGCGGAAAATTAAAAATGTAACTAATTACGAAGACCTGTTTCGTTTACTCCCACGTAACCCGAATGACGTGTTTTGTGCCACTTTTTTGTAATCTTGCATTTGCCGGAAAATATGCAAACAATTAATCATATATAAAGTTTATATTTATATATATATATGAGACTTCTAGCTGATATATATATAAGAAATAATATACAATCTAAAACAAAATAAAGACTTTAAATCGATAGAAAGATAAAGCCATTTAAATTTAAGAGTAATACTTAATTATATATTATTGCGTGATTATTTTTTTTAATGAATATAAATATATTTTTATGACTTCATATACTAGAGTAAAAGAGGGAAAAAAAGTTTATAGCCGTTTTACAGCTGTAACTAAATGCCAAATATTGACAACTCTGTTGAGGTCATTATACCGTTAGTTCCCATCTCCCTAGCTTTATGTTAAACGAATGCGAAGATTAAACAATAGAGGGTCAAAATATTTAAACAATTAACAAAACCAATCACAAACAACTGATAGTTGTATGCAAATGAGAATCTCCAGCTGAAAGCAAAATGCGCAACTAACAATTTTTTTTGTTGTAGAAGTCTTTATATAGATTTAGATGCTTCAAGCATTGCAAAACGTATGTTAAGATAGAAGGAAGTAGTGGGGGCAGAAGGAATGGAAATAGGTTGAGGTGAGATCATAAAGTTGGTTGAGCTATATTTGTACACAGAAAAAAATATATAAACACAAACAAATTCAGCCTTGAGTTTACTTCAACTACGCCGTCTCCTCTTCCTTCATGGAGGTTTACTCACTTGTTAGAATGACACTTTTATAGCCAATAATGAGTATAGCAAAGATAACGACCAATTGCTTAAGACGGGGATCGAAGGTTACGCCCACACCGACACCACCAGAACCGCCACCCACGCAAAGGTTACTTGTAACTTGGGCGAAATGATTACAAAATTGATTTCTATGACTCTTTCGTGGTGTGGATGTATACAACGTATTAGACGATGCCGTTGCGAATGGGTCAACGTTTTTACTCCGACTGACTTCCAATTCCTCTGCTAGCGCTGCTTCTGCTGCTAGCGTTGTCGCTGCCTTTGATTGGCCTCTGACGAGACCTTTCGGCCCATGGGAAATGTAATGCATTTTGCTATAGTTGATCGCTGCGCACTTTTCCAGTAGATTTTCAATTAGTCGATCTTCTGGTATACACTCGTAATTTAAATAAATCTGTTTTGATTTATATATACTTAAATATGTATACACTTAAACTTGCAACAACAAAAAAAGAAAAACAATAAGAAAAACACCCCCGCTCACAACACCCCCCACACCAGATACAAACAACTTTCGATTGCTTATCGAATTATCGTTTTGCAGCCCTGAAGTACGTTAAATAAAATGATCGAATAATTTTGTTTGTTTTTAATTAAATTACTTATATAGTAATAATTGTATTTGTATATTTTTTGTTTGTATTTTGAAAAACAGTAATAATAGATATAAATGTACAATATTTGTCGTTTTGAATTTTAATATTTTCCACTCAATATGTGTTTAATACATTTTTAATGCATTTTTTATTCGGCTTAACGGATTAACTAAATCTTCTTAAATCTTTTCATTTTCATTTTTTTTTTTGTTTCGTTATATGTATAGAAAAGTTTGTTTAATTTCTTTAATAAGGCTCGTATTTACGTTACACTTTTTTTCTCTAATTCTTTTGTGTGTTTTTCATTTATTCGATATAAAGTAAAACCTACAAACTAAAAGAAATATAAAAAAACCAATCAGAAAACAAGTTTTGATTTCCGGTTCTACAAATTTAAAAAAAGGGGATAGCAAAAATTAAAAGAAGGAACAAATTATTACATATTAAAAACTCAATTATTTGGATGCATCAGTTACAATAAGGTTTAACAGATTAGACGACACTTTCAATGATTGCATAGCTAAACTTTTAACTCTTTTTCCTCTTCTTCTGCTCTTATACATATGTTTCTATATGTTTTCTTTTTTGCATTGGTCTCAATCCACAGATTTTATATATGTTACAATTTATTTCGAATTAGACGTAACTTGTGTGGGTGTTGTTGGTGTATGTTTATGTTGTTTGTATGATGTTGTTGTTGTTCTTGTTTTTGTTGTAGGTAGTGTCGGTTTAACAACTATTGTAGATCTCTTTTCTCCTGCCAACTTTCAGACTACATCTTAAATATTTAGTTAACTTAAGGGCGCCCTAGACTAAACAATAACTAAACTAACAATAATGCGCTCGTGTAATCCTTTCATATTTCTTATTTTCTTTGTTTTTTTTCTTTCTTTGTTTCCTTTTTTTTTCTTTTGTTTTGTTGTTGATTTGTTTGTTGCTCTTTCCGTACATCTGTCTCTCTTTTAGTGTGTCTTACGAATTGGCTGCTGTTGCAGCTCCACCACGCGTCCGCTTGGCCAGGGGTTCCGTCGTATCGGCAGCTCGTATGTTGTCAAATAGATTGTTTTCCTAAATGGAGGATACATAAATATATATACTCAATATATCACTCTAATGCCAAAGTTAGTGCATTGAGTGCAAAAAAATAAATGTTATCTGATTTTAAACAATACTGTTAGGCATATAAACTAATTCTAAATATTGGTAAATGTAAATAAAATTTTAATTTACTCACCTGCGGATTTTCATCGTCTAAAAGTGCTTTATCTGCTGTTCGTTTCGTCAGGCTGGCAGCAGCTCGTGATGTTGTTGTTGTTGCTGCTGCTGCAACAGTTTTAGCCGCTGTTACTACCAATGGTTTACTGGTCTTGGGCCCCAATGTATAAACATCCAACGGTATATAGATATCATTATTCTCGAAATTGGCTACGGCGGGCTTTCTATAGTACATCTCCGGCAAAGGCATATTCTTATCGAAATCTTTTGTTTTACCATCGGATAAACCAACCTTGGCATCGATAATATACAATGTGAGATCGCATAGAGCCCACATTTTCTATTTAAATTAAAAAATATATTGTTTATATAAAGATCTTATTTAATATAGATCCATTTACTCACATAGTTATCACGCTTATCTGTGCTCTGGCTAAATTCACGATGTTTGATCAACTGCAGCATCTGTTGATAGAAACCATAAACAAAAGTATCCCGTTTAGCCATCAACGGCTCCAATATGAAACGCAAACATTTCTCCATTTTTCGCAATTGAACATAATCCTCGTGATTCGTAAAGCCTGGATCGTGCACCAGGACAGGTATGGCAAAGGCCAACATGTAGTCAGGTAGAATGTAAAGCGATTGCGAGTCCGTTGAACTATCGGGAGCTAAAATCAGAAAGGGATCATTAGGTAAGTAATATTGTAGAAATAGTTTATCAATGGGACTAACATGTCATGGCCACAGTTTTGAGATATTCGCGACGTTTGTTTACATCTGCTTCCACATAATGACGCACAAGCTCCTGCAATCTAAAAATTATTGTGGTTAATATAGAAATTACATTTCAAGCGATTTAATTGCTCACCTTCTATCAGTCTCCATGCCAGCCAAAGCATACATTCCCATAAAATCCAATGGTAGACAATTCCTTGGTAAACTTTTACCCAAACCTTTATGCAATTTTCGGGCAAACATTTCCCTCACCTGGGGTACAGGATCGGCCTATTTGACAAAGAAGTATGGTTAGTTTCTTCCCTTTTTACATTTATTTGATATACTTACCATCAGTTGAGAAAGCTGCAAATACTGCTCGGCACTGTACTGATCACCAACACCCTTCTGTTCGCACACCTTGAGCATGGCACAAGCTGCACCCAGTCGTAGCCAGGATTTCTCTGCCCCACACAAACGGTTCTGCCCCAAAAGATCACCACGTTGATTTACGAAAGCAGCTAGCATACGGAATGTCTTTTGGGCGGCATGTTCATCAGTGCGTAGACCCAACAACCAACGGGCCATTGTTTTTAAAGCATCCAATTTACATAGAGTATCCGGTGGAAGATCCTCCTGGGCACACCAGTCGCTAGCCTCATCGGGCAATTCATAATCCCTTTGCGCTGGCACCTCTTGGATGAGCAGTTCTTTGACTATACGTCGAGCAATCATATTCTTGATGGGGGTGAGGAATGCCTGAGGCATGTTGTAGGCTATATGACCAAGAGTCACAATTTTCGTTCGCTGGTTCTCACAATTGGGTGAGAGTTTTAAACGGAGCGCTTCAATGATCTCATTGAAAATGGGATGGACAGTCTGAGTAGTAGTAGAGGCACTAGCTCCGCTACCATTGGCAGTACCATGGCTACCAGTACCACTCGAACCACTTGTAGAATTGCCTTCTGGGCCAGTACCCGCTGATGATTGCGAGTTGACGAAAATGCAACGCACCGCATGTTTTGCCTGCTTTGGTGTGCCAACTAATGCGAAATCCTTACAAATAGGTGCCAATTCATTAAGTATAATCGGTGTTGTATTCTCTCCTAATGGCTGATAGCGTCCCAAATGGGTTAAAGTCTTTAAAACCAAAGGAGCCACATAATCGTGGTTATAGCTAAGCAAGGAAATTAAATGACGTAGTGAGGAATCCGTAAAAAAGTGGGTAGAGAACACATAGGACAGCATCTAAAAATATTGAAAAGGAATTCAAATAAAGCAAGAGATAATTTTTTACATTCCATCATATTCTTACACTGAGCAGCTTCAGACCACGTTCCCCAGCCTCATGGGAATTAATGCCAATTTCTTCACACATGGGACCACCATTTATGCATTTCTCAATTAAGCTAGAAAGGAAGGTATATTTAGAGGAGATGGAACCAGAAAAAGAAATTCTTTACTTACCCAATAAGCACACCAATGGACTCTTTGTCGACCATCACCGAGGCCACACGTTCTATCAACATTTTGACCGTATTATAATACAGATTCGATTGGATGTGAGCTCCCAGTTTCTTTAAGAGAACACCCATGGTATCGGCACACTCGCGACAGCTCACATCCCGTTTCAGTATTATATTGATGCATCGCAAAAGCTGCGAATCCTTCCGTAGATTGTTACTAAACTGTGTAAGGAATTCCGCAGCCTTCAATGGATCCGGTAGTAATCTAAAAAATAAGATATGAAATTGTCAATCAGGGATTTATTTCTCCCTCTCTGTTCTCCGAGGACTTACTTGGCAATGGTAGCCTGTTTGGCATTCAGTTGACTTAACACACGTGGTGTAAACTCCTTGGAGTGATGCAGTTTAATCCAATCGCTCACCGTATTTCTTGTCTTCATTTGATTCTTTTGCAGTTCTACAAATGCCTTGGTGGCATTTGCATCCAGATCACCCAATAAATGATATAACTTTTTCATTCTCTCCTCAGAACCCAGTTTATATGGGACCAGGCAGGTGATTAGCAAGCGCTCCACTAATAAACGATCCTCAAGTCCCACTTTGTAATAGCCATGCATTATTTTGTTTTTAATCCAATCTATACGATGCTTGGACTCGGCACTCAGATCATTGGGCTCACAAATGGCCCGTTTGTATATATAGGCCAAGCCATTCATGGCATCTCGACGGATTTTGTATTTCTTATCTAATGTACGTTCACGAACGATTTCCAACAGATTGGGAGCATCCAGAATTATGTTGAAATCCCGCTTTGCTGTCTCAACTATGGCCATGACAACTTCATGGCGGACAACTTCGTCCAGATCGTGATTACGTAATCGTAGTTTCTCTGTAATATCCGCCTGCAGATGCGGATGATTAAGTAGGAAATGCATTGCAGACTGAACGCATTTCACTCGCACCGCTTCCTTTATGTCACAAAAACGACCAAAGAAAGTGCGCAGGAGATTTGAATATTTCTTCGAGAGTTGTGAATCCTTCTCGGAGAACATTCGAGCCAGTAATGTAGTGGCCCCTGAAGCATATAAAATTATATAAAAATGATATAAAAACATTAGCAAGGAGGATCGTTTACTGGAGATCTGCCAGAGCAACTTACTCAGCCTTTCAGCATCATCGGTGGACAGCAATTTGTTTTCCAATTGTGGTAAAACCGAGATCAAGAGATCTCCATTAATTCGATTTAGCTCATAGAGTACATCATAGATCTTATTACTGATTGATAGCTTGGTATTTGGTTTATCCATGACCAAATGACGATTAAAACACTACAAGTACAAATTGGTCAATGAATATATATATAGGGGAACTGCCCTTGGGTCTTTTGGCATACAAGATTAATGGTGGACTCTAGGGCATCCCCGGTTTTGGCCAGCAGCTGTTCTGTCAATTGGCTGGCATATTTGTTGTTTGATTTATGCGGCTCAACAATATTGATTAATATTAAATCCAGCAACTCAACTCTCAAATTGTCTGCTTCTGTTATCAAGGGACTGAGGATGTCTAAAAAGAAATTGGTCACCTTGACACTGTGCTGGTCACTAAAAAGAAAAAAGGTTATCTATTGTTGAGTATTCTCCTACATTGATTAATAGTGGACTTACTTGACAATTTTGAATATGGTGCTAAATAATTCATGGAAAATTTCCTGACAATCTTCCAATTCGAAACACATATTAAAAGATTTTACAAACGCCAAGTTCTCCAGCAGATAGAAATAGCGTTTGAACGAAGGATCTTTGGGATCCTTAAGTCCATGCAGTTGTTTAATAAAAAACTTGAATATCGTTTTGATTTGCTCTTGCTCTTTATAGGGAGCCTCCGGGGCATAAACGCGCAATACATCGGCTATACAGCAGGCAATTAATAATTGCACATCCTTAGAAGGATGTTGCATAAAAAAATCGTCCAGTAGATGTAAAGCCAATGGTATATACTGTTGGTAGAGATTGTCATCCTGATCCATTGTCTGTAACACATTTGCCAGAGTCTGCAAAATATGAAAAATAGTTTGTGCGCGCGGTTACGCCAGCAATTATGAATGATTCTATAATAATTTGAATTGAGGCTGCCCACCTTGAGACGCCTTATCAATTCATCTGTGCCCAGATCTTCAACCAATGGCCTACAGCCATTTGGATAAACAATGTCCGCCATCCTGATTACGGTGACGGTGTCTTAGGCACGCTCTGTGATATGGTAAACTATAAGTGAAAATCCAAAAAATTATTATTAATATCGACAGGTATTAGGGCTATTCATGCAGACGACCCTCGCAGCATTGCCAAATCAACAGCAGCATTGCCATCACTCTCACACTCACGCACACCAACATTAAAGCACATTCACATACACGAACTAAACGGTGTTTTTCGTTTTTGTTTTTCGCCAAATTAAATGTTAATATTTTCCACTTTTGACATAGCCAAACTCTATGGCAGCTGTTCTTTCTCTACTTTAACTTGCATTTGAGCAAATTGACTTGGCTTCTTTTGAATGGGTTTAGTTTCTGAATTGCAATTCTTACTTTTCACTGCCGCTTGATTTTTTTTTGGCAAAAAAATTGTTGAAGCCGCCGCTAGCACTGCGTATTTTTTATAGCGGGTAACAACGCGCACTCACACAACTAACAACTAGTTAAACATTCTCCGCTGTTTTTATGCTAATTAATTGTTTAATTCAACACCGTTTTTTTGGACGAAAATAAAATAAATAAAACTTTAACAAATTTATGCATGCTTAAACGGCTGTGCACTAAGGCTGGCAACGCAACGTGGGAAAATACTATAAAGTACCGGAAAATACTTTTATCGATAACTGATAAGTGTTTACAAACCAATAAAAGTTGAGAGACTCAAACATATGTAACGTTGTTACCAGACTGTTAGCACTTACCAAATGTGTTGTTTCATACCTAGTACAAGAAGAGTATATTGCTTAGATTGAGGAAACTGTGTACACTACAATAATGTTTCAGTACGACAGTGGATGCATATAATATAACAACTACTATTTTAAACCTTCCTTGTCCGATTTTTTTTATCGAATATACGTATGTATGTATTAATAATAAATTTAATAACCAAGTGGAAATATACCTACTCTGAGGGTATCAAAAAACCAGTGACTTAACATTACTGTTAAGCCATATGTTACATTTGTTGTCGCTGGTTGTTGTTGTTTTCCTGATTTCTATATATAATGTCGTATTTATCAGTGTAACGGTTGCCAATGAATTTAAATCGATGGCGCCCATAGGCGGTAAAGGTATGTGCTCGAACTGTGTACCAATTTTCCAACACCATCCCCTTTACAGATCTGGTCTAACATTCCATTCTAATCCAATTAAAAAATATAGACGCCAAGTGCCAGCTAGAAGCGAGTGAGACTCATTTGTTGCTCCACCCCAGCCGCATAGTAATTATGATGTTGATGATGATGGGCAGAAGCGGCAGCCTTACGTAAATATTGCATATGTGTTTAAAATTAGACACAAATACATTGCGTATGCAATGTGAATGCAATTGGAACCAAAACCGAAACCCAATTGTGCAAAGATAAATCAATATAAATGTAAGCCTGATTATGGCTTCCTTGCGTGTGGTTAATAGGTAAGAGAATCCCCACATATCACTCATAATCCTTTAACCCAAATCCTTTACAGATTAGTGTGCCGCGGTTTTGTGGTACTCACACTTCTACTAACCTTCTTCAATGAGATATTAATCTATTATATAGCCCAGTCAAATTGGCAGAATATTGATTGTAATATGGGTGAGTTTCGGTCTTTAAGTTCATGTCAGGTTTTTTGATGTCATTGTTAATGGTTTCCAGAGAATTGCACCCGTCTGCTGCTCATTGCTGATCCACAAATCTTAGGAAATTCGTATGATCGATCTTCACACAGTCCTTTGGCACGTTATGATTCGGATAGATATTTGCAAAAGTCCTTTGAACGTGCCGTATCCTTTACCCAACCACATATCATTGTATTTCTCGGTGATCTACTTGACGAGGGTAATATAGCCACAGGCCAAGAGTATAAGCAATATGTCCAGAGATTTAAACGTATCTATCATCACAAGCGTTTCACAAATGTAAGTGGAGTAGATTAAATGGTTCCTCCTTTCAATGAAGTTAAAAATTACTTCTTGATTTAGTTATTTTATTTATTGATTTAACAGTTTCGTATGATAAACGCTTACTTCCAGCGCGTTCATGTCCCTGGAGATAATGATATTGGCGGTGAAAATGGCGATTATATATCCAATTCGAATCAACGACGTTTCGAGAATGAATTTATGAGCGAGGATCTCTTTGACTATGACAATCGTTTGCGATTTTTTAAAATAAATCGCATGCTATTAGATTTTACGAATCCCGATCGGGATCACAATGCCGAACGTTTACGCATTGGCGTCTCACATGCCCCACTGCTCATTGGTGGGGGTCCATTGCTGAGGGCCATTATCAGTGATTTGGATCCACATATCATATTCTCTGCTCATTGGCATGAGTCAAGGATATTTATTTATCCATCCACAAAAGTTATAAATTTCTATGAAAATGCCGTTCGGCATTTTGATCTGAAAGCCTTAAAGGAGCAGGAGCATAGCTATCTGGAGATAATGGTACCCACTTGCTCTTATCGCATGGGTAAATCAAAAATAGGCATGGGCTATGCAGTGTTAGGTGAGAATTTCACTTAGTTAATTTATTAAATAAATTATTCATTTCCATTTTCTCGGCTTGTAGAGAACTATAATCTTCGTTATACTGTCTTGTGGCAACCAAATCGTTTCATCTTACTCTTCACCTACGTCTTCTGGGGTCTCTTTGTCTTGTGCAGTGCCATTGTCTATAAAATGATGACACGATGCCCCTTCCGCGTGGCCAAACGTCAGACGCTCTATAGTCGCGTCTCATCTACCATACCTCAATTTTAGACTGTATGTTATTTATTTTATATAACCAACAAAAGAAATGGCTCATATATATACATATATTTATATTATATATTTTACAATCAATTGGAATATAGTTAGACTAATTTTTAAGTATTTATTAATTTAAAAGAAATATTTTTTTCAGAAATTTGATAGTGTTTAGTTGATAGAATTTTATATCCTTGAGAAACGATTCCACATCAATGTTATAAAAGTTAGATACATTTACTAATCTATATAACAATGTAAATCATTAAAATTGTAATATCTTGACGAAATTTATAAATAAAATTGATCACATTGGATAAAGGACGGTAAGATCCAAAATTTATGTAGGATCAAATATTGATTAAAATAATTAATATTTGGTTTTATACTATATTATATTCTAATCAGACTCAATTTAACTTAGTTGATCAAATCTAAAATTGATCAAATTGATTAGATATGGTATAGGGAATCAAATATTAATTATATTAAACAAATATTTATCAATTTTTATTAAACCGAAATTGATTTTTAAAGATTTATAAATGATGTTAAGTAATTTCAATCTTTATCAAATTGATTGAAATCTGTGAGATCTTAAATACAGGGATATATATACTGATTATTATACAACTGTTATATAATATTCTATGCAGATTAAATTTAGACGAATGAAATCACAAAAATGGAGTAGATGAACCGAATACTATATTTTTCTGCGCCCATTCTTCTCAAGGAAGTAGTAGTAAATGACAATGGTTTTAAGAAGTAGTGATGAAAAAATAGAGGGAAATTTTTTTTCAAACTCTGAGAGGCGCATGCTTTGTATTTGTTGTCATTAATTTGGAAAAACGTTGAGAACGTTTGCTAGCCTGCCTGCCGGTCTTTTAGTCAGTCACTTTCAGTCGAAGTTTGAATGCCAGCGCGAAAGGTTGGTCGGATCAAGGATAAGGAAGAAGTGAAGTTTCTTTGGAAGAACGAAGTGCGCCGTTGTAGTCGTTCTCGCAGTCGGCAGGATAATTAAGCGTGACGCGTGTGCGTAACATAAAAATAAATCCAAAGCAAATGCCCTGCTAGGGTTCTGACTTCATATTGTGTAGTGTGCGTGTGTGCGGACGAAATGATGTGAAGCTGCAACGAGGGCGGTAAAACATTAAAAGGCAACAAAAAGAAACCAACGAAGACGAAGGTTGCTAGCAAAACGGAATTCCTTCAAAATAAAAATACTCCAAAAAGAAGAAACCGATCTTTGCTTTGCCAAGAGCCGGTTTTATGCACAAAAGAAAGAAAACGAAGTCCAAAAGAGAAGCAACGAAATCAACGAAAATTCTAAACGAGATGGCGAAACGATTGTTTTTAAGCCTCAGCCTGATCTTTTGCTGTGGCGGTAAGTTTGCTGATGATGTGATGACTGTTTCCCTACTTTTGCTCTACTTTGCTGACTCATCCAATCCATTCAGGTCATAGTATATTCGCCTCAACGCTACCATTGGGAGATGTTAGCATTACAAAGGGTCCTTCCAGTACGATTACTTTAAAAGAGCAAAGCCCTTTGCAGTTACCCTGCGTCTATCAATTGTCTCAGCTCTATCGTCAAAGCAATAGTGTAATCTTACGCTGGCGTAAGGATAACAAAACATTGCGTCAATTGGAGTTGGGACAAGCGGCTAGTACAACTAGTGAACCTCAATTGGAATCAATGCTCAGGGAAGATGGTAGAATAACAATGAATAAGGAGAATGGTTCCTTACACTTTTCCAGCATTTTGGCCAGTGATGCGGGCCAATATCAGTGTCAGTTGGTCATTGAAGGAGAACTGGCTGCCAGTTCGAGTTCTGGCGTATTGGAGGTGATTGAGCAATTAAAATTTATGCCTCAGCCCACATCAAAGAATCTGGAATTGGGTAGTTTGAGTAAAGTGCACTGTAAGGCACAGGGAACACCAACGCCGCAAGTGAAATGGATGAGGGTAAGTCATCAAAAGAAATACTGTGTAAAGAGTTTTTGTGTAATGAAGGGTTTTATGTACATGTATCCCGCAGGAAACGCAATTACCCTTGCCATTGAATGTAACCGATCAGAATGGGACTTTAGTTTTCAGTCAGGTCAGCAATGAGCAGCGTGGACAATATACTTGCTTTGCATCCAATAGCCAAGGAGAAATTAGTGCCACCGTGTCGATACAAGTCGTAATAGCTCCAAGGTTTACGGTTGCCCCACCCGAAGGACCCCTTGAGATAGAGGAATCCGGTATTGTGGTTCTCCACTGTCAGGCAATGGGTGAACCCAAGCCGACCATACAATGGGACAAGGATTTGGACTATCTCAACATGAACGAGAATGAGAATATGACAGATGGAAGCATGAATCGTCTTCAACTGCTAGAGAATGGCACTCTGGAGATAAGAAATGTTCAGCCAGAGGATGAGGGACGCTATGGCTGCACAATTGGTAGCAGTGCCGGCTTAAAGAGACAAGAGGTTCTTTTGGTCGTCAAATCGTCCAAATCTACCTCAAATTCAATAATCACAAGGATCATCATTATAATCATCTGTATGGCTTTTTTGTATTTTGTTCTTGTGTTGGGCCTGAAACTTTGGTATCGGTATCGTCGCCATTTGGGCAAAGTTCAACTGGAGGATGCAGCTGCTCCAAATGATAATCATCATGATGACAACGAGGCAAATGCCGAGCATGAACCTTGCCTAACCGAAGCAAATTCTAGCAAAAATCTAAAAAATAAATTAAGGGAGAGCACCATATTGGAGCATGAATCGCAGGTTGCCGATGATATTGTTTGAATGCCATCAAGCAATCAATATCTATTATATAAATATGATCTCTGATTTGTGTTCTGCCTTCCCTACCATTATTTCCACTCCCTCTCCTGTTATACCAATTTGTTGTTACAAAAAAAGAAAATGGAAAATTACCAAACAAAAAAAAAAAAAATGAAGAAAAAATTATTTATCCATATATATGTATGTATATGTATCTATCTGTGTGTATATATAACCATTGTACAGTTATTTTTTAGTAGAATAAATATTTTATAGCTCTCATAGAGCTCCCAATTTTATAGAGCAATTGTTTTTCTCTGTTTTTTTTGACTGGGTGGGTGAAGTCGTAAAATTTCTTCTTCTGTGTTGCCCACTTTTTCCAATGCTCAACAGTTTTTCTTTCTCTCTGTATCTGTGTAAGTGTGAGTGTGTCTGTGTATTTTCTTTTTTATGTACTTTTTATGGCTAAAGGAGCCGGCAAATGAAAAGTTCCAAGTGACGATAGGCTGCCTGAAGACAATCCAACCAATCCCCCTAAAACGGCCCCAACCACCCAAAGTGGAGGTCATAAAGTTACCCGCCATGACAAAAACATCGAGAAGCATTGTGGCTGCAAAAGGAAAGAGATTGCCTTTGAATTGGCTTCCAAGAATGCGGATATTACAGCGAATCGAATGCTAATTGAGTGTACAAATATTTAGAAAATAAGTTTAAATCGCGGAAAATGCATAAAGTTTTTATTGCATTTCACATGATCAAGTGATCATTATATGATGAGTGGAAATGATTATTGTACAGCTCTAAGTTACTTAATTACAAAGAGCCTCGTCTATGAAAAATTTCTGGAAACTTTACGAATCCGTCAATCAGACCATAAACTTAGATTTTTATTTGATAGTTTTAGGTCAACAACTTTCTATTTCGTATTGAAATTTAAGTATCGAACCCGATATTACATATAGCGAACGAAGTATATTTTATAGAATTTTATTTTTACTTTTCATTTATAAGTACATTTTATATTTATGTATTATATTTTTTATATTCGTATCCGTTATTCCTTTCATATTTTTTTTTTTTTGTTTAAATTTTTCGTACATTTTTATTTTGCTTAATATTTATATATTTTTGTTTTATTCTATAATTCTATTTTAGTTAAAATTTTATATTTTTGTATATTTTCCCTTTTTTTTACACCTTTTTGAAAATAGTTTTCATTATTAACACACCATTTGGCTGAAGCGATCTCTTTCCATTTCTCCACCCTGAGATATAATAAAACATTTCGAACATAAATTTTCAACTTTATGACATCTAATAACTGTCGCTCAAAATGGGAATTCTAGATGGTTGCCTTCTCCTTTGCCGTTCGCCTCTATCGCTGTTTCTGATAACCACAGGGCCCAGTCTAAAAGGGGCTGGTTTAACCACCCCTGGACCCATACTATATGCGTCGTCGTATTGTGAATTTAGTTTTATGACTCTTGGGTGTCAGTCGAAGGATCCTGGGATCTGTTGCCGTTGTTGTTGCAATTGTTTTTACTTTTTTGGGGGTTGAAAGGCCTCGTAAAAAGGAAAAGGCGGAAAAAACTATAAAATGGAAAACACACACAGTTAGACAGACGAGACAGAAAGACACACGCTTATAATAATCGGACCCGGCCACGCACAGTAGTCCCAGGCGTTTTAGCTGTGGTGGAGAGAGGAGAGGGGAAAATCGCCTTAGACTCAAAACCTCGTAAAAACAGCAAGCCACCAAATGAATCCTTCTCCTTAGTTGGGCCATTAAGTTGCATTATTCTTTGGCCTTTTTTTTTTGGATTCTTGTCGACCCAAAAGAAAATCTACGAAAGAAAAGATGATTTTCTTTTTCTTCACGTCTTTGCTTACCTTTAATCAACGCCTCATACTCGTATAATTTTACGAGTCTCCAAATTCAAAAATCCTCTACAAACATCAAACATTTTTGTGTTAGGCATTTAAATAAATTTTTACTTTACGCGGCCTTTGTGTAGACTAAACAAAATAAACATTAAAAACTACACTTTAGATACCCTGTTAGTTAGTTAATGGAAGGGATGTATGTTCTTGAAGAGAGGAGGAGCAGGAAATTTGATTTTTTCGTAGAGATAAAGCTAGATGTTTTATTCTAATTTATATAAAAAAAAATTCAGTATTTATAAATCGAAGAATAATTTCTAAGTTGAGTTAAAATAAAAATATTTAAAACTAATTCCCAGATCAATGGAAATTACATATCACCAGAGCTTTGTCCTATTGATAAGATTAGGTACAGAGTACCACAATGCCGATGTTTACATTTCAGATTCTTTCTTCTGTGTTTTTTTGAAGGTGTTTGGCAGAGAAATGCCAGAGGAAAAACTCTTTGGGAAGACTACAAATACATATACACATATACAAACCCACATATAAACAAACACGGCAAAAACGAAACAAAACGAATAGAAAATAGTAGTACCAAAAATACAAAAAAAATTTACAAAACTGAAAATGAACGAACGGAAGGGCTCCCAAACGCCAACGAGAAGAACTTTTAATGCATGTCGATGTCGCCGTAGATCAAAGGCAAATTGTTGTTATTGACGAGTGGGGGGAAGCATAGGGTGGGGGTATGATCAAGGGGGTTGACTGAGGAGGGGGGGTTTAATTGCACTTGCCTGTGTATGTCGGTATAGCTGCGCATGTGTAATCGTCTTTGATGTTGTTGGGTCTTCCCCCCCACCATCTCTGCGGCCCTTTTGCGGCCACAATTTGTTTATGCCATTGGCTATAAAAAACCATAAAATATGCATAAAATGCATAGGCAAAAACACACAGAAAAAGAAAACATAAAGTAAAAGGGAATGAAAATGCAATTGCGATTGAAGTTGAACAGGGCAAAATGGGAATGGAAATGAAGCGATTAAGTGCAGACGTTGTCAATGTGCTAGGAATATGTCACTTCTCCACCCATGGACGTCCCACAGAGAGAAAGAGAGATTAAGGGGACCTACTCCAATTTGATGAAAGGTGATCCCAATCTCATTCGGATGACGAATCTATGTACTACTTGATTATGATTCAGTTTAGCATTTCGGAAGTTGATTTCATTCATTAAATATCACTAGGATTATCCCAAACGAACTTCTTTCCATTTTTTTTTAACAATGCACAAATCAGGCTCTTTGTTACCCTCTTACTACGCCCAGGTTGCCTTTGGTTAAGTAGACAACTACACTTAGTGGTGTAATTTGGAACTGGACGTAGACAGTGTACCTGTTCATCGGTTACAGATTGTCATTCAGATATGAAAAGGTTTATAACAAGATTTGTTCTTAAAGCCAAGTTTACTGTCAATTCAGTGGTTTGTATTGGACTTACATGGACTTAAAAAACTAACCAATTTAAATAAAAATAGATATTGTCAATAACTTAAAAATAAAAGAAAGCTGCTTAAATTTAATGTACTATGCCCAATAAACAATAGAGTCCTAAATTTTATAAGTAATTAATATGAAAATTAATGAGTACAGGAGCAAAGACCAGAAGCTATGGTTCTTCCTTCCTAGAGCCTTATATATAGACATAATGAAAAGAAATGCTAATAGAATCCTATTCGTTGATCCTTTTATATGAGATATTGTTTGTCTAATTAGAACTGCTCTAATCAGATCACAAATACATTATTAAGGATAAAAAAAATCACTGTAGTTTCGAACATAAAATAAATTTAAACATAGTGTAAACTGTAGAAATATTGTAAATTTGTATTAAAAATATATAAATTTATCCATATAATTAATATGGGACAACTGTATAGTAGTTCACATAGTTCCCTTAGGTATACAGATGTTCCAAACTAATCAATGATAATGATTTACTCGATCATAATAGAGAGGCTAAGTATATGAATGTCGTCAATTTTAACGCAGCACTGCAACACTTTACACAACAAGAGAATACAGGGAATATATTTCCCCCAAGCGTTCGCTAGATTGACTGAGAGAGGGAGAGAGTATTTCCCAAACAACTTTGGGAATACGTTGAGCAACCATCTGCCTGGCTGGCTGCCTGCCGGCCTTTTTCAGTTATAAACAGACAACGAACGCATGCGGTTCGGTTTCGAGATACTACACATAAATCGAGGTTTTCGCTTTGAATCGTTCGTTCGCCAGTGGAGGACGCCAACCCCCTCTTCGCTGAGTTAAGCAGAGTGAATTATAACCACCAAAAAATATATAAAGGTAGTCAGAAATACATACATAGGGAAAGCCGGTTTAAAGGATGCAAAGCAAATGTAAATGCAAATGCAGAACAGAATAACTTTTGTATCTTTCAGATACAGATTAAGGTAGATTTGTTACGGCATCGGGTAATTGAACTTGTGCATCTCTTTTCCCCTCGTTGACATTCTACCCTCTTCCCCAATACACGTACATGTCTATCTGTATCTGTATCAGTGTCTGGGTGTGTGTGTGTGTGTATCTAGATACCTTTGTCGGTATTCATTTGAGTTTGGTGTAAGTGAAACTCTAACTCTTGTCGCTTGTCAATCTACGTACCGATAAAATAAAAAAAATAAAAAACAAACCACGAAACATAAACCAACAGCCACAAACAAAAAGCAGGAGTAGAAGCAAGTGCCGTAACCATATCTATATCTCTTTTCCAACGTCTCCGCGTCGCTGCTCTCGCTCCGTCACTCCATCACGGTTTGTGTTCAGTGATAAATGCATTTCATGCGTTCCAACTATGTAAATACCAATTTAATTTGAGTGTCCACAGTAAATATAAAAAAAAAAAAAAAAAAAAAGCACGAAGTTCTCTTACTCAATCCCCCTCCACACCCACGCCCACTTTCATTCCCACTTGGTGTTGGAAGCCTCACCAAAAAAGGGCAGTCGGGAACAGTCGGCTGAAGTTGCATTGGGATTCCCATTCCGATTCGTTGTCATCGCTGTGCAACCAAATATTGAATATTTACAAATGCATTGAGTGCATTTTCGAGTGCCGGGCACTTATAACGACAGCCAACTACCAACTCCAACTACCAACTCTTCGACTCTTGAAGCACTTTGACAACTCTCTGACTGAGTGACTTCGGTGGATATGCTAGCATATCATTGCTATCGCAATACGTGAGCAGTTTGTCGTGCTATCATCACTATCTCTTGCTAATTGGCCCACAAGAGAGGGCCAAGGGAATCACACAACAGAGAAGAGCAAAGTACACTTGAAACAGACTGAGAATAAATACTTTATATATATATATGTATATACCATATATGAATATGGATATAATGATGTTATGGAGCTTATGCCTCCTTGGCACCACTCTGATGGGTAAGTGTTAAATGGGATTGTACCTACCTACATATATATAGATATAGCTAATCATTTGAAGTATCATAAAAGGAGAGATCTGTAAAACATTCATATATATAGAATCTAATGAGTTAGATCACAAGGGTGATATACCTAATTACATTATAAGATATGATCTTAGATTTGATCTTTGGCGAGGGTAACAACACTTTTAAATAAGGGTTGATACCAATTTTGGGGAAGGCCTTTCAAAACTCTTTGAATAAATTGAAAATGAAAAGGTGAGCATGTTGTTTTGTTTATTACTATTTTAAGGACTTCACAGTTGTCATCATTTTGCTGTTGCATTTAAAATCCAATTTTATACCACTTTTTCACTGCTTTAACTAGTTGAGAATTACAACTAAATTAAGCAAAAGGTATGAGAAACTAATCGTGATTTACCTTCATAACTCACTAAGAGATCGCTTTTTTGCAAAAAACCATTTATTTTCTATTCTTATTCAATTTTCCAACATATCCTACTTTTCGTATACATATTTTAGATTTAATAATTGTAGAAATTAGCCATAATTCAACTTGCATTCTATTCAAAAGATATCCTAATTTAAAAACAAGCACTTCAAACAGAGTTTTTGTCTTTGTATTTGAAAGCAAACGGCGTGAAAAATGACTCAATTAGAAGAAGTTTGTCAGAAATTTGAGGGTGGACCACACAGAGCACAAGGCACAGAGGCAGGTTAGACCACAGTGTGGGCAAAACTAATGCCCAGCGGGAGAGGAAGCCAACCAAAAGGACTCCTCCCCCTTCCTTAAAATGTAGATATTCACAATGAAGTCGTTAGGCAAATAATACCAAGAAGACAAAGACACAGAAATAGGCACTTGAAAAAGGACGAAAACGAAAAAAAAAGATGAAAGGATCAGCAATTGAAATGAGACAAGAGCCGACGAATATTTTCAGCTAATCAAATCTGGGTTTATGTGTAGGATCAGTAGTAGTAGCAAGGATCGTCTGCTGTTTGAGGATCGGATAACTCAACTTGGGTCAGACAATTATGAATACAACAATGTGTGTGTGTGTAACAGGACAGCTGAGAAATGAGAACTAAGAACTGAGAATTGAGAATTGCTGACTGTTAAGTAGCACAAAGGCAAACAGCCGCAGACAAAAGGCAGCCGGCAGGCAGTCGAGGGGGGAGGGGAAAAAAGGACGAATAACGTAAAATCCGTGCAATGAGCATAACCGAGGTCCATTATTTGTATGGCAAATAATAATTCTGTCTGCCAGTCTGTGTCTGTGTGTGCGTGTATGTGGTTGTGTGTGTATATTTGTTCCTTTGTGTGGCAGTCATAATTTGTTATTCAAGCATGCAAAATGCTGCATGCAACATGAACATGCTGTTGCCATACCACATTAAGGGCAGCTGTGTGTGCCTGTGTGTGTGTGTGGCAACTACACAAAACTTCATCTTCACATTGCTGCTCCCACTCCAAATGCCATCCATCCAATTTTAAAGACTTCAACTGAAACGAAACTTCAGTCAGAGAAAGAGAAAGACAGAGACAGAAAGACAGAGATAGAAAGAGCGAGTGCAATCTCATAATTGCATGAAAATTCTCAAGTACTTAGTCCTGACAGTTGTTTGAATTCATATTAAATAAATTCACTTGTTTGAGTTATACTCATAAGTAGATGGATGATTAGACTGAGAGATTTACCCAAATGGTTTCAATTGCACTTTGTTTCTTAAGTTAAAACTGAAGAATGGGCAACATTTGGTTTTTCATTGCTAAATTTTGAAAACATTTAAAGAAAATTAAATAAAGCAACAAAATTTTTATACATTTGGGAATGTGCATTTAAGACCAAATTTTTTACTAAACCAATAAGTTTTTTAACTTTTCTGATTTTAAGTTGAGCTTTAAATTATTACAGTTTTTTTTTAAATATTGCTTGATCATTTGCACGTATCGAAAGTTTATGAAATTTTTCTCTTCTAAATTTCCCTAAATTATCTCTAATACGATTGCTTTCTCTGTACTTTTTGCTTTGGAGCCATATCGTCTCAGCTGACTAACCCATTCCCATAATCATAAATATAATATGACTTTTCAAACTTTTCAAGTCAAATACAATTTCTCCTAATATACAATACCCACAAATAAACATCCTTTTCCACTCCCCACCTCAAAACTCTACTTTCAGGTTCATTTACAGTTTTTACATTTGAAAGGTTCTAATTTTTTTTTCTTCGTGTTCTATTTTTTTGTTGTCTGAATCTAAACCTAAACCCTATGTCAAACTTTTGACGGTTAATTGTCAGTCACATTCATTTTATTTTCAACCTTTTTTTGTTGTCTGTGAGTTTGCATTCGTCTGAAGCTGCTCTTTCCCACTGTTGACTTGCAGTTTTTCCTCGACTGTTGTTGTTATTCTCCTTTTTTTCCCAGTGTTTACTTTGATAAATGCCAGAAATTCCTGAATGACAGTTTAGTATTTTCTTTTTGCTCTCCCCCTCTTTCTCTCTTTCTTTTTATTGTGTTCGTTTTTCTAGCAAAATCAAATCAAAATGCCACCCATAGGGGGGAATACACTTCAATTCAAGTGGGCCACAGTGGGTATAAGCGATTCCGATACCAATTTCTGATTATTACAAACAATATTTTGCATTCATAGCCAGTGAAAGAGATATTGTGGATGAGTGGGAGAGATGGATGGGAATGGGTAAACTTAATCGACAAATGTTGACGCACAATTTGTGCAGTGGGAGATTGAGTAGGAGAAAGAGGAGGAAGATAGAGATGGATACGAGTTGCTGATGTAGATCTCAGCAGTTGGTCCACTCGTCTCAATTGCTGCTGACTGGCGCTGATTTCGATAGAGTCAAACAAACGAACTAATTATCACAGAGACAGAGATAAAGATAGAGAGAGAGAGAGAGAGGGGGAGAAAGAAAGATGGACAGCTTGACTTTTGCGAATGGAAGCCGCATGCTGAGGCTGCTCTTAGGGTTTCGATTTTGGCCTCAGTTTGCCGCATCAACACTTTTTTCGCATCACCACTGCCCCAACTCTGTCCCCATTTTCCCTTTGCCACATTCCGCTCCCCCTCTTTAGTTGTGTGTGTGTGTGTGACCACGTCAGCGCAATCAATGGCACACAGAGCGCATATTTCTTTAATCGACGGCCGAGTAACTGACTTTGACTTCCCCCACAGAGGAAGAAAAAGAAGGAGGAAAAAAAAAACGAGTGCCGGGAACTTGTTTTTTTTTTTTTTCTTTTGCTCTGTAGCAGCAGCAAATTAAATCGATTCAGGGAAGAGATTCGCCATCCTCAAGCGCCTGCCTGACTGCCGTTTGGGTTGGACTTGAAGTTTTTACTTCATTCTGGTCTTTCTTTTGGCTTGTATCTCATAACACGTCGCCGAGCTATGTGACTGGCATATGATGATTACGTTAATGATAATAATGATGATCATAATGACGATTTCCAACCACTTGAAATGACTTTAATGATGTTGTTGTTGCCGTTGTACAAATGCCTGCTTATTGATTCCCCGTGGTCCCGATCCTAACCTTACCCATTTCCATCTACCAAGGTGTTGTCTCAAATTGCTCCAATTAGTGGCCAAATATAATGTTCGACGTTTTGTAGTTTTTGGGCTACTATATAATCAAAAATAATTGCTTTTAAATTGCTTTAGCTTTTACTTAGTTTTTGTGGCTTTTTTTGTAACCAGCATCGATATACTCCTCCATATCATCCTTGATTGATATGGTTTTTCTATATATACATTTGTATTTATGGTCTGTAAACTTTGCAGACTTTGTAATTAAAAGATTAGCAGGTATAAAGCTGATTATTATTTAACTGAATCATTATAACAAAAAAAAATATTTAGATTATTTGTGCAGCTTTATCAGTCAAACAAAAAAAATTTAATTTAATATTTATTATAATGTGCATTTGCCGCTGATGATTTTTTGCGAAAGGAAACTAAATAGTTCTGCAATCTTTTGGTTAGATAAAGAATAAAATTCCATCTAAATCACTCTTAACTATACAAAAATATTGATTTCAATTAATCATTTTTGTTCTTTTTAACTTTTACTTGGAATCAATTTTTTATCACTTTTATTTCGCATTTAATACTTTATTCCTCGGCTTCAATTTTAAAACTTTAAGAGTTACCCTCGCATAATAAAATAATTGCATTTGCATTATGTTTTTGCTTCCTACCCGAATCCTGTGAATCATTTTGTTTGTTAAATTATTTTTTTTTTTTTTGCCGACACGCAACTTCTGGCAAAATCGCCTGAGTGTAGGCTATATAATTTTTATATGTGTGTTTTTTTGTTTGGTTCTGTTTTACCATTTTACATCGGCTTAAATACTGTAATTTAAGCAGATTAAGAGAGCATTTAATTTGTGTTTTAAAAAGAGTTCAATTAAGCGTAATTATTGTAAATTGCTGCGAGCAGCAACCTTTCAGAAAGTATAAAAAATATATATATGTTTAATATGTAAAAATATATGCAATTTTTATGATTAATTTTTTTCCATTTTTTCATTACAGCTCCCGTTTCTTTGGGCAGCAGTTCCTCACGTTTCATTCAAGTGCCTGAAAGTCAGTCGATTGTTGAGAATGATTCCGTTGATTTCAACTGTGAGGCAACAACAGATCCATCCAGTGATTTAAATTACGAATGGTTGCATAATGGTGAGTTCTATCGGCAGATTGACTTATTACCATATATAGACAACATTGTTCCTCATACTACCATCTCTCGATTCCAGGCCATCAGATTGTGTATGACAAGCGTGTCTATCAAATTGGTGCCAATTTGCATATCGAGTCGGTGCAACGTGGCGAGGATGTCGGTGATTATGTGTGCATTGCCATGAGTTTGGCCAGCGGCGCCAGAGAGGCGTCGCCACCAGCCAAATTAAGTGTGATATGTGAGTAATCAACATCAAATTATTGAAAATGTATACTAGTATATATAGTGTATACTACATGTTAAACTTATAAACAAAGAATATTAGAACAAATGACTAAGTCAAATATATTAAATGATATTCATTTATAAAAATATATAAAATTTGCAAAATACATACATATATGTATTTTAAATTAAGCTCAATGATATTAAGAGAGATATGAAGAGGTTCCTAAGAAATAATGCATCACTTTCTGATACTTACAATGAAATATGTTATTTTTTGACGATTTCGTTTATATCGTTTATTGATATAAGATAGTCAATCGATTTTGTTATTAGCTAAAAAAACCAAAAAGTTTTTTATACCACAAATTGTAGATAGACTTAGTGAATTATTTAAGAAAAGTTTAGTTGTAAACTTATAAATCCAACTTTAATTAATTGATATATCAAAGATTTCCTTTAATATTATGCCTTTTATTAGTGGTTCTGAACTCATCGATGTATAATGAAAGATATAAATATATTTTTGTATTTCCTTAGATCTAAGAAGAAGTTCCCTCAGGGTATGAACCAGCAATTGGTCTGTTTATTCAATTTCACAATTATTTCATTTTCTTTGTGTAACGTTTCCTTTTATATTCCATTTGTTTTTTCCTTTTGTTTCAATTGTTTAATGTTGTAGGAACTGTGACATTTAGTTGCGCTCAATTGAGCAATTATTTCGAGCGTACGGATACGACAATAATGAGACATTTTCTTTGGCGACAAGGCAAAAGAAACTAAACTAAAGGAAACGAGACGATGACAAACTTTATGCATATTTTAATAGATACTTTTTTTTTGTTCTCGTCTGGTATGAAATGGAGACTGGGAGGGTAGGGGATTGGATTGAACGAAAGATGGGGGAACTTAATCACATAACCCACTTAGCTACAGCTGGCGCCACCAGACACATATTTCCCCACCATTCCCCCGATTTCCGTTTTCTCCATCAAATTTGAATGCCTTTTCAACGGCAGCAGCAATTAAAATCAACTCCCAAAACTACAAATTAATTAGTTAATTAATTAGCTAAAAACACTTGAGCATGAACGCTGATGGCTATTAATAGATGACTTCGAGAAAACTAAAAGAGAGAGAGAAAGAGAAAGATAGAGAGCTAAACTGGGTGGAGTTGTGATGGTGGGGAAGGAAGAACCTTTGATGCTGATGCTGCTGCTGGGTGGCTTTGATCAGTCGCAGTGCTGACAGCAGAAGGAACCAAACACATGCAGGCCAGATTGTCCATAAAAACTTTGTTTACCATGGGCCAGAGGAGTGGCTAAAGCGAGAGGGGCGGCGAGGAGGGAGGGTGGTATAGAGCAAGGTCTGTTTGTTAAATTTATGCATTTTTCTGCTTAAAGGCAAATGCAACTAAATGAACATCAATCACGTGATGCCGACGACTGCAACTTGCACTTGCCACTTGGCCAACGAGGAATACACAGAGAAAAACAAGGAGAGTCATGGAGACAGAGACAGAGAGAGAGAGGTAGGGGTAAAACCATCTTCTTGGTTACGCTTGGACTGCACTTCCTGTGTGATGGGTGCATGGCAGGTCTAGGTACAAAGGCAGGGGCAGGGGCAGGGGCAGGGGCATGTATGTACATCAAAACTTTTGGTTTTTATCTTTCATCAGTTTTGTTGTTTTGTTTTTTCTTCTCTTCTGCATTTTAATGCCTCTTTACCTTGTGGTTTTTCTTTATAATGCCAGAGAAAGGGAAAGGAATAGATCATAGAAGAGGGAGAGAGGGGAAAGGAGGTATTACTGCAATTCTGTGCATTAATCAAATTAATTTGTTCTACACATGTAGATGAGCAAGCGAAAGCAAATGCAATTTGAAATAAAAATATATTCAAAAACAAATAGAGTTGTCCAACACTGTGTAATAGATACCATCTGGATCATTGCCATCTATGGGACTATACAAGAGTAATTCTACTCCAAAATTAATTTAAAAAGTTGGTCCTACGTTTTGCCCTTGAGAATTTGATATTCGAGAAACTTACAAAAGAATATTCAAAAACAGATTTGCTTGTCCAACACTGTGTAATGGATATATATTTTCCGCTTTGGATCATGGCCAACTTGGTATATGTAGAAAGTAATTGTAGCCTGAAATTAATTTAAATTTGGTAATTTGAAATTCAAGTTCATTTTACTTCTACGAAAATATATTTGAAATCAGATAGGGTTGTCCAACACTATGTAAAAGATATATCTTTTCCGATATGTTAGTTCTTAGCATTACACAGTCCTGTTGCATTAGTTCATTATAATTTAACGATCTCTTCATAGACATGGCAAACTGTTACTCAGTAATTTGAGTCACATATTGTAGTCTGAATGAGTTTATTTTTTATTTTTAAAAGGGAATCTAATGATCTGAAAATGCATAAGTACACTAAACATACACAATAACTAACGAGTGTTAAGACAAACCAGACAAAACAAGCGACAGGGATATACAAGACCAAAACCGAATCAAGTCTTAGTCCTTGTCAAGGCAGACATAGAGCCAGACAATTGCCAGTCAGGCAACCAGTCAGTCAGCCAGCCAGCCAGCCAGCCAGCCAGTTAAAAGGGGTTGTTGGACTCTGCGTTTATAATTTTTTTTCCTACTGTTTTTGTGTTTCCAAGGATAAACCAAGGATATGCCGGGCATTGAACAGCTGAGCTGAGTTATTCGCCATGGAGATGTGTAGTAAAAATGGGGAAATGAAATGCAACATTAACACGAAACATAAACATAAAATGAGAAATGGCAACAGACCAACCAACAAAAGCAACAACAACAACAGCAACAGCAATAACAACAACAAAACAACAGCCAGGCAAAGTCATAAAAACCAAACAAAATGCAAAGACAACCAAACACGAGCAAAACCAAAATAAAAGGGGGCGAAAGCAACCCTCAAATCAACACAAAACACACTCATCTAGATACACACACACCCACACACACACACACACAGATATACATATATATATATATACAAATATATGTAGAAACTAGACACCCCCATTTATATATATTCACATATATATATATATATATCCATAGACAGAGTCGGAGTCAGACTTTTGTTGCTGTTGTTACACAAGTTCAAGTTGACTGCAGTTGGCAATTGGTGGCAGTTGAGACGGAAGAGAGGAGAAGAAGGCATGGGGGGCCGGACGACTGCCTGGGGTTGCCGGATAATTTTCATTTTGTGAATGCCGGAAAAAACGCATAAAATTTTACGAGCCAAGCTCAGCAGTGAACTGAACATTAAAGGGACGACAACGACGATGACAGCAAACCCAAAAAATAACAAAAACACGAAAAAACAGAACATGGAGAAACGTCTCTAGTCAACTTTTTGGCGCTTTTACTATATCTATCTTACTTACACTTCTTTTTTCTTTTTCCCTATCTCTCTCTCTCTCTCTCTGTGTTTTATTTACTTTTGCCTTTTTCTCTATTTTGTTACACGAGTTGATCATTAACAAACAACTTTTCCTTCAGTTAAGTAGGAGCGGATGGAAGTCGATGTAGCTGGCAGGTTGGAGAACTGGCCAATCCGACCCCAATGTGCGATAATCGAATGTTTAACGTTTTAATTTGAAAACTGTTAGATGGGTTCTATATAATGGAGGGGCGGATTTGAGGGGGACCAACTTTAATTAAAGATTGAAATGATAACGCACAGGCTTAAGTATCTGCTGTAGCTTTTATATGAAACAAGATTTGTATTCTATGGTCAATTGTTGTTGTTGGTCTTGTTTAGCCATAAATTTGCTAAGTGAAATTGTAAAAGGAAAAATAACAAAGAAAATAAAAAAAAAATAATAATAAATAAAGCGAATTACATGGAAGACAAATACGACATAAGAGAGAATTTGATTCTTAGATTCATTTAAGCGTTGATATATAAAATCAACTGATCATTAATGAAAGGCAAATTTTGATTAAAGATATTTATACTGATTTTAATTTTTGACAAGCTTTTGTGATATTCAAGTATTATAATAATAATAAACTAATTTTTTTTATTAGTCATATTTGGAAAAGTTTACATTTTTCGAAAATTTTTAAATATTTATACTAATAATAATAATAATACCAAGTGGTTTGGCATTAGAAGCCTAAAGTTGATAGCAGAATCTACTGAAGGAAGAACTGGAATCTATTTTGATATTATGATAAATAGACAATCCTTTCAGCATTTGTTCTGTTTTAAAGTCTTTCATTTTAACAATAGAAAGAAAGAATATAAAATTAGAAAAATGGCAAAAGTTGCAAAGTTTATTGTAAATTTACTATCTCCAAAAATAGTTGCAGTATCCGCTGATCAATATAAACTCGTGGAGATCTATAAATATAAAACAGAAAGATGTATATATACATATATATTGCTTCGAGAATGAGAAAATTCCTTATAAAGAATTTAAATGCATTACTGGAATGCTATTCTCTACTCTCCCTTTTTTGCCTTCTTTACTTTCCCGATAGTTTTATGCAAATTTTTTTTTGTTTTCTGATCGGTGAAATTGGGTCAACAACTTATAAGCCAATTGGTGTAATCGCCAGTAAGAATGAGTAAGAAAACAACAAAACTGAATAAAGTCCGTCCGGTCGGTAAGTGCATTACCGTTACTGGCACTTGTTGGAGAGAGAACCAATCGAACCATATCGTAACCATTTCTATGGGCTCTCCCAATTGGGTTTTATGACCACAGTGAAATGAAGAAACTTTTCCACTTGAGTTTCAAATTTTCACTTGACGAGAGAAAACCCCTTTGGCCACTCACTTATATAAAAGAAAATAATCTATTTTTGATTATCAATTAATTATATTTTCATAAAAGTCAATAAGAAACTAAGTGCAGCTATGTAGACTGCCTTCTTCCCTACCCCCAGCCTCTCTGCCCTTTAATTGTTATCTTATCGAAAATGTTGGGGAAAGAGTTGGGGAAGTTCTTGGACTGCACATTTGATGAAATAAGACGCAGCCGGCACACTTATTTAGCTTTTCAGATAAATGTCGGCAATGATAAGAGTTACCTACCAATACCCCTAGCCACTCCCCTCAATCCCTCTCTCTCTCTCACTCTCTCTCTCTCACTCTCTCTCAGTATTTCAGTAACTGTCAGTTTTTGTATCTATATTATATTGGTGCCTCTGGCTGCCATTTCGACATTTATTTCCCACTTTGTTTACTCGATTCCCCCAACCCCTCCGATTTACCCTCTAAACCATCTCCCTTTTCCGCTCCCCCTCTCCATCTTTTTTTTATGGTTCTCTGTCCCAGGCAATTGTTTATAGTGCTTGTGGTTTATGCTCTAGCAAAAGTTTAACAAAAATTTATTTTGTTTTGGAGTCGTACTTTTTTTTCCCCCCCTCTCTTCTTTCTTCTTTCCCCTTTGGAATTTATTTTTATATGTTTACCCTGCCGAAGCGGCCTCTGTTCGATGTGTGAATGATGGGCTGGTTCTTTAGCACCTCCCCTGGCCAACCTGTGTGTTGAGTTCTTCTATCTGTAGGTGTGAAAAGATCTGCCAAGTTAGTCAGTGAAGTCAGGCGGAGTCACTGACGTTGCATATACATCAACCTAATGAGCTTGCCTGTTAATTAGCCACAGAGAAAAGGCACACACAGAGGGCAGGCGGGCATGACTCGAGGCTCACTCACAACGTTCGGAGGCGCAACGGTCGCCTCGGGCCCTCTAATTTCAAACTACAGTTAGCCGGGTAGGTGGAGGCATCTTTAAAAGCTAGTTAAGTGCATAATAATGCAACAGTTAAGAGTTTGTGCAGGAAAATGCCAATGAACATACATATATACAAGTGTGAAAATCTTTGTTTAAAATATGAGTATGTGAAAATATTTGCTATTCTTTGGATACCTTTTGTTGCTTTGAGATTCTTTTTTCTTTGTTTGTAAGGTAGAATCTTTAAAAGTAACTTTTCTCAAACATAAATATAAATTGTTATATATATTCAGCCTTGTTCCGTTAGACAACTTCTTATAAATTACCATCATTATTATGAATTTATCATCAAATTAGATATATTTCCATCTTAGATATTAATAATTTTATTTTATCTACAAAATATGATATATCTAATCAGTTATTGAAAAGAATTTTTAATTCTCTGAATAAATCAAACTATGGATAATAAAAGCAATCTTAACAATCTTAGCAATAACACCTACATTTGATTATAATAAAATCCTACAGATACCTTTATCTATATTAGATAAATTTCTAGTAGGAATAATCAACAATTGGAACTTTTGATAAAATCTTAAAGATACTTTTTTAAAAACAAGATAAACTTTGCTTTTCATTAATCAAAACTACAACGAAAATGTTTTGATTACTTTTCTTAAGTATCCATAAGACTGGCATTAACAGATACTTTTGTATCTGTCACTAGGCAAACATATCTAATGTGTCTCTTGTTAGATTTTCGAAATTTCACTTCATTTTTTCCCACTTATGTAAGTGAACTGTTTGCTGTTAGTGTTAACCATTAGATAGACTTTGGTTACCCCAAAGCAAGTCCAAGAGTGCCAATTAGTTCACTCTACTGTCATTTTTGGTTGTAACATAAACCAAAAGTTTATGCCACAAAGTATCCGTCAGTCAGTCATTCAGTCAGAACGCTGTTATTGTTGACGGACGTGCCCCAACTTCAACACACCAACAAACACACACATACACATATATACACACACTCGAATACAAAAGCAAATACAAATACATTTCCAACTTTTGACACTTCCTCGACGTGGAGACGACACACAACGCTGTTTATTGAGTTGTTGTTTTGCTTGCTGCCCAACAAAATAAGTATCCACAAATATTTAGAGGCATTTCATTCCATCTTCCTCTCTCTCTCTCTTCTCTCCCCTACCACCACATTTTCCTCCCTCTATCGCCCTATCGTCCATCTCTGTCCCCTAGTCGGGCAAACAAAGTCAAAGCCCAAACAAGATTTATGTACATATGTAAATTTTTTTTTATATATTTCTTCATTTTTTTGTCTAACCACAGACCTGGCAAACAATTTCCAGATAGGCAAAGTAAAATATCCATAAAACATACATCAGCCATTTGCTTGGGCCTCTGTAGCTGTAGGCACCGTGCGGAAGGGAGCCGTTCTCCTTCAGGCTAGATAAAAACAAAATTATGACACACACCAAAGTCACAGAACATTTAAAAAATCAAATATGGTAATTCAAGTATTTTCACTAGCAAAATATAACTAAAATATAAACAAATTTAGTGTATCGAAATATTTAAAAATATAAGTCAAATGAAAACTAACCATTAATTTGCTTTAACAAATGGTAAACCATAAAACTGGAACTAATTCGATTATGTTATGATATAGTCAAACAATATCATCTAATTGGAAAGAATTAATTTAAAATACACCAATCAAATCCTTTTGGCCAGCTAATTTCGACATACTGATCATGAATATCTATGAAAATTATCGCTAAACTCCTCGATTTGTGCAAATTTGTGTGTATTTTCACAAGGTATAGTTTTGCATATTCTCTTTCTCTCTCTGAGTCAACGTAAACTTGCAACCAAAGTGGAAGTTCTCTTTTGTTTTTTATGATTATCAAGATGAGATAGAAAAGTATCTGATGCCTTGCAGAAAGAAAACCTGCACAGCAATGGTTTAACTGTGTGTCTAGTCACGCCTCCTTTTGCGCCTTTGGCGACTAAAACATAAATTAAACCTTAGCATAGAAGAGTTGCACACATTCTTCTTTTGTTTTTGCAATTTCTTCTCTTTTTCATTTTGTATTTGTTGCCACAAACTCTGTTTTCTCATGCAGCAATTGTTGCCAAGTACCGTACACTGATGTTGTCAGGAAATATGTATATGACTGTGTGTGTGTGTGTGTGCTGCCCCTTTTGCCACATATAAGCATTTACATAAAGGTGGAAAAGAGTTGTTGTACTGGAGTATGGAAGAGAGAGAGAGAAGAGGGGTGTTGGAGAACCAACTGAACCCATGACTGACAGTTCAATTTATGCTTCCTCGGGCCCCTACCAAATGGGCACCAGAGCCCCGGACCGACCCGTTCTGGGCTGGAGCGATAAAAACAAAGATTGCAGCTTCGTGTTCGACGATAAAATGCACTTAATGCAGCGCGAGAAATAACACAAAAAAAAAAAAAAAACAAACTAAAAAAGAAGAGAACAGAACAAAAAAGAAAAAAGGCAAATTCGCTTTGCTAAGAAATAAGAAGAATAAAAACATCAAAGATGCCGAAAATTGTATACTCTTGCAGTTTTTGATCAATAAATAGAAAGTCTTACTACGACGTCACTAATATATAAACTTAATCGTTTAGAAAAAATCACTCAATGGGAAAATATGGCAACTATATATTATAGTTGTCCGATTTGAAGAAAATTTGAATACAACTTTTTTTTGGTCGATTTTTCTTGCAAAATCTTGAAATGCAAAAGATTTTAGATCAAAAACCTAACACAGATCCGATAGTTCCTATGATGGTATATTTTATAGTGGTAAGATCGGACCAATTCAAGTACTTAACTGACCTAAATACCTAATAAGCTTATATACTTAGTTTTATTCATATAGATCAAACCGTACTTCCTAAAATGGGCATAGAAACAGACAGATAGACGAATAGACAGGCAGACTAGGTAAGGTCGATTCGGCAATTGATGCTGATACAGAATATACATATATATTTTGTGGGGTCGGAAACTCGGTCCGCTACAAACATCTAAGCAATTTTATTATACACTTTGCAAGAGTATTAAAACATTGGGCATTTAAATGCAAAATGTATCTTGCGGATATATGTGGCGGTTATTATGCATATTTATGGAATGCAAAACGCGATCCAGTTACGAGCCAAAAAGAAACTGGAGAATTTATACATACGTCGAATTCTTCAATTCAATTAGTTTATTGATCGCCTCCTTTTTCCATTTTGTTTCCTCTTTCTTTATTTCAGTTTTGGAATCGGCCAGCGTTCAATTGCTGGGCAGCAATCGGAATGAACTGCTACTCAAATGTCATGTGGAGGGCGCCTCCGGCAATGAACCGTTGCAAATTGAATGGTATCGGAATAGCGCCAAGTTGAGCAGCTGGCAGAATATCGAATTGGTTGAGCATCGTTTGCTGGTACGTCAGCCAAGTGTATCCGATGATGGTCTCTATCGTTGCATTGCCTCGAATGCAGCTGGACGAGTGATGAGCAAGCAGGGTTATGTCTATCAACATCAATCCAATGGCAAATGTATTCCACGACTAAAAAAGAATCAGAAACTTCTACCCGAATCCTGGGGTAAACAAGTATTCCTGTGTCGTGGCAAGCGTGGCGGAAGTGTTGCCAGCAATGTACAGGAGGCAGCTTCACCAGAAGGTTTGCGTCTTGTACAAGGACCCGATGATCTAATTACGATTAAGGAAGGTGATCCAGCCACACTTAGTTGTCTATATGAGGTACCCGATGAATTGCAGAATCAACGCATTCAATTGCGTTGGCGCAAAGATGGCAAACTCTTGCGTCAAGTGGAACTGGGGGTATCTATGCCCCGAAGTAGTAGCTCACATGGTGGACACTCTCTAGCTGACTCTGGCAAAGATGCATTGTTGCGTGAAGATGCACGGCTCGTGTTGCATAAGCCAAATGGTACTCTTAGTTTTGCCACTGTAATAGCCAGCGATGCGGGTCAATATCAATGTCAATTGCAAATGGAAGGACATGTGGCAATCAATTCAAATCCTGGCACCCTGGAAGTCATTGAGCAATTGAAATTTATGCCCCAGCCAACATCAAAGAATCTTGAATTGGATGCTCCAGTGGCTAAAGTGCATTGCAAGGCCCAAGGAACACCTACACCCCAAGTGCAGTGGTTGAGAGTAAGTATTTTCATTTAAGTGAATAATTTAACTATGATAATTGATTCATTTACCTAATAAGCTTAGCTTATAGAGAGCTTTCTGATTCATTAATTCACTTTGTGCTTGGGGTGAAAGAATCATTTCTAGTTTCATTTCCCCTCTATGGCATATTGCACCTTTAGGTCTTCGCACTTCAATTGGATAGAACCACTGAATTTTTTGCCCCATCTCCAAAACCATATATCCTCCCCTATTGCCTTTCCCACCTGACACATGTCACTGACAAATTGAAAAACGCGCAGAATGCGCCGTTGGCCAAACTTTTGCCATTTCATTTCATATGCAAAACTCTATTGCTAAGCACCCTTTTGCCTGTCATTCCCCCCACTCCCCCACTCCCACCCTCTCACTCTATCTCGGCCTTCTGTTTCCTGTAGTCGGACAGCTGGTCAACCAATTTTGGCAACTGTTTGTCTAGTACCAAAAAACAGAAAACTGAAAACAAAACAAAAAATCCCTTTCAAAAGAAAAAGCTTTTTTTTCATTTGGCCTAAAACAAATTTGCCTCTTTCAGTTCCATTTTTTTTTTTTTTGTTTTTCGAATATTTGATGAACTAACTCTATGTCTGTCTATTCTGTTTCCTCTCTTCCACCCTCTACCCTCCCACTGTTTTTCTGTCTAGGATGGCATGAATGCATCGCTACCTGACCAGGTTGAAGTAGATCTCAATGGTACATTGATCTTTCGGAATGTGAATGCTGAACATCGTGGCAACTACACATGTCTGGCCACCAATCAACAGGGGCAAATCAATGCCACAGTATCCATCAATGTTGTGGTAGCACCCAAATTCAGTGTCCCACCCATGGGACCTATGGAGATTTCGGAACAGGGCAATGTGGTCATACACTGCCAGGCTATAGGTGATCCCAAACCAACTATACAATGGGACAAGGATTTACTCTATCTAAGCGAGAATAATACAGATCGTCAGCGATTTAGCTTCTTGGAGAATGGCACTTTGGAGATCAGGAATGTCCAGGTAGAGGATGAGGGTCGTTATGGATGTACTATTGGCAACAGTGCAGGATTGAAACGGGAAGATGCCTTGCTGGTGGTTAAATCAAGTTCCAACGGCGGTGGCTATGTAACTGAGGAATCTTCCGGAGATGGTGGCTTCTTGGTCACTCGAGCTGTTCTCATAACGATGACTGTGGCTTTGGCCTATATTGTTTTGGTGGTGGGTCTTATGCTATGGTGTCGCTATCGACGACAAGCTCGGAAGGCTCGTCTCAATGAGTTAAGCATCAAAGAGGCTGGTGGCGATCAGACTGGTGGTGAGGGTTCCGCTTCGGGTAATCCAAAGGGTTCAGAACAGGAGCCATGTCTGGGTAAGCCGCAGCGTAATGGACGCAATGGTAAATCGAAATCTAATGGAGATCCTCAGAAATCCGATGATACGGCCTGTAGTCAACAATCGAGGGCCTCAAAGAAATCGGCTCACATCTATGAACAATTGGCTCTGCCCCGTTCGGGACTCAGTGAGCTAATACAGATAGGACGAGGTGATTTTGGCGATGTTTTTGTGGGTAAATTAAAAGCCTCTCTGGTAAACAATTCGGTCATTTCGAGCGATAAAGATGGTGATACCGAGAAACAGCATAGCAATAGTGAGAATGGCAGCGGTGGTAGCAGTGGAAGCACTACCTTGAGTACCCTCAATGAGAAGCGACGATCAAAGACCTCCATGGATGACATCGAAGAGATCAAGGAGGAGGAGCAGGAGCAACAACAGCAGCAGCAACAAGATCAATTGGTTATGGTTAAGGCCTTAAATAAGGTTAAGGATGAACAGGCCTGCCAGGAGTTCCGTCGTCAATTGGATCTATTGCGTGCTCTTTCCCACAAAGGTATCGTGCGTCTATATGGTCTGTGCCGTGAGAAGGATCCACATTATTTGGTCTTGGAATACACCGATTGGGGAGATCTTAAACAATTTCTGTTGGCTACCGCAGGAAAAGTGAATACAGCCACCCAGGCCACCAGTTCGACCTCACCGCTACCCCCATTGACCACCAGTCAAGTGCTCGCTGTGGCCTATCAGATTGCACGTGGCATGGATGCCATTTATCGGGCACGTTTTACCCATAGGGATTTAGCCACACGTAATTGTGTGATCTCCAGTGAATTTATTGTAAAAGTCTCCTATCCGGCTTTGAGTAAGGACAAGTATAGTCGGGAATATCACAAACATCGCAATTCCCTTCTACCCATACGTTGGATGGCTCCAGAATGCATTCAAGAGGATGAGTACACCACCAAGAGTGACATATTCTCGTATGGTGTTGTGGTATGGGAACTCTTCAATCAGGCCACCAAATTGCCACACGAAGAGCTAACCAATGAACAGATTATAGAGAAATCACAAGATGGCACTTTGAAATGGATTGTAGCAGAGTCGACACCAGAGAGCCTGAAGGAGATATTGGTAAGTAATAATAAATCCAATAATAATGATAATCTGAACGCGATGATTGATGAATTATTCTTTTCTCTTATCTCACTATAGCTCTCCTGCTGGTCTGTGAATCCCAAACAACGTCCTTCGTTCAGTCAATTGGGAGCAGCATTAAGCAAGGCCATGCAGAATACCGAATAGACCATTAATTTTCAGACTGAATTATTAAGATATATATATCTAAACTGACGCTCTCCGTCTCGTTCTCTTTGTAGTGTTGGTAATCAGAGCAAAAGCCAAAAATTAAAAAAAAAAAAACAAAAAAACTTTTTTAATTTTACTTAATTTAACATTTAGTATTTTTTTTAACGCCTTGCGTACTTAATCATATTTTATTAACCTTAAGGCATTTGAATATATATTATATATATCTAAATTTTAATTGTACAAATTCATAGCAATGAGATATCTTCTATAAAGTATTGGAACAAAAGAAAATTAAAAAAATGCAGCTAAAATGTATATAGAAAATAATATACCCTGGGCAAAAGCAAGGGTAACAAAATGAAAACTGCCACAAAATATGAGTAACCAGTTGAAGCATTTATTAGTAATTAATACTTTTCAATAATATTTTAATAACTCTTAACTTAATCAACAACATGATAATCACAACGAGTAATCAATACTTACAAATATATAAACACATATATATGTGTGTATCTGTAGCATAAGTTTTTAGTTGTAACCATTTAAAAATCTAAGCCAAATTTTTAATTTTACAAAATACAATTTATACACTTTTAGCCATTTAAGCTTTGATGCATGTTTACAAAACATTTAAATAAATACGAAATAAATTCAAAAACATCAGGAGTCAAATTTGTTAGCGGCCCTTAAGTAGCTTTCCTTCCTTCCGAGACACTACCACTCAGGCCATTTCCCTGCCTTCATATTTCTTTTTCCCCTACCTTTTGCAGTCATTCACACTTCACTTGATTTGAAAAATGAGCGCCTATTGGAATCGAGGGATTGAATTGAGCCTGGCTAAACAAACATGGCAATAAACCGTAAAGTTTCTTAAGCTTATTGGGCAACTTAAGGATCCGGAAGTCTCAGAGCCTACGTTGCCAAAAAAGCAAAAGGAGGAAAACAAAAAAAAAGTTTTTCGTGCGAAAACTTTGCCGAATATTTGCATTTGAATCAACAGCAACAAAAACTGGAGCAGGAGGGGGTGGGGAGTGGGAATTGGTATAGATGGAACAGGACCTGGGCTAGCATCCACCTCACCAAATACCGTTACACAATGAGTTGGCATTTCATTTTCTTCTCTAGTATTTCGGTTGGGACTGCCTCTGCTTAGCTTTTCATGGCACGTACAAATTTTTCCTTTGCTTTTCTTTTTTTTTCCTGTCATGAATTTCAAATGGCCTAAAGCGCAAAAAATAAAAAGGAAGTTGTATAGGCAAAAGCTGATTGAACGTGGCAAAAAAATATAAAGAATTGTGTAGGCAAAAAAACGGGAGAATATTAAAAGGTATATAATGTGTGACAACGACTATGAAATGCTCTAATAGAGGACAAAAAATAATGGAAAGAAAGGTGAAATAAAATTGAGGAATTAGTTCTTCAATTTAAAAATTTGTACAATTTATTTTAATTATCTCTCTGCTCTTTGTTAACATTATTTTTCTTTTTTCTCAGAGACTTTTCGGAATTCTTTAATCTTTGGCTCTTCGTACACTCAAATCAAAATGAGAAATTCGAGAACTTCATTTATAACATACCATATAGACACCTTTTATGTTATATATGTATGTATTTAGTAACATAATATTATCTTTTAGAGTATCTTATGTATTAAATAATTAGTCACTTTTCCTTTAATTTAATTAAAGTTATATCCATTTAATATTTTTTGTTAACAGGCTCAAAAGAAAGCAGTATTTACTTAGATTTTTATGTACATCGGAATATGTTAGTTTTAGTTCATTATGCTAAACAGGAATGTAAAAAAAAATCTTTTGACTAGTTGAAAATCTGTTCTATAGTAATCAATTGTCCACAGTTTAAATACCCCAGCAAAAGGGTGAAGATTTTTAAATTGAACCCAAGTTGCTGACTTCTTTTCCACAATTTTGCATGTTCTTATATACCCTTACTTAATCTAAATGTAGGTGGTAGCAATACGCTTGACTTAACTAGCATTTAATTTACGGCAAGCATAGAAGTCCAAAGAACTGTCGGACACTCAGCAATAATTCTTAAAAGAAAATGCAAAATTAAATTAAAACTCATAACTTTGAAAACTTTTGGTCTTTGGCTTATGTTTTCATATATTAGTTTGCGAATCAACTTTAAATACTTGAAATTTATCACAATATCAAAGGGATATATTTATATGTACATATATAGATAGAACCAACTAAATATATTTAAATAAATTTAAAGCCGAATCATTGCATAATCATCAAACCCCTAAGCCATGAATAACTCAAAAAATCCAATGCAATATGCAAAGCACAACTGTGCTGTGGCCAGTTTTATTTGTATGTTTCTGTTTTTGGCCACACATGACGTATGCGCAATATTTGTTTGTAATGGATGCGACAGCTGCAATAGCAAAATCCCAAAAGCAAAGCCTACTAAGCCTTAACATGGCCATATACAAAAATGCCATTCCAAATGGCTTTCAATTTATTAATATTTTATACATACACACACTCACACACACACACACACACTCATAAAGAGTGGTAAAAATGGCTTTGGCTATTCAAGCGTAAAATCTGCATTACTCATACGCCACCAGCACAGAAAGTTAAGAGGGGAAGAAGGCAAGAAGCATTGACCTAGGCCACATTATTATGCCTTTCTACCTGACGCACACACATACACATTACACATATAGTGTATAAATGTATGTACATAAATTATACATTATATAAATTACGCAGAAAATTTCAAGTAAAGGAAGAAAATTTCACCAAGTCCTGAGGGCTTTGTAAGTGACTTGGCAATTGACTTCAACTCGTTGCCAACTTTGCCCCCATTCCCATTATGAAGTTTTCAGAACATATTTTCACATTCATCAGTAGGCCGAGAAAAAAATAAACAAGAACAAAAAAAAAGTTAATTGAAGCACATCGCAGACTCGTTTGTTATTTGTATGTATGAACAAATTTCATTGTTCTTATTGCTGTTGTTGTTGTTGTTGCTCCTTTTCTGCACAATTAGCGAAAGGGGAAACTTTCCATTCTGCTGGAAATTCTGTGTTTTTGGGCCAATTTACAAATGGATCCAGGGAAAATGAAATGATTTTAGTTTTAAAGAATTGCAATCTTGAAACGTATGTATATTCTTAAGGATTCACTTTTAGGAGATTTTTTCAGGGGTTTTGGGAAAGATTGGGAATGATTTTGCAATATTAAAATTGAAAATGATTTTTAATATAGAAAATGGAAACTATAAACGCAAATTTTCTTATAAATAAAATAGCAGATATGAATTTTAAAATATAATTAAAGAATCTTTTTGCTTATTTGAAATCTAAATTATTTTAGTTATAAATGCTTAAAAATTTAAATATCTTCGTCAGGTAAAATCCATTTTTTTTTAGAAAATCAAATCAAGCATTTTAAAGTAAGCAATGGGTTTTTCATATTTCATAGACATATTAATATACATATGTACATATTTCTTTTCACAAGCATCAGCACACTTTCAATTTTTTAAACTTTATCTTTCCTACATTTCCTACAAAACCAAAATTTTACTTCTATACTTTTCAGACTATGAAGTATTTTTAATAACAATGCTGATTACCATTTTACTTGAGCTTAAAACTAACTCAGTCTATTTACCAAATTTCCATTTCATTTCATTATCTTTTGCAATGCTTAAGATAATTACATGAATTAGCATTTCCATTTGACAGTTTTTCAATCAATGTCAAACAATTTCTTAAAGGGTTCAAACGGACTTGAAAGCAACTTGATAACTAGAAAACAGCTGAGTTTGTCCTTTTTTTTTTGCCTTGTTGTTGTTGTTACGTTGACTCATTAAGGCGAAGGGACGATGTTGAGACTAGAGTAAAAAGAAAAAAAAAGACAGAAATGAAACATCAGCCAGAAAGCTTTCGTCATTCTCTATGGTCCCGAGTCTCTCCTGGCTCTCGCTTCAAGTGAAATAAATACACCCAAAGTCATGGAAAAGAAAAAAAAAAATAGAGACACACACACACAAGTAAACCAACAAACAGCAAAAATATGGAGATGAGAGCGTGACAAAGGTAATATAATGTAACATAAATAAAATTTCTTAATAAAAACTTCATTTTCCACTGATGGTTACTATGGTGGGTAGCTGATATAATGGTCCGATCGGATTAATTTAAAAACATAACTTACTTACAAACTTATCAATCATTTATACTGAGTTTTATGCAGAATTAGTACTATTTAGAAGACACATAGAAACAGACGGACGGGAGAATGGACAAACTGCGTCACAATTATCTGACCATTTTTTTTATATTCTCTGCATGCGTACATATATAATTATTCTAAATTTTCTTTATGCCTTTTTTCAGGAACGATTTAAAGGTCAAGGCTGAAAGCTTTTAAAGCCAATCTGTTTGTTTTAGAAAAACTAATTCCGAATCTCAGGTTTATTTAAATAATTCATCTTTTTGTTCACTCAAAATAAATCAAATAATTTTAATCCAAGTACTTACCATCTTTGCCAGAAATTGGTAAAATAAAATTATAAAGTTCTTCTATTTGATTAAGTTTACTTTACAGTAAATCCAGTTTAAGTCCAATTTGTTTAGATAAGCCAACTTTTCAGCAAATCAACAAATTATATTAACATATTCCCAGGAGTTTTCTTTGCCTTCTCGTGATTTAGTTTGCCCAGCTCATCTCTAACCCGCCAATGGCTGGCTGTTGTTAATGTTATTTGGTTTGAGTTGGTAGAGGAAAATGTCTGGCAGACGACGACGACGACGACGACATCATCGCCACTCGTCTTGACTTGAATGGAGGAGGTCCAGGTCCAGGTCCCCTGTCAGGATTTGTGTGTGTTGTTTGTGTGAGAGTAACAATTTTCATTTTCAACGCCAAATGCCGGGCGCAAAAAACGCATAAAATTTTACGAGCCGAGTCAGTGGCAGAAGCATTAGGAGTAGAAACAAGAGCTGGAGAAAAAGAGAAAGAGTGTCAGAGATCCTGATGGGTTGAGTTGGGTTGTGATGGGTGAAATTGCTGCTGGATAGCAACGACAATGACTCCCACGGTAAAAGTTTAGCTTTCGTGTTTGGGCCATAAAAATGCGTGCAGTTGATTTTGGAGTTTTTTGGAGAACGCTTCAATGGAGTTCAGTGAGCATTTGGGGACTAAGCTGGGGAGGGAAAAAAACCTTTAGAGTTCATTGGGGGATTTGCGGCTGAATGGTAAAGGGTTAGAGTGGAATCCAAGCAATTGTTAGAAGGAATGAGTGAAGGAGTGCCTAAGATCTGGGCTCCAGGTGATGTTTGCCATTGCTGGTTTTTATTGAGCTGGTGTGAAGCTTCCTCTCTCACTCTCTCTCTGTTTACTTTTTCCTATTCTTTTGGTAGCAATAACGTTTAAGTGGCATTAGCTGTTGTAGCATTTTGTTGGGCCTGGTTATGAGGCGAAATAAAAGTGAGATTGGAGCATTGTGAAATTAGCGGTAAATGAGCAAGGTTAGTGGGCTGAAACATGGAAGGAGTAGGCGAAGCCACTGACAAAGAAAGGCAAAACTTTTCGCTTCACTTTTCCACGGGGCATTTAAGTTCAATGGGCAATTGTGTACGGAAGTAGGAGCAGAATCAGCATCAAGAGGATGGAGTCAGATGATAAAAATGTTGCCAAAAACTGTAAACTGTGAAATGAGAAAGTGAAACTGTGTGAGGTAAGGTTAGGACTATACAGCAAATTAAGTAATACAATGTAAGTATATATGATAGTAAAAAGGAATTCAAAGTATTTTGGAATTTGTAGGCATTTTTATCTCTGAATTTTCTATCTTCGATAGCTTTCCAATTGTTTAACGGGTGACTTAATATTAAATTGTATTTTCTTCAAATTTTTAGCACAAATATTTAAATTTGTTGGTAACCCAATTCAAAAAACGGTATTTACCCTGAAGCGATAGAATTTGACATCTTACTAGTTACCAGCTTGGAATTTTAATCTACCCAGTAATCATAATAATCATCATATTTTTTTATAATCAGTAAGTATGGGCACTTGGGTACATTGGCTTTATCAGAACTTTCTGATATTGTAACCGAAACCATGTTAATTGATTAACTGAAATGCGAATGTTAGTCGGTTTTGTAGTAACTTACCTACATTCCAAGAACCCTAATAAGACCTTTCTACCTACTAATCATAGGGTATAAACATTCAAGAAAAGTAAAGCAGAGAAAACTTCATGCTCATAAATTTTATTTGATAAAATTGTTAGCGCCAACACTTTTGTTTTTTTTTTTTTTTTTGTCTTTTGTTGCTTTTTTTGACAATGTTCGTGTTTGGGGAGTGACAACCCTTTGTCCCTACGTCCCTAACCCTCCCTTTATCCTCAAAGACTTAGTCACAACTTTATTAAAATTCAAGACGACAACCAAACCGCAAACCGCAGTAAACGAGGAATGAAGAAGAAGAAAAAAAACCAACCGCAAAATGCCAAGAAAATGTATTAAAAAATAAAAAAAGAAATATTGGAAAGATAAGAAGAAGCAGAAAAGTTTGAGACTCCCTACCGTTGGTACATACATGGGAGAAGTCTCATATGCTAGCTGTAGGGCTTAGGGGCAAAATCAATGTTCGAATGGAATTGAAGTAGCAGCTGCTCTTTGTTCCCGCTGATTCTTCTGCTACTGCATCATCCTGGCTCAGTGATTTGTGGGTTGCGTCTTAATTTAACCAACAAGAGACAATTGCTGACTAATGGAAAGCTCATAGGGGGGAAGGGGTAATGGTGAGGTTTGGAAAGTTCCAAAAGTTTTTAAAATAGTTTCACAGTATAAACTTTTCTTTGGCCAAAATAATTTGTATGCTGCCAGCCAACTAACATGAAAAGTTTCTTACTTTATTTCGTTCTTTCCTTTTCTTGATATCCTGTAGAGCATCCTGTCCCGTAGCCTTTGCGTAATATTTAAGACCAAAAGCTAGATTTGTCTATTTAGTTATTTGCCATTTTCATCGATGAGTCCTGGGACACATGTGATTGTTGTTGTTGTTGTTGTTGGTTATTTTGCTTTACGGCTAAACACTTTGAGCCTTTCTGTGGTCATTGTCCTTTTTTTTTTGTTGCTGTCCTTTCTTTTGAATACTCTCCCTACATTTCTTTTGACAATTGCCAGTTGAGAAAGAAAAAAAAAGAGAAGAAAGGACTGAGTTTGGGTCTCAAATGGCCTGTGTCCTTGTGTGACTACTGACTCTTGGGCTTTTGGCTGCCGGCCTGTTGGAATGTGTTGACATAGCGCTAAATTTTTCAGTTTCAGTTTTGTTTGCCCTTCCACTAGAGTTACTTTGCTTCTCTTCTTACTTTCTCTCCGAGTGTAGTTAAAGTTTTAAGTTCTTTGGGCTTATTTGCAGTTGCCATTTAAATGGGTGTTCGACTGTGTATAAAAAGGATATTTGATTATGAAGGATAAACTATTTTCAGTCACATCACTTGATATATGTATGGTTTATCCCATAAGGGGCAATTATATACATATATTTATAAATATTTTTGGGGCAGTAAATTAATTTAAATATTTAAAGACTTTAATTATTTTTCTTCCATCAATGTACTGGGCAGACAGGAGCAGCAAAAGTAGAATGGTGGGATGGTGAAGGGGTGGCAGGGTAGATAGGCAGGATCACGTCCTGGCAACATGCGACAACAGGCAAACAGCCAAGCGTAAACTTAACTGACAAGTGGAGACTTAACTTCCATAACAAATTGCATTCCAATTGCACGTCAACAGCAGGAGTAGGTGCAGAAGCAGGACCAGGCCAGGAGGTAGTCATAAGCAAACACACACACACACAACCACACACTCACACACTCGCCACCTCAGGCAGAACTCTGTTAATTTAAATTGCTTTAAATAAAAATGGAAGAGAGAAAAAAATGAATGCGAGAAACTCTTGACTGCGACGACTTGCTGCCATGCACGAAATAATCCTAAAGGGTGTGAAAAAAACAGATTCTATATACATATATATATATATATATGTATACACATACATATGTAGATATATATCTACCATACATCTACATGCATACATGCTAACAGAATGCAGTCAAGAATGTGCACATGAATGTGAATGTGCATATATGAAAAGGAAAAGAAATGAGCGCCCTCGTGACTCTAGCTGAAAAGAAAAACACACAAAATTATGCAACTTGGTAACTGAAGACACACCACACACACACACACACACCCATCCACCACCATGCCTATCTCGATGGCAACATGACTGCTCCGGCAGCCTCCTGCACAAGTTGGTTCTGGGTCTGAGTTTGGGTTTGGGTCTTGTGGCTTAGACGCGCCACTTGGCCATAAGAGCAAGTCTCAACTTTTCTTCCACGTGCATTTTCTCATGCCACAATGTTGCATAAATAACTGAAATGATTTTGGCTGCATTTGCCATTCAATTAAATTAAGAAGAGGCTAAAACCCATGTAAACAAACCACACACTAACTTGAATCTAATTGCTATATAAATGGCGACGACAAATTTCATAGATTGTACAACAACTTACGAAAATTTTCTTGCCAATTATGTAAACAGAAAAAGTTCATAATATTATGTCTCATTCAATTTTAAGTATATTAAAATTACCAAGCCCCGTACACATAGTATAATGAGTCATCATAAACTAAACTAGTTAATTGAATGATAAAGTATAGAACATTAAAAGTATCTGCTTTCCGAAAGGTATTGAAACTTTCTGAAAGTATAAATTGTTCATTCATATAAATTTTCGTAATTTATATATTTAGCAATATAAAACTTCATAAGCTAGAAGTTCATCTATTAAAGATAAAATATTGGGTTTAAATAGATAGATTTATTTAAATTGACATCTTTTAGTACTAAGTATTTTAAAAGCAAATTAATTTTTTTTGTAGAAATATTGGCAAAAATTTTGTAAAGGAATTCAAAGTAAAATCAGAGAAGCTAAAATAAAGTCATTCTTATAGTGGCTATCCGATCCTACCAATCCAAGAACTTAATTTACCTCAATAATCTAAAAAGCTTATATACTGAGTTTCATCAGAACCATCTAAAATATGCATAGAAACAAACACATGAAAGGAGTTCGCTTTGATAGTTGTATCCAAATAGCATCCTAATACTTACCAACAGACAAGCAGTTAACTTAATGGACACCTAAGCGAAAACAGACTAAAGCAATTGTTAAACAAGAATTGCTTCCAAGGTTCAATTTACTAACTACCAACCAAAATCTCAATAGTTGAAAAGGGTTTACCAAAGATTTCATGAAATGATCTAACAAAAATTTGTAACAAAAAGTCAGCTCCAACTGTATAAATAAGCATTTGTTCTGCCCTTACCCTTGCCCTTTCACTCTTTCTGTCTCTCTCTCTCTCTCACACACTCCTAAAAGTCTATTTGCCTAAGCCTTTTTCACTAGCACTAACTAAGTAAATAAACACAATGGAGAATTAGAAAACGGAGGAAGGGACGGGGGAACAGAGCCATCAAACTCCAAGCACGCAACTTGCCACTGTTGGCGCCAGCTAAACCCCCCGCTCTAATCCCAACGTCCCCCCGCCCAAGCCGACGCACATACACTAGGACTCTCCCTTGCCAGTTTATAGCCGTTTACTTTGACATATCGCAGAGACCCGGCTAATGGAGCATACAAAAACATATATACAGATATATATGTACATATATATGTACATACATATATACAGTAAGTACAGACCGGCAAAATTATGCTACACCAAAACGCAGAACTAACTTGGGCCAAATCAGACGATTTACATGCAGGCCAAAATGTTGATTAGAAAATTAATTAAGGTTTTTACGATGCCTTCCAGTTTTTACGAGAGAAACAGTTATGAGCAGCTCTAACAAACACACACACACACACACACACTTTCTCTCTCTTTCTCCTATTCTATTCCCCTTTTCCAACAAAAAAAAAAAAACTTTCGCTTTAGCGAATTTACGACATTTTTATGACAAGCTGCCATGCGAGCTAACAGCGAGGAGCAGCAGGACGAAAAGCTCGTAAAAAAAAAGTGCGTAAAACTTTCTAAAAGAAGCGAGCGGCAGCTGATAAAGAGGAGCCCTGCTCCTCATGCTTAACCAATTGGTAGCATATGCAGATGAGTTTGCCATAAAATTCTCCCAGAAACATAAATTATACTATATATACATATATATGTATATTTATATATATCGGTTTACTATATGCATGTGTGAATGTGGCCACCCTTCAGTTGGTCGTCAAAAGTAAAGAAAAATTGCATAAAATTTCAATTCAATCAACTTTTGGGGTGAACAAATGATTGGAAGTGACTACAAATTCATGATATACTAACTAAATATTAATAAACTCAAACTAAACGAATGCCATCTGTTTTTCAAAAATTAACTTGCAATTTAAGTTCTAGTAATTATTTAGATAGATTATCTTGGCATATACAAAGTATACTTTATTTTATATGCAGTCTTAAATCCTTCAACTTTATTTAATAGCCTCTGCTACTTAGTATAGTTGTCCCACTTCCCATTCCGATTCAAACAAAAGCCACCCTCAGTTTTTTAAATCGAAAATGCAGGCTTTCAGAATTGAAACGAAACGAAATGAAAGGGGGAGGATTTGTGCATTGCACAATGGCAACTTGACGAAATCATTATTTCGCCTCGACATTTATTGATGCCATAAAGTTGAAGATTTATGCTTTGCCACACCCCCCTGTGGGCACACACACACAAAAACCAAACGCAATGCAACCGAAACCCACCCGTTAAGACATTGATACCCCCTAGAAGAGGTGGTATGAAATCCTTCTGGCCATGTCAAATTTTTTTTCCCCATTTTTGGCATATTGCAAGAGGGGAGGAGAGGATTTACTCCTTATCTCGCTCGCACAACAGCGTGTTAATTTATTTAAATTGACTACGTGGTAGAGTTTACGTTTACTGAGCGAGACAAGACGCACAATAAGTTGGCCAAATGATGGGGTAGAGGGGTTGGTTGCTCTGCCATCTCAATGTTTGCACAAATTTCACATTTTACTGCTCGTCAGGTTCAGCTTTTTCAGTTTTTGTCTTGCAATGCAAACCAATTTGCTGACTGAGGACAGGAATATACGTATGTAAGTGACTGAGATTCGGTGTTAAGTTATAACAGACTACGCCAATGAGCTACAATTACATAAAATGTGAAATATATAGACAAAATTCGTAGATGAAATCTGAAAGAAAACTTCACCTCGATCTTTACTTATGAAATTAATCACATCTACATTTAAACTATTTTATTTTATCAGATCATAAAAGATTCAATTTATGTAAAGATATTCTTCAAAAAAATTTTCAAAAATCTTAACCTTAAATTTAATTATTAAATTTTCTTATAAACCAACTTCACATATAATAATACTGATTATCCTTCTAATCAATGCGAGAAGCCTGTTTTCTGCGTTTAAAGTAGCGCATATTGCATGAAAACTCATTTGGAAGAGTGTCTCGCCTGTGCCAACTGTGGCTGGACGCCAACAACGAAGACAACATTGAGAGGGGAAAATCAGCATCAGTTGAGGGTGCAAGTGCACCAACGGAGAGGGTAATGGTGACAAGTATGGAGTTGGGGTTTAGTCCTTCAAGTGCAGCACATTGGCCGTGCCCGGGGGGCGGCTATGCATAAGCACAACTGCCCTCAAACTCTAGCCAACATCAGCAACAACAATTCGCGTGTCAACAATATAAGCGCAATAACTTAAGGAGGGACAGTTGGTACTGATGATGATAGAAAGCTTCAGGTGTAGATCCAGGTGTAGGACTAATTAGCTGGTAAGTGCATTTTTCAACAATGTTGACAATACCATAGTATGTATATGTCTTGTGAAATGTTTCTTAGTTTTTGGAAATTACACGCAAGTTGGAAATGTAACCGATTTCAATGTATGTAGGTTGGAATCGAATTTGAATTTGAGATATATATTCTTTTTCTCTTTACTTGTCAAAGTCGTTTTTTTTTTTTTGTTTTAAAGACTAAAATGTATAACATCGATGTATATAATTTTCAAAATACATTCTTTTTTAATTAGGGTGTAAAAAATTTTAAATGTCAAGTAAATTTGAAATTTCGGAATAATATGATTTGCATTCTAGTTAGGTTTTAAATAACGGTTTTCAATCAGCTGTTACGTAGTATGTTATCTGGCAGCAAAATATTTACAAATCTCTCAACACTAATACTGAATTTTACAGCACTATTTTGGCTGTAAACGGCTAGATTTAGCTGCATATCGAAATTTTTCGATTAATATGTTTTTTTATTTTGGTAATTGTACAAAAACTAAATAATAAATCCCTAAGGTGGGAATTCAAGTAATATTTTTCTGTCGTTTGATAGCACTGGCAATAACTTTAACGCTGTTTTGAACGCAAGGCTTTAGAGTAAATTAAATAACGAATAAATAACTGTAAACATCAACTAAAGGAAACGGGGTCAAGGTAACAAGAAAAGCAGAAAGAAATTGAAACTTTGCAATGGCAATTAATTCAATTAGCAGCAAAGAGCCAATGCTGTAATTAATGTGAAGGCGGAAGCGGTCACACACACATACACACCTCCACAGACACTAGTACACACACACACGTACACGCACACACACATTAGCAGTAGCAAAAGCAGCGTCTAGTCCAGTCTCCAAATGGCCAATACGAATCGAAACATGCGAAACAACACCACCAAAGTGGAAGCTCTCATCGAAAGTTGTCGAAGTGAGGGCAAATGGCAAAGGGTCATCGAGTTGACAGACGAATTAAAAACCGGATCACCCCACAATGGTGAGTAGGCATAAAATGGATTTTGAATATAGGATGATTAATGTTATGCAACTTCTCCTTACTTAGAATGTCTGGCCAACTTTTTGGTAGGCGAAGCACGTCTGGAAAACTATCTGGAGGAAAATGCCTTGCCTTCCGAGTCTAACTATGGGCGTGCCAAAAGTGGCCTGGCCGAGGCGCGCCGCTTTCTCAATCTGGCTCTGGGTGAGAGTGGACAAAAGGCGGGCATAGCCCTGGATGCTTATCTACTGCTGGCCAAATTGTGCTATGCCTGTGGCGAATATGAAACTAGTTTGGATAATTTTGTTAAGGCGGAGCTAAATACGCTAGCCGAGAAGGAGTTAACGCTGTAAGTTCCCTGAATCACTGTTTATAAATAAACATTACAACTATTTGTTTGCCTAACAGACGAAGCCTGAAAATCTTGGCAGAATCATATGCCATAAAGGGTCTATGCCTGGAGCAGCAAACCTCAAGGCCCACTTCCAAGTTCAAGAAAGCAGAAAAGGACGCGGAAATGGTGAGTAAGAGTCCCATTTTGCCAACGGGAGAACTCATAGTTATTTCATCTACAGATTAGCTGCTTTGAACGTGCCTCCGATCTGGGACTGCTTTATCTACAGGAATATGATATTGTCAGTGGTAGTAATAATTCCTCCAACAATTCCACCGCTGGGTCCACTCTCAATGTGAACGCCATGAGTGTACAGCAGTCGGCGAGTAATTTTGCCATAAGTAGCACCATTCCAAGTGCCAGTAATGCCTCTCCAGAGGTTAATCGTCGCATGGGTGCCATTCTGGAAACGGCTCTTCAGCGTGCTCCCATTGTTCTGATTAAAACTGGCAAACTTCCCACTGCCGTGGAACGCTATAGAATTATGTTGAATGCTATTGAGACACGGGCCACACAATCGTTGCGTCTTACCTTGGCCCGCCAACTGGCAGAAGTTCTGCTGCGCGGTGTATCCGGAACGATTTATATTCCGCCCTTTACCACAAAATCCGGAGGCAGTACTCTACGGGGCTCCTCAAAAAAATTATGGAAGCCACGAAAATATGCTGCCCGTCAGCAATTCTCACCTCGAAATCAACAGGAAGAGGTTATCTTGTTATTACTTATAGCCGAAGCTTTGGCCGTGCGAGATACTGTTTTATCGCAGAGTCCGGAATTTCGTCAGGCACGTCAATTTGCTATGGGCAATGTTACAGCTGTATACGATCTGCTTACCCTGGCCACTGTTCGTTGGGGTCTGGTGCAGTTGCTCAATGAATCGTTTGAGAAGGCTTTAAAGTTCAGTTTCGGCGAGCAGCATATATGGCGGCAATATGGAATCAGTTTGATGGCAGCCGAAAAGCATGCCCAGGCCTTGAGAGTGCTACAGGAATCGATTAAGCTAATACCAAGTGATCCGCTACCTTGTCTATTGGCCTCCAAACTGTGCTATGAAAGTTTGGGTGCAGTGAAGCAGGGTTTGGACTACGCTCAGCAGGCTCTAAAGCGGGAAGTAAAGGGTAGGTGGAGAGACAAATATAATCATTCATAATAGCTATATTATTTATTATGTAGGGCTACGTCCAACGCGAAGCCAACTCTTTGTGGGCATAGGCCATCAGCAATTGGCTATTCAGGCCACGTTGAAGAGTGAGCGAGATGCCTGCCATAAACTGGCCTTGGAGTCTTTGGAGCGTGCTGTCCAACAAGATGGCAATGATCATCTGGCCGAGTATTATTTGTCCCTGCAGTATGCATTACTTAATCAACTGAACGAGGCTCTCACCCACATACGTTTCGCACTGGCTCTGCGCATGGAGCATGCTCCCTGTCTGCATTTGTTTGCTCTACTCCTCACCGCTTCCAGGCGTCCCCGCGAGGCTTTGGGTGTAGTTGACGATGCTCTCTATGAGTTCCCCGATAATCTACAATTGCTTCATGTAAAGGCCCATTTACAGTTGCATCTGGAGGATCCAGAGACAGCTCTGGCCACTGTTCAGCATATGCTGGCCGTTTGGCGGGATAATTACGAGGCCCAATTGGCTGGAGAAGAGGAGAAACATTCGGATACGAAGAGTGGTGTCCATTTGGTCCATTCCTCACAAATGTCTGATAAGGATTCAAGTAAGTCTGATATAGAATACTCCATTATATATCTCTCATAACTTAACTCTATAATATTCTGTATATATACATACATATATGATTGATATATATATATATAATACCCAACTTCTACGGAATGTGTCTATGTATGTGTGTGTATACATAAAACATAAACAACAAAACACAAAAAAAAACCCTCTAAAAAAACAAAAACAATAATTGTAAGTTTTAATGAATATTTCAATTTTTAACACATCTAAAAAAACCTTTCGGTATCCGAATGTTTTATATCCTTGTACGAATTGTGTCAAAATTCTAGTCAAGGGCATAAAGAAATACTTTTTCTACTTAATTTTTTATTCTAAATCGCTTTTTTAAAGGGGTTACAAAGGTGTTTTTGAATTCTGAGAAGATATTTGCAATGAATGAAATAATTTTGAACATTCCAAATAAAGAACTGTAACAAAAAATATTAAATGTATTAATTTGAATCAATATACAATATTATATATAAACATTTGTAACCCCTTAAATATTTTATTCTAAGACCACTTTTCTTCTTTATGGTTTTATAATTGCCAAGATTTTTAAAAATGTATCTCACCATATGGAAATCTTATTATTAGTTATCTTGTCTACTTTATGTAGTTTGCTTTAAGTTTTTATACAAAAAAAAAATGTATACATTAAATACGATATCGTTAAGTAGATATTAACATTTGTCGAATACCATTAGCTTTTTATATTCTCTCGTTCCTTTTTGACTAAACACTTAATTTCATTAATTTAGCACTTTGTTACTAACATTTACAACCGATATTCTGTTGATTCTAATGATTATTTAAATTTACATTTTAAAGATTCCGTCTATGCTGCTTCACTGGCTGCAGTGTCTCGTGTGGAACAGGCCCTGAGTGAGGCGGCCAGTTCACTGAGCTCTTTCACACAAAAGCCAGGACCTCGAAGACCCTGGATGCTGCAAATTGAGGTATGCTAAAGCAAAACTATTTAAATTAACTAATTACTTGAAGTATTTTACAGATATGGTTACTGCTGGCTGATGTTTATCTACGTATTGATCAACCCAATGAGGCTTTAAACTGCATACACGAGGCCTCACAAATATATCCTTTGTCACATCAGATAATGTTTATGGTAAGCTAACTATAAATAATAAGAAGATCTATACCGATATATATATATTTCACTTTATTTATCAGCGTGGTCAAGTGCATGCCTATCTGGAACAATGGATGGATGCCAAACAATGTTTCCTTAACGCTGTGGCCGCCAATCCAAATCATACAGAAGCTTTGCGTGCTCTGGGTGAAACCCATTTGATATTGGGTGAACCACGTTTGGCCGAGAAAATGCTCAAAGATGCAGCCAAATTGGATCCAAATTGTCCCAAAATATGGTAAGACAATAGCTATATATATATATATATATATATATATATATATATATATATATATATATATATATAAACACATATTACATTTGATCTGTTTCTTAGGTTCTCTTTTGGTAAAATTTTGCAAACGTTGGGCGATTTTAATGGTTCCGCTGATTGCTTTGCCACCTCATTGCAATTGGAGCCAACTTGTCCTGTACTTCCGTTTACCTCGATACCATTAATTTTTGAATAAGTGCATTTGTTTTTCTTTTATATATATATATATATATTAGATATATTTTTTCTGGTTTTACAAGTATTTTAGTACCTCAATTTAACCTTAAACTGAACAGCAATATTACTTACTTATTGATAAACATAACTAATGTTATAAAAAGAAAAATCTACATTACCTTTATATATGTATGTGTATGTACCTATATATAAAGTTATGCTCTCGTTTTTCGCTTTTTTGTTGTCAGTATTAGCAACAAATGTATTTTTTTGTGTATTTGTATATGTAAATTATTAACAAAACAAAAAGAAAACCCATATAGATGTATATTGATATTGTAATTGATATGAAAGAAGTTAAAAAACAAAACAAATTGTTATCCGTCACAAAAAATGTATAATGTGTGTATGTATGTAGGTAGTACTATCCCAAAGTAGAAAACGTATCTTAACAATATTGAAATTGTAAAATCCAATTGTGTGTTTTGTTATTTATTGAAATATAATGTATTTGGTTGAAGAGATAAAAATGTATGAAAACATAATCCCTTTTAATAATTTTAGTCTTTTACTATATTTTAAGCATTCATAGGTCAACAACTAGAATCAGGATATTTAAAGTATATATGGATTTGGTCGACTTTTTCTAGTCATATCTGCTTATCTATGCTTTCTATGCCAATTATTCAGTTTTAAAAGTGAATGGAGATGGGTGGTGCATAGGTTTCCCCATGGTCCATATGAATAAGGGTCTATTAAAACTAATCAGCAGTGAGAAAATGACTTTTGTTTTTATAAACATTTAAATAAACACTTTGACTGAAATAATTAGACAAAAGATAAGAAATTTTATTTCCGAATAACTATTTTATGGCATTCCGATGTAATTTTTTGTACTCAAACATCATTTGAATGTCAGAATTTTTGAGGATTCTGAAATACTATCACCTTCAAATCGAAATTCAACCATTTCACATATATAGTAACTATGACTAAAAGCTCCTTCAACTAGTTAACCGCAAACTAATCGCATGTATCAAAGTCAAAGAAAAAAAGGAAAGTCATCACTTAAACCCTTTGTTCCATTGCCAGCTGTTAAAAGTTAGTGTCCTCTATTACGTATGTATACTCAAATCTTTTTTGATTTTCCTATACCTCAATCTCGTGTGTGTACTCCCCTTTCACTTTTGTTGTTGTTGTTGCCAGCTAATTGGCATGCTAATTTCCGGCATATCATTCCATTGGTTGCCAAAAATATCTTCAGCCTTTGAACAAGAAACAAAAAACAGTGAAAAAAGAACCTCTAAAATAGTTTGCCAAATGTCGAACGATGTTGAGCGGCCGTTGTCCTGGGCAACCATTTGTTGGCCTGGTCGATAAAAAAGTCAACAAAAAGAGAAGCAAAACATGTTTTTGCTTAGGAATTTGGGTTTATTATTATACCGAGGAGTTGTGGCAAAGCATCAAAATATTAATAAGGAATTTGTGCCACTTTAAAACTTTGGATTTGACCCGGATTGCATTTGAAAGGATCAATGTGTTGCAGTGATAGAGTTGAGGTAAAATGACACCAAAGCGGAAGCGACATAGTCGCAGTGAGACTCGCAATAAGAGCAAAGCGAAGATAAAAGAGGAGCACTTGCAATTGCTGGAGGAATTGGATTTGGTGGACAGTTGTTGTGATATTTGCCATTGTGATTGCTACAGTTCGCACAGTAGCAGCAATGTAAGTGCACGCGGTGGACCAAAAAAGGAAGAGGAGTTACGTCAATTGGATGAGGATATAAAAGTATTGGAGGAATTGGAGTTAAAGGAATGCAAGCGAGCAGCAAATAGTTCAGCTAAGAGAAGTCATAGCAGAAATGCCAAGTCTCCCAGTGGAATCGAGGTGAAGGTATCAACACGTAGCAGAAGAGGTTCGGCAACGGAGGCCGCCAGTCGTGGTTCTACGGCGAGCAGAAGTCGTAGATCAAAAAGTGCTGGCAGTCAACGTAGTGAGTCTCGAAAGGAAGATCTTCCGAAAACTGAACCCAAAACAAAAGAAACACTAAAGTCTCGCCAAAGACGTGAAGGACAAAAGGATTGTAAAATGTTGCAGGTAAATAACTCTAATCCTAGAATCCTGGAATATAAAACTAAAGTTTTCACATACTTTCAGTCCATTTTGGGTTCATTGACGGATGCTCCGGCTCTTTCCATTATTGGCAAAGGCAAATCCAAGTCACAGGACAATGTGAATCAACTCCAAAGTTCAACAAAAGCTTCCCCCAAATCAAATCTTTGTGTGTCCATGGCCAATCTATGTTTGGCTCCCACAGTACGTGCTGCCTACCAACAGATCCCCACCCATGACCAGAAAATTCTTAATCGGATGGCCGTCAAACGTAGCCAACAGGCGGCCGATAAAGAGCACGCTTGGTTAGCTCGAAAATACTGGGAAAACGAACGTCTCGAGCGTCAACTGCTCAAGTGTGAGCAAGTGGAGGAATATAAGCGGGCGGTACATGATAAACAATTTCAGGATTATCTTATGACGAAAGCCCGGCTGCAGGCACTGGCAGAACGCGATTTGGCCGAACTCCGACGTCTACGTGGTGCTTTGGATGCCAAGGATGCAGCAGCTAAGCAGCGTTTGGCCGCCATGAAATTGGAGCGCGACATGAACTTGTGTCAACGTCGTTGTGATGAACTGCGCCGCAGTGAGGCCGTCACCGTTCAACAGGAGGAACAAAATCTAGATAATACTCTACGAAAAAGGGATATATGTATGCGGCTCACCCAACGTCTACGTCGAGCCAATGAACTGCGCAATGAACTACTGGAATCTTATCTGAAGCGTCTCCAGCATGACAACTATGTGGAGCAAGTGCAACATGAAGAACATTGGCGTGAACGCCAACAAATAGAACGCCTGAAACGTGAGCAACTCAAAGAGGATATACAGCGTAAACGGCGGCAATCCCAGCGATTTGTTGAGGGTCGTCAGCGTCATCACGAGGCACGCTACCGCACTGCCAAAATATCGGCAAGTCTCAGAGAGTTAGTTAGACAGTCCGTGACACCGGAAGGTGCAGGAACCACGGGTAATTCACCGGGAATGGGTCTAGATCAGGAGGCATTAAGTTACTACGCCCAACAGCAGGTTCATTTGGGTCGTCTACTGTTCAAACAGCCCAACAATTGAGTGGATATATAATAATAAAGATATTATAAGAAGAGTTAATGTAAATAAAAATTTAAATTGTTGTTATTCTATGTAAATAAAAGTCAATTAAATTATTAAATATTTACAGTTCAAAATTCCATTTCCGATCACAAAATTAGTTGATGATGATGATGAGACACATTCTACTACAGATTCTTCTTCTTTCTGTGAGAAAACCCTGAAGGCGAGCAATTTTCAATTGAATTTTTATACCAAATGAATCTATTTGTTATACCAAATACTATGCGCTAGAAATTAATTAATTTTTCAAGGTCCTTTGAGCTGTTTTGGCTGCCAAAAGTCTAGAGTGAATACAACAACAGCCAGTACTTCAATGATAATTGAAATCGGGAAACCCGCCTCAAAACAAAGCTCAATTCGGATGTGATAAGCGGCGGGTGATCTAATCTATTTGCAAACAAACATTAAAGAGACGAAGAGGGAGGGCACAGAATGGATTAGTTGTTCGGGACCACCCAATGTGGTCAATATATCGATGAGATGAATGAGAGAGAGAGTGCGAGTGAGAGAGAGAGAAGGGCAGATCCTTATCTGGGGTCAAGGAGAAGCAGCTGCATATTCTCTCCATGGTAATCAATTAGTAAGCATAATCTGCAAATTAGCAAACGTTGACAGTCCAGGCGACTGACTGGTTCGGTGTACCCCCGCCCAAATCCACGCACACCCCCAGCCCATCTAACCGTTCGTCTCACGCGCCTACAGCCCCTTCTCGGAACGTACACTCTTATCTGCAACTTAAGCCAAGGGCTATCGGTATGAAAATGTCTATGTATGCCCTGTGTATGGGCTACGTGCTTTTCTGATAGCCATCGGCGGAGATGTTTCTGCTCGTGCTCAGAAGGCCAGCAACCGGCTAGCCGTACGGACGCTTCCAATCAAGTATTATGTTCTCGTTGCTGAATCATCCATTGGTCTGCCGGTGTTGCCTGCTAAAGCAGCCGCCACTTTACCACAACATTCACGATGCTCATTTGAGTGTGGAGCTAAAGGCGCTGGCACCTCAACTCCATGTGGATCCCAACGATGGTCTAACCGATGTCATGTGTGATATCTGTTTGAGTCGATTGCAAGATGCCCTTGACTTTCGTAGAAAATGCATTGAATCCGAACAGGTCCTACAATCAAGGCACGAGCAATGGCAACGCACTGTAGCTGCCGGCGAGGCATTGGCTTTGGATGATGTCCTGGAGTGTCTCGAAAGAGAAGTCGGCAGTTTGGAGGAACAGACAAAACCAGTGGCAAAACCTGTGGCTTATGTTGCTCCGCTTATGGAATTTGTAGATTTCAGTAAGTAACGAAAAAATTCAAGTATTCCGAAAGTAACAGATCGAAATTCTAAATACATCAGGTAGTTTGGGATTTCAAGAGCCTTCGATTCCTTGCAATAGCATTCCAGCAGCTGTAACCACTTGGGATGCAGGAACTCTAAATACACCACATCATCTGCCAGCCACACTGGAAGAGTTGCCTTTAGAAGTTAATCAACTACCAGTGGCTTTTATCACCACTGAATCTGCAGTTCCAGCTCTTCCCACACCAACACTTAAACAGAAATCAAAGCGTTCCTCTAGCGCTGGAACACCGCGATCGCTTCACCCGTGCATGGAATGCGAAAAGAAGTTCACACGAAACTTTCAACTCAAGCTCCACATGATATCAGTGCATGGTTTGGGCGAGTTACGATATCAGTGCGAGGTGTGTCACAAAAGTTTCGCCTCACGACACAGTTTACGTTATCATTTCAAGTCACTGCATTCGACGGAACGTCCATTTAGTTGTGAAAAGTGTGAAAAGAAATTTGTCCTTCGTACTCAATTGGTTTCTCATTTAAGGACCCACACAGGCGAGTCCAAGCCAAGGATATACGCTTGTCCCAAATGCATAAAAAGTTGGCCCACAAAATCAGACTTGCGGACACACATGCGTTCGCATAATCCTGATATGGAACGACCATTCAAATGTGATCGTTGTGAGAAGGCCTTCTTCACCCGGGGTCATCTGAATTCGCACATTTTGGTGCATACGGGTGAAAAACCGTATGCCTGCGATTTTTGTGATAAATGCTATCAGAGTGTGGGCAATCTGAACAATCATATGATGCGACAGCATGGCGATATAATAGATGCTGAACTGGAAGCCGATGAATGTTGAATCGGAGGAGACACAGGAGATCAAGTATTAGGAATGGCCGCAGAGCAAAGGTTAATGGACAATGCATTACATAAGCAACAAAACAAAAAGAAGAAAATAAATATATATAAGCATAATATATATGTATACATATATACATATTCATAGCGATCTTCTGCGTTATCTGTTTCAATGTCGCAAGCAAAAAAAAAAAAAAAAAACCAACAACAACGAAACAAACAAATCCAAAAATAAAAAATATGCGAAGAGCCTCCCAAACATTTTTATTATCGTGAGGTGAAAGCGTCGCCTAACGAAATAAAAACAAAAAATTAAAAAAGAAATCGTGCAAAAATTTCAAATTAAAATAGCTTTGCCATTTATATATACACGTGTATATTTGTTAATATTAAGTTAATACACAAAACTATATGTTTATGTTCCCTTTAGGCGGGTTCAAAGTTCAACATACAAATATTTTGAGCAAATTTTCGAAGAAAGCAAACAAATCTTATATATAATATATACATAAAGATGAACTCGTGCTTATCACTGTTCCTACACATATGTATGTGCTATTTACTATATAGTATATGGGTATGTGCATACAACAATTAAATCTATGAGTACATAAATCATTAAAAATTAAAAGTAAATAAAATTAAATAAGCTCGTTTTTAGACGTGTGTGCGAGGGGGTCGGTATGGTCGTCCAACACAGAAAGAGAGATTCAAAAAACGCATGGAGGTTAGCAAAAAAAAGCGCAAGTAAATTTTCCAGTACATTCCGGTGAATTAGTTTTCTACATAGTAAAGGAACAGACATCTATATATACTATATATATATATTTATATATATATATATATTTATATACCAATAAGTGTGTTGCTCATATACACTATACATATAATGAATGTGTCTAGGGCATATTTAATCAAGCATTAAATAAATTCTTGTTATCAAAATGATTCAGTAAATTTCCAGAAGAACTTGGAATTTATGAAAATAGATTTATATATGTACATATATGAGCAAGGTTTAATAAATATGGAAACTACTTTGGGAATTGTAAATGCTATTAGAAAATCATTACAGATATTATTCTAAGGATGATAACTATTTAAAATTTTAATAATCTTTAATTCAATTATTCGGATGTCAGATAATCCAGATTTTCACGATATTTTAAACATAAATAAAAATTGCTTGTATAGACCTGAAAATGATCCCAAGAAAAATACCCCTTGAATTCTACCTCTATATCTCAATCTATATAAAACTGAAGGACACAAATTCCTGCCATTCTATTTAAATAGAACTTTACAGAACTTATTTATAAAAATATATATGTATGCGTATATATGCATTATATACCCACATATCATTACATTCAATTTAAATTCTAAATATATATATCTGACTCAATCTGTAGAGCATTTTAATAGCAGCCTAATGTCAGCCTTTTTTCATAATCTCTTCGACATTTTTTTTTATTTAATAGTCCCATTGCCCACACTATCAACGCCCTCCATCGAAACAAATGCCCCATTGTCTGTCTGTCCGAATGTAATCCAGCCAGCCACCTCCAAGTGGGCCCAATAACAACAACAATAGGTAATACATAGTGTGGTCAGTAAAGACAATTTTGATTGCCGCCGTTGTATTTGCTTCAATTATGGAATGACCGCACAACCAACAACAACCACAGCAACAGCGACGAGATATGTCATAATTATGCACTTGAAAAAAAGTGTTAATCCAATTAACTTTGATTAAATAACAGGGAAATATAGTAAAATGAACTTACCCCATCTCCAACTAACCTAGGTCAGCTCTTCCTCAACAGAGAAAGAGATAGAGAATATATCTGTGATTCCGTAATGATGACGAGCTGAGCTTAGCTCATCTCATTGAAGACGTGCCCCTTCCTCGAGGTGCTCGAGGATAAATTTACTCTAAAAGACATTAACCCGAAACAATGTCCACTATTCTTTATGTTCTTTGTTAAGAGGAATTTACGTGTTTTGTGGTTATCGTTTTCGTTCTTTATTTATTTTTATTTTTGGGTAGGGCTTTTGTATATTTAAAATATATATATCTTAATAAATAATAAAAGATGAGAACAAGATATTGAAACAATGACATGAGTAACACTTGAATTGAGTTATATGTAAAGAAGACATTCTACCAGTCTTCTAGTTCAGTCCTGAGAATTTACATGTTATTTCGCAAGTTCAGATTTGGAAATTTATATAGAAGAGTTTCTTTTATAATCAGACCTATGGCTCACGCTGTCTCTCCTAAAAATTTCAATATATGTATGTATGTATTCTAAAATATTAAAAGTGAATCCCCGATTTTGTAGTTAATTTTCCGCAGCTGATAAGACAAATAATAAGTAAAGGGTCGCGTTGCAGTGCGGAGAGTCGAAACCTTCGTTGAAATAATCTTTGTCAACTGCTTAATGATCTGGCATAGCAATCACTTTCTCGCTAATTTTTAACTGTGACTTGATCATCGAGGACAAGGTGATGGACATAAGCATATCACGTACATTCGCATTGAACATAAGGCGAAAGCTATCTGCATCCAACATGGGAACGGAGGTTAGGGCATCATGGAGAGCCCTTCCCACCGTGTTGTCTGGACGACGTTTGCGGGCCAATATATCGTTAATATAACGCAATACCAGATCCAATTGTTGCTGTAAGTCACGAGAGACGTCAACAACCTGCAGAAGTTCGGGCAAGATACGTCCCACCTGTTTACTAGGCTGCAGAGAATGTTTTTGCATGAAACGCAAGGCTACCGATTGGGGATTTCCGGTACCAATTTCGAGAGGAAGTAGGGAGAACATTAGTCCCTTGGTGCCACCAGGAACACCCATTTTCACGGCAGAATAGAGACGCATCATCATGCGTTGTCCACGGAGCGTTGTATCGATCAACAAATGCATCGGTTGACCATCTGCACACTCTCGAGCATAGTACTCATGTAGATGGACAGCGGAACGAGCAACCGCTTTTCCTGTAGAAAACCAACCCAGAATTTTCTCTTGTGGATAGGTCAGCTGATTCAATTCGTACATATCGTTGGCATATTGCAAATCCACATCTATCCGATCAGTGCCCGCATAATCCTTATGCAGAAGGGTAAAGCAATTGGTTATTTCAACGTGCCCAGGTCCACTATCGTTGCGTCCCAGTAGAGTTCCAATTATCTGCATATTCCCATTCATAATCAAATTTAAGCTTTAAATACGCAAAATTTACGTACCTGCGTGCATTCCTTAGGACGGCGTTCATAGGAATCGATAATATGGAAAAACACCAACGGTTGGACAATAATTTTAGATCTTAGATTGAAATCAGGCTGCATATTTTCCGATTATAAAAATTTTTTCTTGGAAAAACGAGCAACTTTTTTAGCACAAAGTGAACTTGGCTGCGCAAGCGTTTTAAGTTTCATTGCCGAATAGTGTTGAGAAATGTAGTTGACATTTTTGACACTTTTGGCACCAATTACATAGTTTTAAAAAAACGCTCTCTTTTAAGAACATGCGAAAAAATAAGCTTTAACAATATTCAATGTGGAAAAATATTTTACTATATTAATCAATGTGCTTGCAAAAAATTCCATAAGATTGTATCTCAGACAGACCCTTTTAATTTGAAGATATTCCAAAGAATAATGCAAAGCAATTAAATGTCTGCCTTTGTTTAGGATGTCAGATCTTCTCATTTGACGAAAAACTTGTCAAACAACAACATAACTTTTATTTTGACGCACAAAGATTCTACGTGTTATCATTAAATGTGGTACAATTATGTGGTTACCCATTTTATTGTTTGTGGTATTGATTGCCGAGCAATTGGCTCTTAATCGCTTTAAAGATGACATAAGGGACATGTTTTTGACTAATGCTGGCATTTTGCAAGAAACTATTTCGGATTATAGTGGAAATGTGATCAACCGCTTATTGTTTGCCTGTATACCCATTTGTCTAATGGTTAATTTATTTGAATATATTAAAAGGAAGTGTTTTGAACTTGATAATCAGCTAAAAATACATGATGAACTATACGATGAAGAAGTACGTGTTATAAATGAATTGCGAGGCTATGGCATTGATCTGGAGAATCAACAACAATCATTAAATGTTGATAAGTCTTCTTATGTTGGATCCTCGGCGGATTCTGAAGCTAATCAACATCTTTGTTGATAATGTCGAGTTTTAATGCTAATCTATATATAAACACATTTATACATACATATGTACATACATATACGGTTCCGACTCGCATATGTTTTGACTTGATTGCACAGAATTGTATTCAACATTTATTACAGACACCATCAACACCTCCTCCCACTGTCAATTGGCATCTCTGGCGAGTTGAACGTGCTCGACTCACATTATATTTACTATATATAATACAGATGTACTTGTACTTCCAATAGTTCATTGTTTGTACATAAATTTTTATCACAATCAAACACAATTACCCGGTGTATAGCTTTTTTCTCTCTATGTGTTTGACATAAATTGTAAACTATTTCTATCAAAATTTTTTTTAAAATTCTCACTATTTAGGCTTTATGTTTTGGAAATCCTTTCAGCATAAAATATTACCTTAATGTGGTGATAGCTCCCAGTGAAGTCTTGATAAGTAGAAATAATTATTCACACTAGATCTCAGGATTAAGATTTGTTATAATTGAATCTTAGCTTACAGATTCATTCCGGTTTGAAACACACTGGGTGTGTGTGTACACAGGCTAAGCCGGCTCTTTTAAAAAGAAAGTGACGATTAATGAGCGAAAATGCGACGCATATGACCTTCAGGGACAACCAAACAAGCACTTGCAGAGGATAAACGGAAACAGGTCTAAAGCGTAAAAGAAAATTCAAGATTTTCCCAAAAATCTAAACCGCCTTAAACTGGTAAACAAGATGCAACAAGATCGGAGAGAGACATCAAGAGAGAGAGAGACGTCGCGAAGCGGCTGACAGGTGAGTCGAGAGAGAACAGCGAGCAAGTTGAGCGACGGCTGAGATTTGAAGTAAGCCAACTTCATTCCATTTCACTACGTTGTGCGTGGCGGTTGTGCGCGCAACTTTCTTTCGGAGTCTAAGCCGGCGCATAGTGTGCAGTGTTCCCAAATCAAATCTCAGTAAAAGCAACAACAACAACAGTACAATCAAAGCCAATTTATTAAGTGAACAAAAGACGGAGACGCGCAAAACGGCGTCAGAAATTGGAATTGGAATTGAAAATTTAACGTAACATTCGCCACTACGTAAGCCGCGTTTATTTGAACCGCTGTTCAGTCCGAGAGACGGTCTCAAAGTTAACGGTCGCATTCTGGCTACGGTACGGATTCAGATTTGGCTTCGATAATAGGCAACAAGTGCGAATATCAATTGAGCAAAATGAAAACGTGAAAAAGTTGTGTTCATATATGAAAAATTTTTTCCCACATATAAATATAAAAAAATATATATTATTTTCAAGTGCAATACTCTTATTAAAGAGTTACTAGACCTGTAACAAAAACATCTCTAAATATATATTTTTGTTTGGATATTCAACGAACGAACTTTTAGAAAAATCGACAACGACAAGGTAAATATATAAAAACCTTCTTGGAAAATTAGATGGGAAAATTTGAACGGGATCTCTGTGGCATTACTAATAAAATTTTATTTATTACCCTAGGAACCTTATGAAATAAACAAGTAAAAAAGGGTTCAACAATACCATACACTTTTCTTCATTTTTTTAAAATTTCTTTTAAGAAATATATGTCTGTCTGTATATCTAAGAGCGAAATTCAAACAATCCATTTGCTTTTTGGTTTTTGTATCTTAAAAACTTGACAACGCTACCAGTTTTTCGAAATTTAAATCTGAGTTTGGCTCGCTTTGTTAAAAAGTGTTGAAAAATTCGGTTGAACATACGATTGTCTCTCTTTTGTGAATCAGCAGTTATGATGATTCTCTCGTTTTCTCTCATTGTATCGTAACTGTGTCTATGAAATTAAAAGTTCTTGCACTCGAATACTTTGTATATTTCACGGATCTGATGATCTTGAACCCGAAATTTCATAATAACTCGATTAGATCTAATTGAGATGCTACTTCAGATCACTGAACAAATTTCTATGGCATTGAAATGAGCATTAAATTGAATCAACACTACTTTTGCATACACTGACAGAAAAAATAAGAGTAAAATATGAAACAAAATAGAGCTACAACAATGACAATGAATATTAGTATATTTGGTTGGAAGATCTGCATTAACATTACCGAAATGGATATATTAATAAGCATTACAATGGTTATTATAATCCTTCTTATGCATATCGAACGCTTCAATTTCGATTCAGTTTATGAGGAAGGGCTCAGGATTTGGCCAAATAATTTACAGGATTGTAGTGGAAAGCTGATCAATCGCCTTTTGTTTGGCTTTATATGTTTTTTGATAATGGTCTATCACTTGCACAAGTTCCAAAGAAATGAAAACATGGAATATATAAAAATACAGAATGAATATGGAAATCTTTTTTTAAAGGAAAAGAATTTTATGGCTTTGTTTCGCGCCCATGTCTTGAAAATGAAAAATAAGTAATCATTCAAGGTTTTTCTCCTTTTTTGTGTGCAGTGCAAATTATGCTGAATTCTCGTCGCATTCAGTAACCAATAAAGATCTTTTTAATAGTGCCCAGTGTTAATGCATCATTTGAGATAGATATATGTATATACAGTACATATATATGTATGTATATACGCCTCGGATTTGGACACTGGTTCGCACATGGTTTGACTTGATTGCACAGAATTGAATTCAATGTTTAACACCTCCTCCCACTTAATTGCCCTTTCCCTGTGCTTGTCCCTGTCACAAATTCTGTGACTGTGGTGTGGTGAGTTGAACGTGCTCGACTGACATTATACTTACTATATATAATATAACGTGGGCTTAATACTTGTACTTCCAATAGTTCATTGTTTGTACATATATTTTTATCACAATCACACACAATCGCCCCGGGTCCATAGCCATTCACGTAGTCGTCTTTCTCTCTTTTTTTTCTGTGTTTGATATGAATTGTAAATGATTTTTATTAAAATTTCCGCTTAAATTCCTGAGCCATCAAATCGGTGTCTCGTTTTCTCATTCTTTCTCTCTGTGTATATCATTGTTCAGCTCTCTCGCTGTCTATCTCTCTCTCTTGATCTTATGTTTTGTGCAAATCCTTTTAGTATAAACGATTAGTTTAGTATGCATAAATTTTAGAAAACTGTGAAAACAAATGACGCATCTAATCCGAGAAATTTCTCGGCTTAATTGAGTATGAGAATCATGCCGGAATTGTAGACTATTTTTAGAAAAACTTAAGACACGGTAGTACAAACGTAATATCTAATAAGTTAAACCTTCTTAATAAATATTCTTGGCATTTTTAAATCTATTCGATGCCGAAGCACTTTAGATACTAGAAAACAGTGAATTTATTTAATTGATTAAACTTTATATTTATTGTATATTTAATTTATTTAAATGATGTGAAAAAATCTGTAATTTTATTTCCAATTTCTGAATCTCACAAAGAAGTAGAATTTTATCTGGCAGTATTTTGACCAACTTCAGAGTCTAAGATTAGTTTAATTTTTTATATTAAACCTTTTTATGGACCCCATTAATATCCAGCAGTTAAATCTTTTCAATTCAATTTCTTTTCACATTCAAATACCATTCATGCTTGTTTTTCCTACAACATTCATAAGCCTAGCTTCTATGCCTTCAACGAATTCCATGTATGAATTTATGATTCGTTTGAAATTCATCTGAACTCACCCGCGACAAGCCCATATGGCACATTCTGTGTGTACTCAGGCTCAGCCGGCTCTCTTGAAAAGAAAGTGACGATTAATAACCGAGGGAGACGACCTTCAAAAAATTTATTAGAGTCTACAGTGTAGACTCTACACCTGTGGAGGATAAATGCAAACAGGTATAAATGAGAGAAAGAAAATTCAAGATTTTTCCCAAAAATCTAAACCGCCTTAAACTGGTAAACAAAATGCAACAAGATCGGAGAGAGACATCAAGAGAGAGAGAGACGTCGCGAAGCGGCTGACAGGTGAGCCGAGAGAGAACAGCGAGCAAGTTGAGCGACGGCTGAGATTTGAAGTAAGCCAACTTCATTCCATTTCACTACGTTGTGCGTGGCGGTTGTGCGCGCAACTTTCTTTCGGAGGCTAAGCCGGCGCATAGTGTGCAGTGTTCCCAAATCAAATCTCAGTAAAAGCAACAACAACAACAGTACAATCAAAGCCAATTTATTAAGTGAACAAAAGACGGCGACGCGCAAAACGGCGTCAGAAATTGGAATTGAAAATTTAACGTAACATTCGCCACTACGTAAGCCGCGTTTATTTGAACCGCTGTTCAGTCCGAGAGACGGTCTCAAAGTTAACGGTCGCATTCTGGCTACGGTACGGATTCAGATTTGGCTTCGATAATAAGCAACAAGTGCAAATATCAATTGAGCAAAATGAAAACGTGAAAAAGTTGTGTTCATATATGCAAAATATATACCGAAATATATGTATATATTAAAAAAAATATTTTCAAGTGCAATACAAATATTAGAGAATTATCAAACCTTTACACAAAAATCATCTACATATACTTGGATATTAAACATATAAGTTCTTAATAAATTTAACAGCGACAAGGTAAATTTAGACAATATAAATTAAAGAACTCGGATGATTAGATTAACAAACTAGTAAATGCAATAAGTTGTTTTCTTAAATGTCTTTAAACTTTGATTTAATTTAATGTTTATATGAATGATTGACTAAATTTAAATTGTTTAATTTGTTTTGGGATTTGTGTGAATATTATATATTCAAAATACCTGAGCATAAGAAGGTTGCACACTTTTCAGATTTTGAGATATATTTTAGATAATTTTACTACTTCAAAAGACTTAAGGATTTAAAGCAAAAGTTTATTTAAAAAAATTCAAAGAAAACGTCTCCTTTTACTTTTTTATTTATTTTTTTTTTTTTTTGGAGTGTTATCATTTATCTCATCTATAAATTTCCGTTTTGATTTTCCGGTGTGTAAAAATATTTAGGATATTAAATATCCTAAACAGACAAATCGTTAAGTAAATGCGCATTTTCCTCTCCCAAGTTTAGGGGTTGTGTTATGAGGGTTGAAATTTTTGTGTTGGGTATCTGTTGCATAGAATTGCGTATCGGAATTTCCAACTGACAATTGAGCAAATTGCGTACCACAAAAAAAAAAAGAAGTCAGAACGAAAAATACGACAAAACAATGAAACTAATCACATGCAATTATGGTAAATTATTGTAACAGAGAAGATATATAACAAATTGCCATAATGAATGTACAATTAGTTAGCCAAGAAGTGGACCGGTCAGTTTCCAAAGTTTGACATGAACTGAAAACTTTTGACAGTTAAATTCAAATGCAACTTTGTACAAATTGGAGCAGACACATAAATATAGAGTCTACAATTACTCCAAGCAAGTTTTTGAAGAGTGACGGAAAAAAATCCATCAGCATTGCCAACACCTGAGCCAAACGGATTGACATTAAAAATAAAATTAAGCGGAAAAAGTCGAAAGACAGAGAAATAATATTCAATAGCAAACATTGGCCAACAATACGGCCAAAAGCAACATGAAAAGTAATTTTCATATGTTTGCATTTTTTTTTTTTTTCGAACTGGGACTTGGATTACATAAAGAGGTGGTCAGTGGTTAGTGAATGCTGATCCGGTTTGACACATGATGTGAACTCGCCATAATTAAATACATAATCAAGCAACCAACCAACCAAAAGGAGTTGCAGTTGCGCCCCCCCCCCCCTAAAAAGTTAATGAAAGTTTAAGTGAAATTTTGCCGAAAAATAAGGGGAAAAACCGGTTGATTGGGTCAGCATTTCATTTAATTTTTGTTTTTTTACTCCGTTTTTTTTTTTCTTTCTTTTTATCAATATCCAATTATGTTCAAGGCCAAATATGTGTGTGTGGAAATGCCCAGCGATTGGTTATTATGTGAACTCTATTACAATAAAAATATTCAACAATTAGGCCAAAGAAAAAATTTTCAATATAAAGATTAATTAGGTAACTTGATTCTAATTTAGGAGTTTGTAAAGATTTATTGAACAAGACTTAAATGAATCTCTAATGATTGATCAAACATTAGATGCATTGGGATTAAAGTTGTAATATAATTTCGAAACTTTGAAGGAATTGAAGATGAGATTTTAAAATTGGACATCTCGTTCAATAGTTTTAGAGCTACTTTAATTTTAAAGGTCTTTGTCCCAGTCGACCTACTTAACATCCCAACTATATGACAGATTTGTTAGGCTCTTTGTCATTTGACATAGTTTTACTTTCATACCAAAAATAAAACCAAAAAATAGATATTAAAAGTTCTTCAATGGAATGACCAATTTATGTTTTATAAAGTTACTTATCAAATAATTCCATATAAACAAACAACTGGAGTATATAAAAACGTTTATTTGCTTTAACACTTTTTGTGTACAGTTATACCCTATTGTTATAGTTTCCTGCTCAATCAGAGCAGGTAAGAAAATTTAATTATCTTCTGAAGACTTCTCTTTTTCCTTTTCTAAAAGGAATTTCCATTTTATTTCTAACACCTTTAATGCTGCAGCACTACCATCATTGCCATCTGCAGGTAGTCTGACCCAAAAAGAAAATCCACTTTAAACTGGTTTCTTTGCATTGATCTAGTTGCACAGTTGGATTATGCATATATTCATACGTTCATTAAGTTTGCTTAATTCAATATTATTTGAATGGATTAACTCATAATTGTAGCCATAATTTGCTCAATTTGGCAAAACAAATATTAACACAAAAATCAAATAATTTTTAAATGTTTAACTAAATCATTAACAGAAACTTAAAAATTGAACTGAGTGATTTAAAGTTAAAATGGTCAAGCGAAATAACACTTTTGTTTTCAAGGTGTTGAGTAAAAGTTTTCAAGTGGCAAACAATTAGCAAGAGCAAGGTAAAAACCTTAATTAGTGTACTTAAATCTAGTGACGAATGAGTTATACCCTAGAGCAATAATGGATGATTAGTAGAAAGAAAATGCATACGATAATTGTTGTAAAATTGTTGTTGAAACTACATATTTTTCCCCAGAAAGCCAAGTTGTTGTTTTAGATGATTTATTATTGAAAATGAATAAAAATATCGAAGAAATTTTATTCAATCAATATTAAGTCGTGATTGGGAGTAAAACTTAGTGCTCAGATATAAGAGATTAAATACAAAATAATACCATTTTTTATATATTAGGATTTTTATACATATATTTAACACCGACTTTTTTGATAATCAGTTATTTTTATACGCTTCCTATTTCCACACACAATAGTCGTATCGAAAATTCACCCGTTCACTAAAAAAATTTTCCTTTGATTTACTTACTCCAGTCTAATATACCCTTCAAGTATTGGGTATGAGAAGGCAGAGGCAATGATACGCGTGCAACTTGAAAGGAAAAGTGGCTCAGAAAATTGCCTCAAGCTTTGTTTTCAACTTTTGAAGTGCAATGTCTGACAGTAGATCTCTGGTTCAGAAGTACCGTTACATATTCACACATACAAGTGTACAAATACATATGTATGTATGCATACAGTCGTACATTCGAATTTAGAAACATATACATATGTGTTTATATGTATGTGGGTACATTTCAGTTCAGGCTTGCACTTTCTTTTCTTTTCCTCTTTCTACACCATTTCTTCTCAACTCTTTTATTACCTGGTTTTATTTTCTTTCTTTTTTAGTATTTTTTTTTTCTGTATCATCATCATCATTATTATCATCATTAACATTATGCGCATGTCTCTGCTCTTACATTTTATTGTCGTCTGTCAATTGGTAGATTTATTAACTTCAATGTTGGTGGTAGAAAGAAAGATTGAAAGAAAAACAGAAAAAGACAAAGTTTAGGAAAAACGTTGTCATAATTGACTGTTTGCAACGGAAAGTGAAGTTTAGAGAGTAAAAGTTAATGATCGTGTGTGGTTTGTGTGATAAGGCTTAAAACTAGGTCCAATGCTAAAGAAAGAAAGCGCAAGTGAAATGCTAATGAAGTGGAAAAACTTTGTTTTCTTCTACAAGTCAACAAGTAGAAGAAAATCTTTGCAAATAAACTTAAAAATTAAAGAAATCATTATAAAAATGGGGTTTTCTTTTAGTCTAGCCATTGTCATATAATTTCATTAGATATCAAAAGAGAAGATAAAAATTCACTTACCTTACCGTTTTATTTCCTTTTCAAATGTTTTTCCAATGCTTTCTCATTTTTCCCTTCAGTCAGGGGTATCCGCTCACTTCTATAAATATTTGCATTTCATTTCACACACATTAAAAAAAAAACAAAAATCACATTGGCAACACCGCACACGAGTACACACAACCACACACACATGCATTTATGTCGCGTTCACTCTTTTTCTCTCTCTTCTGCTCGGGCATCCTTTTTACCGTACAACGTCAACCTTGGCAGCGGCAGCACCGGCGGGCCCGCGCACTTTTTTGCTGTGCTTATTATTTTCGCACAATTAGAATCTATTTGCAACAATAATTTTGAGCCGATTTGAATGCGAATATATTCAATTGAACGCTGACAGCATCAACTTTATGCCGATCTAATTTGTTTGCACTTTTACTTTGTTTAAACACAGGAAAAAAAATAAAACAAAAAATTATTTGCTGGAGCGTCTTCGACAAAACTAAACTGACAGTGTTACCAGAAATTCTAACTAGCTCTGACCACAGCTGATCAGTACAAGCAAAATGCGCCAAATTAGGATTAAGATCAAACCGCTAAAAGTGACAGCACTGATAACAAAAGTATAAAGAAAATTTAAATTTCATGCTGATCAAATTAATTGATTGATTAGAGAGAAATTAATAAAAAATGTTATTCTAATTACAGAGGGAACTTTTAGTAATCTATTCGAAATAATAATGTAGTAAAAATAAACTGTCTGCAATATTCTTAGGGAGTAGCAAGGATTTGATTTTAAATAAAAGTTTCATCAATATTTCAAATGTTCCAAAATATTTAATGAAAGCGGTTTAAACAATAAACAGTAGTTAGTATATTGCAAAATAAAAGCTTTTAACATATCATTAATTTTGAACAATATTAAAATTTTCATCTCTATTGCTGATCCCAACATGAAAATTGGCATTGAGAAGGGATTTTCGTTAGGATTGTTCACATTACTAGTTTACCAATCTGACCATCACCGGAAATGCCAAATGCCGGCCACATTGCTTCAGTCAATCTTTTAATTTGATTAAGTCCATCTCAATTGCTTTTACAGCTCCACTTAATGATCGACGTCTGTTTTACTGGCGTCTGCTGTTCCAATGACCCAAACTAAAATCTTTAATTCAAATGCAAAGTCTTATAAAACGGTTCAACAGAAAAAAACTAGCTATGCTTAATTAATGCAAAACCAAACAAATCAAAAATCGAAACCAAACCAAAAAATAAAAAAAAATGCCTGAATTCAAATTGAAAGCGCTTTGTGGTGACCCACTTTGAGGTCCACCGCAACGCATGCGTCAGAAAAAGTAGAAAGTGATTTAAGCTTATTTTCTACACGCTACTTACTATACTTAGTTAACTTTGGCCCGAAGAATCTGGCCAAGGGAGCAGGGACCAAGCCCATATACATATAACGTAATTCAGTTTGATAGAAAAAAAAAATATATACAGTCAACAATAAACAGTTAAGGCACCTTCAATGTTGATTTGTCGGCAGCCTCGAAAACTAATTAAAATTCATTGCAAACATTTGTGTGTGTGGCAATTCAAAGAGACCTTTTTTCGGGTTGTTGGCCAAAATGAATCACTTTGACAATAATAATTATCGATTTGTTGCTGATACATACACAAACATATATATATATATACATACATATATGTATGTTTATTTATGTATATATTGATATATATTTGTACGCCCACGTGCTAAGGTCAATCTTAAGTCTTGTCTTTCTGTTCTACTTCAATGACTTGACCTACATTTCAGCTTTGCTTTTTATGATTTTCGTCAAATATATTTAAATATTAATTAATAATAATTTTGTAATCTTCCCCTTCCCCGCCTCATTTCTTTTTGCAATTTTAATTTTGTTTGCGTTTAGCCAAAAAAATAAAAAGTGAAAGTTTGTTGACTTTATGATTTTGCGAAACTAAAAAAAAACGTAAAACATCTGGAAAAGGAAGGAATAACCACACATAATCAGATGAGAAGTTGACTAAAATCTACCCTGTAATAGGCAGTCTGACTCTCTTAAAGGATACTTTCTTCTGCATAACACTTATATACTCTTTTTCCCCCATTTGCACAGGGTATGAAAACCTGTGAAAACTTGTAGATATTTAGTTGCTTGAAATACCATTTTTTTGTTGCCTTTTTTTTGCGTCGAGTAAATTACATAAATTGCAATGTCTATGTGCATAATAAATAACTAACTACTGGGAGAAAAGTTATGTAAGCTTTAAAACCCGATATTAAATGGTTTCTTAGAACTGACAAATTGAACAAGATTATTTTTTTTATAAACTTCTTTTAGCAAAAATATCAACTTTTACTTGACCCAAAAATACAAAAAGCAACCAGATCTGCATATATGTATGTACAACAAATTCTTTTAAAGAAATCATTTTGTACATATGTATATATATACATATATATATATATATATATGTTTAAGGCATAAACAATAAAGTCACAAATTGCGAGACAAACAAAAGACTCAAGCGACAAACTTTCTCAAGAATTTCTTTAACAAAATTTTTTTATAGAAGCAGATGAAGAATCTGCCATGAATCAAAACTTGACCCAAATTTATTTCGTTTCATTAACTATTTAAAATTCAAATGAGGGAAAACCGCACACATAACAATTTGTCAGTTCCTTAGAGAGAAGCCAACCAAAAGGGGGGAATGATGAAGGGGGAAAACGTATTTTGCATTCAATTTTCTTGGCACGCAAATCGCCAAAGTGAATCGGAATTGTTCAAGGTTTTCCAAATTGTTTAATTCGTTTCGACTTCACATATTACTGAAAATATTGCTTTAAATCATTTTAGTCACAGCAACATGTAAGTCAATTGGCTAAAAAGAGGAGGAGATACGGTTATATAGACCAAATAGTTATGAAAATTAATTTGACCCTCTGTCTTCCCTTGCGTCATTATTTGTAAAGTTCATTAATGAATTTTGACGACGGAGAGGTGTAACTTTAAATGAGTTGTATTTTTCTACGAATATCATTTTGATATAGATTGTACAATATTTTATTTTTAACTTGAATTGTTGTTGTTTTTATTGCTAATCATATTTTGCATAACTTAATTAGTGAATTAATGAATCTATTTTTAGAGAAAGAGAGATTTAAAATAGACATTGATGAGTAAAAAAGAAATGATTTGAAATCCGATTATAAATGAAACTTATTTGCCAAATATTTCACAAAATGAAACTTTAAACCGATTAGCAGTGAAAATAATACAAAGCTATAATTAAAGCTGATTAGTATTAAATATACGAGATGTAATTGAAAATATTTTCCAATATGATATAATATATCCATGCAGATATTTTATTTAAGCAAAATTTTACTTTGTTTTTAATAAAATTTCTTTACTTGTTACACATTTACTTATCACCCTTAAATAAGTCATAATACTTGTTAATATATAATAACAAATTATGGCACTTTGTTTAAAAAAAAAAACTTATAGTTATGAGCCATAAAAAGGCATTCTTATAGACGACTGTCAAAAGTCTCACCTCGTATATCCATGCTAGATGGCAATAAAATCATATTGATAATTACCAACTAATAAAATGCTCTGCAAATGGTTCTCATTAACTTTAGTTCTAGTTCAATGTGTATTTAGTTACTTTTACTTAAAACCGTTTGACATAAAAACTGATTGTAGCAATTAATGCAAAACTCCTGACTTGGAGTGTTGGCCGACTTTTTTTTTATATTAAATCACTTTAACATTGTGAACCGTTATGTCAACAAAAAAGGTGAAGAAGGAATGGTTGGGGGGGCAAGTTAAAGCTTATAACCTTGAGCCGTGACTCAATTTGCGAGCAAAACACAAAACTAAAGTTGAAGTGCCTCTCAGAGTGGCCCACAGTGCGCCAAGCTTACCTTTAAGCTGCTGGGCTCTGTCCCATGTTGTAATCTCGGTTTTCGAGTATTAAAGGCAAACAAAAATTGTAACAGTTTGTCGTAGTTTTTTTTTTTTTTTTTTTTTAACTACGCTTGCGGTTAGGTTATATCAACTTTCAGAAGGTGAAATGGGTGATAAAGTCTAAATATTTTATTGTTTTGCTTGATTTATTGAAAGGGGCATATTTTATACTTACTTTATCTGTTATATCACATAAGTTTCGCAAGATCGATTGTGTTTTTTGCTAGCTTTTAGCTTTTCCAAGATTCTATTTATCAGCTTACATAGTGCCTTATCTTTAGCACCTTATTAGAAAAATCGTCAGAAATAATTGCTCAACTATAAAGAACTTAATTAATTGGCTTAAGGTAATTATTCCACTATTGAAATCTTCAGACTTGGGTAAATTATATAGATTATAGTATACAAGAAAAAGATCGCAATCGTATTATTTATTTTTATTTATTTTGATAATTACTCTTATGAAGATGACCAGATTATTCTATATAAGAGAGTTATATCATACTATAAGCTGTTTTTTTTTTATAGTTTTTATAGCTATGTATTTCAATTTATTTAAGAGCATCTAAACTTCGTTAGGTTATCAAATTTTTTAATCTATTTTTATCTTTTTTGGTAAAAGTGCAGCGTCAGTTGTCGTTGAACCCAAAAAAAAAACAGAAAAAACACAAAATAATAGAGAAGAAAAACCCGAAAAAATGGAAAGTAAACTAACTGTATGCAACCACCAACAACAACAACAGCTTTAAAAAAAAAAGTAACGCCAACTCATTAAATTAATGTTTAAATGCCGTTTAGCAAGCATATGTGAAGTTGAAAACAGATATAAAAGAATTATAAATTCGTAATTATTCCATATGGTACCTAACAGTTTTGTGAACACTATACAGTTTTAGAGCCATAAGACAATCGACACTTGTGATTTTTTGTTGTTGTTGAAGGCTTTCAGCTTCCTAATTGTTATTTCTCTTTTATGTGTTATGAATGAGCTAAGGCTAATGTTCTATTCATGTAGAGTACAAACAAGCATTTTGATTTAACAAATTCATAATGCTTAATGCCTTCCACACCAAAATGGCATTGTGAGTGACAAGATTCTGTGTTTGGCATGAATAATTGGTTAAACTAATTGCGCAGCTTGACAAAAAGACAAAATGAAAACAAAATTATTTTTTGACACAAGGAATATCCATTTAGAATTGGCTGCAAAACTGTGAACAATCAAAAAATAAAAAAAAATTAGTTGCGCCCCCGGGTGGACTCGAACCACCAACCTTTCGGTTAACAGCCGAACGCGCTAACCGATTGCGCCACGGAGGCTCATGATGAAGGGAAGTCACAGTTTCTATTTCAGACTCTGGCTATTTAACAGAGCTGCTTCAAATAAAATATCAAAAGTTCTGTTAACGCATACATACGCTCAAGTATTATACATATTCATTTCGTTAATTAATAATGGGATAATTATATAAATTATGATTAATGGTTTAAGCATTTAATCAGACAATGTAAGTCATTCCAATTAAACTTACAAGATAAGATATATCCGTTATTTCTGTTCCAATTGGACTATTGTTAAGAATTTTACTGATTTTTTCTGTGCACACAAGGCCTCCGTGGCGCAATCGGTTAGCGCGTTCGGCTGTTAACCGAAAGGTTGGTGGTTCGAGTCCACCCGGGGGCGCAACAAACTTTTTTTTGTCTCTCTCGTCTACCTATATATTTTTTGATTCTGTTTTCTTGGCATAGATTTTTTAAATGAAATTCGTTTATTTTATATAGGTTTTTATATATCATAATATTGTATAAATGGCGTACTTGACTTCTATAATCATGTTAATGTGTATTATTAGTGTTTTTCCTCATTGTTGGCATGTGGTTAGGTTTTAGGTTTTATTTTTTGATTGTTTGTAGATGAACAAGGGCATTTTGTTCAAACATCAGCAACAGCAGCAACAAAGTGAGGCAGCTCTAAAAACAATGCGTGTCTAAAGTTTAAGTTGAAGGTGTCGGATGAACAAAGGCAATAACAAATACATACAATCATACATACATACATACATATGTATGTTTAAATAATAACTTAAAAAAATCTGTTTTTCACCTTCGTTCGGACAAATCACATTAGAGTTTGACATGCAAGCGAAATTGAGAGTTATGATTTTAATGACCACTTAGAAAAATCTAGAAATTATATTTCCAATTTTTTGGTTTTTTTTTTTTCAGATGACATGCGGCATATCGTGTGTCGATAAGACACTAAATAAATCATTTTATCATTTGGGAATATGCATAGCGAAACATCCAGGATATTTTGTTATTATTCCAGTAATGATAACACTTCTCTGTATGACGGGGTGAGTAATAAAAGATTTAAATCAAAAAGTAAAGAAATTAAGCAATTAAATAAATCAAAAAAATTTTATTAATAAACAAATTTAAGGAATATTTAATTCCCTAAGTTGACAATAAATATATTTAAAAGATTTTAAAAAGCAACGTAAATTTATCTAATTAGATATTGTTTATGGAATGAAGCTTTAATCTCAACCCTCAATTATATAATATTTATTATTATATTTATTATATCTTCCATATATGTACATATATGGTATGTATGTACGTATTTAATTAATGGCATTTTCAAGCACTACCGATTACTGATGTAATCAGTGGTGGGCGAGTTTCGATCATTATAATCAACTATCGATAAGCATCTGTGGCTAATTCAAAATTAAATGAAATTCAGCAACAATTTTCAACGTAGATTTATTAATATTTTCTTTTATTCTCTCTCCAAATCTCTCTTTTTGTTTAGGTATCAACAATTAAAATATCAAATCGATCCTGAATATCTTTTTTCACCCATTAATGGAGAGGGTAAGGCTGAACGTGCCGTTGTTGAGCAATATTTTAAAGTCAATTATACGCATCGTTTCAATGTGGGACGCATTACCAGACCCGGTAAGTAGCAAATTGTGAATGCTTCATGTATATATATATACATATATACATATATATGACAAAACATTTCAGTTAGTGAAATAGGTTTCGGCTATTTATTTTTTTTTTTTTGGGTACAATTATATTGCCACATTTTTTGCACCTTGTCGTTTGTGATGCGATTTAAGTGTTGCCTTCCTCTACCTTTGCCTCTATCATTCTCTCTCTTAAATATTTTTTCCGTACTGACTTTGAGTTCAAGACTAAAAATAAAGTTAAATTTAATTAAAATCAAGACGCATATGTATGTATATATGCAATAAATATGTTTGTTAGTAATTTTAGTACATAATTGTGAGATTGCGGAGCATTTTATTGGGGTCTTGAACTGTAATTTTGTCCACGTTTTACAGGCTATTAACTACGCTAAATGGTTTATTAGGCAAACTGATGAGTAATTGCCAAATGTATGGCATTGTGCCACAAATTCACCCATCACTCATCAAAAACCTAAAGAAATGTAAACGTTAAAGGACTTTGAACTAGCTCAGAGTTCTATTAAAATTTTCGTCATTTGAGAATGACTTGTGCAAAAATTTTATTTCACATTAAAGTACAGTTGCGTTTTGTATGCATATTAAGTAAGACTTTTAAATACCGCAAAAAATGTTGCAAAGAAAAAACCCACTAAAATTAAAGTTTCACAAAGAGAAACGTGCAAAATGAGCTACAGTAACAATTAAAGTTAGTTTTGTAAAAACAAAAAGAAAAAAAAAAACACATAAAGACATCATTACGTCTCTGAAATGCTTACAACAAAATTTACAAAAAAAAAATTCGTTGGAAAAAAAGTACTCACACACACACACACGCATAGACACAGATATAGAGATTTTAGCCATAATTCTTGCAAAATAATTTAGCCTCATTCTTATGGATTGCACTCAATGTGCAATGAGCATCATCTACCTCAGATACAAGATACATTTGTGATGCATCTAACAACAAAATCAAAAGGCATAGATTCGGGCCAATTGAGTTGGTATTTGCTATAGGCCCGCTACTCTTACCAATTCTCGAGTTCATGTTCAACGATCACAGCGGTATTCCAAATGCATGGAGATCGTTTATATGGTGCAGATGCATACTAGGTTTTCCAGTTGATTATTTATCATAACTTAACCACTGAGTCCATAGATAATCAGAAACGGTCAGCTATATCGTAACTCATTTTAATAAATTTTTACGACTACTTTTTGATTAGTTTCTGTATAAACCATATTATATAGTTAATCAATTACTAAAATAAAAGCTTAATTCCTTCAAAGCATTTCCTTATTATCATTTAAGCTCTTTAAAGCTATCCAAGTAAAAGTTTCAAAACAATTGTTATATAATGAAAAGGTTGTTAGTATAAAATATTTCTTATTTTTTATATAAATTTTTTTTAAATTTTATACACAACATTTTTTCAATAAATATACTTTTTTTAATAATACTCACAACTTTAATATATAAAGTTATTTTTTAAATGATATAAACAACCGACTCTTCTCTTAATATGCCAATTTATTCAAGACAAATGGATATTGGATTAATCTAGTTCTTTCTAAAATATTCAGCTTTAACTAACAATAAGTAAACTTCCCAAGTGAACTACTTTTTTTTAGTAAACCCAGTTATGATCTAGATTAGATGGAATTATTGCCGAATTATATAAATTAAAACTAATAAATATCTAAATTATAATTTTAATTTTTCTCAACTTCAATAGATGATTCATTTTCTCTAAAGTAAACCCATCTAAAACACTTATTTTACTAGTTGTTCGTATTATATATTTAGAAAAAATAAAAAAGACTTTTGAAAAGTTTTTGACAAATTTATTTTAGTTTAACAAATCAGTTCTTCAGAAAGTTTATATAAACAAATTTTCATGGTTTACTTTAAGCAAAATTGTTGGCTTCTTCTATCAACCATCTTATTGTTAGGGTATATACAAAATTTGGAAATCTATTCAAGATTTATTGCGTACAAGTTTGGAGCATCATTGAACTTTGTTTTAACAAATGTTTGTACAAATTGTGCAGGCAATCGCGAATAACGAACAAAACAAGTTGCGGCTGGGGAGTCTTCAATGGACGACAAGAGCCAGATGCATTTTAGACCACATTTACTTTATAGATGAAATCAGTTACGACCAGTTAGATGCGCCTCGTTTACCTCTCCATCTACTGGCTCTGCCTCTGCACTTTTGCTCTGATCCGCCAAGAGACCCAAAATCGAAGACGCAAAAAATGCAACTAACTGCAAAAGCAACTTTCGCCTGTCTTTGAATTGAGAAATTTGTTTATGGAGCGCAACAATATTAAAAAAAAGAAATAAATAAACAATGAAAAATTTGGAAAAAAATATGTATATAAAAAAAAAAACGTTGTCCGTTTATAAATTGCTTGCATTTTTCTTTTGTTGGATTTGTTCAAAGTGTTATATAAAAAAATTGAATTTATCGATAAGCATTTCAAAGCGTAACATCATTTAATATTTCTCTCTCTCTCTCTCTTTCTGGTTTTTATGTGTGCAGCTTTCATTTAGGATATCCGGTTCGATTTGTCGACAAAGTCAACAATCGTTATACAGGGTGTCCGAAATTGTGACAATTGGGGGAAATTGTAGTATTTATTAATAGAGAGTGAAGTTAAAAAGCATTTGATAAGGAAGTTTAAAGTTGGACATGCCACAGTCGGGCTTATGATCATTAATCTTAAAATTGGTATAAATTAATAATACAAGACAAATATAAAAGAGATATATGTAAGTTTATCAGGATTTAATTAATCTAATATTATGTAATGAAGCTAAACTACCAACTATATATTAAGTATTAGAAAAATAGTGCTCAGTGCGAACTGTTGATCGAGGTCCACTTTCATTTAGAGAATTTCTGATTCTGGAATAATAAATTTATATTTATTGGCTCTAATAGATTTAAAACGTCTAAAAACAGTTAAAGAAATGCTACAAAAACCTTTTTTGAAACTGATTAGTAGGCTAATCTAATAATTTATTATTAATAAGAATACCTAAAATAACATAATTGTATTTAGGATTAAAACATATTGAATTTTAAAAAATAGTTTATGGGGAAAGAGGGGAAGTTATAGCCCTTAACCAAAGTATGTCTACAAAGTATTTTTACGTAATATTATTACGAATAGTATTCAAATGTTGTAAATATTAAAACTAATTGGCAATCAAGATTTTAGAGCCTTTAAGTCAATTAGAGTCAATTAGAAACACATATAATCAATATTTTGGTAATATACTATGAGTTTCTTGGGTAAAATTAGAATATCTAATAGATAAATCTTGTTAGCCAACGTGCATGGATTTCACATGATCAAATTTCATGAACAGAAATACCGCAAGTTCATTCACAAAAAAACAAATAGATGAGATTGAGGAGGCAACGTGTAGTTAGGCACGTTCCTTAGATACTAGAATGATTATATCTTAGATATATCTATGGGTATTATAAAGATACATATGTATAAAGATATATAAATTTATATGTATACATAAGTACATATATAATGGGCCGCGCCAAACACTGACGCAAGTGATACACGAGGCTGCATTTTGTTATGGCGCATTAAACACACACGAAACGTATGTACAATAAATACTTACTTATATTGTGGAAGTAAAGTGTGGAAGCGAACGAAATAAATGAAATTCATTAAAATTATTGTCACATTTTGCTTTTAAAGAAACGAATAGACGGTCGAAAGGGGGGGGGAGGAGGAAGGAAGGGCAATGTCGGCAACCTTCGATTTAATTGTACGAAAAGAAAAACCACTGCTAATGCCCGTTCTATTGTTCCATTCTTATTGTTTCAGGTCGCTTTGGTCGAGTCATTGTGATAGCTAAAGATGGTGATACGAATATGATACGCCGTGAAATCTTTCAGGAATTAAGGCAACTTGATAATATAATACAGAATGCTACAGTTACATATGACGGTGATACCTATACATATAAGGATAACTGTGCACGATGGGAGAATGAGTGTTTCGAGAATGATATACTCAATTTGGATGCTCTGATGGATGATGTAAGACTAAACAATATCTAATAATATTCATTGCATTCTATAGAAATTTATATTTATTGCAGATTGAATCCGGTCAATTAAATTTAACATTTCCATTCATGTTCAATCCTGTTACTTGGGATGCCCATCTGTTTCCGGTATTCTTTGGCGGCACTAAATTAACTGAAGATAATATAATAATAAGTGTGCCAGCTGTTCAACTAGTTTATTTTGTAACAGCCGATAGCAAGCGCCAGGATGCCAAGTAAATAATCTTAAATCTAATCTTAAAATAATGTCCAACTTTAATTTATGATTTCTTGATCTTAGGGGAGCCGAATGGGAGGAGACCTTCCTGAGAGTTGTGGGCAATGCTGAAAATACTGGCAAATTCAAGCATATATCTGTTTCATATTTTGCTTCAAGAACTTTGGATCATGAATTGGAAAAGAATACGAAAACTGTAGTACCATATTTTAGTTCAACATTTTTGCTAATGGGTCTATTCAGGTGAGTTTCCAGTCAGTCACTTCTAAGTTAGTTATGCTAATAAGACTTCCATTCTAGTATTATTACCTGCATGATGGGCGATGCTGTACGTTCGAAACCTTGGTTAGGCCTAATGGGTAATATTTCAGCTATAATGGCAACTCTGGCTGCCTTTGGACTGGCCATGTACTGCGGCATAGAGTTCATTGGCATCAATTTGGCAGCACCGTTTCTAATGATTGGTAAGTCTTAAATATATCATCATTAGTTACTATACTAAACATGTTTTAACTATCTTCAGGTATTGGCATCGATGACACCTTTGTTATGTTGGCCGGATGGCGTCGAACCCCAGTTAAAATGCCTGTACATGAACGCATGGCGCACATGATGTCCGAGGCAGCTGTTTCGATCACAATCACATCGGTCACTGACTTTATATCATTTCTGATTGGCATTATAAGCCCATTCCGTTCGGTGAAAATCTTTTGTACATATTCTGTATTTGCGGTATGCTTCACATTCCTATGGCACATTACTTTCTTTGCGGCATGCATGGCCATATCGGGTTATAGGGAACGTAAAAATTTGCATGCGATTTTCGGTTGTAAGGTGCAACCGATGTCTGTGGCAATAAAAGGTGAGTAAACGAATGCTAGATAAATGAACCTTGTTCACTTGTTGACAGTGGTGTAACCGGCTTAAGTCTTATTAGTTATACATTTTACACTTAAAGAATAATGTGACTGCTCACATTTGAGTCAAATGCTATTTCTTTGAGTGCAGCAGCTGCAACATGAACTTGATCATGAGATAAACAGAAACTGGACTAGAAAGAATCAGGTCAATGGCAACTGGTCTTGGTCTTGTTTGACTTCTAGTTAATCTCCTCTTCTCTTTTTCTATAAGATATCTAAAATATTTATTTCTCTCTTTTGGTTGGTTTTAGAGAAACGCAACTTCCTCTACAAGGCAATCATGGCTGGCGGCATTGATCAGAATGATCCGGATAATCCAGTCGATAATAAGGATCACATGTTTATGGCCTTCTTCAAGGATAAATTAGCCGCTGTAATCAATAACAAATGGTGTAAAATAGTGATTATATTGGCATTTGCCAGTTATTTGGTTGGAGCTTGTTATGGCATAACCCAGATCAAGGAAGGTCTCGAGCGGCGTAAACTATCCAGAGAGGATTCTTATTCAGTGGAGTTCTTTGATCGAGAAGATGATTATTATAGGGAATTCCCTTACAGAATGCAGGTACGTTAAACACTTTAATCGATTGATAATCGATTGTTCATATTTATCTATTTTTTAAAGGTTATCATAGCTGGCGCCTTAAACTATTCCGATCCTGTGATCCAAGAACAAGTTGAGAATTTGACCAGCACTCTGGAACACACTTCGTATGTGACATCGAAACGATATACCGAATCCTGGCTACGCTCTTTTCTCTCATTTATGGAACGCAATAATGATTATTTAAATACCACCATCGATGACGAGGAATCCTTCATTGAGGCTGTCAAGGAGCACTGGCTCTTCCCAGGCAATCCATTTTCCTTGGATGTACGTTTCAATGATGATGACACACAGATTATAGCCTCAAGATTCTTGATTCAAGCTGTAAATATAACCGATACGAATCATGAGAAGGAAATGGTTCGTGACTTGCGTCAAATATGCAAAGATTCCCCATTGAATGCTTCGATCTTTCATCCGTATTTCGTGTTCTTTGATCAGTTTGAGCTAGTTCGTCCAGTGTCACTCCAGGCCATGGTTATTGGAGCTGCCATTATGATGATTATCTCATTCATTTTCATACCCAATATTCTTTGCTCTTTGTGGGTGGCCTTTTCGGTCATATCCATTGAATTGGGCGTGGCCGGTTATATGGCTTTATGGGATGTCAATTTGGATTCTATATCCATGATCAATTTGATTATGTGTATTGGCTTCTCTGTTGACTTTACCGCCCACATTTGCTATACCTACATGTCGTCTAAGAAACGCAGTCCGAAGGCTCGCGTACGTGAAGCCCTTCATTCCCTTGGATTACCCATAGTTCAGGGTTCCAGTTCGACCATATTGGGCATAATTGCCTTGCTGTTAGCCCAGAGCTACATCTTTTTGGTATTCTTCAAAATGGTATTTTTGGTAATATTCTTTGGAGCAATGCATGGTTTATTCTTGTTACCTGTCCTGTTGTCCCTCTTTGGACCTGGCTCTTGGCAAACCTGGACAGGACGGGATGATGGAACTGATGCTGAAGTCGATGAGGAAGATGAAACAAAATTGGAGAAACCATTTACACAATCCTATTATATGCAATATCCCACAATGGGCATCAATGGTCCATACAGTTCCAAGGGTTTTCTCGGTGCCCCATACAAGGCCTATGGTGTGGATGAGAAGGATTTGGGTCTGGGCACTTCCGGTGAAGATTCTTCAGAGTCAAGCTCAAGCCGGTCACAAAGGCGACAACAAATGGCAAATGCCGCTGCAGCAGAAGAGGAAACACCCAAATCAGGACATCAGCGAAGGCAATATGATGAGGGATGGCGACGTTCCTCATATCAGAATATTTACGGCAATGGCGGAGCTCAGTTTCAGGCTCAACCCGATCTCTATGGGGAACAGGTATCGGCTGCCGAGTGGCGACAACGTCTGGATGTCCACGAACAGCAGCAAAGGAGTAGACAACGACGCAATGTCTATGATCAGGATATGCAGCAGCGAACTCGTCGCAATTCTCATGGTGATATTATCGATATGCATGACACACCGAATTCCTCCATAGATGACCGACAGCGCCATCAGTTCTTAAGCAGCCCGGGTAGCGGTGATGAGAGTAGTAATAGCTATCGCCAGCAAATGGATATAGCACCACCAGTAGCATTAAATTCCTCCGTTAAGCGTTATCATCGTCGTCGCTCCTCGGAGGATTCAACGCGCCATCATCAACGTTGGCCGGCGAACATTGAGGAGCGTCGTGCGAGACGCACTCAATCACCAGCTGCCCAGCAGAAACATCGCCATTCAGAGACTGCCGCCCCTTTTGCCTATCGTTCGTCCTCCCATCACAATCTCTATCAGCCGAATGGCAAGGGTATAAAACAGCCACCCACTTACCAATATGGTGACTACTATCACTGAGACTACACAAAAGGGTGTGTGAGTGAGTGTGTGTGTGTGTGGTTGTGTTTAGGTATTTCATCAGGAAAAGAACAAACAGTAGTTTTAAGTTTAGACATTCTAGCGAATGTTTCTTTCTTAGCACATAACAAAAAAAGTCTTTCACAAAAGCTTGCCCCCTTCTTCTTCTTCTTCTTCGCCTAAGCTTCAACACAATCGACACACACTTCGATAAATGCGGTGCAGGACTAGAGATGACAGTCTTTTGCGGATCTCATCTCTAGCACTTGAAGCACTTCAATACTCAATTAGCTAATTAAGCTTCTTGCGATTTTATTTATCAATAGGTTTTTCAATTCCTTAAGTGAATATTTGTTTTAGATTTTAAGTAATTTCATTCCTCGAATAACGCAAGTCACACACAACTTAAGGTTCCATTATAATTAATATCGTATTTAGTTAAGATTCAGAAACTTTTTGCATTAGTCCATGTTTTTCTTTTATTTAAAATTCATTTTAGAATTAATTAATTTCTTTGTATAATAGCTATAAAGCCACTGAATAAATATTTAATTAATCTATAAGAAATCTCTATAGCATTTTAAGAACCTATGTATGTGCGTGTGCTTTTTATTTTCGGGACAAGAGTTTGTAAAGCTTTTACACAATTTTTACTATTGAATAAAAAATTTTATATTTTCCTAGAAATGATTTCACACCTAATGCAATTTTAATGACTTTTTAACTCAATTCCGATGACTTCTTATCGTCACGACTCTATATAAAGGTAGTTTAAAAACCTAAGGCGCACTGTTCAAAATGTTTTTTCTATTGATCATTACGTATATCTGTAGTTTTCAAGCGGTTCATTCCAACTCAACTGAATCGAACCCGATTTTGAGATGTGCTCCATTTAATAATTGTGATGACCACTATGCCGTAGCGGGTTTTGCCAAGGTTTCGATCCATATAAGATAACCCGAAGATGTTCAGATAAATAAGGAATACTTCTTGCAGGTCACTTGGTTGCAGGCTAATCATATTTGTAATAGTGCTGGATTGGTTCTGGCCACTGTTAACAATTGGAAACAACGTTTAGAACTAATGGGAAGTGTGGCAAAAACTGGTAATTTCTACTATTCATTTAGTAATGCTAATTTTCACATAACTTTTCATTATTTTAGGAAACATTTTAGGTGATAAACGCTTCTGGTTGGGGGCTACAAATGTAGTGGAGCCTAATACCTGGACATGGTTTAGCACTGGCATTCCCATGACCTTTAACTATTGGGGTAAACTGGAACCCAGATCGGATAGAGTTCGTAGAGATGGCTGCTTGGTAATGGGGGTGGACGAGTATTGGCATAGCGCTGATTGTGCCAAGGAATTCTATTTTATATGTGAAAATATTTGTATAACAGATCCAAATAGAGATGAGGAGCAAATCTATATATAAATCTGTTTATGTTATGAATATCAAAAGAATATATTTTGTTCATTAAAAGGATAGAGAATGTCTTCAGAAATTTATGTTTATTTAATGAAATCTTAAAAATTTTGTAATTTTTTGAAAGGAGATAAAATGTTAAGTAAAAAATCTATGATTATCTTAATGAGAGAAAAATTTTAATATTTATGTTAGAGGAACGAATGTTGATCGAGAGTCAGGTAGTTATTTTTTTAAAAGATGATGTGTTATCAGAAGGAGCAGTTTCCAATTCTTAAAGGTGCAAGGGATAACGAACACTTTCCAATGTAGTTAAAAAAACAAAAATAATTACAGAACCACAACCTGCACAATTATAAAAATATATAATATATAATAATAATAATAAGAACGTGTTCTCAGCCCAATTTTATGCTAAATAAATTCTTTATAAATAAATATCAATAAAAACTTATTTTAAATTGTCTATTTCGGTATCTTTGCTTTTTAAATCTAATATTGAACAATATTAATTCCTATAACAATAAAATCAATGTCCGATTCTTATTTAATTTTTGCTTGAAGATAGGATCGTTTAAAGCATCCTCCAAAAACTTCCAGGATTCTATAACAAACGTAAAAAAACGAGTTGGCAGTTTTTAAACGAATCAATTGTTTGGATCAGCCAAACAAACCCATAGCGGAACAGGAATCGACGGAACCATCCACAAGACCATTTTGATATAGAAAAAACTAATATTTGCTTGCAAAATATTTATTAAACCAACACCAAGTTATCTTTTGATTATAATAAGGGATGACAACCCTATTCACTCAATTCTAATAATCGCCGTCAAAACAACGTTTCTCGCAGACGAAGTAGCGCAGAGTTTGGCAATTTTCATTTACCCAAAGACTGGTAATGCCATTGACCCCCAGGCAGGTGCCAGTGGCACTATAAGTGGGTGAGCCACTCTGGAAATTGCGATAGGTAAAAGTGCGACCATTACTAAACCAAATCCAATTATTACGATCGGCCAAATCGGTGCCAGATGTCCAGACGGGTTCATTTAACAAATGCAATTGGGAATGTCCACGGGTATAGAAGAAATTGCGTAAGCGACGCTGATCGATTTCGCTATTAACACTGGCCAAGGTAAAACCATGGGAGGCACAGGTGGCTTGGGCCTGATACCAGTTTACCTAAATTAAGGGAGAAATGTAATAGTTTTACTTAGCTTTTGGTAGAATATTCTTATTAGATTTACCTTGGCAAAAGTTCCCAGAGCGTATCGACCATCGTATATGATAAAGGGCGAAAATGAAATATCGGCAGAAAGAGTTGATTTACTAGGCACTTCAGTAGTTCCGGATGGTACTACAGTAGTTGTGGAAAATACACCCACAACTAATAGAGAAATCACAACTAAGACCTTCATTTTGTACTTTTTATTGAATTAGCATTTCTCTTTCAAGTTTTACTGCTTTTATACTTATTTTGGGTACTTATACCAAAGATAACATAAAACTAACTAATTGAGCCATGCATTAATCAATGTCATTTGATAAGCACTAAATATCTTGTGGAGACGGAGGAGAAGGGAGAAAAGAAAACTAAACTAAAATAAGTACTTTTCGCCTTTTGGCGTTTGCCATAAATTTTGCTTACAGTAAATCTCAATTTTTAAGCTTGGCGTAAATCCGTTTGCAATTTTTATGTTAAAGTTTTTCCCTCCCTAAGACTAATAATAAAGTTGCAACCGGAAAAATGGGGAAAAGCTAGTATGAAAAGAAAGAAATTTATCGAAAATATGTAAAAAGCATATCTCATTTAACTGTACTGTCAGCAGTGGAGACGTTATGACGGGTCAAGGATTGCCACATCGAACTTTTCTCCCCTACTCAATAACGAGCCATTGAATGTGTGTGTGTGTGTGTGTCTGTGTGTGTGTGTGTGTTGCATATAGTCCTTCTAGTCCAACTCCAAGTGTTTACGACTCCCGCTGGGATTGGACAACAACGCAAACGAGAGAACGTCTAAATGTGCTGCAAACACAGATCTTTGAGGGTTTTCCCTTCTTTTTTTATATTTTTCGGTTAGGGTGAATGTTGTTGGTAAATGACATAAAATCAAAAATTGCTGTTGCATTGTAGCACAAGTGTGGCTTATAGGGGGGCGGGGTAATATGATTTCTTTGAATGGCATAGCCATTTTGCATTTCCATTGTGGGCAAGGTCAGCATAGAAAAGGGCGCAACCAAATGCGCATTTGCTTATGCAACTTTAGTAACTTTCAAGAGGAAAACCAATTTAACAAATGTTTCGTAATATTCAAAAAATAAGATCATAAGAATAACCATTTAACATTATGTTGAAGCTTTAATCTTAGTTTTTGGTATGTATATCGGTCCTGTGGCGCAATGGATAACGCGTCTGACTACGGATCAGAAGATTCCAGGTTCGACTCCTGGCAGGATCGGAGTATTTAATTTTTTCCTTATTAATATAATTTTTAAATTTTCTATGTAGAATTTTGAGACGTTTTAAAATACTTTTATATCATTTCTAATTCTGGAACTCTGCAAAAATACGCCCAACCCGTTTAAAATTGCTTGTTAATGTAATAATGTTTTTAGATATATTAAATTTAATTAATTAAATTATAAATTTTTTTATAGTTTTAAAATGCTTCAATCTAATAGATAGATAAAAGATAGATCTTTATATTATTTCTATAATGTTATTAAGAAAACTAATGTGTTTCGCTGCTCTAAGAGATATATTTAGAATGCGCATTATATAAAAATAGTTCACAGAAACAAGTTTTTCTTTTCAAGAGACTTGTTTAACAACATTTAAATATAAACACTTATGTACATACATACATATGACAAATTAAAATCTGTTAAATTTATGTAAAATATATGTACAATATACATATGTAACGTTATGCTTTATTTTTCTAGAATAAATACATATAATTTTTACTACCTTTAATTAGCAAAAAAATTATTCTGCGCCCAACGTGGGGCTCGAACCCACGACCCTGAGATTAAGAGTCTCATGCTCTACCGACTGAGCTAGCCGGGCTTGTGGCCGATGATTGTCCAAGAAACTATTCAAGCCATAGCAGTGAAGATCACCACATAAGAACATTTAGAATTTTATATTTATAGCTTACTTTTTTACCCTCTATTTATTATAAACAAAGAGTATATGTAGGAAGACTGAAATGTATCTAACAGACAAAATAAAGATAATTTAATAAATTTTAGATGAATTATAATATAATTATTTAAGTCAATTTGTTAAAGCGAAACTTGAATAAAGAAAAGTTTTGTTAATCAATTAATAGCTACATATATAATATAAATTAGCTCACTCAACTGCTGCCTGGTTTTTATGAGGTATCTTTTAGTCGTCATACACTTTTATCTCTTTTTATATGTTTAACAAAAGAAAAGAATTGAATAAATAAACTGTTTGAACACGTGTTTTACCAAACAATGCAACCAAACTAGTGCTAACCATATTAAGTAAACAAAAATACAAATGAGAATAGAGGTAAAAAACCAATATAAATATTTCAATTTACGCCCCACTACCAATTGAGGTTGGTAAAAGGAGTGGGATAAGGAGCCACCTTTCTTTTTATTCCCCATTGAGCTGCTTCTTTTGTTTAATGTGTGCAATTAAATTGTAAAACTTGTTGACAGGATGACATGATCTATTAGCTTTGGCTATTTGTCTTTGGTTGCTTGGTTTGCTAGCTGGAAAAATTGCAATTAAATTGGCTAAGGACAAAATGGAAAGACAAGCAAAGACAAGGGACAACAAAAGTCACGCTCCCATCCAGGATGAGAATGTGTGTGCTCCACAAGGGCCAATGGCTTTGACTCTTTATTTTTATTTCTTCCTGCAGCACATCCAACTTAATTTATGCGATGGCAAATGGCGAATGGGTGGAGGACCACGAATAGGGACAATAACAAATAGAAAATGCTTTAGTTTAGCTGCTGTTGGCCATTTTCGCAGCACGTAAAAATGAAGGTCGTCAAGCTTGAAATCCATCTTCTAACTTTATTAAACACGAGGTCCCCTTTACTTAGTTAGAGTTTTTACAAAGGTTACACAAAGATTGTGAAAGATTGATTATAGTCAAACCAAATCTTTTCCTTTTTCCTTAAGGATTTCTTTATCTATTTCCAAGGCAAATCACTGCAAAATGTTTCATTTAGATTTTATAGTACTTTTGTATTACTTTTTATACCCTTACTCTTCAATTGAAAATTGCAATAAAGTGAGCATAACCGACTAAGGAAAGTTGTAGTCACTATTTTAGCCATAAACAACTAACTAGTCACTCAGTTTAAAATTTAAATCTAGAGCTAACAACTGCATTTATTACAGCTTCAATCTAACAAACTTTTTAACTAATTCTACCAGTTAGTAAATTTATGTTGTAAAATTAAATCTTATCAGATCGAGTAACTATATAAAATAGTATTTCCAAGAGTATTTTTAGCTACATTGTGAGCCATTCGATTCCTTTTTTTTCAGGACATTAGCAGTGTCCAAGTTCTCTCTGCTTTAATTAACAAATTCTGTGGGGGGAAGAAAGTTTCCAGCTAATTAGAAAACATTCTCTAATATAACCCCCCTTACCACCACCCCACCCTTCAAAATGATGCAATTTGCGTGTTTATTAATTTTATGTCAATTTGCATGCAATTTCTAAGCTCAAGGCGAAAAGCTTTATCCAAGTTTCATTTTTATGATGTTGAATGTGCAAAAGTAATCTAGCGTAAAGACATTCTGAATCGACTCAGTTGGTCTAATTAAAACTAATGGATATCTAACCAGCATCCCCTCCCCGCACCCAAAAAAAAAAAAACCGAAGGCCAATTGCCAGTTGCAAGAGCAGCTGTTCTTACTGCAGGTGCGGAATGGCAATACAATGAAATCCCTTCAAAAAAGAAAAATAATAAGAAAAGGTATCAAAAGTTATATAATAAAAATAGCGTGCAACTTACGTGCAATTTTTTCAATATATATGTACTATATATTGTTTGGTTTTGGGGAGAAATCAACCTTTTTCTCTCAGTCCCCCCACCCCTTCCCCTAACCTATCTGGCATTCGAAGGTCAGTGCAAAGTCATTGCGTTGCATTGCGTGTGTTCCAATGGCAGTGGCAGTGGCAGTGGCAGGTTGCGTCCCTAAAACAAGTCAACTGGAAATTGGCTTAAATGCAGTTTATCATTTCATTTAACTTTCGCTTGGCACGTAAAATTTAATGTCATATGCCAACAACAAAAAAAAACACAAAGAAATAAATAAATAAGAAAGATAGTGAGACTTTAATGTGGTTAAGTCGTCGGACAACAATTACCAAAATCAAACTGGAATATATATATATGTTGTCTAAGGTACACAATGAAGTGAAACTTTTAAGGATACTAATCTATGGGGAGATAAATATTGGTAGAACTGTAGATAGAATGCTCGATTTTAAGAGACGTATGGAGAGTCCAAGTTCCTATTTAAAATAGAAGTTAGAAATAGAAAATTTTTGATATAAAATGGTTTATAATTATATATATAAATAGGCATAACTTTCACTACTATCAGATTATTTAACTACTATATACATAGTACTAATACTAAAATAAACTTTTTTTATACTATACGAGTATTAACCAATTATTCCGACAAGACGGTAGAAAAATGTTTGATTTTATAATTTCACAAAGCTAAAATTTTCCTATATTGAATCAGAAGGAATTTAGAAATACAGATCCATAATTAGAAAAAGACATTTTTAAAACCAAAGATATTTTAAAATACTATATGTATTAGCATAAGGCATTTTTAGACTTTACATTAATATAATCACTTTCCATACTTTTCAGCCACATTTTTATTCTAATTCTACTAAAATTCTATAAATACATTCAAATTTCTCTATAAAGAAAATTCTGAGGCACAAATAAATATACTGAAAATAGAACTAGAAAAGTGTATCTTTCAAATTAATTTATTTTACGGAAAACTTAATTATATAGAAGTTAACTATAGGGAAGTTTGACTGTATATTGTATTTAATTTAAATATAATACATTTTTATATGTTCAATATTCCACCCATTAAAATCTCTTAAACTATGTAAACATTCATTCTAGACATTCAAGTTCTCAATGAACTTATTGTGAGAGAGTCGAATACAATATCAATTTATTCAAGATTATTCAAATTACCGAGTCGAATGTTTACTTTTCTCTTTTTAGTTCTCTTTCAAAGCACGTGTATGACCGATAAGAAAAGCGCTCTTTCTCTGTCTAAGCGAAGAGCTTCGAAAGGTATTCCCCAAGAATTGTTAAGAGATTAGAAATGACCAAACTAACTAAAGCAAACACAAATTAAATGGAATCTAAAAACATAGACCCTAACAAATTTTGAATACCCTTGCAAATAATTTTTAGATTACATACGCTAAGACATCCGACTTCAATCAAATAATTTACATATAGAAAACTCTTCCGAACTGCTAATCGTAGCTTCCTAAAAAGGGATGCGATACACCAACAGTGCGCCATTCTAAAGAAGGTTTTTACTTGGCGTAGAAACATACCAAAACGTAAGACTAAATTAATGCCAAATAGGACAGCATTAAGAGAGTATTTCTATACTCCGAACTAAGCTAAGACACCTAACTCCTTATACTGAAAGCAAAAGTGACGACACCTTCTTTGAAAGGGTATATTAAGCAAATCACACAAGAGACATGGCAATTTTTTAGTCGATTCGCCATGAGGTAGGTTGAAATATGCAAAATCATGATTTAGTTTTTTTGCAAAGTCACTTCGAGTAAGCAAACAAACGCCTTTATCAGCAAACAGAAGGCAAGGCACCGCTGGACTTGCTCTAAATCTATTTAAGCTCTCTGCGAGATTCGGGTTGCCAACAGTCAATAATTGCTTGCAGCAGTTGAAGCAATTTGACAATGTTTTCGGAGGTTTTATTAATTTTGGCAACTTTGGCCACTGTTTTTTACGTATGGCAGAAAAGAAACTATGGTTTCTGGGAACGGAATGGAGTGAAGCATATTAAACCAATACCCATTCTGGGTAATATGATTAGCTTCTTAACGGGTCGTACTCCGTTTTACCTCCAACTGAGTGAACTGCATAATGAACCCGGTTTTGAGAAGGAACCCGTCGTCGGAATCTACTTGGCGCATCGCGCAGGTCTTCTAGTTCGTGACTTGGAGTTGATTAAGACAGTTATGATCAAGAAATTTAATTATTTTTCTAATCGTGCTCTATCAACCGATCCCCACAATGATCCTTTAGGTTATAATAACTTATTCTTTGTGCGGAATCCCGACTGGAAGGACCTACGTGCAAAAATATCACCTGTTTTTACCAGTGGCAAGATGAAGCAAATGTATCCTCTGATGGTTGAGGTAGGAGTAACTACAAACATTCCTTTCCCTCCATGTTAATATATATATATTGTCTTTTTAGATTGCCAAAGATCTGGAAACCAATTTGTCGAATCGATCAAAGAGCTCTGTTCTACCTATTAAAGATCTTTGTGCCCGCTTTACCACCGATCTCATAGCCACAATTGCATTTGGAGTCAAGGCAAATTCATTGATTAATGAAAAAAGTGAATTCTTTGACTATAATAAGGCCATCTTTTCACCAAACTTTGGTCGTGCCATAGATTTTAGCATCATCTTCATATTACCAGCCCTGGCCACTCTCGCACGTGTCAAGGTCTTCTCGAAGAAAACTTCCGAGTTCATACGTCGCAGCATTAAATACGTTCTAGCTGAAAGGGAAAAATCTGGCGTGAGACGTAATGATCTTATCGATATACTCCTAGCAATGAAGAAGGAGGCTGCAGCGAACCCTGAGAAACCAAATAGAGCCAAAGACATGGATTATTTGGTGGCCCAGGCAGCCATTTTCCAAACAGCTGGTTACGAGACCAGTTCTTCAACAATGACCCTAACCTTGTATGAATTGGCGAAGAATGAGGAACTACAGGATCGCTTGCGTCAAGAGATTTTGGAATTCTTCGGAGATGAAGATCATGTGAGCTACGAGAAGATACAGGAAATGCCCTATCTAACCAAAGTGGTTAATGAAACTCTTCGAAAGTATCCCATTGTGGGCTACGCAGAGAGGGAATGCACTCAACCAGCTGAGGGAGAACGTTTTAGTTTAAAACCCTACTATGATGTGGAAGTTCCCAATGGAATGCCTGTTTATGTGGCAGTCCTGGCTATACATCGTGATCCTCAGGTAAGTTAAACGAAATCCGTATTACAAATTTTTCCTTTAATGACCATTGCTTTCCCATTACAGTACTGGCCTGATCCCGATAAATATGATCCAGAACGTTTCGATCCTTCGAATCGTCAAAATTTAAATATGGATGCTTATATGCCATTTGGAATCGGTCCACACAATTGCATTGGAATGCGTTTAGGACTTCTTCAAACCAAATTGGGGCTGGTCCACTTGCTGCGTCATCATCGTGTTCAAACATGCGATCAGACAGTGAAGACCATAAGTTTTGCTCCAAAGTGTCCTGTTATATTGTCAAAGGATGAAATTTCTTTAAAATTACAACGTGTTTAATTGTTGATAGTTATAGTACTTGTACATTCCAAAAATCCAAAAAGAAAATATGATTATTTGAACTAATTTTGATATTTCTTACTTGTGGAATACTATGATATAAATTTAATGAATATTTTGCCGAAAATAAAAGTGATAATATTGAGTCAGGGAAAACATGGAGGAAAGTTAATATTTTATAGAGTCGGTAATAAGATCCTCAATTAATTTAAGAATTCAGGCAAATATATATTCATATACTTAAACTAAAATATAATTTAGCTTGATGCTAATTTAAAATTTATTCTGTCCTATAATTTAATAAATATATAATAATATTGTAATAAAAAATAAGGGTGATCTTTACTATAAAATTTCATTAATTGTGTTTTCGAGAAATGATCAGATCATGAGTAAGTAAGTTAAGCTAGTTCTCACTGTAGTTTCCTTATAATCAGCCCCCTCTCTCTCTCTATTTTCTGTGCTTCTCTTTCACTTCTACAATTTAGAAACATTTAAAGGTATTCCCTCAAAAATGTTTAAGAGTTTATCAATGAATGTCCAAAATACAAATCAGAGAACCGGTTTAAATTCTATTATGTTGAAATTAGAATACCCTTACAAACAAACTGAATAAAAGTTGATCGTGACAATCGTTTGTCGATCAATAAAACTTAAGGCATTATACAACAATTACAAGATCGGGTACTACTTAGTACTCATAATTCGGTAATATCTTAACTAATTGCGTTACAAAATTTTAATCTAAATGAAAATCGTTTTTGCAAAGAGTACTCATTAATTCAACAATAACGCCATGAGGTAGGTTGAAATGGAATATTATCAAGCCTTTTTTTTTTGCCAGTCATTTCGAGTAAGCAAAAAAAAATTTATATTTTTATCAGCAAACACAGGTTATTAGAAGTCTAACAACAATGCCAAACTGGCTTGCCCCGATGCTATTTAAGCTATCTGTCAACTGCAAGCAACTGACAGTCGGAATTTGTTTGCGTTAGTTACAACACCTTAGAACATGTTAACGGAGACTTTGCTAATCTTGGCCACTCTGGCAAGTGTCTTTTACATTTGGCAGAAAAGGAACTATAGTTTCTGGGAACGACATGGGGTCAAATACATTAAACCGATACCCCTTTTGGGTAATATGCGTAAATTTTTAACTGGTCGCACTGCGTTTTACAATCAATTGAGCGAACTGCATAATGAACCCGGTTTTGAGAAGGAACCCGTCATCGGAATCTATATGGCACATCGCGCCGCTCTCCTGATTCGTGATCTCGAGCTAATCAAGACGGTTATGATCAAGAAATTCAGTTACTTTTCTAATCGAGCCTTACAAACTGATCCGCACAATGATCCAATGGGCTATAATAACCTGTTCTTCGTACGGAATCCCGATTGGAAAGAGCTACGCGCGAAAATATCACCCGTTTTTACCAGTGGCAAGTTAAAACAAATGTATCCTTTAATGGTGGAGGTAAGTGCAATTTCAGCAATCTGATCACTGCTTCATTATTTATATATTTATTATTTATGTAGATTGCCAAAGATCTAGAAGTAAATGTATCGAAACGTCCAAAGGACTCTGTTCTACCTATTAAAGATCTTTGTGCCCGCTTTACCACCGATCTAATAGCGACAATTGCATTTGGCGTTAGGGCGAATTCTTTGTCTACCATAAAGAGTGAATTCTATGAATATAATAAGGCCATATTTATTCCAAGCTTGAGTCGTTCCTTTGACTTTGCCATCATATTTATATTGCCAGCCCTGGCCACTCTCGCCCGTGTCACGGTCTTCTCCAGAAAAACATCGGAGTTTATACAGCGCAGTATTAAATACGTCTTAGCTGAACGGGAAAAATCGGGTGTGAGACGTAATGATCTTGTTGACATACTTCTGGCCATGAAAAAGGAGGCAGCTGCAAATCCTGATAAGCCAAACAGGGCTCACAATATAGATTACTTGGTGGCCCAGGCAGCAGTCTTTCAAACAGCTGGTTACGAGACTAGCTCATCGACGATGACGTTCACCCTATACGAATTGGCGAAGAACGAGGAACTGCAGGATCGCTTACGTCAGGAGATAACAGATTATTTTGGAGATGAAGATCACATAAACTACGAGAAGATACAGGAAATGCCCTATCTAACCAAAGTGGTTAATGAAACTCTTCGAAAGTATCCCATTGTGGGTTACGCTGAGAGGGAATGCACTCAACCAGCTGAGGGAGAACGTTTCACATTAAAACCCTACTATGACTTTGAAGTACCCAATGGAATGCCTGTCTATGTGGGAACACTGGCAATACATCGTGATCCACAGGTAAGAAGGAGAATCGATAATAGTTTGTGTATAATAAGTCGTGTTTTTTTAGTACTGGCCCGATCCCGATAAATATGATCCAGAACGATTTGATCCCGAGAATCGCCATAATTTGAATATGGATGCTTATATGCCATTTGGAATCGGTCCGCACAATTGCATTGGAATGCGTTTAGGACTTCTTCAGTCCAAATTGGGACTGGTTCACTTGCTTCGTCATTATCGTGTTCAAACATGCGATCAGACAGTGAAGACCATAACTCTTGCTCCAAAGAGTCCTGTTGTATCATCAAAAGATGAAATATTTTTGAAATTACAACGTGTTTAACGGTTAAACAATATGTGATATTCTACAATTGAGTCCAAAATTAAATCTATTATGTGATTATACTGAAATTGGTAACCCAAATATAAAACTTAAGAATTAATTTAAATCCATTTGCTTTCCTTTTCAACACAATGTGGAATTAATGGACTATGCCTCAACCACAATCCCTGTACGGTGTTATACACTTGATAACTTCTGTAATAGCGTGTGTTATGCAATCAAACTTCAAGTTTATTAACTAATAAGCCGATTTATCTAATTACCATAAACAAGTTATCAATCAACTTTTTGCATTAGACAAAGTCAATAATCCGGTTTCGTTCTACGATTTAAACATTTATTTTTTTCAACGTAGTTTGCTCTCACTATCATCGTATGAATGAATGACCGACAGCTGTAGCTCTCTCCCACTTTTCTTATCATTCTGAAAACGTTTCAAGGTGTTCCCCAATGTTGACCCACCGAACCAAAACAAACATGAGTAAAAAGAAAGAGTGAATGACACTCGCAATTCGACTCTTTTTTTCGTCGATTCGCCATGATCAAGCATTTAAATATATAGAAACAATACTGGATTCCTAATCATTGCCTCTAGAGTAATATTAATAGAATATGTTTATCAGCAGACACATGGTAAACTTGTAGATACTAGGTCGAAATTTGTTTTGCTGATGACAGTTTGTTATGGCTGTTTGAGCAACTCAAAACATGTTCACTGAGACCTTATTACTCTTGGCCACTTTGGCAAGTGTGTTTTACGTATGGCAGAGATGGAACTACAGTTTCTGGGCACGTCATGGAGTGAAGTACATTAAACCGATACCCCTTGTTGGTAATATGCGTAGCCTTTTCTCGGGCCGTTCACCGTTTTACCTGCAAGTGAGTGAACTGCATAAGGAACCCGGTTTTGAGAAGGAACCCGTCGTCGGAATCTACTTGGCGCATCGCGCAGGTCTTCTTATACGTGATTTGGAGTTAATAAAGACGGTTATGATCAAGAAATTTAATTACTTTTCTAATCGTGCTCTATCAACCGATCCCCACAATGATCCTTTGGGTTATAATAACTTATTCTTGGTGCGGAATCCCGACTGGAAGGATCTACGTGCAAAAATATCGCCTGTCTTTACCAGTGGCAAGATGAAGCAAATGTATCCTCTGATGGTTGAGGTAGGAGTAACTACAAACATTCCGTTCCCTCCATGTTAATATATATATATTGTCTTTTTAGATTGTCAAAGATCTGGAAACCAATTTGTCGAATCGTTCAAAGAGCTCTGTTCTACCTATTAAAGATCTTTGTGCCCGCTTTACCACCGATCTCATAGCCACAATTGCATTTGGAGTCAAGGCAAATTCATTGATTAAGGAAAAAAGCGAATTCTATGAATATAATAAGGCCATTTTCAAAACAAGCTTGGACCGTGCCTTTGACTTTGCCATCATATTCATATTGCCAGCCCTGGCCACTTTCGCACGAGTCAAGGTATTTTCGAAGAAAACTTCCGAGTTTATTCGTCGCAGTATTAAATACGTCTTAGCAGAACGGGAAAAATCTGGTGTGAATCGTAATGATCTTGTTGACATACTTCTGGCCATGAAAAAAGAGGCAGCTGCCAATCCAGATTTACCAAATAGAGCTCATGATATAGACTATTTGGTGGCCCAGGCGGCAGTCTTTCAAACAGCTGGCTACGAGACTAGCTCATCGACGATGACGTTCACCCTATACGAATTGGCGAAGAATGAAGAACTGCAGGGTCGCTTGCGTCAAGAGATTTTGGAATACTTCGGAGATGAAGATCATGTGAGCTACGACAAGATACAGGAAATGCCCTATTTAGCCAAAGTGGTTAATGAAACTCTACGAATGTATCCCATTGTGGGTTACGCTGAGAGGGAATGCACACAACCAGCTGAGGGAGAACGTTTCACCTTAAAACCCTACTACGACTTTGAAGTTCCCAATGGAATGCCTGTCTATGTAGGTGTACTGGCAATACAACGTGATCCACAAGTGAGTGTTTTGGATATACGATTTATCATTGATTCTTATGTATATGTTAATTTTTCTTTTCTAGTACTGGCCCGATCCCGAGAAATATGACCCAGAACGTTTCGATCTTTCTAATCGACGAAATTTAAATATGGATGCTTATATGCCATTTGGAATCGGTCCACGCAATTGCATTGGGATGCGTTTGGGACTTCTTCAATCCAAGTTGGGACTGGTTCACTTGCTTCGTCATTATCGTGTACAAACATGCGATAAGACGGTAAAAACCATAAATTTTGCTCCTTTGTCGCCAGCTCTACAATCGAAAGAGGAAATTTACTTAAAGCTGGAACGAGTTTGAATTAAAATTGTATTAATATTGAAATATTTCATAATTAGTTGATGGTTTAAGTGTTTAAGTTTGTTTAGTGAATTTAACTATTTTAGAGTGAAGGAAATTTAGCTCAATTATTCAGGATTTTCAAGTTCGATTATCTTAATTCTGTTAAGCTGCTGTTATTGATCTGTTAGTCCTTGGCTTCTGCTATCTTTCCCGCTGCCAATTTTCAGCTGCAGTCTGTTAATTGTTTTTGTTGTAATGGCCGCCCACCAGTGTTGAATTAGGCGGCCATGAATATATTTTAAATGAAATGTTAAAGTTTAATGTGTATGCAGATTTAAATTAACTAATTTATTTAAATACATATATAAACAAAGCAATACTTTAGGTACTACTGTATGTATCTATTTATATCAAAATTACAAAGGTGAAAGTTGATAAATAAAACTCGTGAGAATAAAAACAAAGATTTCTGATTAACATTTAAGTATATATTATTTGTTTGTTTAAATTACGCAAAAGCTGTCAAGTGTAAATAATAATATGAAACCGGTCTATAATTTATGAGTAAGTAGAATTCTCAACCAAAATCCAGTTATCACGCAATACAAAGAATCAACAATTGCAACAGTTCGAAAGCTAATCTGTGGACTAGCCGCTCCAACAGCTAGTTCCGAAACACGAACCGATTAATTGCAGAGTTCGATAAATAAATTTGACAGATGGACAGGTCCATCACTTTGATTAAATATATGAGTAAATATAAATCATTTTTCGTGGTACTACATACCTTTCACTCAATACATATATGTATATGTATGTACATATGTATGTGTATCGAATATCTTATTCTCTTCGAAATTAACCTTGCCCATATCCTTGTTATCCCCATGCATGACATGCCAAGGACTCGCCATGGACACGGACAATTATCCTTCAAGAGAAAGGGAGAAAATAGAATCTCCCTAAACGCGTTCTTTTACTCTATTGGCCAACCTCGGGAAAAATGTCATAATGGCAAGCCGCAGCAGAGGAAAATGTTTTTTTGCTTACTTCAAAAAGGATGTAAAAAGCAACCATGCAACAGCAGCTGGTTGGCACTTTTGTAAGGACATGACACACACACCCGCACACCCACATACACTCGTACTCATACTGTGAGCACTTAACGCATTTAATGCAATTGTCAATTTAGTTCTCAGAGCGACAAGTGCAAGAATTTTACTCAATTGTTGTTTTAGTAAGAGAGGGAGGACCCTTAATGAGTGGTTAGGTTGTGCCATCTAACGAGTGCTTAAGGTTAGCTAATTGTAGTTTAGTTCTGATTTAAGTCTATTATATTATAGGGGCAGTTAAGTTGCTCCCTTTTTAACTAGAATTATAGCTTAAATCATTACGGAATAAGTACTAGAAACTTTATAGAGCTCGACAATTAGAATCATTTCAAAATTGAGTCTGATAGGAACTATAACCTGAGTTTGTAATATAAAATATGTGATTGCAATATAAAACAAATAAACATCAAAAAATGTTTGAATAAAACTATTTTTTATATCGCTTACACATAAAAATGTATTTTTTTTTTCAACTAAAGTATGCAATCTATCTCACATTTTATGTATGTAAAAATAAAATTTCAGAAATTAGAAATTTATTTGTTTTGAATCAAGTGTCTAGTTTAATAATTGCGATTATTGTAGCTAGTTCTAAAAGACTTTTGCTAAAAATAATAAAATCTTTTTTAAGATGATATAAATCAATTAATGACCGCATTATACATACATTCCCACCTACCTCCTGCTGCAGTTTAAATATCTTCACAACATCATATTTTTACCAGTTTTTATGGTTATTTTAATTATTTTTAAAATTAACCAATCAGTTTATATATTGTATATGAAAATAGTCTCAAAAACGTTTAAAAAATGTACTGTATCAGTAATCTATATTTTAGATTCTATAATCATCAAATCAAATGACTTACTTCGCAATTATGAAATATAAGCAGAATATAAAAAACAGAACTTCTTTACCTACACACAACCAAGCGGTTCATGTTAAAGAAACCATCGGCAAAGCAGTTTATGTTAAATAGACCATCGCCCCATGCTTATGTTGATAATGCGCTACTCGCATTGAGCGACCAACGGTCCTGTGGCGCAATGGATAACGCGTCTGACTACGGATCAGAAGATTCCAGGTTCGACTCCTGGCAGGATCGAAGACATTTTTTTCTTCAATTATTTTTTATTATGTAATAAAAATACACTATTTTATTTTTCTATGCATATGTTTTATATTTTCAGCAAATATGAAAGAATTAAATAGTTTTGAAGATTTTTTAATGATTGTAAAAACCATGAATATTTGATCGGGCAGTTTATGTAGAATGTTCGGGTGGAAACCCAATTCGGTTAATGCTTCCATCCAAAAAAACAAAAAACACCTAAAAGTAAATTTATACCAGTATTTAAATGGGAAGTGAAAATGTTTGTTGTCTATGAAATTTTGTATAAAAAATTACAACTGATTAAAAAAATATATTAATGAAAAATAAATAACTGGTTATCACTATTCAAAAAAGCATAGGATCATAGTATCATATATGTTTCTATATCGACGCACAAAATTATCGTACATATGTATATTGAAATGGTACAATATATTATATATGTATGTATATACATATATAAATGATTTGAATCATTCAGTTTTTGCAGAGATATATTTATAAAGTATTTCTACTATATATTTGCAATCTGTCCTTACAAATTTGCAATCAGCGAATTCTATAAGAGTAATAAAATTAACAGGAGAAGATAGTTAATCAATATTATGTGAAAAAATGGATCTAAATTAAAGGTAATTATTATTTCTTAATATTTCTTTACCTATTAATCATTAGTGATAGACTTTCAAAGATTCATCGGCTAAAAGTTAGAATAAGTGTCAAATATAATTAATTATATAATTTGCAAAATATTTAAATTCGCCCAACGTGGGGCTCGAACCCACGACCCTGAGATTAAGAGTCTCATGCTCTACCGACTGAGCTAGCCGGGCATATATTACTTGGTCCCCAACAAATTTGGCAGGATCGGGCGTAAGTTTTTTAAAGGCTCCCCAGACAGATATATATATATACACACTATCTAATGATAAATCGCACATACTCGACGTTAGTCCGATCAATTCAGTTTGATTAGCGAAAGGGAATTCGGTGTCGCGGCAACTTCAAAACGTTTCAAACCAAGGATTTACAATTGAAGGATGTCTAATCTGGAATAAACCAAGTCCAATGCAACAACACGTTAAAGCTAAGGCAATCCTACAGATAGCACTTCGTTATGTCACTAAGAAACCACTTAAATTTGACGTTCTTTGACATACTGATAAGCATATGGGGACTTTTGTAGTCAATTCTTAATGACCGAGCAATTTCGCTATCGAGGGAGGATCTCTGGCATATCTAAGGACCTGAGGCTAAAATGATTAGATTAAATGTTATCCCAAACATTTTCCTATTCCGAATTTTTGTATATAAACCTCACCGATTTCAACAATTGGCATAGAAACATGTTCAAGTTTGTGGTACTTTTGTCTTTGGCTGCTTGCGCCGTTGCCGGCACCATCCCTGAGGGTCTTTTGCCCCAGTTGGATGGACGCATTGTTGGAGGTTATGAGACCAGCATTGAGGATCATCCCTACCAGGTGTCTCTGCAGCGCAGTGGCTCCCATTTCTGTGGTGGTTCCATCTACAACCACGAGATCGTCATCACCGCCGCTCATTGTCTGCAGTCCATTGAGGCTAAGGACCTGAAAGTGCGTGTTGGTTCTACTTACTGGCGTTCCGGTGGCAGCGTTCACTCGGTGCGTTCTTTCCGCAACCACGAGGGCTACAGCTCCAGGACCATGATCAACGACATTGCCATCATTCGCATCGAATCCGATCTGAGCTTCCGTTCTTCCATCAAGGCCGTCAGAATTGCTGATTCCAACCCAAGGAATGGAGTTACCGCTGTCGTCTCTGGCTGGGGCACCACCGAATCCGGCGGTAGCACCATTCCCGATCATCTCTTGGCTGTTGATCTGAAGATTGTTGATCGCGAGGAGTGCGCTTCTGGCAAATTCAGCTATGGCAAGAAAATCAAGGATACCATGATCTGTGCCTACGCCGAGCACAAGGATGCCTGCCAGGGTGATTCCGGTGGCCCATTGGTTTCTGAGAGCCGTCTGGTTGGTGTTGTCTCCTGGGGCTATGGATGCGGTGATGTTAGGTATCCAGGTGTCTATGCTGATGTTGCCCACTTCCACGAGTGGATCGAGAAGACCGCCGATGAGTTGTAAGCTAATCGACCCTTGAAAATTTCTACGAAATAAATTGCATTAATCACAACCTTTTCGGTATCGCCCGAAGTCTTTTGTTTTTTACAAAATTTGTCTTTTCCGAGAAGCCACTCAAGATAGATAACAAATCGTATTTGGTAGGGCTATATAAAAGCGCGCTTTAGTTAAGCGTTCCATAGTCAGAAGTAACCTTCCACAATCGACATGTTGAAGTTTGTGATCTTGCTGTCAGTTGTTGCCTGCGCTTTTAGCGCTGCCATTCCAGAGGGTCTCCTGCCCCAATTGGATGGACGTATTGTTGGAGGAACTGCCACCACTATCAACAGTTTCCCATGGCAAATTTCACTCCAGCGTAGTGGTTCACATTCCTGCGGTGGTTCCATCTACTCTCCCAAAATCATTGTGACTGCTGCTCACTGTCTGCAATCTGTGTCGGCCTCCACTCTGCAGGTTCGTGCTGGTTCCACATACTGGAGTTCGGGCGGTGTTGTCGTTAAGGTTGCCGCTTTCAAGAACCATGAAGGTTACAATGCCAACACCATGGTCAACGATATTGCCGTCATCCGTTTGAGCTCTACGATTAGCTTCGGCTCTACGGCCAAGGCCATCTCTCTGGCTACCTACAATCCGGCTAATGGAGCTGCTGCCAGTGTCTCTGGTTGGGGTACTCAGTCATATGGATCAAGCTCTATTCCCACTACCCTGCAATATGTCAATCTGAAAATCGTCAGTCAATCCCAATGCGCCTCCTCCACCTACAGTTATGGTAGCCAAATTAAGAGCACAATGATCTGTGCTGCTGCCAGCGGCAAGGATGCCTGTCAAGGAGATTCCGGTGGCCCATTGGTTTCTGGTGGTGTCCTTGTGGGTGTTGTCTCATGGGGCTATGGTTGCGCTTACTCCAATTATCCAGGTGTTTATGCTGATGTGGCTGTCCTCCGCTCTTGGGTGGTCAGTGCTGCCGACTCTGTTTAATTTCTGATTTAATAAAATATCCTTAAACTTAAATCTATAAAAAATCTTCTTGGGATTTTGGGAAAATTTCCATTCATGAAATTAATAATCCAATGCGTAGTTAAGTAAATCATATCAATCATTTCATAAATATTTAACAAACGTGTAAACCCTTCAATATATTTATATGTATAATTATCTAATCAAATATTTAAGAGATTCGCGTGCCCATTATTCCACTTCAGCTTCACTTACCGGAATGATAGACAGAAGCGTCATCAGTATATCAAGATTAATAGGCCACAAAACAAGTGGTTCTTAGAGTTAAAGATTAGAGTACTCTAGACAGAATTATTTCCTACTGAATGGAAGTTTGTTACTCTTTCTAAGTATATTTGACGTCATTTTTCCAAAAAAAAAAAGGATAAGAGACTTTATACTTATGTTATATAACATTATTTTAAGGTTCTCCTTTTAATAATGATCCAACGACCGACCTTCTTCTTGTCATTTATTGATCTATATAATTTTAATATATTCTGAACCATTTCCTTGGTTTTTTATTTCATCATAAACCTAAATACGACAAAGAAGGTGTGCAGCGATAATAACAAAACACTTATCGCAATCTACCAATGAGCCATTAATATAATAGACAAATATAATGACAATTTAGTCATAAATTTATTTATTATACTTCCGAGATTTACCAATACATATGCAATGAAATCAAAATAGATATTGATTTCGTTTGGTGCCTTTGACAGATAACAATAAAGGTAAATAAATTATGAAAATTGTTTCACTTTTATGAAGACGATATTGTTAAAAGATCATGAAAAATAATAAAATAATAACTAAATAAGAAGAATAAAACAATAACAAATATAATTTAATAAAAGTGTTATATTTATAATAACATATTACAGTATTATACTTCAATTCATTATCAATGATCAAATGCTTACGTCTTTTTTGACCATTTAATTGAAGTTATTTTCATTCTTATTATATCAAAAGGCATTATCCCTTAAGTAAGAACCCTAAGTCAAATCGTAAAAAATAAAAGCATACTTTAACTTTCAATCTCTTTTTGTATCAACAATAAATATTACTTCACCAAGCCAATTTAAAAAGTTTGCCAACAAAATTACCTTTAAGTATTGATTCGCCTTTATTGATTGTTTTATTCTATGTGTTTGTGATTTAATCTTTTAAAAAAACCCCCAATAAAAAATATCCATAATCTATTACTTAAAAGAACGAATTAAAAAATAAAAGAAATATATTAGCAAGCAAAAAACTTATCATTCGCCCAACGTGGGGCTCGAACCCACGACCCTGAGATTAAGAGTCTCATGCTCTACCGACTGAGCTAGCCGGGCATTTGCGATAGAGGTGACCAACTGCCTATTCACAAATCAGAGAACGAAACAAACACACACGACAATTTAAAAGCTTTTGGGGGGGCCTGCGTAAAGCTGTTTACATGGGCAACAGCTCCACAGCCGATGTTGATTCAAGTTTTTGGATCTTTACGAGCCACACGGTCCTGTGGCGCAATGGATAACGCGTCTGACTACGGATCAGAAGATTCCAGGTTCGACTCCTGGCAGGATCGAAGTTTTTTTTTTGCCCTTTTTGGTTAATTTTTTAAGATAATTTTTCAGATATTCATTTAATTAGTTCTTAATTAATATTGTTTAATTAAGCATCTGCTTAGAACAATGTACTTGCAATAGTGGGCATATCTGGCAGCCGCCATTTTTGTGGTCCTGTGGCGCAATGGATAACGCGTCTGACTACGGATCAGAAGATTCCAGGTTCGACTCCTGGCAGGATCGAAATTTAAATATTTTTAAATTTACATAATTTAATAGGAAACTCGAGGAAAAATATAAGTTCTATTTTTTTTAGCAATTCTAAGAACTGCAAAGGTTTCCAATATTTTAAGTTTAAATGTCAATCTTTAAATGAACCTTCACAATTTTGTCATTATGCAAATAAGTCCTTCAAATGGAATCATTTGAATTTCACCTTAAATGTCCTTGGCATGCAATTGCACCCTTGTCTGCTACAGCTCTTTGGAAAAAGTTTTCAGCTGTTTAGCATAAGTGCAACATAATCCACAGTCAAACACTATTGTATCCACATGATGATGCCACTTGATTTGCTTTTCCCATTGACTGACTCTCCAAATCTCCCAGTTGCACTCTAACCCTCGCAGAGCATTATGAAATGTAGGAGAAACTTGTTTTTATTATATGTCATAGTTCTTTACTATAGGTAAAAATATACTAGTGTACACATGTATATTTGAACTTATATGTTATTGTATTTAGGTACCAAAAAATTAATTTATTTACTACAAAAGTTATGAAATAAAATAAACGAAGAAAACACAACTTTAATGCATTAATAATAACAATAATAAAGGAAATTTGACAAAAAATTTCTTCGATCCTGCCAGGAGTCGAACCTGGAATCTTCTGATCCGTAGTCAGACGCGTTATCCATTGCGCCACAGGACCCCGATGTTTGAGGGCTCATAAAGGCCCAGTACATAGTTCACGTTTCTTTTCAACATTATTATCGACGCTCCACAAGAAAGCAGTTAACAAAAGCAGTTTTTTAAGCAAAGCTTAAACTACATTGAACTAAAGATATAAGAATACGTATTCGATTTATTAAATCAAACTAAATCTGCATGTTTGTTAGCATTTGAAAAAAAAAAAACAAGTTTTTTAAACTATAAAAAACATTTTTGCCAGTTTTATAGCAAAAGTTTGTAACTAATTAAATAAAATTTTTTATATTAGTTTGCAACTAATTTTTGAACAATTATTTAAACTCAACTTTGCGCAAAAAGTTTTAAAACTAATTTTATATGCAACAAATGTTGAAAAGAACTTTTTAATAAATTTGTAATGTGCAAATTTCGGAAAATATGTTTGTAAATATTGAAATGAATTTTTCAACTTGTAGCCACAAACATTTCATTTTCTTTTCTATCCTCAAACTCGCAACTGCAACTCCCATTCTCTCCTACCCACCCCCTCATGCTGGTATAAGCAAGCACTCACTCACTCATACAACTGCAACAAGCAGCATTTTCAGTCTCTCTTTGGCATTCAGAGTGTGCAGACGCAGAGGCGCTACGCAAGGCTTCACATCAAAACACTAGCAAAAAACCAAAAAACCCAAAAAAAAGAAAACAACAAAATTATAAGAAAAAAAGAAGAGTTTTACGTGAAATTTCGATAAATAAAATTTTGAAAAAGAAGAATCTCTTGTTTTAAAAAAGCGTTTGAAATAAATATATACTACACAAAAAAAAAAAGTAATCAAAATATTTTAATTGTTAATAACAAAAGCAATATAATAAGAAGATGGTGCCTATGTGTCAGTGTTGTGTGTGTGTGTGAGTGTTTGTTTTGTGTGTAAATATTTTAAATTTTTGATTGTATTTTTACAATTAATTACTTTCTGTTTTTGTCGTTGTTGTTATTTCATTTTGGATCCGGTAAGTTGCAACCAACTGAACTGAACTCCCCCATCTTCTCCACCCACGTTCTTGCTCACTTGTCTTTCGTTTCTGTTTTTTACATACGTTTTTTGTTTTCATCGTCTTGTTCTTTGGCGTTTCTCCATATTTACATACAGTTGCATGAGTGTATGTATTGTGTGTGCCTCTGCTCTGTGTGTCAATGTGTTTGTGTTTGCCATTCTCTCTTCTTCCGTTCATTCTACATCGGCTCAATTCTCTCCGCTAATGTTGCTGGTTTATGTGTGTTTGTAGGCCTTCACTGAAGCTCACATACACGCAAAAAAAAAAAAAAGAAAAGAAAAAAAGAAAACAACAACAACCAAAACATCACTGTTAACTCGTTCTCTATTCCTCTCTTTCCTCTTTGGTTTTCTCTTTCTCTTCAACTAGTTTCTACTTCTGTTCGAGACTCCATTTCCATTCCACTCATGGAAAAAAAAAGGTCTTTCATATTTATTTCGTCTTTTTTTATTTATAATGTAACGAACGAAACATTTATTTGCTGCATTTCGATATTTCTCTTGTTTTCAAAATATCGAATAGAATTCGTTATTTTATATTTTTTTCCGTTTCTTTCACTTCGGAATTAAAAGTATTATTTTGTTTGCACAAATTCACATTACTCGCAAGAGGCCAATGAGTATCATTTTTTAAATTGCATAATAGACAAGAAAATGTATTTTGAATGTTTTAAATGATTGCTTAATGATTTAGTCGCTTGTTTTGGGGTACCTGTCCTTGTAAAAAAATGCAAGCATTATCTCTTGGGAAAAACAACTATATTAATTATTAGGATTAGTTATCTCAAGTGCGTATCTGTATCCTTGCAACATAAATTTGTAGTCTGGCTCCCCATTAGGAGTCGGCCAAATAAAATCCCTTGAGTTTGGTGAGTGAAACTCCTCTTGAGGATTACTTGGGATAATAATTAGAAGATTTGGAGCAGGGAATCAGACAGTTTGTGTGCTTGGAGCGGGGAAGCTTACGAACTGGGAATCGACGTTAGGGTCCTGGACGAACTGTGAATCCATAAAAGGCCGCCGGACGGACAAACGGGGAGATTAGGCTGCAACCAAAACCTACTGGGACGTTGAAGACATCTAGATACATACATACATATGTACATACATATGTACATATTAAAATTTAAAAAGGGGCATATTAAATCTTTAAAACAAAATAACTTTTCTAAAATTCTTACCAGTCGATTTTGCTCCGCAAGAATCACTTGTAGTGATGTACATATGTCATCACTAATTGGATGTATTCGTAAAAATAAACGTTACTTGGCAGTTCCTGTCTCGAAAACGCGAACAAATTTTCGGCAATTTTTTGGACATATTCTTTCTTGTGAAATCACAGAACTTAAAATTCTTTCACTATTTAAAAATTGTTTTATTTTCTATAAACAAAGGATGGACATAAATTATGACGCACGTTAATTGTTTCAAGCCTTGGATCGTTTGATCATTTGGTATTGGAGTGCCGCGTTTAATAAGAACTTGGCAAAAAGTTCAATAAAATGATTGAAAATGAATTTTGTTTTTAATATGGCTGATTTTGGTGCTGTTTTCTTTGAATCATAGTATTGAAAAATATATCACTATAATATAATGAAGTATTATTGTTCCAGAGTCAATAATTAGGCACTTTGTTGTTTTAGTTTTAATTTATTTTTATTTAAAAGACGACACGCACTCGTTGTCTAAACGCAACTAGCATATCGAACGACCACATATCACTAACAAAGAACATTTTCGGAAAGTACCGTTTCCTTTCGAGTTCGCTTTGTATATTTGTGTGTGTGAGTTTTACGATTATTTGAAGAATTTTCAAAATTTCCTTCTACGGTCTTCTCCTTCACATAATTTGAGCACAAATTTTATGTCAAACGATATTTACGAAATATTTGTTCGCCGCTTCCTGAAAATTTTGAACCTCGTACTCTTCATTATAAGGCTTATGCAAAGATCGGTCTTTATACATAACCGTACAATTTAAACCCACATCAAAGGGATTGATCCTTTGTATTGACTTTTACGTTACAATTATCGAGGATGGTCCATCATCATTTTTAGCCGCCGGATCTATCGATTTCTGTTGGAAGCTCATTTTAAAATAGTTATTGAATGTTTAATTGAATCGCTTATCAAAATGGACAACAAAATAAAATAAATGAGATAAGTCTATAAATTATAAAAAGCTACCCATTGGTAAATTATAATTAAATCACAAGCTTTCGGAGCATTATTTGGTATCTATTTCATCATTCATCATATTACAGATATTTTCCCTGTACTTCAATTAAGGATAACTAGTTCTCAAGTTCTGAACTTGAATCTATGCAGTCCCATTAACCTGCACATTGCCGAACTGGTCGTATCCGCTGTATGTATGTATGTGTGTGTGTGTGTGTGTGTGTTCCTTTTTTTATTTTTTTGGATTTCTGCAAAAGTTATTCGTTTGGCATAGTGTGTCGAGTCTCTTCAATTTGGTACCCATGCCAAAACCAAAAACCCATTGAAAGCGAAAATAGAGCAAAGCGCAAAAATTGTATACTCAGTGTGTCTCTCTGTCTCTGTTGCTGTTGCTGTTGCCTTATTCTGTCTCTTGCCACTCGGCTCCTGTGTCTGAAAACGTATCTTGTAGATACATATCTAAAAACTGCCACATAGAATGCAGTAGAACCAGACACAAGTAACTAAATATAAAGCACACACACACACACACACACACACACACACACACACACACATACAGAGAGAGACATACATACATACACATAGATACATAGATACATATGTTATACATAGGCTGCGCGCCGTCGCTTGCAATTTCATTTTCATTGCAACTTCATGCCCCTGACATCGGGCGGCGACTTGCGAATCGTGCTGCATTTTTTTTTCTTTTTTTTTTTTTTTGCTTGCTCTCCCTCTCTCTTTCTGCTTGTCTTTTATGCCTGTTTCTACGCTCATTCTTGTAAAAATTGCAAGTTGCTGCTGCCGGCAACGACGGCCTATTGAAGTTCTTTGCCTGTTCACCCTCGCCTCCACCTGCTACATCTCTCACACTCCCTCTCCCTGTTGTACTCAGCCATGCATGCACAAGTTGTACGAGAAACTGGGCGGGGGTGGGGTACTGCTGCTGCTGCTGTTCTTCTGTTTTATATTGTATTTGCATTTGTATTGGTATTGGTATTATTTGCCCTAACCTACACCACAGAAAACTTATTGCGTCTGTTTCAGACTTCGTATCATTGCATTTTTATTTTCATTTTTTTTTTGTTTTGTTTGATTTGTTTTTGTATCTACAAGGCATACATTTGCTCAACAAAAGAAAATGTTCATTGATGCATTTTCTCTGCAAGTTTTGCAATTGTTTTTCCTTTCACTAAAAATTCACTTGAATAACTATTAAAACATATGCTAACTAAAGCTAACAACAAGCAATGAATAGGTAATATTCCCAAAGACTTCCTGTTTACCAAAAGAAAAAGAGATAACAAAAATTATCAAGAGAGGGGAGGGAGGAAGGAAAAAAAAAGACATATTTCGCCCAACGTGGGGCTCGAACCCACGACCCTGAGATTAAGAGTCTCATGCTCTACCGACTGAGCTAGCCGGGCTTGGTATTGGTAACTTGTCAAAAGGCTAGGTTCCTCTCCGTATCTCTGTAATGTGTACACGTGGCAAGGCAACATTGATTTATTTTTAGCTGTGGTTAGAAGTCTCCTCTGCCGCCCCCCCACACCCTTGTCGTTTGGATTTTAGCGCATTTTGCTGCTTCCAAATGGAAATGATGTATAAAATTACGCGCGTACCTCGTCTCCTCTCTCCATCTATCTAGCTATATCTATCTAAAATCTGCCGCTGTTAGCCCCCTACAGGCGGACGGTACCAAAGTAGTAGGGGGAGTAGCAAATTGCTATAAAATATTAAAACGAAACAATGTGCGAAAGGAAACAAAACAAAATACATGCAACAACAAAAGCTAAAAGAATAGGAAGACACTAGAAGAAGTGTTGGTAGGGTGGGTGGATGGGGGGGTTAGGGGCCACTACAAGAGTCGGGTCGGAGTCGGAGCCGTGGGATCCGGACACAACAAACCCAGCAATAGGCGACGGAAAAAGAGAGGAAAGATAATCAGGCTGCCAGACGATTTTGTCTGGCTGTACAATTCAGACTCTGGGGCACATTGGTTCACTGCAAAAGCAATTAATACTTTGGAAGAGAACAAAAACGGAACAAAGATTTCAATAACTGTTTTATAAATATTTATACTATATAGTATAACAATCTAATAATTCAAAAAGAGGTGATAAACATACATACATATCTAATTACCCCTTATCCACAAAACTATTCTATCTAAAGCCAACTTTTTGATATATAAATAAATGGTCAATAAGAGAGCTTTTATGAGTTTATGATAAGGATAAATTGTAGGTAGATCTAAAGATTGTAGGTAGATCTAAAGATTCTATTAGTTAAACTTACCAATTGAAAACTTTAACATTTTTTTGAGTGTTTTTAATAATAGTTTATCTCTAACTAATTTATGAAATTTAAAAGTTCCGAAACTAAATATATTGAAATTTAATGTAATATTTATTTATATTATCCAACATTTATAAAGATGCGTATGTTCATACTATTTATATTGACTAGAACTTAAAATTAAGCAATTAATAAATTAATTAAGCTCAAGCCAAAAATGAAATGTTACTTTAATTAATTTTATAATATGATTTACAAGATCGTTTATGTCTTCAATTTATAAAAATTGAATTTTATCTGTTTACTAACCGTTTCTCAATACTTTCTAAATGATATCATTAAATTTTTCTTCCGGTTTTATTCAAACTCATAAAGATGAAAATCTTTAAGAGCTCAGATTATGTGTCTTCTCTTCCTCTCTTCTCTTCCTTTCTTGCACACATAAAAACATATGTCTACATATACATACATAAGTACATACATATATTTGTACATTCATTATATGTGTAACAACAAAAAGAAAAAAAAGCAAAGCTTATTTGTTGTGCAGACAAATTGTTTATGTTGTCGGCGTCGTATGAAACAACAACCCCCTCTCTCTTTCTGCCACTCCCTCCCTAAACATTATGCCCAACTCATTGCGTATGCCACTGGCAGTGTCTGCCACAGACAAGGCCAAAAATGTTGGGGTAGGTTCCTGTTTTGTGAATAAAACAAACAAGATATCGTTGATTAAAATAAGCAAAAGCAAAAAAAAAAAAATCGAAAAAGGGAAGCTGCGAGTGGTGGCGGCGGCTTCGGCAAAAAAAATTACATTTCGCCCAACGTGGGGCTCGAACCCACGACCCTGAGATTAAGAGTCTCATGCTCTACCGACTGAGCTAGCCGGGCATCTAGCCCTCGGGTTGTCAAAAACTAAACATCAAACGAATGCAAATATTAAGGATCTGAAATAGATCCTCATCTTATATAAACAATCTAAAATTGGAGTAAAATTTATTAATGGTTTCACGTTTATTTAAAGATTACATTGTGAAATAAATTAAAATGTAATAAATAGAAATTCGTTTATAGAATATTAAATAGAGTATCGAAATGAATCTGTGCAGCTTATTTTTACATATTGCCACTGTAATAAAGTATTTAAAATTCCTAATAATAGTTTATTAGATAGTATAACTAAAAGCCTCAAGGAGCTAAATATTATTAAAGTTTATCGAAAGATAAATCTTTAGAGATTTGAAACTGATTCTTTAATATATAAATTTGTTGTTGTCATTAGAAATATTTTGAGGTTATGTAACGCTTCAACTAAATCAAAATTAATATATCGTTTTTATATACATATTGTTTTTATAATAAATTAAAATATTTTTACCGTGCTAAAATACAATTTTAACTTCTATTCCGGATATAGAATATTTGGACATATTCCCGATCCTACAATTATATAGATCCGCATCCTGTCGTAAATTTGTTCCTTGGACTTGGGAATTATAAGCCCGGCTAGCTCAGTCGGTAGAGCATGAGACTCTTAATCTCAGGGTCGTGGGTTCGAGCCCCACGTTGGGCGAATGAATTATTTTTTGCATTTATTTTTATATATCCCCATTCATTTTAAAATATATATTTTCTAAACAACAAACCTTGACAGTGATTATAGGTCGCTTACAAAGATTTCTCATTGTCTGAAATTCTAATAAACAAAGTCAATAAACCTTGCCTCCACACAAATGAGCTAAAAACAATAGACGAGTCTATTATAGAAAAGAAAAAAAAAACACCTATAGATATTACCATATATTGAAATCGAAACGCTTAGCTAATCAGCGCGCCCAGACCCAGAAAAGCCAATGCAAATAAAAGCACGTTTGGAAAATGCAAAAATAAAAAAACACACAAAATTATATGCATAACTCGTCGGCAATTCCAATAACAATAATATAACAGCAACATCAACCAAAAGGCAGCGTTTTTGTTTGTCAGGCAAATCAAATGAAACGAGGCGAATGACTGAACTTAACCTTAAAATAAAGCACACACAATCGCTTCACATCGTATATATATTTGTATATATACATACATATGTATACACCTAGTTAGAGTATATTATATGGTTTCCTATATTGGGGTCTCGACTATACACATTCGTTTATATGGCGCAAAATGCGGTTAATGCACTGCTATCAATGCAAAAATAACAACAAATTTTATTATTTGGCGTGAAAATTGTATGACGACTATCGGTATACCCTGTTCTTTAATATTACGATAATCAGTATTTGTGGTTTCTTTTTTAACGAGCTGCGACAATCCTAAAATTGTGGAAAAATTTCCAAAACAAATTGACTTATTACATAAATTATTTATATTATATTTAAATATATTAATTATATTTATCACATGCTGGGTTTTTCCAATATTTGATAAACTTGCTAATATACCCAAAATTACCTTTAGAAGTACAGGGAATTGTCGAAACAAATGCAAACATTGCACATTTTTCTTATTCATTTTTTGTTTGACGTATTCGAACGGCATTATGGAAATATTGTGAATACTTTTAAGCACACACACACAGACACACACACATATATAGAGGACACAAAGGTCTTTAAGGGCATAAATAATTGATATCATCTCAAGCAGGAAGCAGTTTTGCCCCCCGGCTTTTAGAATTTAGCTCCTCCCTATTCTGTCTGACTGACTAGCCCTGGGTCGGGGTCTCGGTCTCGGTCTGGGACTGAGAAGTACCCTATTAAAGCTGCAACCAGCCGTTGAAAAAGAAAACCTGAAATGCAGTAACACACACACACAGACACGCACACAAACAAAAGAATTGGTGGCGGTGAGTCGCTCTACAAGTTTTCTGTAACGAGTGACCTTGGATGAATATCGTTGGGCGCTCTCTATGCTCAGGTAATCACAAACCTGGCCAAGTTAAAAAAAAAAAACAAAAATTTGAAGAAAAAAATTCAAAAAAGTTTCTTTGCGCCCCCGGGTGGACTCGAACCACCAACCTTTCGGTTAACAGCCGAACGCGCTAACCGATTGCGCCACGGAGGCAACTGACTTTTGTAAGCCAAATGCTCTACTTCACGCAAAGGCATTGTGACGATTGTTCTTATTGGAATTAAATGTAATTTATAAATAATAAGATAAGTGACTGTATTACAGGAATTTATTTATATAAATTTAGACAAAGAATGCTTTTGTACGTATGTATGTATATGTAAAATATATGACTTTTGTTGTCGCATTCCTATTCTTATACTATAGATAGATTGGTTCTAAAGGTATCACTTATCACTAGTTCTTTTCATATTCACTACAATGTAGTCATAGGCTTAAGATCATCTATGAATTTGGACGATTTCCGTAGCCTCCGTGGCGCAATCGGTTAGCGCGTTCGGCTGTTAACCGAAAGGTTGGTGGTTCGAGTCCACCCGGGGGCGGGCGTAAACTTTTTGCTGCTCTACATTTCCCCCCCCTTCCTCCAACACAACCATTCTCACCACTCTGTTAATTACCATTTAATTAATCTGTAAATTAGCAGCATGTAATGTATGCGTTATACAATAAAAACAAATTTATTTTGAAAATATTTTTTACAAAAAATTTATCTTCGATCCTGCCAGGAGTCGAACCTGGAATCTTCTGATCCGTAGTCAGACGCGTTATCCATTGCGCCACAGGACCGGTTGATCCATGCTAGGCCTACAGTTTAACATAAAATTTACAGAGTTTTTTGAATAATGATCCATTTGATGGTTTTATTTTCTCTTGCTCTCAGCAATCTATTTTGAATTAATTTATGCCAACTAATTGATCTAAAAGCTTCATCAGTTGGTTAGCTGCTGCCTACAAAACTTGTTTTAAACGGCGACTTCAAAAGAATGTGTCTATTGAACTCTTGTTAAATTTTATTTCTATTTCCAGTTGAATGGCACATAATTGACAGTTGTTGTTGCTTTGGTTTCAATTAACTTTTAAAATTTGATATATGCCTCTTGAAAATACTTTATGTCTTTACGTCCCACATCTGTTTATTTTCACACAAACAATTCTAATTCCTGAAAAAGGAAAAACTTCCGTATGCCACTTCCCAAAGTTTTGTTTCTAAATTCTAACTTGGACTGTCATGTGGAAGAGTAGTCGTCATACCTGAAACCTACTCCAAACACCTCCCTACGTCCCAGACATGCAAGTGTTTGTGCACACTATTTTTTTAAAGGTATCACAATTTTTCAATGAATTTTACGACTTAAATAAGCCACTAAATCATATGTGTGAAGCTTTTTCTAGAATTGCAAATAGATAATCTATGGTAACATTATTTCTTAGAATATTTCTTTCTTATTTATGACTAAAGAGTATTCAAGGATTTGTTTAAATGTCTTTTTCGGTTTCCGTTTCCTTTTTAAGTGTCAGCCAATGGGCCATTTGTTTCTGGCCCCCAGGGCCACACCCATCGAAAGTGGCCGCTCCTGTTTTGAGTTGTTTTTTCCTCTTCCGACACATTCTACTTTCCATAGTGTGTGACAACATGGTTTAAGTAACGCTTTTGCATGTCTTTTATCACTTTTGGCCCTTGTCTGGCGCTTCTTTTATATACATATATGTACCTTGTCTGGCTCTGAAGGAAAATGGCGGAGCACTGGATTACTGCAAAATGCAGGCCATAAAATATGCAAAACCAACAAAAAAAAAAAAGGAAGGAAATAAAAAGAAAACAAACTTTTCTCCGGCAAATGCACGAAATGCAAAAAAGAATAGCAAGAATATTGCACGAGTGAAATTTATTGATTTTTTTTTGCAGTACTTGTTTTTTTTTTTTGTGTTTTTGTTCAATCCCATTTAATAGCAAGACGGAGACTCGTCCTTGCCGTTGTCGTTGTCGCCATGGCGGCTGGGTCAGGTGGTAGACCTTACCACTTGGTCATTGTCAACCACCCTCCCCTGATCACTCAGTGAGAGCATTGAGTGGTTTTCTTTGCATTCGACTAACTTGACTTTTCACTTCGTGTGGACCCCGTTAAGACCATACGGCCACTACGTTTCCTTCAACACTGGCCCACAAATTCATCGGATTGTTTGGGTCAAGGATGCGCGCAGTTAGAAGGAATAACTGCAACGTCATTCTGTGGTTCATATTGTGGGTGTGTCACCACCTCCATCGACAGTCATCTTAAAAGCTTTGAACTTTGACCAGCAAACAAGAAAAAAAAAAAAGGAAAAGCGAAAACCTCATTTGACCCACGTTATTGTTGTTGTTTGTCCTTAGTAAGAAATTGATGTTCGTTTTGTATTATAAGAATTCCTTGTGTCCGGGGTGAAATTTCGTTGTCTGCATTATGCATAAAACATGAAGGAATGTCTGCCATTGCACACGAAATGTCTGTAAATGTTTAAGAGACATCAAATGAATTGGAATCTATATATACAAATAAGGTAGAAAAAAGGTACCTGCTTTCAATTTACTAAAGATACTGTGGATGGGATAAGGCTTTAGTTCAATACTTAATGCAGAATCATCAAAAAAATCCCTGGAAAGAAATATTCTTTAGAATCCAAAAAACATATGGATGAATTTTCGAACCGATATCCTTTACCATTAATCAATATATCCTGAAATAGCATTAACGTTTCTCTTCATGAAATGAATTGCCAAGTAATTGTCATTTCGATTTATCTGATTTTAAATTTAGCCTACATAATTTTTAGCCTACTCTTTGCCCACTCTTTCCATCTAATAAGAAATAATTGACCTACCTATGTCATTTATACAGGTGTAAATGGCATGCTGCTCCCATACAGCCCTTCCTTACCCCTCTTTAATGCCGACAAAACTACTCATCACATGATGCATACAACGCCCTAAAACATACAAAAAAAAAAAAAAAAATAAAACAAAAGCACAAAAAAGGAAAAGAAAAGTAAACGAAAATAAAAAGAAAAATACCAAACGAACTGAGCCAACATTTCGTCGGTGAAACGAGAGTGAATGCGACTGCAGTTTTGCCCGTTGCCAAAAATAAACATGCTATATAAAATAGGCCGTCCCCAAACAACATACCCTACACACACACACACACACACACACACACACACACACATACACACACATTACATCTATATCTACATAGTTTTGGGGACCCGCTCTCGGGCCCAAAAGCGCAGGCTCTCAACGCAACGCGAGATGTACCAAGTGCAAGAGCAATTTACGTCATCGCCTATGCAATTTGGAGGCCTCTCTCCCACACAGGCTCTCTTCTGCTTAGAGATGAGCGCAGGTAACATCAATATGGAGAAATCATAGAGAAACGCTATTTAAAAGATTACTAGGAGTTTCTGAAAAAGGTTTTACAACTTTTAATAAATATTACTAATTAGAATACCCAAGAACGATGTTTCTTCCTTCATATTAATAGTCAATTCTTATTAATAGTTAATTAGTGCCTTTTAAATTTGTTTTTTACTTCAAATTCATCTTTCTTGAATTAAGATATTACTGAAACTTATTCTCTGCTTGGATCGAATGTAAATTGGAAACTATTCCTTATAACAAGACCCTTTCGGGACCTATTACATTCACCCTTTCTCAATTTTTAAGAGCCAGGGCTACATCGACGTAACGCTAGGTTAGGGACGTGCGTTCAATTTAGAGGTTAGATTCGTTGACCACGACTAGTTCGTTACGTAAAAAAGGAGTTAATGTCAATAAACGGATTAGTTTGATCAGCTGAAGCTCTTAAAAGGACCGATTGAATTACAGGTTTCGTGTATTATTGTCTTCTAAAACTCGTGTGTAATGTGCGAGACCCAAACGAATATTTTTAATAACTAATTAAAAACATGAAACATCTTTATTTAGTAAATTTTGTTTATAAATCATTAATTGTGAGCCATCTCTAACTGTAGAGACACAATTTGGCTCCCTCTAGGTGTAAATTGGGTTGCGTATTGCTGCGACTGGTTGCAATCTTTTTAGCCACGGCTCGTTGCGCTTGGCGTTTCGGCGTTCACTCTCCATCTCATTTGTTTTATCTTCACCTCTCTTTCACACAGTCTCCCCCTCTCTTTGTGTAGATTTCTCTTTCCTTGTCTTTTGGTTGTAAATTTGTAAGCTTGTAAGTTGCATGCGCCGCTCTGCTCACAGTCACATTTGCATGTGAGTGTGTATGAGTAACTGTGTGAACATGTGTGTGTAAAATTATTCAGTTTTTTTTTTTTTTTGTTTTCTAAGGTTCAGTCGCAGAGTTGAAGGTCAGTTTGATGTTTTATGTCATTCAACTTGCCGTCGTTGTTTTGTTGTAGTTGTTGCTGTAGTCGTTGATTTAACATTTTCGTCATCGCTGCGCTTAGCAGTATTTTTTGATTTTGCCGCGATTCGTTGGCGTGTCGAGACACTCAATTGGGGCGTGAATGGAGGAATTCCCTTCTAAATGAACCTTGTTTATAGTGGTCCTCTAGCAACAAAAAAAAAAAAAGAAAAAAAATATAGGTGTGTAATGCAGCAGTAAAAAGTTTCAATTTTCAGCAAATGGAACTTTGCTGGTAATATCGAATTAGGTCATTCAAATTTAGACTGAAAGCTTTCAAATTGATTGAGATTATAATTTACCAAAGCCCTATTTACAGCTATTGTAGAATTCGGTGTGTGAATTGCAGTTATTAAAATCAAATTACCTTTCGGGGATATATTACATCTGACTAACAATACTATGTACATCGAACTATATATATTAGCAGGAATTAATAAACCAAAGTTCTCATTTAATTACCATTTTCTTTTAATTAATTCCAAGTCAGCACTAACAGTTAAGTTTTACTTGGTTTCATAAATTGAACATTCCAAAGCTTTCGAAATCCTTTTGTGATAACTTTAAATTAACCGTTAACCGGAAATCGTTAAAAATCTTAATGTCTTTGCAAATGCATTCTAATTGAACTAAAGAAAATATGCAATAATATTGCATTTTTCTTTTCTAGCTGGCGCTTTTTTGGATTCTCTGTTAAAGCTTTATGGGGTGCAATATACGATTATTGGCTAATTAGTGAGGATATGCATGAAGGTACATATATACATACATACATAAATATGTACATACATATGTATATATGTACATACATACATATGTACAACATATGTACATATGTATGTATGTACATACTTATGTATATAAAACGGTAAATTTCCATTTCAATTGAAGTCTCTCACCTGACCTTTTTCCATAAAAAAAAATATTGCCAAATTCCCACGAATAAAAAAGAAAACCAACAAAAGCAACAAATGCACTCTCTAGGACAGCGCGAGAGAGAGAGAGAGGGAGAGACAAAGAGAATGCATTGCCGCAACCCACAGAAAGAGAACGAAAATTCCATTAACAAAATCCAACGAAAAAGAAAAAAATCCATTAAAATCAAAAGTCACATAGCAGGCGAAATCAACAACAACAAAAGTGTGTTACAAAGTCAAAAGCACAACAACAAAAACAACATCAACAGCAAAGAGACCAACAAGTAGAGCTTAAAAAACCGAAAAAAAAGAAACCAAGAATAGCAGCAGCGGCGCTGTAGCAGAGCCCATGTCAAAAACCAGTTTTTCTCAAAAGTTCCGACACAGTGGCCCAAACCCAAGCAGCAACAACAACAACCTAACACACAAGTGCCAAGACTTTACAGTGGTTTGAATACCAATAATAAATTATTCAATGTGAACTGACTTCGTTACTTAAAATATTACAAAACAACGGCTTAAGTTGTATTTCCAGAATTTGAAAACTGTTTTAACTTCAAATTTTCTTTAAAATTTCTACCACTGTGGCTACTGAAACATATTGCTGTTCTTGTTGTTGTTCTCTTTGTAGTTGTTGCTTTCGCGAAAGTTGTGAGCGCAGCTTAAACAAATAAAGAAAAAACGCAATTTAACATTGCTCGCAAACGATGCTGTTAAATTACCAACACTCGCAAATGATGCTGTTAAATGCAAAGAGAAAAATAATGAGGGCATATGCCAGCGAAAGAGCGCGGTTTCCTCCCTCGCCTATCATTTTATACATGTTCTCATAGAGCTTTTCAGGGGAAAGAGGAAGCTAAAGTTTATATTGACAGTGACCAAAAAAAAAAAAAACAGTCAGTTGCGTTCGCGTCGCGGCGGCTCTCGTGTAATAAAAATTACATAGCGCGTCGAAGTTTAACAAAAAATACAGAGAAAAATAGAAACAAATTCAAATATTGTGCTAGAAATAGACTATTGAACAAATAATACAAAATAATTAACAGAGGCTGACCACCCTCTGACTCCCTGTCTCTCTCGCAGTTTTTGGCTTCCTCTATTTTGTTCCCTCTCTCTCTCTCTCTCTGTAAGTTGTTGTTGTGCGGGAATTTTGGTTAATGTTGTAAATTGTGAGTGAAATTTGTTGAAAAAGTGAATAAAATGGAACCAGAAGAAGTGTTTAATAACGAGAAGAGCAACTTCAAAAACCAAATGAAAACTGTGCCGTGTTGGAGTTGTGACACGTCTACCCTCCCCTCCCACTATGCCTTAACCCCCTCCCACTACTTTTCCTGCAGTTGGCGCTTGTTTACTCGCTCTCTCGCTTTGATAGTGTTTGTGTGTGTGTGTTTGAAAGAGAGCGGGCCAGCAATGAGAGAGCATTCGGCCAGAGAGCATCGAAATGTTTGTTAAATCATCTAAAAATGAAAATGCAGTTTTATGCAAAAAGAAACCAACTGCAAAAAAAAAGTGGTTTTCATTCAACCTTTTTTGCTGCGTTGGTGCTTTTAGTCTTGTTGCTTTTCGACTTTACTGGCTGCCAAAAAGCAGGCAGAAAATGCACGTGTCTGGGGGCTGCTGCAGGCGGTTGCAGTTGCAGCCAAGCCAGCCCCATTTCCAGCTAAAGCTTTTGCTCTCCCTCGCTCTCTTAGCCGCTTAGCGCTCTCTCTCTGTGTGTGTGTGTGTGTGGGGGGGGGGTTATCTCTTTCTCTCTCTCTCTCTCTGTGTTTGCTGTGAAACAAAATGCATTTGCACAGTGTCCTGAATTCGAATTTAATTGTTATGTGTTGTTTCTGTTACAGATTTCGGTAAAATATTTTACAAAAGTGACAAATTGAATGACATCTAAACACAAATAATAGAAATAATAGTGATATTACAATTTTGGATTATTATCAAAACAACAACTGCATGCAAAGGTGAGTAAAGAAATTTATGAACTAAATGTTTATAATAATATGTATTTTCTTATTTTATAATAAAATTGGGGAAGTAAAGTGATTAAAATAATAAATAAAAAACTCTTACATTTTGTTAAATTTTGATATCAAGACTATCGCTGAAAGAAGTGAAGTTTTGTGATTTTTTAAGGTATTATTAATTGAAGTATGTAATCTAGGAAGGGTTATCCATAGTAAATTTGTCCTTAGCTGGATCTATTGACAATTCTTTGAAGCTCTGACAACCATTCAAGGACAGTTTTCAGTCAACTGGCGCTTAAATTTCTAGGCCATTTAATAAATAATTAATTTATTGTAGTTACCACTATTACATAGTTCCCACAATTAATTTATAGTTAATTTTCCAAGGTCACTTTGTGGTTACTTTCTACAGGACTAGACCACTAGTTTTCGAGTATAGTTTTAATGGCTACTAACTTGGTTTAGTATCCTTGAGAAAGAGTTAACACCGAAGACAATTAATTTATTTAAAATTCCGTTGGAACAACTTGCGCTTTCTCGTTAACGTTCTCTATATTTCTCTAAAACCTTTTCCCCAAAAATAAAATAAAAAAAAAGAAAAAACGAAAAAAATAACCGAAAGAAGGAAGAATTCTTTTTCGTTTGGGCTAATTGTTATGCGCATAAATTGAAAACGTTTTTTTTTCGCTCCCGACGTCGGCGGCAATTGGAAATGCAGATGAGTTTTTTTTCCTTTTTATTTGTTTGCCTTTTTTTTTGTTGTTGTTTTTGTTTTTTGCCGCCGCCAAGTTTTCCCTCTCATAAAATTGTATTATTTTTGCAACGGAAATGCATTTGTTTAGTCATACCGATGAACGGCGCACAGTCACCGTCAGCGTCACTGTCGGTGTCGCCGTCGCCGTCGCCGTCGCCGTCGCTGTCGCTGTCGCCCGTAAACGGTTTGGGGTCCACACAAAAATTAGTGCAAGTGCAACATGTCAGAAGGCAAAAAACGAAACGAAAGGCGAATAAACTTTGGGTAATGCAAATAGAATGGGTGAAGAAGGAAGGAATGCGGAGGTGGCGGAGGGTAATGATGGGGGAAAGCTATGACAAGTCTATTTTTCATGTACAAAAATAGATGCAATCTGTCTATTTCAATTTTAGCATTTATTTCCCAGTTTTATTTCGTTTCGCTTTTTCCGCTTTTATTTTATTTTTTTGTAGAATTTTCTTTCATTGTTGTTGTTAATTAAAATTTGATAATCATATTGTGCATAGATTGAAAAATTTTCCCAGGAGAGGGAAGAGGCTATGGGAAAGCTTGTTGATTATATAAGCATCCACTATATTCTATGGAAATTGGGTCAACGTCAGTCGGACTATACGTTCGTTTTCACTGCTTTCAGAATGTATAGAACGACCTTATCAAGGATTCTGGGTCAATATGCTTACGCCATTTTGACGGCGTCTCGCATGGTTTGCCTTGTTGTGCATACATATGTGTGTGTGTGTGTGTGTGTGTGTGTGCGTGAGATGTGGGAGGGTGGGATGCGGTTGGGTTTGCGGGGTCTTGGGAATTCAATTTGCACTAACATCCACTAAACAAAAGGCACCGCCTTCTGGTCTGGCATGGTCGTGGGGCAACGGATTGTGGGTTGCATTACAAAGTATTATGTTTGCATGTCATTCGTACTTAAAGTGCATTAAACTACTGCATTGACCTCATTTGATAGGTGGAGGTAGTCAGGTAATTGACATCTGGTCATGTAATTTAAATGAGAGTTATACGAAATTGGATTGCAAACACAACACAAACCTATATATACATACATATGTACCTAAAATTGCTCAATTGAACTTACCTTTTTTTCTCTTGAATTTCAATATTTTTTTTGTTATGGGCAACGTTTTATATTCTATATAGAGAATTTATTGCCGGATTTTTCGATAATTGCATCACAATTGTTGTAAGCAAGTCAAATTTCTAGTTGACCGGTTAAGTGCGTCACTTGAGGGCTTGTCGCCATCGGCCTCCGTGGCGCAATCGGTTAGCGCGTTCGGCTGTTAACCGAAAGGTTGGTGGTTCGAGTCCACCCGGGGGCGGGAGTAAATTTTTTTGTTTTCATTCTTTTTTTGTTTTGACTTTTAATAGATATTATTTTAACTTTTCGTGAGACTATCTATATTGTATTGCAAAAATTAATTATAATACGTTAAAAAGTAACAATCATATTTAACTAATTATTGGGCGGAATTTTAACATTTCATTGTAATTTTCTGAAATATATGTAAATAGTTTTGTAAATATGTATGTAAGTATGTTTACTTATATAATTTTGAACTTTACTATAATCTAAGTCTTTAATTCTATATCATCAAAATTATTTACTGAAAATCTACTGGGAAAATAAACGATTTATTTATTCTCTTCGAACATAAATATAAATTATGTTTAAAAATAAATAAATGAGGTTCAAAAACTAGAGTAAATCCATGTATCGAAATCTTAGCCCATTTTAATTTATTTTGCTGTTGCTTTTATTTAAAATAAAAGAGTTTATTTTTAACTCTTTTATTTTTTAAAGTACAATTACTAATTCCGAAAAAGAAAGATCTTTTTATAAGTGTAAGCGATTATATTCCTAGTAATTAAATTTCTTGAAATAAAATTACAGTTTACACATTCTGAAAAATAAATTCTAGGAATTTTTTTAAAACAACTCTGTTGGCAATAAAAAAGACATAAATTAATCGATAAAAAGTTTTTAAAGAATTTTTTGTTGCCATTAAGAGTAATTATTGGGGATACGTGTACATACAATATACAATATGTACTCTAAAATAAGTATTTTATTTGTATTGAAGGATTTCCTTTATTTAAAGTAATATAATGAAAGAAAATTACAAAAAATATCTGTGCCGCCCCCGGGTGGACTCGAACCACCAACCTTTCGGTTAACAGCCGAACGCGCTAACCGATTGCGCCACGGAGGCGATGTATTTGCAAAAAAAATTAGCGAAATTCGCCAATTTGCAACCAGTTTATTAGCTATCGATTAAGAAATGCAACTTATTTTGATAAGATAGTGAAAATATATTTCCTTGTTTGTTTTTAATATCAATTTTTGCAATTCAATGTCAAGATAATATAGTTTAAATATAAATAGAATTGCACTCAAGAGTGCAGAAATTGATTGAAAGCTCAGTCAATTTTTCAACCTTACGTTAAAAGTAATATTTGACACACGCTTGACGTGTGCCTCCGTGGCGCAATCGGTTAGCGCGTTCGGCTGTTAACCGAAAGGTTGGTGGTTCGAGTCCACCCGGGGGCGTGAGTAAATATTTTGGTGTTTTTGATTTTTTAAAAAGTTTAAATAATGTTAAAAATAATTTCATTTTTTTTATTTACAGATTTTTTTTTGGGAACTAAAAACTATGTGAATACAATGCAATTGGACAACATGAAGGCGTGGCCATGTTGTCATACGTTACAAGAACAACAATCAGTAAATTGTAAGAAGAATCTCATAAAATGTACCGTTTGAATGCCACACAGCAACAACAGCAACAGCAGCAGCAGCAGCCAGAAACCGGACAATCTAGCAGTGGCAAGTCAAAATTGCCAACAATTCCCAGTCACATATTGTTGCAACAACAATTAGCTGCTGCTGCTGCTACGGCTGGCTCCTCTGCCGCATCTTCGAACAATGCCTTGACCTTGCATGCGGCCAATGCAAATGGCGGAGCAGCTGTTGGGGCAACAGTAATCACAATTGAGGATAAACAGAGGTCAACTGCCACACCCCAAATTGCTAATAATACAACAATTACGCCCACAATAATTAAACTTGAACCCATGCCTGACGTCATAGCCCTGACCACTAATAATTTGACAGCAGCAGCAGCTGCAGGAGGAGTCGGAGGCGGAGGAGGAGCTGCTGCAGTTGTATCCTCTGTCACCATAGGAGCTCCCCCCACTGCTAATAGTAAGACAACAGCAACAACAACAGCAGTTACAGTTACTGGAGTTGGAGTGGCATCCACATCCACGGCAGCTGCTGCAGCCGCCAATGGTCATTTGGTGGTTAAGCGACCGCGTTTAGATGCGTAAGTTCACGTAAATTCACTAATCAAAATGAAAATAATGTTTGACAATTCTCTTGTCTTACAGTCCCGAAGATTGGATGTCCACATCGAGTCCGGGCAGCGTGCCCAGTTCTGCTCCGCCCTTGTCGCCCTCGCCGGGATCACAGAATCACAGTTACAATATGTCCAACGGTTATGCATCGCCCATGTCAGCTGGCAGCTACGATCCCTACAGTCCAAATGGCAAAACAGGTGAGTCCATTTCCAAATACGTTTCTCTTTTCAAAAAATTATAACGCTTAAAAGCTTAACCGTTATGTGTGTTAGCTAAAAGTTTTATTGCTGTTAATGAAAAGCTTTTAGTCTGTAAAGTTAGCGTAGTATATATTCTGCTAGAGTGCGCCACTGTGTCAATGACGTAAGGGAAATATAACTGCGTAAACAGTTTTGAATAGATTTTCGTTAGTAAATTTTAGCGCTTTAAATTGGACTTCGAATGTGATTTACCTAGGATTATTCTTTCTACGATAGAAGCAAACTTATTTATTGGAAGTGTATATATTATAGAATAGGCTAAGATCTTGAAAAAGAGTGGCAAAAAAGAGGTTCTAAATCTTAATACATTTTAATTTTAAAACTAAAGCTTGGCTAAAACTAAACCAAATAATCCAATATTGTGAATACTTTTTGTCTTCTATTTAGTTTACTTTTAAAAACATCTAAAGTTCAAAATTGATAGAAATTAGGCATTTTAAACGCTATTTGCTTTGCCAAATCAGTCTTCTGATTTAGTAATTAAAAAAACAAAGAGGCACTTCATAAAATAAATGTCATAATTCCCACTATATAAAAAATCTAATATTCAAATAATTTATGACGTCATTTGATTGGATTCCTCTTGAATTGAAAGTTGATTTGGGACTCTTAATTGTACTTAACTTAAACTGTATTTAAAAGTATTTATAAATTTAAGAAGCTCTTTTAGAAATTGGCAGTACTAGGAAACAAAAAACTAAATTGAATTGAAATACCTTAGATAGTTGGTAAACCAAAAAACTTATTATTCTTTACAAGCCTGATTAAGGTAGCTCAAATACCTTTTATTATGATATATACCGAATAATATGGACTCAACCAATTTTGATTTTCCTAATTGAACATTATCTTTATTTGCTAAGATTTAGCTTACAAAGTTATTAACAAGGAACAAGGCAAAGACTAAGCCAGAGACTAAGTCAACAAAAATAAGTCTAGTACGAATTTACACATCCGTTTGGAAATAAAAGTCATAGGTGGATAACCGTGGATTCTAATTATATGGATTACCATCTTGTAAGGTGTCCGAATTGGCCCTGTGGGTAATCTCTTGTTAGTTTCGAGATTAATGCACATATAAATTACCAATTATTTGGATCAACACAAACAAGCAAAAGAGAGCAAAATTCGAAATGGAGCTCAATGAAATGTAAACGTCAAGAAAATGTGCTAAAAACGAAATCAAGCATGCTAACAAATCCTGTTTTGGTCCTTGGAGGACCAACAACAACATTATTCTTGTTTAAGGATTGCGCATACGCCACATTGCACAGAGACTAGGAGTTAAGAAGGAGACGCAATTGCCAGTAAAATTGCAAACAAAAAAAAAAAAAAAAAGAAAAGAAAAGAAAATAATAGAAGAAGAAAAACAAATGCACATGGTGGAAGAGGAACATGAAGAAGGATTTACTGTCTGATATTTCTTCATACACAGACATTTGTACATAAAAGTGAAGCGCAAACAGCCTTGGCATGATTTCATTATGCCACCCATCCGCATGAGATGTACCACTCCAACCACCCAACCACCCACCCACCCACAATTCTTGCGTTTTGTGTGTGTTTGCTCCCTTTTTTAGCTGTATTTTTGGTCCTGTTTTTTTTTTCTTTCTTGTCCTGGCAGCACCGCACAGCACCGCCAGACACATCCACAAGCCACAGCCACAGCTACAGCCACAGAAGTTCAAGCACACGCACAATATATACATATAGAAGAGGGAACGCCGTTTACTTGGATGGAGCAAATCGATTATTTTTCGGCCCGACTTGGCCATTTTATTTTAGGACCCATAAAAGGCGACCCTTAACCGAAAGCGCACAGTAAAACTTTTTTGGTAATGGAAAGGCAAATTCAAAGGCCAAGGGGATGGGTCCAAAAGATGGGATGCTGTGTGTGTGTGTGTGTGGGTTCCCTTTTATTTTTAGGGGCGTTGGCCGCATGGTGCGTATGTCCTTGTCTGATATATGTGGGTGGATGGGTTGGTTTGGCTTGGGCTTGGGCTTGGCATTTAGGTTCTACCTCAAAGTTTGTTGTCTCGGTTTTTGGGCTCCTTTTCACTGCCATTTTCATTCTCTCCTACAAATTTACACAGTGCCAAAAAACGACGTCGACTGAGCAGCAGCTGTCTGTATCGTCGTCGTTGTCTGGTGACCTTCAACTTTCAACTTTATTGCCATTGTCAGAGTCAGACGCCTACACCAATTCCCCCTCCCCACTAGCCACCCTTACTCGCTCCTTGCCTGTCTGTCTGTCTGCGGCGCGTTTTGGTAATTTCGAGGGGCTTACATTCAACTGAATGACTGAGAATAAGGTTGAGGGGTTGGTTGAGGGGTTGGTTGAGGGGTTGGTTGAGGGGGGTAATGGCAATGGGTTTTCGTTTTGAGTCTGCCCGTCTGCAATGCGTGACCTTGAAGTTGGCCACGTTTTCACGTGAAAGGTGAAAGGCACGTTTCATACAAACACACAAACACACACACACACACACACACACAAATAACATTTTATTTGTTCTAGGGGGGTGTGCTTCTGTCTGCCTGTGTTTATCATTTGCCTGTGCCTGTCTGTGGGCTCTCGTGCCTAATTCTGTTTTAGGTGCGTCATATTAAATTTAATATTTTTTCCTGATACGCAACGCGGGGCCAGGTTAATAAACTTCACAGCCACACGAGTATACATATATAAATCATTTTGATTAGTTAGTATCGAGTTTAAAATAAGAAATGATTTCGATGAGTTCACAATTAGGGAGAGTCGTCAAATAATGTAGATGGACCCCCCCCCCCCCCTTCCAAGTATTAATTGTTAAAATTATTGTTTGGAGCTGAGAAGTCTATTTAGATTAGTCCTAGGACAAGGTTATCTTAGTTCAGTTAGATATCAAGCTAATTAAGCTTAAGTTAAATTAGTCGATGACTAAAAATTGAAATTCTGCAATTAATTAACACACTGTTAGAATATTAATTTATTAAAAATTAACTTAGAAAAAGATTAAACAAAGGTGCCAGCTTTGGCATCTATTTTTCCTTTCAGTTAATTGTAATTCTCAAGTAGTTCTAGCCATATTAGATAACCTCAAATTCGGTCGTTTGTGGAAACCAACTAAAAGTTTAGAAAAACTTGTAAATTTATGATTTTAGATTCCGTCAGATAATCCTTAAATATTTGAACATAATTTAACTCTAAGGACTCGTTGAGATCTTCAAGAGTAGTTTCGTTTCGTCGAAATTTCATTAGTTGCTTTTTTATTTTTAAAAGAATATTTTCTCGTTGAAAAATAATTATAGTTCTTCGAATGAAATATGAATTCGTAAAACGTGAAGAATATAAAAGAAAAACTAAGACCAATTGCTAAAAAGTTAATTTTCGGTTTGTCGTAAGGAAAATAGAAATGGGAAAACCAATGGAAAAAAGATTTCAATAGCTTTTATAGAACTAATGTTCTAAGATATTAAAGAGTTTTATTTTTTAAATTCAGTTTCCATTTAAATGAAATATTTTAAAATATGATTGTGGCTGTATTGCTATTATTTTTGTCTATTTAAAACATTCTAAAATATATTTGTCCATATTATTTATTAAAACTTGAAATTTCTTCTCCTTTTCAGGTAAGTTATCGATAAAATGAAATAAAAAAATTTCCATGAGGTAAGAAGAAGATGATTCTTCTGTTGTCTCTCTTAACTGTTAATTGCATAAGAATGGAATCCTGAAACAGAAGTGTCTGGCTGGCTCTTACTCAAATTTCATAAAAAAAAAACTTTGATCCTAACACGTAAATTAGCATAAGTAAAAGAAAGAAAAAGAAAAAAAAGGTGCAGAGCTGCAGGCACTTTCCAAAGAAACCTAAACCGATATTTTGATGAGTTCACCCCGCATCCCTCTCTCTCTCTCTCTCTTCAAATCGATCTCATCGATTGAGCAATGTCTGCAATTAAATTAGGTGCGTACCAAAAAGTATCTTTCCTGATGTGTGTGTGTGTGTGTCTAGACGGAATGATGGCCAAGCCCAAAGACCAAGTTTAATCTGTGCAGGACACGCAAAGCAAAGTAAACCAAAGAAGGTAAAACTTTTCAAGGTTCTCAAACGACGTTGTCTCGAATCATGCGCTTGAAACATGATAACACACAGACTCTAAAATACAACAACAACAACAACAACAACAAAAAAAAGGATTGTATACCAATAAAGAGCGAACTGGTTTCGCCTTGCTTGCATTTCCTGATTATGCCTTAGAATTTTGACCAAAAAAAAAAAAAAAAACAAACCGAACCAAACCAAAACCAAAGGCAAAAAAAAAAAAGTAAAGAATCGTCGAACGATCTTGTCTTGAAATTTGTCGCTGCGGTTGTTCAAGGTCTCCAATATACAACAGCAGCTGCTTTTTTTTTTGCTTTTTTTTTTTTAGTTTTTTGTGTGTGTGTTTTTTTCTGCTTTTTGTCCAGCAGGTACACTTGTCTGTACTTTTGCTTCTTAGTGTGTCAAATGGTCTGTCTGGTGAGGGGTTGCTGCTGCTGTTGATGTTGCCTGCGGTCGCTGTCATCGGAGGAAAGGCAAAGGCTATTCCATTCCATTGTTTATGGGAACGTTCGATGGAACGACTCGACGGCACATGTTTGCGATTTAAGCATTTTGGTATATAGTTTGACCTTGATCTTGAAAGCATTTCAGTAAATACATTTATGTACACTCATTTGTATGTATGTACATAAAACGTGCATATGGGGAGAAAGACTGGCACAGAGAAGACAGGAAGAAAAACAGAGGGAGTGCAGTTTTTGAATATGCATTTATGTGGCACACACACAAACTCACACACACACAAACACATTGTATATACAGGGTGTGAAGGGTTCTTATCTGAAGTTAAAATGCAATGTCATGAAATGTTATCTTTCCCATATTGTATAGTAAAACTATTCGATTTTGTCTAATTTTGACTTTCACAAGAGTTTTTTAAGTTAATCTAATCTTACAGTCTTATTCAGCTTTAGTCCTAGTTCATCTAATTAGTCAATCTAATAAAAGATATTGAAATTATCATGAGTTGAGCCTAATTTTAAGCTTTCCTATATTATCTATAACTTAGCCCAACTCATCTGAAATAAACACCCATTTGAAACCTTTAATAAGCTCCTATCCTAGGCAAATTCTTAGACTATCCAAAAAACCTTTAAACAATTTAGATTTAATCTATTTCTATTCTAATGAAATCTTCTTAAATGAAAAGGTTTTAATAGGAATTCAACATTATCTTTAATAAAAAGATTTCAACAGAAAAAAGATACTTTTTAAGTAAGTTAGGAATCTTTTTTTTTCTTTTTGCATTATATTTTTCTAAGTGTCATTTGTATAGGTTTTTACCTTAGCGAAACCTTTTTCTGTCTGTTTATAAAAGTTATAAAAAATTATTAAAAGTTCATTTAAGAACTTTGTCAATTTGTCTTGACTTTATTTTAGGCATTTGTTACTTTGGTTTTTATCTAAAGCTTGTATATTTTTATAGTAGTGTAATTCTATTCAATTCTGGTCTAAACTTTTTAATATCTTTATTATAATATTATTCTTAAATTATTCAAAATATGTGGAAATTTATTAATTATGTAATAATTATTATTCTTAAATTATTATAAAAGTGTTGAATAAGTTTATAATATTATTCTCACTATTTTTTCTAACAGAAATGCATCCTTGCCTTACCTTAGTTTTTCCGCCTTACAACTAGTTGTATATTTTTCATACCCAACTTTGCCTAGATCCATAAAGCTTAACCTTATCGTGAGTAGAATCAAAAGGGTTAAAATTATCTTCAACTTGAGCTTGGCGATGACCTTAACTTATCCAGTCAAGTGGCTAACTTCACCTTAGCACATAGAGATTAACCTTACAGTGAGAGTTATTTACTTTTTTTTATTATTTATATTGTTTATGGAATATATTTCATTATAATAAACTAGAGTGCATCTATTTTTATATATATTTGAGAGCTTTGTCATATCAAATTTATCGTTGCGGCACCCTGTTTAACCCACTGCGCTTGTAACCCAATTAACTTCCAACTGCAAAATCGAAACAGAAAAAAAAAAACACGAACCAAATGTTGAAAAGTTACCCCGCCATGCAGAGGAAGGGTTAAAAAACAAAAAAAAAAAAAAAAAAAGAACGCAAGAGCAACAAAAACAACAACAACAACAACAGAATTTGAAACCCTGCAGTGAAGAATAAACGTTACCTAATATACCAATTCGAGTGTGTGTTCTTTGTGAGTGTGTGTGTGGTGTGTGTGGTGTGTGTGTTTGAATGTGTGTGTTGAATACGTGGAAGCATAAATAGGCCAAATCCAAATGCCATTAGCGCACAGAAGGAGAACTCAAGAGTAGCTTTTTGGTATGATGATGCCCAAGAGTGGCGGGTTCTTGTTTGTTCATATACATATATACAATATATAATATTAATGCAACCTTTGTGTTTATGTATTGGTAAAGAACCCGCACAATTAATTCCAGAAACCGAAAAAAAATATATACATATACACACACACACACACACACACAAATTAATGTATGTGCCACATACAAGTTTGCCCTTGAAATTCATGTGAAATTTTTGCTTGCAACAACAACAAGAACTAAATTATATTATTGATGATGATGACGATGATTATGTTTATTAAGGAAACACATGGAGGCATATCAGAGAAAGAGAGAGAGAGAGAGAGAGCATGAGTCACAGGACGTTGCTGTAAATCTAAATTATTAAGCCCAAAACGTGAGATACGTGCCACAAATGGTTTTAACTCGTTTACACTATTCCTAGAAATTATACATTATGCAACAACAATTCAATTTCCACCTGAGCCCAATGGATCCTCTAGGTTGTGTGTGGGTGTGTCGACAGGTGTCGGGCAATTATCTAGACTTATTTCAATGGCGTTAACTGGGATTACCAATAAAGTATCTAATTAAGAAATATATTTTTGAATTTAATGTTAAGACATTAAGATTAATCAAAATTTATAATTTTTATATTCATTTTCTTTTACTTTCGTTTCCTTTCACTGATTATATATATGTATATGTATATTGCACAATTTTCTTACTTCATCCGGAGTGCAAATAAAAGATTAAATTTAAAGGGTTTTGAAGTAAACATTTTGGTGTGACATAAGAGCAAAAATTATGCATTATAACTTTATCGACAATTTGTTGCAAACAATGTCCCAGCAATTCATAAAATTTTTGTATAAATAAAAATTGTATATATTGTATACATATGGACCCACTTTTAATTCATTAATCATAATAATATTTGGGTTTTGTTCTTTTGTTTCTTTCACTCTCAATTCCAACCTAAAAAAAAGAAAATAATATTTTCTATGATGACTTTTAAATACCCTGTAATAAATGGAAATAAAGTAGTTTGGAATTTGTCATCGATTTATAACTTTTTTCGCTAGTTGCACTTATTGAAAGGATTCTTTGAATAGATTTTGAATTTCTTTTTTGTTTTTTATATATTTATAAATCTTTATAAATATAATATATATCTATATATTTTAAGTATTTTTAATTTTGAATTGTAAAATATATATTTATTTGGCTAGTGTGGTTTTTTTTAGAGAAAAGTTTCCTTTTTATGCATTTTAATGTCTTTTTTTAATACGTTGTTTCAGAAATTACTATGCAAATATTCGATTTTGTTTTAAAAATTATACAAAATCGTTTTATTTAATAGAATTTCTACCATAAGTAGGGTCAAAACTACTTTTTTAGAATATTATTTATTTATTTTGATTTACTAAATTAGATAAAGTATTAATACTGAACCTAAACAAAAGGTATAAGTACTAGCTTAAGGCCTTCGACTCGAGATTAATTAGAATAACCTGACTATTTTCTTTATTTAAAAATCGTCAAGGATCTCATCTAACTTTTTGCTCGCTTGTACTAAGAGAATGCCATTAACTATTTCATATTTCCCTAGTTAAGAATCGTTTACAGTCTATGAAAAATTGATATTTTTCTTAAAAAGTAATCTAAACTAACTTTAACTTAGCTCTATATAATGCACGAACCTAGAAAACTATTCTAAAGATTATTTCTTTAAACAGTAAAAGTGAATGTTGGATAAAATTAGAGCCCAGTGTAAATTATGAATTGTTTAAAAAACTTCGGTTGATAGATTCTATTGAAGTAACCGAAACGAAATCAAGAAATCTCAAATTAAGGAACTAATTAGGATCTTTTCTAAAATAAATACTTTTCTAGAGACTCAATCTAGACAAAAGTTATTAAAGTAGTCAGTTAACGAAAAGTAATCTTAACTTAATCTAAATTGATCTTAAATTGTTTATAAACTATATAGAAGAAAAGCCCAGATACTGCCCATAAAAAAAGTGTAAGTTTTATAAATTATTTCAATATATGAAAGAAAAGGAATTAATTATATAGAATAAATACTCGAGATATTTATACGACTCTTTAAAATGCATGTGACTTACAGGGTATATAGAATTCTCCATTCTTTCTCTCTCTCTCTCTTGTTTTCGACTGTTTTTCTACTCTCACATTAATTGCGTCTGATTCTGATACTTGTGCTGCACATTTGTGGTTCTTGCTGATATTCATGTACATTATACATATATACATAGTATATATAATATTTATACTTATTATTGCTGTTGCTGTTTGCACTGTGCGTTTTGTGTTTTTTTTTGCGCACTTGGCCTTGAATTAATACAGCGAACTTTGGCTTTTTTTTTGCGCTGCTCGCGTTGGGTTTATCGTACATCTCTGTAAAAATATAAGAGAAAGACAGAGAGAGAAGATAATTAATTTCATGCCAGTGTACGATTGTATAGTAGATGGGACAAGGGCATGGTGGGGTCTTGTAGAGGGGGAGGTGATAATTACGAGCGCATTTCGCATTTTAGCTGGTTGCATTTTGTCAACGAGAAAGCAACACAAAACAACACAGAAGATGTATAAAGACGAAAGGAGGGAGGGAGGGAGGTAGAGAAGTGAGGGGTTGTTCAGTGAAGAGTAATCGGGATGATTTGACTTTCCACCTCCTCCCCTCCCTTCCCTTTAAAAGCAAAATATAAAAAAAAAACACGCGCGATAATTTCCAAAATGTGCCAACAACAAAGCAACCGTTTTCAAGGTCACATATACAGCCCCACGCCCCAAACACACACACACACACACACAGACAGCAGGCAGGCAAAATTGCCAAATATATACATATATACATACATATATACTTATACACAAACACTAACAATAATTTTCGGGTTTTAATTTGATTCTTATGTGCATATACTCCAGTTGTGACTTCTCTTTTACTATAGATTACACAAAATGATAGTAGATAAGGGCGTGGCTCAGCCCATAGACTAAAAATATAAATACTGAAACAAATTGTTTATACTATTAACTATATTCTGTAATGATTTTAAATGGTTTTTTACCTGTAAGTTTTCCAATTTAATTAGATTTGGCTATGCTAAATTTCGATTCCAGAGGCTCTGAATTCGTTACGTCCATTCGGTTACTAATTTTTTAAAGGGTAACTATTAGTCGGTCATTTGTATAAACTAAAATAATTTTGGCTTTTGCATTTGGTATTATTATTTTTATTTTTATTGTCTTTAGAAATTTATGTTATGACTATGAAAGAATTTTGTTGTTTTTGATAAGAAATTTTTGTTTGTGCACTTCCCCCTCTTCGAGCTCTTGTTCATACTTGATGTGTCTTTACATTATATACATATATACATACATACATATATACAATCACTCTGTTACTTTATGTTTTTACGAGTTTTAACAATCTTGAAATTTTTGGTGGAATTCTTCCTTAAGTGCATTTGAATTTACTTTTTGAAAAAGTCATAAATTAACCATAGAAATATGTATTTGAAATTTTCTTAAATGTTCTTTTTTGACAACATTTTACTTATTTATTTTATATTTATTGGTCACATTCTCTTTAATGCTCTTCTCTCTCTCTCTTTCGCTCTGTTTTTCGCACAAAAATTCAATTATATTTATTATTATTTTTAAATCAGGTCAGAGACCCATTAACACATATGAATGTACATATATACATATATATATATATGTGCACCTATCTGCTGCACATATAAGGGGAAGTGAGTGGAGAGAGGGGAAGTTAGCTCAGCGTTTTATTTCATCAGCGATCGGCGTCACTATCTCGCTCTCTATCTCCCTCTCTCTCTCTGTCATTTGGTTGATCTGTCAGTTCATAATAAGCGTCATCAAAATGGCTGCCAAAGCAGTGGAAACAAAAATTACTAAAAACAAAAAATTGTTGAAATCTATAAATAAATATTAATAATTTTTTGTATGATATATATTTCACACTTTTGGATTATATCTACGATCTACGATCTTCAATGACATGGCTAATTAATTGAATGATAAATTTTCTTATGACACTCGAAAACGAATTATTAAATACTCTTTCTAAAAATAAAAGAATATTGAATATTGAAAAAGAAATGTTCTATTAGATATAAATTTTGGTAATTTTTTTAGAACAATTGGAAATATTTTATATTCGGTATTAATATTTAAAATATTAAAATTCATGTGTAATTTTTTTAATCGTAGAAAATCGATTTCATAATCGTAAAATATATCGATTATATTATAATTATGAAGACTACAATAGCCCATACTTTAACCCTATTTCTTTAGTTATACATTATAAATATTAATTAATATTAATAGCAGTATTAAAAAATTTCTACTTTTGCTAAAGATTATTCCAAATTGTTCGGATTATCAAGTAAAAACTATTTCAAACCGATTCATGGCTACAAACTAAATAAATAGTTGCTTGATTTGATATATAATCGAATATAATATAAGAGTTTGAGTTATTTGACTTTCAAATTGCAATAACCGAACAGGAAATGAAATCTTTGCATATAGTTCCTTTCGAAAAGTTCAGTCTAAAAATGATTTTTGAAAAATAAACTTGCATATATGTATATTTGTATATATCATTTTGGAATATTATCAAACGATTTTGTTAAAATAAGTTGAGGTCGGATGACTAAATTCTATAAAATAAATCATTTACAAAATGTAAATTTACGATTACGTTATTTAAGTTAATTTTTGAATGATTTCATAGAAATCAGATAGATGCCTTTAGTATATGTATATATATTTAGTATATACAGTGAAAACGTGACTTTTCCACAGTATTTCAAAAGTTTTTCAATTATTTACGATGATTTCCTAGAGTTTATGTGAGTGAACATTTCCTCGACAGGCTGTCTATCCATTCGGTTATTTGTTTAAACAATTTCGTTTGATTTACTTTCCTGTTTCTTTTTTTTTTTTGGGTTTTTAATCTTTTTGCTTTCTCTCCTCGATTGGTATTTGTTCTGGGGGCTGTCTCGTTTTTTTTCTCTGTTTAAACTTTTTCCTTTTTTTTTGGGTTTTCGTTTTTAATTTTTTGCATTTCGCATTTCGTTTTTTTTTTTTTTGGTGTACATTTTGCCTTTGTTCTCGATGTTTGCTGTTTTTTTTTTTTGTTTTTCGTGGCAGTGATTTGAAATGCTTTGTTCTCATTTCACACAGACAAATATATACAGATATATGTATAGATATAGATATATATGTATGTGTATATGTATGTACTTATATGGCGTGTACATATGCACTTTTTTGCCTCTTTTTTTTGGCAATTTCATTTCAGGTATTATCAGAATTTATTGCGTTTTAGGTTCATTGTTTTCAGCTAAATAATTAAGGTGTTTTTTTTTCTGTTGACTTGTTCCACTTATTAAACATGAATCATGACATAGGAGAGATTCTTTATACATACATATACATATGTACATATATGCAATTGAAATAATTGCAAGTATATGTAGTAGAGGAAATATTTTTAATATTTTATTATACATATGTATGTATATATATATAATCTACTGCTGTTGTTTCTAGACTTTCAATTTCATTTGTTGCCTACTCTTATCTCTGCATGTGAGTGCAATGATTATATAGGAAAACGCAAATACTTAGCTTAATGATTAGAGAAAAGAGAGAGAGATAGGGAGAGAGAGAAAAATAGAATTGGGAAGTATTTTTGTATTTTTTTGTTTTTGTTGAACGTTGATTGATTTTCTTGATATTGTATTAGAGGTCCGTGTGTGTAGGTGTTTATGGCTATGATTAATAGCCAAAACATTGTGAGAGCATTGCACTCGGTACTAATGCAAAGTGTGAGAGTCCACACTAAATGAGATTGGCATGTGAAAGACTAATTGATAAGCCAAGAATACAGCCATTGAATAGTTGAACACAAAAACAAGTTCCATTTGTTTCAAAACAATGCGTTGTTTAATTAATACTTATTATATAATATTATAAAGTGACCTTTATATAATATTTCTTTACTTACTAGGATGAAAAAGATATAACTTTTCAGGCTTGATAAATTAGAAAATCAGTTTGAAAATTAACTTGACTCAGATGGTTCACCTTATTTAGAATTTCATATGACAACATGAACTTAACCGCAATTTGATTGAAGTTTTAAAATAAAGTAAAACGAAGTTTTTCTTTTGTCTGAAGTCTCTCAAAATGATTACTTTGTAGTTGAAAACTTTCTTTACAAAAACGAACTTTTAGTTCTGCTCACACGACAACAACGTAGAATAGAACTTTGCAACACTCTTATTGTTTGTTTTTCCAGGATTTCCACAAGACAAAACTTTGATTTATAAGTTGAGGTTTCATACAGAGTTGCCAGATCATTACCAAATCAATTTGATCGACCGTTTTATACTTACTCTTGACCTGAGCTACTGAATCATAGTTTTTACCTATCCTTGGACAAAAAAGAAAAGCAAAAAAAAAAAGAAAAAATTACCTGGTTTAATTATATTCCACAAATTTCGCCGTCATTAACTATGCGAAACTTGAGTTTCCACCGTTTCTCCTCTTTCGCTTTGGTCTCAGTTTTCATGCGTCGCAGACAATGCGGCGTATGCGTAATATGAATCATGCGACGCGTGTACACACAGACACGCACCAACACACACAAAACTGTCTGCAAAAAAAAAATGTATACACAAACATACATAAATAAATAAATTTGCGTATGTCTGTATGTATTTTCGCACTTGCCATTATGCTGGTGCGTAACATCAAAAAAAAAAAAGAAAAAAGAAAAAAGTGCGTGCCGTGTTATCGCTTAGAAACTCAATGAACCGCATTCAATGGGAATGAAATAAAAAAAACTAGAATGGTGAGCTAGGCACTTTCCGCCGAGACGAATATTTGATACCCTATCTTACGAACTTTAAGAATGATTTGAGTCCTATATAACTGATCACAAGGACATTTGTTTAATTTAAGAATTAAAATAATGAAATAAATTTAATAATATTTTTCCTTGATTGTTCCAAAATTAAATAAAAATATACAAATATATACAAGAGATATATAAAAGAATCGTATATACATATTTCTATATGGACTCCTAAAGAAATTTCGAAAGCAAAAGTCAATCATAATTATATTAACCAAATATTTCTTATTGATCAGGAATATATATATACATACATACATATAAAATTTAAGCTCAAATAGAATGATACTTTTCTGTCTTGCAAATTGAAAATCGAAACTAATATACTTTATTTACAGTGGCATAAAAAAGCAACAAATGGTTAAAACTTTGATAGCAGCAATAACAACAACAAATAAATTTGCCATAAATATAGTATAGTAGTTGTTGCAGTGTTCGAGCGATTGAGAAAGGGGTAGGAGAGACAAAAAACACTCATATTCATACACTCACACACACACACACACTGACACTCATACAAAAGCAATATGAAAACTATTGCGGTGGGTCAGGGTGAAAAAGAAAAAAAAAACAAAATGCCAAACAAAACGAAATAGAAATCTATGAATAGTTTGTGTGAGTGAACGAGGCAGCCAGCAAGAGATGGAGGGAGAGCAAATGAGTGAGTGATGGTGAGAGAGAGAGAGGGGAGGGAAGGGAAGAAAGAGGATAGAGTAGTGTGAGAGACGTCACAACAAGTTTCTCACAATGAATGAAATAAATTTTGCGGGGCAAAAGCGACAGCGCTGCCAACGACAACAACTGATTAAGCAAATACATATAGTCAAATGTACCATGTAAATACATATGCAAATATATATGTATATATTAATATATACATATGTATGTACGTAATTGTAATTAAAGCATAAACAGAAATTTGTCATATACCCATATATGTATAGAGGCTTGCGATTAGACTGACGAGAATGTCCGAGAAATTTATCATCCAAAAAGCATTCAACAACTGTAATTCAATTGCGCCTAGACCTTAATTAGTTTGACCTGAATTGCTGGCTACTTAGGTATCCCCAAATTAGTATTAGATTGCCCACACGCCGGCTGACCTCAATTCTATCATTTTTTATTTTAGTCGTTGCGTAGGTGTTTCCATTATGAGTAGAGTACCCTATATCCTATAAAGGGTAAATATTTGGGGTATATAGGGGAGCTAAAGTATATGAAATAACATTTAAGTGACGTAGAATAGGCAAGGAAAGAAAATTATTCTTAAGAACTCGATCAACTTATTTGTTGAAAATCTTGATTGTTCTATTTTCAATAAAGTTCTTAGCCAAGTCCACGAAATTGTTAATTGAGCAACAGACTATCAACTGGCCCGGCTAGCTCAGTCGGTAGAGCATGAGACTCTTAATCTCAGGGTCGTGGGTTCGAGCCCCACGTTGGGCGATAATTAAATTTTTTGGGGAAAATTCTGCTTATTTATGTGAAAAATGTTTATCTGTTCTTCGACATCTTCAAACTGATCAAGATTTTTCACATAACAATGGAGATACTTTTTTGTTTTTTTCATGTTTCTTAAAACTGAAAAACATTTCAAAAGTAACCACAAAAAATAATCTCTCCGATCCTGCCAGGAGTCGAACCTGGAATCTTCTGATCCGTAGTCAGACGCGTTATCCATTGCGCCACAGGACCGATTGAATTCATTATGTCAAATTTATTACAACAAATTCTGTGGATCGAACAATTGTAAATTTAGACAGTCAAAAAAACCAGAATCAAGAGTGCAGAAAAAAAACAAGAAAAGTAGCTACCAAATGAACAACACGTTTTTGCGCTTCACAAAACACGACAATGATGACGATTTGTGAGGGAGTAAGGGAGGGGATAAAGGGATGGCAAGGGGGTTGCCAAGGCAAAGGCGCGAGGCAGACATCACGTCAAAAAAGAGAAATATATACTTACACATATGTATATATGTACATACATATGTATATTGTAGATACATATATATATAAAGAAAACAACAACAATATTTTTGGCAATACAATGGCAAATTGCCGAAAAAAAAAACAAACCAAAATGGCCGACGGCTGAAATATTTCGTCTGGCCAAACAGAAAGAGGGAGATAGAGCAACATTTAAATGAAATTAGAATGGAAGTCATGAACATGACTCTTTCTCTTTCTCTCTTTTAATCTCTCTATCGTTTGTTTTTTCGTTCTCTCTCACTATGGGCTCCCTGTCTCTCTGTGTATAGTGTGTGCAGAGATATCTTATGTGTGTGTGTGTGTGTGTGTGTGTGTGTGTGGGAGTGTGTGTTTGTGTGTATCTTTTCGCTTTCGCATGACACAGATATATATAATATATACATATATACACACAGCTACATCAGGGTAGCAAATGACACTTGATAGCAAGGAGAAGAATCAAAGGAGAAGAAGACACAGCATCTCGGAGAGTCAGTCGTCACTCAGTCAATCAGCCAGCCTAACCCTGACCCTAATTTCTGTTTTTTATCTTTTTTGGTTAACTTCTTTAGGATTCTTTCGAATCTTGTGAGAGGAACGTAATGCGTACCTTACCTTATCTACCTAATCTTTCTTTGCATTGAGAGAAAAAGGTGTCAATGCCACCAAAAAAAAAAAGAAAAGAAAAAAAAAACCAAAATGAACCGAAATGAATCTCAAATCAAACTAGCACATTGACCCATTTTTTCGGTTTTTTCTTCTCTTTTTTTTTTTTTGATTTTAATGTTTTGTTGTTCTCTTATGTTTGTTTTTGGGTATGTCTTTCTATATGGCCAGCGACCTGACTGCTATGCCATAATTTTTATTTCTATTTTGATGTGACGCACACATCACAATCTAATACTCATACAATATCAGCTGTTTAGATATTCCAAATGAAATTTTTGCATTTTGTCTTGGTTATTGAACTTTTGCTTGAAAACAACAAAAAACCTCAAAGAAATAAAGCTTCTGCAATTTTATGATGCCATTTGTCAATGTTGATTTATTAAAACTCGACAAGACATAAAATGAAAATTAAAAACTGGTTTTCATTTGAATTTGATGCAAGTGTCTCAAACAAATTGAATAAATTGAATATATATACTATACATATGTGATTGAAATGTGTTCTCTGTCAAGGAAAATTACATGTACATATACTACACTACATTTAAAGTACTTTTCCGTTTGTAAATGGATCTTCGAAAAATTAAAAATTATAATAAAAAATTAGATTTATGGAATAACTACTAAATACTTGAAATATTTATGTTATCATTTCCATATCTTATCTTTAAAAAACTTTTAAATTTCTTCCCTTTAATTTCTTGTTTCCATTGTGTTACATACATTTTGAGTAGTTTAATATACCCTCCATTTTACCCTATAATAACTCATTATTTTGCACTCTGAATTGAATAGAAAGCTCAATTGTTCCTTTCAACATTTTTCCACCTAACTAAACAATGGAATTTTAATCATTTTATATTTTATAAACAAACATTGTTCTTTTAATGAGGGCATTATCTCAAGGTCGCTCTAAAAATCCACCCACATTTCACTTTCGCACTTTCGCTTTTGTATTTTGTGTTTGTTTCTCTATCATTTTTGTATTTTTTTTTTCTTTTTTTTGCGAATAACCTTGATAAACTATTTTTATCAGTCAAAATGAGAGAACGAGAATGGGGCCAATGGCAGAGAACGACGAAAAAAGCATTTTGTTTGGGGTTAGTGTGCCAATTAACGATTAGATTACTTCTAAATATATATAGATATACATATGTATAGTATATGTATTCTATGTGGGTTAATGGCATTCGAATTTCAGTGAAATTGTTTTCTAAGATCTTATTTGCTGTTGGTGTCGAATGGTAAACAAATTATCTATGCAAATGTCATGCCAAAGTGTAAAGTGCGTAGTAAAACTGATAAGGGTTGGGGTAAATGGTTTGGTTGGGGGGGGGTGTGACTTTAATAGGGTTGGAGGTTGTCCTGGCATGTGAATATATCTAAAAATAATATTGCTTTTACATACAATTGATACTTATTTGCGTAGTAAATGCTTAACTTGAAGCAACTGCGTCATATTTTTGCGACCCCAAAGGTATGCAATTGTTTATGTAACCACACATTACAGAAAACAATTAAAAATTGTGGTCAATTGTGCTTTGTGGGTGCTCCAATGACGTTAGTATCAAAAAATAGACCATCATCTATAAATGGAAACTATTTAAGGACTATCAGAATAGGATAATAAAACATTATTTTACTTGCTAAAAAGCTTAGTCAGGTGTAACAATAATAGAATGATTTTGAATGTAGTATTGGAAGACAATTGAAACTAAGATTTAGTTCTTAATATACATTTCAGTAAATAATAGATCAAACTAAAAATATCTATCTAATAATAATGATTATACTTATACTAAATCTAAATGAAATGATAAAATTTGTAAGTGTTTCAAGATTTGTTGAGATCCTCTGTAAAAAGACTACAAGATTTAAAAGTGTTCCAATATATAGCTCTTTTATATCTGTACCATAGCTATATATATCACAATATTGATCATATATATATATTCCAAATCACGCCCAAATAAATATTGTTTACATTAGATAAATACATGCCCGGCTAGCTCAGTCGGTAGAGCATGAGACTCTTAATCTCAGGGTCGTGGGTTCGAGCCCCACGTTGGGCGCAACTATTTTTTTTTTCAGAGAATTTCTGAAACATTTTCGAAAATTATTGGTAAAACTTACACCGGTAGTTTTCCTTATAATTTAGATATATTAGATATATTTGAAGAAACATAGGTAAATTCGATTAAAGTGATATATAAAATGAGTAAGGGGTCACCCAATTTTATTAAACGTTTTTCCCCCAAGAAACTCATTGATATTCGAGTAAAATTTTTAAATAAGTTTTTATGGGTTAAGACTGTGTATTATATTATTTAGCTGTTATGTCTGGACAGATCCATTAAATGTTCATTGACATTTCTATAACGAATTAGCCTTTAAAAAACCCATCAACACATTCTGTTGAAAACGGAAATGTCAACCAAAAAAAAACCCAAAAAACGTCAATGCAAATATCGGATTGGCAAAACAAAACATTGAAATAAAAGCAACACACAATTTCAAAATCATTTCTATTTGCTGTTTGAACATCTGGCGACAAAGCTGACTACAACGGTCAGGAAACGATACATATGCAAAATGGCTAAGAAAACGGAATGGAGAGGAAGAAAATGACGATGACTCCGCCAAACGATGACGATTGCCGATGACGATTATGGATTGGTTGACTTATCACGCAGCAGGCGATTTAATTTTTCTGCTTTTTCTTGAAAAGTCTTCTTGTTCTTTTCTGGGGTCACTGACAGTTATCGTTGCAATTTTGTAATCAGTTGCCGGCTCAAGGTTAACATTTATATGTATGTGTATGTATAGAAAAAAAAAAAAACACTGGGACAAAGTGTGCAAGTCTGGCTGGCACTTACCCCATCCACCCCACCACCATATTCCCTGGCTCACACTCATTCGCTCATTTTATTGATAAATGTCATTATACTATATACTTTTTTATTTCAACTGTATTTTTTCACTCAATTTTGTGTTCTTTTCTGTCATTTTTTGGGTCATTTGCCTGCGCCAAGTGAAGTCATTTTGTGTTGATTTAGATTTATTGCCATTTAAATGCAATTTCATTTTTTTATATTTACTGGAACAGTTTGGTTTTCTCTTCGTTTTTATTTTTTTTTTTTTTTGACAGCCACAGAAATGAAAAAGTGTAAAGAAGACTCAATCGATTATTTGGCGATTGTTGTAAGACTGGCAAGCTGGCACGTTTCAGATCGATATCAACTCACTAGACGAGTTTTTCGGTTGCTTTCGGTTATTTTAATTTCAGAATTTTAAATGTCAATTTACCCAAAGAGTTCATCAGTTAATGAGTTTTTGCAATATATTCTCTCATTCTGAGCATTGAAATTCAATAAAATATATATCGACAAATAAAGTAAGCTTTAGCGTGTCTATAAAAAGTTCAATTAAGTTACGATTTATGTCCTGATTAAGAGTATGATTTTACTAATTTGATGATTTGGGCATTGTATATGAAATTCTTGGAAGCAATAAATTCATTCAACAGTGAAATATTCCATCAAATCAATCTGAAAAATCAACAATTATTTTTATAAATTGTTCTCATTTAAAACTGACAATTTACTTACATCTGTCTGATTGATGGTCACACTTTAAAGCAGTGTTGATTAAGAAATGCCCTAAATATTTGAAAATTGTAATAATTTAATTTACATACAAAATCAATATATATATATTTTTTTTAATTTTTTTTGTTTGGTTTTTTTTTACTTGCACTAGAACATTTTTTTCCGTTTTTGCGAATTTTGGAAGATTTTTGGATTGTAAAATGAGAACTCAACGATCGTAATTTTTTTTTTAGATTAAGCCTGTTAATAAAACAAAAATAAGAGAAATTTTTAATTTGGAAATTCTAATTAAGGTTAAAAAACTCACCTTGTAGCTTGGATAATTGCTCGGTTGTCATTACAATGGGCATTTTAGTTTCGGGTCCACCGTTAACAATTAAATTGGGATCTGCAATGGGTCCCATATAACATTTGCGCATCTTTAAATATTGAACCCAAACATTAGGATTCTTCTCCTTAATCTCCTGACCGCCAGCAGGTCGTGTCATATATCCCTGGTCCTGCAAATTGACATCGATGTGTCCTTCGTTTACAAACACCTGTCTAGTTAGATGTATATGACGATTGGTTATATAGATATTATTCGGTGGCTGTTTCTTTTGCTGATCCTGCAAAACGGATCGCATAAAATTCTCACTGATCAATTGGATATTGCAATCGCGCAGTTCGTGCATCATGAGTTCCAAACCTTTATTCTTCTCACGTAACTGTTTCAATTCGGTATCCATATGTACCTTATCCTTTTCATACAGCTGCATTGTCTCTTCCCATTCCTTGTTGATCGAACGCACATCCTTTCGATAGTCTTTGCTAATCATACGTTCGCATAAATACCGTTCGGATAGTTCAGTTATTTTCGATAATGCAAATATGCATGCAAATATCCACAAGAAATTCAAATAGACATCAAATGAACTGCTATAGCAAGATATATCCGATTCCTCCAGAAGACTATCAACTCCAGTTCCATCATCATATTCCCTCTCTAAGGATATATTAAAATTGTCCATATTTGTATATTGTATGTTTTAATATATTGTGTCTCAATGTGAATAATTGATTTTAATCGAATGTAGATTTTGGAATATTTTCCACAGGCCCTCTAAGTTTTTTTTACTTTTTCAAACTTACCTTTGATATCATTAATATTTGTACGCATAATACCAATAGAGTTAAATGCCAGACAAGTGAATAAGGATAATACTATGGCGATTGTCCAATCTATTATATAATCGAAAACTTTACTCTTTTTCATTTTTGACATCATTGTGGTATTGTCTATACTTGAGAAATTTAAAATTTTTTTATTGATGTTTGTTCTAAAAGTGATTTTTATTCAAAGGGGAACTTAGAGAGTGTGGAATAACTATTTATAGTAAAAATTTAGCTATACTTTCAGTCAACATTTAATAAAAATTTCATTTGGTGACTTTTAATGTAAATATGAAATTCTTGGCTACTTAAATTTAAAGTCATTGAACGAGTGAACTTAAAGATATTTTTTTTTTTGTTTAGAGATTTTATTTCAGAGAAATTAATTTAAGAACATATTTTGAATTTCAAAGTTTAAATTTGATTACATCAACTTTGATTCCCATGGAAACACTTCCGTTTATGGTGGTATGCAAATCTACCTTTAATATCTACTTTTCTAAATATTTATAAAACAAATCAATATGAATCATACAAAATATATAGTATAGATATATATATATATATGTTTATTTGCTTGCATTTTGTTTACCGACAACAATCCACCCAAACCGATTTCGATCCCGAACTTAGGCCCCGCAGATGTCGCCTTTTGCACTCTACAAATAAAATACTCGTGCGATGTGTTTTATTTTTTTTTATGCGTTTCCAGCCAGTTCAATGAACGGCTCTCTGTGTGTTGTTATTCATTTTGGCTTTTATATACCGCAAGTTTTTACCTAATTAAATCAACAAAGTGGGAAAATACCACAAAGGCCCCCTCTAATTTTTGCTTTATTTAAGAAACAGGGGGGGGGGGCAGTCCATTTTTCGAGGGAGCGGGAGTCGGATTCAAATCCAGACAACAATCAAACACCATTCCCTGGGTATGTCCGTATGTTTGTGTGTTGGTGTGTAGTCTGATTGCTAATAAAATCAAATGCAATTATTAAGCTACGCATAAAATAAACAAAATTAATCATAATTTCATATATGTATCTAAAGCACTTAATAAAATTATTCACAACAACAAAGGGAAACGGCGCTAAATTCGAGTCCTTCGTAAGGATGAGCCACGAAAAGCTGTCTGACAGGCGTCTGGGTTGACTTATAACAATTTCTGATTAACACGAAACGCGAATAACGAAACTTTTCTTCTTTTGCATTAAAATGGCAGTCTAATTGGGTCGGGACATGACGCGACCCCCTAACAAATTCTATATACGATATATATATATATATATCGTACATGGAGGGACCGAGACTATTCAGAAGTCGTCAGGCAGACAGGCAGTAGAGAAGGGGAGGAGGTCAGAGGTATCCAAGTGCAAATTGAGTATTTGTTATTTACAAACCAGAGGGGTGTGTGTGTGTGTGTGTGTGTGTGTAGGTATGTGTCATAATTTATGGTACACAACACATGACTAAATTAGAGGGACCCATATCACATGGGGTCGCGCCACATGAAATATAATGCAAATGCAAATCTAAAGTGTTCTCAAAGAGTTTAAAGTTCAAATTAAAGAATTAAATCATACTATTCAGAGAAAATAGGTAACACTAGTTAAAAGTGTTAAAAAATTAAATTTAAGTTATCTGAAATGAAGTCTACACTAATTTGAGAACTTTAATAAAATGCTAAAACTTGTATTGCCTCTTGATTTCTATTCTCGATTATATCAGCTCTTTTACTAACCTTTGAAATATATTTATTTAAATGGAAACTATTAAGAAATTAAATTTACTTACTTTAAATATTATATTTATTTTTAAAGCCCAAGTTTTAATTATTTAAAGAAACTCTTTTTCTTTTGCTAAATCTATTTACCTCTCTAATGAATTCTCCTAAAAATGTTTCCATTTCGAGCTTCAAACATTTTCATAATAAGTAATTAAATCCAGTTAATTAATTCCCTTAAGTTTTCTCTTAATTAAAAATTTCATTATATAGACTATTTAGTTCTGTAAAAGTTTCAAAAGTCTTCAAAACTTTGTGAAGAGATTCTTTCTATGCAAATTTTTGCATTAAATTTTCAAGTTCAAGGCAATTTCTGGACTCCAAATGGTAAATAAAATTAAATAAAATACTGCACTAATTAATTGTTTGACATATGTATAAACAATTCGCCAGACTTTACACCTGATTAAATATGTGCAATTTAAAAATAATTTAAACAATTTGTGTCTACTTTTCTTCCCTTATGCCCTTTTCCCTTGTTTTCGCTCTCTCTCTCTCTCTCACTCTGTGTTATGGATTATGTGTGGCAAGTGCAACGAAGTTCGTTGCTATCGACTGGCAACTGTTTTCTGTTTTCCTGTTACTTTTAATCCTGCTGCTGCTGTTGTTGTCAAGCACTTGAGCTTTTAAGAAGATTGGCGCGTGTTGTTGGGATAGTTTGAGCCGTCCAACGCCCAAGACCCTTCCTTTCCAGAATGTTCAATTTTCTGTAAACACTTGAAATGCAATGGAGAAAGTGATGAGAGCTTGGATATATGAAGAACTTTTGCCCAGTTGTAAATCCAAAACTTATGTTATGGCGCAACAAGTTTCTCCACGTGCCACTTAACATTTTGATTGCTGATGGATTGTACAGGAAATCAATATAGACGATATCAATGGTTTGGCAAGGCCACGCCCATCATCATAGCCCATAAAGCACGCTCGCAGACTCTAACTTACTTAAAATGCAAACGATGATTTTGTGCCTGTCAGTTGGCATTACAATCTTTTTTGCTATAGAACTTTACACACATACATATATATATACATATATCTTTAGATCGAAAGATATATATGTCCGGGGGTAACAAATTCAAATGCCTCAACACCTCAAAATTGTCACATTATGTATGAAATAATGTCACGCAAGTCATCATAAATAATAAATTGCATATATTGTTGGTATATATATATGTATGTATGTTTATATAAAAATAAATCTAAATCATCATCATCAATCAAATCATTATCAACATCAATGTCTGGACGCGAAACGAGATTGAGTTTGTGTGTGTTGGCTCAAGAAATCCGACCGACATCAGTAAATTATTTTAATCAAATTCCAGACAGAAGCATTGTCGCCTTTTGTGACAGAGTTAATACGATAGGTGGATGGGAGTGCTACTGGTAGGGAGCGGTGGGAGGGGGTTAAGGCTACTAAAAAGAGTGAACTGTTCAGCTGGAAGGTCTACGATGAGATGAAGATTGATTACCCATTCATATATGTAGTTGTAGTTTGTTTATTGTATTAAAATATACCAATTGATGAATTCACAGTATTGGCATCTTCTTTTGAGATAATACTTATTTAAATTAGAAATTGGAGAACTAAACAGAACAGTTTTTGGTGTTTTATCTCTATGAATATGCAGCCACACCTTTATAGCATCTCAATGTATCCAAAAAAGTGAATTAACGAAGCTTTTGGTATTTTTCACTTACAAATATGCAGTCACACTTTTTTGATCTACCTTATTCTAGTCACTCTTTTGACTACGCCCCTGCTTAGAGCATAGCATATTGTGTTTGCTGCATGTATTTTAGTCTGTTTGTGTTGGCTTTTTTTTTTTTGCGCTTTTTGTAGACAGCTCGTCAAGTGTCGGTCGCTTGAGTGTCGCAATTTTCAATTTCAATTTGCATTTTCGCATTTAAGTTTATGTGTTGAACGTTTGACACGAGAAACGTGCACAAATAATAAAGTTATCGGACAGAGAAAAGAATTATGCAAAACTCTACAATGTCTAGAATTTGCAATTTTTTTTTTTTTTTTATGATGAAGATTATTAAGGAAATTCATTTTGCATCAGGCCCCCAAGACCGACCCATGAACGGATGGACTATGTACCAGAGAAATACAACTAGAGAAACTAAAGTCACCTACTTAGGCATATGCATTTACATATCCATAGAGTATGTACATATGTATGTATATATGTAGTAGACCGTACCGAAACACTTGCACGCATAATGGGCGTGAAATATGACATTCTCAAGGCTTTTCCGGCTTTTCAGTGCAATGTAAACAACAAAAGGTCTTGGGCGGAAAAATGTGTTAAAACTAGGTGAGGAGTTGAGTATTGTTGCTAATTTCTGAATGAATTTTGTTTTGCTTACGTTTCGTTGACCTTCAATATGTTCAAATTAAAATTTTACTAATTAACTTATTTCTTTCTATATATTTTCAGGTGAGTTGTGCTTGAACAAACAATATTTTTGTTTTTGGCTCATTTGTGATGTCTGTGTGATGTTTATTTATTTACATTTTTTCGGGTAAATATGATAAATGTATACTTAACAGTTCTCAATCAACCAACCAACCAAATGATCTCCCTTCTTTCTCTCCCCCATCATTTGAAATGCATTCAATAAAAAGTCATACAAAATAAATTGTGCTGATAAAAAGCAATTGAAATTGTCAATAAAAAAAAAAAAACGAAAAAGTAACAAACTGAACGAACAGAAGCCAACTTGAAATTTATTAAAGTGAAGACACACAAAAATGCACGCACATAAAAAATACCCATTAAATAACATAAAAGGCGGTCAATTGAGTCAAGACCCCACCAGACACATGCGATCTTCCCGCCCCATCCCTCTTCTAGCACTGAAGTGATAAGAAATGTGCATTTAGACATTGACAAAGACAGATATGTCAAATGACATTTAAGTAAAGTTTTTCATAAAAGTTTTTAAAATTTTATGTAATTGAAGATACTTTTAAAATCAGTCATTCTTCTAGATATAATCTTAAGTTTTGGCATTTTTATTATACAAATGTAGAGCCACACTTTTTCGGCATGAAAGTACTGCGTTACTTTAAGGATTTCATATATAAGTTTTATACATAAGAAACTAAATGTTGACATTATAAGTTAAAATTAGAATCTATAAGAGTCATATATGTGTGTATGTATAATTTATGGTATTTTAATTGTACAAATATGCAGCCATACTTTTTTTTAGTCGGTCTATTATTAACTCTTTAGTTGTACATTCATTAAAATTGCCTTAAGTATTATACTCAAAATTCCACTGTGCTTTACAGAGCCATCTCACCACCCAAGTGTTTACTCTAAATCTATGTGCTATATATATATGTATGTATATAGTATATTGTATATATGCAACCATACGAAAGTATATACATATACATATGTACATAGATAATACTCCATGTATTTCTCCAATTCCCCATTCATAGCTGCCGCGTTTATCTTTGGACAACAACAACCACCACCAATGTTTGCCCACAGTGTTTGAGTCCATGTCTGACTGAGTCTGGGTCTGGGTCTGGGTGCCCACAATCGGCTTCAGCCCACTTTTCCATGTTGTCTGACTACCTCAACTGCAAAATGCCGCGCCACTGAACGACATTAAACCTGACTTTGCCATAGCCATAGCCCCTATAGATATCATGTTGTCGTATCTTGTCGTGTCTTTGTGCCTTTCTCTGTCTCGAACTAGAGTCAAACCAAAACCAATCCAAACGAAACGAAACGAAACCAAACAAGGCAAACCAGAGTGGCAAAAGAAAATCCAACAAATTATTATTATGTGCATTTTATGCACGGGGGGGGGGTTCGGCTGGGTAAACCATTCGACGGATGATAGACGATGATGGACGGCGGGGGTAGTGCTGCAGCAACAAACAGCGCCAACAACATTTTCATCGGCATCGGAGCGGCATCGTTGTCGGTCGGTCTCTCGTTCAGTGGATTTGTGTGTCTTCGCATAAATTTTGCAGCTTGTGTACCATGCCGACATACGGCAATTCATGTAGACAAGTTATTCTAGCCGCAGAGCCTAGACGGACGATGCATAGTTAGATATACATATGTACATATGTACGTATGTATGCATACATATCTATCTATGTATATGTATTTACATACATACATATACTAGATACAGATAGCTACACGATGTGTATCTCTCAGTTACAAACGGCAACAACAAATGTGGCGACAACACTGCCTCAATTGATCGCATGTAATTTATTTTCTCCTGCCTTTGCTAATACCCTTGAAAATTGTTTCAAAACATTTTTCCGATTTAATTTGATAACTTTGATTGGTACTCAATTTTCAAAATTACCTTCTGATGAAAAGTTTGTATATTTGTATAATTCCAAATAAAAATTTATTTTAAATTATAAAGAAACTTTTAGTTTCCATTATATGCAGATTTGTAGCAATTTCTTTGAAACTTTTTAAAGTGTATTGTTACGATTCTTAGTAATAAACTTTAGTGTTGTAAAAGCCTGAAAAGTTTTCGATGTGTGGCATATAGTTAAATCGTTTTAACATATCCAGCTAAATCTTACAACTATTCGAAATTTTAAACTATAAGTTTGAAATTCTTTATATGTACTTTTAAATTATTCAATAGCAGAGCATGCAAGTTACAACAAAACCATTGACTAGTTTTTTCCTATTTCGTTTCTATTATTTTTCCCACTTTTTGTGTGTGTGTTTTTTTTTATTTTTGCCGGCGAACTACCCCAACAAAATGCTATGCATACAACACCCCCGCCTTCAAACCTCTCGCATAGACACACACACATACATATACTAACACAGACTCATTCACTCGCTTTGACTCACACTCACAAACACACGTACAGACACAGGCAGAGGCACAGGCTCACATACATATACAATTAAAATAGGGACTGACTGTTGCACTCATACCCATACCCACAGCAATTGCTCCACTGTACTACTGAACTGAGCAAAGGCAACGTTTGGCAGTCGGCCAAGAAGCGGGGGTTGACAGGAAGGGGGAGTAGAAATCATAGAGCCAGTCATGGGTGGCAGCTGTATTTGTATTGGTATACAAGAGTAAACGAGTTAGCACGAGAGAATAGAGATTGAGAGAGAGTCCACAATATAGAGTGTGGGAGGAAGGGAGGGTGGTGGGAAGAGAAAGAAAGAGAGAGAGCCAACTACTCAGCTGTCATTGTTGATATTTTGTGTTTTCATCTTGAACTTTTGTGGTTCAATGTGTCTAGCTGCCAACCCCAATAAGAGAGAAAGAGAGAGAACGGAAATTCACCATAGTTCAAGCGGCCCCCACATCCACCTTACCCATCATTCGCCTATCGTCTATCTCACCTCTAGCCATCCCCACTACAATGTGGTGCCCTTGCCTTTGCCGGCTTTTCTATGCGTATGCGTACTGATAGTCAAGAGACATAGAGGGAGAGAGAGAAAGAGAGCGAGAAACCGACCGACTCTCTCAGATGGATTGCATTTTACACTTGAACTTGCCCAGCGTTGACTCAATACATATACAAATAGTGTGGCTATGCCTATACGTGTGTATGTGTGTGTGTGTGGGGGGGGGAAGAGTAAAGGGGAGCCAGAATTATCTGCAGCCTTTGTGTATGCGTATCTGTATCTGAGTATCTCTGCTTACTTTTTAACCACAATGTATTTGAAATGTGCAATTTATATGCCCCAGACAAACTGCGTCAAGTATATGTGTATAAACAACCGTGCATACAAACACATGCATACATATACATATGTACATATGTATGTATGTAAATATGTACATTTGTTTGTACATATGCAAGTATATGTGTGTCTGTATGCATGTGCGACGCGTAGATACTTCGTTTGCCCGTTTTCGTGTAGATCTTCTCGTTTGTGATTCTCATCTATGTTTTTAGGTTTCATTTCACTTAACTTCAAGGCAACAAACAACATTCTCTATGTACTGTTTTCCCATTCTGTTGCTTTCCATTATTCTCGAATTGGAAATTAGTCCAATTTGCCAGAGTTCTTGTAGATGCAAATGTACAGATGCTTCACAGAAGATGCAGAGATACTTCACAGGTATCTCATGGAATCAATGAACCAGAAAAGCAGATACATTGAATTGATAATCTAGAACGTATCACTTTGATATAAGCGAAAGTAGGTTTGAGTCCTCTACTAGTAAAATGATTAATATCTTGTATCTAAAAGATAGATATGGGCATAGGTTGAAGAAAGTATCTGTGAAACTATAAAGTCTTTTAGTTTTCGTAAACAGAGTCAGTATTTTGATATTCTTTTATTTTAAATACTTTTTGAAATATTTAAACAATAAAAATACATTTAATTTCAAATAAGATTTTATTCACACTCAACTTTAAAGGGCAACTAAATTTTTAAAACGATTTAGTTATGGACTAATGGTAATTTTGTTTGAGCACATAGTTGATCCCCAACCCCGGAACTATAGAAAATGACTCGTCTAGCATATTCATTCAACTAAAATTTCGATATTTTTTTTTTAACTTTTTGCGCCACTGTGCGAACACATTTTGAATGTACGTGTGAATTTGCACTTGTGCACCCGAAAGTCGCAGCAGCAGTGGCAGCGGCGGCAGCAGTCGCAGCAACGACGAAAAATCAACGAAACAAAAATTAAAAAAAAAAAGAAAAAACGAAAAAACAACTAAACTACAGAAAACAGAAAATAAAAGGAGGCAAATAAAGGAAAGCGATGATGGCACTGTATGAGACACAGATACACTCACACGTGCACATACATATACAACCACAAAGAATGTGGGCTGCTCTCCACACACACACACCCACACGCACGACTATGGTAGAGTAGGAGAGAGAGAGAGAGTATCTCACAAATTGCATCGGCATTTTCATTCAAGCCCCTGTGTAGTTGTATCTGTGTATCTATGAGAGTCAACATTCTGGCATAAGTGTGTGTATCTGTGTGAGTGAGTGTCCGTCTGCCTTACATTTAACTTTAGCGCTGATTCCGTTTTCGACTTCTCTCCCTCTAACTCTCTATCTCTTTCTCTTGCATTGACTTTTGTTCGGTGGTGAGTTTCATTGTCGACAGAGCGACGCCGTTATTAGCAGACTCGCGAATGAGAAGCGAAATTTTAACAGCGCTCTGTTAGTATTTGTTTGGACTTTGTCGTTAACGGTTCTCGGCACGCATGTAACGTTTCGCAACAACAACAAGAGAAATAATAATAATAATATTGAAAATATTTAAAAAATCTAAAGAATACCGAAAACGTTCGTTTTATGTGGTGGTTAGACCAAAATAAGAAAGAAGTAAAAAAAAATACAAATTATGGTTTCAAAAAACCATTGAAATATATCTATCTACCTATATATACACCATTATATATCTCTATTCGTATAAAAATTGTTAATAAACCTAAATCCCTCGCGCCCCGGTCCCCCTACCCCCCTCAACAAGTGCAATTTAAATAAAAACGCAAAAAGTGCAAATGCATTGTAGCTGAACCACAAAAATACATCTTTAAAAGAGAAAAAGTATCTCAATATTAATATAACCATAAAAAAAAGATATATTTATATATATACACAAATATACGGAAAGTTAGCGCACATGAGTTTTTGAAAACTCGAAAACATTATTGACGGTGAAAAGGAAAGAAAAAGTAGAAAACACAAACAAACACGCACCTACACAACACTTTGTATAAAAGAAGAACTATCAACACGCTCTCAGAGTCAGTATTATCAACAGCACCAACATTAAACATCAACATCATCCATAGACCTACGACTTCCCCCATCTATCTATGGACGTAATCGTAAAGAGGGGAGTGGAACCGTAGTCGTACTAAAAGAACGCAAAGAAACAGCAGCAGCACCAGCAGCAGCATCAGCGTGTTGTTATTGTGTGCGTTTGCGGAACGACTGTAAAAAATGTCTTCATAGCCACCAGACGTCGTCGTTGTCGCCGTCGTCTAGTCTCAGTCTGTTATCCTCAATCTCTCACTCTCCCTCACACACAAAAAACACACACATACACAACCACAACTACATCGGTTTATTCTGAAGGTCCTGCAGACCTCCAAGTGAAGCAATAGAAAAGAAATACAAGTTGAAAGTAAAGTGTTTTATTAAGTCAAAGAAAAAATAAGAAAAATAGTGTGAAATAGTGCAAAACATTTGTAAAAAAGCAACAACTCATGGATATTTGTGGATTAGTAGCTGAATTGGCGCATTATATAGATGCACATGGTGAGTTTTCGATAAATCTAAACAATATTGGAAAGACTTTTTTTTTTTTCATAATAAAAACTCGTTTTCTCATACAACATTTTGTGGTCTAGGTAGGTCTTTTAAGGAATGACAGAAATTATAAAATTAGTCCTTAAATAAGATATATATTTTTTGGGAAACCTTTGAAATAATTTGTATTTTTAGGATTTCATATCTTTTGAATAAGCCCTTTCTTCAGGTTTCCCCTTTTGAGCACCAGTTATTTTCTTTATCTATCATCTGGATGTAGAATTGTTTTCATAAAAAACTATACATATGTGTATGGAATATTGCCTAAGAGTATCTCAAATCTTAAATATATCTTCATTATATTTTGCTAATCGTATATAGTATTTTGTGCGTGTGTTTTGTATTAATCATGTTGTAGGCACATGTACATTATTTTTGAATTGGGTAAAATCTTTGACTTGGACTTTTCTCGCCTTATTGCTGTTTATTTTTCTTTTGTCCAAAAATTGAGGAAAAGAAAAAACAAATTTTTTCAAGCATTTTCAATGCCAAAAATCAATTACTCATCCGTAGACACACATGTTGATATGGTACAACATATATCTAAATATATCTATATATGTATTATATTTTTATGTAAATTGGTAGTACATTAATTATTGTCATGACAACTGACAGACGGCCAATTAAAGAGCATCTTCCACATGCAGTGATTGAGAAATGTAAATTTATTTATGTAGATTTCATTGTTATTCTTGTTGTTGCTTTTCAATGTTGAAAAAAGAAACCAACCATAAGGCACTTGAATAGGTAATTGGCATAAAACATCAATTTCGAAATCGTTAAAGATTTTGAACAAAAAAAAAAGGCCTAAATGTTGTTGGTTATTGACTTTCAAGTGCTGAATTATGTTTATGTTTCTGTTGTCGCTTCATATTTATCAAGTGTATGGCGTCTTAACCGGTAATTGGGCTTATTCCTAAATTGGATACTTATTTTCATCATAAAAATAATCTCTTGACGCCTTTTCAGAATGTTCATCATTTACAAATATTGTTTTTACAGAGAATTGCGAGAAAATTGGTAATCTATTTGCTTTTACACCCCTGTCAAATTGGAAATGTGTAAACAAATTGAATTTAAGGATTTTTTTGTAATAGAATTTCAGATGGGGCCTCGCTCCAAAGAATACTAGACAGGACACGACATAAAGGGGGTTAATCCCTCTTATCAACAGCTAAAAAAGAACACAATTTAAAAAGTAGTTCAATTTTACTCTATGGAATGTCTTTGGTAAAAGAAATTTGAAAGAGGTTGCGTTAAAAGTCTCTATTTCTTGTCTTTTTATTGTTTGTTTTGAGTACGTTTATTTGTGAATGACAAGAAGCGGATATTTGTGTTAATTGGGCAAGTAAAGACTCAATCGTTTAGCATGGGAAAACTATCTTTTAAAAACTAAAACTTTGTAAGCAAAAAATAATGTTTGAGTTACATTATAAGTCTCTCACTTATTTCCCGTTTTTTGTTTAACCATCTTTTTCGGACAAATTAAATTCCTCCAACCAAAAAACCGAATCCCACTGAATCAATCATCTTTTTACCATAAAGAAAAAACCTTCTAAATTTAACACAAAAAATTGTTACCTTTCATTCATCGTAATATTTAGACAGGTTTTCTTTATTGATTGCCATTAGTTTGGTCCTTTTTTACTTTGGTTTCATGCGGGCAATTGCATTTCTAATTAGTCTTTTCCCCAGCCTATTTATATATATAACATTTTCATTGTTGCCTATTTCTAGGCGCCTAATGAGGCATTAGGTAACATTTAACATAAAACCCCCACCCTCACACACACACATTAGTTAGACTTAGTCAGTTAGTCAGTTTTAACTTCGTTCCCCTCTCTCTCTAACCACAATTAATTTGCCTGTCTCACATTTAAGTCATAAAGCTTCCCCACCTCCTTCTTCACCTTTCTGCACCCATTCGAACTCCATGGTTGGTCCCACTTGGGTTGCGTCTTCTTTATTTTTTCGTTGTTTTGTACATTCTTTCACATTCTTTTCCTGTTTTTTTTTTTTGCACATTAAATTATTTGCTATTTCTCTTTTTGCTACAATTTCTTGTCACTAATACAAGAAAAACTGTTACTTGTTTCCTATGGCGCTGTCACTGGGATTGTTGTTGTTGTTGTCGTCGTCGTTGTTCGTTTTATGGTACATTAAAGTTGGCAAAAAGGCAAAATTTTAATGCGATTTTATGCAAATAAATATATACAAATGAAGAGACAAACATATATCTACATATCCCCCATTTATTCATATATGTAGTATATATGTATGAACGGACGACTCATACATATGCCGGTTAGAGAAGTCTCCCATGTGGTGGTTATAATGGACTTTTGGTATACTTAACCACCCATAATGAGTTGCTATAAAATTACTAACAAGAAGAAAAAAGGTTCGCTACAAAAACAAATCAAATTATTTGCAAATTTTATGGCAATGAGTGATTTTTTAATGTCTAATATTACGGCTCCAATGACACAACGAAAAGTGAAAAGAAGCGCCATAAATTCTAGAACAACTTCTTTGATAAAAAATATAAAAAAAAGAAGAATGTTGAATGTTGTTTAATTACTATATTATTTAAGATAATGTACTTAGTTGTTTGACTAGCTATAAACTAGATAAAAACTTGTAATATTAAAACCAGAACATTTGCTACTTAAAACAATTATTCACTTAAATAATGACGATTTAAATTGCTATAAAAATTAAAACTAATCTTAGAAATACAAGTTTTGACATAAGAAAACAAAATTGCAGAAAATGTAGGAAACAAATGGTTTGAATTTAAGAAGAAGAACTTGCTATAACAATTTATAGCTTATGAGAAATTAAAGAATTAGCCCAACAGGTGACAAATAGAAAACAGGTCAATTTCAATCAATTGTGTTTTGGCCATTCAATAGGTCAGCCAGTCAGTCAGTCAGCCAGTCAGTCAGTCAGCCAGTCAGTCAGTCAGCCAGTTAATGCAGTTTAGAAGTTAGTCGATGAACTCCAGCCTTGGTCCAGGTTCACCTCCTGGTCCAGACTGGGTCATGAGTCATCCATCTTGTATTATATATACATATATATATATAGAAACATAGTGTGTTTGTGTGTCTGTCTGTCTTCACCCTTAAAAGAAAAATTATCCAGAGAAACACAAACACACACACACACATACATGGACATACACACATACAATTGTGTTTTTGCTTCCTTTTCAATTTTTCCGTTTTTTCCGCTCACTCTCGACGCCTCTCCATGCCGTGCAAACAGGTTCCCATTGTCTGTGTTATCTTGTCAGTTGGGTGAGGAGTTTCGGAGTTTCTACCTGGTCGAGATTGAGATTGAGTTTGAGTTTGTTTTCGAGTTTCAGTTGAAGTTGGAGTTCTCGCCCCATTGTTTGTGTGTGTGAGTGTGTGTGTATGCAACTCTCTGTGTCTGCATGTTGTTGCTGTTGTATGTGGCATTAATTAGCAATAGCTTGCCATAAAAAGAAACACGTTGAGCTGGCTGGCTGGCAACAAGTTTTCCCATTTTCGTTTTTCAAGTTGCTTGCATCTTTCGCTTTCACAAAACGCTAAGTTGCACATTGCACGTTGCACGTTGCCCATTGCCCGTTGCAAGTTGGCAGTTGCCTGTCAACACTTTCGCAGACAATTACCAGATGATTTTCCATGACTTTCCACAATTTTCTTGCATTTTGCTTATTGTCCATCTTATTAGCGCATTAGCTAAAGTTTCTTTTTCTATGGCAATGAACTTGCAACTCAATCAAATGCAATTTCCCATCCCCCCTCTCTCTCTCTCTCTCTCTCTCGTTCTCTCTGTATGAATCTCTCTCTCTTTCTTTTGATAATTCGTAACTTCCGATAAGAACTTTTGCCAAAGGTCATATCAAATCTTATGCAAATTTTTGATTATCACTCACACACAAAAAAAAAAAGAGGAAAAATAAAAAGAAACTAAAGAAAAAAGAAGAATTGCCGCAACCGGAAAAGGAAATGATTCAAAAACTCTGAACAACCTTTTTTCAATGGCTCAGAGCCAGTTTATTATTGATATTTATATTTATCTATAAACATATACAGATATATACATACCTATATATATTTATATTCATTGATGACTGAGCCAAGGTTGCGTATCTGCTATGGCTGTCATTTGAATCTACAAGATACAAGATATTTGTTATTTTATTTATTTTTTTTCTTGTTTTCTATTTCTTTATGTGTCAATTGGAAATTCCAATTCCATTAAATCTACCCAATATGGTTGGTTCACAGTGAAAAGTGCTTTGCTTTTTCTTTTTTTTTTTTTGCTGTGCTGTGCTGTGAAAAGCCGCATAAAAAGCCATAAATCTGTATTTGGCCAACATAAGTTGACCATTAAAAGTTTTGTTAATTGATTTTTTTTGTTTGGGTGTCGATTGTTTTTTTGCTTTTTTGTTGTTTTTCTCTTTCCCCCCCTCTCTCTTTTTCTATTTTAATATTATTTTTATTTTTTAATTAAAAATTTGATTATATTGAGATGTAAACACGAATTTGTAATACCGTGGATAGAAAAAATCTTTATTTTTACTTACGAAGCCATTCAGAAGATCTAGAACTAGATGTTTTTTATTCACAGAGATTGTTACTTTAATTTCAAATATATCCTTTCCTTTTTCCGGACTACAGGGTATTCGAATGCTCGTGTAAATTGGGTGAGAGAAAACACAGCTGTGAAGATGAGATTCTTTATGGCAAAGTTTATTGTAGAATATCAAAAGTTCAGCTAAGAATTTGCTTGTTATTTAATGGTTTTTGGATTAACTATAATGACAAGAAAATGTCTTTAGCTATTATGATTAGAATGAGCAAGTAAGTGACTTTGAATATGAAAAGAATTTAACATTAATCTTCTATTACAAAATATTTAAAATAACTTATAAGCTGTTATCTTTTAGCCAAGTTCACTTGGAAAATTTCAATGGTTCTCAACCACTGAAGGAACACTTTTCACTGGGATTATTCCTCACTCTCATTCCCTTTTCAGAGTGTCACCAAAGATTCACTTTATTTATGTACAAGAATATGTATATTAAATGACACCAATTTTTCAGCAGACTTTACAAGAAAACCAAAACCAAAAAACACCTCAAAAACAAGAGAGAGAGAGAAAAAAAACAACGAAGACAAATAATTCGCGGAAAAAGCATAACTTAACCAGTTTCATTTGGTGTTGAATGATTTTTTATGTCTTTATAACAAGCAAAACAACCGTTAACCTACCTGTCTGTCTGTCTCTCTGTCTTTTGGTAACTCCCTATACATACATACATACAGTTACCATAAATATATATGTATGTATATATATATTTTTGGACATGGCTCGCACGTGTGTATTTGCACAGACCTCAAGCAGAAGCTGAAAAGAGTTGCAAACAAAAACAAAAGTCTCAAAAAAAAAAAAAAAAGAAAAAAAAAGAATAACCAAGAACCTTAAAAACGAGGTCAACTGTTGCTGTTGGTTTATTCTCTTTTATTTTATTTTTTTTGTGGTTTTTGGCGGCAGTTGATGATTTCTTTTAAGAACTTTTCTGTCTAAGATAATATAGATATTTACATAGATATTAGGAGATTTCAAATGGACTTTAATTTGCAAATGAAGTATTCTTATCCGCCCATGGAGTACGATTTTTATTTTTTAATCTTGGCTTAGAAAATTTGTGACACAAAAAAATAAAATTTTTCCAAGTCTTTGCTAAGAAACCTTCCTTCACTAGTACTCGAAACATAAAAAATTTCCCTTAATAAAAGCAAGCAACATTTACTAAGACATAAACCACTAACTTTTAGTATACATACCTTCCTGTAGAGTTGGTTAAATACTTTTGATATACATACTTTATTGCCATTCATTTTTCGCCGGTTTCCATCTCATTAAGAAAAGGCTCGAAAAAAAAAACCACTCCTTGCTATTATTATTAGATTACATTTTCTCTAGGGCGTAACGTGGTCGTCTTTGCCCATATGTCACTTGGTTTATGTACAAGAGAATGTCTCGCATATGTTGTTCCTTAGCCAACAACAATGGTAAAATAACAACAGCAAAAACATTGTGAAGGAAAACAACAAATGGAAATCACGCAGCGTTTTATTCTACTCGATGTGCATAAAAATAAACAGTAGGAAATTAAAAGGATCCGTTGTACTTTTACATACATACAAAGAAACATATATACATAGAGTAGACCGTGGAGCCTATTATGAAACTTTTTGCTGGACAATGTCGGATATTTAATTGTCATTGGAATGGGGTAGATGTTCTAAGGGGGAAATGGTCTAAAGGTTTGCAATGCGATGGATTCGGGGAGGGGAACCTAGCAAATGGTAATCGCGTGCCAGTCGTTGACATACTTGTGCTTAAGTAAATAATTAAAGAGGTTCCATTAGTGTATTGTATGTATGTACCCACTATTAGGTTAAATGAGGTTAAATCCACCGATTCATAAAACAGTTTGACGAAATTCTTTATCAGTTATATTGATTGGAATTCTTATCGATTTATGTTCCTGACTTACATCTTTTTTAGTTTTCGATTATTCACTCTTGGTTGGGGTTTCATACCGAAATAATTTTCGATTCGTCTTAAGAACTATTAAAAAGAATTAAAAACAGAATTAGTACTTAGGTTTTTCTGTTTTCACCAAAAATCAATGATAAAAAACACTTTTTGGGTTAAACTTAACCTTACCTCTTATATAATTTTGTGAATAATTAAACTTAAAATAATTAAACATAAACTTACCTACAATCCTAACCTCAACTTTGGTAGATAGGCTCTATACATGATAAATATTTTTATTTACTCATAAAATGCCTTTCATTTAGCAAAAAGGAATGGAACATATTAAAGTGACTAGTATTACTGGAAAAAAAACTAAGACAGTGAATTATGAGGTGATAAAACTAGCGATGCACCGATGCTTTTAAGAGCATTTTAGTTATTGTAAAAATGACCCTGTCGATCTTCTTTATGTTAGGTGGCAACTCCTTTGTTCATATCTCATACGAAATGCCGGTAATTCGAAAGAGCATAAGATGTGGGCTTAAATCTTAAATCTAGATGAGCGTATGTGAAATAAAAAAGGTTTAAGACTTCCCTTAATAATTGAATTTATGCATATGTGCTAAAAATCGTTGAAGACAACACAAAATTCCCCGTGCAAATTCTCAGTTCATAACAGGCAAAGCTAATTTCAAAATTTGATGAATTACAAAAGAAGTTTGCCATATATTTTGTTTTTATTTATTATTGTGTTGGGGCAATTTCATGCTGAAGACCTACAGATACAATAAGATCGAAACATATGGTGAAAGAGGGAGAGAGAGAGAGAGCAAGAGGGGGGAAGACAGAGAAAGGCAATGGCAAATGGGCAAAGTCATCGGATTCGGCGTGTCGGCTGCTTGGCTTTACACTTGCCTTTTTGCCTTTTGTACCTTTTGCCACAGAAAAAGTGAGCAAAACAACATACAACACGCAAAGCTATAAAAATGCCTTAAATGTCGTTTATACATACATATAAAGATATATATATTTATATACATATATATATATAAACGCGCTTCTTCTTCAGTTGTACATATAAATTTTTGTAGACAACAAAAGGCAAAAGAACAACCTGTTTTTGTCTTACGACAGGTTTTCATTCTTTTGCCTCTTTCTCTCTCTCTCTCTCTCTTCATAACACCATCTCTCGCTCTCTCTTAATGCGGGCCAAAATCTCGGTAATGTTTTTTTTCCTTGCCCCTCTCCCACCCCCATTCCCTGCCCGGTTTTTTGTTCACTTTATAATTTGAAAGCTTAGACTAGTCTGACCGATGTTTCAGCCGTTTGTTGTTGCTCGCGATTCTTTTCGATTTTGTTCTAAGCAAGTGCAAGTGGGATGGCTATAACACTGTCCAACAACACTAAAAATCAAAAACCTGTTCTTCTTTTTTAATTTTTCTTTTTGTACAAAAAAAAAATATATATATATATATACAACAAATAAAGCAAAAAATAAAAAAAAACTTTTGCTTATTATCTTCTCAGCTCTCATTTTACCGGCAACAAGTTGCCAGGGAGAATAAAGGCAAATGAAAATAAAACGCAACAAATTTTTTGTGTTAAGTTCAAAAGCTGTCAAATGTTGTTGTTATTATGATTCACACACACAAACACACACGCACACCTGTAAATGAGTCAACCTGTTGCATTACCAAAGATACTTGAAAAGTTCGCTCTCAATTACGTTACGGAATTTTACCAGAATCTTTTTAGAATTTAAAAGTCTTTGAAAATTAAGTTCAATTTTAAAGTGATTGAGTAAAAAAAAAAACATTGTATAAAAATATATTATTTTAGTCGAGTTTAAGATTCGAAAAAAACTTGTTGCTTTTTCTTTCAGCCAATTATTGTAATAATAGAGAGGCTAATTTCTTGATAGTTTATATAGGGAGCATAAGTTATATAAATAAAGGGATGAGAGGATAGACTACCAAATTTCCCTGAATAACTTTTCCAGTTAAAATGAAGGACAAGGTGCCATGAATCAAATTAAAAAGCTTTGTTAGTTCCATTATTTTTTTCAAATATAAATTTTCAACTAATTTATTATTCTCTTGCAAAGTACTTCATCAATTAGACAGCCATGTGAGCTTTTTAATTAAACATTTCCAAACATTTATACAATAATATTTTCAAAATTCATTCTCTAACCAAAACAACTTCATACAATGTATCTACATCTACATATGTATATATATACATACATATAAACAAACCTGACCTAGACCCATGATTTACTAATCATATCAATTGGCATAGATAATTTTCTGGCCAAACATTAAATATTTAATAAAACAATCGATCAAACATCAATTGAGCGTTTGATCGATTATTTACCATTTACTTGAAGCAACTTTCACTAATTAAAACCAGATAATTCCAATTGGTTAGCATTTTGTAATTAAATGTAAATGCAAGAGATCATTTTAAATCAACATTCCATACGATTCGAATTCGATTTGAGTTTTTTTTTTCATTATCAATTTTTCCTTTTCGTGTTTGATTTGTCGAGTACTTTGTTTGATCTAGTGTATAAACATGGCAGGTAAACAAATGATTGTAAAAATATTTAGATAAGTGTAACAAGTGCGTATAGAGGAATATTCCCCTTATATATATAAATATATACATGTCTACAACACATACATACAAATAATGTATATTATCTATAAATAGGGAAGTCAATTGTCATCGTATTAATACTGTTTTCAATGCCATTAATATGAAAACAGTTTGCAATTTTATCGATTTTGAATCCCATAAATTCGCCACTCGTTGGCCATTTAAAACTTTGATTAATAGTTTGCAAAATATACAAAAGAAATATATATATATGTATGTGTATATATGGTCTTATCCGACTTTAGCAACTATAAATTTTTGTCATGTTTTTTCTGTTATCACAATTTTGCAATCTTTGCTCTTTTAGCCGGTGAAAGACTTGGTCTTAAATCCCTAGAGTAAGAGAGGAGAAAGGAAATGTAGAGGTACAGTTAGACTAGTTCTTGGTATACCAAAAAGATTTTGTATTAAGATTATCTAAAATGAATTTGATTCCTGCGAAATATGAGACCGTCTTTAGATCATTTTGACTTTGACTAAATGTAGCTAATTAATTTCATAGAAAAATTTTAGAATTTTTGGTAGAATTTAATTGTATTTTTAGAGATGATTCGGAATACCTTCATTAGGAAACTTTATTTTATGATAAACAATTATTGGGTTTTCTTCAATTATTGTTTAAATTTGTTTGAATATTTATTTGGTACTTAAACAAAAATAATAGATTATCTCTTAATGCTCACATATCTATTGGAAAATGTTTAAAAAATTTATCAATTTTCTCACATAGATCATTTATTGCTAAGCTATATTTTGCTTTTTATAACCAAATACTTTTAATTCTGCAAGAAATAATGAATCTCATCACATAATTGCACTTTATTTTGAATTTTAATTTAATTTTCGCTTTTTTCATGAAAAGTATATTTTGTATTTTTAGTATTTTCTAATTTGCTTGCATTTCTGTTAACATCAGCTGAATATTCAATTTTTTGCATTTATAAATATAGTATTTACTTGAAAAATTTTGATTTATTTAAAGTACTTGTTAGTATATTTGTTTTTTTTTTTTTTTTATTTTGGACTTTAGAATAAATAGGATTAACTTGCAAGGCTTTCTTTCTTTTCATTATTGATCTTCGATTGGTATTTTGCAGTATTTTTATTGAAGTAATTGAAGGGGATTTACATTTAACATTTAGATTTTGGCATTAGATGTACTTTGTGTAAATGGTTTCTTTTATTTTTCGTGAGACTTCTATGACGCAATTTTACTTTTTGAGTTTTGTTTGTCCCTGGGGTTGATCTATGGAATACTATTCGGACAATGAATTAATCATTCCCCTCCCTGTATGGTTGTGTGTGTGTATGTGTGTGTTGTTACTTCATTTCCAAATCACGCATGTGTGTTCAAGGTAAAGCGAAAAATTTGCAATTAAACGAAAGGAAACTTTCATTAGGTCTCTGTGAAATGCTCGGGAAGTACGTTGAACTATGTTTTATTTTACATATGTTTTACCTATGTACAAAGTGACCACAAAATGTTGTCTAGTATTTAATATAACCAAGAAGAAAACGGGTTTGTACAGTGAAATAAAGAAAGTCTAAGCCAAAAAATAATAAAATCATTTATTAGGAGAAAAATAACTCATTTGGCTTAAAACACTTTTTATTGCAGCTTTTTAATTGTTAAATGAGAACAAGCCATGAAAATGTATTTGTATTTTGAGCGCAAGCAAGTAAGAAAAAAATACTAGAAAAATTACCAAAAAAAAAAATAAAATAAATAAGGAAAACCTAAATCAACCAGAAGAAAATAGAGGAAGGAAGGACGAAAAGAAAAGGAATAGAAAACGATTCCAAAACGAGATCAAAATAAATTACTGCCAGGGACAAGTGAACTTGTCCCCAGCCTAGTTGAATCAGGTTGAATTAACGGCAACAAAACGGCGACCATCGGCTACCAAATGATGAAACGACGCTGGTCGAATAATGGTGGATTCCTTCGATTACCGGAGGAATCCTCCTCGGAGGTAACATCATCCTCCAATGGCCTAGTGTTGCCCTCTGGCGTTAATATGTCGCCATCCTCATTGGATTCACATGATTATTGTGATCAGGAATTGTGGCTATGTGGTAGTGGTAATGATGTTGGTGCCACCTATGGTGGTGGACAGCAACAACAGCAGCAACAGCAACAACAACAGCAGCAGCAACAGCAACAACAGCATCAACAACAACAACAGCAATCACAAAATGCCATAGCATTGGCTATGCATGGCTGTTCCAGCACATTGCCTCCCCAGACATCCATAATACCCATTAATAGCAACAATAACAACAACAACAACAACAATAATAATAGCAATGGTCATTATGTACCAGGAGCCACCAATTTGGGTGCCCTAACCAATGGTCATGGCATGGGTGGGATGACAAATCTGGCGAATAATATACAACAGATGCAAAATGGTCATAATATGATCAATTCGACAACTTCAATGCAACAGAATGGCCTAGGTGGTGGTGTTGGCATAGTTGGCGGCGGTTTAAACCTAAATTCACATCATCTAACAAACGGAAATTCCAATGGCCTTGGCAATGGCGGCGGTGGCATGGGCATGCAACATACACCGCGAAGTGATTCAGCAAATTCCATTTCATCAGGTTAGTAAAATGAAAGAAACAACAAAAAAGTTTTGGTGGTTGATTGAGAATATATACTTTAAAAAAAGAAAAAAAAATACTAAATAATACCAGTGAAAAAGAAAAGAGATTAAAGATCTTGCATTCGAAATGTGCGTTAAACCGTTTAACAGCTTAGTTATAGGGGAAACTTTTCATTTGTGAAACAAAATTGTTGACTCATTCCCATAATGACACAATGCTTTGTTCAGTAATTATTTCCACTCCGCCTTTCGATCTAGTTCGAGATACTTCTTTTCTGATGTCACTTCACTGTAAAAGCAATGTTTTTAATGGAGAATTTATTGCTTAATGCCTAACCTTACCAAGTGAATTGTTTTTAAAAATCAGTATGATATTTTTTAATGCAAACAGAATTAAATGGCTTACTTTACCAAGTAAATTACTCATCATACAATATAAATTTTTTTAAATGAAGAATCTTTACTTTAGAATAATGCCTAACCTTACCAAGTGTATTATTTTTGATAAAATATCAGTCAACCAATGGAGAAGAAACAATTAATAGAAATACCTAACCTTACCAAGTGTCATCTTTTCCATACAATACAATATTCCTTTTATTTTTTGTTGTAGTAATTAATTTTCAGTCCTGTACTTGGTCTGGCATTGTGGCATTAAATATATTTATGCCTCGTGGCAAATATGTAACGATGCTAGAAAAAAGTGAAGAGAAATAAAACTTGTTCAATGTAAATATCTCAGCTAGAAAAGTGTTAAAACTGAAGCATCTACGTTGATTGCAACAATTTAAAACAAAGTTTTTTTTAAATAAAAACAAAGTAAGTTTTATTTTAATGGTGCTCGTTTTTTTTTTTTTACAATTTTCTGCTCACACCTTGTATCCATATTACAGGCAAATCACATATAAATTGCCTTCACTTGGTTTTTTTTTTTGTTGTTTTTCTTACCCCTGTCTCTCTCTCTCTCTCTGGGTTTTTTTTTTGATTAAGTGGCCATGCCACGCCTTGTTTTGTGGCTGCTGCTGGTGCTGGCTTTGTACATACACTACACTAATTATTTTTTATTACACAAAATTTTATGGGGTACGTTTTTTTTTTAATGGGTTTTTTCTTTCATATGATGGGGAATGAAGAGCAGCACGTCACTTACACACATATACAGACCCACAGGGCAATCAGCAAGAAATGCAGACACACAGAGACACACAGAGACATGCTGGCTTTTGTTGTGCGAGTTTTTATCAGCGTAGCGTCATGGTAGAATGCACTTACACACACACAGCAGCAGCAGGGGCAGCAGCAGCGGCAGCAGCAAGAACAACAACGTGTAATAATAAGACCATGTGCTGGCATAAGGGCGGGTGCGATGCGGTTTAACTTACTTGCTGAGTGAAATGCATTTTGAACCTACCTCAAGCAGTTCTATATTTAGGACCTTTCCCGCTGCGAAAACACACACATTATGTAAACATATAGAGACTCAACACTGAAGAAATATAAAGTGAGGAAAAAGGAGATAGAAGGAGAGAGCGAGAGAGAGAGAGAGGTGGAGTAAAGAAATTCCAATTGCATTTAGTTTGACGTCAATGGAGCATTCAACAGAGCGCAACAAGGTTGCTGCTTCTATTGCATGACCTCGTACCGAAATGAATCCATTTGTCGGCACAAAACCAGGTCAGGTCAGGCTAGGTCAGGAACAGGACATTTACATGTATGACCCAATTTGATGGAATCCCCTAATGCCAGGGACAGTCCATCCGGGTTATACATACATACATAGTTTCTGCATTTGATATCCAATGCCATTTCCAAGACGAGACTGCTAGTTGATTTTGAATTTTTAGGTCAAAGGATATATGAGATAGACTGAAAGGCAAAACAGTTTCAATGACATTGTCTTAAATGTTCAGGTCATGGTCAGGTCAAAGCTGATTTGCTGACTGACAACGGAATAGGGTTATTGATTTTCACTGTTTTAAAAGCGAAAGTTTATCGAGTTGAAAGATTCTTGTTAACAGAAGATTTCAAAATATTCTTTAATACGAACTGAAAATTTAAAGCTTTAAATATATAATTGAAGATTTCATTTTGAAATTAGATATAAATATTTAAATACTGAAGCAAGAATTTTAAAACATTTTGATTGGGATGATGATTACATAAAGAAAATTGACTTTAAAGTGGAAACTTTTTAGTTAGATTAATTTAAATATAGTATAGACTATGGTCTTAAAATGCGTTTCAGACGTTTAATCACCTTAAAGTTATTATACTAAAAATTGTAAATCCAATTAAAAAATTATGTTTTATTCAAATACAAAACTGAAAAACTATTTTGAGTCCTAGCAAACTTCAAACTTAAAATCAATCAATTTTGAAGTAAGAAATTTCGAATAAAAGGATTTTAATACGATTAAGTTTCTAAAATCAATTTTAATTAAGGGAAATTATAATTTTTGAAGGATCAAGACTTGGAGAAATATTTGAATTTGTATATAAGAAAGAGGGATTGTCCAATGGAAGTTTTCCTACAAATAGTTTAAGTAAAAACTAATATTTTCACTACCATTGATTACATTTTTATTCCGACATAAAATAAAGAAAAATAATTTAATACATATTATTTTGACATCGAAAGCGAAACTTGGTAATAAATGTATAAATTTAACAGTTTTAAACCTTTGCATGCCACACAATAGTTTGTTGCACTTGTATATATGTATATTCGTGTGCTGCATAATCAGTGTGTGCCCCATCATCAGCTGTTTTCTGTTTTCGTTTCAGTTTATTGCATTATTCGATAGCCTTCAATTGGCTTTGAACTCGTCGCTGGCTCGAAAAATTTGGGTCACTGGTGCAGCAAAAAAAAAAAGAATTAACAAAACTGCAACTGGGCCAGGCCCAGGCCAATGCAAGGACAAGCTCTTGCTTATTCCATCTCTGTCTCGCTTTGGCTCTCTCTCTCTCTCTCTCTTTGTCGTTCAATACAGTTATTGCTCTCCCGCACAGCTTTACGTGCCATTGTAAACGTTGCAAGCTCAAGTACATGACCTTACCCCTGCATGTTGCTGCCGTTGACGTTGCCGTTGTTGCCGTTCATGTTGTTGCTGTTGCTGTTGCAATGCGACGCCGGCAGCAACATTTGCCTGTATATAAACGTGTGTGCGTGCTTTTTGCACAATTTGAGTTTTTGGGGTTTTCTTACAATCGCCCTCTCTCTGTCTCTCTCTCTCTCTCTCAGTTGGACTCTTTCTGTGCCTGTCTCTATTGAACCAGTTGCTTATTTGCATTTCTTTTGTCAACTCAATTTGTTGTTATTCCCTGGTTTGGCCTGGCCTCTGCTTGGGGTGGCTTTCTTCTATGATATAATGAAATTATACGATCTTAAAGCTCAAGGACATCAACATAGACCTACGACATAAGCAGCTACAACAACAACAACTCTCTTTTTTTTTTTTCTTAAACTATAAAAATACCCATTTAGAACGATAAGATTCGCTTGCATTCATTGTAGATATATCTGTGTGTGTATCTGCAAGAGTGTGTGTGTGCTTTTATATCTGTGAGTTTGTGTCGCATGACGAAAAAAAAAAAAAAAAATTGAGGTCAATGATTTTGTGCGCTGTCGTCGGTCGCTGTCGCTGACGCCGCCGTCACTTATCGACACGATCGCAAAACTACTCACCTTACTTGCTCTCTTTCTCACTCGCTGTCGGTGTTTTTACTGAGCTCTCTTACCCCCCCTTACCAACCTTTTAACGCAATCTTTTTTGCTCTCTCTCTCTCTGTCTGTGCAATTTGATTAACAGTTTGCAATTTTTATTAATTTTTTTTCAAATTGATTCATTTTTTTTTGTTGATTTTTGCATTCAGCATACATACATTGTATATATGTATGTATGTATGTAAATATGTGTTTGTATGTTTATATGTGTTTGTCTTTTTGTGTAGTTACATTGTATCAACTTGTTGTAAATGCGTTTCGGCTGATTTTGCTGATGTTTGTCAGTTGTTTATAACTGATTGACATTGATAGGCGGCTCACTAACCACAATGATTCCAATTTTATAGTCACTAAGCGATCCTCGTTGAAAGTGTAGTCACTTAAACTACGTAGTAATTTACTAGGTAATGGTCTTTTCTAAATTATTTCCCCATAGAACCATTTAGTTCTTAGCGGTATTGAGTAGATGATCATATGACAAGCACTTTGCGTTCATTAATGACTCACTCTTTATTCTAGTGAAATTGTAGAAAATAATGCATTCATTCACTCACCGACTTTAGTGGCAAGCACTACTAACCTAGTTAGTTTACAAATCTTTTTGATTGTTAGTGGAATAGAGTAACTATAGTATTCAGTTAATGAAAGGTCTTCATTGATGGCGGGTGCTAATGTCTAATGAAAACAATCTTTTAAATAATGAAGAGTCTAAAGAAGTGTCACACGTATCTACAAGTAAATACTACTAGTCAAGTGTTCTTTAAGTTTAAAAAGTTGTTGTGATCTTGTTTATCAACTAAAATAATATATGTATAGATAAACAACTAATTTTTAAGTACTTTGAGTTATTTTTTTCTATGTTTCAGAGAAACAATAAACACACTTTGGATCTTGTTTTGTATTGTTTCATTAATATGATATTTTCAATATTTGATGATTAATAAACTGCATATGACAGGTTGTTTTATTTTTGAATATTCATTGTATGACGTCAACAAAAAGGCCAATAGAAAGCTTTAAAGCGCAACAGAGAATGTGATATGGCTATACACACACGCACACACACACACACACACTTACACAGTTCTATATTTATATATACTCTATATCTATATCTGTATCTGCATTCTCCAATATATTTTGAGCTATTTTCGTAGACTTGGCATTAATTTGCAATCAAATGAAATGCAAAGAAAGAGAAAAAGGCAAAAAGCTTATAATATTATTTTTTCCTTTTTTTGGCTAGACAACGGGCCAAGTGCATAGAACCGACACAATGAAATGTTTGTTTTATTGATAGTCACATGAGTATATATGTATATATACATATATATATATATGTATATATTTATGTATGCCTGATCATGATTGTGTGTGCACGTTTTTATAGGTTAATGACACAACCGGCTGATTGCCTGCAGCTGAGCGCAGCGACTAAACGCAACTAGAAATATTTATATATATGTACATATATACATACATATGTACATATATGTATATATTCATACATAAGTAAGTTTGTCTAGCTAAATATATATAATCATATTCAATTCAAAAACAAGCGCAGCTGCATAAAGAGAAAACGAAATAAATAAAAAGTGAAATTATTTTTAAACACAGACTTGTGCGAAAAAATATGTACATCAAAATATATAAATCTTTCGCAATAGCTTTCGTACCACTGTTCATTCTGTTTGGCTGGCTAAAAATAAAGGCAAACGGCAAAACAAAAAACGAAACAGAAAAAACAACATAGAAAAATATATAAAATATTTAAACAAACTATGTCAGTAGTGTGTATGCACAAGATTCTTTAACCAAATAAAAAAAAAACTGAGGGAAAAAGTGAAATGAAAGAGAAAACAACAAAATCAAATAGAAGAACAGAAGGAAAAAAAAACATCAACGAATTATGCCAAGAATAAATAAATTTTGTTATTAGCCAATAGTAAAGAGAACGAAATGGAGAGTAAAAGAGAAATTATGCAAAGATTTCCTATGATTTAAAGGGCTTTTTGCTCTACTAAATAATTGAAATGGAATGAGAAAGTGAAAAAGAAGTGTTGGAAATGTAAAAGATGATAGAGTAACAGAAGTGTTGGAAAGGCAAAAGATGACGAAATGCTGCAGAATTGCAAGTTGTTTAAGGGACAGAGATCAATTTTGTAGTAAATGGAACTTTCACACGATGATATGACAAAATATGGAGACCAAAAGTCAAATTATCTGAAAAAAAAATTGTTTATAAGAATTTCAACTAAAGCGATCTTATTTCTTACGTCCACATCTGCTATCTCTTTCTTTGTACATACATTCATTCTCCGTCTTCACTGCATGACCAATTAGTGCAACATTCTTAACGGCATCCAACAACTTTCTTCGACAACGAAACAAGTTTTGAGCTTTGAGGCACATATTACATTCTTTTTACCTTTTTACTTTCTTCGTCGGCTATAACTTCTATAAAAGTCATAAAGCTTGGCTCCCTCTCTTTCTCTCTCTCTCTCTCTCTTTCTTTGCTTGCTCACTTTCTTTCTGGCTTCTAAAAGAAAAAAAAATACGTCTCGACTCGTGCTCGTGTTGTCTCGCCTGGTCTTGGGTGAAAGTTGTTGTTGTTGTTTTTGCTGCTACTGCAACATGATTTTCCACTTTTTCTTTTTTTTTTTTTTCTTTTTGTTTGCTTTTCCAACTAAAGAAGCCAACTGGGGATGAAGTGTAGAGACGGCGGATCTATGAAAAGAAAATAACACAATTTTTGATTTATTCGCTGCTGATTGTTGGCAATTTTGCATAAATTTTCTTACTACAGATAAAGTAAGAGTAAGGGAGATAGATAGATAGAGAGATGAAAAATCATGTGCAAATTACTTTGCCCAATGTTGTTGTGAGGAAAGTATGTTGTGTGTGTGTGTGTGTGTGTGCTTTTGTATTGTGATCATTCGAGAAAATAGATTATTTTCCATATAATTGTCATTATCATACACAGATATACACATAAATCTCTGATCACCAAACGAAATTGTGATTTGTGTTTGATTGCAGATTGAATAAAAGTGAATGTGCGGTGGAATTTCTTTCACATGATTATAGAGCGGCTCATAAAAAGAGTTAACGAAAAAAACCTAGTTGAAACGATCATATTCGAATTTATTCATTAACAATAACTAATACAACATTTTTATTTAGAAACTTTTGCCATTGACACTGATTTATTGTAATTGCTCAATTAGAATTATATATACATACATACATACATACATAAATATACATATGTATATTCAATTTGCTTCTCAAAGCGAAGTATTAATTTGTTTCCTCTCTGAAAATATTTTAATATTAATTTTTTTGCATATCATGCAAGGCCAATCAGAAAAAGAGAGAGGGAGATATAGAAGAGAAGTCAGAAAGCTACAAAAAAAAAATAATAAATATTAAATATAAATTATTGGCAATTATTTCGAATCTTTTATAGGGTACATACATATATATGTTTGTTGAAAATAAATTTATTGGAGTATAAATATGTTAAATTTATTTTTTTAAAGTATCCCATAAAATTCCAATATAAACCGAATGAAGTTTGTGAAAGGATTTCTGATCAGTTTTACATGGTTTTGATTTCGATTCAGTTCCAAATACTTCCATTAGTTAGGGTATATAAAATTTTGTTTCGATTCAACATGATTAACACTATTAAATATCTCCCTGTGAGTGTATGACTTTAATGGTCCCTCGATGAGCTCATTAAATATGATTTTCATGGGTGTCTAATTTATATTATATGTATATAGGAATGTATATTTGTATGTATGTATATAAATAACTCGATATAGAGTTGTTGCTTTTTCTTTAGTTAATTAATTATACATACATCTTAATTATATTGCGTGCATACTACACAATACACCTTAGCCTTAACCCTTGACTTTCTGCTTTTAATTTTTTTTTTCCACTGTCTCTGGTAAGCACGCAAAAGTCTGGCCAAAAAGGTGAAAATTCGTTAACGCCCTTTAAGGCAGCTACAAAACAAAAAACCTCGTCATCATCGTTTTTATTTTTTGAGATAGAGAGTGCATTGAGCGATAATTTTCTAATTTAACGATTGTTCTAAAAATAATTCTAACAAGTGATAAAAATGGCGACAATTAATAAAAAATCGCACAAAAATGCAATTTTTATGACTTAAGCTTATAGAGTACTTTATGATTTGTTTTATAGTTGAATAAACATATTAATGAAAACAATATATGTATATGTTAATAGCTAATGATTTAATTCTAACTATAATTTTTGATTTGCTTTACTTTCAGGTATGTAAAGAAAAAGAGCGAAACAAACTTATCAAAAAGTTTTGGGTAAACTGATTACACTTGGTTTATATGAGAACGTCAGCGGGTAAGCCCTATAAAAAAAAAAAGTTATCACTAAGAGGAAGACAGCAAACAAAAGTGTGTGTAGGAGAGTGAGAGAGAATTAGATAATGGCCCTGCTGCCCATGCCTTGAAAGTAGGTCAATGAACAAAAACAATATGTATACATTATGTTCATAAATTCTCTTGATCGCTCGACTCGTTCTCTTTCACCCCCAAAATGATCCTAGAGATCGCACACCTACTGAGAAATCTATTTGGATCCACTTTAATTTAACAAAGCTGTAAACAAAAATATATTTTTATCAATTTTCTAAAGTGATTCCTTCACTTAAAAGGAAACATCTAAATCGTCCCTCACCATTCAAGTATTGTATTACATTCAAGTAAATACATTTAATAGAAAATTGCATAGGCTAGAGAGAAACTTAAGCAGAACAATTTGTAAGATGATATCACATGGATTTGCCTGCCGCCCTCTCCTAAGCTCTTAAAGCTGTATTAATTTAAGTGTGACCAAAGGCGATATACATTCAGGAAGCATTGAGAGTGTTGCCAGCTTTACTTTTATACTTTTTAACTTGTTTGACACGAAAAAATAGAATAGGAAAAATTCAAATTTTTCTTGGCATTGCAACACTGAGTCGAGGCTTTTTACACCTTTATGTCCATGAAGCGAAGAGTAAAACTTTATTATTAGTCATTTTTGTCTAGTAAATATCAGAACTCTAACCAAACTTGGAACTTTATGAAGCGAGTCATTATTTATCGACGCGACAACAACAAAAAAAAAAAGAACGTCCAAATAAACCGAAAATGCAAACTAAACATTGACCCAAATATGTCAATTAACCTAAATACACACAATAGCCAAAAAAAAAAATAAAATAAAACCAAAGAGAAGAGAATATTGTAGGTATAATCAAAATTGTTTACTCATCATACAAAATTGAGCGAAAGTAAGTGAAATGAGACGCGTGTGATAAGGCAGCTTATCAAAAATAGAGAGGTTTTTTTTTATCATGTCGGCCGCATCTTGTGGCAGGCAGGCAGACGGTGAAAAAACTACAGAAAAACTAGTGAGAGAGAGGGGGAAAAAAAAAACCTAAACAAAAATTCTAATCAGCACAATTGTGAGAATAACGTTGGCGGGGCATAGTATCTCCAGAAAGTAGGGCAACAGCACTACGCACAAACGCACACAAATACACACACACACACACAACTACACATAGACACACTCACACACACAATAACCCAAATTTATACGCACGCATTTCCGATGTGCGACAAAACGAGAGAGAAAGAGAGAGGTACTCACTATTATGTACCCCCATAATGGATGTCCGACTGTTGCGCTAACCAACCACTAGTCCTCCCCTTCGCCTTCGTCGCCATCATCATCATCGTCATCGTCATCTTTCACTATTTCGTAATGGGTCGGCTGCTATATGAGAATATCGTTTCAAAATGCCGACAAATTACCTTTCGTAATCAAAAATATTCCATTTTATAGTTCCCTTCAATCCAACAACACATAAAAAACGTGCGTTTCGGGTGAATGGGAATGTGTGTGACGATGAACGTCTAGAAGAACAAGAAGTGCCCAGACCCAGACCTCTTTCTCTTTGCGCGCTTTCACAAGACTCTCGCTCTCTTTTTCTGTCTCTCTCTCACTCACACTCTTGTGGGAAGACGGCGCCGCCTTGTTAACGTGATAAATAAATATAAACAAAAAAAAAAAAATATACATATACATTTGTATATTGTACAACAAAAAGAAAATCGAGAAAATTTTAGTGTTTGAGTGTATTGGTTGAACATACAATCATATCTATCTGTAGATCTCTTTAGGCAAAAGCACTAACAGTCATGAACTAAACTCATTTGAAATGCATATTTCTATAGTTTATTAGAATTTAGAATAATTTCATATTATATTTAGAACACATTCCAACGAAACTATTTTAAAAATATTATTGATGTATTCGCATTTGTCGTTCCACTTCCCTAAAGCAAATATATTTCTTTATTTCAACGATAACAACACGTTTTAAATGTGTTAAATATTTTACTATGTGGAAACTTTAGTTAAGTTTATTGCTCAAACGAAGTGCACATATATTTCTGAATGATCTACGTGCTTAATTCATGTAAGAAGTTCCAGAAATATTGGGTAAAATCATATTTAGTACATTTAGTTCCAGTATTCCAGGATAGAAAATAATTTAGTAGGTAAGTGCAAGGGAATACAATATACAATAAAAGTTCTAAATACATTTATTTATATTTTTGTTGTTCTTATATTACTAATTTAGTATCGGGAAGCAAATGTAATGGCCTTCCGTTCTAGAAGTATTCCTTTCTCTTTGTAGCGCCTTTGTTGCCTTTGTTCCAAAAGGAATGCATTTAGTACATTTAGTAACCGAAACTAAGAGCTAGAGATTTTCATAATAATTTATGGATATGATTATCTGCATATCTCAAACGCATCTTCCTTTTTCAGTTAATTGCAATCGATTTCATTTCTCACATACGAATTCCAAACGTTTTAGTTCATTTGTACTAAAAACTAACTTCATAGGCCTCAACGCTCCTCCGTTGGCATTTTGCTAATGATCAAAGCAAATGTTGAATAATTACAAGCTTGTTGATATGTAAATGACTTTTAGGTAAGACAACGAACTAAACCAAGCCACTTCAAACTAAATTCAAGTTTAGACCTACTACATTTCTAAGCTAATCGTCAAGATAGGTAGGTGTATGTATGTATGAAACTTGTATTTTTTTTTCAGCCAGTTTTAGCCTTCACACTTGACCAAAGAGTTCATGAACTTGCAGTGGGTATTACTTCAGTGTGTGTTTGTTGTGTGAGTGTGTGTTTGCTTTTTTCACTTTTTAATGATTTCGGTAGGTTCAAGTTCAGGGTCGCTTTGTACTAAAGCTAAAATATGCGTACTAAAAATGCAGTAGCGGAAGTGCTTAGATAATTATTTTAATTAACTAACTTAGTTCATTCAACTTAATACGAACATGTTTTAATAGGCTCTGTACAAAGGTGACAACAGCTACAACAATAACAATAACAACAACTGGTCTTATAAATTTTTAATCATTTGAGCCTAGTAATTGGGGTTGATGGAGGGTTTGCGTGCCTGAAAATCAATATTTTTAGTACACACTCGCGGTACTCTATATAATACCACCCAATTACCTTTATCAGAAAGAGGGAAAGAGAGAGAGAGAGGGGGGAAGAACAACTACCGAAAAAACAACCAAAAAATGGAAAAAGAGAACAAACACACAAAAAAAAAAAAAAAATAAAATGCCAGTCAACTTTCGCTTGATAACACAGTGCCCCACAATCGTATGGTTCAAATTGAGGTTAATATATTTGTATGGGTGCGTCAATAGGAATCTTAATATACATATATGGGTATATGTATATACATAGATATCGGTGTATATGTCTGTGAGTGGTGCTGATAATGCACATTTGTGCCATTTATTTTCGCTATGACAATATTATTCTTTCTGTTGTTGCTTGTTTCTTAAATATAAACAAGTTTTTGTTGTTGCAAAGTTTTTTGCACTTTTTTTTCGTATATTTCTTGATAAGATAAGAATGGCCTTATATTCTACAGGTTCTATATACTGGAGCAGAGTAATAAAAAGAGAGAGAATTTTTACTTAATTGTAAGAAAGCGAAATTCATTTATTTAAATCAAATCAAAGGGAAATTCAATTCAATTATAGAGAATTTCGATCTTACACTGACCTTCTGTCATGGATGAATCAAATGAATAATTTGAAATACCCACTAATCATAAGGCAGAAAGGTATATTAGACCCTAAACATAATAAAGATAAAAAAATAGTGTAAACAATATATAGATATATCTTTTTGCTAATTGAAATACAAAGAAAATTCCAGTGGAATTCAATGGAAAACCATTGAAAACAACATATTTTAACAATAAATCAGTAAATTAATCACCGCTAGAGGGCGTTTGGGATATTTATGTGGAAATGCGAGAAAGTGAGGAGAAATTAATTTATGAATTGTCTATTTGAATTAACATTTATCTCTTAATCCTCCTTGTCATTGGGTAAAAATAAAACCGCTTTTATGTCTTAACTAAAATTTAATTAAAATTTTAACGGTACATTAGTAAGAGACATTGAAAAATTGGCAATACACAAAAGATATTTTGACCTTTACCTTAGCTTATATTTTCGCCTTTTGTGAGACAAGATATGAAATATGATATATGTGAATATGATTTGTATTTTCGGTTTCTTTCATAGTCATCAACACGTGTGAACGTTGATTTTATTTTTGGTTAACACCCCTTACCTTCGCCCTCGCCCTTGTCAACCCCGCCCACGCTTTTTTTCCCCCCATCTGGGTACTAACTACAGGGCCAAAATACGAAAAATACAACACAAAAAACGAAATAAAAAAAATTGCGAATAATGAAGGCAAAGCCCATAACAACAATGTCAATACTATATGGAGTCTCTCCTGCTCCCTCTACCACTTTCTGCCTCCCCTTTGCATATATGTATATATATATATATATATATATATATATATATACTATATAGTATATACAAATGTCTTTATATAAATTCAAGTACGCACAGCTTGTCGTCTGTTGTTGTTTTTTTCCTCTTTTATTTTTGTTTTTTTTTGGTCAATGCAAAACGAATGAAAATAATTGTAGGACCAAAAATAATTGAAATTCACAGTAAATAAAATTCAATTGGGAAGCAAAAGAAATCGAAAAAAGTCTACAAATATAGGTGTATATATGGTATATAGTATTTAAGTGTAGTCCTCGGCTTAGCGAGTATTAGTACCAATTAGTCTAAGTCTATTAACTTGGCATTTAATTAACGATTTGCAGGAAAATTAAAAGATATCGTTAAAGGGGATCGCGATAACTTATATACATACATAATGTGTATATATATTTTGGGACCATTTTATAATTATAAAACCCTATTAGAAAATCATGAAATAAAATAAATAATGAAAAATTAAATCATATTAATATAATTTCTACAAAATAAACGATTTTCAATTAAGAAAATATTAGTTTTTTATTGATTTACTACCTCCATCTTTTGTATACTAGAAGGTTTAGATCCTGCTGAAAAATAATACTGACCTTATATCCTTATACTTTATCAATATTTAATTTTCTTTTCATTTATTCAAAGTTCATTCCAGCATTCGATTTAATGCTTCAACTTTTTCGCAATTTTACTTAATTAATGTATTCTTTTTATAAACATCTAGTCAGGGTTAATCAAAAATAAACTAAACATTTTTAAATTAATGTGTAAATTTCGAAATTTTATTAAATTGATGACAAATAATTGTAAAATTTACCTGTTGACTATCATCTCAGCCAAAAAAATGTTCAACAATTAGCCCAATTATTCGTTATAATCTTTTGCCCGCTCATTACTTTATCATTTTTATTATTATTATTTTTTTGTGTGTTTGTGTGTTTTTTTTTTGTTTGTGTTAATTTTTTATTTGTTCAATTTAAACAATAAATAAATTCGTGGCTAACCTTGTAACATTTTTCGTTATATTTTTTTTTTCTAAATAAATAACCCGCAAGTGCGTGCTTTTTAACATTTATTTTTTTTTTTGCGCGCTTTACGCTTTATTTGTTTAGCTGAACATTTGTGCAAAAAAAAAAAAGAAAAAAACCTTCATAATAGCAACACAAAAGCAACACCCACTATCTGCAGTTTCATGTTTTGAACGCCTTTTGAAGAAATTTGCTATTGCCTTTTTTTGCGGCTTTTAAAAAAATAAAACTATCGAATGGAGTGCCGCTTGGAATGGAATGGAATGAAATGGTGTGGCATGGAGTGGAGTGAAGTATGTGTAGTTTTAGCCTTCAGCTTGAGAAAATGCCTTGCGGTTAGACCTGACATAGTTTCACAGTTGCCACTTTTACTTTGCATTAGGCCTGTTTCTATAAACCTTATATATATACATATATATATAAACTATATTTTTTTTTTACATAATTATAATGATTAACTCGTTCAAGCCTGAAGTGATTGAAGTGGTGTTTGTGTATGTGTGTACGGCGAGCAATTAAGAAATTGAACAAGTAATTGCCACCCACAAGCCAGGCACTTTCTTTTCTTTTTTTTAATTGTTGCTACTGGAATAGCAATAACAACAATTTACCTATAAACTATTATAGCTAAACATTGGATAAAAGACTTAACTTAACTTTTTAGCTAAGAAAGTCTTTTAGGAATCAAAATAAATAATGACAAAAAAATCAAAAAAATTATCAAATTATTATCATTATGAATTAGGTATATATATATGTATGTACATACGTTTAACTGCCGTTTTTTAAGTACAGAAGTTAGAGAAATATTTATGTTTATTATCAAATTTGTACAACTTTCAACTTCTAATCAAATTTTGAGCTCCCCTAGCTCATAAACGAAGAATGACTAATAGTCAAAGAATCCAAACTTAAAGAAAATTCCAATTATTCATTAAAAAAAAAAAAACACCACCATATAAACTTGATATAAATTTGAACTAGTTTAAATAAATTTATATAGCGCATACGCCCCATAGGACAGAACTAACCAAACAACCAACCATTCAGTCAGTCAACCCAACAAACCAAGCATACTTATATCTAATTTGTAGTTTTGTTATTGTTATTCTAAGACTTATTTATTATTGTTGTTACAACTACAACAACAACAACAACAACAAGAACGACAACAAAATCGTTAGAATTTTTGGCCAAAACGTTCATTGACCCCACTCAACATCGGCTCAAGGTTAAATACTGATGCGTAATACAACAGCCAGAGACGAAGTTTCACACTTTTTCCATTTATTCGGCTTGGCCGGCCTGGCTCGAAACGTGTTGCCATAGTCCAAACACTAACAACACTAAAAAAAGAAGGAAAAAAAAAACATATAATAGTAATAATAATAGTTATAATAATACAAAAACCATGTGCGTGCCCGTGCCCGTCTCTCGGCGATGACTTTTTTTTCTATAGTTGTTGTTTTCTTGCCGGTTGCGTTTAGAATTTTTACTATAGACCAAAAAATTTTACTATGGCCAGGGAAGTAAGATTTGTGGACGTTTTTTTTTTTTGTTGCTTTTTGGCGGATTTTTTGCTGCGTCAGCGCACACGTATCGGAGTTCTCATACCGTTTATGCAATTGGCAAAGGGGTATATTAGAGGGATAGATCTGATTTCTATATCTATGTTTAAAGTAGAACTTGTTTGTTATTTATAATCGATTAGATCTGAAGTGTATTGAGAGTGTTAGTGTTAAAATAGTATCCCAAATTGAAGTCATAAACATTATAGCGGTATAATTAATGCAGGGTATTTAGTATTCGTTGCCTCTACTGTCATAAAGTGTCGTTTTGTTGCTGGTTCTTGGTTTCTTTTCGTATGTAATTACGTTGTTCATTATGTTGATCGTTCCCCATACAAAATGTACACTGTACATACATAGGCTATATTTATTTAAGCCATGTGCTTCAGTTTTTAACCTGGCTTTTGTCTAAATAGAATTATTTACTTGCCTTCTATTTTTTTTTTTTTGTTAGCTTTTTTTGGGATTTCTGCTTTTGTTTTTTTTTTGTGATTTTTTTAATTAAAATAACAATGCCTCGCAATCAGCAGTGATTTATTAAACTCTTTTTATTTTTGCCTTCTTTAGAATCATTCTTATGGAACATACACACAGACACATACACACACACACTGTGTGTAGAAAAATTACTATCTTTTAGGCCATTTTAAGTGCTTTATGGCCAAAAGTTTGTTGCCTAAGTCTTTTGTTTTTCTTATTTTTTCCAAGAGAATAAAAGATTTGTCTTATACCAACTCTCATATTTCTCGTGAATTTTTTATTCGTATTTGTTGTACGACTAATTTTTTATAATTTTTATATTTTTTTGAAATTGTTTTATTTGTATTTAATTGTTTTAATTTCATAATTCCACCCACATTACAATTTCAAGTAATTTTCGCCATATTTGTTTTTGAAACTAGGTTAACAATATTTTATGGCAAATTTTATATATCTTCCCCCTTCTCTATCTCTTTCTCTCTTTTGCAGAGGCGTTAATTATGCTAAAAATGGTTATCAACGAAATTTCTATTTTTTTTAATACTTTTTGAATTTCCGCTCAATTATTTTGAGAGTGTGGATTATGAGGGGATTGGGGGAGGGGGAAATCAACCAGCAACAGCATTTCAATTAGCAACATGCGAATCTTGACTTAAAATCAGCTGAGACTCGAGAGAGTTTTGTGAATGAGCAACTTGAATAGTGTAGGATTTGTGTGGGTTGATAAGTTGCTAACGGTACTTATGTGTACAACAAATGTATGTATAACAGTTATCTGTTTATAAAATCATTGTATATGTATGTATTAGAGTACTTATATAGAATCCAGGTTGAATAAAAATGAAACATTTGGAGTTAAAAATGAAACATCTAAAGTAAAAGAAAGAAAAAAATAATTACAATTTCTTAAGTTAAAGGAATAAAATAATTATGCCAATTGTTTCTCTCTTGGAAACTTTCTTTACCAAGCCCACTACTAATCTTGGCCTGAATTTCATTTTTCCATAAACTTTTCGATTTATTCCTCTGACTATTTTCTTTACTCGCAAAAATGAAATAGCAGAATTTAAAGTCCAACAAAAGTATCTACCAAATTGCCTAAATTTATTAGTCTCCTGTTAACAAGTTTATCCATTTTGAAAATATTTTTGCATAGAATACTAGATTATCTTTAGTATATGAGTCTTTTTATGAATATATTTTATAGCTTGCAAACTTTAATAATTCAAATTTGACTTCCGTAGACTAGCAAACAGTTGAACTAAAGAAATGAAAGGCAAAGAGAATAACAAAGAACAAATAAAAAAATTTGATATAAAAGCAAAAAAAAAAAAAAAACATAAACTAATTAATTCAGTTCCACAGAGGCAGAGAGTGAGAGAGGGGGGGCGGGTGGGCAGAAATGTGCGTATAATGATAGTGATATTCATATAGCAATAATGATGATCACAAAAGCGATCGCCCAAGCATAGAGACACACAATCGCACACACTCACACAAACACACAGCTGGGCCTTCTCAAGTTAAGACGCAATTAAGAGCCATTCCCTGTCTTTTTCTACTTCTCTCTCTCTCTCCCACTCTCTCTCTCTCTCCCTTCACTTGTGGTCTTTTCTTTAATTTCCGAAATTCTTTAAACTTGTCGCCCAAAGAAAAAGAAAAAGAATGTTTAATTTAAAAATATTTTTAATTGTTGTGAACAAAAGTCGAAAGTGGTCTTAGCCAATAAGATTATAACTAACACAATAAGCCATTACTTAACTTGGCTCAAAGGTTGAAATGAACAGCAGTTGGGCACGTTTGGTGTTCTTTTTCTGGCTTCCTATCAAAAGATCAAGCCACCTGCTATGAAGATGACGACGACCACGATGATCAACCGGAACAAACCCATTTTCAAAGTCCGTTTGCTGTTGCATTTGCAATGAGGCAAGAACAAAAAAAAAGAGCAGCAGTAACAGCAGCAGCCTGCAGCTTGTCAGAGGGGACGTTTTTGCCTAAAATTTATTTCAATCCTTTAAGCACTAATTTTAAATTAGATTCCAATTGAGGTCTGAGGTCTCTTCTCAAAGGTAAAGCAGCAAGAGGAGCAAAAGGAGGTGGAGTGGTAGAGGGGTATTCCTCTTTGGGCTATTCTGGCGGCGCTTTTTTTTCTGTTTTGTTTCTCTCTCTCTCTCTGACTCACTTCAAATTGGCAGCTGTTGCGGTTTTCTTGTGGCATCTGCTCAAACAGTTCAGAGTTCTTTTTCTCTTCTTGGACGATTTTTATCGTATTTGAAAAAATTTAATTGGCAAAACTGCAATAAAAATTGCAAACAATGTAAGAAAACGTTTTGAGGTTTTATCATTATTGTGTTTTGTCTCGATCTAAATATATTTAATAAGTATATAGAATATATTACGCCATATGCGTAATATCTTGTTTGAATGAATGAAAAACCTGTCACGCACACACGGCCAACAATATGCGTGAAAAGTGTCCGCTAAATGATAGCTTGACATTTATTTATTTTTATTTTGTTTTTTGTTTCTTTCTATTTTTTACTCTATGATGAAATATTTTTCTTCTGAGAGACCTAGACCTAGTCTCACTCTCGCACTTTTACCAGACATTAAGGGGCGTCGTCGGAATTCATAATTTATGAAATATGAAATGTCATAATATATATTTTGGTTAGGAACAAAAAGAAAATACATCATAAATTAAATGTAATTGCCTGCGAATTAAAAGAAACATAAAGAAATATTTCAAACTAGCTTAAAAGTTACCTAAGAAAACTTCAGACTAAGCTATGTATATAAAGCTAGAAATTTCTCAATATCCTTCTAAAAGTTTTAAAAATGTTACCTAGATGATATTAAAGAGTTTTAAAATTGCAAAGAAGAAAATTCAATCTCTATATATTTGTATATATGTATATTCCTGAAGAGCAAGATTTGATTCACTGAATTTTACGGAGAGTAAATTTTTCTTGTTTTCGCAAATATTTCTTGATTAATTAGTTTATGATTAATGAGTTAATTTTAACTTTATGTTAATTCTATTCTGTGCATATCTTTTCACATTTTCTTTCTAATTTACAAACAATTTGTATTTGTCTCGAATGACTTTGTAATATTCTGTTGAATCGAAACTGTGTTAAATTGAAAATTTTTCAAGAATTTATCTCCCCTCGAACTCCAACTAAAACTGAGTTATATGTGATTAATTAGACACACATTTTTTGGGCGTGACGACGACATGCAATCTCATGACTAATAAAGAGACAGCAGAGGGGAGAGAGGTTAGGGGTATGGGATAAGGTCCGCCAATAACTGCGCCTTCCTAAAATCATAAAATAAATATATACATATACATATGTATATATGTACATATATATACATATGTAAGAGAGAGGACCGCAGCTAAAAGCCTCGACATATGTGAAATGTGACAGCAAAGGAAGTGAATATGGACTTTGTCTTGGCTCTTACTTTTGCTCAGTTTGCTGCTATCAAAAAGCACACACACACACAGTACACACACACTCCCATCGTACACACACCCAGAAATATTTAACAAGAAAAACATTTTTTTTTTTGTTTATTGCCGAAATGCATTTTAAGTCAACGACGAAATTGAATCATTTGACAAAAAAGCTTTATCAATTTGTGTGTTGTTATGTGTCTTCTCTCGAAATGCAAATTATGCGTTTAGGTAGGGAACAACATTTGACCCAAGGCACCGAGAAGGAAAAAAAAATAAAAAAAAATAAGAGAATGAGAAACAAGGAATAAGCATAAGAATGAGAATGGGGAAAATGAAAAGAAGTCGTTGTCGTTCTTTTCGACATGGTGTTATATGCAAAAATATGCAGGGCCTATAAATCAAAAAGTGTTTGTGCCTCATTTGACATTTGGTCTCTATCTCTCTCTTTCTTTTTGGGGGATTTTATCCCAATTTTTTTGAAGGGAATTTGTACAGCAAATTTTGAAGTCAAACTCATTAAAATGCTAAAAAAAAACACCAGAAACAAAAGGTTAAGGAATAACAAACAAAATTTGTCGCTTGTTAAATGACAAATTTTGTGTTGGGAATATGAAAAAAAAAAGCTTTTATAACTTCATTTTGAGGTGAACATATTCATTAAGAAAGATCTGATTGGGGTTATAAAATATAAAAGCAAACACGTTTTTCTTATTACAACTTTTATTTCCAATGATTGCAAATGCGTAAATAGTTAATTCTGAAGTAAAGTAAAATGTTGCCTCAACTTCTTTTAATTGATATTTTATTGATAGAACATCGTTTTTTACTTAAGTAATAGAAAATTTTCTCAATCTCAATTAATTGTAGAACTCAAAGACAGGAAAAAGAATAAAAAAAAGAATGTAACATATTCTGTTGTATTGCAGTTGAATAAAATTTTATTGGAATTAAGACTTTTTGATAAAAGGTTATTAACTTTTATTATTATTAAAGACTTATTTTTATTAGTGCCTTTGGAACTCTTCTTTTTATGGAGTTTCAAATGACTTTTGAGATAGTTTTGCATTAACTTTAGTTTTTTCTATTATTAAGATTTCTAATGTACAATTGTAATTGCATTTTAATCATCTATTCCCTTCCCCATCTCTTCATCTTATCCACTTGATAACAATTAAATGCTCAGCAATTAAAACTTGATGAATGAAAACCAAAGAAGGCGTCAAAAGCTAATATAATGATTGTGTTGAATGCACAATACAATAAAAATAGCAAAAAAGAAAAAATTAAAATTAAAATAATTTGCCATAAAATAAAAACGAAAAGCAACTAACCCAAAACAACAAGTTTTTCACATGGCAAAGAAACAAAGAAAAATAAAAAGAAAAAAAAAACTTTCAGGCAACGAGTTTTCATATCGAGACACAGAGAGAGACAGAAAGAGAGATAAGCAAGTGCATCAGTGGTGGATATCTGTATCTTAAAGATACACAACCGCTTTCTAAACAACAACAACAACAACTACCACAATACTACATCACATGATCTCAGTTAAAATAATAGATGAGGGGACCAGAGTGGTTGTAGGGGAGGAGAAGGCTTAGTCGTCGTCTTGTTAGTCGTTTCAAATGCTCATGTTTGTGCCACAATATGGCCTTGAATTTTTAATCAAGTTTCGCGCGCTACTTTTGCAGGTCTCCAACATTGAAAGCCTTCGGGCACGATCATGGTCTCTCTTCGAGAGTCGACTCTAACCAACAACTCTCTACCTCGCCTTGCCTTTCGTCTCTCTCCCTGTCACGTTCACGTAAATTGCTTGGTCATGTTGGCTAAGTTTTTTAGGCACTAAAATCAAAACAAGTTCTATTGAACTTGGGTCCGTCTAAAAGATACAAAAAAATAAAAAAACATATATAAAATAATAATAAAAGAAAAGACTTAAAGCGAACAAAATAATAAGAAAACACAAACCTTTGCCTTTTTTGCAAAAAAAAAAACCTAAAAATGATTAATGGAATATACGCCAAACAACTGTAGACACATACATTAAGTAAAAAAAATATTATTTTACCCAACAACAGAAACCAAAAAAAAAAAAAAAAGTAAAACAGAAAAAAAACTGCCTGCTGTGCAAAAAAGCGAGCAAAATAAAAAAATTGAAAAAAAAAACTCGAAATGTCCAAAAACAGCCTGCATAAATTTCAGTCACTCAGTGAGAGTTACTAAGACACACATTATCTTTCAAGCACAAAGAAAGGACGGCAAACCAAGGGGAAGGGAATTGGGAAGGGTAAGGAAGAACAGCAGCAATAACAAATATGGCCCAAAAAGTTTTGCCGTTTAGAATTTCAATTCAACTTTGCCATATGAATAAAAAGCCGCATAAAGTGGTAATCAAATTGCGTTTGTCTCCTCGTTTGTTTTTTATTTTTAATTTGAAACCCGAATTTGACAAAATATTAAAGAAAGTGCATAGGGATAGTGTATGAAAAAGAAGGATAAAAAGTTTATTAACTTCAATTGTAAAATTTTATAAACAATCATTAAAAGTTTTCATTTAAAAATTATTAAACAATAATTGTTCTTAAGGTTTTTCTTAATTTGCTTACAAAAGAATAACTCTTTGCAATTTAAACTTAAAAATTTTATTATATATTTTTAAAGATTTTCGAATAATTTTTGGTTTTCTCATACTTTTGGTGATATTTTTTGCAACTAATATTTAAATTTACTAAATTATTAGAATTACTTATTATAAACAGTTTAGAACCATTCTTTGATGAACTATTATCGAAACTTTTTCTATTTGAGACTATTTAAGAACATATACCTTATATACTTATGACCTTAAAAAGGATTTAGTTAAACTAATTTCATTTCTAATGATAATTTGTTAATTTAATTTTGCTTCACAAATTGTTTTCTATATTTAATGCTTCTACTTAATCAACTCTAGTTAAGATTCTAGTTCCTGGAGTTAAAGCCATTCCATTAAAAAATTTTTGCAATTCAAACTAAATGTTCTCCTTCAAAATTCTCCATTTGAAACAATTTTCCAGTTTAATTGTACATTTCAAGATGAAAATCTTGAATCTCGATCTGGTCAAATCTCAGCAATTGCAACTCTATTTACATTTATATATATTTCCGAGCTGTTTGAAACCAATTAAAGTCACGTGTTTGCTACCAAATGACACTTGACTTATCTTTCTATTCACTGGGCCGGGTTAATTTAGGTACATGGAATCTTGGAGCAAAACACCCAACCTTGTGCGGTGGGGCAGAGGTACCAGCCACTTGAAGTCATCCATTTGCTTTTGCTGCCACTTCTACTTCTGATTTTCTCCCTCTCTACTTCTCTTCTTGTCTCTCTTCTATGACTTGTTCTTTTCTTGTGTGTGTTACCATTTCTTCTACTATAATTCTTCTCCTTCGTTTCAGTTGTTGATGATCGCATGTTTATAAATAGTTAGAAAACAAAAAAAAAAGCAACAAAAAGTTAAAAAGTTAAATGTTTAATGGCCAAAGGAGGATGAAGGGGGTTGGAGGGGTTTTATAATATGAAATGTCGATTTCAAAGGCTTGGAAAAAGGTTGCCTAGGCAGATTTCTTGTTGTTGTTGTTATTGTTGTTGCTGCTGCTGTTCTTTTCCACTTTTTAATGTTTTTGCTGTGCGTTTTGTCGGTGCTTTTGAGCTTTACCTTGGGGCTTTGGTTTCATTTACCTCAAGAAAATTGTTGGTCTGTCGGTTTGGCGGTTTGTCGGTTGGCCGGTTGGTCGTTTTGCTGTTTTGTGTTGTGTTTTTTTTTTTTATTTAAGTGTAATTAAAGTTGGCAGCGGAAGTTAGGCGAGCTGTGAAGTTGTTTGCGGAAATGTAATGGGAGACCAAAGGCAAAGGTCTACATCTAACAGAAAAACTTTTCATTCTACCTGTATCTATAACTAAATCAAACAAATGCATCTTTATTTACAAATACAAATGCAATTTTATACCTATATTAAATGGAAATAGTTATAGTCCTAAGCAATTGCTTTAATTAATATTAATAATAAATTCTATACAAACCCCTTGTAAATAAAGATGCAGTTAGAAATCTATCTTTATATTTAATCTAAGCGTTAATAATATCTGTAATTGCATATATACATATATGTATATATATCTATATATATTCTCTATTAATATCTTTAAGGCAAAATACTAATAAATTTTATTTATTTTTTGTTTAATTGCAGGTAAATCCAATATTCAAAATTGAATATCATTTTCACTTCACTTTAAGCCCATTTTGTGGCCTATATATGTCTGTATGTATGTATTTATCGTTTATTTTTTTTATTCGCGAGTAAAGCAAAAAAAAAAAACGCCTACACAGCAGCTGCCTTTAAGCAATTTCTCTTCGGGCCAGCAACTGAAAATAAAAAGTACAATAATTTGACAGGCAAATCATATGACTGACAACTTGCCCCTTGACACACTTTTTGTCATAGCAACAACACTAGGCAGGAAAAAAAATATATATATAAATAATACATAAATATGTTTAATAATAATAAATTGCTTATAATTTTTTTCCCCCTGACTGATTAATGAGGGCTAGAAGGATTAGTTTATAATGACTGAAGCTAGAAATAACAAAAAAAGAAAAAATAAACTACAAGCAAATAAATTGGAATATAAATTGATATAATTTAGACAAACTGAAATGATATGCTAATATGACTATCTAGATTTTAGCTCAGTTTCTAGTCATAATTTGTTTTTTTTTTTAGATAATTTATTTCTCGTGTTTATAATGACTTATTTTGATATATTGACTTATAACTAAACGCTTTAAGGACTTCTCTACGAAGGATCTTAAAGTGGATCGTTAAACGTTTCTTGCGGGGAGATCTAAAGGGGTTCGAGGTGCATAAATTGTAGTTGTAATTTTCATTTGAAACTTTTTTAAAATAATGTTTCTTTTTCTTATGAAGTAAACCTTTCTTTAGGTGCCATGCACATCCATGAAACATTGCGAGTGACGAAAAGAAAGGACTTCTCTTCTTTTACTTCCTTTTGTTAACAAAATTTATGTAAAATTAACTTGACCAAATGATGGTAATAAATCAAGCTACTAAAAGAGAATTATTATAAACACTTCAGCAGCTCATAATGAATATTAATTTGTTGTAATTATTAAACAAATTGGTCAGACATTTCTTTACTCCCTCATTCCATTTGTCACTCTTTCTCTCTATGTCTCTTTATTTCGCTTTTACTCTTTGTCTACCTCAAAGTATGTTGTCTTGTGTTTTGTTGGGTTGCGTTGTCTTGTCTGATTTATAAATGTCAAAAATTGTAGAAAACAGTTTGCCAAAATTATTTGACAGGTGCCTCGAGAGCGAAAGTTTTCCTCTATGACAAAATTGAAAGAATGAATGAATGAGTCTTATTCACATGTATCATGAATAATTCATAGCAAAGTAATGATTCTCTATTTATTATGCAACAACTAAATAAAATATCCATATAAAGTCCACTGGCCCCGTTCAAAAATGGTTGACATCAACATTATTTTATAATGATTCCTGTTCAATAGTTGCTTGGCACCTGATACCACGACTACGTCATCAATTAAATCAAAAGAATTTACTTCTTTAACAATTCCAATGAATTTCACTTGCCACTGCAAAAAAAAAACAAAAAAAAAGTATTTTTTAAAAAGAAGAACAAACAACAAATCAAAATCGGTAATCGCATTAAATTTTTACCATAATTTTTCGGTTTTATTTTTTTGGTATTGCTTTATGTTGAAAGGTTTTGTGTTTATAAAAATTCCTGGAACTGAATTTTGTAATAAAGAAAAAAAAAACGCGCACTTTTCTTGCTTGAGGCTGTAATGTAATATGTTAAAAATAAATATATATATATATCTATATAGTATATACCTATATGCAACATATATTTACATATATATATATTTGTATATTCTGCTGCACTCGACAAAAGAAGAATTTCCCACAATGTCAAGAGCCCAACGAACCAAATATTGCTCATACGCACAGTTGCCCGCCAACAGTTTGCCTGCTGCTGCTGCTGCCAAGTGAAGCGTCAAATGTGCCACGTTATTTTTTTCCACATTTTCCTTTTGCTCTTTAAATTGTTGCAAATTTGCTTTTCATCGCATATATTTTTTCATTGCAAAATCCTTTATTATCCCATTTTCTTTTAGAGAAAATAATGTGGAGAGAGCTATGGCAGTGTGGTTGGGGTGGAGAGGGAGTGGTGTGGGGAACATATGCACATGTTTTTGTATAAACAATTTCTGTTCATACTTATATACAGTTCAATGCCTTTGGCAATTGTGCATTAAACAAAATGAAATTGAGAAATAAAACATGAGAAGAGAAAATTAAAATTATTTTTAAATAAATGCAAATTCAGTGCGATTTTCTGGTAGCAATCTAAGCCAAGTTTTTTCCTTTCCACAGCCAAGAGAGAAAGAAGGAGGGGAGCTTAAATAAGACAACCAATCAATATGCCAATATTTATTGATGATAATAAGACAAGTTTAAAAGTAGTTTGTGCCATTTATTCATATGAAAATTAACTTTATTTAACACATTTTTTTAGCTTCATAAAAAAATGTAAAGTTTTTATTGAACATCATAAAAGTTAAATCTATTAAAAGTTTGGAGACTTTTATTAATTCAGAAATATAAATAAATTACGTTTGGCAACAATCTATTAAAAACCATGTTTTTCCACAATGTTTCTTACTAAAAGCCATTAAATATAATGACTCTAAGTCAACAGTTTATTGAAATGAAATGTGCCACACAATTTCTGAAGTTTGACAACAATGCAATTGTAATTGGATAACAGAACCTTCTACCAATTGATTGACAAAAAAGTAATGTCATTTGATATCGAGAACAAACATGCTCTCTACTAAACTTATACAACAATGATGAGAAAAGAAACATATACACAGATATACGTACATATATAGAGACATAGTTATAATCCTCCCATCATATGGTATAACAACGCTTTACGCAATTGAATGCACTAAATCTTATCATAAACCAACTCTCATCAGACACTTGCACCCCCTTTGGCTGTGCTCCCAATTGTTGTTGTTGTTGTGGCATGTTCATTGTTCAAGTGACGTAAATTACTTCAAGGACGCACAGTAACCCGCCACCGACAAGAACAAGAACAAGAACAATATTCTGTTGTCGCAGCTGTCTGTGGCTCTTACTCAATAAATATATAATAAAGAGAAGAGAAAAAAGAAATCACTGACCAGCAACAATGTGGCTGATATTTAATAAGAATAAAAATAAAAATAAAAAAAGGAGAAAAAGTCTGCCACTCAAGACGACAACAACGACTACAAAAGAGACCAGACGACACCAGACCCTCCCAATGGGTAGTGATGCTGTGCAACACTAGTTGATAATGTAATAACAATAATAATAAAAATATAAATACCCGTGGCCAGACAAAGAGATAAAGACACAGAGCAAAAGAGAGAAATGAAAACAGAAATTGTACTCAAAACTAGTGTGCACAGGGACGGATGCGCCTTCTCAGCTTCACTCCTCTCTATCTATGCAACATGACTTTTACCTACCGCAACAAGGTCATCATCATGCTAGTCGTCGTCATCATAGTCATCATCTTCCATCATTTTAATTAAAAACTTCCGTTCACTAAAACTCGCCAATAAATTGCACTTGACTCAAAAGTTTTGCGCTTGAATTTGCATTAAAAAAAAAAAAAAAAAAACTTTCAGTTAAGAAGAAATACATGCTTCAATGCTTACATTAATCAGGTATAAAGAAAAATAAACTGCACTGCGAAAGAAGAAGACTACTTCAAAGACGATGGTAAAACGGAGTAGTGGGAGGGGAGGGATGTGTCAAATATAACACACCGCGAAATACAAATCTCAGCTACCGGTATAAATGGTGTGAGGTTGAAGAAGATATTGATTTAATATGCATGCCATGTTGCCAGACTTCATTAAAGAAATGAGAGAAAAAAAATATACTAAAAAAATGGAACAAATCCTAATTAACAGTTTACTTAAATATAATCTCTTAAACTTGGAAAATAATTAAGGAACTGCATTTTAAATTAATATTTTTGCATGCTCATAATGCACTTTTGTCACATTTCTTAAATTAGCATAATTTTAGTGATAGGTTTTTTTTTTTTGATAGGTTCCCAGTGTTGTCTAAGTTCAGTAGTTTCAGTTTACCGTTGTTGTCAAATTTCATATAGCTCTTTGTTTCAATCATCTCAAAGACAAACGGACTGTGACGCTTTTGTTTATCGCACTAGAACTCTGTTTTTGTTGTTGTTTCTTCATCTATATTGTACTCATCTATTTCTGCCTGTTTTTCTTTTTCCCTTTTTCCTTTTCTTTTATTTTCTCGCACTTTTTGTGTGTTTGTTAATGGCTTCACTCCATTGCCATTTGTTTTCAGCTCCATTGTTTCACTAGAAGCTTCATTTTTTTTTTCTTTTCATTTTGTTGCCTCGCTCTCTGCCCTCACTCTCGCTCTCCGTCTCTGTTTCCCCCCTTGCAATATTTGTTAAGTGTTGCATGGCTTGGCCAGTGTTGGTTAGCGCCAGGAGACAGTGGAGGGAAGAGAGTTTCACATGAAACTCATAAAAAGAAAAAAAAAATATCTTGTAATAAAAACAGCTCACATGGATATGTCGAACATATGTTGACTATAAAAAGCAAATTGTAAACAAAGCGAAGGCTCACACGAGTTGCCTTCACGTCGGTGTGCGTGTGTGTGTTTGTAAAAGTGTGTGTACGTGTGTGTGTCGTTGTATGCAAATGCAAACACATATCATTAAAAGGCAGTGTTTGTGCAAAAAAAAAAAGAAGAAAAAAATTAAATGCGAAAAAAAGTGGGCGGTCCACTGGGCCAGGAGAAATTGCATAAAAGAAACGCCTAGCTTTGATGAATGCAAGTGTAGGGTCGGAAGGGCGGACAGAGGGAGAAACAAAGGTTGGCTGCGAGTTCATTAACAGGGCGTGGGAGGGTGAGCGAGAGAAGCAGGTAGATAGCATTTAATAAGCAATGCATTTTATGTTGCCTACCCCAAGGCGGAGTAGAACTTTGCGAATTAAACTACCCTTTGTATTAATACTTTGCTTTCGGCATCGAATTCAAAAGCCTGAAGCAAAATTTCGCTTTATTTTGAGCCCTTTTTTTTGCTTTAAATAATGAATTAATAAACAATCTATTTAATGTTGCCTACTTTAAGGCGCCAGATAAGAAACATGATGTAATTTCTTTCAATCGATTTCAAGTCCATTTATAAATTTATATTTTGAGGATTAAAGCTATCTTTACTAGCATGTTGAATGAAAATGCATTACAGGCAAATCCAGGAAACGGAAACCATTCCAAATACTTTCGTTTAACTCTTAACTTTGCCTGCAGCACTTCCGTTTTACTGTTGCAATGGCGGTTTAGAACTTTTCCTTTGGCTTGGGCTATTGGAAGGAACCTATATATAGATATATGTATATGTATATGGAAATCAGTGTTAAATGGCTTTGGCACTTGGCAAAGGTGCATTCGACTTTTGAGTTTTTAGCCATCGCTGCCATCATCACCATCACCATGACCATCACCATTACCATTACCATCATCATCGTAGTCATCGTAGTCATCGTCGTCGTAGTCGTCATTGTCGTCACACACAAACGTGTGGAACGTGGATCCAAAGGTCATGCTATGACCCTCGTCTAAATGTCGACCCACAAAGTAGGTTAAAAACTCATTTTTGTAGCCCACCTTGCAACCGAAATGCAACCCTGTACTGTTTGGCTTTTCTTTTTTTTTTTTTGGTCAGCCTAAGTAGAGGTAGAAAGGCAACATGCCAACGAACTGAAAAAATCAATTTTTTTTCCGTTGCCCCCTGCCCAACTGGAGGATTTGGTGGGTGGTAGGGAATGACGCGAAGGGCGGGACACGAATGTGGGGTGTACCACCAAACGTGCCTAACAACTGACAAACTCGTGCAAAATAAATTGCAGCCTTGCACTAGAACCCCCCGAAAGGCAACAACAACAACAAAATTATAATTTCTTTGCAACGACTTTAATGTTACCCTCTACCGAGCAAAAAATACAAGCGAATTAATATTATCAGAATTATATAGAAGACGCAGAAAAACGAATACCTTTTGAATGAATATTGATCAAGAATCAATATAATTGTTAGAATTTCTAACCGTTTGTGTTTTTCTGCTAAATGTCCTAATATACCCTTTAATCCAATGATTGCAGGGTATAAAAACATGTGCAACCCCAACACCGCAAAAAGCTAGAGTGAGATAGAGAAAGAAAGAGAGCGCGCCAACAAGAGTAAGAGCGAGAGAGAGAGAGGCATAGAGAGGGCAAGACGAGAGCAAGCTAAAATGCATTTGACATGCGCTGGCTTGGTACAGTTTTTCAACTCCAGCTATGTACCATTAGTACTGCAATCCATCCAAAAGACCTTCTTCTTCTTTACCATTCTACCCTTTAACCACCGCCATTATCCCCTCTAACGGTACCCTAGAGTACTCAGTTATTATATTGTACTTAGCGTATGCATGTACATTTATATAAGGCATATATATGTATGACCCATGTTGATTTTGGCCTTAACAACTCCTATTTCAACACAAAATTATAATAACAAAAAAGAAAGAAAAAGGTGACCATACCAAAGCCAAGGTGGATATCCTTCTACCCCATTGAGTGGGCTTTCGTTTGGTTCGTTTCTTGCTGTGAGGGGCTGTAGGGGGACTGTAGTTTCTAGGTGCTGCTCAATGTTTTGATTTAGGGTCGTCGGCTTTTACATAATAGTTGGGCAGAGCCCTTGGTCAATAGCACACGAAACTAAACGAAAGGAAATGAAGGAATGAAACAAAAAACCAATAAATTTTTGGTCAAAATATAAAACAGAAATGTGTCAATGGAAATGATTTGTGTATTGATTCTTGATCTTGATACGTTGGGCATTTGGCATTTCATTTCTAGGTGAAGTCTCCTAATTGAAAGTCCTAAAATTAATTGAATGAAATGTAAAACATTAAATAATTGATTCATTAAGAATGTCATTTATCAAAACTTTCAGATAGGAATTTAATATAATCTTTTGTTAAAGGATCATGGATATATATGATTCCGAATATTAAATTTAATGGTAAAAGAATTTCTAAATGTATGTAGTTTTCCTAAAACCGGTAAGATTTCTCTCGCTCTAAAGTTTTTGATAAAGTTATTAAATAGACCGACTCATGTTTTTAATAAAATTTTATTACTTTATTCTTGTCTAACATTGATAACCGTTTGCCAGATGATTGGATAATTTGTTCAGCATTTACATAGGACCCATAAAATGAAAATGGCGCCAACAAGAATTTCGCCCTCAAAGCTTTTTTTTCTCTCCCTGACACATTGAAATAAATCCCACAAAATCTTTCAAGATTTCTCTTGCTATTTGTGTGCTTTAGTTTATCGTACATATGTATATACATACTATATACATATACATATGTACATATATGTATACATATATACGTCTATATTCAACTGCAAATCGTACAAGTAAACATGCGAACAAGTTTTTTGCCTGCGTTTTTCTTCTTTCCTTTTTTATTTTTTTAATTTTTTTTTACTTTTTTCTTTTTTTGTCATGTTTGACTAGACGACTCTGACTGCAACTTGCTAATATGCCAGCAGGGCGTGGGGTGGGGTTGTTGTATAGGGTAGGGTAGATTGTGCAGAAGGGAGGAAGCTTCAGCTGAAGCTGACTACAAAGCGAATGCCTTGCAAACTTATTTATTTTTGTGCAGCAAAAGGCGCTATTTGCTCAGTTCTCCTTCTCTGCTGCAACAAGAACAACAACAGCAACAGAAGCAGCGGCAACAAAAAGCCGCTTACAAACAACAGCAGCAAAAATAAAGTTTCATTAAAAAAAAAATAAATAGAAGAAAAAAAGCTGAAAAAATGGGGAGAACAATTTCCATGCAAACCAGAAAAAAGAAGGGAGAACTTACCTATACCACGTTGAAAATGTGTGCGACATGCAATCCACAAACACACGCACACAAAGGCAAAGCAGAAAACTGCATTCTATGGAGGGAGGGAGTGAGGTAGGTAGGTGGAGGTAGAAGAGGAGGTATCAGCCAGCAGAGGCAGCAAAGTCTCGACTGCGCTGCTTGCAGTGACAGTGGCAATGCCAAAGGCAAACTGCATATTTTTCGAGGCCTACATCAACATTTTTTAGCTTTACAACAAGAGTGAGCAAGGGCGTGCAGCAGCACCACAGACACACAAAGAGAAAAAGAGAGAGAGAGAGAGAACAAGAGAGACAAAGGCAGAGAGCAGCAAGCTAGCAAATGCAAGGGAAACTCTCTCTGCCTTTGTATGTTTATCTCTGTGTATGTTTGTATGTATGTATATGTGTGTTATTTCTTTACTTTGGCTGCTGTGGGAAACAGTTCAGCCAGCCAAAGCTTACAAATGCAAAATGACAAAGGGCTAAAATGGCCGAATGCTTCAAATTATTATTTCAATATTCCAGTATGAAACTTAAAACTTTTTTGTAAAAAATGCAAAATGCCTAACTATTATTATCTAAATAAAAAAGTGGATGAACTGTCTAAAACCTAGCTTTTAAATTTAAATGAAACCCGGTTCTTTCAGTAATTTTATTTTTATTTAAAAATATTTCTTACTATTAGTTGAAACAACTCCACAAAAAAGGCACGCTAAAATGCCATCTCTGGCGTAAAGTTGCTTCGACTGGGAGTGCAGTTGTTTTGCCTGCATTGCCGTAGCCGCTTTGCCTCTTCTGTTGGCAGTTTTTGTTGGGCTTTCGTGGCCATAGCTATGGCTTCTGCTGGTGCTTCTCCATCTGCCTCTTCATCTTCCATTTGCCTGTCATCTCCATCTCTGTTTCTGTTTCGCCTTGTTCGTCGTTGTCCGACGCTTCGTTTACATGGATTATGTGGGTATGTAGTGTAGATCGAGAGAGAGACCAAGCACAATAACACAATGAACTCCAAATAAAGGGGAGGGCCAAGGAGATAGTAGTGGGCAAGGTAGCGGGGGACAAGGTGGGCAGGGCAGAGCAGTGGCTGCCTATTGTATTATTGTTGTTGTTATTTGCTGCTGTTGCCGTTTTGGCGTCTAGTTTTTTTTTCCTTTCTTTTTCGTTTCATTCTTTTTCCATTTTTCCATTGCCTTTGCTTTGTTTGTTACTTCATGGCGTTTGCGTTTGGGAAAAATGGCTTTTCATGAGTGAAAAATGAAATGTGGCTCCCGTTCTGCGTGTACATACATATATGTACATATATACATACATAGATACATATGTATAAGTACGTACATATTTATTTAGTTGTGTGTGTGCGACCGTGTGTGTGTTTGTATGTCTGTAGGCAAAGCTGCATTTCAACGGACACGTTTATATGTAAGAGCAAATAATAACCAGCGGAAAGCATTGAAATTGGGTAGGTCGAAGTTTTTATACCCTTGCCTAATGATCGAGTTTAATAAAAAACTCTATTACCAAATAAATATTATTAGAAATAATAATTATAATATTAGAAATAATAAAAAGATGACTTAAACTTTGGATTTATAATGATTTTAAGTATTATATGAATATTGTATGAAAATCTCTATGCACCATAAATTAGTGTATGACAATTACTTTTCTTTTATCATTTCACTATAGAATTCTCATTTGTTTGGTTAAATTGAAAGAAAATCTGCATTTTTCCTTTAGGTTATTTAGCTAAGGCTATTAAATTGTAATGAAAATGGGAAAAACATTTCAGATATGCCTGGTTAGCCTTAGATTTTTACTTTTTCCAAACAATTTTTCCACATTCACTAACCCACACAGAGACACATATGTACATACATATGTATATATTATATATCTATATATACATACATATGTATATATGTATATACATATATACATGTATGGAGCTGCAGTGAAAATGCAGTCATGTTGGCGTCGTTTCTGTTGCTGAAGTAGACAAAGTTTTTACTGCATTTTTGTAGCTTTTCTTTTTCGCGTTTGCTGGCAGTGAAATTGAAAAGGCAGCGGCGATGAAAATGTTTGTTTTTCTTTGGAGGGAAAGTAGTAGACATAGACCGAGGCGTATGAGTAATATAACCACAGACACACATTCACATACTATCAAACAAAACTATATACACTGGAAGAAAAATTAATCAAATATTTAGCTTCTTATATTTGACAACGAGGGAACTAAATAAACTTTAAAAGTAACTGAAAAACTAAAAAAAAAAATCTTCTATTGCACTTGCATGTTTCATTTTTCTTTCAGTGTATGCTCTATACACACATATTTTAAGGCGATGAAAGAGAGCTAAAAAAAACTGTGTTATGCCGACAATGCAACGCGTTGCACTTAACTGTTCGGGAGATTGGGTGGGCGTGTTTCTGGGCGTCTTTCTCTTTATAGTCTTCTTCATCTTGTGGTGCTGCTTCTTCTTCGTCTTCAAGTCAAGTGTCTCTGAGCCGCCTTCTGGTGTCTGCCTCCTCAATGTGTCTCATTGTCATTGCCTCTTTGTCGTATCTTTTTATCTACTTATGTTGTAGGTGCCACCTACCTATCCACAAAACTTACCTAACGCCACCCCATGCACTTGATATGCTTTTTGTCTTGACTATATCTTGAGCTGATGAAACGTGACTATTTGTATAATGTGTTTTCTAACTCCACGTAACTACACACAACGGAGCACACACTTATACACTCAATAGACTATAGTTTTTTTTTCTCTCTGTCTAGGGATCAATAATGAGTTTGTGGACAACAAATTATTCAATAGATTAGGTAAATTCTTGACTACAAAGATAATAGTAATGCGATCCCTTTCCTTACAAGAATATTATTTTAACAACGTAAATTTAAATTCTACGGCTTTACTGAAGAACTTTATGAAGATTTCTTTTTACTAAAGCCATAAATACATGGTAGATTGGACAGTATTCTAGGTGTATTTTATATTTTGAAACCCTTTGGAAACAATTTTAATTAAATCTCCAATTTTAACATAGCATACTTTTTAGCATAGGTGAAAGAACTGTTCCAAATGAAATTTTAAGCTGAATTTTAGCACTTGTAGATCATTGAACTTAACTTTCTGTCCATTATCATCCCATCCCATCTTAAATCCCATGGCTATATACCTGTATATAGTATCAAGTTTCGACTCTTTCTTCTTCTTTCGCGATTGATTTCGAAATGTTTGCTGTTTCTGTGTATTTTATTTTTCTCATCCATTCTGTTGTGTGGTGTTGCTCTGTGACTTTGAGGCAGAGTTTTAATTGAATTTTAAATTTCATCCCAACGGGGTATTCAGATAGATTTGGGTTCAGATGCAGATTCCGTTTCTTTTGTACGAATGAATGAAAATTTATTTATTTGGGTCTAATGTTTTATGTAAGACGTTGATTTCTTTTGAAATTCACGGAAATGGCAAAAAAAAAAAAAATAATAATAAAAGAAAAAAAAGATTAATGGAAACAGAACAAAAAAAAAACTATCGAAAACTTATTTGTAATTGATTTTGTTACTTGTGCCTTTTGCAGGTCGCGATGATCTCTCGCCCTCGAGCAGCCTCAATGGCTATTCGGCCAACGAGGGTTGTGATGCCAAAAAGAGCAAAAAAGGACCTGCGCCGCGTGTACAGGAGGAACTATGTTTGGTTTGCGGTGATCGTGCATCGGGTTATCATTACAATGCCCTCACCTGCGAGGGATGCAAGGGCTTCTTTCGACGGAGTGTCACCAAGAGTGCTGTCTATTGTTGTAAATTTGGGCGGGCCTGTGAGATGGACATGTACATGCGACGCAAATGTCAAGAGTGTAGACTGAAAAAATGCCTGGCTGTGGGCATGAGGCCGGAATGTGTAGTGCCGGAGAATCAGTGTGCAATGAAACGGCGCGAAAAGAAGGCCCAAAAGGAGAAGGATAAGCTAACAACATCACCCAGTTCACAGCATGGCAGCGGCGGAGGTGGTGGCGGCGGTGGTGGTGGTGTTGGTGGTGTTGCTGGTGTTGGATCCGGCAATGGAACAGGCATGGGTGGCGGTGGAGGCGGTAATGGTGGCAGCATTGGCACTCATGATTATGTTAAGAAAGAGATACTCGATCTGATGACATGCGAATCACCGCAGCATGCCACAATTCCGGTAAGTTGACAATTTGATTGATTGATATTAAATTTGAGACAATTTAATTGATTTGCTTTCGTTTCATTATTTAGCTACTACCTGAAGAAATTTTGGCCAAGTGTCAAGCGCGCAATATACCTCCACTAACGTACAATCAAATGGCCGTTATATATAAATTAATTTGGTATCAGGATGGCTATGAGCAGCCATCCGAAGAGGATCTCAAGCGTATTATGGTAAGTAGGCAATAAATAAATAATTTAGAAATGTTCAGAAACATTGTTTTGGCATAACATTTTTGATTCTCAGTTAGTTTATTGATTGAGAAATCTTTGAACAGAGCTTCCAACTAATTTCCTGTTCCTTTTCCATGCACAGAGCCAACCTGATGAGAATGAGAGTCAAACGGATGTCAGTTTTCGGCACATCACTGAGATAACCATACTCACGGTACAGTTAATTGTTGAATTTGCTAAAGGTTTACCAGCGTTTACAAAGATACCCCAAGAGGATCAGATAACGTTACTGAAGGTAAAATATTTAATTTAAATAATCCATTAGTTATTTGTTTTTTAATTAATTTTTTCTTTTATTTATATTTTAAAGGCCTGCTCATCGGAGGTGATGATGTTGCGAATGGCCCGACGCTATGATCACAATTCGGATTCAATTTTCTTTGCGAATAATCGATCCTATACCAGGGACTCGTACAAAATGGCCGGCATGGCCGATAATATTGAAGATCTATTACATTTCTGCCGTCAAATGTTCTCAATGAAGGTGGACAATGTTGAATATGCGCTACTCACTGCCATTGTGATCTTCTCGGACCGACCGGGCCTGGAGAAGGCCCAACTAGTCGAAGCTATCCAGAGCTATTACATCGATACGCTACGCATTTATATACTCAATCGCCATTGCGGCGATACCATGAGTCTTGTCTTTTATGCCAAGCTCCTATCGATTCTCACCGAGCTGCGAACGCTGGGCAATCAGAATGCCGAAATGTGTTTCTCATTGAAATTGAAGAATCGCAAGCTGCCCAAGTTTCTGGAGGAGATCTGGGATGTACATGCCATTCCGCCATCGGTCCAATCGCATCTGCAGGCCCAGCAGGATGAGCAGGATCGTATGTCCCGTGCGGAACGTATGCGTGGTGCGGTTGGTGGAGCTATAACAGCCGGTTTGGACATTGATTCAGCATCAACATCCGCTGCAGCGGCTGCGGCAGCAGCATCCCAACATCATACGCTTTCCGGGCAACAGCAGCAGCATCCACATCTTCATCCATTGCCCGCCTCAGTCTCTGCTTCTGCCACGGTTAACTCTGTTTCGACCGTTAGCACTAGTAGTGATTATATTGTTGGTGGCGGAGGTGGTGTTGGTGGCGGTGGCGGTGGTAATGTTGTTAGTGTTGGGAGTGCGGGTGGAGTTGTTAGTGTTGGAAGTGCGGGTGGAGTTGTTAGTATTGGTCCCACTCAAGCACCAGCCACTTCCTCAACCAGCATAACAGCCACTGTACCAGCGAGCTCCACAACGCCAAATGCAGTTGGTGTCGGCGGTAATGTTAGCATGTATGCCAATGCCCAGACTGCCATGGCCCTAATGGGTGTACCAATCCATCCGCATCAGGAGCAGCTATTAGCCACTGTAGCTGTCAAATCGGAGCATTCGACAACGGCATAGCCCCAGCTCCAGCCTCAGCTCCAGATACAGCAGCATCAGCCCCCACAAATGATGACAATGATGGGCAGTCTCATTCTTGACTAGAAGTCTTGAAAGAAAAGCAGCTGCCACAAATTGAACAGATAAACCTTTCCTTCCCTCCACACACACACACACACACCCATATACACACACACACACACTACTCTCCTTCCTTTCTATATATATATATATAAAAGATGAAAACTTTGGAGAAAAACTTGAGGAAATCTAACGACAAGCGTAAAATGCAGTTATTTAGTGCTTAAGCCTGCAAATATTAGCATTTAGTTTATAACAAATGAAAAAAGCAACAACAATTAACAATACAATGGAAAAACAAATAGAGAAAGAAAATTGTTGAAAAGAAAAGCTAAAAGAAAATCACACCCCCACACAAACACATACACACACATCGACACAGACACGCATCTACACACACCTACAGACAAACATTAGTTACAGCAAATTTCATTTCTCGAATTACGCAAAGATAGAAAAAGCAGAAGAAAGAAAGAAAGAACTATAAAACAAAAAACAGAAGAGAATAAAGATTGTTTATATTTTAAAAATATAAAAAAACACACACACACACACATACACACAAACACATACATAATTATAATAATTACAACAAATTATATAATTAATTCTAAACAATTGTAAAATAACAACTAATAATTCTAAAAATAACAATAACTATTTAAGTTTAAATCAAAACAACAACAACAACAAAAAAAACCCAAAAAAAAACTCTAAAAAAAGAAACACGCAAAACTTGGACTGATTTTATAAACATATTTTTTAAACATAAAACAAAACTAAACTAAAATGAAAAAGCATGGCAGAAAACACACAAAAACACACCGTAAAACAAAAAGAAGAAGAACTATATAACAAAAATTCGTACGACAAGACACACATATATATTTTTTATTTAGAAGTTTTTAATCATTTTTATTATTGCCGCCATCCATATTTTTCTTTTCTTTGTATACTTTCATTTGGAGAATAATTAGGAATTTGAAAAATTTGCAACTTTTTATTCATTTTGTTTGCTCCAAAATTTTTGAAAACAAATTCAACAAAAAAAAGTGATTTGAGTCTTACTCAAAAAATAGAAAATTTGAAACGAAAGCATTGAAGGTATTAAAAAAAGGAAAAAAAATTAAAAAGAAAATTAGTAAGAAATATCCTATACCTTTTAATACATACATATATAGAAGAAGGGGTGTATCCAAGTTTAAAAAGAAGTATTGAAGCATATTATAACATAGTTAGATATAGTTTATATGTGTTTCATTAGCCCAATTTGGCCAATCCATTTCCTTATGTCCGCAGATCAGCAGTCATTTTGTCCTCAATATAGAAATATCAAGTTTCAAATGCATTTAGATATTGGTTCCAACTGATAATTATTTTTAAAAATCGGCTTACAAATTTTACAGACTAAAAGATTATTATAAAAGAAATATTCTTATATAATTTTAAGTGAAATTAAGTTGTTGACTAACTCAAGGGAGTGGCATTGGAGGAACTTGCAAAATACACCCCATTCTTGGTACAGGGTATATAACAGTCGGTATTCCGACTTAAAGTACGACATTTTTTCTTTATAGTTTTTGCTGGCAAATAATTTTCAATCACTTTTCACACTACCTACATAAACAAACACACACCAAAAGACTTCAATATATTTTTAAATTAGAAATTCGAAATTTTTGGCAAAATCAAAAAAAAAACCATGTGCAAATTTTATATATATATATTTAAATTTATCTTTTTGGCAATTATTTTTTAAAAAAATACACAAGAAAAATGTTTAAGCAATTATTTTAACTATATTTAAAACGAAACAAAAAACAAATTGCTTGCTCTTCTCCTTTTTTTATTTTAATTTTTTGCGATTTTATTTAATTTTTTAATTTCAATTGTAAAATTGTTGGCCTTATTTTAACTTAAATCAAATTTATGCTAATTTTTAAACTAAACAATACAAACAAAAAAAAAAAAAACGATTGTAAAATACAAACAAAAATTTATAATTAATTATTTTTGTTACATTCTTTAGTTTTTCATTTTATTTCAATTTTGGCAAGGAAATTGAATACAAATTTTCCCCTGCCAGTTGGGTAAAAAAGAAGAAAGAGAAAAAATATTAATGAAATGTAGAAGAAAATTTGTGAGTTTTTCTCCTTTTTATTAACTTTTAGCTTTCAACTTGAATTGTGCAATTTTTGTGTAATTTTTACTACTAATTTTATAATTAATTTTAATTTTCACACACAAGATTTAAGCTATCATTCTATGAATTGTTGCTTTAAGTCAGAAAGAGAAAACAAAAATAATATTAATTTAAACAAAATAAAGGCAACAAAATTCTAATTTCTTGCAATTCAACAACAACAACAAAAACAAAAATGAACATTAAAACAGTGAATAATTTAATTATAATATTTAATAACAACAAAATGGAAACAAAATCTAAACTCATTTTTAAGTTTTATTATTATTATTATTATTATCGATTGATTTTATGCTTAATTTTCTATATACATACATATACATACATATAAAAATATATATATATTATATATAGATATACATATATCTATATAAATATATATAACATAAATTTGTTTTGTAGTTTTACAACAGAAAAAAAAAGATAAAAACATTATGTAAAAAAAGCAAAGATGAAGAGAAAACGAAACACCTATCATAATATAAAATCCAAGCAAAAATATATATACAATATATCAATGAAAATATGTTGAACAAAACAAAAAAAAACATCAACTAAAATCCCTGACTTTTGATTTTCACTTTTAGTCTTAAACCATTAATTTTATTTTTGGTTTTTATATTTATGGAATGGATCCAAATTCCGATTTTTAATACAGTCAAAAACTTTAGACTGATTTCAGCTCTTTTGGATAAATATACTTTTCCTTAAAGATTGGAAAAACCGTTGGGGAAAATCATAGCGAATTTAGCAAATTAAATCTTTTTGAAAACTTGTCAAATAAGTTTCTAGTAGAGGAATTTCTGGCAAAATATTGCAACATTTTAAGATATAAATATTTTTGGCGTTCTAAAGAATCGGGATTGAACAGAAGCTACTTTGGTTTGATTTTAAAATTTTGTTTGGGATATGAAAGACTTTAGGGAATTAGAAATTCAGAATTTTTGAAAATGATAAATTTGCTGGCAAAGCAAATGGCTGTGAAAATTGGCTAAGGTTGAAAGAAAGATAATGCAAAGGTATTAAATGGGGATCGTAAACTTTATAGTTTATAATTTTAAAACAATTATGTCATCAAAATATGATTTATAGAATTGATTTAAATTTTTAGATAATAGTAAATATAGTTTATGAAATTAAAAAAGAATAAATGCAATTGAAATTTTATTTGAAATAAATTCATAGTTTTCCTTTAACATTAACATTAAATTTATTTGTTTAGATCGAAAAAGAATAATAAAAGTAAAGTAATTTATATATGTACAATTATTTAGCAATTTGAACAAAAATTTGCGGTCCCTGCAGAACGTGTTTATTCAGTTTTTCTTTAGTTTAAAAACTGATTTTCCACAAAAAAAAAGGGTGAAACTTAAAGGAAAATAAAAACTTAAAACATAACTAAAAGACGCGCTATAAAATAGCTTTAAAAAATAAGTATAAAACCAAAAAAAAGAATAATAATTTGCTAAACTTTTTTTTTGATTATTATTTTTGGGTAATTAATAAAAACAAGTCCATAAAGTATTTTGAAAATTTTTCTATTAGTAGAGTTAAAGAAATACTGAAAAAAAGTATTTAACTTCCCCCCTCTAAGTCAAGTGTTAAAATTTATAATATATGAATATGCATAAGTGAAGGAAAAATCGTATAATGATACATATATATAGTATGTAGATGCCTGCTAATAAATTTTTTTTCGATAATTTGAAAGGAGATTCGAAAATCGAAAATACGATTTAAGGATTTTCTCTATACTCCATTCTACAAATAATATGCAAAAATCTAGTTCTAAGTCTGTATATATACAATATATGTATGGGAATAAGTCCATATATATATAAAGCTATATATACATATATATAAATGTATGTAAAGCTCTCGCTCTTATAGTATAACCACAAAACCAACAACAACAACAACAAAAAAATGCAACCTGAAATTACATAAATGAACATAAGGTACATAGTATGTACTACATACACACATTATATATATACATAAATATAACAAAAGGAATCTTGTTGAAAATCCCAAATACAAAACAGAATACAAAATCGTTATGTAGATTTTTGAAATGAAATTTGAAATGAAATTCAAAACAACAAACGACAAACAAACAAACAAACAAAACAAAACTTTGTTTAATTTTTATGCACTGTTTTCTGTTATGTGTAAAATCTTTGTAACTTGTTTTTTTGTTTTTAGTCACCCGGCCCTAACCCCCCACTCCTTCAATAACTATCACCCCGCTCCCACGCCCCGCCCCAACCCAACTAACCAGAACAAAATTTTTGAACAACAAAAAAAAAACAAACATATATATGTTTTGTGTTCAACTTGTAGATATTGATCCTGAATTGAAAAACTACCTCAAATGAAACATAACAAAAAAAAAAAACAAAAACAAACAAAACATGAAACAAAGCAACAAAAAGGTTTTGAGCATTAGAAAAAAACAAAAACAAAGAAAAGTAAAGTAAAGTAAAGAACACAAACCGTAATAAAATGTAACTTACAAGCGAGACCTTAGCAGCAACAACAAATACTTATACAATACGATCAATCGATATCGGATATTGATTTTCAGTTCTCAAAATTCTTACATTTTCAAAAGCACCCAGAAAAAGCCCAAAAAAAGAAAGCCAATATAACTACGGCTGTTCCGTGGTTTTTATATATCCTTGCAAAGTTTATATTTGAAAAATCAACTTAAGGTAAACCGATTTTCGACAAAAGATGGATATAATGGTTTGAAAATTGGATATTCGTATAACGTTTTCTCGGCCTCAGAATCTACTAGAGGTTAAAATATATGTTATATATACATATATAGTCGTCCGATATTTTTAAATGATAAATATGTAAAAGTACATTATAATAAAAATGTATTTTATTATAAGTGTGAAACAAAGAAATTTATGATCCAGAACTATATAATCCTCTTTTTTTTTTTTAAATTTTGTCGAAGACATTTGCAAGGCTATATATTTAAAAAAAAAGAACAAATCGAAAAGAAAATGAGAAATGAAAAGAAAAATGAAATGAAATTATTTATGACAACTCCTAAAAAGCCTTTTTAGGTACCTGTTTTGCAGCAATATTGAAATTTAGGTGGCATATACAACAAAATACAAACAAACATATATAGATCTATATAATACATCAACCGTTGCAAATACAACACTCAGTCAATAATTCTCTTTGCTTCTCCAGTGCAGTGACTTAATATTGTTCTTATGCGAGAACTTTAGGCATTCACTGTACATACACATTAGAGCCGTTCAAGTTTTAAGTTGTGTAGTTTTTTCTCACTGCCAAAATTTGACAAAAAATTAATAATAAAAAATGGTAAATTATATATATATATATACATACAAACATACTTATAAACCATACAAATTTACGTTAGAAATTCTGCAGCCATTTTTGAACAATAAAAAAAAAAACAAAAATACTTAAAGTAGAGAAAAAACCAAAAAGAAAAAGAATGAAAAGAAATAAAATAATGTCAAATTTCTTTTGCAATGTGTAGCAATCAGTAATCTATAAAAATAAAATACAAATTAATAATATATATAACTACAATATATATATATATGTATACTTATGTATAAATCTATGGAAAGGAAAAAAGCGAGCAATTCAAGCTATGATTACGCATATATACATATATGTATTTCAGATCGGACGAACATAACGCACATTATTCGTAATGCAGAATGTTAGCAAGTGGCTAACAAAAAATACCGAAAAAATACAACTTAAAACTGAATTGATGGCATTTTAGTGTATAACGGAATAAATTACAAACGAAAAACAAATACAGAAAATAGAGAAGAAAAAAAAAACAAAACATATTCTAAATAAAACTAAATAAAACAGATAAAACAAGAAAATACGTAAAACCGAGATAGAGAGCAAAGAGCGAATACGAAAACACAACAAATAATTTTTTAACAAATGATACTTGCTTGGAAATATTTAAACTAAATCATAACTCATTTCAACTTTCATAATAAAATTCAGCAATTTTTTTATAGCATGATTTGATATTTTAAAACCGTTGATTCAGTTTATTGCGACAAGTTCATTCTAAAAAGGAATATAGCTTTCAAAGCGTTATATTACAGAATCACCTGATTCCAAGCACCATTTTAATTTGTATTTTTGGTTTAATTTTCGATGCTACACTGCCAGCTAAAATGTTTGTTTTGAATACTTCTTAGTCCTACCTGATTAAGGCATTTTATCTATAAAGATATATAGATGAAGGGCCCTCCCCTCTCACATGCGTTACATATAGAGTATAGCTCGTGCCTGCTTTTAATTAAGAAACTGAAACTGAGTCTTGTTTATTAATTAATTTTTTGGGGCTGATTTTTACATACTATATCTACGAATATACTGCGCATTAATTGAGTTTGCCGATTTATGTAAAAATGAGAGAGAAGTAGAGATTGTTAGCATTTAAACTTAATTATTATATGTATACTTACTCGTAATTCATATATTAATGCCAACAATTAATACTTGAATATGGCTTAATATTTGGAACACTGAACATGAGATTTTAGCTTGTTGTTTGATTGTTTGATTTTTCTGTTGAATTGCAGAATATACGGTGCATTGATCTATTACAACAAGAGTAAAACATACAAAAAAAAAAAAAAATAATATATATATATACATAACTATAACTTATAATAACTGATATTTAATTTTGAAATCTGTTCACTTAGTAATTCTATTATTATTGCTAAATATATATCTTAACTTTTATACTTCAAAACAAGTTAAACTTAAGTTGGCAAAAAAAAAACAAAGAAATACACAACCATTAATTATTGTAAACGAATAAATGTAATATGCATAAACTTTAAAACCGAAAAATTAAAAAAAAAGGAAAAAGACGAAGTGCGACAAAATTCAAGTTTAAAACGCATAAAATAAAAATTTTGAAATTAATTACATAAAGTAGATTTAGGAATACACTTACACACATACAACTTTACATAGTTTTAAAACTACATTGTAAATATATAAATAATACAAAAGAAGTCTATATATATACGATATATATGAAATGTGTAATAAAACAAATAAAAAATATATATTTAAAAAAATACGCAATAACGTACTTTACTTAATTCAGAACTATGGAACTTTAAATTACAAATTATTTCAAATAAATTTCCAAGACACACACCTGAATAGAATGAATAGCAAAGACGCAAACCTGAATCTCCAAACAGTCTGGTAGCGCCACTTTTTGGCAACATTGGAAAATAATCTCATTGCCAACACTATCTTTTTTTTCTACATGTTTGAAATTCTCAACACTGCAGTTGCGAGTAAATAATTACCAAAAACTTATCAGACGCTTCGCTCTGCGAAAAATTTGTTAAATTAGTTAGGTATAAGTTTTAAGGTAAGTAAAGTGATAAAACCATAATTTGCCTTTGTAAGAAGAACTGAAATAAGAGAAAAAGTATTTCAATTTGCACATAATAATATTTGGCTCGACAACAACCACACGTAAGCGGTTTTCCGGCAAGATGGCGACTAGCAAAAAAAATATTGTAATTGTAGAAGTAAATTACACTTATTGCTTTGTAAACTAACGGTTAATTATCTTGATTCATTTCGTCTTACATTTTGTTTGTGCAATAAGAGCAAATTCAGTACAACAGTTTTGAGGTTATGTTGAAAAGGTGACTTTCACTTTGATCTAATGGAAATTGGAAAAATTATTACAGACAATGGCCGATTCAGATGATGAATATGATCGCAAGAGGCGCGACAAATTCCGCGGAGAGCGTAGTGAGAGCTATAGAACTGAACGACGTGATGAACGTCGTCCCATAAGCAGTTCAAGTGGAGCCCGCGATGAGTGGTAAGTGGTGGGAGATGCTGCTCAGTATAAGCAAACATTTAACTTTGTAATCTTTTAAAGGAATCCTTTTCGAGGCTCTTCGGCCGCCGGTGGTGGCGGTGGAGCAGGAGCTCGACATCGTCCAGACTATGGTGATTATCGCAGTGCAGGCGGTGGGCCGAGGGCACGTTATGGTTCACCTGGTAGGGAAATGCCGCCAGCCAAACGTATGCGTCCCGACTGGGGAGATGAGGGTATGCGCCCAAATCCCAGATTTAGTGGTAAGTTGAAAGTGAAAATAGAAAGACACACCGTACTATATATTTAACCTTCTTCCTTTAGGTTATGATCCCTACATGATGCAGGCTTGGAATGATCATTATCAATCCTTTCACTACTCCCATGGTGGGCCTATGCCAATGGCCCGTGAACCTCCTGGCCCTGGCATTGGGAATGATACTCAAACACAGCCAGCCATGTTGACTTTGAAGCAGTTTCTGGATACCCAGGATGAGAATATTTCCGATTCGGAAGTGATGCGCAAATACAAGGAATACAAAACGGATTTCAAGCGACAGCAGCTTAATGAGTTCTTTGTGGCTCACAAGGATGAGGAATGGTTAGTAGATGCCAGGCCAAATTATGATGCCATAATGCCAACGACCAATACTCTCAATGATTTTGATGATGATGATGATCTCTCTCTCTCCTCCTACTCCTCCTCTATGACCAGCAACAAAACGAAAACCAATCAAATCATAATTCTCTCTATTATTAAGTTTTTCTCTGCAGCTTTTATTCGGTTTTCTGTGAGAGAAACACAGAGGAGACACAGAGAGAGACTTGAGACTCACTCCCCCTCACTCTACCTTCTCTGCATCTGCTGAAAATGGTTTCAGTTTTTACAAGAAAATTAAATTTTGTTAGCCCGGCGTGCAATGCTGAGGCTGTTAGTTCCATATTTTGCCAAAATCCGCGATTTCTTTAAATTCGATCTTAAAACACAGAAACCGTATTTATATATACATAGAAGAAAGAAAAAAAAGACACATTCATATATAAATAACGAAAACGCCGGCAAAGGTAAGACTTTGGGTAATCAATTAAAAAAAAAAAAAAATTCAATTAAATTACAAATAACTGAAACAATTAATGAAATTATACTTAGCCGCAAGGAAAAGAAGGATACAAACCGTCGGAATTCCCCAAAACAACAAAAACAAACCATTATCAGATCTTTATCTATATCGTTTTCATCCTATGAAGTTAATTTTTTGAATAGATTATCGAGTAATTTGTTATTTTTATATTTGGTTTTTCTCTTGTTGTTTATCTGCAGGTTTAAAAATAAATACCATCCCGAGGACAGTGTGCGCCGCAGCGAGGAGCAAAGAGGATTCCTTAAGGTAAGTCCGTGAAACGAAACATAAAGAAATCTAAAGTATTATCTATATATTATAGCGCCGATCATCTGTATTTGTGGAATTGCTGGATAATGGGACAATTGGAAGCGTCAAGGTTGATTCCTCTCAGGGAGATGCTTTGGTTCGTGTTCTGGATATGTGTGTGATTAAGCTAGAAGGTGGAACTGATGAAGATTTAAAGATACTCGATGAGAAACCAAAGGAAGCTCTGATTTATGAGCGCAAAATCGAACCAGTTCAGTCATCCACTGCCTCTGCTGTTGGTCCCAAGAGTCCTAAGAAGAATGATGATAATCTGTCTGTTGTTGTATCACCTCAAAAGGGCAAGCCTATTCAATCCGATGAGGAGAACTGGGAATCCGATAAGAAATCGGAAGACAACGATAAGGCCAACAATAAGCTTGAAGCTAGTGCTTCAAGCGATCGTGAAAAGGCCAGTAAAAAACAATTGAAAAAGAAAAAGAAAACAAAGAAACGTAAACGGAAGAGCAGCGATGATGACGACGATGAGAGTTCATCATCCGATTCCGAGTCAAGTTCCAGTTCAGAGGAAGAAGACGATGAAGAGGATGACGAGAAGCTTAAAGAGAAATATGATGTAGAAGATGGGTTAAGGAGTGAGCAAAAGGCAGAGATGGAAAGGGATAAAAAAGAAGTAGAAACAATCAAAGCCGAAGTGGAAAAGCCAACAAATGAAGAAGAAGATCAGGAGAAATCCGAAGATTCAAAGCCGGAAGTCAAAAGTGAACCTGAAGAGATAAAAGAGGAAAAGCAAGAAGAAAAGAAGGAAGAGGAGGAAACTACTGAGCAGGAAAATAGCTCGGAACCTGTAGAAAAAATGGAATTAGAAAATGGCGAAATACAAAAGGAAAAAGATCCACCAGCAGCAGAAACAACGGATGCCCCCTCTACCACAAACAGTCCCGAGGTCATAACGGAAACCATTGATCTGGATAAGGTGAAGGATGGACCACAGCCAAGAGCTCTACATCGCACAGCCTCCATTTTCCTGCGCAATTTGGCTCCATCGATAACCAAGGCTGAAATCGAAGCCATTTGCAATCGTTCCATTGGCTATCTACGTGTAGCCATTGCCGATCCTCTAGTGGAGCGCCGCTGGTATCGTCGTGGCTGGATCACCTTTAGTCGTGATGTCAACATCAAGGAGATCTGCTGGAGCCTAAACAATCAGCGTTTGCGTGACTGTGAATTGGGGGCTATTGTCAATCGGGATCTGAGTCGTCGAGTGCGTCCAACCAATGGTATTACAGCCCACAAGCAGGTGGTGCGATCGGACATAAAGCTGTGTGCTAAAATTGCTATGAATCTGGATGAGCGTTTCCGATTGTGGGCAGATGATTCTGCATCGACGGAGAACACTACTACCGCAGCCACTGCGGGAGATACCAACGGCAGCAGCAGTAGCACCACCTATGGCTTCAATACCAAGAATCCAGTGTTGCAGAACATAACCGATTACCTCATCGAAGAGGCCTCTGCGGAAGAGGAGGAACTTCTGGGTCTTGCCGGTGACCAGAAAGATGGCGAAGGAGAACCCATCGAACGCGATGAGCAATTATTGGCCGTCTTGGATCGCTTGTTACTTTATTTACGTATTGTTCATTCTGTGGATTACTACAATCATTGTGAATATCCCTATGAGGATGAGATGCCCAATCGTTGTGGCATCATTCATGCCCGTGGTCCTCCTCCCATACGAGTGACCAGCAATGACATTCAGGAGTATATCAAGAGCTATGAGGGCAAACTGCAACAGTTTCTCTCGCGAACTGTTCTCCTAAGCGACGACGATATCAAAGATTTGGGTGCTAAAGATGCCGACACTGAGGTGGAAAAATTTGTACAGGCCAATACCCAAGAGTTGGCCAAGGATAAATGGTTGTGCCCGTTATCGGGTAAAAAATTCAAGGGACCCGAATTCATACGGAAACATATCTTCAATAAGCATGAGGAGAAAGTGGATGAAGTGCGCAAGGAAGTGCAGTTCTTCAACAATTATTTGAGGGATCCCAAGCGTCCGCAGCTACCCGAACATCCGGGTACTACGAAACGCACAGAATTTGAGCCAACTCGTGGAGGCGGCGGGTACGTTTGGGAGAATAATTCAAATAGATTTTATATTCATTTTAATTCCTGACACTTTTAGTTATCGACCTGCCATGTATCCGCCTTTTGGAGGCTTGCCCTATGGTTTTGCCCCACCCATGATGGGTCGTGGTGGACGCGGTTTTCCTGCACGCAGGTTAGTATTTGATTATCTATTACAGTTAGTTTTAAGATTAGACATTGTCATAGGGCTTTAGGATCCAAAGTTATCCATCCGTTTCCAAAATGAGCTTGAATTTAATTTACTTATAGCTCATCTCTTTTTTAACATTTAATTGCAATGCTTCCACTGAAATCCAAAGCAATAAATTTCAATTAATTATAACTAAACCTGATCCAAAAGGATATAGCTTGAGAACAAACATTATCCCTATAATTTTCTTGTTAAATTTATTTAACTTTGCTTTTCTTTTTTGTTCGGTATTTGAAAAAACAAAAAAATAAAAAACGAATCAACGAAATTTGTCACAAAACTTTATTGTGTCGCAAATATTTTGCAGAGAATTGCCTTTGGAACACCAGCGCCGGGTTATCGGTTACCATGATTTGGATGCACCAGCAAATTCCGACAGAGAAAACGCGTTTTAAAAGCAATTCAAGCAATGGCCCTCCCTAGCAAAAAAGAACTACAAATTACATAAAAAAACAAACAAATAAACATAATAAATATAAAAATGCAACAAGAACAGCAACAGAAAAAAAAGATTATGAAAATATTCATTTATATCTCCCCTTTCTTTCTTTTACAAATTGTTGCGAAAGTCTTCTATGTTTTTTTTTTCTATTACACTGAAATAAACAAATATCAAAGTATAAGTTTTTGCTTCGTTTCGTTGCTTACAGACCCGGTGGTTTTGATTATCGACCCAGATCACACTACCGGGACTTGGATGCCCCGCAAGAGCCGTACTAAATCAAACAAAATCTAAACGAAACGAAATATGTCACAATCAATTATTATAAAAATTTATACATTTCAATAAGCAAAAAAAAAAAAAACATAAAAATGAGAGAAGTATGAAAATTTATTTTAAATTATTTCCACAATAAGCTGAGACAAAACAAAAATGAGAAAAAAAATGTTCAAATTGGCAATTGTTTTATATACTATTCTATATATGTATTTAAATGGATTTGATAATAATTAAATAAATTTAAAATCAGAAGACGGCAATAAAAGACTTTTATTTAGCTTCACTTTTGTTGTTTAATAATTTCTATTAATTATTTAAAATAGTATTAATTCCAAACAGATTTCTGCTAGTTTGGTAAGTAATAGTATAAAAATTAAATACTATAATATCGCAAATATTTAAGAGGACTTTGGCGATCGCTTCCATAATAGTTATATTTATTGAATGTATTTCATTTCTTTTAAGACTGCACAATTTTCATAAACACTAAAATTACTTAACTTAAATGTAGTAAAAGTGTTTTTATATCTTAACTACTATTAGATTTATAAAACAAATTAAAAATATAGAGATAATATACATAGAAATGCTTAAATCACTCAAATTTATTTGAACGCTAAAGAATGACAAAATATTGAAAGACAAAACCTTTGTGCAGTAACTTTTTTCTTTTCTTTACAATAATTTCTATTAAAATATATCAAAATAATTGTACAAGTAGTCAACTGTTGCCTAAGTGGTTATGACAGTTTTTTCACTAACACCTGTCCCACTGTGTGTGTGTTGTCACACACTAGTTTTCCTAAACAGAGCGCCCTGCGCTTTTCATATAGAAAGTTGAAAATAAAATGCTCTTGCAAGAGAAATGTTTGGAGAAATGCTAAAAATATAACACGCTCTCAGTATATAAAAAATAAAACTAAATCACAAATCAAAAGAAAAGCAGAGAAAAAAGTGTAAAAGTGTGAAAATTGTTGCTGCGTAACAGACATTGTGAGGAGAAAAATTAAACAAAATATTTACAACGAATTCAGAATTAATCAATTAAAAGGGATATGCTAAGTCTGGACTGTGCCGTCTGTGGAGTGGCTGCCTCAAGGACCTGTACCAGATGCAAAATGGTGCGATATTGCGATGGTGAGCACCAGAAGCAACACTGGCCCGACCATAAACGCAGCTGCAAACCGTTTAGAGAGGTTCACGATGAGCAATTGGGTCGCTTTTTGGTAGCCACTCAAGATATTGAGGCGAAGCAAATTATATTTGTAGAGGAACCATTGGTGGTTGGTCCCAAGTGGTACAAGTCTGATGCGGAAAAGTCCTCGATAATAGTCCCTTGTGTTGGTTGCTATACTCCCTGCCGTTTGGGAAAGCATTTATGTCGCAGGTGAGTGACCTAACTTCTGCTCCAAAAATCATTTATAATCTTTGATTACTTTAGTTGCCGATGGCCAGTATGTAGTCCCATGTGTGATCATGAGACACTGGAGTGTAGTATTCTCGGCCTGGGGCCAGGACCAGCTGCCAGATCCGACACTCAGGGACTGCATGATTACTATCGAGAAGATGCCCTTCTTGTGCTAAAGTGTTTGCTGCTTCAGCGTCAGCATCCAAGCCGTTGGAGTTCTCTACTCGAAATGCAATCACATCAGGAGGAACGCAAAGGTACCGAATTGCATCAGGAGGCGGAAAAGCGTATTGTGACCTTTTTGCATCAAAAATTCCTGCATCGTCTGAAACAGGCATCGAAGCAGTGCAAGGAGACACTCATTGCCGAATACGATGCGGATCTGCTACATCGTTTGTGTGGCATTATTGAGACCAATTATATGGTAATTGAGTTGCCCACGGGGGTGGAGCTGAGCGGTCTATTTCGGCAGGCCTGTATGATGGAGCATGCCTGTCAGCCGAATTGCTACTTCCAGTTCGACGCTTCCACCCAGCAGATTGCCGTTCGGGCTGGTTGTAAGTTGAAGAAGGGCGATCATCTAAAGATCACCTATACCAACATCTTGTGGGGCACTCAGTTGCGTCAGCATCATCTCAAAATGACGAAGCACTTCACTTGCCGCTGCCCACGTTGTTTGGATCCCACGGAATATGGCAGCTATGTTAGTGCTTTGGCCTGTCTGGGTGATATTAATAAGACATGTGTTGGGACACATCTACCCCTCGATCCGCTGGATGAGCAAACCCAATGGAAGTGTGACACATGCCCCATGATAGTGGATGCTGGTTATGTGTCCGAATTGCAAACCCACATGACGGCTCAGGTGGATAAACTGCTGAGCGGAAGGCCAACAGTCAATGACGTGGAATTGCTTTTGGCCCGCTTATCCCAGATGTTGCACCCAAATCATTTTCATCTGTTTAATCTGAAGCACACACTTATCCAGCTTTATGGTCACGAGCAGGGTCTGGAAATGAATCAACTTAGCGATGGCACATTGGAACGAAAGTTGCGCCTTTGCGAGGACTTGTATAATGTGTGCCGTCGTCTAGATCCGCATAGCATTAAGTTGGCCATCTATTTGACTGTTATTCTGGTAGAGATTGCCCACACCCTGGAGGAGCAATCACGTCGCCATCCTTCGGAGGAGGGTATGCTACTTGAACTGGCTCAGTCGCGGCTGCAGGAGGCCCAAGAGGTTTTGGAAAAGGAGCACGATTCGGTAGCTGGCAAAAAACTACATGATAAATTGCAAAAAGAATTATTCGAGTGGGATAAGCTAATGTTGGCCCACAATCTCAAACAACAGAGCCTCTCCTAATCCGAATTGTTAAATCATTCTCTGACAATTTTTTATATTTTCATAGAAATTATACCAACTTTAACTATATAAAACCAAATGATCATCCATGCAGTTCTATACGCTCCTGTTTAAGCATCTCTGGGTGGGCATTAAGAATTGTTTTTTGTTGCCTCAAATTTTTCATAATTCCTGCCAAATGCCAGCCGTGTCGCAGCAGACTGTCGCCCACTTCAAAATGGGCATGCCGTATGCATCGCAGATGTGTACAATGAGCCACTGTTCTTAGCTCTATGGCCATATCATGAACTAGGGAAGCTAGATAATTCTCCGTCTCATTGATGGCATGTATTTCTAGGGTAAAGCGAGGCCGTTCAAAATTAATCAGTTTGATCCCATAAAGAACTGGCTGGGTGTTATTTGCCGGTCGGATCAGGCCCTTACAGGCCAGTTCATAGGCAGCCTGGGTCTGCAGATCAACGCCGCAAAGTTCGTACATTTTGCGTTGATGGGACGCCTGCATGGAGGAGGCAAGACCACTAAGCCTCTCCGCTGAGATGTGGTTATAATTGGAGCGGACTGTAATGCGGGAATCGGGCAGGTGGTTCTCTGTGGCAACACCCAGGCGACCAGTAACATGGTAAATTCGCACAGGACGATTTCGTTGTATTCGACTCGACTGTCGTAAGCCCTTGTTAATTCCAAACACTAAAAGAAAGGAGGAAGATTTGTGACTATACGGATTGAAGGGTGTTTAAAAGGGATCTCATTACGTAGAACGCCACTGGTGTGTTCCCCTAGGCTGGCCACAGTGGCACAGCGTATATCTGCGGGCAGATAGCGAGCGCCCGATGCCAGTATGTGATCCGACAGGTCTGTATTTTTGGCTATATTGTGCAACACGCTGTCGGCAGCTGTTCCAGTACCCAGCAATGGTTTATCTTCTGGCAGTTTGCGTGGCTCTCGCTGCTTCAACTCATTGAGACCTAGGGTATAATCAGAAAAGAACTTTAACATCGATTGGATGCACTTGCTCCACCCGTAAGGCTTACTTTTGCAAAGGTTGCCTAAAATTGCATTGCGAACATGTATGACTTTCATGCCGGCTGGCTTGTAGATATTTAAAACACCATTTAAATGCCTAAACACAGTGGCTGCATCGTAAACCTTTGTTAGTGACATTTCGAAACAGTAGTAATGGTTTTCCACATGTAAATTATATAAAAATAAGAAATAGTAAATATTTACTACTGCTATTAAAAAGTTAGTGTTGAAAAATAAAGAAATTCAAACAGCAATCCAAATTGAAACAGCTGTTGCGTTAGTGTAACCAACTCTTTTGGCGTGCAGCCCTTGTTCTTAGATATTGGCATCTCTGTTGGCGCTGCACGTGTTAGATTTGTTTTTGTTTAATTGCCGACAAGAAATTAGTTTTTAAACGAAATGAAGTGGACAACGGCTAATGTAAAGCATCCCAACTATACGGGGAAACATGAAATCTATGTTGGCACACACACAGGATCCTTTAAACGTGAGTAGATACTTGCTTTCCTTTCATTGCACTTCTGAATTTCTGGCATTCTTACAGATTTGTGTCCCGCTAATGAAAAGACTCCCTATGCCCAAAGCAATCTCAGTGACATAAAATCTTTGGATAAGGAGTCAAGGATAACATCTTTGGCATTTGGTAATGACCAGCAAACGGAAATTTTACTTGGTCGCGGTAAAAACACAGCCGAGATTTGTCCCCTTGCTGGTGTTGGCGGTTTAGGTGCTGTCCAAGTGAACTTCAAAGCGGCACCTATAGTGGGTCTAGCTCGCTATAATGAGAAACTCATAGCCGGCATTGGTAATGGTCATTTACAAAGTGTGGAACTTAATTCTGAGGAGGATGCCGCTGAAAATGTTATCACTGCTGGAGATCAAATGGAACATCTGCGTCAGTGTGTTCAGGCCAGAAATATTGTGGCAACTGGGGGCAAGGGACGACAGAATAATCTGAAAATCTTTGATCTTGCTGCCGATGGCAAGCAAATCTTTACATCTAAGAATTTGCCCAATGATTATCTTCAGCTAGAGGTGCCTGTATGGGATAGCGATCTGGGTTTTATGGACTCCCCTAGTGTTGTGGCAACCTGTTCACGTTATGGCTATGTCCGTCTTTACGATACTCGGAAACAAAGACGTCCAGTTGCCTTATATGCCAGCGAAGAGCATGGCATGAGCTTTGCCACACTTGTAGCCCAGGGTAACTACATCTACACGGGCACTACAATGGGTGTCCTGAAAGCATTTGACACACGTCGCATGAAGACCCATGTACATACCTATAAAGGTTTTACTGGCGGGATTAGTGATTTACATTTGGATACAAGTGGCAAATACTTGAGTTCAGCCAGTTTGGATCGCTATGTGCGGATACATGATGCGGATTCCACAGTTTTACTCTATCAATGTTATGTTAAATCGAAGGCCACCAAAATACTTATACGACCAGCGAGAGAAGATGACAACCAGGAAGAGCCAGCGGAAGAAGAAGATGAAGATTTAGAGGAACAAGTGAGCAAACAGATAGAACTTAAAGCAACTTCTGTGGATGATGAGTATGAGGATATGTTTGATCAAATGCAAACAGTGGGGTAAGTCTTATAATTTCAATTAATATTTCGTATATAATCTGACATTGTAATTGACATGGACAGCGACAGCGATGATGACAATGACCAAGGAGATGTGGCTGAGGCAAAGCCATCTAAACTACAGAAAAAACGTAAAGCTCCTAAGCAAACCCTTAAAACAAAAAAGAAAAAAGTTTAAATTTTAATTATAATTAAACACAACTGTTAAATATTTAGTTTAAACTTGTAGTTTTATATTTAAAACGAATAATTGATCGTTAATAATTAAATGTAATTAAGTAAAGCAAAATTTGCAACTTTTTCTTTAACTATTTCCAAGCCTTTTTTGGCATTTGATTCATTTGAAATTTATAATTAACAAAAAGCCTGTAAATGCAATAATAGAAAAATTCCACAACTGAAATCATGCTTAAGCCCAGGCAAAGATTAAAAATGCCACCCAAATCAGCTGAAAAATCAAAATTCATAATCATTTTAAATATATTATATATTATATCATTATCATTTACATACAGAGCAAACCAATCCATGACATGACAGTGACTTTCCGTATGACTGGAACCACTTGTTTGGCCAAATAGACACGCAACACAAAGCTATCAGTATTAAGAGATTCTGGAGCACTGAGAGGGGGGAATAAAAAATGAATATATTAGATTGAAGCAGAGTTCCTTATGGTATAAATACTTACTAAAACCGACTGACTGAATATTGATGCTGATTTAGATCCGTTCTATAAGACAGCGTTGAATAGGTTACATCATAGCAATTTGGCAAACACTGATCACAACGAACGCTTTTAAAGTTATCTGTGTGTATGTGTGTATGTGTGTGTGTGTGTGGTAAAATGGGGATTTAAATCTTGGGGGAACACTTTAAATTCATATTTAAACTGATGCTTTTGTTGTCTGCCAAAAGGGGATAGGTAAGTGAGATATTGGAAGGGGACACATTCCTTCTCAGTTTAATGCAGACATTGGAGCATGTGGGAATCTTGAATATTTAATATAAATTATGTAACAGGAGTGAATGGAGTAATGGCAGCGCCAGCACCAGCACCACAACTGAGGCAAAACCACAGCAGCATGAAAAATGCAGCACCAGACAGGGGACCAAAGGACTCACAACGTGACAGACTTATGCTTATGGAAATTAAGGATAAAGGAAGTTTTTAACCTGCTCGATGACTCGTCAGGAATCTGAATAAAACTTCTCACATAAAAAATATAATCTTTAAGAGCTTACCATAGTTTGCTGAATAGCAGAATGTGTCATTAAGATTGCATTCCTTGTACTTATTACCAGCAACGGGCAATAAATATGGATGACAGTTGCAACTCTTGGCAATGGCTTCCATTTGGCAGTTTAGCATGCACGCCGCTTGACGATAATTACGCAAATCCACATCATCAGAGGTCAAGCAATCTCTCTTCTTTTCCGCCAATTCCAAAACCTCAGCCGATGAACTTTGAACGGTGGGTGAAACCTCAACAAAGCTCTCTGACCTGGCCGTAATGGTTACTGATGCGGCCGATTCTGTGACATAGTCCATTGGATGATGGACTAGGACTATTAAACCCGTATTCAAATTCCTTTCTGAACCCTCGGCACCAATAAATGTTAACCCGCCGTCCATTCCAAATATGTTGGATGAAAAGGGCACATAGCTGACGTTGCGCGGATTGTAATTGAAGGAGCAGCAAGGACCCAAAAACGCTGTTGTGGGTATAAAGGATAAATACTCATGACTCTGATTGCATTGAAATTCCGTGTGACCCCAAAAGCAACGTTTCACAAAATCCGAACATCCTGGACTAACCGCCATGGCCGCCTCCCAAATTGAGATATTGTTGAGACGGAGCACAGCATCGGTCGACTTGTAACTATCATGAGAGGGTGGCACAAAGCCTTGATCTGTAAAAGCATTAAGGAAATCAAAACCAGCAGCTACCTCGGTCATATCATATTCAGGAGGAATTTTCCTATAACAAAAGAAAAGACTAAATTTATTCGTGTTATCCTTTTTGCTTGGATTACTCACAAAGTTTTCACATAACGTTCGACTCTCTCCAAGTTAACAACCTTTGGACTGCATATGGTTACTCCTGGAAATGCCACATCTGTGATAGATAAATCATTTGAAATATTATTAACAATGGGATACGAATAAAACTTTAACCACAGCAGCAAAGTTAAATAAATGCTCAGTAGGAGTAACTGCAGCAAAACCGATGACCATATAAATCTAAAAAGTAAACGAAAATGGAAAATTTATAATTTTGCTGACGGTGACAATGTTCTGCCCACCCACCTGGATAGACCTTGAGTGCGATTCCTTCTTAATAGCCACATGCCGCTCACTTTGGTCCTTTCGGTGTATTCCCAAAACGTATTGGCCATAGCTCGTGTCAATGGGTGGTCATAGACAGCACTTTTAGGAGTTGGAACACTTTTGCTCGGTTCAGGCCACTTCCTTTTGTCCTCCATTGTCGCATGTGTCCATTGACCACACATTGCAGTCCTTTTATAGGGGTCCTCTTTGCCTGGTTTTAACGACGACAAACTTTTCCATTACTAATTGTGGTATAATTCACTTGTTAATTTGTAAAGTTTTCTACAAGTTGTTTCGCTTGTTTCAGACATTAGTGTTAATTTTCTGTCTGGGGGAAATTGTGACAACTATAACATAAAAACTGATCGATATATTGGTCTCAGATGGTTTCCCTCTAATTTATTGAATTATTCATAGTAACCCTGTCACTTTGCCAAACAAACAGTATTTGCTTTGCATTTTTAATTGCAAAACTAATTGCGAAAAAAACACAAGCAAACTTTTTCTTGATATTAAAAATTCTACGCCAAAAAAAATTGTCAAAAAAAAAAAAAAAAAACTGTGATAACTTTCTCGCGCTGTCAAAGCTCTGGAACTATGTAAAATTAAAGTACTGGTGGCACCACTTCCATTAGCATCTTTCCAACCACATCAACATCAGCCACCGTCAAGCAACTTTTCCAGCTAAATTATTTTTTTTTTTCGCTGTTTCAAACAAATAAAAGTTTTTTTGGATGGCATATTTTTGTGAATTCTGAAATATGAAGTTGAAAACTTTCACTAACGAAATTAAAAATATATAGCGGAAACCTTAAATCAGACCACCGGTAAAATGATACCCTGTAAAATATTTAGTTAAATTTTGAAGAGAAATGGTTTCTAGCTCTATTTTCCTTTAAATTTTCATCTATAACTATTTTGTGATACTCTTTCTACCATTTAAATAACGTGACGGTTTATATTTTTTCCTCCTTTTTACGCTCCATTAAATTACAATGGTTTTTCTAATCTCCGACTTATCCAATTTTAGCGTAATTTTGTGTAACGATGATAGATAACGTATTGAATGATATTGCAGAAATTGTGCCCAATACTCAATGTAAGTTAGCTAACTGAGTTGATTATAGCATACTTTAGGGAGTTTGACAAATTAAATGACTTAAACAAGTATTAAATTTATTTTACTGTCTCCAAACTTTTTCTTTCTATCTCGAAGGTAAGTTTATTTATGTATATCTAGTTCCCTAAAGTATGTTATGAATAATTTATTAACTACGCAGTTAATATTTTAGTCATGGTCATTCACGTTTTAGTCGATAGATGTAACTTATACTGAAACAAGTCTAAAATTGTATAGTTTATAGTTGCGTAAAGATATAATTTGGCTCAATTAAATAATATCATAAAAGTATCAAAATTAAGACCAACTATATAAGATTATATATATAATTAAATCTTAAATCTTGAGACTTGTCACCTTTTCTCAAATTAAGTTTACCTACGAGTAGCAGCTTATTTAAATTTTTCTTTATCTATATCGATAAAGGACATCCAGAATTTCCTCTGAAGAACCATAGGTGGATCCTTTTGAATCCCTGTTGTGCCTCTACAAAAACTCATTTGTGCATTTCAATCAGCTCAAACTAAATTTATCTTGGCAAATTTAAGCAAATTGCTTAACATTTTGGTTGATTATAAAACACGGAAGGAAAGAGCATATAGTGGAAACGTGACGATGAATATATGTATGTATGTATGTTTGTACATAGGTGCAGGTGTGTGGGTGTGTATGTGCAGAAATGTGTTTGCTGGTATATCCTTATCTTAACGTTAATACTTGGCGCAAATCACAAGCGCGTGTACCCGATAAAAACTTGCCAAAGGTAAGGCAACAACTTTTCAACTTTTTTTTACGAATTAAAACTTATCCCCTTTCTCTTTCTCTCTCTCAGTCTGTCTCTTTCTCTCTATCTCTAGCTAACTCTTTCCTAGTTTTTCTAGCTCTAATTAAAGCAAAAATACACAAAATTAACATTTTCCACTTTTAATTATAGCTAACAAATGTTTAATTAATTAAAATTCAATCTTAGCTTACACAGTGACAAATAGAAGAACAACTACAGCATCATTTCAATAAAGTCAACAACTAATTTCATATAAATAAACTTCACCCCCAACACCAAAAAACGAAGAAAAAGAAAAACTTTGAAAATGCAAGTTAATTCCATCCTCCTTTTCTGGACACGCTCTGCTCCATCTTTGGCTGTTGGCACAAGTTTGAATTTTTATTGGCGGAGCTTAGGAGGACCAGAAGATTTGGTTCAGGGAAACTTTTGCTGGAATGAATGGTAGGTGGGAACGGGTGGATGGGTAAAGATGCAAACATTTGTGTTTTTGGATAGTTCGATAGAAAGAGATAGAGAAAGACAAAGATAGATGGAGTGAGAGAGAAATGCACTTGCCAAATACTTAGAGTCAAATGAAACTATGGCAACTGAAAAGAAACTTGGATTTAAAGTGCCAATTTAAATTGGAGAATACGTCTTTGATTTTTGTTCTTTTCGTTTTTTTTTTGTGTAACACTAAGTATTTGCCAAATCATTTGATCGAAAAAATATTTCTTTCTTTCGTTTATTGGGCTATTTGTACAATTTTAATAATAATAATCATGTAATGCTGTCACTTGGAATATTGTTAAATCATCATTCTAATGATAAGCCAACAAATGGCAAATCAAAAAACCAAAATCAATCAAATCAAACCAACCAAAAGGCATTAGCATTATTATAACCGATAAGCACAATACACAATATTCAAGGAGCAAAAGGAAATGGAAGAGAGGGAGAGATGAAGGAGGGAAGCGCAGCCTTTTGGCGGTTATTTGCTTATTTGAACAACACTTGGCCGTGTCGCCATTGCCATCTACATCACCATAGCCATCAATATCAGCTGTCCGGATCGGACATAAAAAGGACCACTGAATATTTGCATACACATTGAATGTTGAAAGCCAGTCCCTTATTATCGTATAATGCCATACTTATTTGTAATGCATACCAGAAGTACACCCCAATATGTATAACAACTGCCAAGCCATAATCGTAAAGAAGAAACAAATAATTCAGTGGATTCAGATTCCATCCTCCTTCCCATCAGCATCATCATCATCATCATCATCATCTCTTGCCATCTCTTCCAGTTCCATCTTTTTCAACGCACTTTACGATTAAACGTACGATTTGTATCTTTTTGGCCAGTTGCCCGAAAACGTCGAATGAGCGTAGTTTCTGAAGGGGTAGGGGAAACGGATGAATGAATGGTAACAAAGGGTGGTAACAAAAGAAAAACTCGGAAATTATATGTATATACTGCAAGTGAAGGCATGGTCACGGGCATGGACATTGGCATGGGCATAGGCATGGGTACGGTTATATGGACAAGATGCCGCCAGGCTTTAGCAAGAAAACTCTCAAACGGAAGGCCATGTTGGCTCTGACTTGGCTGCTGGGGCTCAAAAAATAAAAAGAAAAAAAAAACCATTGGCGACTCAATGCCAGAGATTCAAGTTTGAGTCAGCGAAAATCAAAGAACTAAAACTGATAAACCGAATATAGAATACTCTATTGAACATAAAAATTAAGTTTTATGTTTGCCGTAATTAATAAGGATATCCATAACAATATATTTTTCTATCTTCTAAATAATTGGGATAATTTTTGTGGAACTCAAAAGAGTAAACAGGATCACCCGTCTGAGAGTGATATATATTACTACTATATATTATATATTTTGTAAATTGTGTAACTGCCACTATAAAGTGGCTAAAATTTTTATTCCTTTTTTTAGCTATATACTGAAAACTTAAAACGAAATATGGTTCACTTTGTTGAAGTAGAAAAAAGAGTTATCCTTTCAAAAAATGAAATCCTCTTAGAAATGTGTAACACACTGTAAAATTTATATCTTTGACGTAACACCAATATCCGAAGGAACAAGAAAACTTTTCCCATTTGCCTATTATTTTTATAAACATATTATAGTAGATTTATATATAAATTTTAGTTTTTATATTATATATGGTTGACCGATTTTTATAAAATTGAATACTCTACCATGGAAGTACTTTGAAACAACAAAATAGTTGCAAAACTCAGTAGCAAAATAAAGAAAAGAAGATCAGTGAATTATGGGATTATTGTATATTATGCGATGGCCAATATGATTTAAGCCACCGATTTATATTCCATATATAATACTTACTTAATAAGAGTAGACCTTGTTCTTTCAACGAAGGATATTAGTCAGTCTAAAAATCCATTCGATTTTTCTATATAAACTGCGCAAAACTATTTTTATAATTATTATAAACATTATAAAGAAAATTAATTTTTTAGATAAATAAATATTTTACAGTACTGTATGTGAACATAATATTTATTTATATATAAAAACGAGATATTTCTTTGAAATAATCTATTTATTACAAATAGTTTTATTTTCTTAAAGTTTTACCCAAAAAAGGGTATTTCTATGTCGATAAGTTTAGTTTCGCAGCTTGTTAGGCAAACGCAGCTTTCAGTATTAGCCGTAAAGTTGAAAATCAATTTAGTGGAATGCCAAAAACAAAAAGTCCCAAAAATAAAGAGAGAAAAAAAAAAGCGAAAAGTTTTCAACTTCACATATTTGCTTATGTCCTGGGCGGGACCTTGAACAATTCTCTTTTTTTTTTTTTTTTGCTATACTATCCTTTCGACGCTCAGGTCCATGCATACATATGTCGGGTACTTTGCATTTGTGGCCCAATTGATTTTTAATGGCTTTATGCCTCGACTAAAAAAACAACAACATTGGCAAGCAGTAAAAACAGTTTCAAGTGCCTTTGCCAAGTTTATTCCTGGCTAAACGTGTAAAAAAAAGGGTCGCAAAATATTGAAATGTCTTTCTGCGAAGGCATAAAATAATAATAACTAAAGTAAAGAAAAAAGAAAGTAAAGCTACTTAAAATTTGGCTTGAATTTGGCTAAGATATTTGGGTATTGGGAGGTACATTTTATTTCCAAGCTGTTGCCTTCAATTTGACTCCAGCACTGAGAGCATCTAAATAAATCCCATTAATGCCTAATAAAGTGACAGTTCATGGTATTCCTATTTACAAATATATATATAGTACATACATATATATATATTTATATACATACTTGTATATAAAGGTGATGGCAAGTGTTGACTAATTGCGTTTCATTTCCTTTCTTTATTCTTATTCTTTCTGTTCACTGATTTGACACAGGTAAACAAATTCCCAGAACTGTGTCAGCACAGTAGGTGCATAAAGTATAAGAATTGAAAATATATTTTATATTTATTTCTTTCTTTGGTCAGAACTCTTATTTAAAATCCCATCAATCCCATATTTTCAAATTGAATAATACGTATAAGACCCAAGTCAGGGATTATAAAAAGTTCTTTATTTTCCAAGTTACTCAATATATTTTAACAAATAATTTGTCTAGAACTTGAGTGTTCTCTTCATGTTCCTTTATCGAACTCTATCTACTTATCTAATATATTAAATTTTATACAAAGACTGTAATTTACACAAAACTCTGCTCACATGTGACTATCATGTGTTAGTTTTTTGGACAGAAACATGCATGACCCAGTGTAGTTATTCAACGGAAGGCGCCAGAAGCTGTGCTTGCAGCTTTTTGTCCTGCTGTTTCCCATTCTCCTGTTGCTGTGGTCGTCGTCTCTGTTGTTGTTATTGTTGTTTGTTGTTGCTGTTATTGTAACTGTCATTAAATTAACGCACTTTGCATTTAAGCCAGCTTAGGGCTGCTCATAAGCCTATTAAGTGTGCACCAAAATGGTGGCGGGGGGATATACAAAAGAAGGTAAGACAACGACAAAAGCAAAGCAACCAATTTGTTTTAAACGAAAAACAAAAAAAAACAAAAAAAAAAATTGGACAAAGCAAAAAACAAAAACAAATTCACGAAAATTGGAGAGAGCAAATTAAGAAATCGACCATAAATTTCTTTTATATTAAATATAATCTTCTTCTTAGGAATCAAATAAAATTTTCCACATATTCTTAATATTCATTGAAAATTCAACATCAATCTACCGTCTATCCATGACCAACGTCACTCGTTTTTCTATTAGGCCGTGATCTGCTTATTTTCTATCTTTTTTGGCCCTCAACAAATTTCATTTCCCTTTTGACCCTTTTCGTTTGAACATTTTTTTTTCTCGTTTTTTTTTCCTTCTTTATTTCTCGCCCAAAAACATTTTTGCCGGACCCGACAACAATTTCAATTGATTTCAATTGCAAATCAAATTAAGTTTATACCAAAAATGTATTTAATCAAGAAAACCATTAATCGAAAAGTTTTTTCTTTTAATATCTAGGTTTTGATCAGAGAATTGGCCATAAGAATTGAAATATTTTAAAAATATGTGATAAAATAAAGAGTGGTAAAATTTGAAATTAACAAACGGCCTTTACTCAAAGTAGAATTATATATCTGGAAATGTTTCGTTTATAAATTTGTATTATTATTAAATATTCTATATTCTAGCTTAAATAGCAACAACTGAAAATTGTCTTTAATATCGACTGCTTGCCTTTTATTTTGTTGAGCTAAGAAAACTTCAACAGATATTAAAATTTCGATATTATAAACTTACATTGTTGGAGCAGTAATGTCGCACAATTGATTGAGATTGAAAACAAGCGCCAAGTCAAGTAAAACTTTTTGCAATCTTAGCCAAGTTAAATGACCAAATATGATAGCAAACGTTTGCCATACAAGTTTATTGCAATAGTTGTGCAATATTTAACTTTGGTTTTGTAGACCATGACTATAATTAAAGCAAAGCCGGAAACAATTGAATTTGCTTAAAGAATACTTTTTTATGAGAGTCGTAAAAAAACAAACAACTACTATATAAGGGTATGTCCTGAAGCTTTTCTCTTAGCTAACAAGTTGTGCCAATTAACAAAGCAGAAGGAAAACATAATCAAAGGAGAAATACCAAAAAAAAAGATAAAATAAACTAAAAGGATAGGAAGGAAGATAGTGTGAGAGAGAGAGACTAGTAAGGCTTTTGCGTGTTGGACAAACATCTGATAAAAACGGGAAACAACACACACACACGCATGAAACTTGTCCTGAATAAGGACAACGACAAGATAAGCAGCCTGTCTACAGAATTAGACATTTCATATAATGAGGAATTATGAATGCGTGAACACATAAAGGATAAAAGGGAGTGAAACCCTGTGGTTTAGACGAGAAAACGAACACTAGACTTTGGAGGATGAGAAGGATAATTTCCTTCACTAATTGTTAGTTATTGCCCTAGTCAATGGGGTTAATCAGTAAATCGCTTAAGTGCAATTTTAACATTATTCGGTTATGATTTTTCGTAAATGCAAATACAAAGGCTTACTTCTCCTTAAATTTAATGCCACAAATATTCCATTTATATGTATATTGATTAGCATGGACATTGAAATTATTTATGATAATTACCTTTTTACGCCCAAATGACTTTTTGTTACTTTACCAAACATCATAAAATATCTAACCTAACTGCCAAAAACCAGTTCAAAATCAGATAAGAAAACTGAAAATTATATAAAATGCGACCACTGTATACTCTGTAAATGGAGAAATATATGTAAAAGTGTTGAAATAATTTAATTAAGTTATATGTGAGATTTTGTTTATCCTTGTGGTTTTGTACTTTAGCCAATCATCCTTTGCGTTGCAGGATAGTATTAACTGTAATTAGCTAATAGTAGCTGATATATTTTTGGTATCCTTAACATCTGTCCATTGGTGCGGCATTTTGCTCCTTTGACCATTCCATAAATCTAATGTTCTTTGACCCAGTTTGCGGCAGGTTGCAGTCACCACAAATTATCCTTGATACAAAGTCAAAGTGTTTTGGCATAGCAGTTTTTGCAAAATATGCTATATCTCTCGGTCTTTCTATGTAACTGATGTGTGCTTACATTTCGGTTTTATCTCCCACATACACACACACACACACACACACAAAAACTAACACTCACATAGATAGAACTGATTTAGTGGCCGATAGGTCAGAATCGAATGGCTAAGGGACATAGATAGGACATTTTAAGGGTGTGGATTTTAACCATATATACTATACTGACTTTAACATTTATTGGATGCCAATAACTTTGGGTTGGGTTTTTGGTTTATACATGTTCTGTTCCAATTTACATATAACAACATCAATAGAGCAAAAGCACTAGAGAGAGCGAGAGCGAGAGAGAGAGAGAGAGAGAGGGAAAGCGAGGAAAAGCGAGTTGGTTAGCTACTGATTGGCATGTCATAATGAAATTTTGTCTGCTTTGGGGGTAGAGCCTTTGTTTTGTTGTGCAAATGTGTATCTGTGTGTATCTGTGTGTGTATGTGTGTCTATGTATCTGGGTGTGAGTGCGTGTACGCAGATTGTGTTTATTGTCTTGTTCATTTCCTCTTGTCTAAATAAACAAATTGCCCTCTAACCAAGCAATTTCCAACACTTTTTACTTACTTTACTCCTCGACTTTCCAATTAAAATACACATTTCAGTGTTCATGTTTTTCTTTGTTTTTCTTTACCCCACTCCAAAAATGTTTCATTTATTGGCCAAATATTGTATACAGTTATGGGCTAAAATTGGTACATATCAATGTCAACGTCCTGCGTTGATTTGTTTCAAATTGTTTACATTTTATATCAAATTTTAGTCGATTCAGTTTGGAGTATATGGAGTACAGTGAACTCTGGCTAACTAGTAACGCAAATGTTCACATTCGTAGCGTTTCATTATACTGAAAAGTGAAAAGTAAAAATAATGAAATTTATATATAATAACAGCTCATATCGGGCTTACGGAAACTAGATCTATAACTAATTGGGAATTATATCATTTATTAACTTAAAAAAAAGGAGTTAGAATTTTTAAAAAAAACAGAGGAAAAGGCATAAAAATTAATATTTTTTGAATAAATTTCCCAAAAGAACTCAAAGAATACAAAGATCCATAGCCTTTTTTTGTCTAAAATCTAATCAAATAATCTATTTCGGTTATAAAAATAAATAATTAATCTCGTTAGACAACTCTGTAACACTTAAATGAAAATTAACTTTAAAATGTCTAATACATATCAGTCTAAAACATAATTAACTAAAACAGAGCTTTAAGAACACAAAATGAAATTGGGTTTTTTAAACGACATTATATCTGCTATAATTATATGAAACATATGTCCCAATATGTTGAATAGCCTATCTGAAATAGTTTTAGTTCTATTAGTTCCCTTTAAAATACTATTAAGAGCACTCTCCAAAGTATTTTTCATCTTCTCACTATATAAGCTAAAAATTATATAGAAAACATCAATTTATATAAAATGTGCATTTTGCTCATCTTGAAAAAATTTAAAAAATCCATTTAGTGTGCCTGTAAAATATTTAAAACAATACTTACGACAAATTAAAAGCTTTCAAAAATAAATATTTTCATTTTAGTGTTGTACAACATCAAGAGATTGACATGATAAATTGAGTTCAGGCAGTTTTCAAAATCTTAACCTGGTCAAAAAATCACAAAAAAAAAAAAAACTTCCATTTGGCAAAAAAATACAACAATATAAACAACAATTTTGTTTGCGTTTTAAACATTTATGGAATTCATTTTGTTTTTATAGTTTACACATTTCTTTGCTCTAAGTTTGATTTGAATAACGTAAGCTAAATATATGTATGTATACGTATATAGTATAATTATAATTAAGCCTATTGATATATTCATATTTAAATATTTTTATTTTACACTACTGACAACAACAAATTGTTTGGGTGACTTTTATTTTTGTTTATTAAAATATTTGTGTCGTAAATGCTAAATTATTGCATATTAATTAGAATATTTTCTGATACTGATTTTGTATTTCACATTAATAAGTAAATAATTACCAATTAAGTGACTTAAACCTAATTAACACATCACATCGAATACATTGGAATATATATGTATATATGTATATATATAGTTATCTATTATCCTCTTTGTTATTTGTTGTTCTTTGATAATTTTAGCCATTTATTTGTATGTATATTTACAACAGAGCGAGCCTTAAGGACTAAGCTGAATGTATTATTATGACTGAACAACAGGAAACTATAGAGGGAAAACTCCCAACCAGGGGAAAAAACAAAAATTGTTTTTTTTTTGTTTTTTTTTCGTGTATTTATACTAATGGAAAAGTTAAGCAGAAATGTACAAAAGCAAAACATATGGAATAAACCATGGGAACCATCTTAAATGCGGACCCAAAAGTGCCAATTAAAATTGGCTCACACAAAATCATTCACACCCACACACACGCACACTTATATAGATACACACACACACACATACACACAAACACAAAGAGACACGCATACAAAAGGTGAGATCAATTGCCAAATTGGGAATTTTTAGAGCTGCTCATCGGCCTGCAACGAAACGACTACCTCCTCCTCTTCCAGCAGCTCCACAATCAACGTGCCTCACCTTTTCTCATTGATAATGGCCTGACGTCCAGTTGAGGAAGCTCCACCGCCTCCACTACCAGCTCCATTGCCATGTTGCAATGGCATTGAGTCCTGACGATGAAAACTGCCACCACGGCCACCACCACCACCTCCACTACCACCACCTATAACATTGCCTCCACCATTATTGTTCATGTGCAACGAGGCGCGCAGATTGCCTCCACCTGAACCACCCACATAGGTAGAGCGACGCATTGACATAACACTGGTGTTGTCCATAATCCCAGTGGCTGTGGAATGCTGTCTCAGATGAGGTTGCCGTTTGACGCAAATGCAGCAGAGATACCGATTGAAATGCTGACGAAATACTCCGGACACACAGTAGAGGGCCACAGGATTAGCACACGAATTGAGGAAACTGCAAAAGCAAACAAAAAAAAAAGAAAAAAGTAAAGAGAAATTGGGAGACAACAATAATTAGTGTCAATTTTTGGTATAGTTAAAGTGATGGAGAAAAGATTACCCAAAAATAAAAAAAAGAAGGAAGAACCTAATGTATATTCAAATGGGATTAAAGTGGTTTTTGGTCTCTCATATAATTTATCTACATCATTCTATGTGTTTTTTTTTTTTGCTATTTTATTAAAACTTTTATTTTCGCTCACATCAAAATGTAAATGGCTTTTCCCCGCTCCCTCGCGCACTGTCTGGAAAATGAAGTAACCTAAAATTGCTGACACATTATTTTCAGAAATTTACTGCTAGTGGAGGAAGGGGAAGAGATTGGGGGAGCTAAAGTGAGCAAGGGGGAGAGGACAGAAGCTGTCAACAAAAATAAATTTACTAAAGTGCCAAAAGCTAGGCAAAAAAAAAAAAAAAGAGAAAACTATAAAGGGGGGGTAGGGGAAGAAAAGGGAGATAGTTAAGTTGCATAATCTGTTTCAATTAAAAATTATGCACCCCAAGGCAATGCAGACGAAAAAAAAATGAGAAGAAAAAACATAAAGAACAAGAGTAACGAGAAAAACTATAAAAAGAAAATTTATTACCACTTCTGTTACGACAACCTTACCCAAGGGCTGATAAGCTTCCCCCATTTATTTTTTTAGTTGAGAGATTTACAGCAGTGGGGGAAAATGTTAAATGGTAGGAAAGTGTATAAGGGTAAAACTCACCTGGTACAAAAACCGACAATTCTCACAACATGCCAAAAGTCATCGAAATCGTCTTCAGCGGTTGGATAAAAATGATACCACAATTCGAACAAATGATACGGAAAGAAGCAAATGAAGAAAACTGTCAACAGAGAGAGAGAGAGAGAGATGTAATTAGTCATCAAATTGAAAGGACATCCATAAACAGGATTTTGGTTACAAATCAGAGAGATACGTTTCCACTTACCAACTACAAATGCGACCACCATGCGGGCCACATGACGACGAGCCCGTGCCTGTGTCCTGCTCTGAATGCTCAATTGTTCACCGGGCATATCGCGGGCACTGATGTGCAGTCGCTTGGCCATCATGATATACAATGCTCCAATGATTGACAGTGGTAGTAGATAGAACAGAGATGCCTTGGCCATCACCATATATCTATACAGTAGTTGAAGATAGACAAAAAAAAACAAAAGTTAACAAGAGATTTTCCCTCGCAAAAGAAAATTCACGACAAATCCAAGAAAGACGGAAACAAGTCACGTAATCGTTGACTACTTAGCTAATGTCCAACTCTAAATTATGGAGCCATAAACTTTTCAAAATTGACAACAAACAGATACATATATATCCTAGTTCATATATCATTTCAATCTCTTTTTCATTTAGTTTATATGATGGCTAAAGTAATTTCGGTTGCCTTGACATCATTTCAAAATTTAATAAGAAGATTCCATAAAGCTATTAAAATTCCTACTCTCCGCCACCAAAAAAAGGAAAAGGTACTGGATTATAAAGCAAGAAGAAAATGAAAAGAACAAAAATGATAAACTGTCAAATCTGAATATCTTTCATTTACATGAAAATACAAAAATTTTCGCCGTGATTTTTCTCATTTTCATGGCTTTTAATGCGCTTAAAACACATGCTATCCCGCTGCGGTTATAAAAAGTGAAAAGATTTTCCACTTTTTTATGCATTAAATGTAAAATTAGCAACCAGTTGAGCTTTGAGTCGAATCCCCTTTTGTAAATTACATCACAGACAGCTTATGTGTGGCAACATCTGCTGCTGGCCAACACGAAAGGATTTCCAACTTACAACAGGCGACAGACAGTGAGACCAGTGAGAGCATTAAAAGGACCAACTGTAATCGGGGGAGGGGAGGGATTAAATTTAAGTCGCTTATCAGTGGAATGAGACTTGACGACGGCAGCATATGGCCAGAGCCAATAAAATGGCAACAGAATGGGGCATGCTAGGATAAAGGAAACATTTTTTACGTTAATGTTGCAGGTAAAAAGAACTGCAACAAATTGTTATAAACAATAAAGAAAAGAAAATATTTACTCAATTTAATCAAAGTATAATTTCATTTCCTCATTCAATAGAGTGCAAAATACTCTACATTAATTTTCAATTTTCATTTTAAGGATACGAATCTTTCTCTCTCCCTTTCTCGTTTTTGTTTTCCCAATCATAATCATAAATTCAATTTACACTTGACTGATTGCAGCTACCATTTTTAGCCACATTAAACGAAATGAGGTGCAAGTTATTTTTCATCATTTTAATCTATAAGATTTACCCAATACACTTACTTGGCATAACTTTTTGTCTGATATGGGTCACAGTATTCAATCGTTATGTTGCCATTCGGGGTGGACAAAGTGTAACCTTGAATATTGGAAATCAGAAACGATGGCATGCCCAGTATAATGGCAAAGACCCAGATAATCACCGCTGTGAAAACTGTCAATGGCTTGGTCTGGAAAAAGAACGAAAGGGAAAGAGAGACAGATAAAGAAAAAATAAAAGAAAATTCAAGTAATTCTAGCTAATTTCCTCCTTTACTCACCTGCAGTTTCCTTAAAGGATTCACAATGGCACAATAACGTTCAGCAGATAGGGCTGTCAATGTGAAAACGGAAACACCAATGGAAATATCCTTAAAGAATTCCGTTATGCGACACATGTTCCGCTCAAAGGGCCAAGTATCCTGCGTATAGACAATTGTTGCCACTGGCACACAAACCAAAATGACCAATAAATCAGCCAATGCCAGCGATAGTATATACCTTTAATAGAAATATAAAATCGTAAAAGGTGAAGTAGATTTAAGGCGTGGTTAAATAGGAATTTTTCATTTAAGGAATATCAAATTTGCTGCCTCAATGCATTTACCATTCTCTCTCTCTCTCTCTATGTTCCTCTGACATATCTTTATATATATATTTCTTGATTTTTTAGTTGTTCAGTCAAATGGAAAGCACTCGATTTAAAGTTGTATTTTTCTTTCTCCGGTAAACTGGGTATGGACATTTTAAAAGTGTTGTCCTTGATTTGGGTCTTGACATACGCTAACGCTTGAACGCCTCAAGTGTTGTCCTCCCCCCACCTAGCACCTTCTCTTCTTCCTCTCTTCTTTAGCTTTTAAACGCTTTCTGTTAAGAATGTGTGTTAAATCATATGCAAAGGAATAAAAAGGCAAATGTATACAGAAAATGTTAAAACGGACATACAAAAATTTCTCCTAGCATCGTTAGCAATTTCTAAACAAATTTTATAATGGCAAAATGAATTTTGTTGACCAATCTAAAGCAATTTAAATAGTATAAACCAGTAAAATCTACTAGGCTTTATTTGGCTTTAAAAATTAAATCAATTGTTGTATCATGTCAACCACAGTTCAGCACCAAAAATATTTACTCTAACCATAAAAACCTCAACACAAATAAACACACATGAAAATATTTGAAATAACTTTCTCTTGCATTGTTGCAGTTGGCCAAAAAAAGAAAAAAGCAAAAACAAACAAATAGAAAAAACGAGAAGAGAAAAAATAAAACTGAAAATAAACTTTTATGAAATGTTTAACCGATTTGACATGGACACACTAAAGCCAAGTGAACTTTCATGAACTTCTTAGACCCATTCAGAATTTTACTCTTTATTTCTTTTTTTTTTTTTGTTTGGGTTTAACAATCGCCTTAAATGGACTTAGTGAGCGAAACTGTGGAATTGGATGGGTTAGGATGTTAGGAAAAGGGGCGCCGCCTCATTAGAGCAGCTGTAGGATTTGTCTGATTTAACATGCTGCGTGTTCTGACACGTCTCAGCGTCAGTCTAGACACAAATCAAATAATACAAACGATGCCAAATTGCGAGTTGAGCGTCAAAGTTTGTCATTCAACAAAAATATTGCTTTTCTGGACAATTACAGGACAATTTGAACAATTTTCAGCAATTTTTTTCAGGCAATCAAAAGACAAATTATGGCCACCTGCAGTTATGTATTACAAACAGAAAAGTTACAAAGTTAATAAACATTTGCATTGAGGCAGCTGTTGACTGGTTTAGGTTTCAGTTTCGGTTACGCTTTTGAAAACTTATCAATTTTTGTATATATGTATATGTATATGCCAGTGCCATGTCATGTCGAGAAACCAAACAAACGATGAAATATAATCGGATTTTATTTGTGCCACACATTGCGTATACATGATGTCAATGTCGATGGCAAAGTTAACAAATGTTCAAATTGTTGAAGATTTATGTAAAAAGAATGTTGAAGCTGTTACCCTTTGCTCTTTAAAATAAAGCTTAAATTTCCATTTATAATGAATGCCAGTGACAGAATTATTTCCCAATTGTTTTGTTTTTTTTAAAATCAAAATGAAATAAATGCTATAAAAATTAGTGAAAATGCTTTAACTACTTAACATTTGAATGCCACAAAAATATGGAAAAAAAAGATACGTTGAAAGAGAAATGTATCTAGTAAAGAAAGAAAAATGATTTTCAATCTTTGAAATACACTCATAAATATAAATTTGATTTCCTTATTTCTTTTCTGCCTCGCTCTGCTTTTATTTTAATATTCCCAACTCATAGCCAACATATTGCGGGTTTGGTGGATGAAACAAAAGTTATGCATATTTCTTTAGCAAGTTTTAATTTGGACAACAGCTGTCTACCAATTGGTATGAGATGTTTTCTGCTATTGGTATTGGCAAGGACTTTGGCAAGCCACTGAAAAATATATGTCTTATATTGGAAACAATAAAATCAAACATCAGCCCATGAATTTTGAGTAGCAATTCTAGGTATTATATTCTTTTTCTTTCCTCTTCCCTAGCGGCCATTTTCATTGTGTGTATAAAAGCCTTATTACCTCAAATGTGTGTTAGCCTTTTAGCGAGGTTTCTCGCATTAATATTAAGCTATTGTCCATAAATAGAATGTTTTATATTTATAGAAAATTTAACTTTGCTGCTGCAAGAAAATATAGCCGGAAATATTTATACGCTTTTAATATGTATGAAGCATTTGCATTAGAAAAATAAATTTGCATTAAAATATCTTGCCAAATATGGCTTAGAATATTAAGTGTTTAAAGTATATATTATCTTTAAGTTTAAGTATATATATTTTTTTAATAAAATATATGGTATACTAAGGATACTATAAAAAATATAACTTAAAATCGTCCTTTATTACCAAATTAAAAAGTTTGTTTTCATATGGCCAAATTTATTATTATACTGTTGTTAGTTTTATGTTGTAACAAGTGTTTTATTTTTTAATAATTTTTCATCTACATTTATTTCGTGAAAAAATATCTTTAAGGAAACTCTAAGATCTTCCTCCTTGCTTTAATGTCATCTTCATAAACTGCTTACCCGCAGAGGGGGGTCATTCATAAGCATGTTCCATTTCCCTATATTTTGCCATATTCCCTCCCACCTCTTCTCCATTTCCATTCACCATACTCAAGTAATGTGTGCGAGTGTGTGTGTGTAATATCCACTTACGTGTTGGGTATATTTCGCATAGAACGATGGCGAAAGAATATGATGACCAATGTACCATTGCCCAGCACGCCCACAATAAAGATGAGCGTGAAGAGAACTGCGACAATATATGTCTCTGGGCGATCTAGGACCGGGGTATAGGGCTCAGCATTCTGACTGCCATTACGAGCCAATTGCCCAGCGGCTGCTGTCATCGAGGATCCCTCAAAGAGGCTAACATTTAGTTGATTTTGGCTCACATTTGTTGTGGCTGCCGCAATAGAGAAGGCTCCATTTGCCTCGGGTGGGGCATATGCCAGACTGGCGGCCAATGTCTGGCTAATGTCCATTAGGGCGGCGGCATACATGACGTTAGCTAAATATCTTTGCCCTGTTGCTGGGTGCTGCGTGAGATTTTATTGTCTCCTCTTACTCCACTACTGTGGATGATGACGATGATGCTCTGTTATGCTGTTTGTCCACTTCCGTTTCCTTACGCTTGTCGCCTGATTTTCTTGTTCAAAGAAATGCCGCAAGTTGTACACTTTTTGCCTTTTGTCCTGTTATTGTTTGCTCCTTTTTTTCCCCTCTCTTTTCGTTTAGTTTGGCTTCGTTTGGTTTGGTTTTATGGCTTTTATTATTTTTTGGTTTGGGTAAAAGGATGGAGAAATTATTGTTGTTGTAGTTGTTGCTGTTGCCACAGTTGCGTGTTTTATTTTACACATTTTGTTTTAGCCGTGACCACAATGTTGGCCTTTGGTCGTTGATGTTGCTCTTGACGGTTGTCTCTTGGTTACTGCCAGTTGTTGCCATTCTGTAAAAAATTATATATTTGAGTGGGGGAAAAAATGAGTTAAACGGCTTTAAATTAATGAAAATATACAAATTTAACATTTAAGCGGTAAAAATTGTTCAATTTTATAGTTTTATCTATGCATTCATTTGCATATAAAGATATTACGTATACGTAATGTGTGCATCAATTGGAAATATGCATCAGCAGCTTCAAAGTGAATAAAACATTTTAAATAAATTAAAACCCAAAAGAAAAAACTAAAGTTGTAATAAATACGAGTATTTTTGTGTTTACATAAGCTTTGTAATCAGATTAAAAAATTGTTGTTTTTTTTAATTGTGAACGCCTGAATCAGGTGTTATGTGTATACTTTTCATTAACTTATTTTACTGGTTATTTAATTAATGGGTATTTATGTAGTTATTAATGCTAATTAATTTCTTTTATTTATAAAGTTTTTATTTTAAGTGATTTGCCCGCTTACAAAACAAAAGCAAAGCAAATCTATGTTAAGAAAATTGGCTGAAAATAATTTTCTTCTAATTTTCTGCTAAGCATCCAATTATTTTTTTTTTGGTATTTTCTGTGAATTTTTTTCATGTTTTTGTCGATTTGCAGTGTCGTTTCCGGAGACCCTTACCCAGATTCCTGCCAAGGACTTGCTCACTGATATAACTAATACAAAATCATTGGGGTAGAAGCATATATACATATATATACATTTATATATATATATATATAAAAGGGAAAAAATTACTTTCAATTCGCAATCACAAAGAGCATTTATCCTCGAATCGAGTCTTGGTTTTAGTCTCTGTTTCGGTCTCCATTTGAGTTTGAGTTTCGTTTCAAAGGCGGACTTATCTCTTGATAGGAACGATGAGAAGTGGCATTGTTGTTTGTTTGCCTTATGTCGTTTCAATTTCAATTTGATATTAGATTTTGTATGTTGCTATTGATTTTTCTTTCTATTTTTATTTTGGTGTTTCCTATCATTGTTTACTTTAACCTTTTGCTTTTTTATTTGTTCATTGAAGCAGACGCCTAGAACAAGTAGGATGAAAATATTTAAAAAGGGAGAATATACTTGAGCTTTCTTAAGGTATTTATAATTTGTAGATAAAGGGTTAAATTCCATACCAGGGCCTCAATACATTGAACCCCTAAGAAAGAAATAGAAATTGCCCAATTTATTGCGAGATATCTCGAAGTCGGCGACTCATGCCCACACATTGGCTGATTTATTTATAAAAAGAATGGGAGAAACAGAAAAGAGGGCAGAGAGAGAGATTGTAGAGTGGTTGCTGTAATCAGCTTGGTAACAGTAAAGTGCATCAGGCAATGGTCAGGTGCTCACTCAGGCACTTGCTTGACCACGTCATCATCATCATCATCCCCAACCGCATCATCGTCAGGTGCTTGGCCCGTCCAAATGTTGCATTTGTTTGGCATAAAATCAAATATTTATTGGCCAGCTTCTTTAAATTATTGACCCGGGTATTGAATGGTATGTTAACGATAGAAAAAGAGTGGGGGGGGGGGGGGGGGAAGAAAAAAGGCAGAGAAATTGGTACTTGAACAATTTGCCAATGAATGGAAATTGAAAGAGAGAATTCAATTTGGTTTCGAATGCAAAAGGGTCTGCCTTTGGCATTGATTGAAAAAGTTGGAACTATTAAAGTTCCACACTTTATTTAGGAGGGAAAATTTATTTAATTTAACTATACAAAATTAAGTTATCGAGTCAAATTCATGGCAAAAAAAAGAAAACGAACACAAAAAAAGAAAAATAATTAATATTAAAGCCATATATTTCACGTTGGTTGCTTTACGCCGGAAGTCACATTTCGAATTTCCGACTAAAGCCCGGACACTGCACAAACACACACACATACACCCGCAAACACAGCCATGTGTGTTTGTGTGTGTGTGTGTTTTGGCCACCAAAGCTAGGGGCAGCCTATCATTAAAAACCATTGCATGGAGGCATTCCTGAAGTGCTGTATTTACTGACCCAGCAAACTGCCAAGGGTTAATTGGTCTCAAAGTTTAACTTCCCATAAAATGTCGGTTGAAATACTCGCATCCTTGGCGATTGAGTGAGAATTACTTCACTTCAAATTACTCTGAATTTTGAAAATGAATGGCAAAGAATTACTTTGCACTCTGGAGAACATTGTGCAATTCAGCCAAGTGCATAAAATATTAAAAGTTTATTTATTTTCATACATCTCCCTTAACACGAAGTGATTTGTAGCTGCCCTTTGTATGTAATCAAACTAAATTTTATTTATTACTATAAAAGAAGTAAAAAAACTTAAATTATTGGAATCTACAAAAAAAAGAAACCTAAATTTCACAGGTATTAAATTTGATATAATTTTGTCAGATTTTGTCAGATATATCTTTAATTGTTTTTTAAAAATGCATTTCTTAAATGGCATAAAACTGATAAAAACTATTTTCTGACTCCATTTTTCCAATTTTCAACGATGTTGGAATTTTTGAAAAATATAGGATTAAAATTTATGGTTTTGGTTTAGTAAAAACTTCAGTTGAATAATTTTGAATATCTTTTTAAAATTGAAGCTTGAAAAATGCCTCTTTAGGGCAAATTAAAAAACTAATATTTTCTTTTGATTTAATTTTTGGATTTGTTAATGAAGCTATCAAAAATTTAATTGAATTTCAATATTATATTTTTGTAATTTTAATGTCATTGTTTCTTACATAAAGAATGACATTTATTAAAAGTTTGTAGATTGTTTTATTGATGATTTATATAACTTAGCAATATTGAAAACTTATTGTAATAGTATTTTTTTCCTCGTCTTAGGGATGCCAAACTTATCTGCATATTATATAATATGATTAATATATATGTATATGTGTATACAAAGACATCCCATAAAAAACTTTTTCTGTCAATAAAATAGTTAGTGTTTCTTTTCCGTAATTTTAACGATTCCTTTGGGCTTCAAAATATTTTGTTCAATTAGGTTTATTTGTTTTTTTTTTTTTTGTTGTGTCAAATCCTAAATCATTTTGTGACCCCCCGGCAAAAACTGTGTCGAAATTTATGATCTTTCATCGGGCAAAAGTTTAGGCCCTGCAGCTAGCAATTATTCATGCCACTAAAAAGGAAAAAGAAAAGAAAAAAAAAACGAAACTTGTCAGCAGAAAATGCCAAAAGCTTTCTAGCCACAAAGAATACGTCAGTTGAAATTTTTTTTTGAAAAAGCAGAAAAAGTTTTTCATTTCTTGTCAGAGAGGAAACTTTTGAATTAGTTCCGAAATACCACAATCACCTAGCCAACCCTCTAGTCCTATAAGGTTCCCCCGCCCTACCCCCCTCTGTTGTAGGAGGGGAGACAAACGAAAGTGACATTGAAGCAGTGGCAGAAAGTGCGAAACTTGAGGCAAAGTGCGTGACAAGTGGCCAAAAGCCAAAAGAACTTGAACAAGAAGGGAAACACAAATTCCACAATTTTCTTATTCAACATGCAATTTTCCAAAGAAATACACAAGAGGAGGGGTGGGGGTACGAGCCAGCAAATAACTAAATACACATAACTTAAGTGGCTTTTTTTTTTCATCGTCTGTCGAAAATTTTATTGGAACAAGAGAAATGATTAAACTTATGACCAACCATTCAATTCTCCTCCCAGTCAACAGTCAAAAGCACTCAATGTTCAATGATGTAGATGATCACGATGATGTTGTTATTGGTGAAGGCTTTTAACCTTCTTCAATTTAATTGAAATTTTTTTGGTTTTATTTTAATTTTTTCTTTTTTTTTTTATATTTATTTGATTGGGTTTCTTGACATGTTTTTTAGGTTATTATTTAAAACAAAATGTTGTCAGCTTTAAGGCACTTAAACACATCCGTTGTATTAGGTTAGGGGAGGGGGGATAGGCAACAATTGTATTTATTAATGTTTTTAAATTATTTGTTTTCACAAGTTTTATCATAGCTTTATCTTTAGATACTTAGCAACCAGTAGCTGTAGGAATACCGTTTGTCAAATGCAATTACATTTGTTGAAAGTCTATTAAAAATATGCCTCACAGGCTGCTGCCTGACTCCCCGTTGTCTTATATCATCTTAGACATCCTCTCCTGCTGTGATCATACAGGACAAAAGGCAAACAACAGGGGGGAGCAGATAAAACATAATTCTCTTACTGCTGCTATACTTATTCTTATGGTGTTAGATAAATCATAAAGCAAAAATAATTTAATACACTTGCCTGCCTGGGTTTTCCATTTGTTATGTTATTTTTCTTTTTATTTATTTTTTTCTTCTCTCGTTGTTAGATTGTATTATCCTGCCAACGAGTCGTATGTGTAATGCGGCATGCGTGTTAATCATACGCCATGTATGCGCAGTCAAGTTGAATAATAAGCCCAGTAAAATGAAACAAAACGAAAGAAAAAAAAAACAAAACTCCATCTTTCTATCTCTTTAAATTTGAATTGGTTCCTTTAAAGGAAAATAGAATCTATCTTTCACCATAATTAGAAGCCAACTGGACATGAATGTTGCCGCTTGCCGTAATCTATTTTAATTAGAGCTAAAAAATATTTACATATATATACAGAGAATACATTTAATATGCCTGACTTTTGAAGAAAATGAGAGGAAAGAAAAAAGCGTTGAACCCAAGCCCGGGCATTATGCAAATTTCATGAACGGTGCGGGCCGGATCCGTGAGCTGACTGCCGTAGAGGGAGCATAAATATTGACAAAGCCATAAGAAAGCCAGCCCAGGGACATTTTTCTTTAGATGATTCATGGCCAATGGCTGACTTGGGCCAAAAATGTGCCATGTAAAGCGCAGCGATTTGTCATCATTGGAAGTGATTGAACATCGTTTCATGGGTATCGAGAGTAATGTAAAATGAATCACCAAAGAGACTTTTGTAAAGTAAAAGATCTAATAAGTCATGATTTAGGTTTATTTTACGGATATCTGTTATTCTTTTCAATTAAAATCAGAGATAAATTATTCAGTCTTTGTATAATATTTATGCTAAATTTAAGTATTCATTATGTCGAAACGTGTTAGCATTGTTTTGCCCGATGAAGAGATTGAACAGCAAGATCCAAACTCATCACTAATGAAACCCGGTTCTAGAAGGGAATTGGAGCGGCAAATTTTAATGCGTCAATACCAAGCACCTGGCGTCGTCAACAACGTCGCCACACCACAAAGCTCCACAGAAGATGGCAGATCATCGCCCAGGCGGATTGCCAAACATCCAAGAAAGAACAAAAAAAATATGGAACAAGATGAAAGCAATTCTCAAAATGGAATATCACAAAGTTCGTCAACTAATGGGGTAATAAGTAGTCTTACGCCCACTTTTACATTCGTGAGCACCGATGAACCGACTATAAGGCGGAATTCTGTAAGTGAGGACAATCCACCAAATACACCATGTGATTGTCAACGTTTTGATAAAAATTGTGACTGTTGCCATTGCCAACATATGAAATTAGCCATGAAGCAAGCTGCCTTTCTGCAAACTCCCGAGGGTCAGCATAGGCAGGAGATGAAATATTTAGCCGAAAATTTCTTTATGGACATTTGTGCCATGTCGCATGTGAGGAAACAAATACGCAGTGAACTATATGGGACCAAACAAGACCATCCCTCCTCTCGGGTCAGTTATCCTGTGAGTCTGAAGGGTGCTCGAATTTTGGATTCCAATTCATTGATAGTCGAATGGTATATCCATGATCAAAGCGATATTGATTACTATCTCATCTTTGTCGACAATAAGCTGGCCAAGCGTGTGTACAATGTCCAATCCACGAATACAATACTCATCGATGTGGATCCCCATATAATGCATAAATTACGTATGAAGGCAGTCCCCTACAAAGGACGTGGCTCTAAAGCAGATCCAATGGATAAATTGGTAGCGGAAGTTTGTGCCGGACGCATGAAAAATGTGATGAAGGGTGATTTCTTTTGCAATTGTAACAATATTACAAAGGCCACCAAATCGTTTTACAAGAAGAACAAATGCAAGTCCCTAATTGATTTCTGGAAAGACAGTCAATTCCTTTATATGCCCAGTGATCGATGTATTGGCACATCTGACTGTGAATGCTTCATGGACAATTGTGAAGTCAGCGGGCAGCAGGGTCAGCCTCACGAGTGCATGTGATAAATGATATTGATTCTAATACTCATCATGTATATCCTTTTTCCGTTTATCCACTCTAAATTGAAAGATGAATATGAATATTTTTAAATGCGTGGCTGGTTGATGGACGGACCCAGTGAAAGGGCAAACATTTTAGTCTAGAAAACAGATAATTCTGACAGGTCCCTCATAATTGATTAGGTTAGCAATTTGTTTAGATACAAAATGAGTAGGCGCCAACATTATCCGAAAACGAAATCTAATCAAATTGTTTGAGTTAGAATAAAATTTCTTATGGAATTATGATGAAATGATGACATTGAAATTTGGTAGGCTTGTGTCATGGAAGAGAATAAGAGAAGTTCCTTTTGTGCTTGGCCACTTCATCCCCAAAGAAGTTAATGCAAATTTTAGGAAGTTCTCGTGTTAAATAAAACATTATTTGATCTATAAAACAGAAAAAATATCACTTAAACTTAAAAGTTTACTTTAATAGTAATTCAAATTAATTAAATAACATTAGTTCTTTGTTTAAATAGAAAACTTTTCGTACTGCCCTCGCATCATTTAGGCCTTCAATTTTAGAAATTCAACATTTTCTGTTTGCATTTCGGTTTAAATTCCTTTATAAGTTGCCAATCAAACAAAGCAACACTCATAATCAAAGTCAAATTCAGATATTCAGATAGGAAACCAAAAGCTTTCTCTCGCTTTCCCTGCCCTCACCTCACGTCTCCTCCCTGTCACCCACCTGGCCACAATCATTCAACGAGGCGTGTGGACGACTTCAACTGTCAGCTTTATTTAAAAATTTATCGTTATCTGTACACGGAGACTGAAGACTCCTATAACGCTGCCTCTGACAGACACTACTCCCCCCCCCTACCCCCCTCCTCACAACAATTGTGAAAATGATGATGAAGCTGTGTGTTCTGTTGTGTTGGTACTCGGTACTCGTCATGCCTCCTGTAGGAGGCCTTTTATCAGTTGGCCAACAGACATCGTCCTGGCAACTGGAATACTGAATGACCATGGCATGGGTCTGTCGGATCCACTGATGGTACGACTATTACTTCGCCACGATGTGGCGTGATTAATTATTTGGCAAATATTTGAAATTGTTCACTACCCAAACCGCTATGTAGGCTTCCCTATTGCCATTGGCATGGAAATCAAAAATAAAAATAAAATAAAAGAAACAAAAAGAACACACAATAAATTGACGAGAAATTTGCCGAAAAATCTGGGAAATGGAAAGCTAAAGGCCAGTCGCGACTTTTTTGTCGACTATTTTTAATTAATTTTCACTTTTGTTCGACTCGTTGGCATTCCATTTTGTCCATTTTGATGGACAGCTAGCTGAACTACATTTGCCATTCGCCACTTTCTGGCTTCCTCCTCTCTTTCGATCAATTGGCTCAGTTCCAACTTGAAAATTTGTTTGTTTTGTTTGCACTTCACAAAGATATATAGAGAAAAATCTACTTAATTTGAAATTATTTTGATTATTTTGATTATTTTCCATTATCGCAAATATTTTGTTAATTTTCATAATTTCCTCTTCATTTCTTTTGTGCTTTTATTTGTAGGCAGGCACACGGCTGCGTATACGTAACATAATTTCTATACTTTAATTACTTTTTTATGGTTATTATCAATTGGAGAAAAGTATTTTAATTGATTTCATGTGGTTCTGTATTCTCCACTCTCGTGTCTATATCAAACAATTTGCCTTCTCTTTGTATAAATATTTTTGTATTTTGGCCAATTGTCTGACAAGACCATGTCCATCAATTGTTTAAACAAAAATTTTGTTTAGTTTATAGCTTTATAGTTTCAGTTGTTATGGATCATTCATTAAATTGTTGATTTTAAAATATTTCGGGAGTGGGTGGGATGGGGGGTGGTTAAAAGTGTGTCACAAAATCCAAAACTAACAATGTGAAAACGAGAAAATCCAAAAGCCTCTTATCAACTACAGCGAAATCCTCTGGTCCTGGTAAAGAAGCTTACAATCGCTCTTAAAATGTCGCCAATTGCTTTTTCCAAAGGCTTTTTATGGCTGGCTTTTATATGAAAAGAAATATAAAAAAATATTTTATAACAATGCAAATGCATTTTATTTACTTTTTGTTATTTTTACACTACAGGTGATCCTTAGACACACTTTACATAATCTTTATGTAACACTTACATAAGGTAAAAGTTGTCTGATTGTGTAAATAAAATGTGGAAAACTTAGTTAAGCTGAATTCTTTGCCTTTCTATTTATAAACTAAAAATAAATGCATGATTAAATAAAAATAATTTACTCTCAAATTTTAAAAATCCTTAGGCCTAAAAGAACATTACAAACATTTTCTTTCTCACTAAATAAAAATACATAAGCATAAATAATTATTTTGATAGCAAAATTTATAGTCAAGTTTCAATCGAATATTTTTCCCTCCATTTGAAATTTTTACAATTTACTAGGAAATTCCTTTTTTAAATTGTTCAACTATGACAAGTGGCTCCCCGGTGTATAGAATGTTGTTACAGTTGTTTTTTTTTTCCAGAAAAACCTTTCCTATTGACTACCTGTTACCTGTTTATTTCTTTGCTGTCAGGCTGTCTCTCTTTGTAGATGAAAAATGAAATGAATTTCAATTGAAATTTCCCAGTAAATTTTTAATGTCAACTGGAAATAAGTGTGGCATGAATAGATCGAAATCGAAACAAAGAAAGAGTTGGCCAAATCAATGGGGAAGAAGGTGGCTTAGTATTTGTCTGTTATTTGATAAGGGATTTGCCTATAATTCAAGTGTCCTGGGAAATCTCTGATGTAGACACGTCGAGTATTTCTTTTCTTTTTTTTGTTATCTCTTTTTGTTGCGTTTTGTTTTGGCAAATGATTTGGGCAGGCTAATTGAATTGATGATAAAGTCAGGACATGAAGCATGAATATGATGACACTTAACCTTTGGGATACATAAATTCAATTTGCGTCCAAAAAAAGAAAGAACAATTTATTGTTCACATTATGCGGAAGCCAGCAGCAATATGAAAGCAATTTAAGGCTAAATAAATTAAGTACCAACCACATGGTGAGACCAGACAAGAATTGAGAGAAGGCCTACAGACAAAGGAATAAATGATAAGGGGGTGGCAGGAGAAAAGTTAATAGAAAAATCGCAAGGCCACAGCAACAATTGAACATAATTTTTCTCTCTCTACCCCACTTTTTTATTCTCTATTCATTCAATCAAAATGTTTATGCAAATGATTTGAATGCACAATATGAAAAGCGAAAGAGAGAAAGGAAAAATGTTGTTCAACATAAAAAACACAAAGTGAAGAATCAAAAGATATGCATCGTTTTTCTTTAGCAATTTTCATGGAATTATTTATAGCCTTTTGTTGTGGCGGTTCACAGTTGGTGATTTCGCTCCATTGCCATCTGCAGCTTCCGCTCCCCCAACTCCCAGCTCCAGCTCCAGCTCCACGAATGACCAGTCCAGTATTTCGTGCTTTTGTTATGGGGCAATGATTTTATGATAAATGTCTTAAGTTAATCATTTGGATGGTCAAGGAAAATTTAAGGGATTCTACTACCAAGAAAACCAGTTTGTCAAAATAGAAAAATCAAATAAAAATGCAAGGGAAATGGAAAATGAAGTATAAAGTTAAAGTGGAAAGTTTTTCCTATAATAAAGGAAAAAAACAAATTCATGAAATAAGCAAATTCATTTGTATTTAACTGTATATATTCTAATGACAAATCAAAGAAAAGATAAAACATATGTTTTGTGATTGTATATATATCTTATGTACATATATATATCTTTTCCAGTTGATTGATTGAGTTCCGAGTGAAATTCATTTTCATGTTATTTACTTAAGCCAAATGACAACGTGCCATGTTTTTGCCTATTTTGATCGAATAAAAGTCAACTCCATTAATAAATCACTCAGCAGAGTTTTTGGGATTACTTTGTCTGAAGAGTTTTTGTTGTAGTTGTTGCTGTTGTTCAACAACATTAGCACTCTATTCATAAGAATGACCATCAAACAAGTAACTTCATTTATCATTGAAGCAATTTAAGTAAATGGCCTTACCCCCAAACAATAAAGAAAATAAAAGTCAATAAACAAAACTGACTAACTGAAATATTTCGGAAATGAATGATAACTTGTATTTAGGCAGATGATGCTGAACCTTTCTATATTTACTTTAACCCACCCCCCCAAAAAAAAAAAAGAAAAAAAATCCCAGATTTCAGGCTATGTAAGCAAATCATATAACTCAATCTTTTCCCTCCTTCCAATGCCAAAGATCTCTGCCAAATGTCACACACATGGATGATGATGATGACAAAAATTGACAGCAAACACCTGCACAACAACAACAAGAAAGGGAATAAAATCGAATACCAAAAAAAAAAAAAAAGAAAAAATTAAGCTCACGTAGTCAACATAATGCCATTCACCAGGACGGATCCCTATCCCATTGGTTGCCATTCGTTGCCATCATTGCATCATTCCATCATGACATCAATTGACAAGCTGTCAATTGAGAGGACTTACTTTTCTCATTCTGCATCGACTTGGCGTTTATCTTATTTCATTTATTTAATTTCCTATTTATTTATATTAAAATGTATATACATATATATGACTGACATAGTCTTCCCAATCCCCTTCATGCGCTCTTTCTTTCTTTCTCTCTCTCTCTCTCTCTATTTATCCCTCTTGCATGTGCAATATGCAAAAATGTAACGGTAATTGAATTTCTCTAAAGAATGAGTATCCTTGGTGGGATTACACACAAGCAGCGAGGATAAAACAATTGTCTTCGGTCCCCCCTTATTTTTACAATTCCTCTGCCATATGTCACACAATCTAGTTATATCCTATAGAGAAAGGACGAAATAGGGTATATTAAAGCTCCCATGACCAAAGATATATTAGGATCAGGAGCAGGATATAGTATCGAGCAAAATAGATTCCTATAAAAAGTCCTTTAAAAATGCATCGAATCTCTCCTGCTTGATAACTATTTATGAAGTTATATTATAATATAATTCCTATTTCTATAAACCATTTCAATAATACAATATAATACATACAATAAATGAATACAGGGTATGCAAAAGTCGTTGCCATTTCATTTGCCTTTCATCAAATTTAATCAAGTAAAAGTTTAAAAGGTTTCATTTGCTTCTTCAGCAAACACAAAAAAAAAAATAGGAAATTGAGCATGAAATATATTTCTATAAAGTTCATTTAGTTATTTATTTTATATTCCCCAAACACGAAAGTTAACAATTTTGTTTGTTTGTTAAATAACATTATCCATCCATTCGATTAACCGCAGACTCGGACAAAAAAATAATTTTTTTAGTACTTGTAAATCAAATGCAATTAGTAAACATTTTTCAACCGCAATATAAAAGGATATAGAATGTGAATGTAAAAAACATTCGCCATTGGCTCAATTACAAATGGTTTTATGAAAAAATTTACATAAATTAATTGAGTGTTTTTTTTATTGGGTATCGAAAGTTATCAAAGTTGATAATATTATTGAGTCGAAATTGACATAACAAACATGAAAATGCTTTTGCATTGTAAATCGGATTAAAAATGGTCATTAATTAGTTAAAATGTATTTATTTAGGCAGTTTATATTATCATATTTCAATTCATTAAAATTCATTTTATGATAATTATAGTCGCTATCCATTTAGTCGCACATAAGTTAGTTTAAAAGTTTAAACACAATTGTGGCATTTTCATTATTTATTTCTGCAAACATTTGTAACTTTGAACTCACTTTACTTTACGTTTTACACACTTTCTAAATAAACAAGGAAAATTTATTGTTTTCCTTATTCTTGTATAATGAATAATGTGTCATATTCTCGGTATTGTTTCTATGGCATTTTACTTATCATTGTTAAATATTTACTATAAAACCATACATATTTGTACCTATAGCCGCAGGTCATGCTATTTAATCACATTCAAGTTTAATGGTTGTAACTAGAGCAAAATGAATATTATCTCTAGTCTTGAAAGGATCTATTAATTAGGTATTGAAAGTGTTTCCATCGACTATTGAAAACCTATTAACAATATTAATTCAAGTGCCATTAAAAGTATATCAAATTACAATTAACTCAGTGCCGGCTAAATGATACTCTTATTAAAAATTACTAAAAGACAGTAAAAGAAATAAAAGTGGAAACACTAAAAGCAACAGTTTTCTTAATATATATGTATATATATGTGTCTATCTGTATAGACAAGAAATCATATATTTCATTTATTTATCACGCCCTCCGGCTTTAATAATATTTTAGGATTAAATTTATGGTCATTTCTCTTGCAACTGCTATCAACGCTTATCTCGTTATGCAATGAGAGTTGCCCTATGTTGGCCATGTATCACACACTGGACCTCATCATCATCATCATCATCATCATCATCATCATCATCATCATGAGCACATTCACATCTTCACGAGAAGCTATCCGAGTGGGCCCTTTGCATAATTACACAAACGCTTGAGCCTCAGCCCATTAATAACGAGCATTGGCATTAATCAGTTTAATATAACAAATTAATTTCAGCGCTTAAGTGGGAAACTCAGCAAAAAAAAAACCTATTAAGGGAAAGTCAAGGGAGAAAAAAGTTAAAAAAAAGTCCTTGTTTAACAAGCATCTCGAAATTGCTTTAAAATTGCTTAAAGTAATTGTTCAATTAAATTTAAACGATTGTTGACAATTCTTTGGGCTTCCATCTGGAAAGACATTAAAAAATTGAAAAAACAGGAAATTATGACAAAAAGGGAAAAAAAAACTTTTTGCCAATGGAATAACCCAACAGTAAAAGAAAAAGAAGCATAAACTTTAACAACAATTGAAACTTAAAGATGTCCATAAATTGAAGGTTATTTATCATGCGTTTTTTTATTCTTTCTTTCTCGAGTTTGAGGAAATTGAACTTTCAATTGGAAAAGCAAGGAAAAAGGGCAAATTCTATAAGAAGATTAAAACATTCCAGCATTTAATGTCCTATAAATAAATCAGCACCGAAAAAGGAAAAACAATTTGGATCAGTGAACAAAGCCCTCCCATATACAGCTAATAAATATCAATTGGAATAGAAAAGAAATGGCCTAAAGTGGATCAACAAAAAAAATAATAATATATAAGAAATAAAATGTTATAATTTATGATATCATAGATTTAACTCAAGCTCTCATTTGATACACTACGATAGAGTGAGATAAATTGACAATGAGAGGAAGAGAGGAAAAACTCATTTGTAGGCAATTAAAATGCAGCCTTAACCATAAAAATATCAAACGATAGAAATTAATCTGTAAGAAAAGAAATAAGAAATTGCTTACCTAAGTCCAGGAATTCAACTTGAATTTATCCTGTACTAAAGAAATGTAAAGCTAAGTTAACTTAATGCTAAAATTAGTTCTATATGCTGGCATTTCTAAATGTTTCCCTTCTTATTAATTATGCTAGCATTTTTTTCTATCTAATTTAGATAAATTTTATCAAATAGATATACATATATATATATGTTTCCACAATGCATATTAAGAGAAACTCTATATCTACTTATAGTAGATCAGCTATTCAAGGACGGAATCAAATATAGGGTATTCACTGTCAGATTTTAATAGCCCAAGTCAAATATTTAATTATAATCTACCAAAATATGCAGGTTATAAAGGTAGAAGGATATACATATTAAGGTTGTTTTTCTCACAGCAACAAATTTAATTGCTTTTGTGGGGGGGAGGGAAAGTTTGTCTGTAAATTGCTTGACATATTGCCTTTGAAATGTGTGACACAATTGGCTTAAATGCCCGAAAGACAGAAACATACAAATAAATGACCTGAACATGTTAAGTTGGCTGAATACAAGTAACGGAAATGATTTTGTTTTCTTTTATTCATGTTTTTTCCCAACTTAGTGCGTGTGGATATTTTAAAGTATATTTTTGCAAATTTACATTTCCTTTAATGTCGCACAATGATGATGATCCATTAGCAACAAACATGTCCAAAAAATGCCTTACTGACATGTTTGTTGGGCAGTCAAACGCATTTATCATCCACTTCATCATTTTGCCAGAGTGCCAGAATGAGATATATGTACACAGAATAAGGCTGTATAAAGTCATCAGATTCATGTCTGTTATTTAACGTAAATGTAATCCACATAATACGCCACATATAGTTTTAAAGTTTTAATAAAGTTTTAATCAATAAGCATAATATGTATATTTATTTGTTCATCTTCGTTCACATTTTGTTTATGTTGTTAAGCTCATTTTTGTAACCACAAAATATTTTGTGAAATATTTTAATCCCCCACCCACTCACACACGCTCATGCTTATTCTGTACATATATACACATACATACATATGTACATATATCTATGTATGTAAACACTTTAGTGACATACAAAATAATCAAATGATAGTCAAACGCTCGTATGGTAAATAAACGAATATGACCCATAGGGCATATTACGTATACGCAATGTGTGCGCTACAGCCAATTTTATTAACCGCAAAACTTTTGTAGCACCACAAAACAAAGTGTTGCGAGTGTGCAAAGGAAAAACTTTATGGCCACAAAAATATAAAAGGGTTTTTTTTATGTTTTGAAATAAACAAAGGTATTTGTTTTGTTTACGAATACTCTTTCACTATTGATCAGGTTAGAAATTAGAAATTTGACTTGGGACTTAGTTTTATTTATCCACAGAAAATAGTAAATTCTGACTTTTAGTCAAACAAATTAGGCAAACAAATTAAACAAACAAATTTAGTTTATTCAATTGAAAATAAACACTTTAAAAGTTTCATCAATGGGAAAAACTTTGAATTTTTGTTGACACAAAGTTTATTTAAATGAATATTAAACAAGGGATAAATAACTGTATAGTTCTAAATTTTTTTTGAGGAATTTAAGCCTTGATTTTCATCTTCAGTACATGAAACATTACAATAAAAACTCTGTACAAATTTTACAAATTTTTGAATCACATTTAGCAGAAGAAATAGATATAATAAAACTTTATTGTGTTTTTTCTAGAGACCATAAATCTTGCTTAAAAGCACTTTCTAATCATTTTAAAAGAGAGCAAGTTTATTGCCGAGTTTCATAATCATAAAGAAGTATTTATGGAATTTTTAGTAATAGCACAAATATCATAAAATGAAATCATAAAAACAAGCAAGTTTACAAAAATGAACTAGTTTTAATTGGTCTAATTCGATTTTATTTCTTATTTTCAAAATATAGTATATCAAAAAGTCGGTTTTTTTTGTAAATTGTAATCTGCATTATTAGAAGTACCGTCTGGGGTAATCATGTGTGTGTGTGTGTGTGTGTATGGCCAGAGCATGCGACCGAAAACTTTTGTCATCAAATTAAACGTTCGCCTGCAACATGGCGTATGCGTGATAATTTGCTTTGTGGCGCCGACGTGCAAAACAATTACCCACAAAACAAAACAAAAGTAAAAGGGAGAAAAAGAGAAAGAAAGAGAGAGGTGGTGTCAAATGTAATGTAGGAACATTAATTAGGCAAATAGAGTGGCAGAAGGGGCGTGGCACAGGTCTGTTTGTGGCAGTGATTGCGCTTTTGCCTAATTAGCATGGCAAGAGAAGCAAAAACTGCTCCCGCCATGATTTTTCAGCTCTTCTTTTATAGACTGCGGCTGCTGTTTGTGGCTGGTATGTGGCATGTGGCAAGTGGCACGTGGCTGTGGTTTGACTGACTCCTGACTTTGACTTTGAGTTGACTTGACTGATTGGCTTATGCTAATTTCCTCTAAACAGCAAGACAATTGCAATACCAAAAATAACTTTATCATCATGGCGTATTTGATCTGACTGAACACCCCGAAAATCAGTTGACATTTAATCGAAAATATGCAAATTGTGATTGTAGTAAAATACACAAAGAATGTTATATCTCTTTCCTCTTGATAATCAACATTTAAATGTGGTTTACCTTTTTCTTATCTTCAGTAAAATAGACTCCAGCCAAGAAATAACTTCAAAAGATGACATTAAATCGTCTTATTTTGTCATTCAACTTGAACTTGGTGTCCTTTTTTTTCCTGTTGTTGTGTCTGTAAGTCTAGTTAATTAGTTACGACCCTGTGGCTCTTTTTAATAAGTAAATGTAAGTCGAAGCATACAAACAGACATTTGCCGGGCTAAAACAAAAAAAAAATACGCTCAATAAATTAAAACTTGCTGACCATTTCTAAGAATACGTAGACCATGATCTTTTTACAAATTACACTACTCAAATTTAATTAAATTCAAGATTACACAATGTGACTGAAGTAATTTTAAAGTCAGACTTTTACTTTTAAATTGTGATTTTAAAGATTTCTTATCAAAAAAAAGATATAGAACTCTTCTCTCAATTGAAACTGCCGCAGGACTGTTTTAGTTTTGTTTGAAAAGAATATAGAAATTTCTATTTATTTGCTCTGTCATATCTGTTACAAATTTATGACTATAAAATGCTTTAATTATTAAAAAATTAATGAAAGATTTTCTGTATTTTTATAGGAGTTTATTGTTTTTGTTTTTAATTAAAAGTGGTTGGAAAAAACTGTATTTTATTTAGTTAATTAAATTTCTGTTTTAATGAAACTCTCTTGTTAAAGCCATAGCTGATTTTTTTCTTTTTCTACTTGTTTTATTATTATTGTATAATATATTCTTCTTTATTTTTTTTAAATGGTTCAAGATAGAAAACAGAATTTCCTACCCAGCACATAAAAATAAAACTTGCCTAAGGCAAAAGCAATTTCAAATTTTCATTCATAAAATGTGAATTTAATTAATGAAATCAAAAATATTACTGTATATAAAATTAAGATAAAACAAAGCCGATAACATTCGTTTTATAAATTAATTTCATATTTTTTCGAAACTAATTTTCTTTGAAATTTTTCCCTATAAAAAGATTTATAGCATTAGGACACAAAATTAATGTGATTCAATTAAATTAAATGTAGAATGTATTTTGAGCAAACTTTAAATTCAAAATTAACCATAAAGCAGAAATATTTTTTCAATTATTTTCAATTAATTTATGGCTGCAATTTGTTTACTTGATCTGTAACTACATGATGTAATGAAAATGTTTTTCCGCATAAATCTTTTTTGCTATAAAATAAACTAAATTGACCTTGACCAAAATTTTCAAATCAAATAGAATATAATTGAAATTTTTCCATTGTCTAATATAAAATGCATTATTAAAAATATTATTGCACATACATTTTATGTGTCTTTGTCCCCTGTCATCATATTTTATAAAGTACTTGAAAAAGAAAACCATATAAACTGAATCAACTTGAACTTTTATTTTGTTTTGCTTCATTTTCTTGTTGTGTTTTTTTTTTTTTGTTTTGTTTGTCTCTTGTTGATTAAAAATTTATAATTTTGATTGCGTATTGTCTTTTTGAAGCTGTCAGCTCGTGTTGTACTTTCTCACAATTTAATGAAGTCAACAATTGTCAAACTTTTTACATTCAAAGACACTGAGAGGGAAACTTTTCCCTTTTTCCTCAGTTCTGTTCGGTTGTAGAATAAATAATTAAAATTACTCTTTTTGCTTTTACACATGCCATGTAAATTTTCCCACTTGAGTTCGACCAACTTTTCACACAAAATTTAATACATTTAAACAAAATGAGAAAAACAGCTGTCAAAAGAAAGACGAACTTTTAGTGGCAGACACTTGAAAAGTGTTTGAAAAGTGTAAATATTTTTAAACAAAATCCAAAGTTAAATTGATCTTACCGAAAACCAAGTATACAAATTTTTCAATTTTTCAGCTACACTCAAAATCAGACACTTTTAGTTTATCTCTCTTATTTTTTTCTGTTTTTTAAAACACTTTTCCACCAATAGTTTTTAAAATTTTCGTACACAAAGCTGGTCGTATTAACCGACGGCTAAATCAATAGGAAAAATTTCTCTTTTCGGTTTGTTTGATTTTTTATTTTATCTTTTTTGAATTTTTTTCTCTTTTGCACAAGAATTTCCGACCCGACCGCTAGTTGCGAATCCGTTCAAAGGACTAACTTAACAAATTCTGGCCAACCGGCTAGCAAGTCTTCTAAGATCCAATAAAGTCCACACAGGATCCACATTAGAAAAAGCGCGGCAAAGTAATATGAAATGAAAGCCACCATGTGGCCGAAAATGCGCAGGCGCCAGTAAATAATCTTTTGTGGATACCATTTTCCTCAGTTACCTCTAACTTCTCTTCCTCCTCCCCTCATACAATCCATTCAACCAACTGTTGCTGTTGCCATTTGAAAATTTCATTCATAATTCCATTTTTCACACTTTTTCGTTTAGACTGTCTCTTGTGAGTGTTTCAATGGAAAATTCTATAGCTGTTTGGAAAATGCCAATCTTAGAGTATATATATATATATACACATATATAGTAATCTATATATATTTAGACATGAGAAGCATTTTATGTCATTATACATTTTTAGCATATTTCATGCGAAACGATTTGGCCTCAAGGTTGATAAGGTAACCACATCAAAGTTAAGTGATTTGTTGGCATTTGTGGTGAATGGTGAATGGTTTTACAATGACTCAAATCCATTCACATATGACGACTTATTTGTGGTAAATCCTTTTCAAGTGTGTTTGCACAAAAATCATTTTTATATTTTATATTTAAATATGTAGTACTCTTACTTATGAAATGCTTATCAGAAAATTTCATTTGATAGCAACTAGACGAAAAAGCCTAATTTATTTATAACCAACAATAATTGATTAACAGTTGCCAAGCAAAGTCCATAAACACATGGTTAGGAAAAAAACCGTCAACAAGTTGTTAACCTAATTTTATTAGAATTCGCATTTAACCTAAGTGAAAAAGAAATTGAATTGAATGGCATTAGCATTGGTTATCCTGATTAATCATTATTTTCACATATGCTTCTTAACTTCTTTACTTTTTTATTCATTCACATTATTCCATACATTTTTAAAAAATTTCCGCATTAAACCGATAAAGTTCAATTAAGGGGGGACAGTGGGGAATTTTTGGATCAGTTGTTGCATCATCCGCACAAGGTGGAGTTCATCAGACATGCCAAAAGAAGGAAGCATCCTTCTGTCGCCGGTGTCATATACATCATGAACATGACTACCATCATCAGATAGAATAGAATCGTTGTGGGAACCATCTTTTCGCTCTATCGTTTGCTTTGACCAACTTGAAACTTAATCAATTCTAAGATACTTCTATCGTTTTTATAGGAAAACTAATGAAAATTTCCCAATGCAGCTGTGCAAAATGTCAACACAATTCAAGCATTGTCAACTATAATAAACAATAGAAGAGTTTAACTAACTTTTTAAGTAAATTTCTCAATTGTTTTTCTTACATAATGTTTAAGAATATACATTGTAATTAGAAACGAGAGCTAACTTTGTATTTTATTTGCTGATTTTAGACCGCCCACGTCTTTTCATTACAACAAAATCTATTTTTCCTACTTCCTAATGCCACACACCTGGATGCCAGCAAAGCAAAACGAAAAAAAAATAAGACGAAAAGATTAAAGTTGTTTAACTTTTCATAGCCCGGCTAAGTTGTTACAAAGCAACACCCACATAGGCTCCAACAGTTTAAGCCAAATTTAAAATGAAATCAATTTCAATTTACCTTTACCTATTTTCTAATCAAATCTGCCTACATAGGTATATATTTAAAACAAGCTTTAACTTTGCCAAAACGAATCCCAACACATACCTATATCAAAAATATCATTCCTTAAGGCGAAGAATTAAAAATACCCTGCAATAAATAAGCATTGAAAATGGGGGCAAAAAAAGGTTTTGAATTATATATTTTTATTAAAATAAAATATCATTAATTATTATATTAAATATACGTTGAAATCTAAAGACTAAATAATATATTTTTTCATTAATGCGATGATCAATCCATCCTTCTGAAATATATTAAACAGGGTATTTGAATGCGATTTCAATGAGTATTTATTCAGGCCCACGCATTTGACACACGCCACAATCACATTACGTATACGCAACGTGCTGCCACTCGGCATTAGAATAAGGTAAGATGACTTGCCATTCAGAAGAATAAATATAAATAGTGTTAGGTCATGATTGAATGGATTCTGATGCCAAATCATAATATACTGTCTTCATATTTTCCACTTTGACACGGGAGTGATAGATATTTAATTAATTTGTCGTCTATTTGCTCTAAGCAAATGTGTCTGCATCCGAACCAATGGGTGAAGGAGCAACGAGAAAGGGGGTTCATTTGCGCACGTTGCTTGCTGTTGTCTGGGAATGAAGTAGAAAAACAAATTTAACAGCTGCTGTGTGGGTGGATGAACGGAACGGGGTATCGGGGGTTCAAGGGATGAAGTAGCTTTCGCCAACATGTCGTCGTCGTCTTCGTCGTCGTCGTCGACGTCAATGTCAAAAAGCTGCTGCAACTTTGTGGCGCCCTTAAGCATGGTAACGTAAATATAAATTGGATTTTTACACCTTACAGACACTTGACACTCTTATTTTTTTTTTTGCCTCATTTTTATTGTCACTTAAAATCGAACTTGGCAAATCGAATCGAACACATGCTTTTAGGGTTGTGAGCATGTGACTTTTGAACTGCATTTAAAAACCAATCAATCAATGTGGAATTTTATGCGTTTGTAGCACAAATTCTAAGTGCCTCAAGCTGCAACTCCATTCCCCATTTATAAATGAAAATTGGTGCAATAAAATGGGGTTAATATGGGTAAGTTTTTAATTACTTTTAAAGTATATCATTTGTAACTTGAATATTATTATTTATTGATTTAATTCCTTATACTTTCACAAACATTAATTTAGTTTCTTAAGACAGTCAACTAAGCCAACTTTTGCCCATTAAAAGCCTAAAATATAAAGTTGCATAATTTAAAATTTAAATATACATATATATGTACATTTAAGATTTATGTGATTTATGTAAGCCCTGTCTGAAATCGTAACCCAAATCTAGACAAGTCGCAAGATTAGTTACCAACAATAAAGGCAAAAACCACGCCTCATTTCCTTTTGTTCTCTCTTTAAATATCGTTTTTCTCTCTGAGTTCAAGAAAAGTTTTTTTTACTGGTTTTTCCAAAGAAATATATCCATTCACATGGTGCAAAAAAATAAAAGAAACTTTTAACTGAAGTCTAAACAATTGTTTAACATTTAGCTGAAAATCGGCACATTTTTTATTCTTGTTTTTTGAGAGGCAAAAGTTTTGTTCACACGCCCTAACGCCCATTCACTGAATTTATTCTTTTGTACTTTTGTGTTACGGGTTTTTCTTTTGCTTTTACTTTATGCTTTTACTCGGTTTGCGGTTGGTTCTTTGTGGCAGGCAAAAGGTTTTTATTTTTTTTTTTTTCGTCCTGCGGTCCTGTCTCTGCGGCTTCTGAGGTTAAATGCCCAAAAAGAAAAGTAGGCAACAAAAATATCTTTCATTGCCTATGGATCGGGAAAAAAAGGGGAAAAATAAGTGAAATAAAGAGAAAAATATAACCATTTCACTTGTTGGATGGAAGCCCTTAACATCTCCTTAAGCCCATTCCATAACTAGAGCCGAGACTTTCTTTTGTTTGGCCAAAACCATTCAACTAATTAAATGGCAATTGATTTGTATGGCAGAAATAACAAAAGAAGAACAAATTGATGTGTGTGTGAGGGTTTATCGGAGTGTGTGTGGGTGTATCGGAGTGTGTGTGTGAGTAAGTTATTGTTCTGCGTTGCCTTGTGTTGCTCGTGTTATTCCTTTTTTTTCCTCTTGCAAACAAAAATAAGAAAAAAACAATATCATTGAATAATTTATTATTCTTTATTCAAAGTACACGATAAAACATTTATTTATTACTTTTAAATGAAATTTTCATTTTGCTTCTCTTTGTTTCCCTACTTCACCCCTTCAAAGGCATCGTTTCATTCGATTGTCAAACAGCCAAAAAAAATAAAAGAAAAATGAGAAATAAAAATATTTCCCTTTTGCGGCCACTGACGGCCTGATGAAATGTTAATTTTTGATCCCAGAAAACAAAATAGCTCTATTTGCATAGATGGGTTGGCTCTGGGTTATCGCAACCATCCCCCAATCCCCCTCCCTTCCCGTTGGTTAATGGTGGAGATTCCGCATTTGAATGCTCTTGCAAATTTCATTTGCTGATTGGGTTCACTTAGGAATTTGGCTTTGCCTCTAGGCCCAATGTGCACACACACACACAGACATACATATGTATAAGTATGTAATGGGCATTATAGTGGGAAAGGGGCAAGTGGTTAAGAATCGGTTGAAAGGATGCTTGTTGCTTATCATTAATGATAGAAATAGTCAGGGGCAAATATTCAGGAAATGAAACAATTGTGCCGAAAACTTGGCTCTGCTCTTGGCAATGTTAGTAAAAGTTTTATACTTTTATACTTGTGCCATTAAGAAGAATATATTATATAGACATTTGTCTATTTCAACTAAGGGTAACACGGCATATAACTGGGCCATTACTTTGAACCAAAAGAATCTTGAATATATCCCATGACGGTGGTATAAATATATAGTAAAATTATATTTCATTTGACTTACCGTAAATATTTATGAAAGACAAAATACTAATATTTTTGTTTATTTAATTAAACATAATAAATTATTGTTGAAATGTAATATAACATATTAAATATAGAATTTACAATTTGACGAAAAAAAAACTGTTTAAAATAATTCTAGTTAGTTTTATTTAGTTTTTTTCAGTTGAATACAATTAATTATTAAGTGATCAAAATTTTCTGAACATAAAACAAGATTTATAAAACGAAGATTCTTCTTTTTTTAATAAATTTAGCAAGTTTCAGATTTATGTTATATCGAAGAGGCTTCCAAATTCTATTTTGTATGGAATTTATTGAAATGATTTTCAACTAATACAGTGAATGGATTAAAAAGGTGTTAGCCAATGGTTTGTTGGATTATAAAATTTGGGTCTTAACTTCTTCTCAGTCAAAATCCTGATATTATTTCTGCAACTAAACAAAAACAAAGTTTATAAATTATGTGTTAATTTAAAGATATCTAATCTAACTAAATAAGAAATCCTTGCCCAAATCCAGAGGACAATATTTGATTATAAAGTTTAAATAATGCCAAATATTCAAAATGAAGTTTTTCATTTTTGTTTTACTAAGTCTAAGTTCAGCTCAATTGAAATCGTAATTAATTTTATGCAATTAGGCGCCACCATTCGACCACCTACACATACACAAATATACACACACACACCCACACAATAAATTGCGTCAAAATGTCTCCAATTCGGTAACCCTCTCTTTCTCTCTTCCTCGACCCTTGCTTACCACATAAACTTTAGGGTCAGGGGTGACTATTAAATTTCCACAAAATCACCGAATTTCGAAAACGATTTGAGTTTATTTCCAAAGGGGTAGAGGAGTGGAGGGTGGTATGACTGTAGCTGTGTCTCTTATTTGAATAATGTTGGGTAATTCAATACGACACTTTTTGGTCCATTTTTGGTAGCGAGAAATACACGAACAATTTGCGTTCATTGTGGCGGCTGTGCAAATCCATTAATGTTGGACTCCTGTTCCCAAACCTTTCCCATGGTGGTATTTATATATGTAGAGCTGAAATTACATAACCAACTCACGTAATTTCCAAAGAAGGTCCAACAGTGAGGATTTAATGCGCTTTGCACTTAATTAGTGCAAAATAACTAATGACAAACTTTGCACTTGACTTTCCCTCTTTCGTATCTTTTTTTTTTTGTTGCTTCTCCTTCGCTCTTTGTTGTTTACTTAAGCAGAAAGCCAAGGAGTTGAAGGATATCATTGGGGAGGACAAGGAATTGGAAAGAGGAACTGGTAAGGAGTTCCTTCTATTTGACTTGACTTGAGTTGAGTTGACTGAGTCCATCTGCTGTGGCAATGCTAAAAATTCAATGGATGATGTATCTCATTGCTGCCACTTGGTGGCAAACGAAACACTTTGCTTGAATGTCAATTAAGTGCGTCCCATAATAGGGTGATGAGTGTGACATGGGAAAACTTTGCCTTCTGCTATTTATTTATAAATAGAAATTAGTCCCTTAATGAATTGAACGAAATTGTGTCAAGTGCTATTAAATGTTATACAGTGAAATAAATCAACATAAATCTCACTCGTTTTTGTTTAGTCAAAATAAAATGATTTATATTTTAGTGGCATTTCGTACATCTTACATACAATTTAGTATAAATTAAAACTAGTGTCTCTTCTATTTATCCATTGATTTCCATTGGCGATTATGCTTTTGATGTTGTGGTTGTATGGAATGGACAGATCTGCAAACGAAATATGCAAGCCCATAATAGAAATGTTGACTCGGCACTAGGAAGGACACACATCAGCAAAAAGGACACGAACAGCATATAGAGCCATAGCACAGATAGATTCATTATGAATCGATTCTGAATTTGTTAACTCTTAAATTAATAAAAACACACTGTTTTTTTGATAAATTACAAACTCATATTTATATCAAATTATAATGTATTTGTACAGATGATATGCTGATTAGTTGACCCATAGAATTGTCTTTGACCTATTAAATTGTGCAATTGCAAAGGTGTGTGTGGGTGTGTGTAGAGTGTGTGCTTAGCCTAGTTTATATGCCAAACACATTGAGCGATAACCTTTAAGGCCTAAACCAACTGTCAACTGGCCACTACGCATATTTCAAAATGCTTACACAGAGAAAAATTTACATAAATTACTTGCCAATCGAGAGACTACTAATATAGCTCTCGTCTCGTTTTGCTTAGGCATATATTCTTGTTTTCACTGTAGCAATATCTAATCAAACCCAGGCAGGCTTCAAGCAGCCGACATTTCCTTAATTTTATTTACAGTTTTTTTTTGCTCTCTTTTTTGACAAATTTTCAATTCATTTAAATAAAGTTAACATCTCATTGTGTGTGTGTGTGTGTGTGTGTCTCTCTCTATCTCTGTGTATGTGTGTGTGTGCTTAATGCAAATGCCTTACCAAATTTGATATGTCATTTCAAATTCCCGATAAATTCTGTGCGTGCCATACAAATTGAATTAAATGATTTACGAGGCGTAGGCCGAAACCTCGCAACAAAATGCTAAGAATTTCCTTCTTTTTTCCCATAGTTAATTAACTAACCCACAAATAAAAGAAACAGACAAGAAAAAGTTTGTTGGCCATTGTTTTTGCCGATATTCGGGGGAAATGTTAAATGAATAATTAACTGCAACAAATTAATGCTGAAAATTCGAAAATGCTTCAATGATTAAGCACAAATGGAAAAGTCTTGTTATTGTTGTTTCCCGCCCTCACACACACACACACACACACACACACACACACACACACACACACACACACACACACACACACACACACACACACTGTTGGGCGTTTTGGCTAATTATTGGCTAATAAGAGACGGAGAGAGAGAGAATAAGAGAAAATAAATTTCAGAACTAATTAAATCAATTATTTCCTTTTCAATTCCTTTTGAAAATGATTACGTTGATAGAGAAATCTAAAATCCAGCAGTAAATGAGATTTATTTAAACAATAATTAAACAATTTTTTAAACATTTATTATGACATGATTATATTCATTGATTTATATATAGTAATATAAGTAACCGATTGGATATAGTTATACTTTTAATACAGTTTTATTTAAACTGAATTTGGTTTAAATTTTAAAGCATTTTTCCATTTGCTCTTTTTCATTCTTTTGTACATTTCGTTTTTTGCTTGGTTATTGTTCTTTTTCGCTTCATTTTTCGTTCATATTTTTCTGACATGCGTTTTTGCAATCCATTCACCTTTTGATAGGTATTCAGTTAAGAGCACTTGATACCCATCTTTTATATCAAGTGAAATGAACACTAAAAAATGTCTGATAGAAAAGGGAATAAGAAAATAAAGAAGAAAATTGACAAGCAAAGGATGTAGAAGCCTTAAAATTACGCAACGTTTTCTGCAAACAATCTGGAATCCATAAATTTGTGGTCAATTGTGGCAATTAACAAGATTTTCAGCACTCAACACGATTTTGTACAAATTTTCTTTAATCCACCATAACAAAAGCGGAAACGGAAGTAAGTAAAAATAGCGACACATTTGCATATAACTTAAAATGTAAATGTAAATTACATTATACATAATAGAAAATGGTTAGGGGAAACTGTGCGGACTCACTACTTGACAAGTGCGTCATGTAAAACGACGCAGTTACTCCAGCTATGGCCACAATCTTCACGTATATCTCATGTGAGTACATACAGTTCTTTGTGATGGCCACGCGCCGCAGACACTCATGAATAATGCATCCACAAAAAAAAAAAAAGAAAAGGAAAACTGAAAAGTGAAGGAAAAGAAAAACGCCATAAACAAACCTGAAACGGGTGGGAGGCAGACTGGATGATAGCTGAAATCTAGCAACAATTAACAAGAAATAAACACCAAAAATGTTAATGCCAGGCGACAGTTGCTGCAACCGAATTATGCAAATTGCGTTTAATTTTAACAAGGGTTTCTAGTCTTGTAACTGCTGTAACAAGTGTCGAACAAAGAAGCCGCACTCGCTAAAGAAGTCATCAAATCCGTGCCGCAGACGATACGCACACACACAAACACACACATGAATCTAACCAAGCATGAATTATGAATGAAGTTTATTGCCACACAGACTTTAACCATGAAATCACTGAAATTTTAAAGGCAACGCCTTGTCACCGTCATTCTTGGTCGTCATCATTTTAATGCTCGTTCATTTTTCCCCCTAGAGCCGTAAAGTCACTCAAGCAATTGAATCAATTGACCACATGTCATTCCATTTGACAGAATTTCAACTGAAATTAAATAATTACAGTTTAGATTTACTATGTACATAAATGGTATTTCTTTTTTAATATTCCAAATGTATTATACATATTTTCAGATCAATATGACAAGCAAAAGGTGTGCCCGATAATTATGATTTATCTGCTCTTGGTAATTTCGACTTTGAAAATTAAGCTAGCCTTAGTTTAAGGCATAGACCATAGACTTCTTAAACTGGAATAAATAAAACCGCATCTTGATATTAGCCAATAGTATAATTAATATTATTTCCAAATTGTATCCCTTACAATTGACAAGTTTTATTGGTCAAACTGCATAAATTTTATTGCGTCTATAATTAGCCACTACCTTTACATTTTTAAAATTACCGCCACGATTTCGACAAATAGATGGCGCTTCAAAAATATTGATGTTCGCTGGGTTACGTTTTTTTATTCAGTGTTGTTTTGCTTTTGTTTTCAACGTGATTTCATAATTCGAAAGAGAAATAAATAAGTTGCGAATTGCGAGGCATAAAAACATGTCCAGCGTGGTGGAGCAAGATCCTGTCGAGGTGATGCTTAAGAAAACCGGCTGCATCGAGCTTCACTACAAGGTGCAAGAGTGTATTGCTGAAACGGGCGACTGGCGGATGTGCCAGGACAAGGTAAAGGAATTTAAGGCCTGCATGCAAAAGTATGTGGACCAGCAGAGTAAGAAATACGCCAATGTTAAGTAAGCTTCTCAGAAAGCTACTCAGCTCCAGTGCAGCATCCACCAAGTTGGCTCTGGTAGTGCGTGGTGATCTCAAGATGAGCAAGGGCAAGACAGCGGCCCAATGTGCTCATGCGGCAATTATGTGTTATCAGAGTGCTAGTAGTGGATCTACAGAGCAGGCTGCTCTTCTCAAGCTTTGGTGCCGCATGGGACAGCCAAAGATTGTGCTACGCGTGGACAACTATGAGGAACTGCAAAATTTGGAGCTCAAGGGAAAGGAGGCCAAAGTGGTGGCTGCTTTGGTCCGAGATGCTGGACGCACACAACTGGAAGCAGGAACAGCTACAGTCCTGGGCTTGGGGCCAGCCTCAACTGAAGAAGTGGATAAGCTAGTTAACCATTTGAAATTGTTGTAGTTATTTTTATTAAACTTAAAAGACTCAGAAAGCAGATTTAATTTGATTTTTTGCCCGGCGCGAATGTAGAGATGGTCAAAGAAACAGCCTGGCCAAACATCTCCACCAAGTCGGAAGTAACACGTTCCGTGATCTGTCTTAGTTTGCCATTAGATTCACCACAGATTAAGCGTTCTATGCGTTGAGTGGGACACTGTACTTGGACTGAGGTATAAATTACATCTTGGAAAGAAAAATAAATCAATGGCATTAACAGGATCACTTGAGAACTCATTGAACTTACTTTTCTCCACGCTGTAGTACTCGAGCTCACATTTCAAATTGTACGGGATCTCTTGGGGCAAATAGTCCAAGAGACGGGCACGCACACTTTCAGCTATTAAGGCCTCAGGGCTAGCATCTGTATGAATATCCGCAGCATACTTCCACTCTCTTGGTTTGGCCAGGTTCAGTAGATAGTCCTGCAACTCATCCAGTCCATTTCCAGTGAGCCCCGATACAAGGAAAACATCGTTAAAGTGACTCCAGCTGGTTTCTCGTTGCCTTAAACGCGATCCCAACTTTTCCTCTTCCTCCACAATTTTCCGAACGGGTACACCCTTATTCGATCTCTTGCCAGTAAGCGTGTCATTGGTCAAGGTTTTGATTAAGTCCAAGAGTACACGCTTCGATTTCAGGACATCAATCTTATTTAGTATCAGAAAACTCGGCAGATTCGCATAAGTCTTCAGGGTGTCCAGGACAGTGGGATGTAATTCTTTGCGCGTCCAACTATTTGAGGCATCGTGCATCACGGCTATAACATCAGCATTTTGTACTGCATGGCGATAGGAGCTCTTAAAACTTTGTTCCAAATGATGCTTCCTTATCTCACGTTGGGTAACCAAGCCGGGAGTGTCGTAGAACACTAGTTGTGTCAGGCCAGTGGTGCAGATAGCTGAATGGGATTTGCGCGTAGTGTGCACTTTGGCCGAAGTGGGGCAAACCTTAAAACGGCAACTTAGGGATTAAAAATGCCACTTAATGTGTGATGTATATTAACTTTACCCTATGATTTATGATATGGTTGATGAACGTGCTCTTGCCTACATTTGGAACCCCAATTACAGCAACATGCAAAGATTTTTGCTGAGACTGTGATTGCGAGGTCTCCTCCTGGCATGCAGCTTCAGTGGGCGGTGGAGGTGCAGTGGACACTGAACCATGGGTTTGGCTGGCGGCATTTAAGTTACGTACACTAAGTACCAATAAATGATTTGTTTTATTTAACAACTTGAAAACATTGCCGAACATCTTGCTCGCAATTTAACGCAATACTCAATTCATAACAGCTGAGTTTGGCTCGGTGGCGCCTCTTTATTTAGCGCGGTGGCGCTTATAGCGCGCGAATATAAAAATTTGAACTTGATGAAAACCCGGATATTACAACGCATATAAGGAAATATCAGTGATATACATAGATAATTACATATATATCTTTATACTTATATGTCTTCATGACAAACAAAAACACTAAAATTGTTGTTGCCTTTTTAGCTTGTTAAACAAAACAAAATATAAATATTTTTTAATTGCATAATGGAAATTTCAACTTATGTGTACCTAAACATTAACATTGTTAATTTTTGATTTACGCAAAAAGCAAGTGAAGGATACTCAAGTCACAGGATTGGCAAATTATAATAATCGTTTAACAAGAACCTTTCAAATTTTGACTTCTTAAATTTTATAACTAAAATACCAAAAGGAAATACCAAAGGAGAAGGGTAAAAGGATGGAAGCAATTTTACTGAACCAAAACGGTGTCATGCTCCTGTACTGAATAGTAGTCCAAAGTTTTGGCATTATTATCCAGTGGGACCACCAGTTCCGGATGCTTGGCATCAACATAACAGAGTTGTGGTGTATTACCCGCCAAATGGAAATGCTTCATAACTAATCCCTGTAGTGTTTGTACTGTAATCATACGGGGCACCTTCTTATCCCAAAACTGGCCACTCGATTTATGAAGAATCCGGACTTTGATCAGATTGGACTGTTTGGTTTGGGTGCGAGGCACAAAATCAACCGGGGACCCGTACTCTAAAAAAAAGGAAATTATTTTGTTAAACATTGAATTTTTGTTTTAGGATTATTAATTTACTCTTGACCAGCAAAGAATAGGTACGATGCTTTCGACAAAACTCTCTTAAAGCATCGGTTCCTTGCTGTGAAGCCTGCAACCAATCTGCTGCATATTTCTTCCATATATCATATTCTGCGCCACGCCTTTCATCGGGCATTACTTCAGCTCTATTGATAAATTCCAAACTGGCAATGCTAGCAACTGCTTTTGAGACCATTTCATCAAAATTCGATTTTAAATGCGGCGTTTTGCTTAGACGTTTCAATTGCGGCAATTTATCCAGTTCATTAAAAGCATCAGCCTGGAGAAGAACAGCAAAATTCAATGACAATTTAATTAAATTCCTATAATATTTACCTCATTCCATATGGGATTATGTAAAAGATTGAGCTGCTCCAGCGAAATAAACATATTCAGCTTAGACTGCGGCTCACATTCCGGCAACTTAATCTCTTCAATGCCATTCTCCATGAGATTCAAGGAACGTAAAGTACGTATATTTCCCAATTTGCACACCTGATCAAAGTCCATTAGATTTGTACGATGCAAGTCAAGCTCTTGGAGCTGCCTAAAAATGCTGTTACAGTCGACCACAGCCAGTTGACTTAGCGAATTCTCTTGGAGGCCCACCGAAACGATATCTGGCCAAAGCAGGGCCGTCTGCATAACATTCTGCCAGTCGGTAAAGCCACAATTACGTAAATTAATATGCTTCAATTGACGAAAAGACGGCTGTAGTTCAGAAATTTGTTTAGTTGTGGGCAAAACCAAACGATTGGAACTGGATCAAAGAAGTAAAGAATGATGGAATCAGTGTCAATTATCTCTAAAATTAAAACTGAAATATTACCTCAAATTTAGATTATTAAGTGCTGGCAACTGCTGGGCTATGCTAGCTACAATCTCCCAATTCCAGATTAATGTATGACTCACATTCAATGTGGTCAAATGCATCAGATCCTTTAGATAACCAGCTGCATTTACTGGTGTCTCATCAACACTGACCTCTGACAATTGTTCAAATTTGCTCTGCTTGCGTGCAATCTTGTCCATTCCCACCACCTCAAAAAGTGAGGCCTGCAAATTAGCTTGAGCCTCACGTATAAGAGTGGCGTCCACATTACTGGAATCGTAGTTCACATAACGCTCTCGGGCAGCATCTTCAAGTGTGGCACAGGGCCCCACCTTGCCAGGACGAATAAAACTACCAGCTGTAGGCAATTGGGTTTGGAAGTAACGTTTGCCGTCTACAATCCCATTGTGCTTGCCACGCATTCCATCATCCCACTCGATGCCGAGCCAAGTGCCCATATGACCACTAACCTGTAGCGGAGACGGAGGAGCCCCCAGGAAGAGAAAGGATTCAAAAAACAATAAAAAATCAAATGTTTATTTTACTTACCTCTCCGACATATTTTACAGTGCCATAATTATTGGCTATTTTGATGCGTGTGCCCAATGGATAAAACAGCTGCGCCTCATCAATAATCCCAACCATTGTTTGTGTTGTTGCTGTTATAGCGCCCACACAAATACACACACACAATCACAGTATTAACGACTTTGATATTGTTGATTTTGCCTTTAATATTGGCTTTGTTTTCACTTTAAATATCTGACTTTCATTGGCGAAAGGATGCTTTAATATGGATCACAAATTTGGTAAATAATACAATAGTTTTTCCACAAGATAAAACAAAACAAAGTATGACAAATATTTATAAACAGTGGCAGTATTGAAGCCAGAGTTGCCACCCAATGAAAATCGAAACGTAACCAGGGTTACCATAACCGAATTCGAGTTTTCTAACGGTTGGCTTCGTTTAAACGATTCTTAACAACCAATAAATTTATTAAGGAAGATGCATGAAAGAGCTCCAACTTTGCTTTTTTGTAAGTTGAAAGAATTTATTTGCAGTAATTGATAAAAGTTTAACCGTTTGTTCTATTCCATTAAACACATATCCCGCTGTCATTATCATCGGATTCACGCGGACCGTCATAGACCAACTCTTCCAGGTTATCGTACATGTTTTCTATTTGGTCCCTTAAAGCTTGCATTCGATATTCCAATTCATCGTTTCGCCTATCATCCAATTCCGCATCAACCAACAGAGCAGGATATTGAAATCTTGGCAAATGACCCAAAGGAGGTGGCATAGCCGCATACCACATTTGTACGTAATCCGGAAGTTCGGGAAAAGGAGGGTCGAGTCGCCTCGCCATATCTGTAGCAATATGAAAACGTCTCTCTCTATATAAACAATCTAAGTATAACACTACGCCTACTAATAACACTACAAAAAAATCTGTACACACATAAAAGACCCAAGTAGACTATAAATTGTCCAGTTTTTGAGATCGCCCGGAATTGGTGCTCCCGTTGGTCGAGCTTAGCCATTCCGCTGACCGATTATTTTATGTAGCATAATACCCTTTGAAATTTCAATGTCACTCGGTGTCCTTTCAGCTATGCGCCTGCTTGATGTAATGGATTGTGGAATTGCATTTGCCATTATTTATACCATATCTGGAATATTGAAAATTTAAACAAGGACTTAATTTTTCTTTTTAGTTGCTGTCCTAGTAAAAAGATGTCACTTGAATAAAGGTCAGGAACGTAACACACATAAATTAGTCACATTTCACAGGTATTGACAGGTGTTGTTCACTTATTTTTTATTATCTTCCGAGTCAAACGTTTTCCACCTACATATATACATACATGAGTAATACATATAATCGATTTATCGATTGATTGTCATAAACACAGACAACTCACCTGTCTCGTATACTCGTATACTGTTCTATAATAGTATTTTAACTTTTTCATAACGCTGGAATAATTTTTTTTCTATTAATGGTTCAACATAAAAAGAATAAATTATTAAGAAATTACCAAAGTTTCTTAAAAGAAACTCATTTAAAAACGTATTTTAATTTTATATATTATTTTTCTAGCATTTTAAAAAAAAAAGGTATTGGATCTTCGACAAAGCTATAAATTGAATAGTTTTATTGTAATCTAATCTGAACATATTGGGCATAGATTTAGTTAGGTCTACTTTAGAGTGGACTGTCATATGGAGTCATGATTTCAAATTGCATAGAATCGTACGGTATGTGCTCTGTCCCTTTTTCGAGGCTAAGCTACATTTTGTTATTGTCACCTGACGTTTACATTGATTCCTTTTTTTCTTCTTCTTCTTTTCTGTTTCTCTCGACAATTCACCGTTAATTATAGTTACAGTTATATTCGTTCGGTTGTCGGAAATGGTAATGCGTCGCGTGTTCTCGGCTACTCACCGAAATTTTTGATACAGTATATTGGCTATACAATTTAATAAATTACGCTTAGGTAAATTCTTAAATGTGAATTCCGAGTGTAATTGCATCTTGGATTAAATATGCAAAGTATTTGACATGTATAACATATAATATACCCAAACAGATAGAGAAAGGGATATTTATACGTTAGATGTTTTTGAAATGATAATGGTAGGATTGGGTTATAACAAAAAACAAACAAATTAATTAAAATTTAACTCAACATTTGAAAAAAAGGAAAGTTCTAAGGTATTTTTATACCCCATTTTAACTTACAATTCAATTGAAATGACTTTGACACAACATGTAATTTTCAAAATTTGAACTTGTGATTTATATATGCATTATATTTGTACACCGACTGCGTCACAGAATAGATAATCTTTTTATGTCCATTCTGGGTCACACTTGTCACACATAGTTGTTGTCGTTGTTGTAAGCCATTTTACAGCCCTCACACGCATTTTTTATGCATATATGAATATCAGATGTTATATACTGTCTACCTCCCTGGGACTCAACTGAATCTTGCCGGCATATCAACATTTGGCGCCCAATTCGACAGAACACACAAAACACAGTGAGAAAGAGAAAGCTAAATGAAAAGCTTCCAAATGAAAGAGAGAAAGCTTAATTTTTTTCCTCTCCATCAAGGACAATCTGTGCTGTGACATAAATAAGGGAAGAGGAGAAGAAAACAGACGCCAGTTGTTCGACTGGTGCCCAAGACATCGCTTGCCTTTGCCTTTGGCGTTCGCAGTTTCATCATTTCGTTAGGCAACATGCAAAAATAACAACAACAAAAAACGGCAAAAGAACTATATGCCAAAGTGAATAAAACATATGAATAAACATAAATTTAGAATGTATGCTAGACTATATAGTATATGCACAATTATATCAAAAATGCATCACTTTTGTCGGTGATTTGCGGTTAACTAGTGCAGCAGTCGAGGCGAGCTTTAAACTAAATTAAAACGGAGGCCACGTGGCCACAACGAGCTCAGGTTTACAGAGGAGACACATAGGTAATTTGTTATTTAGAAAATTGGAAAAATCGAAAATGGGAAACGTCGCCAGACGTTGTCTGACAATTTTAGCTCTTGTTGTGGGTGTCAGCGCCTCCCTCGCTCTTTCTTTTCCCTACCTATCTGTTTGCCTTGCTTGTTCTCCCTAGCGTTCGTGTTTCCCGTAGTCTTCGGGCGCCACACTCAGCTGACAGATAAATACTGCAAAGAAAAAAAACACCTAAATTTTTGTTTGTTTTTTTTTTTGTATGGTTTGTTTGTTTCGGCCCTTTATTAACATATTAAAGCTACATGCGTGTCCTTTATAAAAGCTTAACTAAGCTTTAATAAAAGCTTGACCATTCCTCTCTCTCTCTCTTTTCCTTCTCTTGCATTTGCTCTTGACAATGAAAAGCACAATGTATCTACCCTTTTCACCCTTATGTCCTTCATCATAGCAAACTGCATTTGGATGCGCTGTGCCTAAAAGTATGCTTCAACCTAAATATACAATGTAGCCGATTTACCTTACAGATATTTTATAGTCTTTATTCTTGTAGTTTTTGTTCAGCCTTTGGGCGACTTCTTGGCACTTAGCCAAAGTAGACAGCTGCGGCAACTGTCAACGCTATTTGACATGATTTCCACATTTCAATATATTTTACAAAAACCTCCTTTGCTCCTTACAATCCGCAATATTCCCTAAACACCAGATGCAGGTTGTACACGTATTGCCATCTAAAAGAAGAAATTCAACAAGCGAGACCCACGCCTACCATTTGGCAATGGGCCAAACAAAAGTTGAAAATAAGAACTGCATTTGTGAGTGGAATGAGGCGGAAATAATGGCGCTTGGCGGCATTAACGGTGTTTTTTCTTCCCTCTCACACATGTTCATTTCGTTGTTTAACGGCTTCCGGCCGGAGCAGCTAGAAAAATATAAAAAAAAATGTATAACACTTCTAATACGACATTGTAATGCTCTTTCGAATCATTTAATCTATGTTATTTATGAAAGATATAATTGAAAATCGGATACTTAAGAAAATTTCTAAAATGTATTTTTAGTTGTCTTAAGGAAATTGGAAGATTATGGATGAATGTTTCTTTTTAGAAATGACTGATTTTGAAAAAAAAGTAAGAGCATTCCCTCCGATAGTTTATTCCTGTAATCATCTTCTACTGTCTTGCCCATTCCTTGCAATCAGTTTAAACGATTTACAAACAATAAAACTTCCTTTTTATTTGGTTGTTACCGGCACGCAATGCGGTTAATAATTTAACATAGAGTAAAATACAAGGGTTCATAGTGGATCAATAGACCGGAGTAAAAGTTCATTAAATATTTAAAAGGCTTGGTTCTTAACTTAAGGTTTGAAAAATCTCTTTTGCAGAATTTTTAAAGTCACAGTATTAGCAACACCATGGACTGGGATTGGGCAATTGGTGGAATAACCGATGAGATACCAAGGACAACGGGGCCGGAGTGCATCAATTATATGACAGATCGTCGACGTAATATTGAGACGGTTCTTCTATCGGCACTATTCATTTTCATTATGTACAGATCGTGGAAACAGATTGCGCCCATTAAGCTACCTCCGCCCCATGAGATTCAAAAGCCCCACAGTGTCACTCGTTTATTTTTAATTATTTCCATGTCCATGATCTTTGGCATTGAAATGGGTTTCAAGCTCGCTGGTCGCTCGATGATTTTTGCCTTGAATCCCTGTCATGTGCAAACCTGCTTGCAGATCTATCTGCTAGCCGCCAAGCCCACAAAGACAACCACAGCGCTGTTTCGAATACAGATGAGCAACCTCAATGGACCCTTTCTCGCCTTTCTCTTTCCGGAGGTAGAGGGACGAACATATCCTTTTGAGCAGGCTACATACTGGATACAACACGCCTTGCTCTATATTATACCCATTTATATTCTGAGAAGTGGTGAGTGGAAATTGTCATTTGAAATGTAATTCATGTTACTAAAGACACGCTTTTATTTACAGGAGCATACACCATAGAGGATCTGGGTGATTTTCATTGGGCCAAAATTGGAACCGCTTTTATGTTATTCTACCATTTTGTCTTGCTCTCTCCATTATCCATTGTAAGTTTTGACTATCTTAATTAATCTTTTTTTTTTTTTTTTGTTTTAAAACAATGGTTTTATATTTTTATCGCAGTTTACGGGTATAAATCTGGATCATATGCTATGTGCCGCCATGGCGGACCCATTTCAGGGTCCTAATTACAGACTGTTCGCTTGTTGTCATCAGACCTTACTGTGTCCGTTGCTAAACAAGGGAACCGTACTCTTGTTTGGTTCACGCAAATCCCGACCAACTTGCGGTGATAATGGTGTGCATAATAATGCCGGTTGTGAGAACTTAACATTATCGGGATCAGAAATGCCCATGTACCATCAATTGGGATCGCAACAGGAATATGCCACAGCTGAGGAGACGGAGGAGAGCGTTATGCGGCATCGTTTCAATGCCCACGTCCAAAGTGGAGGGCATCCGCATGATGTTAATGAAATTGCAGCTATTACGGAATACACAATGCCGACAACAAAAATTGACTAGTACAGCGCCAAGGATCGGGCGTTGATAAACCAAAAAAAAGCAATGACTCTGTGTCCATTAAGCAAGTCAATTTCTAAACTACGTATAGCAATTTTGAATTTAAATTTAACCGTTTTGTAGTTAGCCCTTCCCTTAAATTGTGAGATATGTATATACATAATATTTCTACAATTAAGTCTATAAATTCATGCTCATTGAGGTTATACCTACTCTTCTACAATAACACGACATAGACACATAAATTTACGGTTCAATTAAATAGAAAGTTATACAATCTTAAAGTGTTAAAACCATGTACATTTTCTGTAAATTGTAAGAATTCAAACTGAGGCAAGATACAATAAATTATCAAAATTAAAATAATCAAAAAATTAACTGCCCAGTTCAGATCTTTTTGAAATTGCCATGGTCATACTGAACAGACTCGGAAATGTGTAAAATGTTAGTTTACAGACTCTTAACGACGAACATATGTACGATGTCCACCCACTACTAAAAGGGTATATTAATTACAATTAAAGTTTGCTTCATCCATATTGTATCTAATTATAAAAAGTTATTCACTACTACTATTTGTTAAAACTGTAGGGTTAATAATTAAAGTTAGGGCAAATCCGGCGTTTTCTGCTCGCAAATTGCCGTTTACAGGGTGTGCTACCGCCGAGCAATGTATTGTTGCCCCTGCAACATCAGTTGGTTTTATTAAAATTCATTCTGTTAAATAACTATGGTTCTGTTATTAACATTTCTCTGTTAAATAACATTGTTTCTGTTATTTGCATTTCTGCCATTCTGTTATTTAACATTTTTCTGTTGTTACAGGCGGCGGTATTTTTTATTTTTTATTATTATAAAAAACGTGTTTAACAAAAGCTTAATTTGTGGCAAATGATATTTAATTAATTTGGCAAAGGTAAACTTCGAACTCAAACAGAGAAAACAAAATTAAGGCCAAACGGAAAATTTGCAGTGCTTTTTTTATGCGCCGCAAAAATTCTAAAAGTAAAGAACGAGAGAGAAAGAGAAAAAAGTGCTGCAGACCAATTGATAATACAATTTATAAATAAAATACAGGGAATGAAAACCATTTCATTTGATAATTTGATAACAATAAGAATATTTAATTGACTAAAAAAGAAGAGACATGCTAAAGTTAACGAAGGCGGCGGCAGCGCCGTCACGGTCGCAGTAAGCTAAGAACTTGAGATTGTGTGAGTAGGTGAAATGTGTGCGTGTGTGTGTTTGCTGTGAGGAAGAAGATGCGCGAAAACGTCAATTAATTGCAACAAAAAAATCTACAGCAACAACAGCAAAAACGTGTGCAAAGAAGGCCAAAAGGTGCGAATGAAGCGCAAGAAAAAGAAAAATCAATAGAAAATCAAATAGAATGGCAAGCGACGTGTGAAGCAGCAGTAGAAGGAACAAAAACAGCACCAAAATGTATCGATATAGTGGAACAAGAGCAACAACAACAACGCTATTAATAAATACAAATAATATGCAGAATTGCGTAATTTACTTTAGAACAAAATTATAAATAAAATAACCGACAACTAGCAATAAAAAGTAATATTACAAAGACACAAACAAAACTAAAAGCAAAAATATTGTAGTTTTTATTTGAACAAAGTTCAAAGTTAATTTCTATTGCTGTGCCTTCGTGTGCGCGTTTGTGTATTGTTTGTCTATGAGTGTGTGTGTGTGTGTTTGTTAATTTTAGTGTAAATTCTTTGACAACAACAATATGGCTGCCGCAACAGATGGCTCTGCTCGGGCAGCAGCAGCCGCAGCAGCCACAACTTTACCGCAAACAACAACAACGTCGAATGGCACCGGCAAAACAACAAAAATAGCCTCATCAGCAGCAGCCTCCACAACATCGTCATCTTTACCAACAATAAATTCTTCTGCTACTTCATCATCGTCTGGGTTACCGGCTTCTGTATCGCATTTCTACTACAAGCATGGCCTATTCCTCTCCAGCTATCCCACATGTGCCACCAGTATTGCCCTCATGGCGATTTTGCTATCGTGGTAAGTAAAATTTCGCTAATAGTTCTTGAAATTAAATACAGGGACGGAAATTCCCATGGGAACTAACAGGAAATATATATACATTTCGAAAAATATGTTAATTGTAGATTATAAAATCGAAAAAGAAAAACATAAACTTCTGACTTAATAAAAGTTACATTTGGCAACGTTCAGAGAATTCCTAGAATTCATGAAACTATTGTTGAGCATACTCCATATTAACTTTTGGAAAAATGCTGATTCAAGAAATTGGAAAACCTTCAAATTCGGCTTTGTTTCAGAACCTTCATTCAGACCCTTTCACAGTGACTCAATATTTATAAAAAGCATAAAAAGCTCTCGCAGTGTTAGTGTTTATTTGTGGATGTTTTTAGGAATAAACTAACCCCTAAATGTGGCATGACTCAATGAAATCCCTTTCCTGATCAACTAAGCGTGACTAAACGATAACCGTTCTTCATAGGTTTTCATAGAGCTTGCCGTGCGGTTGCCTTTTCATGTTAAACGAAACGAAATTTATGATAATTCCATATATAATTATACATTCATATATGTATGTATGTACATACGTCCATACTTACATACACTTATATAATTTAAAAACAGTTTCAAAATTATGGAACTACCAAGAAAATACTATATAAATGTTTCATTGAAATTTTAAAACATATTAAAGAAAACAGCAATTCCCACATGCAAAAAATCGTTGGAGTACGATTATCTAAGATTTATTTCAATATATGTACATATATATATGTGTATATGTATATTTGTATACCTATGTAGATCTTCATAGATTCTGCTATTGTATAAAGCCTAATATCCTAGTATTCAAAAAATGTTTAAATTAATTGCGTCATTGGTTGTTGTCTCCCACCTTCTTATTAGATAACGTTATTTAATATTGTTATTAGGAATTGCTTTTATTCCGTACATAGCTAAATGATCGTTTCACTTCACTAATATGCCCTTTTTATTGACGGGTAAAGAGTGTTGGAATTAGCATCTCCACTACGTTTGCGCAATCTGTTGCCTTGATCTGTAATTACAACAAATCTGACAAATATTAGTTATAGAGAGGCCTGTAATATTAAAATGATTAAAAATTTGATTACATACATATTTGAGATAATATTATTGATTAGCCAAGAATATGTTAAACCATCCTCCCGAACGATCAACCGCCCGTTGCCGCCCTTCCGCACAAGTTCAGTGTTTGAATATGCGTCAATCGATGTACATATGTATGTATGTACATATATAATTTGTTTATGTGTCATTTATACATATATAAAATGAATTTGCCCGTTGATAAGCAACTACAAAAAATCAAATGGCGTTTAATGCAACAGATATAGTTAAAAATATATATAAATACACTGTGTATACAAAAATACGAAACTGATTTCATATAGTATATACATATGAATTCACCTTCTTTATTTTATCAAAACTTTTAAGAGGCCGAAAATTATATAATTTTTGATTAATAGATAAGCCGTTCGATCTACATATGTTCATTTGTGATTCTCTCAAGAGACTTTTCGTTCAGTTGTAAAATTGTATATGTATGTATGTTTATATACCAATCCCATATTGGTTCCAATCGTACCCTTGTAAAATTAACGGAGATAACGAAAGTAAAACAATGATTTGTCAATTCAGTTTGCATTTAGTTCACTAATATTTGATTTTATTATTTTGTTTTTCATTTCCGATTCTATCAACTGAATATAATGTCTAGACTATATGACTAAAGTCAGACAACCAACAAAATATTCCATGTCCTATAAATAATTTAAAAAGTTTGGTTTCATAATTAAATATGCCGCACATATGTATGTACATATGTATGTCTGACTTATTTTTTCCTGACATTTTTTACATTTTCTCTTTAATAGTTGAAATCGTACGGCTTTCCATTGTAATATTATTTTTATATATATTTGTCTTTGATAAGTAAATCTAGAAAAAAAAAAGATTAGGTCAGTGAATCGATCATAAATAACGTTCTAAGCAGTTCAGATAATTTTTTTCTGTAAAATTGATAAGGAGCCTGCCACAAAAATAAGAATAAGTTTAATAAACAGATTTCCTAAGTCAATTAGATATATATTATACTATATAGATTGAAAAGAAAAGTATTACCTAGTCTATGTGCTAATTGGGGTCTGTATGTAGTTAATGGGATCGTTGCACATTAAAGCTAAAAAAACAGCGTAAAAGCATCAATTATTCATACGCGTGGCCAAACCTATTCAGTTGGCAACTTGTTGATTGTCACTCCCCCTAGGCAAGATCAGAAACCTTCTCTTTTCTTTGTCCTTATCAGACGATTCAATGCCTAGGAGCGATACCTTATAGCTTGGGACCGGCTGGCCCCTTATCAGCTGGGTTTGTCTAAAATATTTTTCGTGGCCTGCCTAACCTTGAATATTCATAAATGTATTATTAAAACTAAAAAAACACAACAACAAAAATTGCATTAACAACCAAAATACGCTGATAAATCAGTATCAAATTAGTATAAATATGTACGTATGTATGTATGTATATATGTATGATAGACGTTGTGCTAGGTAATAATAATTGGAAATGTAAGAGGGACACGCGCTAGATGACAAAACCGATGAAAGAAATTAAAAAACAAAAAAAAAACTAGTAAACCGGGTCTATATTTCAGCCATGCCGAAATTTGTATACCCTTGCCCATCCAAATGATTTTTAGATTAGATTTTTGTAAATTCCAATTGGTATATAGGCTCTAAGTTGGTAATTGGAAATTAATGTACTCTTTTTGCAAGGGTATGAAAAAACGCGCGCGAATTCAAAATAGCAAATCTAGCAATTAATTGCGAAGAGCACTTCCAATTAACCTCTCTCCTTCGCACCCTCATTCTTTTTCTAGCTATCCATTGATGAATATACCATTGCCGGGAACTATACCTACCAAAATAGTTTTGCCCTATGAAGGGGCAGCATCATCAACAACAACTCATCATAATCAAAGTGGCGGGCCACAGGGGACAACATCAGCACCATCGGCATCATCAACTTCTCTTCCCCCAGGCATTGTACACCCTTCGCCCACCAATAGCACTTCAACTGATCGTGGATTGCCACCCCTATTACCCTGGGCCCAGAGTAGTCCAGCCTTTTTTTATGTCCAGCAAATCACACTGAGAGCGAGTGTCTTGCCCTGGTCGGATGAGATGCAGTTAATGGATGCGTTTCGTGCTCCGCTCTATGAAGTCTTTAAATTGCTTGAAATTGTGCGCAATCATCAGAGTGGCGAAAAGTAAGTGACCTACAGTCAACAGTACATGATGTGTATCTACTATATATATACATATACTATTTATATATAGTGTTTCGTGTGCTCCCTAGGGTGGTCTATTCTTTCGAAGGAACTCTAAATTATAAAATATTATTAAATCTAGATGTATATTCTAAATTTTCATGCATATTTAAATTTAATTTGGAATTATATATTCCAAGTTTTACATAAGCTTCAAAACATATAGTCTGGATTCTATTTAAAAATAATTTTATTATAGCTTTCATTCTTTATAAAGTTCACTTTGTCGCTTTGTTAAATTTCTTATTGTAGATATTTATTTCTCACGAACAATGACCATCCCAGAGGAGAAATTTTGCCCTCGACTCTGTCTCAAATTTAATTCAATTGAATGTACTTACTTACATGCATATATAGTAATATATATAGATATACATATGTATATAGTGGCTGTCACTTAGTTAAATGTCTTTTCCCTTCCTATTAATACACAGCCAACGAACACTGGAGCACAATTGCCTGCATGTGGAGAGTGTTAAACGTGGCGCCCAAGGGCAACTGGATCAAATTTTTCCCGAATATGGCTGCCTATTATTATCACCGGCAAATCTCTGGGCACAGAATTCACAGAATTTCACCCGAGACACAAATATATTGAATACAATATTTCAATATCATGTAAGTAACAAAATTACAAATGGGCTTAACTAACCAACTTTTCCTGCCAATTTAAAATTTTATGCCATAATTGAACTCTTTTCACTCTCTCTCTGTTTATAAAAAAAATATATATTTAAGATGGGTCCAAATTATGAAATTAGAATTACAATAGATTGACTTTTATTAAAATAAATTGTTTTTATGACTTGCAAAAGTCGATCCGAATAAAATACAATAAGAAAGTGACAAGTCACTTTCTTTTATAATTCTAAATATATTAAAATATTATTTCAGTACGATCTGTTAACCATATCATCTTAATTCTAGAAGTAACTTAATGAACTATAGATACGAGTAAACGACCTTCTCTATAGTTTATCTTCCTCTCCTCAGTTGGGTCAATATAAGTGTGTAAATATTTATACATCTCAGATAAAGCACTTATTATGCAAAAAGTCTAGACTTAAGTCGGTGTAGTGCAGCCCAGACCAGACCAGACCCAATGAGACCTTTGGTATATCCCCTCCTCCTCTATATTTTAGTGGTTTCTACTATTTACTTATCTAAATGACCACACGTTTGAGTCTCTTACTTAAATTGATTTTGCGCTAATGAGAGGCATATAATTTAAGTTACTCGTCGATCGTACGTAATAATTACCTATGCATATAGATAAAAGTAAAATGTATCATATGTACTCTATATATGCAGTCTGAGTCATTCTCTTATCTGATTTTATTTTGGCGATAATTTTTTACCGCTCTGTACAAATTGGCTTCGGTTTCTCTTTATTTTATTGTTTAAAATTAAAAGCTTATGCCGGCAAAATTTCATATATATTCGTGTCTTTAAGGGCCTTGAACTTGTGGGCCAATTAACAGACAAACAAAAAAACTTTACTCAATTGACAGACCGCTTTATAGTTTTCTATATAAAGTAGAATGATTGCAAAATGCAATAATGGAAAAGTTTCTTTCATAATATTATAAAATTAGATTTATTATTTGTGCGAGTTTTTTGTGATTTAATGATATGATAATAAAAATAGGAAATCTAAAATCTTAACAACTTGCATAATTTTTGTTTGATAATAAAAGTTCATTTATAAAAATTTTCAAGAAAAAAAAGAGTTTTTATAGTAGCAAACGATAAGCTGAAAAGGTTCTAAGGAAAATTATAACTGATAAAAATAAATTGTAAGGAAATGCGACACACAAAAAATATCGCAGAATATTGATACTATTTATTTTCAATATGTTTCAATGTTTATTTTTTGTTTATTTTTTACTTAGTTTTTACCTCTTTTTTTAATCTAAATTCTCCTAATACAACGTATAACAATCAAAGAAATATTGCTGATTAGGACTTCTGATTAAAAAAGTAAAAGAGACAAAGAAACCATTAATCAATAATAAGCACGAGAAAATAAATTAGCCTTCAATTTTGTAAACTTTAAATATTTTACTCATTTTTACAGCATTCAAAATATGTTTATATGGCAAGGGGAATTAATATTTCAAGGAGACTTATTATTAGTATTGATTCGTATTAGAATATCTTGGAAGAAATAATTGTATTACTATTAATTATCCTACATCTGCCCTCTTCGTTCGACCCTATTCCCATGCTTTTTTTTAACCGAAATGCCAATTGCCAGTCATTAATAATGAGTAACAAGCATTCAAACTCTGCTAAATTTCATTGGGATCAAAGTTCTCACCTGTTGCTAGTTAAAGATTATCTTCAGAGGAAGACTTATCTCTTTTTTTTATTTCAAAATGTAATAAATCCACTTTTAAGCTTGTTAGCATACCTATATAATTTATTAGTTAATCAATTATGAATCTAGAACTTACTGATGAATCATTTCTATATGTAATATAAATACTCTGTACCTATTGCTTTCTTTTTTCTATAGTTGACACTTTATAATCCGCTCCTGCCTTCCATTCATTCCTACCCATAGAAAGAGGCAGACCCCCCACTTATAGATAAGCTTCTTAAATAAACTTAATCAATATTTTTCTGTTATCTTTTCTATATTATAGAATCTGCAAAAATCGAAAGTATCGACAGCGGAAATGCTATTTGGTTTGCCCATACAGGATACGGGTTTTAAGCGTTATCCTCTGCGAGCACGCTCCCGGATCATACAATTTGCTCTCACCCTAGTGCTAAAGCACAATGATGCGGAATATTTGGAGACACTGAAGGAGAAGCTGTTGCGTTATTATCCACCGTTGACGGTGCCATCGACAGCTTCATCCACAGATGAGCCATCGACCATAACGTACATATTCTATCCAGGAGAATACAAAATCTGGGAGTTTCTCCCATTGACAGTTGCCTTCATTTTGGTCTTTGTCTATGTATATTTCTCTGTACGGAAAATCGATGTCTTTCGCTCCCGCATATTATTGGCCCTGTGCAGTGTCCTTACCACTGGCGGCAGTCTGGCAATGTCCCTTGGTCTTTGTTTCTTTTTTGGTCTAACTATATCATTGCAATCGAAGGATATATTCCCCTATTTGGTTATACTGGTCGGTCTAGAAAATAGTCTAGTCATAACCAGAAGTGTGGTGTCAATGAATGAGACGTTCGATGTGAAAATTCGTGTAGCTCAGGCACTCAGCAAAGAGGGATGGCACATCTCGAAAACGCTGCTGACTGAGATAACCATTCTGACCATTGGATTGGCCACATTTGTGCCTGTGATTCAGGAGTTTTGCATATTTGCCATTGTGGGACTCCTCTCGGATTTTATGCTACAAATGCTGCTATTCTCCACCATATTGGCCATGAATATAAAGCGTACGGAATATACCACAGAAGCCAAGCATTTGCCAAAAATGATGTTGAGTTGCACCCAAGGAGGAATGTCGCCAGGCAACCGGCAGGATTTTCGTTTCTTTGGAGCCAATCCAAGTTTGCCGCCATTTGTGCCTGTAGGAACATTTCAACGCTCCCAATCGCATCCCAAACTATGCTTTGCCGAATCAATTGGAGGAGAACAACGTTCCCTTGTCAATGGACATGCCGCGACTCAAACAGCGCCACATATACCGAAACGCATAAAGATTGTTAATTTCTGGGCACGCACACGATTCTTTCAGCGTGCTTTCATGGTCTGGATGATAGTGTGGATCTGTTCGATAGTGTACAATTCGGGTTGTCTGGAACAGTTGTTTAGTATGCAAAGTAATGGTACCATGAGTGCCACCATTGAGTTACAGCGTCGTTTGCAGGCGGGACGGGGGGCAGTACGAAGTTTCCTTCAAGGATGGCAGCCCACAAGTACGCCCAGCAGCTATAAGATTGCACCGGTGGAATCTCTTCAGGATAATGAAATGATCAATGAAACTGCTTCAGAATTGCTTCGTTTGCGTTATCCCAATTTCGAGTTGCACTATTTCCTTTCCAACTTTCATTGGTCCACCATAATGAAGCAATATAATGTATCACTTAGTGGTCATTATGTTACCCTGTTGCCTACTATACGTTTGACCCATGCTATAACTCCGGAATTGGCCACACTCTTACGCAATCCGCAAGAGCAATTGCAGCAGAATTTCCAATGGAAGGCTTTGGCCGCCGCACTCGATCCGCTCGACTTTAATGATGATGATGCTCGACGGGAATCACCCATGGTAATGCCTGGTGGCATGCCATTGGTACCCAAAAGTCCTATGGAGATCTTTTTTGCCATTTTACTATGCTGTATTAGCATCTTTGTGCTCTGCTATACGATGGTGGTGTTCTATCGTTGCATCTGCACCCGAAATTACGCGGAATGGCGTTCTAGTTGGCATGAATCGGAGGCTCCACATATGAAAACCGAGCAAATACTGGAGGGTGTTCCCACCCAGATTGCTGGCCATAAGCATCGCATCGAGTGTTTGGTCTCCGATGGAGCATACATCATAAGTTGTTGCCTTAAGGGGCAGATCCGTGTTTGGGATGCCCGTAGTGGTGAACAATTGACCAGCATTGCCCGATCTGAGATGCAGATTGCCACACAGCCTCGTCAGGATGGACAGACGCTGATGCGTAAGCTGCCCATCTCGCCAGTGTGGTGTTTGGACTACTTTGATAATCTCATTGCCGTGGGTTGTGCCAATGGTCGTGTAGAGCTGTGGGAATCACCAGCAGGAGTGCTCAAATGCGCCTACCAAGAGGACGCCAAACGAAATCAGGGTATCACCCATATACATCTTAATGGAGATCGGGTGATAGTGGCACGTTTAAATGGACGTTTGGACTTTTATCGCCTAGAGACCTATTACAAAGGCAAACAGATCGATTGGGGATTCACATCGGCCTACAGAAGGAGTAAGTAAACAACTTTATAATTATTATAATTATTCTAATGGTGATCACTGCTTGCAGCTCATGTCCGCACGGGATCAACTGGAAGTCTTGGATTAATGCTGCCACGCAGCCAACAACAGGACATGTCACAGAAGACCACCAAGGAGGAGATGAAAATCACTTTAGAGGGTGTGCGCCTGGCTCATCAACAGCCCATTACCTGCATGCAGGTGGTCAATGACATGGTTTTCACCGGTAGTCAGGATCACACCCTAAAGGTAAGTTATTAATCCACCAATTGGTGAACTGTCTAACGTATTTCAATATCTTCCTCTATTCAGGTATATTGCCTTAACAAATCAGATGTGGAGTACACACTGCATGGCCACTGTGGACCGATTACCTGCCTATTTGTGGACCGTTGGCAACCAGGCACTGGTGGCTCTGGCTCTCAAGATGGTCTCCTCTGTGTTTGGGATCTATTCACTGGCGCCTGCATGTACAACATCCAAGCTCATGATGGGGCTGTCAGTTATCTGGCATGTGCCCCAAGTTATGTCATATCTCTGGGCACTGATGAGAGAATTTGTGTGTGGGAACGCTTTCAAGGAAATCTGTTGACCACCTTTAACATCTCGAATGCCTATTCCAGTTTGTTGATGTTAACACCATCGCTGCTGGTCACCAGCAAAATGGGTAAGCTATTTCACAGTTTTTTAACAATAATAATATCTAATATTGATCTGACATTTTCTTGGCTTTTTCTACTAGGTTCGCTCATTGTTTGGGATGTGCGCACTGGTCAGCCAGCTCGCGAGGTCAAGCTAGATTTTGCCAATCTTCAGCTGTGTCCCAAGATTATGATGCTTGCCTGTGACTCGGTTGTCTGTGATTATGGCAACGAAATTCGTGTCGTACGCTTTCCCATTGTGGCTGATAAATGTCACTAATAGAGAATCAAGATAATGAATTTATTTTATACAAATCGAGATCAACTCCTCGTAATCCTTAAGTTATCTATTTCAACTCTTGACTTTTCACATTCATTAATTTATAATTTGTTAGGGTCTTTGCACTAATTTTATCCAGTGGCGTTGTGTTTATAACTTTTAACTCCTTTTATTTTATTATATGTGTAACAACAAATGAGCGGTATAGAGCAAGTGTGCGTTCATGTGGGAGAGAGAGACATAACGTATATATTTAACTATATATATATATATACACCCTATTTTTGCATAATTAATCTACTATACATACATAGTGTCTTAAAGCGCCTCAGCCCAACATTAATTTAAATGTTATTTAAACAAAATATTTATTAGAATCGCGTACGCTTAATTTTCTATATGAAAAGTAAAATGTATCATTTAAACTAAAAACATTATGCAAAATATTATATATTTTATTACTAAGGACTTTAAAACGGAATACAAAACTGATAATTGTTGGAAATGAATGAATACTTTTGAGATTTTAATTGCTGTTCGTGTTGTTTTATATAATATTTTGGTCTAAAAAATTCATTGGAGAGGCACATTATAATGGACGTCGGTTTGAAATAAAGAAATCGGCGATTGCCTAAGAGATTGTTGAAGATACTAGTAAAGGTCTACTCTGGAACCGACTGAGATGGCTTCCATTGATAGTTTTTAATAATATTGCATATATACTTACACTGTTACAATTCGAAAATAATATCATTTTATTTCGATATAATTAACAATATTTAAAATGCATCTATTAAAATTTCCGTTTAGTTGATTACTTCTTCAATTTTATAAATTTAGAAGCAAACTCATAGATTCCCACGGAATTGTTATTTTTCTGATCGTATTCAACCCAATCGTCCTCAGACAAATCGACATCGTCAAATTTTTGACCATTCTCGGAGGATTGTACCTTCCAACCGCTACGTGGTGAAAATGCCACCGGCTCCACACCTCGACAATCGAAGATAACAATCGTCTTAAAACTGCCGGCATCATCTGCGTTGTAAGCCGCTACATATGTGAAAAAGAACAGTAAGTTAAATCGCACTTTATTCTATGAAGCAAATTACCCACTTACCATTGGACTTCTCCACAATGTCAATACTATTCTCCCGTCCACACATTTTGCATTTTATAAAAAAATTAAAACCGGCTGCATTGCGCGAATCCTGTTGAACTCTCTCTGATTCGGTGACATCGTGCCATTTGTTCGACTGTTCGCCACAATTGCTGCATGTGAGTTTCAGAAAAAAGGCATAGTCCGGATGGCTAGTTTCTAATTTTTCAATATTTTCTAAAGTACAAGAAACTTGTAATCCAACACGAACCATCTTCAATACGAAAACTGGAGCAGCTGATGGCATAGAGTTGCCAGTTGGCAAATTATCGATAGTTCTTGTAAATAAGTAAAGATAGTTTCACAAAGACGGTCACTCTGTACTGTGAAATTAAGCAAAAGTTGTGTTGATGAATAAAACAATGACAAAAACGGTTTCTAAGTGTAAACAAATAAGACAATATCCTTTAATATAACAAGGCGCAATCAGAAAGCAGAGTACTTTGTGAGATCACTCGAAAAATGGTCGATCCGGTCGCTGCATTGTGCAATTTTAATGTTTTGGAAGTCATTTTCTCTTACTTGGAGTTAAACGACTTGAGTCGCTGTTCGCAGGTGTGCAAAAGTTGGCATCATTTCCTTAATGATGAGAACTCGGATGTCTGGCGATGGCATTGCCTGCACAAGTTGCCCAAGGAGGCTTTGAAATCAGATTTACTGTCCTCCGTATCGACCTATAAGACAAAACTGAGGGCGTATTTCCATGCCTGGAGTCCCAACGACTGTTCGAGAAATGTGTATATTAAGCCCAACGGCTTTACCCTGCATCGGTGAGCTATTAGCCCTGAAATAATAAGCAAAATCTCTTATTTCCGTCATCTACTTCCAAGCAATCCTGTGGCACAGAGTACAGACGCTGCAAGAGCGAAAATCGGGTTCCGCCATGGACGTCATGCGTGGGAAGTGATTTGGGAGGGACCGCTGGGCACTGTAGCTGTCATTGGAATATCCACCAAGGATGCTGCTCTTCAGTGTCATGGTTATGTTGCCTTATTAGGATCTGACGACCAAAGCTGGGGCTGGAATTTAGTTGAAAATCACCTGCTGCACAATGGCGACATGCAAGGCAGTTACCCCCTGCTTTCAAATGCCCCCAAATATCAGGTGGGGGAACGCATACGCGTTATACTCGATTGTGATGATAACACATTATCATTTGAAAAGAACTATGAGTTTCTCGGCGTGGCATTTCGAGGTAAGCGAGAGTAAGCAAATATCAACGAGATTTGAAATTCTCTATAAAGTTGAATAATTGTATTTATATTGCGAATGGTAATTACCAAATTGTAAAAGATGTCAATCATAGAATTTCACCACGGAAACTATTATAACCGAATTCTTTGAAATCTGTTGGAATTCTAGCATTAATATGATTTAAAACGACAAATCTTTGTTACAGGTTTGCCCGATAAGAAGCTTTATCCCACAGTATCTGCTGTCTATGGCAACACAGAGGTGTCCATGGTCTATTTGGGCACCCCACTAGATGGTTAAGTGATTTGTTAAGCAGCAGATGCAGCCTTAGCCTTAATTTGTTTAACAAATTATGTATTTCGCTTCATTCCAACACCAAACACATGCAGTTACAAACATTTCTAGTTATACCCTGGCAAATCTACTCTTGATCATCATTAAGAGAATCCCGCATTGTTCAAATCTGTAAAAATATCAGCCACAAAATAATAACATTCGTAGTTTTTTAGTGAAACGATGCTAAAGTCTAATGTATTTTAGATTGTACAAATCGGGAAAGTATTTGAGAATGAATTTGCAATGTTATAGAAGCTTCGGCTTAGCCGAAGTTAGCTTGACCTCCTGGTTTTTAGTTTGTACAAAAGAAAAAAGTAATATATTACGCATTTTGTTGATACGCCAAAGCAAAACTCCACCTAATTTCTTCAAAATGGCAACTGTAGTTAGTTGTACGAACCAAATAAACGTGTAAATGTAATTAATGAAATTTAATTTATGTTTGTTAAACTATTTGAAAATCCTATTTGACATTTTCAGTGGGGTTTTTGATTTTGTCCCAATTATCATCATCCAAGAGATCGTCGAAATCGTTATAGAAATCAGCATGAACAGCATGTTTGTCATTGGCAGGCAAATGATCCAGCATCATTCCAGTGGCACTACCGGACTGAAATAAAGAAATCAAAAATAACTAATTAGATCTGGGCAAGATTCATAAGCTCACCTCATCCATTTCCATGTAGCCAGGACCTTCAGAAAACATCTCGTCGGCTGCCAACGATGGTTTCATATTAAGGTCCATTGGTTTTGTTTTGTTTTTCTACTCAAAATTTGATGTTTTACTAGTGTTATTTTTTTTGTAATATGTTTATAACTAAAAGTAACAATCTTGCCACCCTTTAAAGAGAAAAATAGTGTGACCGTAGTAAAATAAGGCAACATCTGTTTGCCTATCGATAATTTTTGGCCAATTTATAGTAAAATTCCCAAACATGCTTTAAACAAATTTTTTTGCACAATAACCTTTACATATACGTTTTATTAGAGATATTTCAATCAAGTTTTACTAATTTCTTCGTATTAATCTTGACTTTGCGAAATGATAGTTTTTGTTATCGATATCAGCCATCAGGTGGCAACTTTGTTTACGAAGCGTAAATTGGCGGGCGCGCTGTGTCTGCCATCTCGCTCACTCGGTTCGTCCCACATGAAAATGAAAATTCGACGAGTTTGAATGGAAATTTTGTGCATATTGTGCTGCCATTAAATCTTAAAATAATTGCAAAGTAATAAGTCCACTCGAAAGTGCAAACAACAGTGAGTTTTTTAATCCAAATTTCATAAAAATCTGTTAAGATTTTGCCATCGAAAAAGACTTGTGAATATAGGCAAAAAAAAAATTTTACGCCCGCCTCTGCTAATACTGCTACGGGTGCTGCTGGTCTATCTGTGTGAGTGCGTGTATGATTGTGTCGTGTGTGTGTAAAGGCAGCGCACACACTGAAGTAGAGGACGGCAAAAGAAATGCGCTGGAAAGAAATGCGCTCGCCATTTTGATACGGAAATTTTTTACCTAAAAACTCCAAAGTATCTATAGAGCAGACAATCCCCCAAAAGGCAAGACCAGAATGCAGCTAGCCACACATACACACGTGTTACAAATTGTGCAGTGAAAAAAATGTTCAACTACAACTACAATTAAGCCACTCATACAAGCACACATTACTCCACCAACGCCATCTTCTCCACCCCGCCCTCTGCCACCAACACGACACACAACACATAATACATTTCGTTTTAATTTTTTGTTGTTGTTTTTTTTTTGGCGGCTGCCTCTCCAGGTGGCGAGTGTGTTTCAGAAAGGTAGTAAGCAATAGTAGGCAAAAAGGTAGAAGTGAGAGGATAGGTGCGGGGCACCTGCTCAACCACAACAACAGCAACAGTAGAAGCAGCTTCAGCAGTCACACTCAAATATGGCGCATACTTCCACCAGCGGAGCCGTGAAGACAGATGAAGTCAATTACTTCTTTCGAGACGAGCATGGCAAGTATCACATATTAACCGTTAAACTATTTCAAATTGGCGCCAAAGAGTTTCCTGAAATATGAAATTTTCCCAACGTCATTTTCATCGGGTTTTCCTTTACTCACCTCATTTATTGCTTTCCATGCTTTACCTGCGATACCAAAAAACAAAAGTTAACAGAAAAAGTACATTTATAAATCTTGTCTTGTCTGCTCTCTGCATTGGTCGCCCGCCCCCTGATATCAGTTCGTTCGGCTTTCCGTAACAGCTGATAGGGCAGAGCAGCTGACGACGACTTCGCAGCTGCAGTCGCTGCCTGTATGAAAGTTTTTCCTTTTGTTTCTTCCCTTTTTTTGTACCTATTTTTGCATGATAAGCCGCTTGTAAATCATAAATTAAAGCCAGAACTGCGTGACATTCTGCAATGTGTCACAAATCGAGAGACTGAGTAGAAAGAAGAGAACTAAATAAAGGCCAACGATAGAAGATAGTCAGAGCGAGAGAGAGAGGAAAAAAAGTTAAAGCCCCAAAACGGGCAAACACCAAACATGTGTAAGCAGCGGCAACAGCAGGCGCTGCTGCTTCAGCTAGCTGAGGCACGTGTATATGTAGGTGTGCATGCGTCTGTATATGTGTGTATCTGTGTTTGTTGTTTGCATGAATGAGTGAGCAGTAGCAGCGCGCCGGTTAACAGATCAGGAGCGGTTTCATATTTAGCAATTGTGTCCTACTTTAATATAAAATTACAAATTATTCGTGACTGATATTAAAGTATTTTTCAACTTTCTGGCACAAATGAAGATTATTTTAAATATGTTCTTCACTTTGCTCAAATTTTCCTGTGTCCGGTCAGCAGTTGGTGTACTTGTTAATGTCAAATATTTGTTGGATGCGCAGTTTATGCCATTTGTAAGTCCGCTCCTGTTAACCGGTCAGCAAGGTTGAATACTGTCTCTTTGACTATATTCCCAAGCATGTTTGACAGTAGTTAAGCCGCTGTGAGTCATTTGTAGTTGTATTTTCTGTCTGTATATGTGTGTGCGTGTCTTACAGAGTTGGCAGATATATTTTTAGTTTTCGACCCTTTTGTGGTTTTCTTTGTTGTTGTTATTGTTTTTAGTATTCATTTCATAAGTATATGTATATTCATCTTCATGCTTTGTGGTGTCCACCACTTGCTTCATTGTTATGATTATGCAAATATCTAGCAAGAGAGGCAGGTGAATTTAATTAACATAACCAAAACGGCAAAAGTAAAATTTTGTTGCTTTACAAGTCCAAGTAGAAAAAAAAATCGAAGAAGCCGGTTACACCAGATAAGAATGTGAACGTTGAGAATTCTTGTAAGCGACGAATTCAAGTGATCATTAAAATTGCTCAATTTTTTCAAATTCCAGTTTGGGAAAATACAATAATTCAAAATATTTCAACTGGTGACAAACAAATACGTTCCCGCCAAAATTAGGTTTTTGAAAAAATTCTTCTAAAGAATAAGCTTTTTGAATGAATTTATTTGGATAACGTAACAAGAACCTAAAAAATTCTTTTGTCTTGCCTCAAAACCTTTTGAATATACAAAATATTTTTATATTATTGTGATATTGGGCTATGTGATGTTTGACCGATCTTTTTCGATTGCGACTCGTGATCTGTCACTGTTCCACAATTTGTTTGTAGCATAATCGAATTCAACGCTAAGCTAAATACGTATTATACGTTGAATTCTGTTCGATTCAGTCGCTCACGTGTATGTGTGTGATAAAGCAATGGTCACATCACGTGCGACGCATCTCTAAAGAGCTCAATAACGATCTGGTTTTTGTGGTAGGTGAAAGGGACGTCAGTGAACGGGCGGGGAACGTACATACATAGATACTTATCCTGGTCACACCAAGCTCACTCTGCGTGTGTGCATGTATTTGTGTGCGTGTGTGTGTGTGCACCCCTTAAAATGCCATACTGGGAGAATTCTTGGTTGTTGTTGTTGTTGGTGGTGGTGGTGATGGTGGTGTTGCATTCGCTTTCATTTGCGCGCTACTCTTTACCAGTCCGTTCGCATTCGGTCTACGCATTGTGTATTGAATTTTGTATCTTGTATCTGTAAGAACGGCAACAGCAACAAATGCTCGTGTTTTTCTTCTGTTGAAACACGAAAAAATTGTTGTTTAACTTTTTGCATTTTGGTTTATTTTAACTTGCAGGGCAAATTGCCAAAATGCTCAAACCGGCCCAAGTGAAATCCGAAGCTATGAACAAAACTGGCTTAGTTTATGCCACCAGCAGCGGCGGCAGCTCCACCGCCACAGCACGCGCTGGAATTGGCAACATGGGACGCATGGGCGTCTTCAGTCAAATGGTAATATAGCATAGCTCACTTAAAATCTGAAACTTATAGAATGCATTGATTCTTTTTAGGGCTCAGCCACACAAGGACAGTTTATAAGCCTTCAAGACAACTGCATTACAATTCCAAAAATCGAAAGTAAGCCACATCATATACTATATATACATAAATAAATTATTCCTAAACATATTTTGCGATTAAACAAACACAGATACATCATACACAACTGTGTCAGCGCAGAAAGGTGGCAACGGCATCAGCGGCGCGGTAAGTAAATATGCCAGAGTGTTTAACACCCTCGCGCAAAATTGTACAAATCCCAAATCCCGGATTAATAAGAGTCAATAATAACAATTCTTCATATTTCAGATAAAAAGTGAACGATATGTCAAATATACACCAAACAATGCCAGTAAAATGAAATCAAAACTGTAAGTTTATATATAGTCAAAACAAATGAAAATATTTGACTGAGCTTAGAAATTTAAAGTGATGTCGGCACCAATTTGTCTTGTCTAACAATTAGTGGAAAACTTGATTGTAATTTTTCTTTTTCATTTCAGGCATGCCATACAGACCAATTCATTGGTGCAAATGTCCCCCTCCACATCGTCAGTACAAAGGAAACGTAAGCCAGACAAGGCCGGCAAGGGTTTGCGTCACTTCTCAATGAAAGTATGCGAGAAGGTCGAAGAGAAGGGCAAGACCACCTATAATGAGGTGGCCGATGACTTGGTTAACGAGGAGTTAAAAAACAATTCATATGATACCAACTGTGATCAAAAGAATATCCGACGACGTGTCTACGATGCGCTCAATGTACTAATGGCAATCAATGTTATATCCAAGGATAAAAAGGAAATACGCTGGATTGGACTGCCGGCCAATTCGGCGGAACAATTTCTAGCCCTTGAGGAGGAAAATAGTTTGAGACAAGCGCGCATTAAACAGAAACGTGAAATGTTGCGTGAAATGATCTTGCAGCATGTGGCATTCAAGGGGCTTGTGGAGCGCAATAAGCGGAACGAGAATCAGGGTGTAGTGCCATCGCCAAATGCTTCGATTCAATTACCTTTTATCATAGTTAATACGCACAAATCGACCAAAATCAATTGCAGTGTTACCAACGACAAGTGAGTTAAAGTTTCTTTTTTATTTTTTAAATAAACTTAATTAATTTTTTTTTTTTAGATCCGAATATATATTCAAGTTTGATAACACATTTGAAATGCACGATGACATTGAGGTACTGAAGCGTATGGGCTTGTTGTTGGGTAAGTATTTTATCATTGATAAAAACTATGATAATTAATCTTTAAACTTTAACAACACTTCTCCCTGCCTAGGTCTGGATAAAGGCGAGTGTACACAGGAAAACATTGAGCGGATCAAGGCTTATCTGCCACCAAATTTAGCCAAATGCGTAGAAGGTAAGAAAGAGAAGTTAAATACAATCAAAAGCCAAATTATTGTTCTTCGAAATGAGTTATTGGTTCCATATATCTTTTATATTTACATATGATTTTTTTTATTCTTTAACTTTAGCCTACGGCACTGGTAAGAGTGAGGATGCCACGTACGGTTCCGATGATGATGAACATGATCTTAATGGCTATCCCGAGTCCACCAATGATTCTCAAAGCTTTTCACAGCACACAACACAACATACCACCGATTGCGATATGAAACAAGAGTTGGATGATGATGAGCTCGAAGATGATATTGATTGAGCTCTGGCAATGGGTAATGAAGATGAGGAGGGACACAGCAGAGATGGGAATAAGATTGCTACTATAGATGCAAATCCAAATTCAAATACAACTGCAAATGTCAGTGGTGGTGGTGGAGGGGCAGAGGATGATGATACATTTAGTTTAACATTTATTAATGCTTTTTTGGGTCTGCCACGCCCACTTGGTTAGGGTATCAAGCCAATCTACCCACATCTTCCTCCACCTACATTGTCTGACCTCCGCACCATCTCAACGCCCCATTGCTCTCCTCACTGAAGACGTTTCGGTTTTTGTTTATTTCTCAATGACTTCATATAAATTAAAAAAATTATACAATTATTGTGCTAATTCGTATATCAAGAACAACCACAACAGCAAAAACAAGAAAAAAAAAACAAAAAAAAAAAAGTTTATTATTGTAAAATGTAATTGTATATTTAATCCACATACATTATTTTTCTTGTATTTGTAATCATTTGAAGTTATATGTTTTAAGCGGAAAAGTTTTTAAAAATTTAGTTTTATCTAGGTAAGCGTAAAAAGAATTGTATTTTAATGAAACAAAAAGAAAACCTGAATTATTTGCTAATATCACTATTTTCGGTTAATTGTTGCAACCAAACAAAAAAAAAACTAAAAAAAATTCATACTCCAATTTTTAATTTATAAATATTTGCTGCAATCATAAAATGTATTTTTTGTAAAAAAAAAAAAACAAAAGTCATACGTGCAACAACAACAATAAACATATTTAATATGTTTTCTCTCTTTGCTTAAACAAAAAATGAAAACCTTAAACAGCTGATAAGTTTCTTTCTTAAACATTTTCGAAAACTTTCTCAATAATTTTTAATTAAGTTGAAACCAATGGCAAAAAATAATCAACCTACCTATTTAGTAATAAATAAAACGACGACAACAACAAAAATCGGTAAATATTTGTAGAATTTATATTTATATACATATATATATTATATTATGAAAACTTCTTGAAAAAACAAAAAAAAAAAAGAAAAACTTGATAAAAAAAGCGTATAAATCTAATAGAAAACTAAAGTAGAGTTGGTTAACATTTAAGTGACAATGATGATGATAATGATGATGAAGTGGATAACGTAGTTGTGTAATGAAATCGAAATATTTAATGAAGTGCATGGGTAATGAAACAATTTTGGACAAAGAGCATATATTAAATAACTTAAGCAAACCCCAACAAATAAGGGTAATAAAGTGGATTACATATTGTAAAATATGATAAAAAAAATTATAAAATGAAGTTTTATAAAAGCTTTTTGAAAATTCAGGTAAACTGTATAAAGTCTTTGAAAACTTGTTAAAGTTTAAGTATTTAAATATATCATAAAATTCCATATATTTTCGCTCTATTCCTCAGGCTGGTAAAATGGACTAAAAACTGTGTCGGAACTTATGAAAACTCAAAATTGTTCAATATATTTCATCCTTAAAAACAATGTTAAATAGTTGGATATTATAGAGATGAATAATATGATAATTATGGGATTTATTTAATTTCAGATTCCGTTTCTATTTTGTTAAATATTTCAAGTTTATTTCGAATTAAAACCGAGGCGTAACAAAAAAATATAAAATTAGAATTAAATATATAATTGGATTTTACATAAGTTATTCTATATTTTTGGTACACCAAATAATTTTTATAATTACAATATAAATTATTCGGTTCTGACATCTAGCCGAATCCCTAACAAATGGAAATGTACAAAGGACAACTTAAATTAATAGTAAGAAATACAGACACAAACATCTAACAACAAGATTCGCTTCAGGCGAATCCTTCTTCAAGCACCGTTTCAATCGTTGAGGGAGGTCCAAGTGGTTGTTGTTGCTGGGCAGCCAAATTAAAATCATAATTCATTTGTTGTTCCAGGGGCGGTGCAGGAAAAGCATCCGCTGAGAGGTTCATTAATCCTGGTTGAGGTTGATCTAGTGGCGGGACTTTATTCGCTTGCTCCATGCGTATCTGTTGCGGGGATTTTACGTAATTGATGGGAATTATGCCCGAATTTTGGCCATCCGTACTAGCCAATGCCCATCCTGTGTTTAATAGATTCAGAGTCTGTTGGATTTCGCGTGGGGCCACTTGAATGGATTGTCCGATCCGTAACGAAAGCTCACTATGATTACGTGCCTGGAAATCGTACATGGCCTGTGTGTGTATGGGGGCGGACCACTTGGCCGGATTGCGTGCTGCGGCAGGGGAGAAGAAAAAGAAAACAGTTTACTAATTTTTTCTTATCTCAAAGATTAGTGCCAAGAGCAAAGTTTTCATTGTGATAAGATAATTGGCCAGAGGTGCGTGTGTGCAATGTGCAACAACTTGGCATACCTTCCTCCTGCGCAGTATTTGTCACTGTGCCCATCAATTTCATGATGAGATAGGGAGCCGTGAAGATAAAACTGATGAATGCTAAAACGGGCCAGGGCGAAGTTCCTTTACGGGGAAGTTTTGGACCTCCTCCAGCTCCTGATTGACCTTGTTTATCGTTCAAGGCCTCGGCAAAAGCCTTTTTAAATGCTACCGACGAGGGATCCAGGTTTGATAATCTCAGCCAATAGAGTATTCTATAAAGCAAAAAACAATATTTTAATAGTCAGTTAACCTTGTGCCACTGCACACTCACTTTCTATAGACCCAGTTGAGCCCGCGAAATATGGCAAATGTTGTCCAGAACTGGGCAAAGACACTTCTCAATCTTCCGAAATTGGCCGCTACACCCAAAATGGCGCGAAAAGAGCTAGTCAGAGCAAAAAATGTCGAATCCAACATCGAAGCTATGTTACCAATGGCCGATACTAAAGACTCAATGGACTGGAATGCCGGTCGTGAACTGGCCTCAGCCATTTGTATGAAGCGCTGCTCCGGATCATTGGACGCCATTCCCATGCCGAACCGATTATAGCCACCTCCATAATTATACCCGCTGCCAAAACCACCCATGCCCATTCCTAAACCATATCCAAAACCGCCCGACTGGTATCCGCCATAGCCTCCACCAAGGCCAAAGGCTCCATTGCCATACCCTCCTCCATAAGCTCCATATGAATTCTGCGTCTGTTGCTGGTATAGTGGTTGTGGTAGTGCTGGTGCCAAGGCTCTCACATTTCCAGCGTATGGAGTTCGCAGCACAGCATCTGGTGGTGGACCACTGGAGAAGCCTCCGCCTGGAGCACTAGTTGAGGGCGGCAATAGTGGGCCATCATTAATCACCGCGGAGCGCAAATTATTGTTGTCAACCATTGCGACAATATTAAACTGATTGTCGACCCTTGAATGATGGCCAAAATGAGTGTGCTGAACTTTGGTCCAATAAAGTTGGAGGGGGAAGAGAGCTCGGTGCCGATGTGAGATTGATAGGCGTCTACTGTTTGCTTTTGTTATATACTCTCTCAGCTGCTGCTCCGATGAGCACTAGTGTTGTCGACTAAAATAGCTGTGTTCGAACATTCGTTTACTAGAGCTTTATCAATAATTTGCCAATATTAAATTTTCGGGAGTTTCTTTTCTCTTAATTCAATCAAAAAATTATTGGAAAACAATGATGTTGCCAGACCATCCGTTAGGTAGAACGCTAGACTTTCGAACTGAGTCAAATTTTTTTTCACGATCTGGCAGCCTATGAATTTTTGTATCAGTGTGTTTTACTTGTTTTGTTGTGAATTGTGTTGACAATGACCGCCACAAGCAAGGAGTTATGTTCCATAAGAGAGTGGGCTCCTCTAACGGATATAATTGATAGCATTCCGGCGCGACAACAACGGGGCTTTTTTCCATCGAATCTCAATATAACCTGCATAGATGGAACTGATAACTATTTGGCTTTGGGATCGGATGGTGGAATTGTTTTTTGGTATAACCGTGAAACGGGCGACATGCAGAAACTCAAGGCAGAGGTAAGTGGATGACTCATACTCATGTTTGTCCTTATTCTGTGCGTGTTGTTTATAAATTATGGGATTGTCTTCGACCCCCTCCCTTCACTTATTTTTCGTTTTTAGGTTGCCACACGCATTACTTGCGTGAAGATAGTCAATTCGGTGGAGTTTATGGTGGCAGCGGGCAGTGCCAATGGCCAGGTCAGTGTATTCCAAATACAAAAGGACTTGCCACCCGATTTGGATTTAGTGGCACCTTGCACACGGAGTAAACCCATTGAACGATATACAATTCGGGACTTGCATCGTTGTGTAGTCAGTTGCTGTGAGTGGTCTAAGAATGGGATGAAACTGTATTCAGGAGATCGCCAGGGTGTTGTGGTATTAACGGAATTTGATTATCAAGCGGTGAGTTAAGTTTAACAAGCTCCGAACTGTGCCCACTTATTCAAGTTAACTTTGCAGCACCTCAGTAAATCCATGGAGATACTCAGTGAAGCCTACGAAATTGTCCAGTTGAGCCTATATCAAAGCTATCTTCTAGTGTCCACTTTATATCGTTGCATTATATGCCAGCGGGATCTTCAGGGTTCACAGTGGCATATCACACAGGTGGGCAAAAAGGATCGCAAACAGCTGATTGACTGTGGCGGAATATTTCTGAAACAAAAGGCAGAGAACAAGAAGCCTCAGCTGATTTGTGGTCGACCTGGTTTGCGCTTTTGGTTAGCCGACGTCCAGGGCAATGTCTCCAAGACCATACTCTTTAAAGAGGCAGTTATGCGAAGTCCCACTTGGGAGATACCCATACTTAATCCAAAGAATCCATGTCATAATTCACAACAGCAAGTCGATGCCAATGGATCCTATGTGGCAGCCAGTAATTTTCGTGAAATGTATCTCTATGATAATCAAGATGCGTTAGTTGTCACCCATGACGATGCCACTCTGTATATACTAAATATCGAAAGCCTAAAAGTGGAGGCAGTGGCTCGAGGTTTTCGTAAAATTCTTGGTTTCTGTGTGAACGGCAAGGAAATTTTTGTTCTTGAGGGCGAACGTTCCCTACTACGTTTGGCCCCCGTTCCAGAAAAACCTAACAAAAGGGCCAGAGTGATATTCAATCCGCTTATGCCGCCACCTGTTCCAATACTAGGATCATCCCAGTACTCGAATCTAGAATCACCCTTAGAATTGCAGGCAGAAGCTGTTCTCAACACAGCAGAGGAATGCTTTGAGTTACCACCCATCGAGAAACTCGATTTAAACGTCCAGATTGAGCTGGCCGTGGAATCACCACTTTGCCAGCAGAATCGTCGCTTAGAGATCTTTCGTCGTATTGGGGAAATGGATTTCGAACAGTCGATAGTCCATAAGAAGCGAAAAAGTTCAGTGACAGGTAGTAAGGAGCTTTCAAATGCCACTGGTAGTGGGATAGTGGAAATTGGCCAGGAAACTCATGAACTAAAGTTGCCGCTGACCAATGCCGCAACCCTTATGGAGGCCAGTTACTGTCAGATGGAAAACAATGGTCTAGCCTCGCCTTTAGATTTAAAGAGCGCCTTCTTGCAGCATTTACCCGATGCACTGAGTCCGACAACGTTACAGAAAACAATTGCAGAGAAGGCCAAAACATTGGCCGCGGAAATGGATCTACCTGAAGTTCATTTGGCTCCTCTAACATCCGCCGAGTTAAATGCCGTACAAATGCCCCAGTTAAAGGAGTCATTGATGAACTGCTATCCCACGCATCTGGAGGAAGCTAGTGTACAAACTACTCCACAAAAGCAGTCAATATCTGTAGGAACCTATAGCGGTGGACAGCCTGTAGATGGAATTTGTGCCTCCACATCCAAACCAACGGTGGCCCCCTTAAAGTTTGTTAAATCTCAACCAAAGCCCGTATTAAGTCTGGAAAGCAGTGATGTAGACACGGAGGAGGAGTACACTAGTTTTTTGCCCGACTTTCGTAAAGCTGGTGATCCATTCAATAAAGAAACACCAGCTACAAGTGATTCCAATACGTCGAGTGAATGGGAATTCCTTGATAATTAAGAAGGATTGTTGATGTTTTTTAAAAGTTATATTTGGAAATGTTCTTAATTCCAAATCATTATTCCGTCAAGCCTTTTAAACAACTATAAAACCTATATACATATATGCAGATAGACAAATTCAGATAAAAAATATGGTAAACCGATTCGATTATCCCCATATATAATGCTTTTGTGCACATATCAACAATCCTCTATCTGGAACCAGTATTATCTTTAAGTGCATATATTTATTTTTAAATTGTATTCCCAATTTTATGCACATTTTGTGACTTGTTTTGCTTTATTAACAAAAATTGTTTGTTGTGTTATTTTGATTGTGATTATAAATGTTTATTAGATTTTACACAAATTGTATATAGATTTTAAGCCATTGCATTATCTTGATACAGGTAGAATTTTAGATCTTGAACAGCACTGTGAAATTTCAATCTTAAGTTGCCTAAAGATATATTCCATGTATTTATACTCAAATGCTTTAAGTCAAATTTTTTTAAGTCGCAAAGTTGCTTTTTGCATATTTCAAATATATATTGTACAATAATGTATATTTAGTTTAATCGATGGAATTTTTTATAAATTATATTAGACTAAAGTGTGGGCCCCATTACAGGAAATTATTATTTTGATAAATTTGTGAAATAATCTATTCCATAATATATGCCAGACATCAGACGGAAACAAGCCACCCACAGCGCAGCATGTGCCTAAGATAAGGAAGTATAGTGCTATAGGATTTATACAAATATCTTTTCTTTTTAAGAAAGCAGAACAAATGTTCAATAGCCGTCTTGTACCTCAAAAATTGATTTAATACGCTTTGAAAATTCAACAAATTTTATTACTGTGATGGAAACTTTTTATTTAAATGGAAATTTCCTAAAAATGCTTATGCAATTGCATTCTCTAAGAGCGAAAGAAACCATCATAAGAATCTGCACTCCATTCTATAAACAAATTGTAATTTGAGCTCGACTTTGGTCATAGTCAATTGGATGACTTTACACAACAATGGAAAGTTTTTTCCATCATAAGCAGACGTGCACAGATGTATCTAGAAAGTTTTTGATTTATTGGGAAACCATTCAGTTAACCTTGAAATGGTCTGTGTCCTCCTAGAGCATAATAACAAAAAAATTAGCTTGCAAAAATTTCAATCAAATTAAGTATAAATTTGATTGAATTTTCAATATGAAATGCGGAAAGTGGAAAGAGGTTTTAGAGGGGAAGTAACCAACAATAGACACTCAATAAAGTGATGAAAACGGGGAAATTAAAGGTGTAGATCAAACAAGATAGTTTTCTGCATTTTTCAGGTCTATGCCAATTTGATTTAGTTTTCTCCATTAGACACCATAATGCCTTATGCAAATTGAATTGTAAGACATGTGATCATAATATCAGAATTGTAATACAATATGTAAGTACATATATATTATAGGAGAGAACTGATTAAAATGTTCTAAAAAGTGTACATCTATTTGATATACAGTAGTTCCATACCCTTGCAAATATGACTAATTAATTTCTCAAAATAAGATCAATCAATTTTATTTTAATAGTCGTAAGAATGAGACTAATATCACGCTATCTGACATACAATATATTTAAAACTCACGAAGCCGGCAAATTACCGGCTTTGCACTCTCTCTTTATCAAAATCCCAGAGAGAGAGAGCGCGAGCGAAATTTCCACCCTCTGCTTGTGCCACAAGTGCATAAAAGCAGACCGCTTCCCATTTGTCCAGCTCATTAGTTGGGGAATTTTTGTTCAGACCAGATATCCATAACGGTGCTTCAAAACACCGCAGCAAAGGGAACAGACAGAACAAAAACAAAACGTGTGCTAATTAATAAACAAAAGTAAAGTGTGGGTGTGAAAACTATTGAAAAAAGAACAAACGAAATTACAGAATAAAAGAAAAAGTGAAAATGAAGCCTACTGAGAATTCAACACTCGAAATTATTTCGCCTAAAGTTCAGGTGAATGATGATTTCATTGAGACGGAGTACGATTATCAGACTTCCCATGTGAAACGCAGTGCCAATGGACAATTACAGGTGAGCGAATGAACCAAAATAAAATGATTTTTACTTTTTTGCTTAAACTTGAAATTGATTCCAAAGGGTGGAATTAAGAATAAGAAGTTTAGGGAGTGAGAGGTACATATATTTTATAAAATAATTTTGATAAACGAAATGATGAAATAACAATCAGAAACTTCAACATGTCGGAAATATGAGTAATGTTTTCTTTTATTTGGGTTTTGTTTATTTTCTTAATAGCATTCCAATTTTTTTCGAATACGATTTTCCCCTAAACATTTTATTCCCTATCTTTTGCTCTTGAACTTGCTTAGGTCAGAAAAATTTTCCATACATACATACATATATGCATAATCTATGCATGTGTGCGGGGTTTTCCTCTGTATAAATACATATACATATTGTTGTGAGAGGAAAACTTTCCATTAATTAAGCGATAAAGTGCTTTAATAAATTCTTGAATATATATCGAATGATAAATGGGAATATCATATCACAGGCATATCTAATAAATGATAATAACGAGAAAAACCAGTTTCGGAAAAGCGTGAAATGCAAAAATATATTGATTACTCGCACATTTTACCGCAAAAACAGCTGATAAACTAGACCTGATTACTGACCATATAATCCCTACCACCCCTCCTGAATAATCCCGATTGGTGGTTGGCTTCCATACAGCGCAGGCGCCTCCTTCATATAAGCTATCCGATTTCATTTTAAAGCAAATAAAAGAATATTCTTTGTAATAATATTGAATTTCCCACATGCCTACCCATTCCCTGTGGGATGGCGATAAGTGTGTGGCCTTGGGCCCAAGCCCGGCTCTTTGTTCGTTCATTTCTTGTTTAACCTACCCCCCCTTCCAGGCACACATTTGCTCATGTTCAAGGTCAATGTCAGTTTACAAGTTTTAGTTCTAAGAGAGAAATGCCAAGAGTGGAAAAAAACTCTCTTATCTTTCTATTTGCCTATTACAAGAAACATTTTAAGGGATTTTCCAACTCTAAGTTAAAAATCAAAATATATGTCCTAAACTAAATTCTGGTAACTATTCTTCTCGATTAATCAATGTTTTTGTAAAAACTTTGGAAACTTTAAAGAAGAATATTTATTTAAATATAATATCAGGAAAATTATATATAATTCTGTTTAGAATTTTCACTATATAACCGTAAATTTTGGCGGACTATAAATCAGTTAGTTTCTCGACAATATTGAAAGCATAGAAATTTAGAAAATAAGTTTTTTACCCAATTGTGAAATTTTTGGCGCTTACATAAAATTTTTCAATTTATTTTAACATTTTAAAAAATTAAGTGAATTTATGTATATACATATCTCAATTTTTTGACGGTTTTCTAATTTACAAAAAACTACAATAAAATACAGATATGAATTTTCAAAATTTCTTCACAAAATTATTAAGAAATTGTATAAGAAAGAGCATTTATTTTAGGGTCTATTAGATCTAAATATGTACATATATCTTTATAGTTAGTTGAGAAAAGTTGTTAATTGATGATATCGGTGATATGCTAAGTAAATATATCTTCCATATAAAAGATTTCATTATAGTATCTAGAATTTTGTCATGAAGTTCTCACATGATTCTGCTAATAAGAAATTTTACCAAATCATGAGCGGACTTTGAACTACCACGCTGATAAATTATTAATGCGTTTTTGGTTGTCAGTTTATTTTTTGGCAATTAAAAGAGCAGACCACGTCGCGCCGCAACAGGTGCAGAAACGTAAAAAACAAAAAAAAACAAAAAAACTACCGAACCGGCTTCTTTTTTACCGGCTTTGCCGACAGGTAAACAAAAATCAGGCGATGTGTAATTATGTATGCTGGGTTGGTCTTTTGCTGATATGTCGATTAATCAGTGAAATAATCTTTGATTTGATTTCATTTCGTTAAATCTTTTGCAGGTGCACCCGGAGACGACTACGCTGAAGATACGCACGGGTCGTCAAGTGCCCAAATTGGGTGTCATGCTGGTGGGTTGGGGTGGCAACAATGGATCCACTTTAACAGCCGCTCTGGAGGCTAATCGACGTCAGTTGAAGTGGCGCAAAAGGACGGGCATACAGGAGGCCAATTGGTTTGGTTCGATTACCCAGGCATCGACTGTATTCGTTGGTTCCGATGAGAGTGGTACGGATGTCTATGTACCCATGAAGGATTTGCTACCCATGGTTGAACCGAATGATATTGTTGTTGATGGTTGGGATATTAGCAATTTGCATGTAGGTGACGCTATGCGACGTGCCGAGGTCCTGGATATAGCTCTACAGGATCAGCTGTATGACCATTTGTCCACACTCAAGCCACGTCCATCCATCTATGATCCGGATTTCATAGCGGCCAATCAATCTGATAGAGCTAACAATGTTATCAAGGGTACAAAACTGGAACAGTATGAGCAAGTGCGTCGCGATATACAGGACTTTAAGCAACGTAGTGGTGTGGAAACCATTATAGTATTGTGGACAGCCAATACTGAACGTTTCAGTGTTGTTGAGAAGGGTCTCAATACCACCAGCCAGGAGCTAGTGGCCGCATTAAAGGCCAACAAGTCAGAGATATCGCCATCGACCATCTTTGCCATGGCCAGCATTGATGAAGGTGTAAGTGTTTCGTCTAACCATCTCCTCCTCTGGATAGTCTAACTCTGCCTTTCTTTGCAGTGTACTTATATCAATGGCTCACCTCAAAACACCTTTGTACCGGGTCTCATTGAGTTGGCTGAGGAGAAACAAGTATTCATTGCTGGCGATGATTTCAAGTCGGGTCAGACCAAGATCAAGAGTGTTTTGGTTGATTTTCTAGTGGGTGCCGGTATCAAACCTGTTTCAATTGCCAGTTATAATCATTTGGGGAACAACGATGGCAAGAATCTATCTGCTCCACAACAATTTAGATCCAAGGAGGTATGCTCCTATATTTTTATATATATATATTAGCATTCAATAACATTCAAATATCTCTCAAGATCTCCAAGAGCAATGTGGTAGACGATATGGTGGCCTCTAATAATTTGCTTTACAAGCCCAATGAGCATCCCGATCACGTGGTGGTCATTAAATATGTTCCATATGTAGGCGACAGCAAACGTGCCATGGATGAGTACACCTCAGAGATTATGATGGGTGGTCACAACACTTTGGTCATACATAATACTTGCGAGGATTCTTTATTGGCCACACCGCTTATTTTGGATTTGGTTATATTGGGCGAGCTAAGCACCCGAATCCATTTGCGTAGTGCCGGAAAAGAGACGGCACCTTGGGTACCATTTAAGCCAGTTTTGTCCCTACTAAGCTATTTGTGTAAGGCTCCACTTGTGCCACGTGGTGCTCAAGTCGTTAACTCTCTGTTCCGGCAGCGTTCGGCCATTGAGAATATTCTAAGAGGATGCATTGGTTTGCCGGCCATATCTCACATGACTTTGGAGCAAAGGGTAAGCATAGTAAAACTATTCCATGCTATTCCAAATTTTAACTAATATTTTCTATATCTATTACAGTTTGATTTCTCCACTATCGCAAATGAACCACCATTGAAGCGCAGTAAGCTTTTGGATGCCCAATTTTGTTTGGACTCATCAGTCAATAAACTGAAGACCAATGGTCATACCAATGGCACCAAATTGGCAGCCAATGGCACCAAATTGGCAGCCAATGGTAATGGCTATTAAAAAGAATTTTAATAACTATAAAATACATATGTATAAAAGATTTGAATATATATATATGCATATACATATGTATATTAATTGTATTGAATAAATTACAAATTAGCTATAAGCCTACAATTATGAAATAAAACTTCACAAAATAAATGTGAACATTTAAAAATGATAAAGTTTAATGAAATAGAATTGAATCTTGTGCGAAATATCTCAATATAAATTTCTATCGAAATGCTTTTAAAAATTATTCTTCTCTACAAGGCATGATACGGAAATATTATTTTTATTCAGTGTCATGCATTTTGAAATAGCTATTGTTATACTAGAAACGTGTTTTTTTGGCTTTCGATTCGATGGCCACCCCCGTCCCCTGACCAACCGCCTTCTTTTTGGTTGGCTTGCATTCTGGAAGTATCTCCATATGGCTTTAGATATTTGTTGCTATTGCATTTTTCAATAATTTATTCAAATGTATTATAAATGTTGTTGAAAATAATTTGGAATTGCATAAAATAAATTTAGTTGCTAAACAGATGGGGACGCGATCGGTTCACGCAAAATATTAAATAAACTGAAATGTGTTTCAAATGATATTCAATAATCGAAAGCAGAAACTAAAAACGTGAGAAATAAGATTTAGATAAAAAAAACCTGTATATTCGCATTTGCATTTCTTTCATTTATATACAAAATCCAGTATTATTTCTATATTAGATACTGAGATAATCGTAAATTATTCAAAGAATAAACATGCCGTCCGAAAGTAGGCAACAGTTTTTTTTATTACTACACACACATACACATAGACACATAATGCATTATCTTTTGCCTTTGATATTATCGCCCATTATAAATGTCTTAACTGTTTACTATATACACATACATACATACATTTATAGTAATATGTATCTAAGGGTAAATATTTTCTTATCACCTTTCACAGGAAATCCTGTGGATGCGTGTTTGTGTGTGTGTTTATCTATGTATATGTATGTATGTATGTAGTCGTAAAGTTGATATAAAGGACTAATTACGTAAATGAAAGTTTTGTATGAAATGTTTGTAAACAAATTAAATAGAAACTAAAAGACCATATCCTCCCTTAATTCACGAAAATTTGATAATAGTTTTTTTTAAATTTGTGTATAAAGCTGATTATTTATCAGTTAATTATATACATAGGTTTAAAATGAATATAACTCAGATTTAGTTAAACACAGATTTTTTATCAAAAATAAGGTGTATATATATATAAAAAATAATATAGATTATATATTCAAAGTTTCGTCCATTGCTTCAATTCTATACTTTAATGTATTTCTATAGGGACAATGAAAACTAGATTTAAATTTGTAGTACAAGTTCTTTCCTTAATTTAGCTAAACAATTTCACTCTTTAAGTTTTAAGTATTGCCAATGATTCATTTTCCAATTTCAGAAATTAGTAAATTTTTAAACAAAATTTATTCTGAGTAAGTGTACAAACTTTCCAAAGCATTATAATGTGTAGCAATTTAATTCCCGTGTCTCATCAGTTAACGCGACATTATCTATTACCAAATTCATTGGTCTTTGATTGATAACTTCAATCACACACACATACACACACACATACACATAAAACATGCCTTACTCAAATGCCCCTAAATCGGATTGGTAATTAGTGGTTCCTTGATCCCAATCCTTAGTGTTCATGCTCTTGTCGAGCAATTTCAATTAGCTTGGGAAGCAAATTTGATGGCAATTCATATTGAATGTCCCCGATGATATATTGGAAACTACTTTAACTACTTTGGCGACGAGGACGAGGTCAATGTGTGTAGTCATACGAACATATAATTAACTTAAAGCTAAACGTACCAAAAGGCGTAGCCTTCAGGATACTCACACACACACATAGATACATTCGCGTTCGGAAAAAAGGGGACATATCAAGAAGAGGGCTTGGCTTTTGGCCTGTCAATGTCAAATTGTTGGTTCAGGAGCTCGAACATCTACCTTTACCACATCTAGGTGTGTATGGAATACATAAATATCAAGAAAAATAGTAACAAAAGGCGTGCCACAATAGATTGGACAGAAGGTGGCAAGGATTTGGCGATAGCGTGCAGAAATGTCTAATGTTGTGTCATATGAGTGGACATATGCTAAGCAAAATAGGTAAATTCAATCGATCAACTACATATATGTATAAATTCTCACAGTGTATTTGGTTTTATTACAAAAGAGTAGGCAATCATTTAAAATGTCTTTTAGTGGTTTACTCTACATTTAGAGTGGTTAAGTTATGATTGGATGACATAAAAGTGCTTAATGCCAACGACATCAACTGCTACTCCCTAATCCACTCCTCACCAGGTGCCCACTTAACTTCTAAACAGAGCTAATGAGTTATAAAATATATATTATAATAGGTAATTTCTAAATACATAAAAGTAATTTATTGGGTCACTCATTTATCAAATTATGAATCATTCAAAATGTAAATATAATCACAGTTTATTTCAATATGAATCATATGCCTTAGGAATTACTCTTTTATTTTTTGGCATTTTATTGAGAGGGTACCAATTTAATTAACTACTGATTAAATGTCGCTTGGATCACGATTACCAATCAAAATCGGCAAAGTAACAACTGAACATATATGCATAATCAATATGGTTATAGAATACCGGCTTATCAATATCTTTTAACTATTAAACACTTGATATTTTGGCTTGTAAACTAGAAAATAGAACAGTTCATGGGTCCGAGCGATAGCGACTAAAATTTAGATATAACTATACTGATAAGACATAGTATATACAATACAGACAGACATATGTATATATATACATATAGATTATATGTATATATATTTGTGCAGGTTGTGTATTTTTTTTTTATTTTGGATGAGCATGAGAAGGCAAATGGAAAAGCGCATACATTCTTGGCTTTATCTTATCTCTTCTATGCCTTTCCCTCGTTTTCTCTGTTTAGTCCATTTATTATAGTGGCAAAACTACACAGATATGACTATATATATGTATATATATACATATATTTGTATATACATAATAACTCAAATACTAGTAACACTATCTACGCATACGGAGCGTCGACAGAGAGGCTGGCGTCGACGTCGGGGTCTTTCGAACCCAATGGATTGGTTTGGTTGGAGGCGACCAACGCCTTTCAGTTGGCAGTTGCTTGCCATTGCGTGCGGTATCCGAATCCCATTACTATTTCAGGCTATATACCATTCATATTACGTATACGACGCGTCTAGTTCTCAAGCTTAACAGTGGTTTAAGCCTTTGCTGGGGGGGCATTTGGTCTTGGATCCTTTAAATAAATAATAATCCTCGAGTAAATTGCTGGCCAAGCAGAGCAATTTAAAGGCAATCGCGACCTGAAGCAGAACGAGTGTTTGCCAAATCATTATAATTCACATTAGAATACATTATATCTGTGGAGTGGCGCGAAAAGTGCGGTAGGTTTCGCAAGGACTATTTAAGTTTAACAAAGGCATTACTTATGTCACTAGAAAATTGCATCAATTTTTAACTATTTAATGATAGTTTGTGCCAGAGAATCCTAAAAATTCTACCTTTAGCAATTACATACTTTCAAATGCAAAAGTTTAATTGGATTATAGTTTGGCGCCAAAAAAATTTGCTTAGTGCTTTTAGTTGAGTTCTGTCTACTATTTAAAATGTGAAAATTATTACTAAAAATCAATAAGATCAGTTTGTAATCGACTAAGAAAAGTAATAGTTTTGTAAATTATTAAAATAAATTTTTCGCGTTTTTGCTGTAAAGATTTTGATTCCTGAAATCACAATCCCCGAAAAACAAAACATGATTTTAAAACTGATTTCAAATCTGTGTTAATAATATTTATTTTCTTGCCGATGTCAAAATTGTGTTAGAAATTTCAAAAGATTTACATTTTTCACATACAACAAACTAGGTGATTTTCTACGTTGAAATTGGCGATTTTCCAAGGTTATGGATAAGAATGAGAATCATTGTATTATTTGGCCCCCATCCCTGAGGAAATGCACAGATGTTCCTGCCTTCTGTGGTGGAATGCAATTAAAAGTTCTGACCTGCATAGCAGATGGCAAGTGTAATCATTACATGAATATGACTTGGGGTCATATAGTTGGGGGTTGTGCAATTACCTCAGGCAGGCAGTTGTTGAATAGCATTTTCTGTTTCAATTAATTACACAATTATAAAAATTTTGAATTGGATTCATTGCCTTAAGCACCATAAATCCTCAAAAGTCATAAATCAATAATTGATATCGAAGATTAGGCATAGAAAAAATTGAAAAAATTGCAAAGCATTTGAGTAAATAGTAAAAAACATAAAAATTGCACATACATATATACGTATAAAATAAATTTGCATATTTTTGATTAATTGATAATTAATTAAATATACTTTAATAGTATTTAAAAGGTCTAAGTCTAGATGTTTCTTAATTTACAAATATACATATTTATTGATTCATATTCTTTTACACTCTTCAGATAAAACAATCTGAAATTAAGAAATCAACTGATTGTTGATAATATATTGTTAATACATTTTCGAGGTATAAGCTTATTAGTCATCATTTTAAAGTAAATCAAACTAACTTTAACTTTTGCTTATGTCCATTGCTGTCAAATTTTATAATCTAAATCAATTTGAAATTTTATTGTATTCGTGTATTATGAAAATACGATATTTTGCTATTGTAGATTAGAAAATAGTTTGAAAATTGAAATTTTTACCAGACGACAGCTGACGTCATAGATTAAAAGAAAGGAAAAATGTTTAAAAGGAGATGTAGGAAAATTTATTTTCATCTTACACACCCTTAGATAGTTGTCAATGATTTTAAACTGATAAGATATATTGCATATCTGATATTAGTCAAACATTTGACACGCCCTGACCACTTTCCAGAGAAGAACCCATATATTATAATTATATTTACTTATTTGTGTGGAGTGACACAAACTTAACCTGTATAGATAATAATCAATCAATGTTAAACATTCATTATGGAAGCCATGTAAACACGAATAGGTACATAGACTCTTTCTCTCTATGTAGAATGACCCTGTGCGGTTCTACAAAATCTGACAATAAAAATCCCAAAACTAAAAGTGATATGACAATAAATTGTAAATATCAAAAAAAGATAACACTAGGCAGGAACAGGTACATATATTTATATGCCAAGGGTGATGCGTGAATGAATCATTCTATATATTTCTGCCTATAACTAGCCTATCTAGTTAATTATCTGTATACATATATATATATATATATATAAAAACTAGGTATTTATCGGGTATCCACCAAAAGGCGGACTTTGACAAACGAGCAGTGCCGACAATCCCTGTATTTAACTGATATAAACGCCTTTTGTTTCTGATAAGTTTCATTCTACATATTTATTTAAATATAGTTTATGTCTACGTTGAAATTTCAGCGTAGACACCGATCATTTTCCAATGTTACGGCTAAGAATAAGAATCATTGTATTATTTGGCCCCCATCCCTGAGGGAATGCACAGATGTTCCTGCCTTCGTGGTGGAATGCAATGAAAAGTTCCGACCTGCATAGCATATGGCAAGTGAAATTATTACATTAATATGACTTGGGGTCATATATGTAGTTGGGGGTGGTGCAATTACCTCAGGCAGGCAGTTGTTGAATAGCATTTTCTGTTTCAATTATTATTATGCCAATTAATTACACAATTATAAAAGTTTTGAATTGGCTTCATTATTGCCTTGTCGTTTATAAAAGCCATAAATCAATAACCGATTTCAAAGATAAGGGTTAAACGAAATCTAGTGCAGATATGATGTAAAATATTAACAGCCATTGAAATTGCTGCCTTTTCTAAAAATAAGAAAACCAAATTAAAATTAGGTTTATAAAAAATTGTGTTTTAATTAAATCGTTGCATTGATTTAAAATATATTTAATAGTACATTTCTATATTAAATAAGTAGTTAATGCCATATTGTACATGCAATATTTCAACCAATTAAAAAGTTTAGCATCTTTTAACTTTTAACAACAATTCCAAATGTAAAAATGTTAAAAAGAATAATGTACATTTTCCGCATTACAGTTTCAATTAGGAAAGCAAGCGAAATGGATCCAATCATTGACTCAATGGCATCAAGAGATAAAATTATTGTAAAATATCGCCAAAAGTATTATGATATATCGGATTTTATGCATAAGCATCCAGGTGGCATTAATACACTTAAGGGACTGAATCAAAGTGATATGACAGAACGATTCATGAAAGCTCCTCCACATTCCGATGCGGCAATGTACCTTATGCAAGAATATAAAGTTCACAGTCAGGAATATGATACCAATGGGAGTAAAAAGGTATTGAAACGACGAAAGCTGGCGGAAAACGATGGCGTTGAACTATTAGAGCAGCCCACCACAGAGAAAGAAGATAGTAATAATAATCATTTGGACGAGAGCATGGAGGTAAGTGGAAACAATATACCATTTAACTTCTTTTTTTTTACTTGTGATTGCCGTTTGGGGTAAAATTTGGATTTATTTAAAACTCCAGAATGTTGTTTTTCAAAAGAAAATTATACGTCCTTGAGTAAAAACTATGACTAGTTGTCCCATATTCAATACGCTGGATTAAGGCACACATCGAACTCCATTTTTGCTTGTGTTACAGGTCAGTCAAAGTTGATGTTATTGGTGGGTTAAGATATAGACCTTGGGCTTCGAATAGATACGCATCTCTTCTTCAACTGTGGTTAGCTCCTTGTCAATTTCTGCCTTCCTAGTACGCACACGCAATGTTTGTGTAGTCATGGGCATGTGATTTAGTTCATTAACTAGACTGTCAAAGCCTAAGAAAAAGAATAATGTATATAATTACAATTCTCAATTTATTACGTGCAGTGTTACGTTTTTGAGCATTGTAAAGGTTAGCCAGCCGCTCCTGTTCGCTTAGTAGTACATGACCGCGTGGGCAATCTGGATCACGGGCATCAGCACGTAATTTGGCTTCGGCTCTATCACGCTTCTCCTTCTCCAAATAGCGGGGTAGTCGAAGATCATCGCGTGCTATACGGGAAATCAGATTAAATTCCATAAAAACATTTTTTCTATGTCGTACCCACCCCCTAATTTGTGTTCTCGTCGCTTCGATTTGATGGATGTGGATGTAATATTTGAAACCGTACTAGCTATGGTGGCCCTACTACGGGCACTGAGTGGCTCTGATTCATCGTGGGCATGAGCCATCTGCCGCAATTCAACGTCGGGCATATTCATGGTTTCCAATTCATCCATGGGATAGAGGTTAATCTGTTTTGTGCTGCTTGAGGAACGGGGTGATAACGGCAGTTGCTCGTCTTCATCCTCATGATATTGGTTATAGCCTCTGTAGTTGTCATCGCTCACCATCGAGCGACTATCAATATTGCATCTGCAAGAAAATTTATCTTTAAATATAAGGAACAACAACAATAATTTGGATTTCACTATTTACTTTTTTAAGGCCTTGGTGAGATAGATTTCATCAGTAATATCTTCCGTCTGTATGCCGATGCTGGTGGAACTTCGTTGACTGCCACATGATTGACAACGTCCTCCTGCATTGGGCTCCAAGTTCTGCTCAACCGAAAAGGCTGGCTCCTGACGTCTTCTAGGGCTTTCGAAATGTTCGTCGGCCTTTGGTACGGGTACATCCAATTGTTGCTGGGAACGGAAGTTGCTATGACTGCGTGCCAGACGCAACTGTTGTTGTTGTTGCCTTGTGGTTGTAGTTTGTCGCTCCTTTTCTCCCTTTGGTTCTCGGACTTCTGAGGCTGTTCGACGCAATGGTTGCATCCACTTTGGACGCACTGTCTCTTTGGCAGCCAACTTCTCTGTTGTAGCTTTCTCTAAGGAACGCAGGCTGATTTTGTTCTCCTTTAGAAAATTTCGCCCTTGTGTGGCTCCTACAAAGTAAAAACCATAACAAATTATTGCCTCCGTTGTCTTGGTAAAGGTCGTAGAGAAGGGAAGGGGTAGGGATTGTTTGGCCTGCTAAATAAACTTACGCGGCACCGAAAACATGCCCCTTAATGTTGGTATTGTGTTTGACATCAGTCCGCTACTGAACCGAATAAAAGAAAACTCGTTTCTGAATAAAACTTCAAAGACTAACTACGTATTTTCTTTTTGAATCGAGCCGCAGTAATTCAAAACGTAGACTTGCCACAAGTAAAATCCGGTTTACCGCTAGCGTAATCGTTATCGGCTTAGAGATGGACAATTTGTACTTGTCTAAACTAGTCACTAGTAAACGCGTTTTTCTCAAAACTGTGATTGATTATTTATTTATATTTTCCAGCATTTAGTGGATTGGTCTAAGGCAATGCTACCCCAAATAGCTAATATAACTACACATTATGATGAGTGGGCACACAAGCCGGTGGACAGGCCATTACGCTTATTCGGGCCATGGTATTTGGAAATGTGTACAAAAACGCCCTGGTGGATGGTGCCTTTATTTTGGATACCTGTTATTATACGTTGCGGGTGGGAGGATTTTTACACTAGTTGGCATGACATGAATCAGGTTAGTGCCCTTAAAGAATTTTAAAAAATCCTGGAATTAACTTACCATTCCTTTTTAGTTGATTCTACTCTCTGCATGTTTTTTATTCGGCGTCCTCTTGTGGACCTTGGTGGAGTATACTTTGCATCGATGGGTCTTTCACGTGAAACTGACCAAAGATAGTGGCCCTTGGATATGCACATTCCACTTTATGATTCATGGACTGCATCACAAAGTGCCTTTCGATTCAATGCGTTTAGTATTCCCGCCACTTCCTGGAGCGGTGCTGGCTGGTATTATTTATCTCCCATTAAGTTTTTTGCTTTTTAAACCTCGAGTGGTCCTCTCTGGAGCATTATTGGGATATCTATGTTACGATATGATGCACTATTATCTTCATTACGGAAATCCGTCAACTAGACATATGGTGCATATGAAACGCTATCATTTCCAACATCATTTTTCCCATCAAGATCTTGGATACGGGATTAGCAGTCCTTTATGGGATGTGATATTTAAAACACGTATACATTTGCGTAAATTAAGATACAAATTACGCTGGTCGTAGTTTTATTAGATAACGTGTTGCAATATAAGAACAAAATTTATTAGCTCATAAGAAATAAAGTCTAAGTTTAAAACTTTTATGTGTTTATATATTCCATTGTTGACAAGTGTAATTCTATATGCAATTACCGTTATCATTTACATTGAGTGCTTGACTCAGGTGGCAATCCTATATGACTAACCAGCATTATTATTTATATTTCCACTTGCTGATTCACTGCATGAGTAGATCGATAGTCGATAACGATAACAACGAATTAGATTGTGTACAAATGTCATCACTAATTATAAGAAGAAGGAGTTTACTTTGGCCAACATGACAACATAAACTTTAAAACTGAATGTATCTTGCTTCACGATGTTAAATGCCAAAATTTCAAAAGTGGGTAAGGTCCTGGTATGCGGAATGAAGGGAATCGGCAAGACATGTATAATTCAACAATTATTGGGTTTTAATTGTTCCACTGTTGGGGTGAGTTGGAAAGATTTCATACTCGTTTAAATCTTATAGATTCACTTTACCCAAGGAACTACATCCCACCATTGAGGACATCTATGTGGCCAGTGTTGACACGGGGCGTGGGGCTCGGGAAACTCTAAGGATCTATGATACAGCAGGGTTGCAAGGAGAACAGGCACTGCCTCGCCATTATCTTCAATTTCCCGATGCCTTTATTCTTGTCTATGATCCGACAGATCCACGTAGCTTGGATATGTTGGCCGACATCAAAACAGATATTGACAAGCATAAGGAGAAAAAGGAAATTCCCGTAATTGTGTTGGCCAATGTTCGGGCACGCAACAAAAAAGAAACACCACAAGCGACTCCAAATCAAGTGGAGGTAATTATGGATCGGGCGAATATTTGGTGCCAGCGGGAACGTATCAAGCACTATACTGTAAATGCTATGGAGCGTCCTTCACTATACGAACCCTTTACGGCTTTGTGTGCACGCCTTCATCCGCCTCCGACAAAAAGCACATTTCCGCAGCTGCGCCAGGTCATGCAGAATCGACAGAAGAGCGAAGCGTAGTGAATGTAATCTCAATTTTAAACTCAATTTTAGTTTTAAGACGTGACTTACAAAGTATTTATTAGCGACTAATTGAAGGTATTTATTTATATAGATTTAATCACTTGCCTTTGTATTTATTAACTTATATTTAGTTTTGGTGAAAGTACTTATGTATATCAAGATCGTAATCCTCCAACTACGCCACTGTTTGTGTTATGTTTAGTATAGATTACGGAATTTCTAAATTTTTAATCGATGCCAACCTAACACAAGCGACCGAATCATTATTCAAGACAAGTCGCTGATAATCGCCAAATTATAGTTTACTGAGAAACCCTCAATCAGTTGCTTGGACGCCCTTGTATAAGATGCTAGCACTGAAAATTATTGCATTGATGTGCTCTTTGAGCTTTGTCTGGGGTCTAGGTATAACAGTGCCAGGAACTAAATGGTGTGGGCCCGGTAATATAGCCAAAAATTTTAATGATCTTGGCACGCAAAGGGAATTGGATATGTGCTGTCGTGCTCATGACAATTGCAAGGAAAAGATATCACCGCAAGAAACCGTCTATGGCATTACAAATTATGGACTGTTTCCCATGTAAGAGCAACTCTCTATAGCTTACATATTTTTCCTCTAATTTCGTCATCTATTTCAGTTTCTCCTGTGGCTGTGAGTCATCTTTCCGCAATTGCTTAACCTCCTTGCACAGCACGGAATCGGCTGCCTTGGGTCGCGTCTATTTCAGCACCACAGAAAGCTGTTTCGCTTTTGGTCATCCCATTCTGGGTTGTGTGGAAAAGCAGTGGGATATTACATTCCAAAAACGATGCCTCTCATACAATGTGGATGAGACGCAACCAAAGCTCTGGCAATTAAACGATTTGGCCTTTTACACACACACAAGTGAGAGTAATGAGTAGGAGGATGAGGTGTAACAGCTTGAATTGACGCATTTAAAATGAGTCAAATAAATGATAAGCTTTTTAATATTTGTATGTTTGAAATTATAATAATTTGTTTATGCGTAAATAATCTTTGTAAATTGTTTATAGAACTCAAGTTCAAAATTTCGCTCGTTGTCAGGCCTTTGTGGGCGATTTAGTAAAAAATGGCATATCATAGAATTGCCAAATCTTTGCTGCAGTTTTGTTCACGTTATAGCGTATACAGCGCTTTCGCAGGGTTCCATTCTGATACTCCTTACATCCAGTTGTGGGATAGCCTAGTGCAAAGCATTTACTCCTAGTTCCATAGTAGATGCGTCCTAAGGTATTTGATGTTATGGTATTGACTGCTTGCAGGCAATTGATAAACTCCTGTTCACAAGTGCATTTCAGACTAAACAGATGCGAAAGCATATAGAATTGGGAAAAATCAATATTTGACACATGCCACTCACATGGGAAACCAATCTGGATTGATGGGCAGACCATGGAGAGAACTATGCGACTCAATAATCTCAGCACAATGATCATGAGCCCGACAACATTTATCCGTATTTATTTCACTACCCAAATCATCATAATTGGATGCTGTGTTACCCGGACCGCACCATTTGGTGCCAGGAGCGGTAATCCCAGTGTGTGGCACTGGTGGCAAAGCCTGATTATAGATGTCCTCCTCTTCAAAAATAGCATCATCCGAAAAGCTGTAGACGACAGCCCATATGAAAATGGAGTGAATGAAGCAACGTAAGAGCCACATGTTTAATTGGTAGACAGACCGTAACTAAATTGATTCGATTCGTGATGAGGTACGACAGCTGAGAAGCCGAGATAAGAGAAGGCAGTGGTGTCGATTGGAGGGGGCGTAATGTAGTTTTATAGCTTTTAAATTTTCAATGTTATTAGGATGCCTTTTCATTTATTCTTGTTTAGTCTAACTTATAATATCCTTAAACAATTCGGTAGCCGTCTGGGCGGGTCTTTTTTTTGATGATGCCTTTTGATGCTGATCGGTCTCATTTAATTGTTCCAGACTTGCCTGCCATTGGTTGGGTGACAGTTTATAGGTCTCCAGGCGATACTTTGTGTAGATCAGGCGTCCGAAAGGTGAACCCTTTAGCATGTTCGCCTTTCCACTCAGCTCTTTTGCTAAGCGAGCCTTTTGTGCCTCTTGCGAGGCTTTGAAGCATTCCTCCAGTGCTCTTGAGCCATGCCGGGTTATGGCCAAATCCACATAGAAGCCTTCCAAATGCCGTATAAGGCGTTCACGAGATTTTTCACCAATGAATTTACTCTGCATAAATGCGTCCACTATATGTGAACCATTTGGTGTATTAAAGATCTGGGTCAATTGGGCAGCGGGCAAATCCAGAATACAATTGACCAGAAAAATTGGTTTATTGAACTGGAGAATATGTTGTGCCATTAGCGATCCATGCAGATGCACAAAACCGGACTCATCTTGGCCCAAGATCTCAAATGGTTTTAATTTGATAAGGCAATTGAAAAACATTTTCGATTTCTCCTTGTCGCCCTGAACATGGAGAGCAGATTGAAGAGAGGCTATCATTTGGGCTTGCTTGGAACCAAGGCGTAAACAAGCGGAACTTAAAGAAGAAACAACTCCAGTGTAGCCCATTTTCAGTAGAGCCTCTATTTGTGGTTGGAGTTCAGTGAAAATCGCCTCAAAGTCAGGAATCTCTTTAATGTGTTGGAGCAGACGTTGAACAGCGAAATTTGTTTGTTGCTGTTGGGCCAAATAGGCGATCCGACTATTGAAGAGCATGGCATAGAGTTGGGTTAATAATTTGGCACCAGCCACATTGATGAGTGTTTCGAGAAGGACCACAGAGCTTGGATAATGGAACACTTTGGGTAATGTTGGCGGAGGAGTCGAATTAGCGATATCGTTCTCCTCTGCCTTTTCTTGCTCCTTATCATCATCGTCTTTAATTTCGATTTTCTCCTCATCTTTCTTTTCGTCTTCAGCAGTTTCCGGCTTTAACAGACTCTGCATTAAAATTTTCTTTCCAAAATGCTTCAACATTGACTTGTCCACCACACTTAATGCAATACAGATTACACCTATTAATGCTGACGAATGCTCTTGGTAGGGAAACTCTTCGAATTGTGGCCACATTTCCAGACGTTGTGGAAACTCCTTCATCACCTCATGCCAATCTTCCGGAACTTGATACATTCGCCGATGCTTGGCCATTTCGGTTCCGCCCTTCTCGAAGGCTATCTTAGGCACATGCATTCCCACCAGGCACAGTATGGCCGTTCTCATGATGTGACTGGCGCATGCATCCCAAACGAAATCTTCTAAATTGTTTAACATAAATTTTGAAATCCTAAGGACGAATTGGCAACAATTCTGCCGATGATCCTCGCTGAAGTCTGTTTCCAAATTGTAACTCTCTTCAACTTGGGCCGCATCGGGTTTCGGTCGCTTACTACTAGGCTCCATACCCTGCTCATTGATCTTATTCTTACCGACGCCTCGTAGGAAAGCAATTTCCAGCATCTTTTGCAGTACATGAGAAGCAAAACGATCCGAGCACATCGGACGAAGATTGTCTCCAAATTTTTGAAAGAATCGCTCAAGATGAACGTCATCTATGAATCCAATAAGAGATTCCAAAGCTTTGGATACGATTTGATTCGATGACAAGTGAAGTTCTTGATCCTTGGTTTGGTCAAATACATTGTTGGCCATGTTAACTAAGAACAAATAGCAGTTAGTAAGCCTTGTGGCTGTTGGAACTCTTGCTACTCACCCCGCTCCTCAACATCCTCCAGTCCTGCCTTCATAGCGTCCAGAATGTTGATGAAATAGTTGAACTGGCCATCGTCTATGTGCGTACCGCGTCCAAAGATTCCCTGCTTAGCAAATCCTTTGGCATTTCGCATAAAGCGATTACCCTTCTTCTTTGGTCGCTTGCGTTTTTTATTTCCATCTGCTTCCATATTTTGTTCAACCTTTTAAAATTACAATTAAGACAACGTGCGATTCAGCACGCTACAAGTGTCAGCTGTTTGTATTATTAGAGATGAGCAAATGTTACCACAGAGTGACTGGTAAATAATGTGACTGATTGCAAGGAACATAAATGATTTGAAGTAATTTGTTATTGTTCTTTATAAATATATTGCGATTATCGAAAAGTATATTGTTAGCATTCCTGCAGTTCAATGAAATCAGTTAATATATTAGTTAAAGCAACAGAAAATAATTCTAACTATCCTAACGATTTTCACTGCGATACCAAAAAGTTATCGATCTAGTTTGTCGTTTTTGTTATCGCTAACACTGTTATCGCGTTATGCAGCACTGTTCGCAAGCGACGCTTCTTTTCCATGGAAATCAAAAAAGTTGTTTTTTATCTAAGCTAAGATGGATCAAACTAGAGATTTTCAGTTTATTTTACCGTTAAGCTCCAATGATTTGCTCAATTCTCGGGGCGATCAATATTATGTACAGGAGATCTACTCACCCAATGATATACCCGAAAAACTACTATGTAAGTGAAATGTGTATTTCCCGCTGCATTTTTAAAAAGTGGAAATATAGTAATAGTCTGTACAAGCTACATATCAATTTGTAAAACCAACCACTCTTTATATATTTATACATAGTATGTAAGCAAAAAGTGCACCAAGGAGATCCTTTCTATATATTTGAACATTTTGACACCTATTACTCTATTATTGAGTCAAATGCCAATGATGCGGCATCCACACGAAATCTTATGCGGGCCTTTGATCTGCTCTATCTCACGGTGGACAAATTGGGTAACCAATTGACTGCCCTGCTTGCTACTACCGAACCTCCTTCAGCCCAAGAACGTGGACAATACTTGAATCTGACGAAAATGACGCTGTATTTGATGGTGAACACAGTGAAACGGATTGATAAAGTGGTCCAGCAAGCTTTAAAGGATCAGCAGATGAATCAGCAAAAGAAGCGGGGCAAACAAGCAGATACGCTGGAACAGTATCCCGATTGGGAAGTGAAACGAGGCAAATTTTTAGTGCAATTGTACAATGTATTACAGTGTCCATTGGAAATGCTGTGGACTCCACCTGTGGCAGAGGAAAACTTTGTGACGTAAGTGGATAGAGAAAGGGGAGACGTTAATCAATAACCATTACTTTCTATCTTATAGGATGCTCTGCGACATTTGCTATCGTACTTTAGAGGTGGTCATTCCACGCTCCGACAATCGCCATGTCATTGACACCGTATTTCAAATCTTTGGAACAGCCATTAAACGTTATAATCATGCAATGACCTTTCCTGTCCGTATCCTTCAAATCCTGCGCAGTACAGAACATGCCTCCACAGGTGTAGCCAATGGAATTCTCCTCTTGGACGAAGAGTATGGTATCTCCACTGTGTTTGCCATTCTAGTCAAGGATATTGTAGATGCACTTAAGCAAGAGACCTCCGATTCAGCTGTACCAAAGCATTTCTCGAAATTTCTTACTGATTTTGCTAATATTGCGCCAAAACTAATGATACCACATTTGTCTAAACTGGGTGATGAGTTCCTCGACTGTGAATCTCACATGCTGCGTAACTGCGTCTTGCAGATTATGGCTGATGCTGTATTGGGTGAATTAACCTCCGAGGATTTGGATGATGAGATGAAGGAGGCGCGCAATGAATTTCTCGATAACCTGCTGGCTCATGTTAATGACATATCCGCACATGTACGTGCCAAGGTGTTAAATTTATGGCATCATCTGAAGGAGCAGCATGCCATACCCCTTAGTTTCTTGGTCAAGGTGCTTACCGAGGCGGTATACCGTTTGGAAGACAAGAGTTCCCTGGTTCGAAAGGCTACCATACAATTAATTAAGGCATTTCTGGAAAATAATCCATATTCGGGAAATCTAACCCTTGAGGAATTGATCAAAAAGCATGAGAAGGAAGTGGAGGTAATGGAGAAATTGGGTGAAGAGCTGGATGCCGAACGCCAAGAGGCGGAGAAACTTAATAACGAATTCGAATCGACAATAGCTCTGGCACTTTTACCCATTATTGAAGAGAATCTAAGAGAGTGTGAGTTTGTGAAACAAAGCATTTAATTTGAGGACAACAATTTTATCTTTATGTTTCCCTTTTTAGTTCCCCAAATGGAATTCGACAAAGACGAGGAATATGAGGTATTAGTGGGAAAGATTTTGCCCTTGCTCCGCGAAAAGAATTATAAAGATGCGTTTGTCTTAGTCCGTAAAGCAGACTTTGTTAACGACCAACAGAATCTTAGGTAAGTTAATTAAGATTAATTGATTATAACATATATAAGCTATTAATCCTTTTTCTTACATCTAACCATTTTAGTGGAATGCTAGCACCTGAAGAGCGATGTGTCTACTTTTTGGCCTTGTGTAAGACGTTTCTCTCATTGGCAATTGGGCCAAAGGATAGCGTAAGTTTTACCTTTCCCAACTTCGAAAGACAGTTTAATTAATCAATTTTAATTTTAGTCGGAGGAAATGCAGAAGCAAATCAAAACAGTTGAATTTTTGAAGGATAGCATTGATTTTGCAAATGTTGTGACCCAGGCCATGCCGAAGATTCACGACATGTTGCTGTCAAAGACTAACACAGATGTCTTTGAAGCTGTTGATCTTTTTACCACCGGCTATCAGTTTGCCATTCGCGGCACAGAGTCGGGCATGCAGCGTGTATTACATCTGGTTTGGTCCTCGGATAAAGAGAAAAGGGATGCTGTCTCGAATGCGTATCGCAAGATTCTCTTTACCACCGATCACACAGGCAGACCACATGCCATAAAAGTTGTTCAAAATCTCTCAAAATTTCTATCTGAAGTGGAATATGGTCATTATACGGCCATGGAGCAGCTTATGGCTGAATGGGTGGCCACTGAAGATATTGATGGTATTATTATACAAGTTCTATTCGAAAGATTCACCCTGAAACTGGAGGGCACCACTAGGAATGAGTCCCGTTTGGCTCTGCAGTTGCTAATCATGGCATCACAGGCAAAATCGTCTATTGTTTCGGCCAATCGTCAGATTATCGAAGATATTTGCGTTGGCGATCGCGTGAGAAAGGATCCGCGCATATTCAGCGGATGTCTGCAATTGCTGGTCAACTCTATAGATGCTAATAATAATTCCAAATTCTATAGACGACATGCCACCGATGCGGAATTCGTGAAACAAATAACAAAACTATTTTTCAACTTCTTTTTCTATTCAAAACTGACGGATTTTGATGCTTTGGCCATGAGCGTGTTGGAATACTATTATCGCATGTGTCAGGCTCCCGATGAGTTGGCCCAGAATGTAATTGTGGAACTGATACGACGATTCAATGCACAATGGCTTGTAACGAAAGAAGAATTGAAGCAAATAGATACCCAATCTCAAATGGATGTAGAACCGCGTTTAACCCAGACAACAGATATACCCTATTCCCAGCCGTTGCCTACACAAACTCAAAGTCAGACACTGAATCCGGGAGAGCCATCACAAATACCCGTCTATTTGGTATCACGATTCATTTTCTGCATAGGGTATATGACCATTAAGGAAATGATATTCCTTGACTTGGATGTCTATAATAATTTGAAGTATCGAGAGGAACTTACCGCTTTGGAAGAGAAGAAAACCAAAAAGGATGCTGTAAATGCCTTGAGACGTCAGACCATGAATGTCTCGGCCATGGAGGTGAGAAAGCGTCTCTCTGGAGTAGCTGCTGAACCGCAACAGGAACCGGATGAAGATCTGGTGGGAGCCACGGCAGAAGATAACATAGCGGATGAAATTCATGCCATTTGTGAGGATATGCTTCTATATGAGCCAATCGCCTTGCTATCCCGCCTATATCCGTTTATCATTGACATATGTAAGAGACCTGGCGAATATCGGAATCAGCAATTACAACAGTCAGCCACACTGACGCTGGCGAGGCTCATGACTGTCTCCTCCAAATTCTGTGAATCGAATATGTCATTCCTAATGAATATTCTTAACCTAACCAAGAATATTAAAATCAAATGCAATACCGTGGTGGGCTTATCGGATCTAACATTCCGTTTCCCAAATATCATTGAGCCCTGGACAGGTCATTTGTATTCACAACTTCATGAGGAGAACACCGAACTTCGCCTGACCGCTGTGAAAATGCTTTCCCATTTGATTCTGCATGAAATAATTCGAGTTAAGGGACAAATTGCCGATATGGCTATGTGTATAGTCGATGGCAACGAAGAGGTACGAAATATCACCAAGCAGTTCTTCAAGGAGATTGCCAACAAATCGAATATCTTATATAATGTCTTGCCCGACATTATTTCGAAGTTGGGTGACCTCAATCTAAATTTGGAGGAGGATAAATATCGCACGATAATGCGATATATTCTGGGACTAATACAAAAGGATCGACAAATTGAGACTCTGGTGGAGAAACTCTGTCTACGGTTCCCGATCACTCGGTCAGAGCGACAGTGGCGTGATATTGCCTTCTGCCTCAGTCTGCTCTCCTACAACGATCGCTCTATTAAAAAGCTCATCGATAATGTTCAGCATTTCCGTGACAAAGTCCAGGTGGATGAAGTTTATCAATCTTTCAAGCTTATCATTAGCAATACCTCCAAATTAGCTAAACCAGAACTGAAAGCGATCGTTACGGAATTCGAGACGCGTCTTAATGAATGTTTACAAGTACAGGATGGTAACCAACCAGCGGCATCTCAGGGTGACGAAACTCGACCAGGCACCAGACCCAAACCCACTGCCAAAAGTAAACAAACGAAAGGACGGACACCAGCCAAGAAAACCACCCAGCGCCGTGGCCGTAATGCTCAAAAGGATAGTGAAGAGGATACCTCCGAGAGCAGCGATGATGCTGGAGTATCCAGATCTCGTCGTGCCCCAACAAAGTCAAGCAAACAGCAACTCTCTTCATCTTACGAGGATTCCGATGAAGAGCCAGTAGTCAGTCAAAATCGTACCGCAAGAAGAAAACGTTGATGACCATTTTACTTTATTCATGTTTCTATTTATAATAATTTTGTACTAAAATATATATTTTTGTAAATTTAAAGAAAGAAAATTTATTTAGTTTTAAACGGCTGTACAATCTATCCTTATAATTGCTTGGTTATCTAGGATTCTATGTTTTATTCCTTTTTCACAAAGTAGACCAAAATTTTTTTGAAGTACCAGGCGATCAAAAATAGTTAGTAGGTTGATTTAATAATTTTACAATTTCAATTAATGTTTTTGTAGCATACTTTGACGCGCACAATTTCCTGCGAATACGAAAACGCGTACACCAAATTTAATGAGTCATCAGGCAAATAGGAAAGGGTAGTAGATTGATTTCGCCTATTTATTATTTGAAATTTCAATTCACAAATTTCTTTTTCAATATTTAATTACAGCAAATTAATTGAGACATCAGGCGAACAGGAAAAGTCAATGGGATGATTTTTGATGCATACTTCTGAGCGCTAAATTTCCTATGCCGCGAATGCGGAAAAATTGAACACAGAATTAAATGGGGTATCAGGCGAACAGAAAAAGTAAGTAGGTTGACTTAATAATATATCAATATAAATTAAAGTTTCTGTGGTGGATAATGTTTCAATGTTTAACAAATGACAAATAGAAATGATGAATATTTGATTGATTTAGACAGAAGCAAATTGAAAGAATTAAATTTTTAATTGGAGAGATATATGATGAAATTTTTTTGTTCTTAGTATCCTGGTAATATCCTGGTAAGCAGAGCACTTACATAACTTTAGTTCTCATATATTAACGTTGAACAACATGATCCTTTATAGTCCTTAAAACGGGTGAATAATCAGTACATGTTTCTATAAACTAAACGGAAAATATAAATTTAATAGGAATTGATTTTCTTCTGTGCCCCACAGACATCAGTTTGGTATAAAATAGAAGAATAATATTGATCCTTGACAGCTCTGCTCTTGATTTCCATTCACCTTTGCCATTGTTATCCATTTAAACCGCCCTTTTGTGGCATTTTGGCAGATTTTCTTTTTCTATTATGATGTTTTCGACATCGTTTAATTGTAATCCCCCTTTTATTTACCATATTCCTGGAAGGACAACGCAATGGTAGACCTTGAGAAGGAGCTGCTTTTGTGTTCCATTTGAGAGGTTTGCCTTATTGGAATTGGAGGCGTTTGACATATGTAGTTTTCAATGCATGTACACCAAGTGTGTAAAATTCTAAGGAATAGCTATTTGAACCGCTGGCTTAACATTTTCGCTACTTTCCCAATAATTATTTATGGTTAAATCGTGCACTTTAAGGTTCTTAATTAAATTATCAGCAAATCTGCCGCAAGATAAAAAGAAGTCAAAATATTTTGTAACCAGATACTAAGCATCAATCTCAATCAAAGTCCGAGTCACAGGTCCCAGACACGTGTGCGTGTGTGTGTAAGTGTGTGTATGAGTGTGTCTCTATGCTGCCAGGGGAAACGATGACTGAGTGGAATGGAGTGGGTGAAAAGCGGAGACGTCTGCAATATGTAACTTCAGTATCAATAAACAAATCAACACAGAGAGCAAAGGCAAGCAGCCAGTCAGACGACAGCATCCACCCTCTGGCAATGTCTCAGAGGGTTGCCAAGCACCGCCCCAGTTGCCAAGTGGTGTTAAAACTTTGTCAGAAACAAAAAAGGAAAAATTATTACCATTAACATGCTCATTACATGCGACGCGACATGGCCATGGCCTGAAAATGCACACGCACGCGCCCTGCAGACGTCGTAGAAGCTGGAGTAGGATGAGGAGTGCCAGGAGAGCACCAGTGGCGGCCCATTAGCATTAGCTGGCTTACCTGTCGCCGCGGATTAGTGTAAAGTCTTCGTCTCTCGTTGTTGTGGTCAGTTGTGGATAATGAGCATGAGTGTTGGGCGTTATTATCATTATCCTAATTTCCCAGGTAGTTTTCGATCTTTTTTTTCTGAACTGAATTACCAAAAGTTCATATTTTAAATGGATTCTAGAACAGGAAATACCGTAGTTATTTTTTTTTTTTAGATTTTCAGCCTGAATTCCAGAATTTTGTTCCATTTTCAATATTTCTATAGTCTCCAAAAATTGTAAGAAATTTAGAATTTGTTTTAAAAACATAATTTCTTTTCATAAATTGACGAAAACAAAATACCATACATTGAAAATAATTTAATTTTTGTTTTAATTGTTGTTAACAAAAAATTGTTGTAATATAATTTCTAAAAGCTACATACAATTTAAAATGTATAATTTAAATACATAGATGTATTGTATATATTTATATATATATATATAGTATACATATTATATTAATTTAATTGTTTGCACATTTCGATTTGATTTGCATTTTGCAATTGAATAATTGATTAGGTGGAGGACACCGTCTCCTTCCTGTCCATGGCCATTTATTCAATTGCACTAAAACTAGAGCCTAGCTATGTACACAGATCTTGATGCAGTATATATTTCTTTTTTTCAATTAGTTTTGGGGCTTGTGCTGCAATTTGTTGCCTCTATATCTCTCTCTAACTATCTCCCTCCCTTTTTCTCTTTCTCTATCTTTGTTTGCCGGAAAAAATGCTAAATAATGGGCAAAGTGCTTGATTTAAAATTGAATTGGTTGTCATCCACATATCGCGTATTTCCTTTCGATTCCAACAGATTTAAAAGTAAAATCCCTCCGATGGCTGCTGACTGCGCTGTCTCAGCACAGTTGCTGCTGGCCACTCGTACTCCAAATTGCTGCTGGTGTTAAAGTTGCTGGTTGTATTGCTGATGCCGCTGCCGATGCCACTACTATTGCCATTTGGATGAGTGGCAGCAGCAGCCGCCTCCAACTAGAATCATAAGTGCTGATATTCCCCCATATCGTACATGGCGGGCATGGGCATGGCACCCATTACACTATGCAAATGGCTGTAGGCTACGGCTGCTGAGAGGGGGGGCATTTGCATTTGTGTTGCTGCCGTGCTACTGCTATTCTTATTATTGCTTCCAGCAACACTGACTGCAACATGTTGCTGATGCTGTTGATGTTGCTGATGGTGTTGTAGACTTTGTTCGCTAACCACATGCAATTGTTGCTGTTGTTGCTGTGAATGTAAGCCATTGTTGTTGTTGTTATTATTATTATTATTGTTGCTACTATTGGGGGATTGTTGTTGCTGCTGCTGTTGTTGTTGTTGGTGTTGTGCGCTTTGACTGGTTAACATGTTGCCTTCCATTTCTGAATCGCTGGATGAATCTAAATGTTGCTTATCCGTTGAGCCGCTGAAAAAGAAAAAATAATAATTAAAAAACGATAGGATAAGAAAGGGGATTGAGTATGTATATAATAAAATTCTATAATAAAATTTTTGTAATTAATCATTAATTAGATATAAAAAAAAATACGAATGAAAGTGCAATAAATATGTACAAAAACAAAAACCGCTTAAACCTATCAATTAAAACGAAAGTTTAAGCGCCACTAACTATTGGTTTTTAAATTTTTAACTATCATAAAAATCTGAAAAACTGATTGTTCAATCAATTTGTTTGTACAAAATAAATGTAAGTCTTTTCGAAATCAATAAAAATTTAACTAGTGTTAAGTCTATTCAAATACGTGAAGTTTTAGAAAACATTTTCTGCAGGGACTGTAAGGATAAATAGGGAAATTGCCATCCTTATTTGCCATTGGTCGATTTAATTGTAAAATTCTTCTTCTTGTTGCCATTTTGTGTTTGCCGAAAGCCACCTGACACATCTCACATTTCAACACAATGTGAGAATGAGAATGATGACATAATGATGATGAGTTGAGTGTTTGAAATTAATTGCAATTGATGTCACCCCGAACTCTCGCAAGCAGTCAGTGGCTGTCAAACTGTGGCCCCAAAGTGCAGATGTTTTATTGGAAATGTTCACAGCGTTTATATTTAAAATGTGTCAATTGCTTCAACTAATTTACGACTGTCAACAACCAAAAACAAACAATTACAGCACGCACTAAATATATATACATATTTATATATGAACAACTTATTTATAAACAAATGACGAATGACAATTGAAAATGAAAACCGGAAGGAAATTGTCTGCTTCTCTCATTTCTATAAATGGTTTTATGTTCTAAGGTGTCAAACCAAATGAAAACAACAACAGAAATACTCTAGAGAAAGAGAGATAGAGAGAGAGAGAGAGAGAGATAGACATTCCCCAGAGTCGGGCATCTGATTTCATTTTGAGTTATTTGAGTCTCTGGTAAAAGTTAAGTAGCTTGACTTTTATTATTTGTGGCTGATTCCCAAAATGACTTTCAAGTGTCCATCCATCCGCCGTGAGACACTTGAGGGTTAATTTTTTGGCTACCACTTGGGAATAGATTCAGTTACTCTATATATATGTATATATACGTACATACATATATTCGTGTTAATGGCTAATATATTGTCCTCATAACAAGCTTATTTACGTACGTCTCTCTCGGTCATGCCAAAACAATTTGCTGTGGCAATGATATTAGCGGTTAAAGTGTTAAGTAGAGTACAGCAGAGGAGGAGGAGGAGGAGGAGCAGTTGACGGGAAGGAATATCCACGATGAGGATTACAGCAACAATAAAAACAGCCACCAACATACAGAACCAGTTTTGAAAACAACAAATACAACACAAATTGATGACATTGACAATCAACAACAATTTGTTTTCATTTTTCTTTATCTTTTTTTTTGTAGAGGCTTGGATAATACCCTTACCAAATCTATATTAAATTTGCTATACCTTTTAGTTGAAAAGTAAATCAATTTGAATATATTTACATATAGAAATATCTAGTAATATATATATAAAAATAATCGTTTTGATTGCGTGCGTTTTCAGTTTTTCTAAATTATTAAAAATACTTTTTCTGTTTTGATTTGCAACTAAAAAAATAAGGGAATATTAATCTAAATAATCTAAAAAATTGTAGTAAAATAAACACGAATTTCTTTGATATTTGATATATGTATGTATGATATATAATCAAAAAGAATATCAAAGAAATTCAATTGCTAAGTTAATTTATTTAATTTTTCAACAAATAATCTCATTTAAAATTCTGATTCCAGCTCTGATGGATATTATTTATATCGAGGGTATTCCATTTTCAATCTCTGATTCCCAATTGAATAATGCTTACAAACACAATAATCATTTAATCAACTAGTTAGCTGATCATAAATACCCTTTTCAAAGAAAAGAGCAACAAATGGACCCCCTCATCCAAATGCAATTTAAACTTTAGCAAGATCATGCAAAACATTTAAGCGCACACTCGACAAATTTGTGACCAACAACATGAGGGGACAGAGGGGAGATCATTGGGTAGGGATCTCTGGCCAACAGCAGAGGTTGGACCTCAGACTCCCCGCCCTCTTCCCCTTCCAGTCATGAGTTATTTGCTGACTTGGCGTGGAAAAAAAAAATGCAAACTGAAGCTGGAACTTTGACTGGAGCAATGCAGCTATCGAGGGGGGTCCCCCACACATGGCACACAGCTTCGTCTTGGGCATGGAACTGGGTCTGTGGATACCGAGTCTGGGCACAGTTGTTTGTATGGATATCGGCAATCATGTAATTGTAGATTCATATCCACATTTGTACGCTATGAAGGATCAGTGGCCAGCCACCTACAGCGATTCATAATTGCCATGTGGATCATGTGGCTTGAACTTGAACTTCTGATGTGTATGTATGTGTGTGTGGGGGGGAAGGGGTATTCGACCACTTGGCACATTTGTTAAAGAAATATGAGAACATTAGATAGGGAATTGCCCTACAAAAAATAATTGCCAAATGATATAATTTTTTTTTTTTTTTGTATTTTACTGGCACTTGATTAAAGAAATGTTTAGGCGGCAACTTTAAGTAGAATTTTTTGTTTTTCTTGTTTTTGCAGACAAAACAAAATCGATAATGGCAACACACACACACACACACATACAGAGGCACATTTCCATCTAAACAGACTAAGCAAACATAAACCTAAAATAAAAATGAGAAATGGCTGCAAATGTTGTCCATCCATGGTATATAGCCATATAGACGAGCCATGAGCAAAAGTGGGAAGCAAACAAAAAGGGCAGCAGATAAACAATGATATCGAATTACCAGAATTTCATAGTTGTTGGCTTTTCTCCTACCCCACCACACTTCCATCTCACTCTCTCTCCGAGTCCTCCATTTACTTACTTATTTCTACTCTTCTCCCCTTTCCGCTTTGCATGTGCTGCCACATCTTCCGCTTTAGTGCAACACTTATTAACACTCTGGCAGCGCCCACTTTTAGAGGCCTGTCCAACCCCTCCCTGCCAGCCCCCTGTCTCTCCCATCCCTCCTGTATCCTTTTCTTTCACTGATTTTGCATTATAAACTAAATATTAAAAGTCAACGGGAGCTGACGCTCTCAAGGACAATTTGCAGCCTCAAGAAGTGAATGTCATATAAAATTTATAACAAAATATATTATATACATACATATGTATATACCTATTTATATACATATGTATACCTAAGAGGAAGACGCAGTCTGCGTATTTGTGTGTGGTCTTAAGTTAAGGTTCTTCTTGGGTTCTTCATTTTTCAGTTTTTGGGGTTTGCTCATTGAGGGGGAATTAATTTTTTTGTTCATTGTATTTTTACTTGTTTGCTCAATTGATTTTTTTTTTATATATATATATATATATATTCTTTTTTAAGCCAGTTTTGTGGCCCTTAAGCAGATTCATTAGCTTGGTAATAATGCGTGATCGGATTATGTTAATGGAGTGCTTGAAGATGGAGTTGGAGGTGGAAAAGAGGCAGTAGATGCCGATGATGATAAAGAGATCTGTTAGGTCCACAACAAGAATTAAAAAAGGAGTATACAAATATGAATTTTGGTTGATATAAAACATAAAAATAAAAACTAGATGGACAAAAGTTTAACATAAATTTCATCGTTAGTTTCCGTAGTACAAAAAAAAAAAAAGATTTGAAAACTTAAATACATATAAGAATTTCAGAAAGATTTTTACTAATTTTGACAGTGGTTAAATCGTTAAGAATTGCAAAAATCGGTTATTAAATTCATTTTTAAGATTTTGTGAAGATCTTGTGAAGTTCCTTTGAAAGATGTCCTTTTTGTGCAGTTTAGTTTAGGATTTTAGTTGCGCTTGCTTTTGTTTAGTTTCTAGGCGTATCTACTAAACTAGACTCATTTAAATTCTTATCAGATATTAATTGAATATTTTTAAAAGGATTATTGAGTATCTTTTTCACTCATTTGTCAACTGATTTTGGTTAACTAATCAAATGTTCTAAGTTATTACCAAAAAGAGCAAAAGGGAGGGGAGGGAATGAAGGGTGATACAAAAATCTGTTAACTAACGACACACATTTCATATGGTTATGGTTCCAAGAAATTCCATTGCTAATAAAAATTATAAGCCAATAAATCCCCAAACAAAAACAAAACAAAAGAAAGACAGAAAGAAAGAGTTAAGGAAACAGGGCATAGGCCACAAACACACAAAATGAAACGCTGTTTCAGAAAAAACCAACAAGAAAATCAGAAGATCAAAAAGAGAGAGATAGAGAGAGACAGAGAGAGAGAGAGAAGGAGAAGAGATCATCGTGATCTTGGAACGAACAGGTTGAGTTATCGCATTGCGCGATCGGTACACAAATCTTGGAGACGGGGACGTGTGTGCCCAGCAGGACACCCAACTAAACGGACCCAGCCGGAGGGAAACTTGAAAAGGTGTTGATCATAAATTATCATTTAATTTACGCTTGTGTGTGGTTAAGAGCACCAACAACAACAGCAACAACAACAACAAAAAAAACATATTCAACTTTATGTTGAAGTCTCGAATTGAGAAACATGGTCTAGTCTAGAGAGTCTCTTCATTGTCCACAACTATGTAAGATTGTTATAAAACAACAGACTTTAGTCAAGGATCGCCTTAGCATTCGGTAAGAGGATGGTGGAGTTTTTGGAGGATATTGGCTGGTTGGCGTGTGGCGCATTTTATGCTGGTTAGACCTTTGTTTTGACAGTTTTTAATATTCTTGGTTATCTTCTTCTTTTTTTTTTTTTAATTTTTTGTTGCTTTTTAATTGCATGCTGGAGGGGACCAAAAGGTCGCTGATCATAATGATCAAGATAATGAAAAGATCCGGGCTGGCCAGAGCAGTTGCTGTTAGGCAAAGGATATTTGCTTTATAGCGTTTTCTCATGGCTTATATAGCAACCGATCTTAGCCTTGAATTACAAAAAATAACAGAAATATAATATTAAATGCATGGCCAACTACTTGTACCATCTGCAAGTTCAACTTTTATGTAATCTTTAAGCAGCTTAAATTATTAATAGAAGCACCTACTCCCCTCCTCCATCATCTTCCTTATTCAATGACTCTTTCTAGGGCAAAGAAACCGTAGAAAATGTTACCCTTGAGGAGAAGTTTTAAAGTTTCTTTACTATTTTGATGCAATCTAATTATAATCAAGAGGCTGAATTTTCACTTGACATGGCCCACCCGTCCAAGATCTTCACCCGAAAATGTAGAAAGAGTAGAAGAAGAGGGGGAAAGAAACAAAAACAAAGCGACATGCCAATGATGTCGATGACGATGATGCCTCAGTTTTGTGGCACATACCGGTCCATCATCACCAACGACATCATTATCAACGCCATCAGAGAGTTAGCCCAGTGCCGGAGACACCGAAGACAGAGCCACAGTCAGGGAGGAGTAAATTCAGAAAGAATGGTGAGAGGATAAGTATGGAAGAAGAGGGGAGAGGGGTGGGAGGGGGGGTAGCCATAAACCAACACAAAAGCAAAGTGACGGTGACGGAGACGAGGGCAAAAGCGCAAAATACATAATAATAAAAACAGAATGTACAATAAAACGAATAAAAATGAATAACTGGAGAGTGAAAGAGACAGCGAGAGAGTGAAGGAGAGGTAGATGGAGAAGAATCAGGGGAGTGGGACAAACTGAGGCGAACGTATAAAGAACACACGCACATTTTGTGGTAACCTGATACTCTGGCCAGCTACCCTCCAGCCAACCGTGGCATTCGACGAACGCAAAATGATGATGATGACGACGACAACGACGAGGGCGACGGCAACGGAGACGGTAACGGCAACGGAAAAAGAGAGAAACACACAGGCAAATGAACAGCGAACTGGAATGAGCCATGTATGGGTAAGGAGAAAAAGGGGGGGATAACAGACGGGGTTAGGCATAGACTGGAAATGGAACTCGAAATGGGGAATGGAAATGGTACTGGGACTCTGAATGGATAGCATCTTATATAAAGTATGATGGTAGCTTGTTAAGATCAACTAAAGGTGAGTAATAGAGATAGATAATACGGACAGATGTAAATCAATTAATATATGCAATTTTCTTATTGTGAAAGAAACAGTTTATGGTATATTAAAAGAAAATAGATATGATATACGATATGCTAAATAATCTTAGGCACAAAATCGATTTCGAAAAAAGGAGATTGGAACAAAATTCCATTTATTATTACTAATTGATTTTTACCATCTATTAAATTAACATTTTTTGCTCATATTAGAATGACTTTTGTTTATTTATTTAATTATGAGTCTGAAAGATCTTGATCTAATAGAAATATAGTTAAAAGTGTCTTTTAACTAAATTATTTTAAGCATATGGATCAGATGTGCTTAGTTATCAAATGAAATCGGTTCTATGTATTATATTTAGTAACAACAATTTATGTAGTAGTTTTTCTATTAAAAGCACCAGTTTATTGTACAATTTGTTAATTATCTGTTAAGATATCAACCCTAAAATAAGATCTAATTTAAACCCAACAAAATTGTAGTCTATAAACAATATAAATTTACAACAATTGTTCATCTTCATTAAGCTATACATTTTGTAAATTTTTAACAAGAAAAGTTGTAAATGTGGAAAATTTACAGCATTCCTTGCAAAAACAAAAAATGTAAAATATCAAATTTCATTTGATGTTAAATCAAAACGCTAGCAAATTGCTTTGATTTTGTATCTCTCACATTTTTATTGTAGATAAAAAAGTAGGCCCTTTATATCTGGAGTCTTTTCTTTACAATTTAATAAAAAACTAACTAAATTGTCCGTTTAAGTACATAAAACAAAAGCAAATATGCACAAAACATGGCACAAGGCGTACCACAAACGCAAAGCAGTAAGTGACAGCATAACGGTATTAATGTAATACTCATTGAAAAGAAAAATAAACCTTCGACCTTTAACAGTGGAAGAGTGCATCGTGGTCTAGCCGATTTGTCTATTACATGCAGCCGCTATTTGAGCATCTCTTTTACGTTTGGATGCAATCCTTGCCATTTCCAACACTACTGAAATTGACGTATACCCTTGGCGTATTCTTCTTTATAATGATACCATTGATATATCCAGTGGCCGTACTTACTCTATACTATGCCATCTTTCAGTATGTGGCCGAACAGAGATTGGATATAGAATTCCCTGATAACATTAATCTATTGAATGCATCCAGTAATTTGTGGAACTATCAGATAACCAATAGGAAACATTTGCTATTTATGACCATGTATGTGGATAGATATCGGGTGATTATAACGGCCATGGCATCAACAGTGGATTATCTCCGTATGGCATTATGTTTTGTCTTTGGCTAAAATGCAAATCTGCACTTGTTTTATATATATATATGGAAATACAATTTGGTATAATTTTTTAAAACAGAAAAATTAATGAAAAGTCTCTGGACTTAAAGTGCTGCACTTGGATTTGGCGCCATTGTGGTTAAAGGTGGCTAAATGGAAGTAGGTACTCACACACACACATACACTTATTAGTATATTTATATATATATGCTTATATATTTTATATATACATATATATATTTAGATATATGTATGCGCAAGGCTGAGCAAAAGTACAAAAATAATAAAACAATATGGAAAAAGTTAAAGTAGCAGCGCTGAGTTGCCTGACGAGGCAACAGCCATAAACATATATCAAATTACCAACAACAACAACAACAAATACAACAACATTGACAACAATAATAAAGTGAAGCTACGCAGTGTAAACTATCGTATCGTAGCGAACGATGAATACATGTAAAAAGGCAGCAAAGCAAATGTGTATCTGTGAGATACTTTTGTCAGCTACAGTTGTATGTGTGTATGCTCTCTGTGGGCGTGTGTTTGTGTGTGTGTGTGTGGTGCATTGCGGTTGCCACGGCATTGCAATTTTTATTTTTATTACGACAATTTTTCGCTTTTATTATTTTTGTTTCGTTGTTGGTGTTTTTTCTCTTTTTTGTCCATGTGCTGACTTCTTTTGGCATTTCGTGAGTTGGTGGTAACTGATATAGCATTTAGCCATAATGAAAATAGTCCAGAGAAAGTTTTACAAAATTCACTGAAGGAAAACCACTCCAAAAAAAAATTTTAAAATAGAAGATCGGAAATGATATTGAAAAATCTCTCAAATGGCGGCCCACTTCAAAAACTAAGGGTAAGTTTATTATGACAGGAAGATGACTAGAAAAATACCCTATAAATAATTGAAGTGATACCGAATAGTAATTATAAAGTAATTGCAATTTTTCCCACAAATCTACTCCTCTAAAATCGGATAGGTTATGTTTTAATAGATACAAATTTTTAAAAAGTAATCAGAATTAATAATTGTGCAAATAAAATATTCCATATTACAATTTTTTATATTCGATTTTTAGGAAATATTTTACATTAAAGATATAGGAGAACCATGTAGATCATATATTGGAATACTCCGACTTAAAAAGCGAAGACCGTATTCAATATTCAACCTAACTTATATATATTTACATGCTTTTGAAATTTATTAAAAGTATATATGTACATATATAATAAAATACTTCGAATTACTAAAAAAAACTTTAATATACCCTTTTCTATCTTTTAAGGTTTGCAGGGTATAAAAACTAAAAATTTTCAATTTTCTATTTGTTTTTCGCATGACTTCTAACGCTCTTGAAGTAGAGAAAATACAGAGATAGAGGCAGAGCAAGGACAAACAGGACATAAAGGATTCCATTGGAATAAAAGGATGTTTAATATTTGTGGTAAGCATACAAAAGAGTTTAACAAATATACATATATTGTTTTTGGGATATTTGTTTAAACGGAAATGCAGATGTTTTCTAGTTTTTGTTTTTACAAAAGAAGTTTTTAATTAGTAGCCAAGGCCTGCCAGACATATGGCCACAAAATATATCAAACATAAATATATCAGCAGAATATTAATATATATGTATACATATATAACAATATGTGGCACAATATGTTAATGACTTTAGCCGCGAAATGTCTTTTCTCTTAATGTCCTTGACACTAATTACTCGACCTTCTCATATATGTGGATCCAACAAATTTAATAGTAAGTAAATGCCAGCAGGTATAAAAATGCAACAAATTTGCAACGTATATATAAAAATACGATTCATTTTATATACATATGTATGTATTTTGGATATATTTATATATATGTACATATATGTAAAACTTACTCTTTATGCTCGGCTGCACGATCTCTTTGTCGGCGATTTTTAAACCAATTGGAAACCTGTAAAAGACAAAAAATACAAAAAATGTTATATGTACTTGTAAAAATAACATAAAAATGCTTCATAGTTGTGTTTGTGTGTGTGTGTGTTGTCTATGTGTGAGCCATGATTAATGACATACAATTAACATGTGGAAATTTGGCATTTGTGAAAAATGGCAAATGAAATTTGTCAAAAGATGCGTTTGTCATTTCAGTTTTTGGCAAACTAATCCAATCTAATTGTCAGTATGATGATGATGATGGCAATGCTCAATGTGAATGGGAATTTGTTAATGTTTGAATCTAGGTGGATTACCTGTGTCGTGGTCAGTCCTGTGGCCTCGGCCAGGTCGCGTTTCTCACGCGGCGATGGATACGGATTGTGCGCATACCAATCTCTCAATACCGAACGGGATTTTTCCTAAAATATAAAATAAACCAAGAAAATTTTTACTTAAAAAGTTAAAGTAATCTCATGGAGTGAAAATATTATTCATTTCAACCTTTAGTTGTAAAAAGGTCTAGTAATTTCAATACTTTTAGTTGAAATAAAATTCTATTCTTTCAAATTGAATTAAATTCAGTGTCGTATTCTAAATAATTATCTATATTTTATTTTTAAAAATTTAAGTACAATCAAGCGATAGTCTCACTCTAAATATAACTATAATCCAATGCTTTTTCAACCTAAATCGGAATACTTCAATATAGAATATTTTTCATATTCCATAAACCTTTTTCGATCTATTTTACCGATCTATTTTTCGATCTATTTTTTAATTTTAACTTAATCTCTACAAATATTTCAAAACTTGTTTAAAAATCTTTATAAATATTTCAACTTTAAACTAACAAGATTTCTTTTAATAATATCTAGAATTCCTAACAAAACGACTCCTTTGTTGGATTAGTTAACTAATTTTCCAGCTGATAGTTTTCATCTTCTCCCCTTTTATTCATTTTTTAATCAATTGAAAGCCTGCAGAGATAAAACCAAAGTGTAAACAATGTAAATTATAACCAACCCCTCTAGGTCACGCCCAGTTGAAGTTTAAGGCGTTACCGCACACATATGATGCAAAATGCGGAAAATAAAAAGAAGTAAAGCCACTCAGTCAGACATTTCTACGATTTCTTTTCTGATGTTTTTTTTTTTGTTTTCCTTCTTTTTTGGTTTTGAGAAGTTCCTGCCTTTTGCTTTTGGTTGCCACAATTAAAATGAAAAGTTGCCTGGGCCCAAGGAAAAAGGTGTCTATACTCCGCTCCGCTCCACTTCGATCCACTCAACTCACCTTAAAACAGTAGCTCGTCTCCTCACCATCCCAAATGGTGCGAGGTAATGGAAATTTACGACGAACACGATATTTGCCAACAGCACCCAAAGGTCTTCCGCGCAGTTTTTCGGCTTCCACATAATGCGCTACAATAAGTGAAAGAATTGGTTGGTTTTTGTTTTTTCTTCTACTTTTTTTCTTTTTTTTTTTTGTTATATTTGGGAAGGGCTGCTGGTGAATGGAGGGCTACCAAATGGAGTGTCTCACCTTTCAACCACAGGGCCTGCAACTTGGCGTGATTTTGGGCCGAGAAATGATGATGCTCGAGCAGTCTATAGAGCTCCTTGTACTGACCGCGATGGAATGCAACGACTGCCTTGGCCTTCAGTACAGATTCGTTCAATTGCAGTTTATCACATTGTGGCAACGACCAAAGGAAACGGCCCAGTCTTTCAATATTTCCTGCTTGTTGAAGTACCTAAATGAAAATAAGTGAAGGAATTAGTTTAAAATTTTAGAGAAATGGAAAATAAATCCACTAAAAGTTGGTTAAGCTATAATATTGTGAGTGGAGTGAGAAGATTCCTTGGTAGTGTCACGAAAAAGAAATATTCCTTCACTTCAATCAACGTCTCATGTTAATTTAGAAACATCTTCAAAGTTAGTTACTCATCTTAAGCACCCAGAGATTGCAAAATGATGTATTATAAACGATAAGATTTATGCTATAAAAAGAATTCACAGCGGTTTTATATACTTCTACTTACCTCACACACGCAGGCCACTTGCTCCTGGGTGAAGCCAAAGCTAGGCAGAGTTTCTCTGCCCGAAGTTGCACCACCTCCGCCACTGACGGCTCCTGCTGTTGTGCCATTACTGGCGGTATTCAAGTGCAGGCTAGTGGTCACACTATTACTACCGCCACCACTACTTGCTACTCCTCCACCTCCTCCTCCTCCATTGTGCGTCAACATATCCAAATTGTTGTTATTGCTTGTGCTATTGTTGTTATTGTGCTGCAGCGCCACCAGCGAGCCACTCAGTCCCGTTGGACTATAGGGAGGGGTGTGGCGGGCAGTAAGCACAGCAGCCGCATTCGCTGCGGCCAAATCATAAAAATCTGTGGCATGATGTTGCAGCATCTTTCTTGCCTCTTCCAAATGCTGATGGCGGGTTGGCGGGGGGTGGGTGGGTATGCGGGTAATGGGTAGGGTGACAAAGGGGGAAATTTAATCGCGGATATAAAAACTCCTGTTTTGCTGTGCGTTAAAATTCACGATTATTATCAGGTGCAATTAATACATTTACTTTGTGGGGGAAGTTATACAATTAGGATTTAGGGTGAACGATAGAAAGTCTTTGGTATTTTGAGCGCTGAAAATAGAGAAGGCAATAAATTAGTATTAGAAATATATATAAAGAGTAAATTAGTCAAGTTTATTGAAAATTAGTAAGATCTACTTATTAAATTGAAACTACAAAAAGGGGCAAAAGGAAATTAGCTTTTCACTGAATTGGGTTGATTTAATTGTTTATTACTCAAAATTTTAATCATTTTAATTTCTGTTTTCAATGTCAAATGGAATTCGGTTCAACTGTAAACAGATATTACATAAGGAATGATTAAACAGATCAATTCGGAATGATGTGTAAACAGAAAAAATTGTAAAAGTTTCCCTATTTCCTTCCATTGGCTTTTATATAGAGTTTTATTTCTTACTTTTTAGATAATAATATACATTTAACTTAATAACTTTATTTTTACTTTTCTTGTTTTGTTTTTATATCCTTGTCAAAAGGATATATTTAATTTGATTGGAATTTCCAAAGAAGGCAGCATATTCGACTATATAAAGTATATATATTCTTTATTTAAATATTAATTAATAGGGATTATTCATTATATAGGGCTGAAATTGTCCACATAGGACTTAATCATTGTAGTCATTATATGTCCCGGAATCCTACCAATCGGATCTGATAGCTTCAAAAGCTATCACGATTATTGCAATATCCTTCGAAAGAACTTCACAAGCCTCCAATTAAAATGAAGATTCAAAAGTTTAATTTAAAAAGTTTTTCTTGAACTAGAGACAAAACGTTGATGATATAGGAAAAAATAAGTTTTAAGAAGTATAAAAGTTAATGAGTTCAGTATCAATCAAGGAAATTTTTTGTTGATTGATTTTCTTTTATCTTAATATGAAATTAATTTCCCTTAATAAGCACTAAATTACCCATGGACTTTTATTGACTTTTAAGGCATTTAGCTAGAGGATTTTTGCTCTCCTATGACAAATGTTATAAATAAACAATAATTGTATACACTTCGAAAGGTGTTTATAGGGAGTTTTCTATGACTAAATTTTATTTCAATTATGTAAACATTTTGTAGAAACAGTTTTACCCCTTAACTTCATAAATACATTTCTCTTTATTGCAATTCAAAAGAAATGTTTAAAGATTTGTTCAGATACATTTACTATATATACGTATACATATGTACAAGTATTTCAACATCTTTTTGTGCAATTTTATATATCAACAAGATCTACACACAGGCAGGCAAACATGAGTATATGTATGTACCCCCCTCAACCACCTCCCCATCCATTCCCGCAAATCAAAGCAAATCGGATTGAAAATGTATAGCGTATTTCGTTTCAGATTCGCTTTTGCTTGTTTACTTGCGTCAAAACATAAAACAAGCACAGAAAAACGAGAGAGAATGAAAATTAGGAAAATTTGAAGAAGAAATAAAATAATGGGAAAGGAAAGGGTAAAGAAAATGAGATTCTAAATCTCTGAAAAGAAGAAATTCTATAATGATGATCGGTGTGGCTAGTCTACATATATAGTCTAGGCCGATGACTCAAGAGCAGGCAACTTGGCGTTGGTATTTTTGTTACAACAGCAGCCAAAATGAACCGAAATGTGAATGTTATATATTTCGTATCGTATCGTTGTATATATAATCTGCCCCACACACAAGTGAAAACAGATCCAAGAATATCTCGAATCTCATTTTGTATCTGCGCTTGCCTCGACTCGCCTGACGCGTCATTAGATCTGTGTATCTATGAGTTGGCCCCCACGATTGATTGCAAAAACAAAAAACGAGAAATGAGAGAAAAAAAAAAAGAATAAAATCAAAACGAGAGAAGTGTACAAATGGAAAACAAAAACTCTGAACATAACCGAAAACGAAATGGAAAACTCAATTCTGTAAAGGCATTTGTAAGATATTCTATCTGGGGGATATACAGATACACTTGCTTTCTACCTCTCTCTCTCTCTCTCTGTTTAGCTCTTTCTCTCTCTTTTGCTTGGCATGGTAGCGACATCGTCGTCTGGTAATTTTAGAAAATTTCTACGAACTGAATACAGAAAACCAAAACCAAACCAAACCAAACCACGCGCCCCATATATTGTGTAAAAACAAAAAAAAAAAAAAAAAAAAAACACAGTTTTATTTTTGTAAAAGAGCTCGCATTGAGAGGGGTAAGGGGTGGCTGAGGAGGGCACAAGTGGGGGGGCATATACAAAACAAAAAGAAATATAAATATTATTTGGTTAATCGGGAAAAATCTCGGAAGTAGGCACTCAGTCTCTCACTCACTCACTCCCATTAGTTAATCATAATTGACACCCATGGTGATTCGAATATTGTATATACGAATATATTTCCCGCCTTTTGTTTAGTTTTCCATTCAATTTCATAATTTTTAATTGCTTATGATTATGAAAAGCCATTCTGTTTGTTTTGTTTAACATTTAAAAAAAAAAACATTCATCACTAATGGCAGTTTTTAAGGTGTCTCAATTAGCAATCGTTTATCCATATGAAATAATAAGAATATTAAAATTTGGATGGCAAATTAGTTAGGTAATAAAAATACCAAAGACTTTGAAAAATTTTTGAAAATCGAAAACTAAACAAATATTGAACTTGCTAAAAGAGCTTCAAATTAATCGCAATGAAAATTCAAATTTTTAAGTTATTGAAGTTAAAAGCGAATTGCTAAGAAAATTTTCAGTGAAAATACTTTGTTTGGTTATATAAATAATATAATAATATATAGTTTTTATGTATATTATTATATTTTTTAAAATAATAAAATATTGTATAGCCTGCTTCCAATGAAAGATCATTTTAAATGCAAAAATCTATGATCTTGAAACAATTTCTAAAAAACTTATTTTTGATGGAAAAAAATGTTTCAAGAACTAGAACTTTTAAAGATATTTTTAACAGAACTATAAGTTTTTCATATAATAAAATTTATCATCTTATTTTCTATATTTATTGTAAGTTCAACAGATGAGTTCAGTATAAAGAGTTTGCTTCAACTTTTTCACTATTTCTCGTTCTAGGATAGGAATAATCTATTCCTTATAACTAAATTCAATACTATCCATTTAACTTTATTTCTTAAAATACTATCTTTACTTACCAAAATTTGGTCTCTTTTTTCATAAATGGTTTTTGAACAAGGCCTATTGGCATTATCCATTCTAAAATCTCCTACTATTCAGTTTAAATGTAAAAAATGTACAATTTAGTGGAACTTCTCTTATCAAATGTCTAATTAGTAAATGAAAATTTAACTAATTTAGCTGACCAACTTGTTGACCTATTTTAGTTTGCCTTTAGCCTAGAGTGAATAGAATGAATCAAAGTTTATGGCATTGGCAGCTGCAGCAGCAACCTTAAAGATATACTATCTTATTCTATCAAAATGCATCTTTTGGCTGCCGTTTATTGGATGCTCTGTTGGCTTTGGGTTTCTAAGATATTTATCGCTCTTTCTACCTTAAAATAAAATTAATTTAATTTATTTTCACTTTGATTTACACGATTTACAAATTCGAAATTTCCAACTTGTTATCTGTCAGATTTCTTATGTTTTTTTTTCAGTTTGGTTCTCTCTTTGACTTTTATAACCTTTTAATTGGAGTGTTATTGTTGTTTGTCCCACTGTCCGTTTGTCTATTTGTGTGTCATGCGGGAGAATTTGAAAGGGGACACCCAGACTTGACTTTGAATTTGAATGTTTAGTTTGGTTTTGGGGTTTTCTTTTACTATTTATTTTCTACAGATCTATTGAGTTGTAAGTTTGTGTTCAGTGTTTTTTTTTTTTTTCTTCTTTTTTGTTTTGCTGTTGGCTAATTAGTTTGTAATTAAAATCAACTGCAATAAAACTGATCAAGTTTGTGGAATGTTTTCAAAATGAAATCGGATAAGAGAATGCCTTTTGATTTAATCCATAAACAGAGATATTAGATACAAACACTTTAACTGCTACCTCACGCTGGGTGGATGGATAGCCACTTTATGGTTGGAGCTTGGAAACTGAACTGTGGTCAAAAACTGTCTAACTTATACCATGAAGATATATATTCTATACAAGTCGGTGCCAAGTACTAAAACATTGAATTGAAATCACAAGCAAACCAGAGCCATAGAATGACTGTTTCCATACCTATCCATATATCCATCCATTTATCCATCTAACCATAATGTCTGTGTTTATATAATGTAATCAACAATTACTGCAACCTGTTGTGGCACATTTCTTCCATAGAATTGACAGCAAAACAAAGGCAAAGAATGAACAAATCTAATAAATAATAAATATATGTATGTATATCTATACCATGTAGGTGTTTGGTATAGGTAGAAACATTTGTTATCTTCAAGATATTTTATTTATAGAATTTTCTTTTTTTTCTTTCTATTTAATTGGCACTCTGGGAACGCGTGAAGAGATTAAAATTAAATAAAATAAATGAATGAAATTTGTCAATTTAATTGCAAAAACTACATAAAATGTATCTGTATCTTTAAATTGTTGCGCTACATTAACAACAACAACAACAACTACAATAAAACAGAGCAAACATTAATTTTTTCCCCTTGCTTCTTTTTCTTTTCAGTTTTTTCTTCTTTTTTGAATGACTCAAAACGTAAAATGTAAATTAGCCAAAGTACCGCCTCTCGTATGAACTGAATGAACATTTTCTTGCAAATTTCTTTACATTTTTTTTGACTTGGCAAATTCTTTACGCCTGTGCGTAAAATCATCAAAGCTACAAAATGCTCCGCATTTATGTATATGCAGCATATCTTTATCTTAAAAATTGGGGAACATTTTGGGAGGGGAGAAAAATTATATGTTGCTTTGCCATTACAGATTGAGAGATTTCTGCCAAGACGAAAAATGAACCGAAAATCATTAAAACAGGAAACATTATAATCAATTTGAAATCGTTTCACTACAAAAATATATTCTTTGATCAAGCAAGAAGTAGAATATAGAACTTAACTAAAAATACAATTACTAAAGATCAAATCAAAAATGCATTTCATTTGGAGCACTCCATATAAGAATAAATAAGAGGTTAAGCAATAATTTATATTCGACTCAGTTTACAAAACAGGTTGAATCAAATAATTTAATTCAAATTTAAATAGAAAATATAACATTTCGAAGCTTCTGAAGCTGAAGTTCCTTTGAAGGACATTGAAGAAATCAAGTCTCAATTTTTGAACAATATTTCTAAGGTTATTTTTGTCAGATTGATCAGATCATATAGTTATATGTTATATTTGCCAGATTGGGATTATTCGGAGTTGTTTGCAGTTAAAAGAAACTTTAGTACTCTCGAAAGAGAATGCCTTGGTTCAGAAAGACGATCAATTCAGCTCGTCTCATTGATCAGGAATATATATATATATATACATTATATTGTTTAAGATGCTTGCTTCTACGCGTTGCAAACTTCTGTCTAAAATTAATATTCTTTTTTTGTTAAGTTAAGGGCTTAGGATTATTAAATTTTGTAATAAGAATATATATTAAGTATGTGATCTTAATCGTATAATACCCTGATTAGCAGATTGTAGAAAACTCCTTTACCGAGAGAAATGTTTTAAAGATGAAATGGTTCATTTAAGTATATATATTTCTTCAGTAAATTTAATAGTTTAAATAGCATTATTATATATAAAACTATAATCCAGCTGATTTACACACATCATTTAAATCTTTTTTATATACAGATTTTTTTCACATCTTTTTTTCCGTCTAGATATTCAGATGTTGACTATGAATATATATAAGCACTGTGCAGTGTTAGAAAGGCAAACAGACCTGTTTCTACCTATATCCTTTCTATATACAATTATTTATGAACTTGTACAAGGGCAACTATATATAAACCGATTGATTCAGCTTACATATTCAGATATAAGCACTTTGCATTGGCTAAATTGTATCTCACAGATACGCAACATCTGCACTCATCTCCACACCCAATTAATCAAATATATTGGACGACAAACACGCGTTGGCCATTTCTATTTCTTGATTTCTATATTTCTTCCTTTTCCCTCTATCTCTCTCTTTCTCATGTTCTCTGTCTCGTTCTCTATCTCTTTCTTTAAACGTTTTCAATAAATATGTAAACGGACCGCACACAAATGTTTGGCATTAATAAACTATTTAAATGGCAACGACATCGGCAACACCCACCCATAAAAAATTATTAACGTATAAAAAAAACAGAAAAAGAAACTTAGAAATTTTGGAACTTGCCAGCCAAGCTAATAATTTTTTTAAAAAAATTTCAATTTGCATGATAAAACAAATATTGTGTGATATGTTTAAATTGTGCTATGTTTTTGTTGCTGTTTTGTTTATTTAAAAAATAAACAAGGACCCGTGCTTGGTATCTTGTTGAATATGTGTGAAGATATTTTATAAATTCTCATTTTCTTTATTCTATTTTGTTCATTGAGATGAATGAATGACAACTGGAATGGTTGTGCCTAGGTGTGTGTGTGTGCGAGAGTGTGTGTTTCTAATTAAAGCAACGAAATATCTTTGGTATTGAGCCACCCACTCATCCACTCAACCAATCAGCCAGTTTACTAGCTAGTTGGCCCAAATGGACACTTGGACATGTGTAAAATGTAGATGAAAAATAATTTGTGCACTCAAAATTTTTGATTAAAACAACAATATGTATTAAACACAAAAATTCTGTAATAAGCTATTTTGCTATTATTTTATTTATTATTTTTAATTTTAGCAAATTTTCAAGTGCTTTAAGTTGCATTTTCTGATGGACTGGCAAGGCAATTTGAAATACATTTTGAAGTGCAACTCAGAAGAGAGCAACCAAATTTGATATAAAACACAAACAAGAATTGTTTGAAAAATACGAAATATCAATGCTAGAAATATGGTAAATATATGGAAATATTTTTATGATGATATCAACCGGAATTTATATAACATTCCAGCTAACCAGAGGAAAGCTAAGGAAGTGAACAGATGGATAGAGATAGAGATGGTACGATAGTTAATTTTGACTCGAAGCGATATATATAATATAATATAAAGAGGTGTATTACTAAAACAAGGAAACGGGGAATAATAATTGATCAAATTTCTATAGTTTATCGCTAGAATATGGTTAAAATTTAAACTTTTATATCATTTTGAGAAGATCGTATCCTATTTTATATTTTTCTCATCCTATTTTTTATAAAAATTGTTCAAAAAGTTGGAAAACTCATTTAGATAATGGATAGTCAGTAGGTTTTAATCTGCTTATGACAATTTTCGAACACATTTAAATTGGAATTACTTGATCTAGGCAGAAAAATATAATATAGAATAACGAGATCATTGTTTCTCACTGATTATCTATTATATATATAATATGTATATTTATAATATATCATGAAATGATATTTCCGCATTTAAGCAAAAACTATAATATAAACAATGAACAATTTGTCAATTGCAAACTTACTTTAATAGATAAATTATAGAAAAAATGAACAAGAAACTAGAATATTGATTAATGCAATCAATGAATTTGCGAACCCAACAAACAAACTTGAATGATATATCGCCCAATTATAGAAAGTATTATATATTCAATAATTGATTCATATTTCTTTTCCAAGATTTAAGATTTCGCAATTTAGATATTAAATTTGTTTCAATTTATATTGATTTTTTGCATAAATCATAAAATCGAAATTTAGATTTTAATATAGCCAAAAGTTAATGGATGCCGTCGGCAAATAATAAGACTCACCTATTTATATTATATATAGAAGTATTATTGATTAATCGATCTGATATGTATCCGTGTTGTAAGTAATTTGCAGTATTTTGTGTTTCTTGTGCTTTTGTTTTTAACTTTTTGCAATATATAATATATATATGTATATATCTAAACACTAATAGATGAATATTTGCTTATCAATGAGATATTTGTCAGACATGTGTCTGGCATACACACGCACTGGCACACACATACACTCGCACTGGCACACACAAACACATACTCATTCACTCCCTCTCTCACTCACACATTAGATCTTTCATACGCACTGTGTTAACACGTGTCGCGAATTATTTTTACCGTTGCTTTTGCCGTGACTTGAACAAATTGAAGAACAACACTTTTAATCTATATATAACAGTATATATATCTAAATATATATGTATATATAGCCCAAAAAATGACTTCGATTGATGATTGGCTTTAGCTTTTTTAGCTTTGCTTAAATTATTTTCTCATTTCATTTGATGTATGCATATATTTGGTGTGCGTTGAAATATTATGTATATATCTTTCTTTGTATATATATATGTAGATATTTTTTTTTTGTTATTGCTGTTGTATATTAATCTTTTCGTTATAATTATAAATATGATTTTGTGCAAAATAACGCCTCGGCGGCCGACGCCGGCGGGTCAAAGTGTTTGCAATGTGGAACAACGCAGAGCAGCGCTTGAACCGCACGCGAGCAACGCTAAAGAGAAACTGAAAAGGCCAAATGAAAGAAACAATGGCCAACCATAGCGATTCGGTTCTGTGAAGGGGGCGGGGTGGGATTTGGATTGGATTTGTTTGCCGTGAGAGAACGAGAGAGCAATATGCTCTCAACTGTAAATGTACATGTGTGTGTGTATATGTGTTTCGTGTTTGTTTGGCTGCGCCTGTATGTGCGTGTGTGTGTCTGTGTGTAAGGGGGTGAACAGAGAGGATTGAGCAGTGCTTCTCAAACTGTTAAATAAACAAGCCACTGAAACTGCTCAATTAGGATCTGCAGACAGAAGAGGCAAAGAACAGAGAGAGAGAGAGAGAGAGAGAGAGAAAAGAAAGTGCTGTGTAAAATTATTCTCCCACATAAATTGAATTATCTTCACAAGTAAGAAATCTCTAATATTCTTTATATAGAATCGTCCAATTTTAAAATATTAAGCTGAAAAGTTAACTTATTAAAAGTTAATAAACCCATGAAATAAGAATTTCCATACCAATAAAGTAAAATTTCTAATGGCAGTAATGCCAAGAACCGAAGTTTTGACACAATTAAACATATTTGCAGTGTTTCCGTCTTTGAAAATGTAATACATTAATTACATATGTATGTAATATGAAATAAGAATTTCCAATTAATTACATATGTATGTAATTTCAAGGTAACCAAAACTTATTTTAAACACTTATCTAAAATAATGTTCCATATTAATAAATTTCATTCCGTGTACACATTATTCCAACAGTGACTATCATTTCTCTCACTCTCTCTCTCTCTCTGTCTTATCATCACTTGATCACAAACCGTTTGAGAAGCTCTGCAACAGCTGAAAAGAGATGGCATATAAACAGGTTGGCTGTAACTACGCCCTCTCCATGCCACCTGTGCGCATACACACACAAGCGCACGCACACTCACACACATTCAGATATGCTTGAGCAGCAACAAATTGCTGATTGGTCAGATTGGCTTGACTATATCTCGTTGGAATTGGAACGACATGCGCAATGGTCGCCATATTGTAAATTGAAAGTGCATTTTGAAAAACGCCCCCTATTTACCCCCCAAAAACACCTCGCCGTCCCTCACTCTCAACTCCAAGCCCAACCCCCACTGGGTTTTGGATGAAAGGATGCTATGGAAATTATGCCCAATACCTGAGATTGACATTGCGGATGCTGGTTTCGATTGAATTTCCCATTTGCAATTTCATTTTAATGATGTGGCATTCAATGATTTCGAGATTCGTTTCCGTGCATCATTGCAGTAATTGCAATTTCTTCCTAATTTGATTATGTTACTCCGTAAAATAATTGGATTTATTTATATGAGGTTACTTTAGGTCAGCTTGTGATGATTATCAGCGGCGATAAATTGTGGGAAAGGGTTATTCAATAAGTCACGATACAGCGAGTTCTTTGAAAGGATTTCGTAAACATAACCTTAAATATTTTATTGTTACACAGGAGTAGACCAACTTTATTTACGTCACTTAACATTTTAAGGATCAGGAATAGATTTCCATTACCTAAGAAACTCCTTTACGATCATATCACTTTTCCAAAAGGTCTATGATACAGGAACCTGTTCGAATACCCCCAAAAGGATGACTATATAGCGTAGGTTTTTCTTAACATATAGAAACATCGTAGTTTCTTTCTAGAAATATCATTTTAAATTATTTTATCACCTTTTAAAATCGTTACTCGATATATTTTATAAACAAAACCAATCAGCATAGGTATAGGAAAACTATTATAATAATATTGAAATGATATTTCAGCATCTCCACTTATCGGTAGCTAGGATCACAGTTACAATTTAGGTTAGACCTCCCAAGTTGTTAAACAAAAAAAATATGAATTGAAATTTGATAAAAAACTTTGATGAAAAATCAAATAGACAAATGCGATAAATAAAAAGAAATGCATAATATAATATTTATTGTTGAGCTTGAATCGATTTGGCTTGGCGCCAGCTCACAACTGTCATAGTATAACCGAATAAGTGTTAAAAAATTAGGAAATCATAAAATCTACATAATAACAGATCATATTTCAATGGAAGGCCAACTGGCTACGAACACAACTGTTGGAACTATCCAAATGGCCAGAAAAGCGATAAAACGACAAGACAATGAATTATCCATGGATTTGGTAGATTATCCAAACCCACAATATGTTAATGAAAAAAACAACACGATAAAAATCTTGTACAACATGAATGAGAAAAACGTTGGCGATCAACACCACAATTCTGTGGTCTGTGGACCAAAGAAAGTTCCAAGAGATTACAAAAACAACCAAAATGAAGAAAAAAAAAAAACACATGAAATCGTCATCGTCATCTGTTTAATGATATGGGGGGGCTGCGGACCCCGATCTCACCGATGATGGTGTTAAGAATGAAGGTAATAACGAGGCTGGCACACGCGCTTCTCCAAAAACTCACCTGCTGTGAGAGTCTTTATGGACCAACTGGTGGACCTTTCTTAGGGTAAACAATGCCCTTACTCTTCGCTCATCTGGCGCCCAAGCAACATTATTTTTATATAGGTATGAAGAATCGCTGCAGATGATTAGAAATGGTAAACAAATGTACAAAAGTTCATAAATTATTTTATGGTGTGCACATTGTTAATCATTTTGAACAGATCATAAAATGGTTCTCTCTAGCATTCTCACTCTGGTCTTGAAATATTATTAATTTTAGTGGAAATGGTTATTAATTTTATGCCATAAATCTCTAACCTGATTGGCTGTTTGGTCCACAGAAGATCGCCATTTGATTTGTTACTCTTTTTTGGTACGTGTGGGTAATTAGCTTTACCTTACCCTAAATTTTGAAATTAATTTTTTAAACATTGCTGGTGGTAAATTATTACATTTTGTTTTATTTTTTTTTAGGCACAAGATTGATTGATATATATAATGATGATTTAATTGATATGTTGTTTGTTGCATCTCTATCTAAGTCCAAAATGAAAACGCCTATTTAAGCTAATTTTATTATATTTTAAAATTTTTTTAAATTATTTTATATTTTAGCTGTGTGGGTTAACTTTTAAATATGAGCAACTTACTTAAATTTTAGATATCCTCTTTTTTCGTAATGTCTTGCTTTGAAAAAGGATCTATCTATCTATAAGTTCTTTTTTGACTGTCTACCACAAAGGACCTAAAATTGTAATTGTAATGAACCGCTGTTAAATGTCAGGAAGTCCCTATGTTTTCTCTTTTAAAACGAAATTTACTTCATGTTAAATTTTTAGTAGATTTTAAACATTTGCATTCCAAATAAATTCCCTTAAAAAACGATATTTTGTAAGTTATTTTTAAAAGTGTACAATTAATTAGTAAATTATTAGCATACTTTTCGGAACTTTCAATTTTGTAAGATCTGTAAATGAATGATTTAACTATGACAAACTATACCTTTAATAAATGATTTCCATTTGGTAATAAGTTTTTAAAGATAGGCAAATCTAGTGATTCTTAAAGTAACTTTATAATATTACAAATTTTCTCGATTCTATCTTTCCCAGCATTATATATTAAAATGATATATCTAATCTGATATTGCTTATCTAATTCATAATCTAAATCATATTTCTTAAAATATTTCTATAAAAAATAATAATTGTCTTCGATCCACACACACACACACTATAACAAAACTCGCACCTCGGGTAAAACGCCCACCGGAAATTTGTAAAAATTTCTCTCACGGAATCGTCGCAACCCACAGTCAGTAGGCTCCCCACTGATAATTGCCGCCCCAATTCAATTACCAATTCAGATTTTCGAAAGGCACGGGAGGAAAGGTACTTTAAAATGATTATGCAATTGCCATGTAATTTGCCACAATTATTCATATTAAAAATGAGTTAAGACCAGGGAATAAACTAACTTACTGTGGAGAGAGAAGCGGAGGAGTGGTGGTGCTACAACAACAAGTAAGTAATTTTCACGCTTACCCCCAACCAAAAAGCTGTGGTAACTTTAAACGATGTCGGTGCCCCGAGAAGATGGGGAACAATAATAATCGCCGACACATAAATATTACAACCATCGGACAACTGGAAATTATCTCCTTCACTCACGAGCCATTTAAATCAATTTTACACTTCGGATTTCACAGGCGGTCGGTGGCTTGAAAAAAGGATATGCGATGGTAGAACCTGGACTGGAACTGGAGCTGGTCTGGCACCTGGTTACTGGACATGGACATGGAAATTGAAATTTATTGAAAAAATGATGACAAACGAACGAAAATAAGCGCATGCGGCAGCTGCAAGGTGGTCCCGGGGGTGTGACGTGAGAAGCTGAAACTGAAATTTAAAGCCTCCAGCGGTTTTTTAATATATTTATATGTGCAAATATCTGTACATATAAATATACATATGTATATATGTAGATGATCAAGATACGACACTGATTAGGGTTGTCAACGTGCAAAAGGGAACCAAATAAAGGGTATAAAAGGGTATCACTTCATATTCATTTAGTTTAACCAAAAACTAGAAACTTTTATAAATTAATTATTATTATAAAGTATCAAAAATTAAGCACATTCTCCGGAAACTATTAAAAACTCACTGTTTTTTTATTTACAGAATTTTTCGTCAAAGAACCCATCGTTTTTTCAGCTCCAAATTTCGAACGATTTTGAAAAGATTTATCTTCACCAGAAATTTTTTATCATTTTTATACCATCAAAAACAAAAACTTTTCAACTCAATTGTTATAAATTTGAACTATGTAACCATCGTTAAAAATTGGGAAATTGGTTTACAAATTAATTTTCTAAATTTTAACGTCAATTAAAGATATAACATCTAGAAGCAAATAGAGACATTACCGAGTGGGAACCTCGTGGACCTTATCTTCTGCCTCTAATAGTAGAGAACCTTCCATATGACGATTATGATTCTTTTAATTTTATTGCGGGATGCTCTTTAATAGCATATTTTTGGGGTATGACAACCCTAAACATGCCTCACATTTCGTTGTAGAGTCATAAACGTTGGCCTGCCAAGACAAACTCATGCTCTTGCCCCACCGCTCTCCTACTCATAGCTTGGACACTTTGGCAAAACGTTTAAACCAACAATTACCCGAACATAAATCAAACAGTCGAGTAGAGTGTCGAGGAGCCAGGCGGGCGGTCGGTTGGTCGCTTGGTCGCTCGGACGGACGATCCGATCCAAGAGACCAAGTCGTCGCGTGCAGAACCAACACCAACTCAGATATGGACTGCTGATGCGATGCCGATGCCGATGCCGATGTCGATGCGGTGTGGCCCGCGATGCTGAAAAGGTAGGTGCCTTGGAATGCGCCGAACCAACACCATCTGCTGTCAGAAATGGCGACGCCTTTTGGGGAACCAGCTCCTACTCTTTTGCTCATCCTCATCGGTTTGGTTTCAAGTGTCAATAAATAATAGCGCTCCCATTTCCACTCTCAGCCCCCAAATTCTTGTTGTTCTTGTTGTTGTTTATCTGCTGATATTAGATTATATTTTGGCCACTGGCTATGAAAATTATTTTAAATAATTTTCATATTAATTAAACAATTTAAAAACAATTTGCACTTAAATGAAGCACGCGACGAATCAGCAGGAGATTGTCCAATTTGCATTTCCAACTGTGAACAAGTTGAAACCTAATTCCTTTAATTTAATCCCAGAAATCAAGCAAAACAAGGTGTTTGAATGTTATAAATTGATTTAAAGAAAACTAATAATATTTATGGAAAACCATAATCCTTAGTGTTTTTGAGTATTATTTCAATCCGTTTTTAATTGATTAAAATAGTTACCTTTTTTTTGACATAATAAAGTTGGTTTTAAATACTTTTAATATTTATGAGTTAATTTTTAAAAGGATTCACTAAATAAGATTTAGAATAAAAAGTCGAGTAATTTTAGAAAGATTATATTACAAGAGGAAGTATTTTTTATTTGTGTCTAATGAAATATTAAATTAAGGATTACTTTTAGAAAATTTAAAAACTGTTAAAGACTTTTCACTTTATGTACAACGCCTGCTGCATCGTGAGAATATTCCTGAATAATATTTATTAACAATATTTATATAGGATATTTAAATTTAACAATGTTCACACCTAAAAGATTAAAACCAATTGCTGACATTTATAAATAACCAATTTCCTTTGCACTACCATTTGGCTGAATGAAGGCTACTCGAATTGTTAAAACCCACACACGGAGCAAGAGAGCACAGGAACCAGAAAAAATTCAAATTGAAATCACTCGAATATAAATCAATGCCAGAAATATACCAAAAAAAAAAAAAAAACCAAAAAAATGAGGCAAAAAATTGAATTGTGGCCCGTTGGCCGGCTGGAGGCGCTGCTGCTGACCGTTGAACTCCCCTTGCCAAAGGTGTTAATATTCAATTAAAATTCTAGGGATACAAGAGTTTAATAAATTAAAACTCAACAAGCCAGTTGCCAATTTCAATTTGTTTTCGTATCATTTTTCTTTCATCCATGGCACATCCCGATCCGAGTGGCAAGCAGCATCTCTTAAGAGTTATTTATTGAGCTGCGCAGGTGGCAAGAGAAGGTGCTGATCTTGAGATAAATCCAATTTGAAGTAGCTTGAACAAAGCTCTTGGGTCTAAGGATAAATGCAACATAGTAAACCTATCTAAATCTATTAACATGTGGTACATCTATTTACCCTATCCTCCCTCTTTCATCCTGTCATGCAGTCACTCTCTGTCTCTGCGTGTGATCTTGTAATTGTTGTTGTAGTTCTGGTTACATTTAATCCTCGACATGTTTTTTGCCTTTAATGATTTCACAAACGACCGATTGACGCTACAAACAAGATGATATTTATCGCCCCAGAATGAGATTGAGATCCCAGAACCTGAATCCGAAACCGTGGGGGCGATCACCGCAGTGCTCATATTTGTTGTGATTGGTCACATTTTGTGGCATTTATCCACTGCATGAGGTCCAGAAGAAAATCTCTGCCAATTGCCTGGTGTGAATGGAGAAGGTTTCCAATATCAAATGGCATAACCATTCCACGGATGGGGCTGGTTCTCATCTTATGACTTCCAATTCTGTTTATTTAGCACAATTAGACGCTATTAGAAAAATGAAGAGAAATGTTAAAAGATTAAATATAAGAATTCAATCAGAATAAGTACATTCAATTTAAATGAATTATGACAAGTGATCTCTTCAAGACATCGTTATGTTTAATGATTATAGTGATTGATTATCTAAAACTGAAGAGAAACCAAAACAAAGGATAAAAATGGAAATGAGAATGTTAAATTAAGGTCAAAAGTTCAAAAAGCAATAGGAAATACGGAATAAATTATAGTCAGGCTAAAAAATGTGTTTAAAAAAAGGAAGTTAATGTTATTAACTTGTTATTGTAATTTGTTAGAGAAAATACATCTATAGTAAATTTAAAAAATATTATAAAAAGTTACATATATAATAATATATTTTAATAAAAATAATTAATAATAAACTTTAATTAAAAGAGAAAACTTAATGATTCAAAAATGAAATTAATTAAATACATATTGTAAAATTTTTTAATGCAAAAAATATCTTATAAAAATTTACTAATAATTCGGAAAATTAACTTTTAAAAAGCAAATTCTGATATTTGTTTTAAAGTTAAAGCAAACTATAGTTAATAGCTAGTTAGCCTAATTTTATCAAATCTAGCCAAACCCTAATTAACTGTTATTAAAACGCGTTAAGGATATTTCATAGTACTCTGTAGAATGTTGATAAATCTACTTGTTTGATTAAAATAATACTGAAAAAGAGTTTTCTTATCCAAAAATAAATTTTACTCAAGTAAATTTATCTAACTAAAAAGTAGATAAATATTTTTCCAATATTTTACTATTACTATTTCCAAAAGTTCAAAGAAATTTTGAGAAAGCTATTTGGGTAATTTGGATGCCAAAAATACAAGAATAAGTCAATGGGGGGTGGGGAGAAAGGGTAAACATTGGGGATGCTGAATGCTAGAGAAAGAGTTTTTGCCATTAGAAACATTAAAATAATTTCAAAAGACATAAATTTTGAATTATGGCCACACAACGTGTATGTGGTTCGTGGCAGCGGATAGAAAAGTGGAAAATTGTGAAAATCAATTTAGATGCTCAACCACATGGGGATGGGATGGATGGCAAGTGCGCCAAGTGTTTTCACTATAATTACCTAGCATCAGCATCGTGATGGTGATCGTGCCCCATTCCCCATTTCCCCCCCCCCCCCTCTTCTCCCTCTCCTACCACTTGTGTCTGCTCCACACAATTGCCCATTTAAATTGATTTATGAGCACCTGATCGAGTGCATTTGCTCGTAGATAGTTGAAGGTGTTCATAACTCATGTTAATTAAATTTGCATATATGGGCGAACTCTTTCTAAATAAAAAAAATGTATACATATATAAAATATTATATCTATATATGTATATATTTGTTTTTATTACTGGGCGTGGCTAGTAGGCACAGGAGCAGCTGTTTAAGATTGTTTTTGTTTGAAGTATTTCAGGTAGCTGATTGTTGAACCCTCATCATTAGATTCAAGAGACATGGCCTAATTTCAGTCTTCCGTCTACCCTTAACAAGGCTGAAGGGTCAAGAGGTCACTCTCGTCCGCTCGTTAAGATTGTGATTCTGGCAAGAAAAAACAATGCTTTATTTAATTGAAAATATATATATCAAAGTGACAAATATCAAAATTAAATTTATTTTAGATTTGTCAACGTCCTTTTCTTGAGCAGCTAATTGTCTCACATTCTTTATTAGCCTGAGATAGATTTGTAATTTAATCAGCTTGATATTGTCTCAAGAAAACTATTCTCAATTGATTGTCCAAACCGAATTTTACCTTACCCAATCATGAAATAATTTTAATTATTGAAATTTCACATAAACTTCAAATAATTAGAAAAAAGGAAGAATTTTTAGTTGAATCAATTGAATTAGATTTGTATGCATTAAATATTTTATTAATTATCTTTGATTATCTTTTAGATTTAACATAACCTCAAAATAAGCTGGTACTTGGTACCGTTATAACAGGAACTAAATCAAAATTGAGTAATAAAAAACTTGAATGTTTGCAAAAAATTTGCATTATGAAGAAAACTTTTTCAATGAAAGTGTCGATAGGCGGTACAAGCGAAACGATATAAACGGAACGGAAGAGGAAAGGCAGAAGCACACACAGAGAGAGACAGATAGAAGAGAGGACGAAAGGAAGTGCCATAAAAATGCAATTTTAGATTTCATCAACTGATAAGAAAAGTTTTTAAATTGGAATGGAGACTGTAAAGTGAGCAAACAACAACAGAACAAAAGCAAAACTCGTATGTTTGATTAGAAAACAGAAAGAAAAAGAAATAACAAGGACAACAGTCGGCCTACAAATTGAACTCGTCACGCCAAAATACCGTTAGAAAGTTTTTGCCAGTTTGGTTTTTGCTTTTGCTTTGTGTGTGTATTTTTTGTTTTTTTTTCTTCTTGCATTTCCTGTACTGCTTCTGTTTACTCATCGACCACCCACGCCCACCTGCCCCTGTCTTGCATTTGTCCACTTTATATGAACTATATATACATATACATACATATATGAATGTATGTATAAAGTATCAATTTCATTTTTATCAAATGGTAACAATCGCCAGTAGTACAGATTATAATAAAAATCAAGACAAAAGGAAAGGAATGGAAATGAAAATGGAAATCCATTGAAGCGGAGGGTTCAGATACAAATTTCGGCATCTTAAAGTGCAGATCTCTCTCTTTCTGTTAGGGCACAGACAACGTTCAAGTAATTAACGCCCCTAAATAATGACAGCACATCCTACCATAGTTGTTGAACAGGGCAGGTCATAGCACAGTAGCGGCGCCTCATGGATTAAGGCAAATGTTAATAATGATCTTCTTTGTGAAAGTATTCTTGTCTGTTGTCGGTGTTGGTGTTAATCCTGAGGGCGGCATACTGTTTGTTTTTCTTGATGCGATTTATTTCAAAAATAACAAAAACAGATCAACAAAATGCATAGATTTAAAAAATGTTCTGTTGTAAATAAAGCTAACAATATTCATATCATAACTATGTGTTTTAAATTTTGTTTAAGAAGTAAAAATAGTTTCTTAACGGTCAATCAATTTAAATTAGATTTTTTCTGCAAGTTAGGCAGTCCTATTGAAACATCATTTTACTCATCTGGCATCACTTATTCAAAATTTAACATTGCCTTCGATAGTGCTATCGATTGTTTATTCAGTACTATAATCGATAGTGCAATCGATGGTGTGCCAGCTCCAGTGCTCCATTTGTTTAAACAATTTTAACTCCTCGAAATGCTTTACTTTTAACTATAGGTAAAGCATTTGAAATCGTTCAAAAGCTACCAATAAAAATAAAATCAAAGTGTCGCGAAGTGATTGAATATGCAACAAAATAAAATAATCATAAAAATATGAAGCAACTTAAAACCAAAATCAGCAATAACAAATTACACACACAAACACACAATCATATAGTGTCGTACGCACACATTTGCAGTGCATATAGACAAATAATTTTCGTCTACGTTTTCAATTTGATTTTTTCGGAAATTTCACCTTCGCTTTGCTGTTTTTTTCGGCTATTTCAAACTTGTTTTCAGCTGTGTCTGTTTCTTTAACCCCCCTCCACAAGAGCTCCGCTCCCGATCCACCCCACCCCTCGTCCATTCGTAGCCACCGCTCACTTTTTCATTTGCTTACGTATTACATGTAAATGTGTGCGTGTTGGTGCGTTCGTATTATGTATTTTTTTATCTCGACAAAAAATAATTAACTAAAATGCAACTAAGAGAAATGCTTAAGTATATGTATGTATATGTTGTTGTTGCAAGATCAGCTGTAATTTGCATAAAGAAATTGCAGGCACGTGCGAATGTATGTGTGTTTGTGCTGTTTGTCTAGTGTGCGTTTGAGTGTGTGGCATATTTAAAGAAAAACAAGTCAGGAATACAAAAATGAGCTGTGATTTTCATTTTGCATAAACAAAATGCGTATTTGTTACTGCCAAATGTGTGTCAAATACAAAAATGGCAAAAAACAAAAGCAGCAGGTGTAGATTAGAGATGACAACGTGTTCGTATTGCCATTCTAATCCTGAATGAATTTCGACAGATTCGTATTCCAAATTGACAATTTCAATTAATGAGATTCAGTGAACGAAACAGTAGTAACATTACAATATTTACAACAATAACATAAATAATAAGATGCTTTATGTTGCTTATTTAGAAAGTTATATAAATTTAAAACAAAAACTTTTGGAAAAATAAAATTCGGTAAAATGTGTTAAGTGAATTTAAATGAAGACGTACAAGGAAACAAATATTTATTAGGCTTTTCTTTTGAAAAAATTCAAATGGATTTACGTGAGCGTCAGTACAAATCAAATCAAAAAGCGAGAATTGTTTTTGCCAGGACTCTGTCATTTGCAGTATAAAAGACCATCTCTAGATATTGCAAAAACGGTCACATTATGACAACAGCGTGTCTGTGTACACGTGTGTGTGAATGTGTTTGTGTGTGTGAGCGTTGCAAACATATGGCAAATTATAAATGAAATAATAATAATTGTTGCATTCTCTTCACAGTCTAAATGTTGCTCAATACAAAACCATAACAAATGGAAAATTCAACTCCACGACAACAACAACATCAAATTGTATGCCAAATATACCATCTTTAAACAACAACACGAACACCAACCAACAACAATAACAACCGCAAATGAGTGCAAATCGCTGCTGACTTATCAGAAGAGGAGGCAAAACTAAATAACCAAAAAATACAAATAAAATTTTTTTACCTTTAACACCTCTTCATTTTCCGTTCGAGTAAAAGAAACGTGCTTATTTTTGCTGATTTCGGTTTAACACAACACCAACAACAAAATAAAGTTAGCAGCATTTGCAACGCGATTAAAAACCCTACGCAAAAAATTTCGTTAACATTTTGGATTCAAATACGGCCGTAAACATTCCAAAATCCGTGGGTACCAAATTGCAACGTCTCAAGGCCAAAGCGGCTGCGAGTCAACAATATCGCAAGTCAGGTTCGGGCAGCAGCAACAGCAACTACAACAACAATTACAACAACAGCAACAACAGCACCACCACCACCATCCACGGGGGCGGAGGGGAGTTAAATTTTGGCACACAAAGCGGTTACAATTATCAACGCGGTGGCGCTGCCGAAGAGCGTCGCAATTTTGCTGCAACGTCGACGGCGTTGGCAGCGGCAACGGTGGCAGTGGGGGACGAATCCGAGAAGTCATATCATTACAACATCAACAACAACAATTATCAAAAGTCAAACATTACCAGTGCCAATTACAACAATCATAATCAGCCTCAGCCGCAACAAACCCTGCCTTACCACAACATTAACACCAACAACAACAGCAACTCCAGCAACAGTAACAACAACACGATGATGATGACCAAACAAAAGAATACGCTGGCCGAACGCCTTAACATCGGCGGTGAAGTGCGCGAGCTGAGATTAGGCGCAACATTTAATCCAAAAAACTCATCAACCGCGTTTCACACAATCAAATGTAAGTTTTATCTAACTAAATTTAATAATTGATTCAATTTTGCTAATCCCCCACTCCTTATCTAATCTCCTCTCATCTAATCCAAATTCAATCATCATATCTATAAGCATCAATTTATATATACTGTTATATATTTCCAATTATTTCTTTTCGGTTTCTTTTTTTGTCTTTTTACATTGCTTTTTCTTTAATTAACTCACTTCTCCTATTTTACTCCTATTCCAGATGACTTTAAGCCAGCGAGTGTGGATACAAACCGTATGGCAGCTGTGGATGTTGGCTCAAATAATCAAGTTACTGTTACCGTGCCAAATTTAGGTAAGTCACCAAAACAATGGGTCCGGGTTGGGTGCAGGGGAAGCTTAACAATTGTAATTAATACTTTGCCAACAATATAGAAAGTTCTTTATTGTTTATTTGATGTAAGAATATGATTTTCAATCATTATTATTTCTAATAATGCCATCAGATCTGCAGAGAATGAGAATTGGTGTAGAGTTTATTCAATGGCGAAATACTACCTGTATTCGGATACGTAATAATACCCTGTACCCATATCGCAAAAAAGGGTATATTAAAGTCGCTAAAATGTATGTAACAGGCAGAAGGAGAATTTTTCGACCCCATAAAGTATATATATGTATGTATTCTTGATCAGTATCAATAGCCGAGTCCATTGAGACATGTCCGTCTGTCCGTCCTTTTCCCCGTCCGTCCGTATGAACACCTATGTAGATCTCAGAGACTATAAGAGCTAGAACAACCAAATCGTCACTAACTTTTCAAAAACTCGGCTCAACATTCACGGTATCTAATTATATTAACCATAATTTAATATGTTTTCCCTATAAACTTCATTTTCATTCTAAATTTAATACTTATCTTATTACTGGTCATATCCTTTTTTTTCTCTGGTCGACAGTTTTAATATATTCTTTCTATCTTTAAATATGTCGACCTTATTAGATCGTATATATAATTTCTTTTTTAAACCGACCAGATATGGCGTCTTTTTCAGAATTTCAATTGTAATATCAATCTTTAAAATCAAAGATAGTAGCTAATATCTTGTCAATATATATTTGAACACTTGAAATACGCAAATGCATGTATATAAAAACATCGAGACTAGTTTGTTTAAGCTGATATCGTAGTCAATCTGGTATTGCTAGCTTTGCTTCTCCTTTTTGGGCTTCATTTAGTTGTAATTCTCAACTGGTTCGAGCGTTGGAGAGGAATGGAATCAACAGCAATGTCCTCTGATAAGAGAATTTGTCGTTCTTGAAATAGGTATATACCTGCTTTCGTTTTGTAATGTTTTTCAATCCTTTGTCAGTAATGGCCTGAAGTCGGCAAAGTAGTCAACAATTTAACCTTTGACCTAAAGGATATGTACTTATACATATATGTATCTATTAAGAGACTTTTAATTAGTTTCACTTGATTGGTTCCGCCTTTCTTGACAATGTCAATACAATAATTTCTTTCATTTACAATTTATTGCCATGTTCCCAAAAACACGCAACACAAAACGCACAAAAAATAAAGGCACTCAACAAATGTTTGAATTGGAGTAAAGAAATATGTAAATTAAATTACACAACTTGTTGTTGTTAAGAAAGGCAAGAGTTATCGATTTTGTTTACATACATATGAACAAAAAAAAAATAAATAATGACGAGTGATTAGGCGTATATACATACATATATAAATATATATATGTATAAATATATATGTATGTATATACATACATATACACCTCCTTATATTATATGGTTAAGGAAGAAATTCGCATTTAAATGTATTTTTGCCATTTATTGAGGCTAGGCAAATATTTGTCACACATACAAAAATAAAAAGCAAAATTACCCCTAATTGTTTATATATATTTATACATATTTGTGGCTTTGTACATATGTATAAGCTCTGACTAATACTACCACTTGATAAGATTTCTTAAGAAAAGAACGTATAATAAATGACACGCGTTAGATTTCGTATATCCAACGATTGAGTATATAAGGGTAACCATAATTCGTTATTTTTCAAATAAATTTTCATTTATAGCTAATGAAGGGGACTGGTGGGAAACCATCATTATAAGGAAAAAATATGATTACAAATCGAGCTAGAGTCAACACAACTCCGTTAACTTGGCTTTGCTGATGACATAATTTTTGCAACATTGCGACCAAAGTATGTATATATATATATGTATATACTGCATAGTATGATGATGAGAGAGGCGTTACAGAGAGAGTTACATTCATAGATACAAATTAATGGTTTTGTTTAAACAAAAAGCCACAGACCAGAGTTGGAAGGCAAGGCAAAGAAATAAAATTACATCAAGTCAGGCAAAATGCAGCCAAGCGTTTACCTATTTTATTTTTCTTTTTACCAACCATGGTCTTTTTGTGGCTAGACAGAGACTCTCTCTCATTCGCTTTTGCGGCTATATTGTATATACTCCATTACAGTTGACTTGGTTTTTGTGGTACGCTTCGTTGGTTGCCTCCTAGAAAACCGTCGCCAAAGACTGTGGCCATGTGACATCGATGTCATTTGGTCAAGTGTGGTTTAATATTTTTTTTTATGGTATTAACGATCACACAAAGAAATGGAATATATTCGGGAATAAGTATGTAATAGTCACAGAGTTTATTTACAAGTGTAACCATTTTAATTATTAGTCATTTGATAAAAATTGTAATTTTTAATTATCAATTTCTAAAAAAAGAAGCAAAATTCATTGATCTATAAAAAAATTATACAAAGTTTACCCAGAAATAATCTTATCCTATAGCTTTCTGAAATACTCTCTGGAATTTTCCAAAGTGGGAAACACAATATATATTTCTATAAATATTTATATATATGTATGTATGTACATATACGAGATGTGTTAAAATATAATTCCATTGTATATAGCCAAAAGTGAATGCACATTGAGAAGAGACTGCCGGCAGCGTTGAACATTGAACGTGTGGGTGGGCGGGGGTGCCACAGTAGTGACAGGCAAACACACCTACAACATCCATATAAATATACGTTCCTATATACATACATACATATGTTTGTATGTATGTATATACATACATACATGGTTAAAACTGGCGCCGTTCTAATTAGTAATTTCTTGGCGAGAACCAAGTGGCTAGCTGTCGTCCACCGTTGCACTCATCATGGAACAGAAATGACTTGACCTTATTTTTAGATTACATGGACTCACTTAACAAGAGTTCTTCTCTCTTTCTCTCGCTATCTCTCTCTCTCTCTCTCTCTCTCTCTCTCTCTCTCTCTCTCTCTCTCTCTCTCTCTGTGAATGATTTACTATTATTGTAATCAATAGAATAGTGCTTATATATTAAATCTGACCATGAGTTAAAAGAATGTAACTTCCTGTTGAATGCCAATTAAAGGAGTAAAGGCGAAAGTATAATCTATATTGAAAGATTTGATATTTAAGACATTGTGGATCTGGATTAACTTCCATTTCCTAATTACGATTATTTTGGTAAGGGAATTGGATTTTATAATTTGTTGGAGATTGATTATTTTTATATAATATACACACATAGTTAACCAGTTCATTTTACATGTTTATATATAATATTGTCGTCAGATCAGAATCAGATCTACTTTGAAAACGCTTCCTTCGATACATTGCAAGCTTTAAACCTAAACTAATATACCCTTTTATCATAGGGATATTTAAATCTGCTTAGGATTACAGAATACATAGTTGAAAAAGCGGAAGGGGGTAAAGGGTTTGTAATATAATGCATGAAAATTGATATTCGACGGTCGAAATTAAACAAGACGAACACCTGGAAAATATATCAATTAATTTGTTTTTCACAGTTGGTTATATCAACTGCTATATAAGATTAACTGATCCTTCAGTCAATTATAAAAGTTATGTTTATTGCTTGCTATATCTTTAACTAACTAACGTCTTTAATAATGTATTTCACTTGCGGTTTTTTGCCATTTATCCAGAGATCCATTTATGTCCAAGTATTATTGTAAATATCAACCGGAAATGACAAACTTTTTCAATTTCTATTATCCATGCTATAACTCTCTTTAATTAGCAATTGAAGTTTTTGAAATTTTTTTACTCTACGGTGAAATGCAGTAATTAACATTTTAAATATTCCATTTCTTACCATATCATTTTGATTTATTATCTTTTAGATTTATTGTTTAATTTTGAATTTTTTCTAATCCCCAATTTTATCATTAATGATATTTATGTTCGTTTGGAAAAGTTTATTTTAAATATTTGAAAAACTTTTCTACAAATGTCTGCAATTGCCTTACTAGCAAATTGCATGATTCTAATCAAAGAACGCCATTTCCTCCTCGTAAGCTTTGTCTATCCTCTGTTTAACACACTCGGCAATACCTCTATATTTTTGTTTTGGAGATTGATAGAAGACATTGCCAAAAGCGGAAAGACTTTTTGGACGGCCGAGATCAAGTCTTCGTGGTGCAACATTGACTTGGCGTAATAGAAATGGTTTAGTGTCAAGAGCGGAAGCACTTCTTGAAGGCTTGAAATGAAGACTTGGTAGTCCAGGCCATTTACTTCGTGGTGTAACATTGACTTGGCTGTATGGAAATGGTTGATTTCTTAGACCAGAAGGACTTCTTGGAGAGGCGGAATGGAAACTTGGTATTTGACTGTATAAAATTGGTTTTTTGACAAGAGCGGGAGCACTTCTTGAAGGCTTGAAATGAAGACTTGGTAGTCCAGGCCATTTACTTCGTGGTCCAACATTGACTTGGACAACAGAAGGACTTCTTGGAGAGCCGGAATGAAAACTTGGTATTTGGGGAGCACTTCTTGAAGGCTTGAAATGAAGACTGGGTAGTCCAGGCCATTTACTTCGTGGTCCTACATTGACATCTTTAAGTTGGCTCCGTGAAATTGGTTTAATTAATGGTAGATTAACGAAGTTATAATCTGAAAATATGATTTATTTACGATATTTAGCGTTCATTTTTGGAAGATTCGTCGCATCCTCCTAAGTTTAGCCCCTACCTCGTTTTTTATTCACATCAACAGATTGCGAAATAGACACATCGCTTTTATCCAACTTAACGTCTAAGTTAGATGATGCTCGAACTGAAGGTCCATCATTTCCTTGTTTGTTTACTGAAATCCTGCTCTTAATGTTTACCTTTTCAGGTTTACTATTTAGCTTAATCAGTTTTAAAGGGGGACTGCGAAAAATCGATTCTTCAATGATGTTTTCTAACGACATTTTGCGTTCGCAAATACGTATTATGGAACCCAACCTATTCAGGTTTGGTAGCCATATATCAGCAGATGTAACAGATCTGCTGTGTAATTGTAACAGCGTCAACACACCTTTAATATAAAAGAGGATTACATTTAAGGACTCGATGACAAATCCTTCTTTTAGCACTTACTTAAATACAGTAGGCAAACTTTCATTTTGTCGTTATACTAGGGTTTATCTAGCCATTGTGGTCACCTTTTATAAGAAAATTCCATGGCTAATGCAATTGGTCAGGGTTCCATTGGATTTGCAAGAACAAGTTCCGCATTCACATTTAACCTTTAAACGGTTGACCAAAAATCTAATTTATTTTTTAGTTATGCATTTACCAAAAGATTATCTACGTTAGTACTTTATAAATTAGTTCCATAAGTTATAGTTCTTTTCAAATTAGTTCCATTAGATATATAAATTGGTAGATATATTTTATTTTTAAGTTTCGGGTTTCCACACGTCGTTTTATCTTATTTATTGGTTCTTAATATCTATCATAACCGATATTAATGGATATATTATTTTAGATTATCCAAGTGCTCTTCAATCTTGGAATTTCCTTATAAATAATCACTCCCATATTTTAAATTGGAAATCATACTATATAATTACAAGATTAATTATTTTATTAACCAACAAGCAAATTAATTTGAAAAAATATTCAGTTTTTATTAAATATTCCATATATTTCATGATATTTATGTTCGTTTGGAAAAGTTTATTTAAAATATTTTTAAAACTTCTCTACAATTTTTGCATTATTAGCAAATTGCATTATTCTAATCAAAGAACGCCATTTCCTCCTCGTAAGCTTTGTCTAGCCTCCGTTTAACACACTCGGCAATACCTCTATATTTTCGTTTCAACCTCGAAGATGCGGCGACGGTTCTTCTCATATCGGGAGGAGTCGATCCAAAGTGGATATTGATTGGTGGTGCTGGAGGCAAATTCCATTTTATTCCTCCTCCATGTCCTCCTCTATTTCCTCCTCTATTTCCTCCTCTATACCCTCCTCCATATCCTCCTCTTCGGCTTCGTAAAACTTGTGCATTTGGATCTTGAGGATTCGCGTCAATGTTGAAAGTGATTGGTGGTACTGGAGGCAAATTAAAGCTTATTCCTCCTCCATGTCCTCCTCTATTTCCTCCTCTATATCCTCCTCTATTTCCTCCTCTATACCCTCCTCCATATCCTCCTCTTCGGCTTCGTAAAACTTGTGCATTTGGATCTTGAGGATTCGCGTCAATGTTGAAAGTGATTGGTGGTACTGGAGGCAAATTAACGCTTATTCCTCCTCCATGTCCTCCTCTATTTCCTCCTCTATATCCTCCTCTATTTCCTCCTCTATACCCTCCTCCATATCCTCCTCTTCGGCTCCGTGAAAGTTGTGCATATGGATATATTTGCTTGCCTGGAAATATGACTTATTTAAAATATTTATCGTTCATTTTTGGAAGATTCGTCGCATCCTCCTAAGTTTAGCCCCTACCTCGTTTTTTATTCACATCAACAGATTGCGAAATAGACACATCGCTTTTATCCAACTTAACGTCTAAGTTAGATGATGCTCGAACTGAAGGTCCATCATTTCCTTGTTTGTTTACTGAAATCCTGCTCTTAATGTTTACCTTTTCAGGTTTACTATTTAGCTTAATCAGTTTTAAAGGGGGACTGCGAAAAATCGATTCTTCAATGAGGTTTTCTAACGACAACTTGCGTTCGCAAATACGTATTATGGAACCCAACCTATTCAGGTTTGGTAGCCATATATCAGCAGATGTAACAGATCTGCTGTGTAATTGTAACAGCGTCAACACACCTTTAATATAAAAGAGGATTACATTTAAGGACTCGATGACAAATCCTTTTTTAAGCACTTACTTAAATATAGCAGACAAACTTTCATTTTGTCGTTATACTAGGGTTTATCTAGCCATTGTGGTTACCTTTTATAAGAAAATTCCATGGCTAATGCAATTGGTCAGGGTTCCATTGGATTTGCAATAACAAGTTTCGTTCACATTTAACCTTTAAAGTTTAAACGGTTGACCAAAAATCTAAGTTATCATTATACCCATAGGGTAAAAGGGTATATGTATTAAAGTCGCTAAAATGTATGTAACAGGCAGAAGGAGAATTTTCCGACCCTATAAAGTATATATATTCTTGATCAGTATCAATAGCCGAGTCGATTGAGACATGTCCGTCTGTCCGTCCGTATGAACACCTAGATCTCAGAGACTAGAGCAACCAGATTTGGTGTCAACATCCGTCTATTGTGCAAACAGGTTAAGTTTATGTCAAATTTTTGCCACTTCTGCCCCCGCAATTAAAAAAAAAAATAAATATAGCCAAAATGCACCAGCTGACTAAATTTAACCGAAATCGGATAATAATTATCGAAGATATACGTATTTCCGTTTTGTACTGAAAACGCCCATTGCAAAATGAGCGTTTTTGACTTTATGAAATACTTTTACTTGGTACAGGGTATACTCAATGTCGGCAGGGACGACTTGCTTGCTTCATTTTAGTTATGCATTTACCAAAAGTTCAATTAGTTATATTTCTTTTCAATTTACTTCCCTTCTCAGAATATTAGATAATCCAAGTGCCCTTCCATCTTGGAATATTCTTATAAATAATCAAGTGAAAGAGGCATTCCCATATTTTAAATTGGAAATCATACTATATGATTACAAGATTAATTATTTTATTAACCAACAAGCAAATTAATTTGAAAAAATATTCAGTTTTTATTAAATATTCCATATATTTCATGATATTTATGTTCGTTTGCAAAAGTTTATTTAAAATATTTTTAAAACTTCTCTACAATTTTTGCATTATTAACAAATGATATGATTCTAATCAAAGAACGCCATTTCCTCCTCGTAAGCTTTGTCTAGCCTCCGTTTAACACACTCGGCAATACCTCTATATTTTCGTTTCAACCCCGAAGGTGCGGAGACGGTTCTTCTCATATTGGGACCAGGTGTTGCAAATTCGATATTGAGTTTTGGGTATCTACTCTGTATGTTTACTCCTTCTCTTGCGCCTTCTCTTCCTCTTCCATGTCCTCTTCCATGTCCTCTTCCATGTCCTCTTCCATGTCCTACTCCATGTCCTCTTCCATGTCCTACTCCATGTCCTCGTCTGGGACTTATTAGTTGTCTCAATGGAAATGGGTTATTATCTGGAAATATGATATTTATCGTTCATTTTTGGAAGATTCGTCGCATCCTCCTAAGTTTAGCCCCTACCTCGTTTTTTATTCACATCAACAGATTGCGAAATAGACACATCGCTTTTATCCAACTTAACGTCTAAGTTAGATGATGCTCGAACTGAAGGTCCATCATTTCCTTGTTTGTTTACTGAAATCCTGCTCTTAATGTTTACCTTTTCAGGTTTACTATTTAGCTTAATCAGTTTTAAAGGGGGACTGCGAAAAATCGATTCTTCAATGAGGTTTTCTAACGACAACTTGCGTTCGCAAATACGTATTATGGAACCCAACCTATTCAGGTTTGGTAGCCATATATCAGCAGATGTAACAGATCTGCTGTGTAATTGTAACAGGGTCAACACACCTTTAATATAAAAGAGGATTACATTTAAGGACTCGATGACAAATCCTTCTTTTAGCACTTACTTAAATACAGTAGACAAACTTTCATTTTGTCGTTATACTAGGGTTTATCTAGCCATTGTGGTCACCTTTTATAAGAAAATTCCATGGCTAATGCAATTGGTCAGGGTTCCATCGGATTTGCAAGAACAAGTTTCGTTCACATTTAACCTTTAAACAGTTGACCAGAAACTTAATTTATTATTTTAGTTATACATTTACCAAAACACTAAATACATTCCATTAGTTATACTTTCTTCAAAATTTCGGAATTTTAGACTCTCCAAGTGCTCTTCAATCTTGAAATATTCTTATAAATAATATAGTAAAAGAGGCATTCCCATATTTCAATTTCGATATCATACTCTATGATTAAAAAATGAATTATGAATTATGAACAAGCAAAATATTTTGAATTACTAATCAGTATTTATTAAATATTTTATATATTTCATGATATTTCACTTCAAAAAGTTTATTTTAAATATTTGAAAAACTTTTCTACAAATTGTGCCTTATTAGCAAATTATAATTTTAATAATAGAACGTCATTTACTTTAGATGGAGTCTAACACACTTGGCGATTTGCATATATTTTCGCCTATTGGCGGCATTCCGTGAAACGGGAGCTGTTCTTCTTTCCAAGTATAAGGTATTAGCAGTATTAAAATTTTGTACTTTTTTATGCCCGATATTTAAACCGATAACGGTCCTGGGCCTAAGTGAATCCTTTTTGTTTACAATTTTAGGCTCCGATGATGGTGGTGATGATCCTAAATCCTTACGGGGCATACGTTTGTCTTGTGGTTTATATGAAGAAGGATTTCTATTAAGAAAACCTGAAAGATTTCCAGTAGATCTCGTTTTTAATGTCGGTTGATTCAGAGGGCCACGTTGAAGGGGCAAAATAGATGGAGCGACGCGTGCTACTCCGGAAATACATTTCTCTAAAAGATTAATGGCATCTTTTAAAATTTGATCGTTTACCTTGTTTTTTCTCCACATCGATAGATTGCGAAATAGACACAATGCTTTTACTCACGTTGATATCTAAATTAGAGTTTATGTTCACGCTTTTGGATTTCCCTGGGTTAGGCAGTATTAAAGCGGGAATAGGATTTAACTTATTACCTCGTTTTAAAGCCCATTCGTTTTCGCAATAATTTATTACTAAACTCAACGATTCAATTGGTTCCAGCTTTAAGTATTCAATAACAGATGATACAGAGCTACTGTCAACTTGTAACAGGGTCAACACACCTTTAATATAATAAAAAGGATTACAACTATGGATTTGGTGGCAAATCCTTTTTTTAGCACTTACTTAAATATAGTAGACAAACTTTCATTTTGACGTTATACTAGGGATTGTCTGGGCATTGTGGTCACCTTTTATAAGAAAATTCCATGGCTAATGCAATTGGTGAGGGTTCCATTGGATTTGTAAGAACTAGTTCCGTTCACATTTAACCTTTAAACAGTTGACCAGAAACTTAATTTATTATTTTAGTTATACATTTACCAAAACACTAAATAAATTCCATTAGATCTCCAAGTGCTCTTCAATCTTGAAATATTCTTGTAAATAATAAAGTAAAAGAGGCATTCTCATATTTCAATTTCGATATCATACTCTATGATTAAAATATGTATTATATTATTACCCAACAAGCAAAATATTTTGAAATACTAATCAGTATTTATTAAATATTTTATATATTTCATGATATTTCACTTGGAAAAGTTTATTTTAAATATTTGAAAAACTTTTCTACAAATTGTGCCTTATTAGCAAATTATAATTTTAATAATAGAACGTCATTTACTTTAGATGGAGTCTAACACACTTGGCGATTTGCATATATTTTCGTCTATTGGCGGCACTCCGTGAAACGGGAGCTGTTCTTCTATGCCCTATATTTATACCGAAAATGGTCCTGGGACTAAGTGAATCCTTTTTGTTTACATTTTTAGGCTTTCTATTAGGAAAACCTGAAAGATTTCCAGTAGATCTCGTTTTTAATGTCGGTTGATTCAGAGGGCCACGTTGAAGGGGCAAAATAGATGGAGCGACGCGTGCTAATCCGGGAATACATTTCTCTAAAAGATTAATCGCATCTTTTAAAATTTGATCGTTTACCTTGTTTTTTCTCCACATCGATAGATTGCGAAATAGACACAATGCTTTTACTCACGTTGATATCTAAATTAGAGTTTATGTTCACGCTTTTGGATTTCCCTGGGTTAGGCAGTATTAAAGCGGGAATAGGATTTAACTTATTACCTCGTTTTAAAGGCCATTCGTTTTCGCAATAATTTATTAGTAAACTCAACGATTCAATTGGGTCCAGCTTTAAGTATTCAATAAGAGATGATACAGAGCTACTGTCAACTTGTAACAGGGTCAACACACCTTTAATATAATAAAAAGGATTACAACTATGGATTTGGTGGCAAATCCTTTTTTTAGCACTTACTTAAATACAGTAGACAAACTTTCATTTTGACGTTATACTAGGGATTGTCTGGGCATTGTGGTCACCTTTTATAAGAAAATTCCATGGCTAATGCAATTGGTCAGGGTTCCATTGGATTTGCAAGAACAAGATTCCTATTCACATTTAACCTTTAAATCTTTTAAGAGGAAACTAATGTGATTTTATCAACATTTACATTTCTTTTCAAATTAGTTCCATCAAGTATATATGTATATACATATATATTATAATTATGAATGGTTTAATTTTAGTAATAATTTAGTGGATATATGTATGTGTTATTTCCCTTATCGGAATTTTAAATTCTCCAAGTGCTTCTCAATCTTGGAATATTCTAATAAATAATCAAATGAAAAAGGCATTCCAACATTTGAATTCAGTTTAGGAGTACGATTAAACAATTAACTGTTTCATTACCCCGGAATAAACAAATGAATTTGAAAAATCATTTCTATTTATTCCATATATATACATATTTCGTGATATTTATGTTCTTTTGGAAAAGTTTATTATAAATATATTGAAAATTTTTCTACAGATTTAGCATTATAACGAAATTATGTGATTTTATCCATAGAACGATATCCCGGCAATTTCTCATTATTTTGGTTCTTTAGCGAAACCCGCTGAAATGTTCTCACCTCTGTGTTTTGTTTTGTTTTGGAACTTTTCCTCCAATGTTACCGTAATCGATAGGTAGAACTTGGGTCCTTCTTGTATGTTCTTTCCTTAATAAAAGTTAATTATAATGTTTCATTTAGTATGGAGTATAATTATAAGACTAAATACCCAAGAATAAGGCCAAAAATTAAACAAATTCTTGGTTTAATTTAATATACATATATGTATGTATATGAAAAGTTTGTTTCAAATATTTTAAATATGTAGTTTTCTACAGAATTTGCCATTCTATACAAAAAAGAAAAGAGAATAATTAATTTTTTCCTTGAGAATATTTAATTTTCGTAAGCTTGTATTATTCCCAATTTAAAACATGCGCTTTATGCAAATCAACCAAATCGGATCCGTGTAGGTCCGACGCTTCTTTAGATTCGCCTCAGTCTGCCCAGAAGTTTGTCATCATGTCTGTTCAAATTTTGGACGGATACTAAATTATTGACAGATGTTGGCGGCTGGTTTTCTTCGATCTTGTTATTTATATTATTTGATCCAATTGTTATTACAGCTGGTTGTGTCTCTTTTCTTCCAAATAACCTCGTTCGACGATGTATTTGTTTAATATTTTGATTTTCTATCGATTGCTGGCCAACCTTGACACTTATCGATCGAATTTGTGGAATGGGCCTAACCCGTCCAATTAGAATCTCTGAGAATATTAAATTAAAAGTTTATGTTAATACTTATCCATGATATCGTGTCTTCCAAAGATTAATCATTCACCTTTCTTAGTGTTCACATTACCAGAACCCGATTTTGACACACTTTCGGACAAGTTAATTATTACGTTAGATGATGCTCTTAGTACTGAAATATCGGCTCCCTCATTGTTTACCGAAATCTTGCTGTTAATGTTCACGTTGCTAGGACGTTTCGCTAAGTTCTTAATTGTCGGCAACAGTATAATCGTAGCAGCAGATGTTACAGATATACTGTATAATTGTAACAGGGTCAACACACCTTTAATAAAATAAAAAGGATTACAATTATGGATTTGGTGGCAAATCCTTTTTTTAGCACTTACTTAAATATAGTAGACAAACTTTCATTTTGTCGTTATACTAGGGATTGTCTGGCCATTGTGGTTACCTTTTATAAGAAAATTCCATGGCTAATGAAATTGGTCAGGGTTCCATTGGATTTGCAAGAACAAGTTCCGCATTTACATTTAACCTTTAAACAGTTAACAGAAATGTTGTATAATTCCCTCAATCATTAAAATACTAAGTAAATTTTTAATCCTTTTAACGTTCCTCATATTGAATAACTTGAAAGAACACTGTGTTGACATTTATGATAAGTTAATTTGATGGATATAATTATTTTATTTTTCAACTTTTTGGTTCCAACTCATAATTAAATTTGATTTGTTTGTTATTATTATTGAAAGGTTTTACTACTTCCCTTAACGGAATTTTATTTTGTCCAAGTTCTCTTCAATTTTGGAAAATTTTTAAAGATTAAATAATAAGTGTATAGGTCATTCCCACAATTTAATTTGGTATGGACTATAATTATTAGAATAAATAACAAGAATAAGGCAAAAAATTAAACATATTCTTAGTTTAATTTAATATACATATATGTATATGAAAAGTTTGTTTACAATATTTTAAATATGTACTTTTTTACAGAATTTGCCATCCTGCACAAAAAAAAATGAAAATAATTATTTTTCTTTGAGAACATTTTATTTTCGTAAGCTTGAATTATTCCCAATTTAAAACATGCGCTTTATGCAAATCAACCAAATCGGAGCCGTTGAGGTTCGGCACTTCTTCCGACTCGCCTCAGTGTGCCCACAATTTTGTCATCTTATGTGATTGAATTTTGAACGGATACAAAATTATTGATAGATCCTAGCGGCTGGTTTTCAGCGATCTTCTTATTTATATTATTTGATCCAATTTTTATTACAGCTGGTTCCGTCTTTTTTCTTCCAAATAACTTCGTTCGACTTTGTATTTGGGTTATTTTAGTATTTTCTATCGTTTGCTTGCCAACGTTAACACTTATCGATCGACTTTGTGGAATCGGTATAGGCCGTCCAATTAGCGGAATATCATATGTTAAATGTAGAATCTCTGAGAATATTAGATTAAAAGTTTATGTTAATACTTATCCATGATATACCCATCGTGTCTTCCAAAGATTAATCATTCACCTGGCTTAATGTTCACATTACCAGAATCCGATAGGGACACACTTTGAGACAAGTTAATTATTACGTTAGATGATGCTTTTGGTACTGAGATATCGGCTCTCCCTTTGTTCACCGAAATCTTGCTGTTAATGTTCACGTTGCTAGAACGTTTCGCTAAGCCATCAGATGAGTTCTTAATTGTTGGCTGCAGTATAATCGTAGCAGCAGATGTTACAGATCTACTGTGTAATTGTAACAGGGTCAACACACCTTTAATATAAAAGAGGATTACATTTAAGGACTCGATGAGAAATCCTTCTTCTATCTCTTACTTAAATACAGCAGACAAACTTTCATTTTGTCGTTATACTAGGGATTGTCTGGCCATTGTGGTTACCTTTTATAAGAAAATTCCATGGCTAATGCAATTTGTCAGAGTTCCAATGCATTTGGAAGAACAAGATTCGCATTCACATTTAACCTTTCAACAGTCAACAGAAATCCATTACAATTTTCATATCCTTGTCATTCGTTCATTAAAGATCATGCACATTTTAAGATTTTTTAGGATCGCAGAAATTATTTGTATTAATTTAGCAAAAAAAAAACTGATTAGGATGTTTCCTTACTATTGGTTGTGTTTCTGACTCAGTGCTTATGATTCTACGATTTGGGATTGATTTTATATATTTAATCAGACTAGTTCCCACATCATTAAATCTGACGAATAAAGGATTTTAATATATTAAAGAAAGATAATCATTACTTAACTTGTAATTTGAGTAGTTCTACTTAATTCGCAAGATATCTAAATAAACTGAATTTTAGTCTAATTCGATGATGTAGCGTCAAATTATAAAATATATAATATATCAAGCATATTTAGGAATTACATTAGTAATGTGTTTATTATAGTAAATGTAACTTAGTATGATTAATTATAGTTAAAGTCAAGAGTGACAACACGGAGCAATTAGTCATTCCAGATCTTTTAGTTTACTATTCACGCACTCATCTACAAGATCTTCTAAATGGTCGCCTTGTGGTTTGCGTATTGTACGGGGACTAACAATTTTCTTATTGGGCTTATCAATAGGTTCAAATGGCACTTGTACGTTTTTATTCCTCTTATTATTCTTTTGTTCATCTTTTATCGGGGGCATATCAAGATTTTTTAACTGCGTATGCACAATGTTGGCATTACTAAATCTGTATGCTTTCGATTCAGTATCAACAACTTGCGGTGGTATTCCCTTAAAAGTCTGATTTATATTGTTAATAATTACAATGGTGACAGGCGGTAGTTCAGGTGACTTTGGTACATTTATCACATTTGTAAAATTATTTTGATTTGATATGCCCTGATGGCCAACATTTATGTTTATGCCGGACTCATCTCTCACCTTTCGAATTATTTCCCTTATGCATAACCTTTTAAGTGCATCCTTTACCAGTTTGGGATGACTTCGTATGAGATCCTTAGGACTTAAGAGCAACAATTTATTTAATTTACATTTATCGTTGCACACCGACTGATGACCCACAGTTATGTTTACATTCTTAAGGGCATGACATTCAGTTATGCCTGACAAATGTAGAACATTGAGTATTACTTCAAATGTACAAGAAAAGAATAAAAATCGAATCACAATGGAAATTATTATGGAATGACTTACCAAAACTAAGCACATATAGACGCATTTCGTATAATATTAGCCTCATTGTGGTAAATAAATTTGTTTTATTTTCTATTTATCACGTGCACCTGCTATTTTGTAAATCTAATGGAGAAATCAATTGGTTTTACAATAATATTATATCCAGAAAATATTGAATGGCAGAACAAGTTTTAAATTGCCGCTAAATACTAGAGGTGACTGCGAAAATAACCTTGAATTGGGGAAAAGAAATATCACAGAACTACCGATATACAGTAAAAAGCAGATAATTATTATTAAAGGGTAGAATAAACATATGTATGTATTATGTATGTATGTATGTATATACATAATAGAATTCTTTATAATTCTCAAGTAAATGCTCAAAATGAGAAAACCTTTCTTAAAACTTAAAGCTTAAACTAAATTAGCCAATTAGATCTTTGGTCTTATTATATTTTGCACCACTTAATAGAAATATTTCAAATATGTATGTATTAACACTGCTTTCCTTATCACCATTCGCCCCATGATCATGCAGTTGCCTCCTCTCCCTCTTTCGTCTTTGTTTCCGTCTCTTTGTTCGACTTTCTTCTGTAATGCGATAAGGTGGCAGCTCTTCTCTATCAGCTGTTAAAACACCAACCAGGTGGCTGAACCCAACATTATACATATGTATTTATATATGTATGTACATATACATACATACATGAATGTATGAAAAACAGAGAAATAGATGGAGAATAGAAGAAAACAGCGGACTGATAGAGAGAGTGAGAGGAAGAGATCAACTCACGGAACTTCCATTTTAATGTAATGCAACTTTGCTCTACTTCAACACAAGCTCAATTCAGCTCTCTCATGCGTGTGTGAGTCTAATTAAGATTTATGTACCTATGTACATATATACATACATACTTACATATACTGACTTCTTATATGTATGTATGTATATAGCCGCGTACATACATACATACATACAGATGTATGTGCGTTTCTCCATAAATTTTGCGAAAAAAACGGAAGCTTTACAGTTATTTTCTGCTTATGCACGTTTAGCCATCTTGTAGCATTAAATTTTTAAGCAGAATATTAACGGATTTTCGTCGGCACTTGACCTTTCCGTCTTGCTTGTCACTTTTACACACACACACACACGCAGACATAAAAGTTTTTATTGTCAAGTGCAAAATGAAATTCAATGGCCTTGATTGTATCTTAACTTAATTGCTACTGCGTTAATAGACAATGCAGTGGCTTAAATTAGGCCTTAAGAAAGCCACAAAATTCATAGATAAACGCGGAATATTGAACATAAATGTTTTTAAGTTTGGCAACTACGAAATGGTCCAACTAGATTCCCGAAAATTCATTCTTTGGCAAACTATGGCAATCTAATGAAAACTATTTGGAAAACAATAAAGTATCGCTTACAATATAATTTAATGAAAACGAGCAAAGAAAAAATGTTAATAAAGTCTAAGAAGGGATAATCTTGGGAGAAAAACAGTTCCCAAAGGACATCATAGTCAAAAAAAACAAATTTTTCCTAATTTGTATTTTAATATTAAGAGAGGATTTATATATATAACTGCGGCTAATACACCGTATAAATAATCGTTATATAAATTAACCAAGACCAAGCAATTATTTAGGTTAAATATATAACATTAAATTAAATTTGTCAAGGATATATTCTAAAATATCTTTAACTAATTAATTTCTCTCCTAGATTATATATTTTGTTAATGTCATTATCGTTTGCCCTAGAAGAAGGCGTATCAAATCAAAAACGAAAAGCTTAACCGGATTTGAAAATTCAAAACCAAATGGCTTGTTGCACACTTTCATTTTGTGATACCCGTAACCAAAGTGTAAAATTGGGGTATATTTGTTTCACCAAAATCTATCAACAGCATTCTATTCAATATTCCATGAAGAAATATATCCTATTTCTAAGAAATTAAAAATTAACCCATAAAAATGAAGGATTGATAAGATTATCATCGCTCTGGAAAATATTTTTATAATAAGTTCATAAATTAAATATATCATATTTAAACATCCCCTACAACAGGGTACCTCAATAAGGTATATTTCGTCTTGGTATTTAAAATTTCTGATTTATTCGCTTGGCTGATTTGTGCAGTCACTGCACTTGGCTAAAATCTCATTTGCGATTTCATCGCTAAAAAAAACTCGAAAACAACAAAAATAAATGAAATACATATTCAATAACTAAAATGAGATAAGATTTAAATACAAGAAAAGTGAACTAAAATATTTCTTTTTTTAGTTTCTAGAATCTAGATAATTGTCTACTTCTTCTACGTAGTAGGTAGTAGGTTGTAAAAATATCGTTATCTAATAGTTTGTGAAATGCTCACTTATCGCGTGCTGCGTCTTATTTTAGCAAATGTCTGGAAAAACACTTGACATTGCCTTTTTTTTCAAAATACTTGATTTCACCACACTCTATCAAAACACACATTGGTGGTCTATGAGATAATGTTACGTATACGCATTTTTTAATGAGATTATTTTTCAACCATTCTTTAAGCTCTGAAACAAGATCAGCTGGAAAGGCGATAATCATATCATTTCTTATTGACCTTCTTGAACTGAATCTTCAAATCATGTTGATTTGAAATATTGTTTCTTTTTTTAAATAATATACCCATATTATCTATGTCTATAGGGTGCAGGGTATTAAAAGTGAAAGAAACTCGAGGGGGCCCGTTGGCAATGTATTTCATTTTTACTTGAAGATTGTTAATGCTTTTAAGATGATGATGTTGAATTATTATGATTTGCTTGTTGTACCTTTTACCCATTTTGGGTCGTTCAATACTCACTCTACTTGAACTCTTGAAGAGTCTTCTTTATATGCACACTTACACAGCCAAACACATACACAGAGACATATACATATGTATATACTTTTGACTTGCGTTGAACTCTCCAAGTTAAAGCTGTTTTTCTTTCTTTGTACATGCATTTCACCACTTAATACGTATACTTAATAATAACAAAATTGAAAGTCTGTTCTAATACATTGTTCTTTCTATATATATTATATTAAAAATTTTCAGAAAATTCCGGTGTGCCTCATACAGTTTATAAGGGAAATCAGAGAAAATATGCAAAAGAATGTTTAATGATTTATGACAAGGAAACGGGTGCTATCACATTAGAAAAGCTTAATCATAATATACAAGTAAAGAAGACAAGGTAAGGATATGGCAGCAATGTAATAAATATTGTTGTACAACACTTATCGGGGGATTATCATTATGCAACACTAATTGGGGGATATTTCTCAACATTATAGAAGTGAAATGGCACACCATAAACCAACCTTTCTGCCCGCTACAAATATCAATCACAATAATATACCAATGTCTACCAATGGTTCTGGACCATCGCCGCCATTGATGACTGGTGCCTCAGGATCATCTGGATCTGGATCGGGACCTGGACCAAAATTAGAAAATAGTACCATGCGCATAAGTTCTAAAACGAAAGTTTCAACGGGCAGCCGAAGGAATAATATCAGTAAGCAATCTAACTAAGCTATCCATGGAGAAATTTAAATATATAAAATATGCTCTTTTATTCTTTTAACAGTTGACTTCAAGCCACGGAATTCCCCCATGCAACAGAGTTCTCCATCACGTCCAGTTGCTTCTCATCGTAGTCCACAATCGGCGCCGGCGTAAGTTAACTCGCATCTTGATTGATAGATAAATGGATCCATCTAATTAAATAATTTTTTAGCTGGAATGCCAACAATGCCCAACAAACGTTACCTAGCATCCCCATGATAATGGATGATGATGATTTTGGTCTTGGTGCTGCCTTGCACAATGGGACTGGTCAGGCGAATATTTCTGGATCATCGACTGGTTCCTCAACAGGACAACCGGATTATAATGGCGGTTCCTCCTCTTCCACAATGCACATGGGCGGTAGCAGACAGCGACAAGTGCCTCAGCATGGACATGGCAAGCGGCAGCAAATGCATCAGCAGCAGCCCAGTCCACCCATGCAACATCAGCCGCAGCAGCAACAACAACACCACCAACACTATGGTCGTGGGATCAATAATGGAGGCAGCAACAACTACGCACAACAACTGCCACAACAGCACCAACAACAACGTCCCTCCTCAACATATAGCCATAGCAATAATATGCCCATGGATTTGGATTCACCTAGAGAGCATGATTTAACCTCGCAATCGGTGGCTCAAGCGGCCGCTGCCTTAGAAGAGGTAAGATTTTCCTTTTAATTACATATGAGATCAAATCTTATTAATTTCTTTCCTATTTTGTAGCAAATTGGTGGTGTATTGAGTGCTTCCAGTTCCAGTTCCGAATCGGATACTAGCGATAGTGATAGTGGCAGTGATTCCGATGATAGTACTGAAGATGATCGTTCTATGCAACACGAAGAGCAGCAGCAGCAGCAACAATTGCAACAGCAACATGAACATCAGCAGCAGCAACATCATCAAGTCCAGCACCATCAGCTGCCTAATTTGGGGCTGGGCTCTATATCGCCTTCCTATAACAATCACCATGAGCAGCACCAACAACAGCAACAATATCATCATCATCATCTGCAGCAACATCAACAGCAATCGACGCATCATCATCACCACCAGCAACATCAGCAACCGCAGCAATCCGACATGTATACCTCCAATCGTGGCTTTCCGAATGATTTGCTACAAAACGATCTGCAATTATCCTCGAATTCGTCCGACGATGATGATGATTAGGCTGCCTGTTTGTTCATCTCTCTTTTTAAATATATTATTTCATTTTTTTTTTATTAAATATTAGATTTGAAAGTTTTAAATTTTTTGTTTGCCTCGATATTTATAATTATTTCCTTCTCAACTTTTGCTTCTAATTAATATTCTAATTATTGAAATGGTGAATTTAATTGCTAGTGAAATTTTTTATATATAAATAAATTCTTTGTTCCATATACACACAAAAAACACACACACACATACACACTTATACAAATGCATACACCTTAATTTTTATATAGATATATATAAAACACAAAACCAACTTCCAAATGTGCTGGAGAACATTGAAAAATTACTTGTTTGATTGAATAATGAGCATTAAAAAAAGAAACAATCTTATATACATATATACTAAATTCTTTTTTAATTTGCCAATATTTCAATGTAAAATGTCAAAATGAAATCAAAGGTTATGTGAAAAGTATAAAAGAAACAAACAAACGAAAAAAGCCACAATAACTAATTTGTTAAAGTGGAGCGCACGCAATTACAATAATAAATGCATATATATGAACATTTATATATATATATATATATACAGATATATTTAAAAAAAAGAAACGGAAATCAACTACAAAATTATTTAGTTTCTAATTAACATAATTAAGTTAACAAAACAAAAAAAAAATGACCACAGCGGATTTTTGCCATTAATTACGCATTTTAATTCTAAGCAAGTTTCAGAAGAAAATTGAAAAACGAGAATGAAAATCAATGAGAAACAATTTCGCTTTTATTTAATTTTTGATTATTTTATATAACATTAGTCAAGTTGTATGTTTAAACTGCAATTTCTTTGTCATTTGTTTATGTTTAATTTCGATTCGATGTAGCGGCATGAAGACATACGATATATACTTATATACGATGCGATATGTTTATGTACATATACATACGCGATGTGTTTTTTTCTTTAGCTCATGTGTTTTATTTGAATTTATTTTGTAATAATTTTTTAATTAATTTGTAATAATTATTATTATTTTAATTTTGTTATGTGCTTGCAATAATTTAAAAAGCAATGGAAAAGAAAACCGCAAACAACCACAAAATAAATATGCATTCAAATGGAAATTTTTCATTTGTTTCTCAAATTATTTTCCAATTCTCATTTTGCTCTAGGTTTAGGCATCCAATTTACTTTAAATTTAAACCATTTCGGTTAAGATCGAAAAGAACAACATTTTTATACATATACACATAAATACAAACTCCTTCCAAGCGTGAGTCCACAAATAGGAATTATTTCATTTGCCAACGCAACAATAAAACATTAAAAATATTTTATAATGGACACAAAAAACCATCCACAAATCGTACGACCAACGTTTACAAGAGCGACAGACAGAGACGAGAGAAATAAATCAATTATTTTTTTATTGTAAAAAAAGAAAAAACAAATGAAAACAACAAAAACCAAAACATTAACATATTAACTCGTTAATTGTTTCCACGCCATACCTACATATTGTAGTTATCATTTTCACAATTTCCGTCTATTATTATAATTTCTTTTGATTGTGTGTGTTATTTTTAGGTTTGTTTTGAAAACCAACACCAAACAAAAATCGGCTACAAAGAACAAGAAATATAACAACAAATCTGATAATCATAAGCACAATATAATACCATTTATTCTAGAACTAATTACGAGAAAGCAAAAATCAACTAAATTTAACGTTTAAGCATATTATATGATTATACCTGCATACATATATATATATATATATACACCTATATATACAGAAACATATATACACAACACATAGACACACGACCATATATAGAAACAAGCTATAACTATACAAAATTTGAACAGTTAAATTAGTTCTAATGAATGACCACGAAACAGTCAACAAATCAAATACAATGAACAATGAATGTACATAAACATAGAGAAAACCAGAGGAGTACACAATATATATATACATATATATATATATACCTATATAGTGAAAGGAATCTCAAACCTGACACACAGAAAATGCCCTTAAAATGCCTTGATCATGTAAATAGTTGGAAACGAAGCAGCCTGAATTAACAATTCAAACGGAATAAAATGAACGACGAAATGTATATACATTTTTGCATCTAAACCGATTTCTAATTATATTTGGTGGGTACGATAATGGTAATGGTATTACCTTGCTGAGAGTGGGACCAAAATTAAGGAGGATCTAAAGACCAAATACAGCTTTAGCTTTCTTATCTGATTTTGAAGCCAACATTTTCAAAACCGATTGTTTCAATAATTGCGAAGTTAAATTGAATTTCTTAGAAATGTAACGGTATTCCATTTAAAAATTGTTATCGATTGTTGCGGTTGGCATATTTATCGCTTAAATTGGCCATTGTTTTAATGTTGTTTTTGCAAAAGCTATTTAAACTCAATGTGGTCACACTTGAACCGACTTCTATATGTAATAAACCGCATAGTTCTTTTTTATTTGGCAATTCGTCTTCAACAGGTGTTCAATTAATAGAGAATTACTAAAAGATGGGTGACGTTACAGGACTAAGCAATGCCGAAGCCGATGAGCTGTGCTCAAAGCCCGATTCGGCCACCAAGGTAGGAATAAAGCCTGAGACAGAGCAAACTTTTTGTGTCAAATATTACCGTATGGACTTGCTGCATGGGCGTAGCTAAGATTTAAAAGCCGGAGGAAGGGGTATCGCACGTGGCTGCACCGAAATATTGTTTATACATGTATCTATAAAATTATAATAATGCTTACCCTCGGTTTCAAGGACTTCCTGTTCCAACAAACCATGTACCGCATCAAGGACCCTCGCAAATCGCTGCCCTTTTATACGCGTGTTTTGGGCATGACTTTGCTTGTGAAATTGGACTTTCCAGAGGCCAAATTCTCCTTGTACTTTATGGGGTAAGGTTATCTCAATCTACGTGCCATTGCTCTTCATTAAGTTATCAGTTAATGATACTCGTTTTTTTTTTTAACTCAGCTATGAGAATGCCGCTGATATACCAAAAGATCCCAAAGAGCGCAAGAGCTGGGCATTAAGTCGAAAAGCTACAATTGAATTAACCCACAATTGGGGTACTGAATCCGATCCTGATCAGCACTATCACACTGGCAACACTGAACCGCGCGGTTATGGTCATATAGGCTTGATGGTACCCGATGTATATGCGGCCTGTAAACGGTAAGAAAATGGTTAAACTGACATTAAAAATCAAAACTCTACCCATATATATTTCTTTTGCAGATTCGAGGAGCATGGAGTTGAGTTCGTGAAAAAGCCCGATGATGGTCGCATGAAGGGTTTGGCCTTCATCCGTGATCCTGATGGCTACTGGATTGAGATTTTTAACGCCTTTGTAGTGCAGAACTAAAGTTTTCCTCTTCTTTTTTTTATATGCCTATTAATATGTAGTTCTGTTTAACTTATTAATTTGATTATTAATTGTCCATGTGGTTGATTTTGAAAGTTGTAATAAAGGAGAAAGATTGCCGAATAAATTCATTCACAAAGCTTATGTCCAGCTGCAGCAGGAACATGGTGTTCATGGTCTGTCAACGCAGACATTTTGGCCCCAAATTAATTGGCTCCTATGTCCAATATGATTGGCGTTTTTCTCACGCTAATTATTATTTACTGTGCAGACAGAACTTTAGTAAACAAAATACACAATACAAATGAGTGTTGTAACCAATGTGGAAGGGGCGGGGGTCAACTGCTCTGTTTGTTTAGACTGTCTGAGCGACATACCCTTTGATCCCTCCCCACATTGCGAACACGGACCATATCTTGGCACACACTAATAATAATCAAATATGGGAGCGCATTATTTGGCTTGGTATCAAATATATTCCATTTTACAATTTAAGACCTGGTATTTGGCAACTCGGACAGCAGTTATCGTTAGAAAATTCTTGTGAAAATATGGAAATATCCGAGTCCGGCATTGGCATATTCTATGTCAGTAAACTAATGACATTGGCACCATATCAAGTCCTTAGGAATGCCAAGTCACAAAAGGATATACGACGAAGTTGGACATTTACAATCTATTCGGCATCCTTGTGTGTGCTTTTGGGTGAGTTTCTTCTAGAGCAAAAATACTGTTCAGTTGATAATAAATCGAGAATATATATATCTAGTCTGCCTTACATATCGAGGATTACTTTTTGATGCCAATTCAGAAATACCGATACGGTAAGTAATATTTAATCTATTTCATAAACCTCTTCTGAACTTTAAAAGTTTAAGCAGGATATTTATGATAAGTACTGAAGAAGTTTTTACATTATTTTTGTTAACTGTTCCAATATATGTAGAATTATATATCAATAATAAATTAAAGGTGTTTTAAGAAAAGGGCAAAGAAAAGTAGACTTTTCTTTCTATTATTATTATATAATTTATATGGTAGTATTATAAATGTTTGTGCGGTCAGTTGGAGCTCATTTGACCAATTAATTTTTGGAAAATGTTTAAAATGCATCTTGACCGAGAACCATTGTTTAAACGTCTTTAACTTTTATTTTTTATCAAGTACTTATCATCAAATCCTCATATCTGCAGCTTCACTTAGTCTCTTGCTATTTTTCTTATCCCTAAATAAAATTTATCTTGCAACATCTTGAATTTCTTTCTATCTATTTCTACTTTTTCTATTCTATATACTATTTCTGATCTTTAACACTTTCCACGCTTCATTTCCTATGTATGAAATTGAATCATCATATCAAAAGCGCCTCTTTTAGAATGCATTCGGCAACGGCTAAAGTGGTTACAGCCCTCGATGTGTCCGTTGTTGTCATGGCCGTTGTATCGGGGGTTTATTGTGGTCTATTTGGTCTAAAGGCAACACAGGAACTGAACACACGACTCTGTGTAATTGATAACACTCTTAGCGTCTACGATAATTTTAAACGAGATCGTTGGCGTTCCTTGGGAATGGTCACTGGAGCTCTGGTCACCATAGCATCGCTGATTGGTATGGATGTTTGGGTTTGGATGCGTATTGCCCTGGATATGAATAAGGATAATGCCAATACCGGTGTGTTTTGAACAAAAATAGCTTATCATGATGCAATATTAAATTTTGTGTTCTCATTTCCAGAGATCAATGTGCATTGGTATATTCCATTCTACTGCCTTTACTTTATACTGACGGGACTGCAGGTGAACTTTGCCAACACGGCTTATGGTCTCGGGCGACGTTATTGTCGTTTGAACTTAATGCTGACCAGCAGCTTTCTCGGAGGTGAGTAAAAATCCCACTATAGAAATATTGGTTAATACTAGAAATCTATTTTATTTCTAGATTTGAAGCCATCAAAACCACCGAAACTTCTTAAAGTAAGCACTGTAAAGACGATTAACTTTAATCCGATGATGCCAATGGCCTTGCACTCAAGTTTGACCAAACTGAACAATGAATCATTGCCTAGCAACTCTCCAGGTAAGTTATGAAGAGATATCTCCTGGTCAGTTATAATTGCTTTTCTTCTTGTAAATAGCAAAAAATCAAGGCTTGCTCATCAAAACCATGGCCGATAATCATGAATCCTTGGGCAAGTGTGTATTACTTGTGTCCAATTCATATGGCATAGCAGTGCTCTTCATTCTGGTGTCATGCCTTTTGCATTTAGTGGCCACCTCATATTTCCTCTTTTTGGAAATGCTTAGCAATCGGAATAATGGTTATCTCTGGGTGCAAATTCTATGGATTCTCTTTCATGCCCTTCGCGTTCTAATGGTGGTCGAGCCCTGCCATATAGCAACACGTGAATCCAAACAAACTATAAAGATTGTGTGTGAAATTGAACGAAGGGTCCACGAACCCATTTTGGCAGAGGCAGTTAAAAAATTTTGGCAACATCTTCTAGTTAACGATGCAGATTTCTCGGCCAGCGGTTTGTGTCGTGTCGATCGCACTATATTAACATCGGTAAATCAGAGTTTAATATAATGATTAAGATGATATTATATCTTTAACTCTTTTTATGTTACAGTTTGCATCGGCAATTGCCACCTATTTGGTAATACTCATACAATTTCAAAAGACAAATGGTTAGGTATACAAAATGTTGTTTGCTTCATTGTTAATAAACGGAATTCTTATGTGTGTGTATGATTAAAGATGTTTGATGTGCATTAATTTTGCTGGTCTTTTGTTTCTTTTCTTTTGTTGCAATAAAACGGTTCTTGATCTATTTTGATTAACATTACCGAAACGAATTAACTTAAAGAAAAGCGCGCGCACATTATCTTAAAACCGTAAATTGTCGATATTTAGAAGCCCTTCTGATATTGCTTTGTCTCCATGCGCTGTTGCAGTAACTCCAATTGCCGTTTCGCCTCGCATTGAGGGAAATTGTTGAGGTCATAGTATTGGGGTGCCAAAGACAGCAGCCATTCCGCTATAGAAAATGGATAATATGCATCAGTTTTTCATTTAATGATTTTTCTTAATTTCACTTACGCTTCACATCTGTCACTGTACGTATATAATTTTTGGTGGTGAGCACAAATTCATTGTAGATCACCCAATCCGGTTTGTGATCCAAACATGTGGATGGATGCAGTTGCACATTTTGGTTATCCTTGATGGTTAAATAATGACCAGTGCGCTCTAAAAACGCCACTTGCATAAAAAAGCCCTGTACCAAGGCTTTGCGTATGTTGACATAATAATCCTTGGATGTAAATTCTGTGCTAGTGCGTCGCAAATTGAAACGATCCATAATCCTGGCCAACTGTTGACGCACATTATCTGCACTTTTTAGTGAACGGAAATTAATAAAGTTTTCATAGCACCAAGTGGAATCCTCGCTGCCTATATAATCGAATGTACAGAATTATTTGATATATCCTTAAAAAGATTGATTTAAATATTACTTACTCTGTTTAAAGGCATGATAGACATTCAGCAAGGTCAAATGATCTCCATCGATGTGGGCAAAACGCATCTTAGCCTCGTCGGCTGCCTTCTTGGCCTCATTGGGTCGCACAAAGCATTGCGGCACTTTTGTTTCATGTTTGGTGAATTGGTTTATTTTATATATTTCGTGATTAAGCGCAAGTTCATAATATTTTGTATCATGATTGGTATTTATCGACTTTATGTACAGACATATAGATTGTGCTTACTTTGTGTCAGCTAGGCAATCTAGAGGCTAGATTTAAAGATTCGTTGCAGTTGTGAGTTGCAAGTGCGTTTTTTCTTTTATAATACAATCGGCGGCAAAAGAATGATATAGATAAACAAAAAGTAAAGGGTCTCTTCTCAACATTACCAAAATGAATGCTGGTTATATGAAACGCATGTGCAACTTGGCTTAAGTATTGAATGCAAAGAACAAATAAATTGAAAAACTTTTTTCTTTGCAAAATTTGTCCACTGAGTCAGGTACGTTAAAGTCTTTAACTTAGGATTAAGTAAAAAAAAACAAGATACCACCCAACCTGCTTTGGAATGGAGTTTCAATTGAAACAGGAAAATCAAGCAAAAGAGATAATGAAATCTTAACGTGAAAATTCAAAGGATTTCAGCAAATCATTTTAAATTCGGTTTCGTTTTAATTTTTTTACTCTTTTAGTTGCTTTTCCTCTAAACTAAATGCTATTCTAGAGATTATTCAATTTTTAAATAAACTAAAGTGTAAACTGTTTTGGAATTCTTTAAGCAATAAAATTACATTTCTCAGTTACCTGAAATGACTGTGGAATAGAGATGGGCGCGTATTTTGCAACACGTAAAGACACGAGCAGGAAACCGAAGTAGGAAAAATAAGTTAATTAGAATTTGTTGACACTTTTTTTAAACTTGGTAATGACTCTCCTACTCTTACTATACGCAGAACTTACTGACCAAAAACGGATATATTAAAAACGTCAGTAAAGCGCCATTTAAAGCAAAATTGTCTTATCACTTAAAAAATATATCAGGCACACAAATCACAAAACAAAAAATTAAAACACGAATTTGTCGTTTTACCCGTTCGTGTTTCACGACACGTGCCCAACTCTACTGTGGAATCATTTCAGTTGAACTGTCTAGACTAAACATGATCATCTTAAACATATCTATATAAATATCTCACCCGACAACATGGCCGTTATGGATAGAATCTCATTTGAGCAATTGTGCTGGCAACTGGCTATTAGCATTTTAGCCAATTGTGGATCCAAAGGAAATTCAGACATAATGGCACCCAAATTTGTCAAATTGCCATCATCATCGAGAGCGGCCAAATAGTTGAGTAGCTCAAGTGCCCTCATTAAAGTTTCGGGTGCCGGTGGATCCATGAAATCAAAATGAACCAGATCATCGATGCCCAGTTTCTTGAGCTGAAGTACCACAGTGCCTGGAAATTGAATAATGGATAAGTGTAAAAACTAAAATCCCACAGAAATGTGTACCTCAATGTGTACTCACCTAAATTAGATCTAAGAATTTCTGGGTAAGTGTTGTCCTGCATTTCATGTTTGAATGCCTTCTCTGTATATAGACGGAAACATTTGCCCGGACGCGTACGTCCAGCACGGCCGGCGCGTTGCTGTGCTGATGCCTTGGAAATGGGTGAAACCAGTAGGGATTCGACACGAATTCTAGGATTGTAGACCTTTTGCTTGGCAAATCCTGGATCAATGACAAAGACAACACCATCAATAGTCAATGATGTTTCAGCAATATTGGTGGACACCACCACTTTACGACCAATGGCACCATTGGCATTTATGGGCGGAGCAGCTTCGAAAATTCGCTGTTGTAGATTAGGTGGCAAGGTGGAATATAAGGGAATGCACTTCAATTCACCAATCTCAGAACCGAGATTATCTATTTCACGTTTGATCCGCTTACAGGCCTCCTCAATCTCCTCCTGACCGGTAAGAAACATCAGAATGTCACCTGGAATATAAAATCTATGATTAAAAGAGAGCGAAATTTGATTGGATGAGTGAATTTACCTTCAATTTCCTCACACATATGTATTTGGATAACTGTCCTAATAGCCGCCTCTAAATAATCCCGCTCTGGCTCTGGTGTGTAGAAAATCTCGACAGGATGTGTTCTACCCGGCACATTCATCAGTGGAGCATTATCAAAATATTGCTGGAACTTGCCGGCATCCAATGTTGCCGACATCACTACCAATTTGAGATCCTGCCGCTGACGAATCACCTCTTTGAGCACACCCATCAGTATATCCGTGGCCAACGTCCTTTCGTGAGCCTCATCCAAGAGAATAACCTGATACTGCTCCAGCATGGGATCAGACATAGCCTCTCGCAGCAGCATACCATCGGTCATGTATTTGAGCAACGTCTTCGCCGAGGAGCAATCCTCAAAACGTATAGAATAACCCACTTCCTCGCCAAGATTTACATCCATTTCCTCAGACACACGCTGGGCCACCGACATAGCAGCCACACGACGTGGCTGGGTGCAAGAGACGGCTTTCCTTCCCTTGGATACCGCAAAGTCCACACACCATTGGGGAATCTGTGTGGTTTTGCCAGATCCCGTCTCACCCACTAGAACAATGCACTGGTGATGGTTTAGCAAACGCATAAAATCTGTCTGGTACTCAAATACCGGCAGACCGATACGTTTCTTGTAAAGATTTTGATAGCGGGCAGAGTACGCCTTGCCGGTAAAAGGATTATTTGTTGGTGGCTGCTTGTTGGGCACAAATCCGCCCAGTATTTGGGCTACCGTGCCGGCTGCCGCTGCCGACGCAGCTGCTGATGTGGAGGGCTCTGGATCCATTCTAAGTAAATACAAATTAAATGCTTATTAAATGTTCATCATTCCGAAAACCCCAGGGCTCCAAAACGCAAGCCTAGTAAATACCGCCTCCATGCACGATTCTCCTTCAAGCATGTCTTGTCTTTATATACTTACGCTTTAATCTTATTGGCATACGTTTCTCCCACTTCTATACGACGCTTTGACATATTGTTGATTAAAATACGCAGTTAGTTTTCAATTCTTATAATTATTTTGCACAACGAAAACACGCGCTGCCGTAGCGAGTAAGAATATGAGCGCAGAAGTGTTGCCGGCTTCAATAAGGAAAAACCGCCAAAAGAAGCTGATATTAAAGATGGTCGATTACTGGCATTTTGCAGCCGATAACAAATGTTACTTTGCTCTGTTCTAGCTTTTTTCGTTTGCCAACACTGTTTTGCAAAAAATAAGGTTACACTAATATTGATTTGGTTGCTTTCTGTTTCTTGTAATTTTGTTACTCCATAAAAACAACTAAAATGCATGAAAAAAGGAGCAATTTAAGTGAAATTTAAGTTTCCACATCACAAATCGATAATCATGGAGATTCCAATTCAAGTGGCTGTGCGTATATACCACCACACAGATGAGAAAAGGTAATAGAAAAAATTCCGAAGGACAATTGCGTTCTAAGATCTAACAGGACAAATTCTAACAGAAACGATGCTGAGACTGAGACGGTAGGAGATGATATCAAGGACGGGCAAGCAAAGCTTCTCACAGATTCCAATGGTAATAGCCCAGAAGAACAAAAAACCGAGGAAGAAAAGAAGGAGGTGGAGGAGGAAGAGGTGGTGAACCAGACAGACAACAACAAGAATGTTTCAGCATCAGGGACCGGTGTCTGTTGTGTCCAAGCCATACCTATAGCAGCATCGGCCTTGGGTCTGCCCAGCGCCTTGCCTGGCGGAGCACAGAATCTTGATTCTATAGCAGCAGGTCTTATCCAAGTGGGAGCCCACACTGTACCCGTAACCCATGCTTTGGGTGGCAACACGAGCCAAAGTCAGGTTTATCATCAGACTGTGTTCCCCTTGATAAGCTTGTTTCTTGAGGGATTCGATGCTTCAGTGGTTACATATGGTCAAAAGGGACAAGGCAAAACCTATACTCTGTATGGCCATGGCTTCGATTGTGACAATTCGGAGGCCGATCAGGGAGTAGTCCAGCGCTGCGTGAGAGAGATCTTTAATCACATAACTGGCCATGGAGGTAAGTGTAAGGTCCATTCCAAACCCACTTCCGACAGCTCTTAAATCTATTTCTTTCACAGATCGCACCTATGCTGTTAATGTCGGCTTTGTAGAAATCTGCCAAGGAGATATACGTGATCTTCTGGGCATGGGTAATGTTCATTGCTCCAACATAGAAGAGGTTTTCCATTGGCTTCAACTTGGTCTATCTTCTCGTCAATCATCACCTGCTCATACCCTTTTCACTCTTACCCTGGAACAACACTGGGTTTCCAAGGAGGGTCTCATCCAGCACCGTTTATCGACAGCTAGTTTCTCAGATTTATGCGCCAGCGATCGTTGGGGTGAACCCCCGCCGGGTCATCCTCGGGATGCAGGCCTGCAAATGTTAGAACAAGTAGTCAACACTCTAACCGATCCCAGCATTATGTATGGTGTTAATGGCAATATACCCTATGGTCAGACCACATTGACTACTTTGCTTAAGGATTCATTTGGTGGCCGTGCCCAGACTCTGGTCATTTTGTGTGTATCGCCGCTCGAAGAGCATCTCACGGAGACATTGGGCAATTTGCAGTTTGCCTTCAAAGTCCAATGTGTAAGAAATTATGTGATCATGAATACCTTCTCCGATGACAATATGCCCATTTCACCGCCACATAATCCTCAAGCGGCAACGGATACTTTTGGCTTGCAGTTTGCAGCGAGTCAGTGGTTTAAGCTAGTTTCCAATGCGGAAGGATTGTTTGCTAAGTGAGTTGGAGTAATTATTTCAATGTTTTGTATATAAAATTATTGATTTCTGATTTACCAGATTGATGAGCTCCCAGGCTATTGGTGATCTAGAGAAGGAACAGATCGAGGAGTGGCTTTTCCTTAAGCAAGAGTGTGAGGAATGTCTCAGTTCCAGTGAGGCACTGCGTGCTCAGAAGCCACTGGTGCCCATCCAAGAAGCCGAGGAACCGGCGGAGTCTGTTGTAAGCGAGCCACAGAATTCGGATAATGAAACTGACAATGAATCTCAACGCCCGGATCTAGTTGAGAGGTTGGACAGTCTCATGGACGAATTTAGGAGCAAGACGGATACTTTGATCCAGGACAAGCATAAGGACTTTTTGGCCAAACAACCAAAAGCGGTTATGCAAAGTCAGGAACAGGATTCATCAAACGGATGCAGTGCAAAAAAGGATAAATCAGATGCTAGTGGAGGTGGTCGTCGGCGCAGCATACAACCTGGTGCCAGTCTAAGCACTGCCGAGTTGGCGATGCTTAATCGTGTGGCCCAATCTCAGCATCCTCCGCCACCACCGGCAGCAGATAGCCAGCTATTACTTGATCCACTTGATAGTTCTTCCGGTGGTGAGGCGGCAGCAGCTGCTGCCGCAATTAATGCACCCATTGAACAGCTCCAGAAGAAACTACGCAAACTCCATGCTGAGATCGAGGGTCGCCAGCGTCAACTGAAGGAAATTGAACAAACCATGCAAGTCAAGCAAACTATCATCAGTGATCTGATCAAGAATAGTGAAACGCGATCCCATGCCAAGCAAAAGTTCAACAAAAAAAAGGCCAAACTGGAGGCGGAATGTGAAAAAGCAAAGAAACATCTAGCCAAGGCTCTGATTCAAGGAAAGGAGAAGCCGGAAATTGAACGCTGGACAGCAATTATAGCCCACATTGATCAGCGTCTCCAGGATCTGAGCTCCATGAAGCACATTGCTGGCGAAAGTGGCCAGAAATTGAAGAAACTTCAGCAATCGGTGGGTGAATCTCGCAAACAAATTGAGGAACTTCAAAAGAAAATCAAAAAGGAAACCAAACTAAGCGAGCAATTGGAACTGGAGTTGGTTAAACTGCGAGAAGCACGTGAGGCGAGCAAAGAGTTAGTCAAAGTGGAGGCTCATCCGGATCAACTGAAAGTAGTCCAGGCAAGAATAACCCACCTTAATCACATATTGCGCGAGAAATCTGAGAATCTTGAGGAGAATGGTCAGCAGGAAAGTCTAAGGCATGAAATAAGGAATCTGCGTGGTACTCGTGATCTTCTCCTGGAGGAACGCTGTCATCTTGATCGTAAACTCAAAAGGGATAAAATACTCACCCAAAGAGAGGAGCGAAAACTCCTTGAATGTGACGAAGCTATCGAGGCAATTGATGCGGCCATTGAGTTCAAAAACGAATTAATCTGTGGCCACAAATCAATAGATACCAGTGAGAGATTGCAGCGAGAGAAGGGCGAACAGATGCTAATGGCACGTCTCAACAAGCTCTCGCCGGAAGAGATGAGAACATTGCTCTACAAATATTTCAATAAAGTTATCGATTTGCGTGACTCCTCCAGGAAATTGGAAATGCAATTGATGCAACTGGAGCGGGAGCGCGATGCCTGGGAATGGAAGGAACGTGTACTCTCCAATGCCGTCCGTCAGGCTCGACTCGAGGGTGAACGGAATGCGGTCTTGCTGCAGCGTCAACATGAGATGAAGCTTACTTTAATGCTAAGGCATTTGGCCGAAGAAACATCCGGTAGTTCAGCCAGCTATGGAGCTTTGGCACCCATAGCCCAGACTACGGCTAGCAGTGGCAACGACTTTGATTACGAATTGGATTTCTACAAGAACAACAAAGCTCTGGTGAAGAAGCCAACGAATACCACCGCTACCACTTCCACAGCATCGGCAGCAGCTGCCACATTGGACAAGTATAAGGATAAGGAACGCGGTGGTAGGAATATCTTTGCCAAATTTCAGGTGTTGACACGTTATGCAGCAGCAGCAGCTGCTGCTGGTGGATCATCATCCACAGCTGATGAGTCGACAGCATTGATTGAGTCCACTACAACGGCTACAGCAACAACTACGACAACAACAACAACCACATCGGCTGGAACTAGTGGCACCAAGATTAAAGATAAAGCCCTGGCCAATATCAGGCAGGATCAGTTGAAGCTGTTAATGCCGCCACCCACTTCCACCAAGGTGACACGGCAAAAGAATAAGATCATTATCCAAGATGCAACTCGAAAGAATTAAGAAATCTTACGAATTTACGAGGAAAAACAAAAACAAATTAAAAAAGAAGAGGTTAAGAATGAAAAAAGAAATAAGATATAGTTGAAAATGAAAGCTTAAAGCAAAGAAACATAGGGAGAAGAAGAAATGAAAAGAGAGTATAGAATGGAATCTAATCAATGTATTTGGATTAAGAGGAAAATTTAAGAAAGAAAAAGAAGTCACAATTTCCGTCAATGTCAATTGATTGATTTTTCATTTTTTTTTCTTCAAAAATAAGTTCCTTTACTTAGTTTTTCGCTATTTCTTTTCATTTTTTACTGATTTATTATTATAATTTTTTTGAACTGTTAAAGAAACTCAATACTCATCTAACTGTTTAAGCATTCTCAATGTCCGACCAATAATACATATTTTTGGCTCTCTCTTTAGCTATAGACAAATGTACTGAACAACAGAATAATACGTCCAGCAGTCATGTCTAAGAAAAAAAAAAAATGAAACAAAGTAAAGCAGACTTACATATACCCTGGTTTTCCTATTAAAGCCAATCACTCTATCTACCTTCTAAGCATTTCACACTAAGATTTCCCCCCTAAAATATTAACTGTAAAGACTTAACAATTGTTACTTAACAAAAGAAAAACATAAGAAAAATACTCGCTAAAACCACCACAAAGAATATATAGTAAAAAGTCATGAAAGGAGCACAACATACTTCAGATATACATACAAACAAACTCACATATAAAAAACTCAACTCGCGCAAAGTATCATTTTGTTTGATTAATTTGTATATAATCCTACTCGTTTAAGTTAGTTGGTTTAATTAAATTAAGTTTGTATAGCTAAGTTTTTTTAATGTCTTCCCCCCAAAAAAATCTTGGACATATTCCATAAGTTCTTCTTGGTGTCATATCAGTTCTATATCTGACGTACTTAGGCTACTCTTACAACTCCTTATGTGTCAACTTTACCAATGCATTTACTATAACTATATACCGTATTTTTGATCTAACATCTTACCTAATATTAGATATATTCATAATATTTAAAATGTTTTCATACTTTTTGGTTGTGTTTTTTATTTTGCTTAACTTCCAAATGTATTCCACAATATGGTAGGATTAATCATATTGTTTATTTAAAAAAACGCTCAAAGTCGTGTATCCCTAAGCAAATCAATAAAATATTACCAATCCATTAACTAAAATTTATACTGAATACTGATTTTATTGCAGGGTATAGCAAAGTCGGACTTTTTTCACTTGTTGTTGTCAAAATAAACACAGACAACAAGGTAAAGCAATCAACAGGTGATACGGTAAATTACCCAAAACAATTTCCCCTACAAGAAATGCGATCCACTTGGCATACACACATCCACAAATGTTAACTAACAGACTCACATATGAGCACACATTTGGTCTCAAATTTGACCAACGTTGTTAACAAACTGTTAACAATTTTATTGTATTATTAATTTATTGAATATTTTAATCAATATTGACTAAAATTTAAACGATTAATTGTTATTAAAAGAAGCAACAACCATATTCTTTATTGATCAGTTAGACCAAATTCAACTTTTATTTACTTTTTTATTAAAACCGGCATTTTAGCCCGCCCTCCACCAAAAACAGGGGTAGTTCTCCAACCAGAATTCCCCAAATATTTGAAATATACCGAATATTCCGAGTGGGGCAAAGCGCCACAGGTGCCAACACCGCCCCCGCCTAACCCGGTCGCCGACATGTTTAGTCTTGTTCAGTCGTGTTTGGACCGTTGAGCTGAGAGGTGTTCGAACATAATCGTGTCGGAGTTTCTGCGTTGTGTCGGCGTTTAGCGAGCGTTTGTATGTGTTAGTGTATGCGAATACGGAACACCCCCGCAAACCGGTTAAACTCGGTGGTGGGACGCGCGCGTCTCGATAAAAAAATTTATAAATAATAATAAATAAATTGTACAAAAGCAAAAGCAAAAGAATAAAAAGCAGAGCAAAAAGCAATAGCAGCAGCATTGTCTGCGCTTTGTTAGTGTGCGTGTGTGTTTGTGAGTGTGTAAGTGAAGCAGTTTTTTGTACAGAGTCGCCACCCCTGTGGATTAGTGGCACCCTGTTACATCCCCCTGCTCATCACTTAGCACTTTGCCAGTGTGGAAGTGTTATAAACAAATAATATCATAATAAATTCAACAAATTTGAAAAACCTTTACTGACAAAAAAAGGTAAGCAAAGTTTAGGAATATGTTTAGGCTTGATTTTTGGCAAATGTCTGGCAACTTCTTTGTGCCCCCCGCATGTGTGTGTGTAAGTTGTAGATTGCCCACGCCCACAAAATCCCCCTTCCACGACATGCAATTGGCAATTTTAAGATGTACAACTAAGCGTTATACGATTAAAATAACATAACTGTAGTTTTGTTTCCTTTTTCTCTCATTTTCGCATTGATTTTGGTGTCTGAAATTTATGGAATACCGTTTAATCACACACATACAGGCAAACAGGGTGTGACTGTGTGTAGTAAATGTTTGCATTTAATAAAGTAAATGTTATACTTTGGTTATTGGAATTGGCATAATAATGCTAAATAATATTAATTAAATATTTGCTCTAGGGATATGAGTAAAATACTGAAGGAATTGCATAAAATTTCATTGATAAAAATGCATTTGAAAACTCGGCAAACTAATGCGATTTTTTCTGCAAATTTTTTTTTCGGCGCATGCGCTTTTCGTTTGTACAAAAAGCAACTCTGTGTTTTTGTCTCTGGCTCGTCTGTATGTGTCTGTGTGTGTGTGTGTGGGTGAGTGTGTATGTGCAACCTGTGTCCTGATGCTGCTGGTTGTTCCTGGTTCTTTGGTTCTTTGTCCTCACTGTCAGGTAGTTTTTCCCTATATAGGCAGGCCTAAGGCCACTTCATTTCTGAAGCATCCTTTTTTAAAATCCTTTGCAGTTTTCCATGTGGCACACATACGTCGAAAATCTGTCTTCGTGTGTGTGTGTGTGTGTGTGTGTCAGCAACCCTCGGTTTAGGAAGTCTTCTCTGAAATCCCTTGCAGCTGCCTTCGCTACTTTCGTAGAACCGTTGCTAGTGCGTCCTTTATTTGATTTTGCAAGTGTTGCGCCTTCTTCTCTTCTGGGATATGTACATACATACATACATATGTATATGTGTGTATGTATATAACAGAGTCTGTTTGTCAGTCTATGGTTCTGCCTGCCTGTGTGGGTTTCTTCGTCTAGTTAGTTTTTTATATCATATCCTGTTGCTAGGCGGTGATTTTTTTTGGCTGAATGCCATGTGTCATTTCCCATTTTTGTCTGAAATAAGTTTTCTCTATTGACTGAGATTCGTATATCTTTATTTTAAAATACTTCAAAGAAACCATGGCTAATATTGAATTAACCTTTTTTTGTATAAATGTAAAAAGGTTTAAACTAAACAGCTCCAATATGGCAGGCACCAAGAAATTGCACTTGAATCTCAATTAGGCATCGAGTCTGGGAACTGGACAATGGGCGACGGCGACCCTGCTCTGGGCCACTGCACTTTGACAACAGTCGAGCAAAAACAATGCTGACTCTGCGGCAAATGGCAAAATTTATTGGCGGCGGCTCGTCACCCCAATTTTTAGTTGCCAGACAAAGGCAAAACAACGAACAGCAAAAACAAGGAATGAGTAATGCCAGAATTTTTGATTCGTTGATTTTACCACGCGATTGTATGACATAGGGAACAGATCGGTTTTGGGGTTGCTTGCTATATAACAGTGTAATACTTTTTTATATAGAAGAGATATACACGGAGAGATCGAACGGGTTGGGGTGTTCCTTAGGGCGATGACTGATTAACAGATGTTTTCTAAATTGAAACAAGCAAATTTTAGTGTTTCCTATATTGGATATATACAATTATGCATATGGATATATCGGATGGGTGCGACCCTGACGCCGACAGATGCTGCTGATTCCGATGATCATGATGATGCTCATCTTTTGACAGATGATTCATGGGAAGGGAGAAGCATGCCAAACTACAGAAATGAACAGAAAGTAAAATAAAATTACATATAAAGTTGCAAGAAAACTAAGAAACATGAAAATATTCAATACAATTCATTTGGATACTCATATATACTTTAATATTTTATCATATTCATTGAATATATGGCACATATACATACATATGAACAAATATAGAAAGCTTTATGTATGTACTATTATTATACATATATGCCTTATGTAAGGGTATGACGTAAAATTAAATATTTGTCTAATTCTAGATAATTACTTTTTTTGCAAATAATATGGAATTTCCGCTCAGATTTAAAATCACCTCCACCAGTCCAATATTTGAGTCATAGAGCTTATTTACTAAAAAAATCATTTTAAAATTGGCTAAAGTTATTTTATCGCCGTGATATATATACAAAATTTATCAGATACATATTTACAGCGCAAGGGAAACATTTGCGATCGTATAGAATCTGTCCATATGTATGTAATATGTACACGAAGTATACATCTAACAATTATAGCTTTAGTTTATGTCCCAATAAAATAACTTGTTTACAGTTCAAATTAGTTTCTCATAATTTAAGTACTATTATTAACATAATATTTTTTATACCCTGCCAGAGGGTATAATAAAACTATCCACATGTTTGTGACGCAGATAAATAAGCATTTGACACCCATTAAGTATATTTATTCTTGATCAGTATTCATATTGAAATGATCTAGACATGTCCGTCCGTCTGTATATTTCTTATCACTCTTATTAAGAACAACATCCAAGATAACCACGACCATAGTAACTATCGGACCAAAACTAAGTTTTTCTTTCATTAACTTTCAAGTCAGAAATTTTGCGTGTGTTCCAAGCTTTCCCAACCAGACTCGGAATCTTTTCTAAATAATCTACTAAACAAAAAAAAAAATTAATAAAATACATAAATATGTTTTAGTTTTTAGTTTTATCCTCCTCTCAATTCAAGTCTTCTTCCATCCTAGCTACGCCTATGTCCAGGCAGCTGTTAAAAATGCGCAGTTAATTTGAATAAAATGTTAAATAGGATCGCAATGGAATTTCCAACCCTTGGAAAAGTTCATTAAACCAATTGAAAAGCTAAAACTACACTCACACATGTATGTAAGTCTGTAATGGACAGCAACCCCCCTAGACCAGACCTAGATCAAAAACAACTTCGACTTGTTTTTTTTTTCGTCAAGCACGCGCCCGGCGGCACGCAGACGCAAAAGCCGCAACCCTCTCTCAATAAGAAAATAAACTTATGTGTGTGCGGAATAAAAATAGATCTGCCGCATGCTTTCAATTTAATGTAAAATAAAATTCATTAGCTGATCATAAAAAAAGAACTGAAACAAAAAATTATAGAAAAAAAAAAACAAAAATTGTGGCGCTTTCAATTTGTTGAGTATGAAATGAAATGAGAAAATCCACTTAAATTTTAATTAAGCGTTAAAAAGCCCAACAAATTGCCACTGAAATGTGTATAGACATGGACTCACAAACAAACATTAGATGAAAAATCAGACGCTATCCGTTGGATTACGAACAACATCAAGTTAAACTCCAAGTTCACAATGGAATAGAATAGAGAAAATATAGAATCGTGACTTCCTGCCTGTCATAAAGTTTACGGAACAGAAAAACTGCTGTGGGAGGAGGAGGCGCGTGACATTTTATGGACAACAGAAGGCGTTCACAGAAGTCGAAGACGTTGCGTCGTGGTGTTGCGCTACTACAACCATTTGGCCATTTGTGGTTTAATTAATGACATCCACTCACAAGACACACACATACTTTGACACACACACATCGTTTCCATATCTTCAATTTCAAAATTTTTTCCATCTGCTTTTGCTAATCGCTTCTATGGCTTTACTTAATGCATACATACATATGTATGTATGTATGTATATATACATATGTACTTAGTTGGACATTATTTTCAATTCCATATACAATGCTTACACTAAGTGGAGAGATCTTTAGAAATGGTGATGACTACTCGAGGTTAGATTAAGGTTTAGTAGATTGACATTTGATTCATATAAAATATATTTTTATATTCGAGATAATGTCATATACATACATATATCAAATAAAATTCTGTTGATTTCCGAAGAACGTTACACTAATAATTTATTACAATGAGTCTTATAAAACAAATCGTATCCATGGGGAAACTTTAAGATTTTTTAATTCAATGTTCTAAATGGTGTACTATTATTGTACTATTTATTTAAATATTTACATTTTTTAATTATTTTTTTCGATAAACTTTAAGTTGAATCTAATGAACCTTTGCCTTTGTATAAAACCCTTTTTGCATTTTACGGTCAGTTGAGTGAGTTCATTTGTATTTGCTGTAGATTCTCTGATATATTTATTTTCTTTTAAGCTGTCAAGTTTTATTCGAGAAGTAGAGCAAACAGATAGCCACACCCATTAAAAAAACGCCCACATACATAGGAGTATTCCTATCATTTACACAAACAAACACTCGAAGCAATATAAATTGCAAAGGGGTGAAAACCATGTGGAATTCGTTCAATTTCCAATTGACTGAGAAAAGGTGCAGGAAAGACAGAGAGAGAAAGACATGTGGGGGGGGGGTTGTATATGTTGGGGTTGGTTATGTTGCCTGACTAATCAAATTACTTGCATTTCATTGGCAACAAGGTTAGAATTTAATCGATCGATTGATCGATCGATCTTTGAACGATTTGTACGACCAATTGGAATTTGAATATACATAAACATAATAATATTAAATAGATAATGCATATATGTATACTATAAATATTCTTATATTGAATTCACTGAAACAACATGCGAATATTTTCTATATTTTCAGATAGTGACTCACTCGTTACTCGCGCGTTTAAAGGGTGTCGTCTCTGGTTTGGTGAATCTTTTTTTGCATAAAATCAATAAACGGCTGCCGCACGCACTCCTTCACCTAAAGTCAACCACATTTGCCACCACTCCATTTGCTGGCCGGAAATATGGCCCATAATATGCCCAACGAACGCCTTAAATGGCTAATGCTGTTTGCAGCTGTTGCTGTTTTTGGTGAGTAATTTTTTTTTTCGAAAGATTTGCTTATTGTATTTTTCAATTAAATTTGTTCGTGTGTGTGTAATGTGATTTTCATTGGAAAACTTTTATCTTAAATTAATTTTTCAATTGGCTCAAAAAAAAAAAAAAACAAGCGGGAGTACTTAACCTTTATTTTTTTATTAAAAAAATATAACAAAATATTTTCGAATATTGAATAAGTAAAAAATTAAAAATAAAAAAGTCTGTTAAGAAACTCACCAATATCAAAGTTTGGAAAATATTATTTTAAAATTTTATAAAATATCAGAAATTGTTTTCACCTAAAACTAGTTCAGGGAGTTCAGGCTTTGTGTAAACTAAAAATATATCTCAAAGATACTTTAATTGCATGCAAAATTACTAACTTCACTATATGAAATGTCGGGAATTCCTAAATATATAATTTTAAAATGTTTTTTTTTTACAATATATTCTAAAGTAGAATTTTCTCTCTCACACAACTCTTTTTCCATTTTGGTACTTAAAATAGAATAGAATTTTTGTTTCTTTTAGTTTTTATTTTTGTTATTTTGTTTTTCGGATTGTGCAATGTTTGTTTTCTCAATTTTCCCCCACAACATTGGGGGAAAAATATTTTTGAAAATTTTGTGTACTCCAACTTTTACTTTTGCTGCATTTTCGCTCTTATCTGGTGCTATTCTTGACACAGTTGACACATTCTCCATGTAACTGGGAGTCGGATTTGTCGGACACTTTTTGATACCGACGACCAACACAATTTCTATGCATTTTTAATTGTGTTTATTTAACATTTAGATTCCATTCAGTTTTCATTTCTTTGTGACTGCTGTTTGCATTTTGATATTTACTTTTGCCTATGATATGCATGTGTATGTATATGTAATGTATGTGTGTATGTGTATATGTGAATGTGTTGCATGTAGTATGTGTTTGCGCTGATGCAGATAAACTTTATGGTTCATTGCCTTGCCCAAAGACAAATGTGGAGAATTGTGCGTGGGGCAAAAAAAAAAGGAAACATAGAAGAGAGTTAAAGAATTTCTGGGTCACTACAACCAGAAAAAATAAACGAACTTACTGCAAGAAATCTAAAGGCACTGTATATAGTATGTATATCTTAAAGTGATGGATATTTTTTAGATGCTAGAACTTATGGGCAGATAAATCATAAAGTTTATATTTTCATAGACAACAAACAAAAACGATTTGTTTATATCTGCATAAAAACTTTACTAATAGTGCTTCTCTATGGGAAACAGTTCCCTTAGACTTTAGATTGCTTTAGTATGTTAATTTAAAATCTATTTATTGTAAGATTATTATTCTTCAAACATATTTTTATGTTAATTTTAATACGAACAGAATAATCAGACAATGATTTAGAGTACCTTACAGTTTTCTGTTTGAGTTAGCTTAAGTTTTGCATATGTTTTTCAAGTGTATTTATAATTATATAAGAATTTAAAGTAGGCCATTTGTTTATAAGCAGATTTGGCAGATGTTATAAAGAAAAATTGTTGATTGAACTCAATTGGCGATAGACGAGAATAAATGATTTAAATGGGGGCCAACTTCATTGATCTGCCCAAAAGCAATAATTTTGATTATTTAATTCGCATTATCGGCCAACATTATATAGAACAATAAAGAAAAGGGGGAATTTGCATTACCAACCACGTGACGTATACTTAATATTATGGCAGAAATAAAAGTCTCGAAAAAATTCGTTTTCGGGTGCTAAAATTAAAATTTGTTAAACAAGTTTCATGTTAAGAATTTTAAATAGGCAAATGAAAATTAAAAAAGTAAAGCCAAAACTATAAAAAAGTCAACAAAAGCAATGTACAGACAAACAACTCATCAAATATCATAAACTATAATAATAAAAGCCGCTTTTGGACAAAAAGAAGACAACAACAAGAAAATAAATAAATAAATAATTCTTATTCAAGAAATTTCTGTCTTCTGGGGGCTGATTGTGTGGGGTCATCATTCAATTTAAATTAATTGAAATCATTTTTGCCGCACTTTTTAGTGCTCACATGTAAAAAAAAAAAACAAATAAGAAAAATATGTGTAGATACATACATATATGAGAATTTCGTATTTGATTCTGTCATTCGATTTTTTTTATTATTTTTATTGTTTTAGTGCAAAAAACGCATTTAATTTAATTGAAATTCAACGCGCATTCAACACGAACAAACTATACATAAATGTTCTCTCTCATTCTCTCACTGTTTACCCCTCTCGCTCTTTTCATAAACAGGAAGCAGACAATTGAAACTTTGTGCGAATCGTATAAACGAATAAAATATGCCCCAACATATGTACATATATATATATATATATATATATATACATATGTACATATATAGTATATATAGTTTTGGTATAGTTTCCTCTGCACTTGAAAAGAATGTCAAAAGTTAAAAGAGCTCGCCGACTGTATATACCCTACATTAAAGTTGACTTAAAACTTTGTGAACACAATTGAAGTCTGTACCTAATAATAAGATTGAAAATGTTTTCAAATCGATGACTTCATGAATATACCCGTTTACTTTCATGATTATAGGGTACAACGAATAAGAGAGTTTCCTTTGTTTCCAAGCATATATTGTGCCATATAGCTGATAATGTGATTCGTCAGACTCGAGCATGAAACATGGATATGTGAATAAATAGAGAAAACTGAGCAGAAAATTTGAACACAAGTTTTATAATGAAACGTCTGTGAAAATACTTAAAAACTCTAATGCCAGACGAACATTGCCTATGACAAAGTGACTATACACTGCAAATTCTTTTTTCGACGCACGCATTTTTATTATGTTTTTTATATCGGCAATGTAATATATTTAACCGATTTTGCTCAACTTGCCAGAAATATTGAAAAGTATTAAAAACTGTCAACCTTCCCATCAATATCTAGAGAAATAAAATCTTTGTTTTATTAAACATTTTTATAAATATACATATGTTTGCAACCAATCGTTCTTTTGAGTAGTTTTTACATATACATAGTCATTGAATCAAAATAATTCGGACATATGCTACGAACTGTAAAATTTAATAATAAAAATTGAATACATTACTTTACTTCACATTGTCGCATGTGGTTGATTTATTGTTTCGACTAAAATTAGAATACCGTTTTTTAAAGGTATTTAAAACGTTCAATTTTTTCCATTGAAAGCAATATAGAATACAAATTCTTTTCAATTTCAACAACTAAGTCTTATCATTTTTGACGCTCTCTTCAGGTGAATAAACCACAATTCATGTTGAAATAATTTATCGATTTCTAAGAATAAGTACAACAATTACGCACACTTAAATAAATCGAACTTCCAAAATGAATGTGGCGTTTGTTCAGTTGTTGGTATCAAAGCTTTTTGTTAGTACTAACATAACATATCGATTTGGATCAGTTTCCCATTGGATTGCATAACACTACTGCACTTACCATAACTTTGCTGCCACTCAAAACATTCATAAATTGTGAACACTATAGCGCCTTCTCTCAAGAAGATCAAAGATCACTGAACTGCCAAAATAAAAGCCATTTCCGTTTTCGAAGAAGAAAAAATTACTGGAAAAGGAGCCCATAGAAAACTTAAGAAGAAAGACAGAGGAAAAGAGAGATAGAAGAGGAGAAATGCCTGTGTATAATTACAAATGATTGATGTAGACTACAGTCAAGGGGAAAGAGGTCCATAGCATACACGACATGTCTCCCCTCCTCCTCAAGCACCTCTCTGTCTGCCCTCTTCTTTAGTGCTTCTATTTCTTTAAACAATACCTCAACGAATGGGGCACATCACACACACGCAACGGCATTTTGTTTAAACAATAAAGCGAGTGGCACATATCATCCATCTACAATCCATCGATGGGGCACAGCTGCTGTTATTGCAACGTGGACAAAAAAGATAGGAAAGAAACATTGCCTTCTATAGGATTTTCCTGGTGCCTTGATTTATTTTTAATGGCCTTTCTATATGACGGTTTATTATTAGTTATTATGCCAAGTGCCAAAGTAATGAGAAATTGTCATTGTTGCAGTTGCTATTGCAGTTATAGCTAAAACTTTCCAGACAAACTCAATTTTCAGTGCTGAAATTTAGCAACAACGTATTACATACTTGGCTAACATTTCTGTTTTGGCCAATAAAAACATTTGTCATGTATTTTTACTCCATTCCGGAGATAGATCATTTAAAAGCAGCGGGGCAAAACTTTTTTTTCTTTAAACACTTTCCAGAATTTAATCTGAACATATTTGTTATACAGTTATATATAGATATATGTATGTATGTATGCAAGTATATTTGTGTCTTAACTCAAAGTATTTTACGAGCTGTGCTTCTTCAAATGCATGACTGGCAATTTATGAGCTACCCAGAGAAGTATTTTTATTATGAAGAAAAAAGGAAATTTTTGACAATATAAACTAGAGATTTTCCCTCAAGTCAATTAAATGTTTATGATAGATAGATTTCAACATTTTCTTTGAAATGTTCACCCCAGGTCGAAATCATATGGTTAAAGGCTCTCCACATACCATTTAACTCCTCTCTCTCTCTCTCTCTCTGTATCTCTCTCTCCCTCTCTCTTTATGCTGCTCCCTCGCCGATTTTCCATGTTCTTGTGGTATATTTCACCCCCTTGTGAAAATGTGAAAAGAAGCAGAAAGAAAAACCGTTTACTTTAAATGTTGATTTACATGACAGTTTTCCCTTATCCCTTCACACTTCAAGCTGAGAGCATCACAATTGTTGTTCTCTCCATCATCATCATCCTCAATCCTCGTCATCTCTCTCACTTTGTTTTAACACTTGTCCAATATATAAATTATTAACTTATTATGCATTTAATGTGTATATGCGCGACCAAAAAAAATTAGTAAGAACCTTTCACCATTGCGCACTGTTGCCACATTTCACGGAGTGGAGGCCTGGTTTATACAGCAAAAGGCAGGGGTGGGTTTCTGAAATATTATTAAGGTTACTCTCTCTCTATATATGTATATGTATGTATGTGTATATATTCTTTTTCTGTTTCCAATTTGTTTCTACATAAATAAATTTCAATTTGTTACAGCATCTTCTCTCACCTCGGTTATACATTTTTTCTTAGATGATCTAAATCAGCACTTGGTCACAGCACACACTAAATTCAAACTTATGTGGCATTAAATTAAAATCAAAAGAAAACCGGGTTATCTCTACAAATCTGATATATAGTATGTATGTATCATCTTCATTAGCTCTCGAGGTTAAGGAACGAAAAAGAAAACGTAAATGTTTCATAGTATAATTTTGGCGCCCAGTAAATGAAATATGAATTTACTGCGCCCACGACAGTCACAGTGATGCTTATCGGGCCAGACATACATATATATAAATATATATGTATATAAATACATATATATATATATATACAATATACATAGCTAGGCACATGTACGTACAAAAATGTCGAGTCTTGAGTCACGTTTTATTGACATTTTTGGGGAGTTGCCATCGCGTTATTATCGCATCCCCACCATCTCTCGGCCAGGTTATTTAAAGTTCCATTGTAGATTCGGTTGATTTTTTGTTTTTATGTATCTTTAAAAACTCTTTTTTTGCCCGTTGTCAGCAGGTATCTTAATTAATATACACAATGACGAAGACGATTCTCATTTTAATATGCAAAACGCGTCTGGTTTTGTTTTCATTATATACACATAAGTTTACTTATTTACTTGGTAAATGTCTTCAACAGTCGACGCTGCTGTTGTTGGCAAGTGGGCAGCTCTTTTTTTACCCCTCCTACTCCCACTCTTGACACATTCCCATACAGACCGACGGCAAACGCACGTGCGTGATTTTCTCTCCTTATGCTCTCATTCTAGTTCATGTTGTGCAATGCTTCAATTAAAGGCAAAGAAAGAGAAAGCAAAGAAAAATACACTCAACCAACCTTCCACCCACCACCCCCTTCGCTCTCCTTTTATGTACACCCCCACATCTGTCAACGAAAGGAACTTTCGGAAATCTCTCTCTCCCTTTCTTCCTTTGCTCTCTACCAGTCTGAAGTAGCAGCATATCTTTCTCGCTTGTCATGCTTATGACGGAGAGTCAGCGACATTGAACGCACATTGGGATGAGAATCTAAAAGAATTGGCAATTTCAAAATACGTACAATAATTTAGATATAAGTCGATATGATAGATGGTTTTTATAAATTCTGGCTTAAATGGGAAATTTCAATATAGAATTTGAACACTACAAATTGAAGCCTTAGTGTTTCAATCTTTAATTAATCCTAACTAGGCCATTAGTACCCATATTTACCCACTGTAACTTCATATTTACTCATAGTCATTAACAGTAACCATCGCTTGCAAACACGCATTCCTATTTGTAACACTGTCTCTCTCCCTGTCTGCCTAATATGATTTCATGTGATCTCCACACTTCTACACTACCAATTTCATGTCTGCCCTTCTCCATTTGTGTCTCCTGTCGGCTTAACGGTGTCTCTCCACTCACATGTATAGCTGCCTTGTTTTTTTTTTTGTGGGTCTTGTTGCGGTTTGTTGTCACCTTTCCATCAGCAACAAGGCGAGTGAATCGAGTCTAGCCGAGTCGAGTCAAGTCGAGGCGTTGTCATTTCTGACATTTTGTTGTCCACGCTGGGGACAGGTTGTGGTTGCTTCCGAATTATTGCTGTTGTTGCGGTTAATTGAAAGTTGAAGTTTGTAGATGTTGTTGTTGTTGTTGGTTCCTGCCGCTGTTCTTACGCATTACCTAATTACATTTTAGCCAAGTAATTGGATAACTTTTTATGCGCCGTGGGCTTTAACAGCATTTTGTGATTTTGGTGAGTGGGCTACCAGATGGAACAAGAACGCGATTCGCATGAATGAGTGGGTAAAACTGACATTGAGAGACCGACCTGTTGATCGTACCTCTCCCTCTCTCTCTATCTAACTACCTCTATCTCTCTTTATCCACCTCTCACTTAAATGTGGTTCTCAAACAGCTGTCGAACTGGTTTTTGGAGTTAATATTGGAAGTATGTTTGTATATAAATATATATCTATATAGCAGATGGTTTCATCGAATAACTAAAACCAAAATCAAACCAAAATATAAAAGTATATTGTAAAAGGTAATTATAACTATCAAAAGGAGTGGCAGGGCTGTGGAAGGGCAACCCACTGGACACTTGCGTGGACACATGTGTGTGTCTTTTTGTTTTGACAGGAGTGCGTGCGGTGAGCTAATTCTGAATAAAAGGTGTTCTAGGTAGGTGTAGATGGGTGGGTCATGCGTGTGTGCTTATTGAACTTTAACACAGTTGTTTTTGTTTTCAACGGAAGTTATTAGTTCCCAATTTCCTTTGCTATACTTTTGGGGAAATTATAGGAATTAGATAAAAGTGTGAAGGGTTTCTATTGTTCATACATACAAATATGTATATGAGTTAATTAGTAGGGTTTGGGATTAGAAACACATAAAAAAATTGTATGAAAAGAGATGTAATATATAGAAAATTGAGCAAATCTATGTAAAAGAAACACAACAAAATTATAAGTTATTATTACTGCCACAAGATAAAGCGTATTTATGCAAATTCGAAAGAGGTTTAATAATCTGGTTTCATATTTAGCCCATATTTGCTACATTCTATGCCCTTTTAAATATTTTCCATTCTAAATTGTTTACTCTTTAAACAACATTCCATCAAAATTATTAAAAATGTTTATGTGAATTGGCTGCACCCTTCTGAGTGTCTAATTTGACAATCAACTTCAAGTTCAATAATTCTATTTATTTAACTCGGGAGTTTATTTTGGCGCAGTAATTTGATAGCTCTCGTATGCCTTTACAGTCGTTCTCTTTGTATTGTTGATGTTCCTCTTAGTCATCGTTCATTTGAAACATTTTACCTCGCTTGGAAAGCCGCATTGAAGCTACTATTTAAACGAAGTGCTAACACTTACTAAGTTGAGTCACAGTCCGCACTGGCCCACACTCGCTACTCTTACAATGTATTGAATGACCTTTACATTATTGCGTGCACTTGAAAATGGGAAAATTGTTCAAATAAGTGGAAAATTGAAATTGCAAACAACAACTGACTGACTAAAATTTAGGTATGAAGTGGAGAAAAAAAAATAAAACATGGATGAACTACAACAACAGCATCCCCAGAGCAGCGTTACCTCAGATTCGCCGGCAACCGGTTTTTGGCACAGAAACAACAAAACAATGGCAAAAAAAAAAACACCTGCTGTATAATTTGCAATCGAAAAAAAAACAAATCTTCGAGTCTTGCAAAAACAACCGAAAAGAGTAAAAAACGCATGTCCAGGTGCAAAATGTGGAACCTTCAACAGGTGAAGGAAATTAAAGCAGGAAATAAATGAAAAGAAATAATTTAAGATTGCAAAAGCTAATAAGCATATATATGGGATAAGATACAAGCAGACTAAACCATCGTTATAAAATATGTTTGTGTATAAGACATCTGACAAATCAATCTAAATCGCAAAATTTGCAAGGGTATAGAAACTTTGCTATGGCTCTAATCTACTTAGCGCTGCGGTTTGATTTTCGCTCCACGTTGCCCACATCTGGCTGCCATATGTTTTAATTATACTTTAGTTATACTCTTTTTTTGTCCCTTTTGTTTTTTCTCTGCTTTAGCACATATTTAAAATTTATTGTTTCCAGGGAAAAATTTGTATTTAAAATTCATCAAACGAATGATGTCGCTATCATCGCTTTCCTGTTAAGCTAAGGAATTTTCATTCAGACCTTTTTTTTTTACAAAACAAGAATTAAGTAATTCGTTTCGAAGACCGAAATAAATTTGTTCGAATTTTCTATAAGGCGACGGGGGCGTGCGGGTGACACTCGAGTAAAAAATGTCACATGAGTCTGGTTTTGGTTTGCTTTCGGTATTGTTGTTGTTGTTGTCGTCAGGTTTAATTAATTCATTTTCATTCAATGTTTGTATAAATATATGCATGATTGTATATTCTGCCCCCGATGGGGCAACGCCTTGTAGCTTGGGTCATGTCACATCAGTTTATGCCTAAGCCGGAACATTTGCCATCACTTCCGTTGCGTTTCGCCGGTGCGGCCCCACTGTGCAGTTTGGCTTGACTTGAAATAATTATACCCTAAGCTAATTTGTCGTTTTCATTTTTATGTCTTTCTCTATTTTCGTTTTCATTTTTGCCGCTGTAAAGTGAGCTAAGTTTTAATTAATGTGCGAGTGGAAATAATAAATTATACAAGCATTTCATCTGACCTAAAAAAAACCATTCAACTGGCATACACACACAGTTGAAGGACATACACACACACACATTTGTAGAATAGTTACAGAAAAATGTTTATATATCGATCCACATTGTAAATTTATCTTTTTACATAAAAATTTATTTTGGGAGCTCTGTTTCATGTTTCTGCATAAAGACTAAAGAAAGATCTTCGAAAAAATTGCTTGATTGTTGTCTAAAAATTAAAAAAAACTTTGAGCTGCTGTTCAATCACACTAGTATTTACTGTAACAAATAGAGGAGCTTTTTGCCTCTATACAAATTGCAGGCTCACGTTTCCAGAATTGCCCATTCCTGGCTTCATCCCATGCACCGTCATTTCAAAGAATATGGATAGAGCTGCAGCGCGGTGCATACGGCATGCAGATGAAGAATAATGGGGATAGATATGGGGTTGGTGGGGGCGTGGTCGTGTCAACACCTTGTGGCATGGCAGTGCATAAAATTGAATATGAAATTGTTTGCCAATGCAAAAGTGACAAGCCCTGGGTTGGCTGGGAGATGGTGTACAAAAACTAGTGATGGGGAATAAAAAGCCATGAGTACTTCCAGCCTCTAAAGTGTCAATGAACGTGGTTTTTTTTCCTTCTATCCAGTTGGCTTTTGTTTGGGGTTTTGTGTATTCGAGTATGTGTGAAGGTGGAATCGGTTAAAAAAAAATATAAAAGAGCGACCAGTTTTAGTTGCCCAGTTGGTTTCGTCGTTGTCGAAGCATCGACACACTTCAACCAGCACATAGTCCAGACTGGCACAAAGAGTCACTGATCCATGGCATTCAATTGTCATCCCGACCGGTAATGCCACACATTGTTGGAACAATAGACAAACTGTTGACAATTGACTTGTACATGGGTTCAACGACAAATATGAGGCATGAACTTCCGTTACACATATATCTAGTTTTATATATACATAGAGTAAATAACACTATACTGTAATTATATTTTAATTGTATTCTTTTGTTTTCTCTTTCTAGCCACTGCCAGTACTACATTGGCTGCCAATCCACCAGATGCCGATCATAAGGGACCAGTTTTCCTCAAAGAACCCACCAATCGTATTGACTTTTCGAACTCGACAGGCGCCGAAATTGAATGCAAAGCCAGTGGCAATCCCATGCCAGAAATAATATGGATTCGTAGCGATGGCACTGCTGTTGGTGATGTACCCGGCTTGCGTCAAATCTCATCGGATGGTAAATTGGTATTCCCACCATTCCGTGCCGAGGACTATCGTCAGGAAGTGCACGCTCAGGTCTATGCCTGTTTGGCACGCAATCAATTTGGTTCCATCATATCGCGGGATGTGCATGTGAGAGCCGGTAAGTTGTCGAATGTTCCACTAAAAGAAACATGAGACGGAGACCAGTGCAAAGAAAATTATAAAATACTTTTAACAGATAATTACAAAAGATAATTATTTATGAAATTAGAAGGCAATAATAAGATCAAACTAGAAAAAAAAAACTAACTGAACTAAAAGAAAATACCTTGCACTGCTCTCAATCTTATGGAAAATTTTATACAATTTTTACAGCAAGCACTCCCGGAAAATTAAATCGTCGCTGGTTTCGCTAAATCATCCATGAAACGTCGTTGCCGTCGTCGTCGTTGGGCTTCACTGAATTTAATACTCATCATTTTAGGCTCGTTTTTTTTTTTACAAAATGATTTGTAAATAGATGTTTATGTAATTAAACGTTTTCCACACACTTTCCAATTTCACACTCAACGTGCAACTCTCAATTGGATTTTCAAGGCGAGTTGGCATTTCGCTTTAAACGCCTCTCAATGCTTTGTCGGTAACTGTACTACCGTTCAACAGGAGGGGCAGCCATATGTATCAGCTGTTGCTCTCTGCAATTTTCACTATAATTAAACGTTGCACAAGTCGTTGTTGGTGTTGCCGCTGCTGCTGCTGATGATGCAACTGTCGGGATAGAAAGAGAGTTCAACCCAGGAGGTCGTCGTTATTATTGCCATCGTCGTCGTCGCCAGGGTGTCAATTTATCGCGTTATAACAGGATCTAGGGTCTTAGTAGCCTTATCCATTACTTCAGCTTGCATAAACCAGGGAAAAGTTAATCACATTTTAACTAATTATGCTACAGACATGTGAGCGAGTGTTAAGACTGAGTGAGCCAAGTTAACGTAACCCCCCGAAAATATTCAACTCAAGTTAACTCAACTCATCAGGCTGACGTGTTCTTTGGCAATTAGCCACCATCATTATTGTCGTTTGCTTTCGCTTCCTATTAACTAAGTGAATTTATCACTTTATGACCAAAAAAAAAAAAACAAACTCCAAAAAATATGTGTGAAGCGAAGAAAAATAAAATTATGTTACACCTTTAAAGCTGTCACAAAAAAAGAGAAGCAAAATATTTAATTGAAATTAAGTTTGTTTTTTAGCCAGTTTAGTGATTATGTTAATTTTCGTAGCTTTTCATTTAATTTCATACCCGACAAATATTCCGGAAACATTGAGCATTTCTCGGAATCGTTTTTCTAACCATATTGTCAAGGCTTTTAAACAGGTGTCCGACCTAGAGCGTGAGAATAGCATTTAATATCTACTTAATACATATAAACTTTACAGTTGTTGCTCAGTATTACGAAGCGGATGTGAATAAGGAACATGTGATACGTGGAAATTCTGCGGTTATTAAATGCCTGATACCTTCATTTGTGGCCGATTTCGTTGAGGTTGTATCCTGGCATACCGATCAAGATGAGAATTACTTTCCGGGCACAGAATACGGTGCACACACATACTATTCTCTATCTCTCTATTGTTATTGCACTACTAAAACGCATGTTGGGAACTGCATACAGCAAATACATACATTCATATGACTATATCATTACATTTCATCAATCCACATAATTCCTTAATTCTTTTATTTTATCATTTATTTTCTTCTATATTATATACAATACACATACATATTTGTGCCAATTTAGTCGTTTCGCAACACTACGAAGAAGATATACATAAGGCATTTGTCATAAGAGGCAATTCAGCAATATTGAAATGTGATATACCATCGTTTGTAGCCGATTTTGTGAATGTTATATCCTGGCATACAGATCAGAATGAGAGTTTCTATCCTGATACTGAATATGGTGTGTGAGAAAAAATCATATGTATTCCTTTCTTTTTTTATATAAATACTCACAGAATACACGAGTGTATAAAAAGAGCAATCAAAAAATAAAAATACAGTTTAACCACACTAATAACTGTAAAATACAATATAATTAACCAACACTAGTTAGGTTCAGTAATTTCGCATTATGACTACGTCTTTATCTCCTTTAAAGCTTTCTTCTCTCTCCTCTCGATTTCAGTTGGTTTCTTTTATTTTAATAAGATATATATCTTATATATAGTTATGTTTATTGTTGTTTTTGTAATTTTCTTTTGGCTTTAGTCGTTGCTCAATACTATGATACCGATGTAAATAAGGCCTACGTTATACGTGGCAATGCAGCTGTATTGAAATGTGAAATTCCCTCATTTGTCGCTGATTTTGTTAGTGTTGTATCCTGGCATACGGATCAGAATGAGGACTTCTTGCCAGGCACTGAATATGGTTTGTTATTGTTTATATTCTTTGAGGTTATACATACTATGTGCTAAGAGAATTTTAGATAAAACTGATTTCCCATTTCCTTTCCGTTTACTTGTACTTTTTCATTTTCATTTACCTGAATTTTCATTTACTTTGCGTGCTGATGGGCCATAGTTGTCAAAACTGTTATTAACCTTTCTTTAGTCAGTCGGCAGAAGACAGCGATGTTCTCAGGGAAGCAATGTACGTGTATGTGTATACACACATGTTTATACATATTTATGCTGCAGCTCTCATCAAATTAGGCATTAAGGGCCATTAAATGCACTGAGTTGTAGGCATTACCATTTCAATTAGTTTGCACTGCGGATTTTCACACGCCCCGCCACACGCAAGGTGTTTGTTTGTACGTTTTTATTGACGTTCCCAATGAGTGTAGTCGTCTCTCTATCCGTTCTCCGTTCCCCGTTTGACTTTATGGTTATATAATCTCACATGGTCTTTCTACACTTTAGTTGTCCAACAGTTCTATGAATCGGAGGTTAACAATGAGTATGTCATTCGTGGAAATTCAGCGGTACTTAAATGCTCCATTCCATCATTTGTGGCGGACTTTGTACAGGTTGTATCCTGGCAAGATGAAGATGGCCAACTGTATGGCTCCCTCGACGAACAACAACAGGGTATACATCTAATAAGTTGTCAGTCTTCAAAATAAGTCATAGCTATTTTCCTTCTTTATCCTTATACTGTTTTTCTTTCTATTTTTCTTAACAAATATTTTCATTCATTCAATTTCATTCGACCATTCCATTTTTGCAGTCGTTAATCAGTATTATGAAGCTGAAGTTGTTTCCGAATATGTTATCAAGGGCAATACAGCGGTTTTGAAATGTACTATACCCAGTTTTGTGGCTGATTTTCTAAGAGTAGAGGCTTGGTTATCCAGCGATGGCACGGAATATACTCCTCAAGAAAACTTTGGTACATTTAAGTTCATCGGATTTAGACTTAAGTAGCGAAGAATCCTTTCCGTTCCGTTCCATTCCCTTCACTTAAACTTTTTCTTTGTTTTCCTTATTCGAATATTACTTATGTAGTGGTTAATCAATATTACGGCGCTGATATATTGATGGAATATGTAATAAAGGGCAATGCAGCAGTTTTGAAGTGTTCCATTCCATCGTTTGTGGCTGATTTTGTGCGCGTTGAATCTTGGATTGACGAAGAGGGCACTGAATTGAGACCTTCTGATAATTACGGTATTCTTATGATTTGGTTAAACTGAAATTAGAAGTCAACTACTTGGGGTTCCCTTTTTCTATTACATTAACATTATAATTTTCTTTTACTTCAATCTATTATAACCATTACAGTCGTGAATCAGTTTTACGAAGCTGAAATTATGACGGAATATGTCATTAAGGGCAATGCAGCGGTTTTAAAGTGTTCCATTCCATCGTTTGTGGCTGATTTTGTGCGCGTCGAGTCCTGGATCGATGAGGAGGGAAATGTGTTATCGTTTTCTGATAATTATGGTGCGATGTGATCTAGTTTAAAAAAGTTCTCTCGGTAGTTCTATTCCTAAATTGGCATCCCGTCCAATCCCCGCTCTTTTTTAAATTTTGTTTTCCCTATATTTCATTTACAAACTTTTTTATTTCTCCCTGCAGTTGTCTCACAGTTTTACATAACCGAAGCTGAGAATGAATATGTTATTAAGGGTAATGCCGCAGTAGTCAAGTGTAAAATTCCGTCATTTGTAGCTGATTTCGTTCAGATCGAAGCCTGGGTGGATGATGAGGGCATCGAATTATGGCGCAATAATACATCTGGCATTTATGGTACAGTCAACATAAAACACATTACAAATTGGTTATAAGTCTTATTGTTAATTACACTTAGTTTTCCTTTTCCCTCATTTGCCCTTTCTGTCATTAGCTTTTTTCTTTATGCTTAATTATTAGTTGTCATACAAACCTATGAATCGGAGGCGGATAATGAATATGTTATAAGAGGAAATTCTGTGGTAATGAAGTGTGAAATACCATCGTATGTGGCAGATTTTGTCTTTGTTGATCTTTGGCTGGATTCGGAGGGTCGAAACTATTATCCCAATAATGCTGAGGAAACGGGTACTTGCATTGTACTACAAATGTTTTAGTTCCAGTTTGTGATCCATTAAGAACTTTCAATTTTCCACAATTGTTTTTCATCATGGATTTGATTTTGGATTTTCATTTTGGTTTGTTTTTTTCCACCTCCTCAGTTGTTCATCAGTTCTATCAGACGCGTGTTATTGATGAATTTGTGCTACGTGGCAACTCTGCCATCTTAAAATGTTTGGTACCATCGTTTGTGGCCGATTTTATAGATATTGAAGCCTGGTTAGATGAAGAAGGTGTGGAGATAGTTCGTCCATTGCCTGACGATACACTGGGTAACACTTTATTTCGCCTACTCATTAAGTGTTTTAATTCCATGTATTGTAGGGTTTGTTTCGGTTTTCCTTCCAATATTCCCTCCATACCTAACCATCATTTCATCAATCCTTGTCTAATTTCTTTTCTAGTGGTCAAACAGTTCTTTGAGTCGCAAGTTTATGATGAATATGTTATCAAGGGAAATTCAGCAATATTTAAATGTCAGACTCCATCATTTGTGGCGGATCATATTGAGATAACCGATTGGGTTGATACCGATAATGGTGTCTATACAAAAAATATAACGGGTATATACATACATCGATGATGCTTCTTCTTTTATATATACATATATAGTAAAACTAGTAGAAACATGAAGGGAGCTCTAAATTCGGCCACCTCCTCTGCTTCTCCCTTTCCATATGTCACCTAAATTTATGATTTTTAATCCTCCGACAATTTGCAGTTGTGCCACAATCCTACAGCGTCAATGTCATGGATGAATCCATTTTACGTGGCAATAGCGCCATAATCAAGTGTCATATACCCAGTTTTGTGGCCGATTTCATAGTGGTTGATTCTTGGTTGGAGGATGAGGAACGTGAGATCTATCCGCAGGAAGATGTCACTGTTGGCGGTAAATTGCTTCTTCTTTTTTAGTTTCTTGCAAATTGTTCGCATTCCCTTCCGCCTATATACATTCCCGATATATATATATATATTCACATTGACTAATGTTCCGTTTCCAAATCCAATTCCATTGTTCGCTTGTTTTGGCTTTCGGTCCACATCTACTCAGCAATTATGATAGGACTTTAAAATCCGGATCTGAATCTAAATCCTGAAACTCTGCAGCGCTGTTAGGCATTCACTTAAACTTTCTTTTCACTTTCTTTACTTTTAATATTTTGCTTTCTTTCTATTTATTTTTTTTATTGTTTCTTTTTCAAGTCCCAATCTATATTATTTTTTTCTTTTCTTTGATCCTATCCAAAAAATATCCATGAGTCACTCCCGACTTGCCCGAATTTCCCAATTATACCTTGATCCCACCCCTTCATGTAGTTGAAAAGTAGAATTTGATTTTGTGTAGTCTAGTGTAAATAGAATTCACAAAAATGCTAATAAACATATCGGTAACCAACAAAATTGTACATACTAAATTATATAATTGCAAATATCATAATTGTTACAAAAAAAATCATTTTTTAATATTGTTAATATGTACATACATAATTCATTTGTGCAACTAAAATTATTGGCATTTTTGTTTGAAGCATGCATAAAAGTACTACATTATCATATCATGCAAAGAAATCGAAAGATTTTTCGTAAATGCCAGATAATAAATTACAAAGATTATTGAACAAATTGTTTATCTTACAATTTCTTTGCATTTTTCTACACAATTCCATTCAGATTAATTTGTTTTCGAAGGAAACAAGATAAAACTCTATCACGTTTATGTATATACAATCAATAAATTCAAGCCTGAATGGAATTCGTTGAAATGGAAATAAGACTGTTGAATTTTTCTGTACATATGTATGTATGTAAAGCTATGTATATATATCATTCTAAACACTAAACCATAAAATCCATTTTCTACAGTCTTATTTCTAATTAGTTCATTCCAAAGAAAAAAATTCAATACAAATTGAATTCTTTCATTTGAATCATTAGTTTTAAATTAGTCTTAAGTTCTAAAGAATTTTCCAATATTAATATATTTATTTTCTTTCTCAATTAATTTTCAATTAACCCCACACAAAAATCAGATGGTAAATATTTGGTTTTACCCTCCGGCGAATTGCATATTCGTGAAGTTGGACCCGAGGATGGTTACAAGAGTTATCAATGTCGTACCAAGCATCGTCTTACAGGAGAGACTCGTCTAAGTGCCACCAAAGGACGTCTGGTCATTACAGGTAAGTCGGCCTTGTTTGCCAATTCAGATATTCTACTATATAATTTAAGTTAAATTATGGAAAATTTTAGTTTGAAATAGAAAATTAATTATTAAAAAAATCCATCTGAAAATAAATTATAAAAATAAGGTGAAATGGATTAGTTTTTGAAAATGAATTATACATAAACATATAATATAATATATATGTATATAATAATTATTACATATTTGTTGATACATGCAAAAATTCTTACTAAATTTGCACTATATATAACTGAAATTTTCCAATGGCAAGTTAACTTTATACAAATATTCTTACATATCATGAATAAATTGGATACTTTTATGTCGGTCTAGTTTCTAACATATATTTTTTTCTTTAAACTTTAACTAGACAATCAGACGCATAACACAGATAAAAGACCACAGCTTTTTATTTACCATTACTTAAAGTAATTATTATTAAACTCATTCAAACAAAAACTGACCTAAATAATTATTTTAAAACTGATAACAGATAACTTGGTAACACCTTATCTGCCTTGTTCTAAATTTGTATTTGTATAAAGTTAACTAGCTCAGAATTTAAGTAGAAGACCCAATAAACTATAAATAGTTATGCTATTTTTATTTAAAGTTTATGGGTATTCTAAATATACATAAATGTAACAGATATTTGGAAATTAATTAAATTAAATCTAAAAGTTGTAAATATTATAAATTTTAAATATACAAATGGTTTTAATATCAATTCCAAGTATCTATTATATGGCTAAGAAATGGTTAAAGCAATTTCTGCAGTGACTTTTTCTTCGCTATGAATTGCCCAGAGCTAACGGAATTGTTTATATATATTTTATATACTCCTGGGCAATTCATTTATTAATTATATTTATAACTAATGTTTTTAAGCAACAATATTTTGATCTCAATTTTTATTTAGCATTGCATCCGCGAATGCAATCAAAAAGATTTTTCGCTTAAAATCTCTTTCTTTGCTTAACGAAAATAGAAAACTATTTATAAATACATATAATATACATCTTTTAGTAATTTTTTGCAATGTAGGTCAAAAAATTGTTGCTTATATATAAATTGAAAACTGCCTGAATGTTGGGATAGGGTACTTGACAATGACATGAGCTTGAAATAAAGCCAATAAATGAGATTAAATTAGTTAAGTCTGTGGTCCGTTTTCCATATAAATAATAAGAGAGAGAAATATCTCATGTATAAGGCATTTTCATTGAAAACTATTTTCTTTCAAGCCTAAGGTAAGTGCCTTATGTATTTCTAGATCTAAAAAATTGTTCGGTACATTTCCATAATTTTTGTAATTGTTTTCAATTTTTGCTTACAGAACCAGTTGGCAGGGTTTCACCCAAATTTCCCACTACATTGACTAGCAGCAGCTTTACCACTTTGGCCAATGATAGCCTCACTTTACTCTGTCCCGCTCAGGCATATCCAGCTCCATTATTTAGGTGATCATTTCAAATATTCCACCAACTTTGGCTAGTTTTCCTTTTACCACATTTTCCTCCCACCTGCTTCATTGTTTCATTGAAGAGCCCATTGCTAGTGTTGGTCCACGTCTAATGTCAGGCAATGACATCAAAGTTGTTCAATATGCCGCTCAGTCAGCCATTACCTTGCTCTGTCCAGCTCAGGCATATCCAATGCCAGCATTTAGGTAAGACCCAGTACCCACAGTTTGAGGCAGTTTTCTAGAAAGATTCGAAACTACAAGTTTGTTATTTCCCCCAAACCAGAACCAGTGGGTAGCGTTGGTCCTCGTTTGACCAGTGGCGATGAATCACGCATCCTGAAAGTCCATTTAAAACAAAGTGCCACACTATTGTGTCCAGCTCAAGCTTATCCTGTGCCTTTCTATAGGTAAACACCCAACATTTAGGATAAACAGAAGTTTTTTTCTACTTTAATCTTTTCAAGAACCTGTGGCCAGTGTTAGTCCCAAAGTCACAGCTGGTGATGATGCCATTAAGATACCCAAAGTATCCAAGGGTTCAAGTGCCACATTAATGTGTCCTTCTCAGTCCTATCCAGTGCCATTTTTTAGGTAAACTAACCCAACATTTGAGGCATTTGTTTCAGTTATTTTCACAAACTAAATGAAATTCTAGAACCCGTGGGAAGTGTTAGTCCACAGTTTAGTGGTAATGGCAATCAGGAGCATATAACACTATTACGTGTTCCATTGAATGGAAGTCTTGCTTTAATGTGTCCAGCTCAGGCCTATCCAGTGCCCTATTTTAGGTAACAGAACCTTCTCCTAACCCAACATAAAAGGCTTTTGATAGATACATGTATATAAACTCTTTTCGACTTTTATCCTCTTTCTAAAGAGCCCGTTGGCAGTGTTGGTCCCAAATTAACCTCTGGTGATGATTCACGTACTGTGAAAGTAAACATGAATCACAGTGTAACCCTACTTTGTCCTGCTCAAGCATATCCTGTGCCCTTTTATAGGTAACATATTTAATTCAACACATCATTCAGGCAGTTTCCTTTGTTAATTCGAACGCGGTTCTAAGTAGTCTCCTTTTTTCCAGAACCTGTTGGTAGTGTTAGTCCTAAAATTAATACCGGGGATGATTATAACCATATCAAAGGACGAAGTACCCAAGATTTGAGTCTACTCTGTCCAGCTCAGGCCTATCCTAAACCATTTTATAGGTAACTTTTCGTGCAGTTTTCAATGGGTTACCATTCGAACTATTTTATTTTACAGAACCTATTGGCAGTGTTAGTCCCAAAATAACCAATGCCGATGATTTGAAACATGTGAAAGTGAAAAGTTTCAATAGTTTAAGTCTTCTTTGTCCTGCCCAGGCATATCCACAACCTGCCTATAGGTAAATGTCATTCACCCAGAACCAACATTTGAGTAGATATTTTATTATTCCCTTGGTTAGATTTATTTCCATAGAATCCTTGTTTTCTTCTAGAACCTGTGGGCAGTGTAGCACCAAAATTGACCTTTCTAGAACGTTTCAAAATGATGCAAATTCAAGGCGGTTCTACATTTAATATACAATGTCCTGTTCAGGCTTATCCTATGCCAGTTTTCAAGTAAGATCTTCCAAACAATATTCAGTCAGTTTAAGTAAATTTTATAAACTTAATAAATATTATTCTTATCAAGAACCCGTTGGCAGTGTACGGCCTAAAGTGAATCTTCAGGATAAACATCAGTTTGTTGATGTCGAATTAAGTCAGAATTATGCCTTACTTTGTCCGGCTCAATCTTATCCAACACCAGCTTTTAGGTGGGTCCACCTCTTATCTCTTTTTCTTACCCAACATTCGACAGTTTTTCTTGGTTTTTATTTTCCCCAAAGGCTTGTCTTATAGCAAAGTTCTTCTTGTTCCATTTTTTTTCGTAGAACCCGTTGGCTCTGTCAAGCCCAAAATAAATGTTCAGGATAAATTACAGACACGCGAACTGCACGTGAATATGGGATTCGCCTTACTTTGCCCAGCTCAGTCATATCCCATGCCTGCTTATAGGTAAATTGGCCAATTTCTCTTTATTTTTATTTAGGGGCGTAATTGCAGTGATTATTTTGTTAGCCCCATTCCCCTCTTTTGACGGCAGTTTTCGAGAAATCGCACATAAAATGGAAAATTATGTTGTCTAATTTCGCTTACAGAACCTATTGGGAGTGTGCCACCAAAGGTTAGCATGGCGGATGAGCTGTCTAGCAAACGTTACCAGCTGGGCGAAAGCTTCAGTTTAATGTGTCCCGCTCAGTCGTATCCTATACCCGCATATAGGTAATTTCAAATTCAGGCAGTTTTATTTTAAGCGACTGATCCCATAGGTTAGATTATTAAATTTGTTAATTTTCACAGAACCTATTGGGAGTGTACCACCCAAAGTTAGCATAGACGATGAGGTGGCCAATGCTCGTGGCTATGTGGGAAGAAGCCTAAGCCTTAAATGTCCAGCTCAATCCTTTCCTATACCAGCTTATAGGTAAATTAGACCAACATTCAGGCTTTCAATCAATCCCGATTTTCTCATTCTCTCTAGAACCTGTGGCTTCTGTTCCACCAAAATTGAATCTTCTTGAAAGGGTTAGAACTATGGAAGTTCCATTAGGTCTTCAATATGCCATGCAATGTCCTGGTCAAGCTTTCCCTGTACCAGTTAATAGGTAATACCCTAACCCATCATATATCAGGCTTTTTCACTTTTAAGAGATAAACTATTACAAATGTGACAATTGCTTTCAGAACCTATTGGCTCTGTTCCACCAAAAATCAATAATATCAATGATAAATTTCAATTGATGCAAGTGAAATTATCAAGCAATTTTGCCATGCAATGTCCTGGTCAAGCATATCCTGTACCCGTAGTAAGGTTAGTTTTCAAGGCAACTTTTAATTCATTTTCATCTATTTGTTTTCTTAGAACCCATTGGCTCTGTTCCTCCGAAAATCTCGAATTTACATGATAAATTTCAAGTTCTACAAGTGAAATTAAATGAAAACTTTGCCATGCAGTGTCCTGGTCAGGCATATCCTGTGCCCATAGTTAGGTTAGTCTTGAAATTCCCATGACCAACATTCAGTTTATCTCTTAAAGTTTCCATCTTCTTAATTGTATTCTTCTTTAAACATAGAACCCGTTGGTTCGGTAGCTCCTAAAGTTGATACTAAAGATGAGTTCACTTTTGCCCGTACTCGTTTGGGTGCTTCAAAGGCTCTCATTTGTCCAGCTCAATCGTATCCCATGCCGGCATTTAGGTAATCCCACATTCAGGCCGAGTTTTATTTGATTTTGTTTGTTTTATCTTAGAACCTGTGGGGAGTGTTGCCCCCAAAGTTGATATCAAAGATGAGATAAATTATGCTCGCGTCAATTTGAATCATAGTCTGGCTATAGTTTGTCCTGCTCAATCTTATCCAGTACCAGCCTTTCGGTAAGCTTAACCCAAATATTCAGGCAGTTCTTGAGTTCCCATTTTTCTAAGGAATATTTGTGAATATGCTTTCCAAATTGCTTTCCAGAGCCTGTGGGCAGTGTGGCACCCAAAGTGGACGCCAATGATCGCATTAAATGGGTTGACAAAAGTGGTGGTAGTTCCCTTAGTTTACTATGCCCAGCTCAATCCTATCCAGTGCCCTTTGCACGGTAAGATCTTTAATCAGGCAGGCAGTTTTCAATTGTATAGAATTTGTATCTTCGCCAAATCCAAATTCACCAATCCAAATTGTTTCCAGAACCTGTTGGTAGTGTGGCACCCAAAGTCGATGTTAAGGATCGCATAACCTGGCTAGATAAACCTTTGGGTCAGGCTTTAAGTTTACTTTGTCCGGCCCAATCATATCCCATGCCTGCTTATAGGTATGTCACCCAAATTCAAGCAGTTTTCTAATAGAAAGAATTGCCATAGAAGTTTATCCGCCGATTTGTTTACAGAACCCGTCGGCTCAGTGGCTCCCAAAGTTGATATGCATGATAAAATGGATTTTGCCATTAAGAAATCCAATAGTTCTCTAAATTTGTTTTGCAAAGCTCAAGGTTATCCAATGCCAGCATTTAGGTATATATTTGTATGATTCCCTTTCATTTATTTATATTTCTTTTCCATGTTTTCTTTAGAACCTATTGGCTCTGTGGGACCAAAAGTTGACTTGAAAGATAAAGTAGCCATATCTCACATTAAGCATAGGCAATCATTAAGTTTAATATGTCCTGCACAGGGTTATCCAATGCCAGCATTTAGGTAAGGGGCAGTTGATAATGTTCTATAATTATTTCCTTTTCTATGTTTTATTTAGAACCCGTGGGCTCTGTGGCTCCAAAAGTTGATATGAACGATAAGCTTAAGTTCTCTTCAAAGTTTTCTAATTCATCTTTGAGTATTTTATGTCCTGCACAGGGTTACCCTATGCCTGCATTTAGGTGAGACCAAACAACATTTTGGCAGTTTTTCTAGACTCAGTTTTAGGTTTCGCCAATAATCGTATATATTGTTAATATTTTAGAACCCGTTGGCGCTGTGGCTCCCAAAGTTGATATCAATGACAAAGTGAAAATAGCCATAATCAAGTTAAATCACTCGCTAAGTTTGCTCTGTCCAGCTCAGGGTTATCCCATGCCCGCTTTTAGGTAAAATACCCAAACAAAAGGCAGTTTTCAGTTAGTAGATTCTATCATCCACAAAGAAATTACTTTGACTATGCAATTGCAGAACCTGTGGGCAGTGTCCCGCCAAAAGTTGAAATTAAAGACAAAGCTGGCATTTTTCTGGCCAAAGCTGAGAATTCGTTCGCTCTACTCTGTCCAGCCCAGTCGTATCCAATGCCAGCTTATAGTTAACAACAATTAATTGTGCTGAAAAACTTCTCTTACAAATTACAAATGGAGCGTGATTAAGCCTAGTTCAAGCATCATTGCCTGCAAACTGTAATTAGCTTTGCCTGACGGTTGATTTAACCCATTCATTGTTTTGGACATTGTCACGCAACTCCTTCAGCTTCTTCACCTGAAAGTTGGCTCCATTGTTTTCGATTTAAGTCCCCCAGCTACAACAACCAGTTTAGGCAGTTTTCAATATTTATGTATTTGTTTGCAAAACTTTTCTACTTTCCCAACTTGTAGAGCCTGTCGGCAGTGTTCCACCCAAAATTAGTATTGGTGAACGTCGAAAGGATGCTGAAGTACCTTTAAAGGGAGACATAAGCATATTTTGTCCAGCACAATCCTATCCTGTGCCAGCATTTAGGTGGGTTCAGGCAGTTTTCAGTTTAGTAAATAAATCTTTTCCTTTTTAGAGCCTGTGGGTAGTGTGGGACCTAAAATTAGTGTTGGTGAACGTCTGAAAGACGCTGGTGCCCAATTGAATACGACTTTTACGCTCTTTTGTCCAGCTCAATCCTATCCAGTGCCAGCTTTTAGGTATTATTCAGGCAGTTTTCCTAATCTTCTTTGTATTTGATTGCTTTTTCTAGAACCCGTGGGAAGCGTTGCTCCCAAAATTAGTGTTGAGAATCGTTTGAAAAATGCCGAAGCTCAAATGTCTTCAAGTTTTACACTCTTTTGTCCTGGTCAAGCATACCCGATGCCCTTCTTTAGGTAATATTTGCGCAACATTCAGGCAGTAATCGAAAAAAAAATTGTATTGTAGAGCCCGTGGGCAGTGTGGGTCCTCGTCTAACCTCTGGCGATAAGACACGTAACGTGGATGTAGCTCTTGCTGGTAGTGTTTCTCTACTTTGTCCCGCTCAGGCCTTTCCAGTTCCATTTTTTAGGTAACAACATTCAGACAGTTTTTAATTATCCGTAGAAAATTGGGAGATACTAATTAGAATTTTCCCAAATTACAGAACCAATTAGTGGAGCTGCTCCTAGAGTGGCTTTAATACAGAAGACAAACATTGAGTATGTTCGTTTAGAGGGCATTGTGGCCATTATGTGCCCAGCTCAGGGTTATCCAGTTCCCGCCTTTCGGTAAGCGCTTCCCAACCTTCAGACAGATTTTCTTTATAGGGGGAAATTATTTTAATTAAACTTTATCCACTCCTAGAGCCCATTAGCAGTACTGTGCCAAAAGTTGTCTCGCTGGCTAAATTTGATATGAAAACCTATGCTGGTTCTAGTACTTTGGCCATTTTATGTCCAGCTCAGGGTTATCCAGTGCCCATTTTTAGGTAAATTTCCATGAATTCAGACAGTTTTCAAGGTTACTTCATTTTTAAAACTAGTTTTGATTTCGATTTGCTTACAGAACCCGTCTCTAGTACCGCTCCAAAAGTTCCACCTTTACAATCTCGTCCTTTGGTGGTGTCCAGTCATTCAAGTATTTCTATATTATGTCCAGCGCAGGGTTATCCAGCTCCTAGTTTTAGGTAAAACTCGTTTAACCAACATTTCGGGCATAAGTTTTTCAATTTTCAATATTAGAAATCGTTAGGTACCTAATACCTTTGAAATATTTTCAGAGCCAATTTCCAGTAGTCCACCCAAAATAAACGCCTTGACTTATAAGCCAAATGTTGTGGATTATCATATGGCCACAGCCATCCTCTGTCCAGCTCAGGGCTATCCAGCTCCCAGTTTTAGGTGTGTAGGTTTAAAAACCCCATCTAACATCAGGCTAACAATTTGTTTTGACTAAACAAAATAATGTTGAATATCTCAATTTCTATAATTTACAGAACCCATTTCAAGTACTGCACCTAGAACGCCAGCTCTAGTGCAAAAACCTCTTGAGCTAAACCAGGGACATTCCATTTCATTGCTTTGTCCTGCCCAAGGATATCCAGCACCTAGTTTTCGGTAAGCCGAAACAACATTCAGGCACGACAGTCAATTCATCTCCCTGTCCACTCCATTTCTAGAACCGGTGGGTGGAAAGGCTCCCACGCTGCTTTCTAATGATATTAAACGTTCATGGATTGAACGTATGAGAGATACAAATTTAGCTGTATTTTGTCCAGCTCAAGCTTATCCAGTGCCAGCATTTCGGTTAGATTATAATTTCAGACAGTTTTCATATATCTTTTAATTTAATTTTCCGTTTCTTAGAACCCGTGTCCAGTACTGCTCCGCGAATCCCTTCGATAATGAGTAAACCCTTTGAAATAAATAGAGGGACAGATTTATCGCTTTTGTGTCCCGCACAAGGTTATCCAGCTCCAAGTTTTCGGTACGCTGTCAAACCAACATTCAAGCAGGGTCGACAATTCTACAATTTAGTATGATTCATGTTTTGTCTTTTCCCCTCCTCCGCCGTCTAGAACCCATATCCGCTAAGGCCCCCACTCTATCGGTTGATGCGAAATGGTCAGGTATTGAGAGGCATCTAGGGATGGATATTGTTCTACTGTGTCCCGCTCAGGCATATCCGGTGCCTGTTAGCAGGTTAGCCATAGCTGATTCATTCCCGTTTAATTATACATTAAATGTGTGAACTTTAACCCGCCTGTTTTATGGGTAGGGGTAGGCTGTCCCTCTTTGATAGGTTCCCTCCCTCCCTTTCATTCAATTCATTCATAAAAATGCGCGCGCAAAGCAAAGCAAAAACCAAAACACACATTTAAAGTAAGCTAAGTAAACAAATCGTAAAAGAAATGCGATAAAACCAAAGATGAGAGTGTGTGTATCCATGTGAGAATGTGTGTATTGCTGCGAGAGTGTGTATCTGTGTGAGAGCGTGCATCGCACTGTCTGCGTGTGTGAGAGTCATTTTGTAAACAAACTCTCCCCTTATCGTCACTCATACTCCTTCACAAAATTTCCCCTATATAAAACAGCTGGTTCCACAACATTTCTCTCTCAAACTTATTGCGCATGTTTGCGTTCCACATTAAATTTCCCAAAACAAGTTCCCCTACGTAAATATTTGTGGATGGCATTCATCTCGCTCGCACAAAAGTCTTATGAATGGTACGTTAGTGGGTCAAATGCAAAGAGCGGCCGGCAATTTGTCCCACTTTTTGGGCTTAAGGTCGTCGCCATCGTCGCGACCTCCACTTGTTGCTCGCCCATATGCTTGCTGCTGCTGCGCATGTCTACGATTTTAACCTCAAGGTCTTTAACATTGACCCCCCTCGTAATGAAATATGCATTTAAGTACGGCGCCAAGTCTGCAATGACTTTATTTTATGGGAAAACTAGGTCAGGTTCGTGGCCAAAAGGTCACGTTCAAAGTTGTCGGAAGTTCACAAGTCTAGTCACACATTCAAGCAGTTTCAATAAGTTTACCCTAGATTGGGTCAACTAAAGAAAGAGAGAGAGAAAGAATTACTTGCATTTTATTTTTTTGAATAGAACCTGTTGGCGCCAAAGCTCCCACTTTTTCACTCGAATACAAACTGATTGAGGTACAAAAGTCAAAGGGTTCTGATTTTGCTTTACTATGTCAAGCTCAAGCATATCCAGTGCCCTTCATTAGGTAAAAGAAAAAAAATATTTACAAAATTAAGAACCACATTCCAGGCAGTTCTCTTTAGATCTTTAATATATCGTTTCTCCTATTATTCCTAGAGCCCATTGGTTCAAAGGCTCCTACTGTGCCTTTAGGCGTGCAAACGTTTCAACAAAATGTTGACCTTTTCGCCACCTTTGCCATGCTGTGTCAAGCCCAGGCCTATCCTGTGCCCTTCTTTAGGTAATCTCTCAATTTTTGTCTCTTGGGGCCAACGCTAGACCAACTGGTTCTGTTTCCACATATTTCTATGTGTGTTATTTTGAAATGTAAATTATTTGTTATTTTTCTATAGAGCCAATTGGTGCCAGGGCTCCAACATTTTCCAGTGACTCCAAGGGCAGCATTTTTGAGCGTTCCATTAATGCAAGTTTTGCTCTGCTTTGTCTGGCTCAAGCCTATCCTGTGCCGTTTATGAGGCAAGTGGCAGTTTTCAGTATATGATTTTGATTTAAGTGTTAAACTCTTCACAGAACCCATTGGAGCCAGAGCTCCCACCTTTTCCTCTGATTATAATAGCTTTTCTTATGCCCGTCCGGTGGGTCATAGCTTTGCTTTATTGTGTCAGGCTCAAGCTTATCCAGTGCCCTTCAAAAGGTACTTATTCAGGCAGTTATTCTCTATTATCTGAATATATATTTTATTTATCATTTTATAGAACCCATTGGGGCTAGAGCTCCGACTTTTTCCACCGATTCCAATGTATTCTCCTATACACGCGATGTTGGTCAAAGTTTTGCTTTGCTTTGTCAGGCTCAAGCTTATCCAGTCCCAGCTATGAGGTAGTTTATATAGGCAGATTTCAATCCATATTTATATATTGTTGGTATTGTACAAATTTCAGAACCCGTAGGAGCTAAAGCTCCAACTTTTGCTAGTGTTTCAAAAATCTCCAGTCTACTCGGTCACAGTTCGAGTGATATTGTACTACTCTGTCAGGCTCAAGCGTACCCAGTGCCTTTTATTAGGTAAAACCCCAACATATTAGGCACTTTTTCGATTTAGTTAGATCAAATTTAAATTTTTTACAGAACCCGTGGGTAGTGTGGCCCCTAAGGTCAATAAGAAAGATGAATTTAGTCACGATAGCATTGGTATGATGGGAACCATAGCCATTCAATGTCCAGCCCAATCATACCCCGTACCCTTTTATAGGTAACTCTGCCAACTGGTTCTTGTTTTAGCTTTACTATCTAAAATACTTTCGATTTATCGTCCTTTTAAATTATTTTTAGAGCCTGTAAGTGCCAAAGGTCCTACTTTTGCATCCGATATGAAAAGCTATACATTTGTGCGATATCTTCGTCAAAGTTTCGCCTTGCTATGTCAAGCTCAGGCCTATCCAGTGCCCTTAATAAGGTAGAGATCATAACTTATGTTAGTAAACTTCCTTTACTTCTGTAGAGCCTGTGGGGGCCAAAGCTCCAACTTTCTCTGGTGAATCAAAGAGTTTCACTTTTGTCAAGGAGATCTCAACTAGTTTTGCTCTGTTATGTCAGGCGCAGGCCTTTCCTGTCCCCATTTTAAGGTTAGTTTTTTTTTGCCTTAATTCTTTGCAGAACCTGTGGGTAGTGTTGGTCCAAAAATATCTGGTGGTCGTTTGCAGGAAATGACCAGATCATCTAGCTCTCATTTGGCCATTTTATGTTTGGGTCAATCGTACCCTACGCCTGTTTTTAGGTAATGGTAACTCCAACCAATCGATTCAGGCAGTTTATTAGTGGACAGGATGGGAAAGACTTTCAATTACATTGATCCATTTCTTACAGAACCAATTGGAAGTGTAGGTCCTACCATATCGGGGGATCGTTTGCAGGAACAGACCCAAAAGATAGGTCATAGTTTTTCCATACTATGCCAGGGTCAGGCTTATCCAATGCCAGTTTTTAGGTAGGAGAGAAGAAGAGCACTAAAATGATCCCTGAATATTTTGAATGGATAGTTTCTGTCCCATTGTATGTCAGCTTTATCATTTACTGGTTAGGTTGCTTAGGTTTTCTGTTAGGGAATCATTTTTCCCTTTCAAAAGTGTGGCACAAAATGTAAGCAAAAAGGTAAGTATGCCCAAAGTCACTATCACTTTAGAAATGGTAAGTAATGTCAAAGGACTCCAAGGATTTCGACTTTGTACATTTTGTGCCCACTTTTTCCCCGAAACCAATTTACTATACAAGAGTTTTCGACTTACCTATATCTCTCCATTTCCAGATGGTATAAATTTATTGAAGGCACCACACGTAAACAGGCTGTTGTACTTAATGACCGCGTTAAACAGGTTTCTGGTACTCTAATAATCAAGGATGCTGTCGTCGAAGACTCTGGAAAATATCTGTGCGTTGTGAATAACTCCGTTGGTGGCGAAAGCGTTGAAACTGTATTGACTGTTACTGCTCCACTCTCGGCCAAGATCGATCCACCCACACAGACTGTTGATTTTGGACGTCCTGCTGTATTCACCTGCCAGTACACTGGTAATCCAATTAAAACTGTTAGCTGGATGAAGGATGGCAAGGCAATTGGTCATAGCGAACCCGTGCTACGTATTGAATCCGTTAAGAAAGAGGATAAGGGCATGTATCAGTGTTTTGTGCGCAACGATCAGGAATCTGCAGAGGCCAGTGCTGAACTGAAGCTGGGAGGACGTTTCGATCCACCTGTGATACGTCAGGCATTCCAAGAAGAGACCATGGAACCAGGACCAAGTGTATTCCTAAAGTGTGTGGCTGGCGGAAATCCAACACCAGAAATCTCCTGGGAACTCGATGGCAAGAAAATCGCCAACAATGATCGCTATCAAGTAGGACAATATGTAACTGTTAATGGAGATGTCGTTTCCTATTTGAATATAACATCGGTTCATGCCAATGATGGTGGCCTCTACAAGTGTATAGCCAAAAGTAAAGTGGGTGTGGCTGATCACTCGGCGAAATTGAATGTTTACGGTTTGCCCTACATACGTCAAATGGAAAAGAAGGCAATTGTTGCCGGAGAAACTCTGATGGTTACTTGCCCAGTGGCTGGTTACCCCATTGATTCCATAGTGTGGGAGCGTGGTAAGTAAAGAGTGAAAGTTTCAATTAATAATTGCATAGGATTAATATATGATCTTTCCATAGATAATCGTGCCTTGCCCATCAATCGCAAGCAGAAGGTCTTCCCCAATGGCACACTGATCATTGAGAATGTGGAACGAAATTCAGATCAGGCTACCTACACCTGTGTGGCTAAAAATCAAGAGGGATACTCGGCTCGCGGCTCTCTCGAAGTTCAAGTCATGGGTAAGTTGGAGAACTGTGGGAAGCATTAAGCAAAACATACTGTTTTTTGGGGCGGGTTTTCAGCTCCTGGAGATACTTTCTTCCTTCCTTCAACGTTGGTCGATAGTCTAACATATCGTTATCCATTTTCATCTCTATAAAAAAAAGTTCCACCACAAATTGTACCCTTTGATTTTGGCGAGGAGACCATAAATATGAATGACATGGTCTCGGCCACATGTACAGTGAATAAAGGTGATACACCCCTTGAGCTATATTGGACCACAGCGCCGGATCCAAAGATTGGGGTGGGTCGTTTGATGTCCAATGATGGCATTCTGATCACAAAGACAACACAGCGTATCAGCATGCTAAGCATAGAGTCGGTTCATGCTCGCCATAGAGCAAATTATACGTGCGTGGCACGAAATCTGGCTGGGATTGTCTATCATACAGCGGAATTGCGTGTCAATGGTGATTCAGAGTCTTCATAGTTAATCCCATTTTGTGACACACATTAGTTAGTCTTTATTCATTCTTTAGTTTAACCAAAAAAAACCTTTTCCTTATCCAAGTTCTGCCTCAGATAGTGCCATTCGATTTTGGCGAGGAAAGTGTAAATGAATTGGACATGGTCTCTGCTTCATGTACGGTAAATAAGGGTGATTTACCCGTGGACATATATTGGACTAAGAACGGTGGTCGACTCTATACTAACGACGGTTTGATAGTTACTCGGAATAGTCAACGATTAAGTGTCCTAAGCATCGAATCAGTAAGAGCTCGTCATGTGGGCAACTATTCCTGTGTCGCCACAAACAATGCGGGAGAGACTAGACAATCCGGCATCTTAAGAGTCAATGGTTATTCTTTTTCGATATACTACAACGTGGTTTTTAATTTGGTTTTCTTTTTGATATAAATTTACTTCCTTCCAAGTCCTACCCCAAATTGTACCCTTTGATTTTGGTGAGGATAGCGTCAATGAACTGGATATGGTCTCTGCTTCGTGCACTGTTAACAAGGGAGATTTACCCATCGATGTCGCGTGGACTAAAAATGGAGGCCGTGTCTATACCAACGATGGCATTGTGGTAACCAAGACTAGCACTCGTATGAGTGTCTTGAGCATTGAATCTGTGAGAGCTCGTCATGCAGGAAATTATTCTTGTGTAGCCACCAATAATGCGGGAGAGACTAGACACTGGGCTATCTTGAGAGTCAATGGTTAACCTTCCTCTTACTAATGCAACGAATTCTTTTCTGTTTTTGCTTATGTTTGTTAATTTCAAACCCACAACCCAAAACCCAGTCCTACCCCAAGTACTGCCTTTTGACTTTGGGCAGGATATCATCAACGAACTGGACATGGTCTCTGCCTATTGCACTGTCAATAGGGGGGATTTGCCTCTCGATATTGCCTGGACCAAGAATGGTGGACGCATCTATACCAACGATGGTTTAATAGTCACTCGTAATAGCCAACGGATCAGTGTATTGAGCATTGAGTCTGTGAGAGCTCGTCATGCGGGCAACTACTCCTGCGTGGCTACCAACAATGCAGGAGAGACAAGACAATCGGCCATATTAGCTGTCAATGGTTAAGACACAAAACCTTTGCCCTTTTAAATGCAATATTTCCTTTTGGTTTCTTGAAAGTTTATCTTATGTTTCTATACAAAAAAAAAAAACCTTTCCTTCCTTGACTCACCTTCCCTTGGTAGTGCCGCCTTCAATTGCACCATTTTCATTTGGCGACGATCCGGTAAATACTGGCGAAAATGCCGGAGTACAGTGTATGGTTCAAAAGGGTGATATACCCATGACAATTAAATGGACCCTAAATCTACGACCTATAGTTAATGGTGAAGAAGGAATCACCATAATGAAATTATCACCAAGGACAAGTGTCTTGAGTATAGCTGCCGTTGAGGAATATCATCGTGGGGTCTTCAAATGTATTGCTGAAAATCTAGCTGGTTCCAGTTTCACCACATCCGAGTTAAAAGTGAATGGTATAATGGGGGTTTCCTTAAGAGTAGTCTATTATATTTTTGTTTTCTTCGATTATTATTTTAAAACTTTACCCTTCCATCTAGTTCCACCCCATATGTCACCTTTTCACTTTGGCAGTGAAGTGCTTAACATGGGCGACGTTTTAAGTATAACTTGTGTTGTCCTCAAGGGTGATTTACCATTACAAATACATTGGACCCTAAATGGAGCACCTATAGCAACGGGTGTAGATGGTTTTATGATCATCCAATTGAATAGTCGCACCAGTTATTTAAGCGTCGACGCCTTGGAGGCGAAACATCGAGGGGTTTATAGTTGCATAGCACAAAATCGGGCAGGTCGAGCTGTCTATAAGTCTGAACTACAAGTAAATGGTGGGTGGATTTCTTAAGATTTCGCTATATAGATACTACATCTACTCTTCTTTCTGAGCTATTCTGTATACTGTTTACTAACAAAGTTGTGGTTCGTATCGGGATGTGTGTGCTGAATATGAGCTGAATTGTAATATACTGAAATTTCTCTTAATACAGTGGCACCACAGATAAGTCCGTTTGACTTTGGTGACGAACCGTTGAACCGCGGGGAGGTAGCAAGTGTCAACTGTGTAGTACCCAAGGGTGACTTACCGCTAGATATCTATTGGACCATCAATTCAGCACTCATTGTAAATGGTGAATTAGGATTCACCATTGTACGCTTAAACAAAAGAACTAGTTCTTTGAATGTAGACTCACTAGAGGCCGCTCATCGGGGTACCTACAAATGCATAGCCAATAATTCAGCTGGTTATGCTGAATATATAGCCAGTCTAGAAGTTAATGGTTTGTGCTTTACCGTACTCTCAAAAAACAAGTAAAACTTATTGTTAGTTAAATTTTTGGTTTACTTAAATTTAATTTTATTTTTCTTTGCCCATTCCCAACAAAAGTGTCCCCACAAATCCAACCCTTTGATTTCGGTTCGGAAGCCGCTAATACGGGTGAAATAGCTGGTGTTTTCTGTATGATACCCAAGGGTGATTTACCCATGGAAATACGCTGGACTCTGAATTCGGCACCGATTATCACAGGCGAACACGGTTTCTCCCTGTCGCGTTTGAACCCACGCACTAGTTCTTTGAGCATTGATGCACTGGAGGCTCGTCATCGTGGTCTATATAGGTGTATAGCCAGCAATAGAGCGGGTAGCGCTGAATACAGCGCTGAACTTCATGTTAATGGTGATCATTATAAGATGTCTACATAGTGTGTATAATATTTTGTTGTAGCCTAATTATTATTATGATTTCTAATCAATCCTTCCCCTGTAAATAATACTCCTTTTATATCAAAGTGCCACCCCAAGTGTTGCCCTTCAGTTTTGGCGAGGCTGCCGCCGATGTGGGTGATATTGCCAGTGCGAATTGTGTTGTGCCCAAGGGTGATTTACCTTTGGAAATACGCTGGTCACTTAATTCAGCTCCCATTATAAATGGTGAAAATGGTTTCAGTCTCGTACGTCTAAATAAACGAACTAGTTCATTAAATATTGATTCACTCAGTGGTTTCCATCGCGGTGTATACAAATGCATTGCCACAAATGAGGCTGGAACTAGTGAATATATCGCTGAATTACAAGTTAATGGTTTGTTTTTGCAAAGATCGTTAGCTTTTATTATTATGCAATAAATTTATATAAAATGCACGCTTTAAATAGATAATACCTATGGTTTGCGATTGTATTTGGTGTTTTGTGTGTGTTGGAGGAGCACAAGCTAAGTAGCGTAACAATGTGCTTAATAATCGAATTCACGAGCTGTTTTGTCATAAAAGAGCAGCAAAAAGAAGGTGTTGAATTCGCTGGAATACTTGAGTACTTATTGAAAACCTAATCTCAATACACTTGAAACTTGTGCTGAATACTCGCGCTAAATAAAACATTTCCAAAGGATTTTAGACTAAAGAATGTCCCTTATTTGTTTAGTACCCCCCCAAGTAATGCCCTTTGTATTTGGTGATGAACCTTCAAATTATGGCGATAGTACGGCCGTACAGTGTATGGTATTTAAGGGTGATACACCACTTCGACTCCACTGGACACTCAATGGACAGCCAATAACGAATGAAAATGTTGGCATACGTATAATTAAAATGTCACCAAAACTGAGTTCCTTAAGCATCGACTCAATCAATGGACACCATCGTGGACTATTTAAATGCATAGCCACAAATGCAGCGGGAAGTTCCGAACAAAATGCCGAGTTGATTGTGAATGGTTAATATTGGAATTATTACCCAACCTACTACTCGTATATAATTTAGACAACTTTTGTTTTATTTGTTATTTAGTTTTGTGTTATCTATCCAACTTTTGAACCTTTTATTATCCTTAATCAGTGCCCCCACAAATTCGTCCCTTTGATTTTGGTGATGAAGCCTCAAATTCAGGGGAAACTGCAGGAATACAGTGTACAGTGATCAAGGGAGATTTGCCAATCAATATAACATGGGTATTGAATAATCATACATTAAATACGGGAGATTTTGATGTGGTTATAGGACGTATGTCTAGCAAATCGAGCACTTTGAATATTGATTATATAGCAGCGGAACATCGTGGGGTTTACACCTGTCTGGCACGAAATCAGGCTGGCGAGAGTAGCTTTAGTGCCGAACTGAAAGTCAATGGTGACTCAATATGACATGACTATATAATTATGTAATTTTAGTAGTTTATATTTTTGTTTTTAATTGATTGCTTTTTTAATTTTACCTACCCTACACACACACACACACACAAATACATACACATACAACTATCTACAGTACTACCCCAAATTGTGCCCTTTGCCTTTGATGATGTGATCAATATGAACGATTCGATTGATTTGTTTTGTCAAATCCAAAAGGGTGATCGTCCCATTAGGGTCCATTGGAGTTTTGAACGTAGTCCAAGTGACTATGAGAAATTGGGCTATGATCAATTCCAGCCGGAGATGCGTACGAATCGCATAAGTAGTAAGACAAGCATGTTGTCGATACCAAATGCTAGTCCAGCCCATACAGGTCGTTATACTTGCATTGCCAGCAATGAGGCGGGAACTACCAGCTACAGTGTTGATCTTACAGTGAATGGTACACATATATTGTGTACAAATATATATCTTTTTTCGATAATAACTCTAAGGGTGAATGGTGAATGAATTGCTTTAACATATTTAAAGAATACCCAAAGAAAGTTGATACTAATTAATCTAACTACAAAATCCATTGCATTGATACTAGCTTTATATATATTTATATATGTATAAATATAACCCTGTTCTGTTTCTGTCCAGTGGCACCAAAAATCGCCCCCTTTGAGTTTGGTGAAGAACCCCTGAATTATGGAGAACCTGCATCGGTACAATGCACCATTTTGGGCGGGGATTTACCCATAAATGTTACCTGGCTATTAAATAATGCCACTATCAATAGTTATCATGATATATCATTTTCACGTATTGGCAAACGTATAAACGTTTTATCAATCGAATCGGTTGCTGCTCATCATGCGGGTTACTACTCCTGCCACGCCCAGAATAAGGCAGGAGTGACTGCCCATACAGCACAATTGATTGTTAATGGTAGAGCAAACATACATATATAATATATATAAAATACAATATATATATAAACATTTTTATATACAATTTTTTATTTCTTAATTTTAATTTATTAAATCCCAAACAAGCCCCACCCAAATTAAACCCCTTTACATTTGGTGAGGAGTCCATGAGCTATGGTGAATTTGTTAATGTTCAATGTACTATATCGGGTGGAGATTTACCTGTGAATATTACTTGGACTCTTAATGATAAACCCTTTGAGGATTATCTAGAGATATTGACCACAAAACGTGGCAAACGTATTAATGAATTGACCATCGAAGCGGTTTCGGCCAAACATGCTGGAAATTATTCCTGTATAGCCCAGAATCGTGCAGGTCGTGTAAATCACACGGCCGAATTGAAAGTTAATGGTTATTAACAATTTATATTTCTATATATACTTCTATTTGTTATTGTATTTTTCTTTTTAAATTTTCTTTTATCCTCCCCCCTCCTTACTTTCCTCTATAGTGTCACCCAAAATAGCTCCCTTTGACTTTGGTGATGATCCCTCAAATTTTGGCGAATCGGCCAGTGTTCAATGTTTGGTTACTTCTGGTGATTTTCCCGTCAGTTTTGCCTGGCTTTTTAATGGTCGTGAAATCAATGAGAATGTCTATGATGTATCTATGGTTAAATTGGGTAAAAAGATCAGTGCCCTATCCATTGATATAGTTCGTGATCATCATGCTGGAAATTATACTTGTGTGGCTGTGAATCGAGCCACTTCGGTTAATTACACCGCCGAATTGGTGGTTAATGGTACAATTGAAACGCATGCTATTAAACCGATTTTAGCTATATAATATATCAGTACTTTTGAGTTTTTATATCTTTATTATTTCTATATCCCATGAAAGTTCCTCCAAAAATTGCCCACTTTGATTTTGGTGATCATGCCATCAATTTTGAAGAATCCGTCTCTGTCAATTGTCTCATCTATTTGGGTGATTTACCCATGGATATTACATGGTTATTCAATGGAGAGCATGTCAATGCCTATACAGGAGTATCAATAGTTAAAGGTGGTAAAAAGGCCAGCATATTGACCATTGATTCAGTTCATGCTGGTCATGCTGGGAATTATACGTGCAAGGCGAGAAATGATGCTGATTCGGCGGAATATACAGCTCAACTAATTGTCAATGGTACATAAGAGGGGAAGGGATTTTTCTATATATATATATATTATATTCATTATTATATTTTAGTTTCTTCCAATCCTAATTGATCCTGTTTTATTCCTAGCTCCACCCAAAATAGCTCCCTTTGATTTTGGTCTAGTCCCAGCCAATTTTGAGGATTCAGTCTCTGTAAATTGTTTGATTACATCTGGCGATTTACCAATTGAAATTGAATGGTTATTCAATGGCGAGTCAATTAACTTTTCCTCGGGCATTGCTGTATTAAGGGGTGGCAAGAGAACCAGTCTTTTGACGATTGATTCTGTGCATGCGGGACATGCGGGGAATTACAGTTGCAAGGCCAAGAATAAGGCGGCCAGTAGTGAATATTCAGCGGCTTTAATTGTTAATGGTTACTATAAAATTTATAAACAAACTTCCTAGATATATTACTATACTCTTTTTATTATTTTTAAAATTATTTTTCTATTTTACTTTTATCCTGATACCCTTCTCCCTTAAACTTTTAAAGTTCCTCCAAAAATTACGCCATTTAGCTTTGGCGATGAACCGGCCAATGTTGAGGATTCTGTATCGGTAACTTGTCTTATATCCACTGGGGATCTACCCATTGATATTGAATGGTTATTCAATGACTATGGCATCAGTTCCTATTCGGGTATTATGGTAATGAAAGGTGGCAAAAGGAATAGTGTGCTGAGTATTGATAATGTTAATGCCAGACATGTGGGAAAATATACTTGTCGGGCCAAGAATCAAGCGGCAGCTGTTAATCATACAACCGAATTGATTGTTAATGGTATTTTTAACAAAACTAAATAATATTAAATTAAGAAAATTATTTTAATTTCGTTTTTTTAACTTTGTTTTTTGTTCTTCCCCCCAAAAGTTCCACCCAAAATAACACCATTTGATTTTGGTGATGAACCAACAAATGTTGAGGATTCGGTATCTGTGACTTGTCTTATATCAAGTGGCGATCTACCTATAGATATTGAATGGCTATTCAATGATTTTGGTATTAGTTCGTATTCGGGCATTACGGTTGTTAAGGGAGGTAAACGCAGCAGTGTCCTGGGCATTGATAATGTTCAGGCTCGTCATGCTGGCAAGTACAGTTGCCGTGCAAAAAATCATGCAGCAGCTGTTAATTATACAACCGATTTAATTGTGAATGGTACAATTTAAACAATAATTATATATATATAAATTTGTTTATAGTTTTGTAATTTAAGTTCAAATTGTTTTTACAAATACTTTTCCCTTCCCAACAAGTTCCACCCAAGATAACACCTTTTAATTTCGGAGAAGAGCCCACAAATGTTGAGGATTCGGTTTCGGTAACTTGCCTCATCTCAAGCGGTGATCTACCCATAGATATAGAATGGTTATTCAATGATTTTGGCATCAGTTCATTCTCTGGAATGACTGTTTATAGAGGCGGCAAACGAACTAGCATGTTGACCATAGATAATGTTCATGCCAGACATGCGGGAAAATATAGTTGTCGTGCTAAGAATCATGCGGCGGCTGTTAATTACACCACCGAATTAATTGTGAATGGTACACTTTGAATAATAATTAAATATATATAAATTTCTTTATATTTTTGTAACTTTAGTTGTTTTTAAAAATACTTTTCCCTTTCCAACAAGTTCCACCCAAGATAACACCTTTTGATTTCGGCGATGAGCCCACAAATGTTGAGGATTCGGTTTCGGTAACTTGCCTCATCTCAAGCGGTGATCTACCCATAGATATAGAATGGTTATTTAATGATTACGGCATTAGTTCCTATTCCGGTATGACTGTACTTCGAGGTGGCAAACGAACTAGCATGTTGACCATAGATAATGTTCATGCCAGTCATGCGGGAAAATATAGTTGTCGAGCGAAGAATCATGCGGCGGCTGTTAATTATACAACCGAATTAATTGTTAATGGTATTAAATGGTATTTTTCCATTTGTAGTATATAGTTCATATATATTTTTAAATTGTTAATTTTAATTTCAACCCATTTTCCATTAAAATAAATCCTTCTACAGCACCTCCTAAGCTAGCTCCCTTTGATTTTGGTGAAGCACCAGCAAATTTTGAGGATTCAGTATCTGTAAATTGTTTGGTTTCTTCTGGTGATTTGCCCATTGATATTGAATGGTTCTTCAATGGTGAACCAATCAATTTCTCATCTGGCATTGCTGTTCTTAGAGGCGGCAAAAGAACCAGTGTTTTGACCATAGATTCTGTCCATGCGGGACATGCGGGGAATTACAGTTGCAAGGCCAAGAATAAGGCGGCCAGTAGTGAATATTCAGCGGCTTTAATTGTTAATGGTTGGACATATTCTATAACTAAATTATTTTGATTTATATTTCCATTTTCTTTTACAACCCCAAATCCCTTTCAAAGTTCCCCCAAAAATAACCCCATTTGATTTCGGCGATGAACCGGCCAATGTTGAGGATTCTGTTTCGGTTACTTGTCTTATATCTACTGGCGATCTACCGATTGATATTGAATGGTTATTCAATGATTATGGCATTAGCTCTTATTCGGGCATCAATGTGGTTAAAGGTGGCAAAAGGAATAGCATGTTGAGCATAGATAGTGTCCAAGCTCGTCATGCTGGCAAATATAGTTGTCGGGCCAAGAATCATGCCGCTGCAGTTAATTATACCACTGAACTAATAGTTAATGGTTAGACTGAAAATCATATTAAGCGTATACTATTAGAATAACTTTATTTATAAATTCTTAATTTTATTTCACCCTACCCCAAACACACACACACACTCTTTTTCTTACTCTCTCTCTCTCTCTAACAATAATTTTCATAGTTGCCCCAAAAATTGCCCATTTTGATTTTGGTGAAGTTCCTGCCAATTTTGAGGATTCAGTTTCTATAAATTGTTTGGTTAGTTCTGGCGATTTGCCACTCGATATTGAATGGTTATTCAATGATTATCCGATCAATCATTATTCGGGTATATCGACATCGAAAATGGGCAAACGTTTGAGTGTTTTAATGATTGATGCTGTAAGTGCTCGACATGTGGGCAATTATACATGCAAGGCTCGAAATCTTTGGGCCTCAACCGCCTACACAGCCCAGCTGATTGTTAATGGTACATCTATAGATACATACATACAATGAGTTCATTATATTTCTGTAAAGCACATTTTAATATATAATTTTAATATATTTTCTTTAGTTTTCCAACAATTCCTCTTCATGTCACACACACACACATATTTTAAATCGTTAGAAGAAAATTGCATGCTTGCTTTTGGTCTTGATAATTCAATTGGCCTTATAGTAAATTGGCTTTTATGTCTTGGCTTTTGTATTTGATGTATTTGTAAATAGGAAAAAATAACAGAAAAATCTCTATAAAAAAAACAATATTGGGGGCAGCTGAAAATATATATATGGATATGTATATATTGGTTAACTATTTGTTGTATGTGTAATGTCTTTTCTTTTTTTTTTTTAATCACCTAAAAGTTCCACCTCATATAACACCCTTTGAATTTGGCGAAGAGCCAGCCAATTTTGGTGATTCTGTTACGGTACAATGCACCATATCGAAAGGTGATCTACCTGTGGATATATATTGGCTATTTAATGATTATGCCATTAATGAATATCATGGAGTGACCACATCAAAAATTGGCAAAAAGGTTAATGTCCTAACCATAGATTCTGTGAATGGGAACAATGCTGGAAATTACACATGCCGGGCTCGTAATAATGCCCAAACAGTTGAATATACAGCGGCTTTAATTGTCAATGGTGGATCATAAATAATATATATATAATATATATAGATAATTTTAGAGTAAAAGATTTTGAATAAGCTGTGTCTCTTCTTAGCTAAAACTTTGCATTTTCCTTAGTTGATCATTCATTTCTTGGTTTTCTTTTTTCCGTTTTTCTCTCTCCCGCTTTTTCTTGTGTTGATTTTTATTTTTGTAATTTTCTATTCCCAAAGTCCTACCCCAAATAACGCCCTTTGCCACAAGTGATCAACCCACCCATTTGGGTCAATATATTACCTATCAATGCACCTTAACCGAAGGCGATTTACCTTTGAATATACGTTGGACTTTCAATAAGCAACCCTTGTTCAATGATGAAGATCAGGATATACTCATTGCGAAAATGGGTCGTCGTAGTAGTGTCCTGACAATTGAGAGTGTTGCCGCTAGGCATGCGGGAAATTACAGTTGCCATGGCGAGAATGCCGCTGGCAAAGCCACATACAGCACTCAATTAAAAGTTATAGGTTATAACACACAAGACAATGATAAATAGTTCAATTTATTTTAGTCTTATATATTTTCTATGCACAAATTGTTTATTTGTTTTTTTTTTTTTTAATTTTTAATTGATTTCCATCCCATCCATATCCACAACATAAATCTCACAGTTTTGCCACGCATCATACCCTTTGCCTTTGAGGAGGGACCCGCCCAGGTGGGTCAATATTTAACCCTTCACTGCTCAGTGCCTGGTGGTGATTTACCACTGCAAGTCGATTGGACCTTGAATGGTCAACCCATACCAGATGAATTGAGAGCCATAACCACAGCTCGTGTGGGTCGTCGTGGCAGTGTTTTGACCATTGAAGCCGTTGAGGCATCACATGCTGGCAATTTTACCTGTCATGCCAAAAATTTGGCTGGTTTGCAACAATATACAACACAACTGAATGTTTATGGTTAGCCGAGGATATATATAATATATATATATATAGATATTTAGTTAGATTAACTTTGTTGTTGCTGCTGCTGCTGTTGCTACTAACGGAAAATCTCGTCTATCAAAATTAAAGCTGCCTGCATGTTCTACCCATATATATCTGTCACATCGCTCTCTCTCTCTCTGTCTCTGTCTCTGACTCTTTAAACTCTAAGTAAATCTGTCTGTCTCTATCACTATATCTCTGTATCTCTGTTCTGTCGGCACTTTTAGTAGGATTCTTGTCTTCACACCAAAAGCTTGAGCATGTCTTGAAACTAATTCAGCACAGAAAATTGTGAAAAATGCACCAAACAGAAGAATAATAATTTGCAAAGAGCTGATTTAGATTACGGAATATATATAAAGATAAAGACCAATTTTTAGTTTTAGTCCGGGGGTATTTAAATTAAGTTTTTCATTTTTCCCATTTTTATTTGATTTCAAATTTTAATTTCCGTTTCAAGTGCCACCAAAATTAGCCCAATTACCCATTAATTCGCCATTATATGTGGGTGATTACTATCAACTCACCTGTGCAGTGGTTCATGGTGATGCTCCTTTCAACATAACTTGGTATTATAATGGCCAACCGGCTAACGATTTAACCGGAATCAATATAATGATGCACAGTCGTCGCAGCAGTTCACTGAACATTGAAAGTGTTCAGGGTCAACATGCAGGCACTTATACCTGTATGGGGGCCAATCGAGCGGGTCAAACGATGACCGAGACTCAATTGAGTGTTAAGGGTTTGTTCTAAAAAATGCATCCCTTTGGGAAGTAGTCTAGTCTAGACTAGTGTATGTCCTCCACTTTGTCTCTCTTTCTCTCTTTATATACACTCTTCACCCTGTGGTGTTTGGTTTTATCATTTTTTTTTTTTGTTTGTTGGCAAAGAGCATGAATTATATTTGTATTATAACACTTCATCCATTTCTGTGTATGCAGAGTTACCACAAATCGATCAATTCCATTTCAATTCAAATGGCGTTAATGGTGGTCAAGCTGTACGGGTAATGTGTATGGTCACCTCGGGAGATTTACCCATTGATATATATTGGCTGAAGGATGGTCAGCCCCTGCTCCGTTCCATTTACCATAAAATCGATGAATATACATTGATTCTATCACTAAGACAGACAACCATTGGGGATTCGGGCAATTATACCTGTGTGGCCAGTAATGCGGCGGGTTTAAATAGTCGTTGGTCCATACTAAAAATTAAGGGTATAGATATACATTTAACAAAATACATATATAAATAGATATTATAGTGAATAGTTTATGATTTCTTCATATAGTTCTTATCCATTTCCTTAAAAACTCCCAAAAAAAAAAAAAAATCAAAACAAAAGACTTGGGCAACAAACTTGTTTAGGTTAGCAAAAGAAAAAAAAGGCATTGTCAAGTATTTTTCACATTTTAAGAACCACCTCAGCTAGCCGCCCTCTTACTCTCCGCCACCATGTGCGATGTCAACGATTATGTGCAACTTACATGCATTGCCACCAAGGGTGCCACGCCCATTACATTTGAATGGTGGCTCAACGGGCAGCAACTACACGATGATAATGCTCAGCCAGCTGAAGTTACACAGGCCACAGTGGGGGAGCATACGAGTCTGTTGCTGATAACCAAAGTTCAGGCCAAACATGCTGGCAATTATAGTTGTCGGGCTAGCAATGAAGTGGGCGTGGCCATACGCAAAGCCAATCTAACTGTAAATGGTAAATGTTGTACCTGTGGGGCGCTAACGATAGGGCTGATTTTCTTTTGCCCAACAATTTTTGTCCTTTATCTTATTCTCTCTTTGCCTCTCTCTCTTTTTGCTACAAAATTTTATCCATTTTCGCTCTTTAGGACCAAAATGACACGACGTCTATAGCTCCTGTATATATATACATACATACATATATATAAATTATATATATATATAAATTTCTCTTATGACCCTTGGCAAAAGTTAGTCATGACCTAACCAATGCTTTATTTTAATAAAAAGTTCCTATATGGCAAAACAGCTCAGATTCGCACACTCTCAAACACACCCACACAAACATAGAAAGCACCAACACACACACGCACACAGTACTAAGCACTTGTTACCAAAACAAAAAAGACTCAACAGCTTGACCTTGGCTTGAGCTTCTCTAAATACTTGTAAAAATATTAATTTCAAATTTATTTTTTTTTTGTTTTTATTAATTTAAAAATGTAAATTATTACAAATTCACCAGGCTCATGCTCCAAAAAAAAAACAAAAACAAAAGAAAAAAACCAATTCAGAACACCGAATGAACCACCAAATTACAACAGCAAACAACAAGAACAACAGCAATATTAAAAGATCGCTTTCAATTGTCTACTAATCTCAAATTAACTCAGACTTACCCCACACCCCCCTCAAAAAGGGACTGAGTCTGTGTACGCTTTCATTAATTGTGAAACACAGTCTAGAGTCCTGTTCAGTCCAGTCCATAAATCAAAAGTATTTCCTTCCTTACCCTATCCTAAACCCTTTTAATTAACTTTCATTTTCATTGTAAATTATAATTTACCTAATTAATAAGCCACAACAAAACAAAGTCTGTCGACCAAAAAATACACAAAAAAGGTGTAAAAATCAATTAATAATTACAAATGAGAAGACAGTACTTTGTTTTGCACAAATTGCATGCATATTTTAACCTTTAGTTTGTTAACTTTTAATTTAATTACAATCCGCCTTTAATTTGTCCTTTAACATTTTTTGTTATTTTCATGTGCTTAAATGTGTTTTTGTTGTAGCTTGAAATATTTTGATTTAATTTAAAATTTAAGCAAAAAAAAAGGTGGAAATATATTTGTTTAATAATAATAATTGTTACAACATTGCGTATACTTGATAATAAAAAAATAAATTTAATATTGCCTACTTATATGGGCAATCTTTTTAATTAATTAAAAAATGAAAGAAAATATTTCCACCTTTAAAAAGAGCAAATTGAAATGATATATATATAAAAAATATAATTCCTATATATCAGAATTAATGATTTCATAATCATTTCAATTTGCTCCAAGTCCGTTCCGTTCCGCTTTTCTTAAAATAAAACCCAACCGCATGTTTTAGAATTTAAATGATATATAGAAAGAAATTGCCACAACTCAACTAACATATTTTTATCCCTCAATCATCAACTGTATAAACAGTACCACCCAGATGGATTTTGGAGCCCACCGATAAAGCGTTTGCCCAAGGATCAGATGCCAAAGTTGAATGCAAAGCCGATGGTTTCCCCAAACCCCAAGTAACCTGGAAGAAAGCAGTTGGTAAGTAAAAAATAAAAATAAAACCTACCACAATTTCTACTATATTTTAAACAAATACTCCTCTTGTAGGCGACAGCCCTGGCGAGTACAAGGATTTGAAGAAGAGCGACAATATCCGCGTCGAGGAGGGAACTTTGCACATTGACAACATACAAAAGACCAATGAAGGGTACTATCTATGCGAGGCTATCAATGGCATTGGCTCTGGTTTATCGGCAGTGATCATGATTAGTGTACAAGCTCCACCAGAATTCACTGAGAAATTGCGCAATCAGACCGCACGACGTGGAGAACCTGCTGTGTTGCAATGTGAGGCTAAGGGAGAGAAACCCATTGGCATTTTATGGAACATGAACAATATGCGTCTGGATCCCAAGAATGATAATCGTTATACAATTCGCGAAGAGATTCTCTCAGCCGGAGTTATGTCAAGTTTGTCGATTAAACGCACTGAACGCTCAGATTCGGCTCTATTCACTTGTGTGGCCACAAATGCCTTTGGTTCGGATGATGCTAGCATCAATATGATTGTCCAGGAAGTACCCGAAATGCCATATGCCCTGAAAGTGCTCGATAAATCCGGACGTTCTGTGCAGTTGAGCTGGGCTCAACCCTACGATGGCAACTCCCCTCTTAATCGATACATCATTGAATTCAAACGTTCCCGTGCCTCATGGAGTGAAATTGATCGTGTTATGGTACCGGGACACACTACCGAAGCTCAAGTCCAGAAACTAAGCCCTGCCACTACTTATAATATTCGCATTGTTGCCGAGAACGCCATTGGAACTTCACAATCTTCAGAAGCTGTTACCATTATCACCGCTGAGGAAGCTCCCTCTGGCAAACCACAAAACATTAAAGTGGATCCCGTCAATCAGACCACAATGCGTGTCACCTGGAAGCCACCAGCACGATCCGAATGGAATGGTGAAATTCTAGGCTATTATGTCGGCTATAAACTATCCAATACCAATTCCTCATATGTCTTTGAGACCATTAATTTCATCACTGAAGAGGGCAAGGAACATAATTTGGAATTACAGAATCTGCGAGTCTATACCCAATATTCGGTTGTCATACAAGCTTTTAATAAGATCGGAGCCGGTCCCTTGAGCGAAGAGGAGAAACAATTTACAGCTGAAGGTACTCCCAGTCAACCACCAAGCGATACTGCCTGCACCACACTTACCTCACAAACAATTAGAGTTAGCTGGGTTAGTCCCCCATTGGAGTCGGCTAATGGTGTGATTAAGACTTATAAGGTTGTTTATGCCTCCAGTGATGAGTGGTATGGTAAGTAAAGGAAATAAATGACCCAATGATCAGAAGAACATAAGAAACCCACCTTAATTCTATTACTCTCTTTATCAGACGAAACTAAGCGCCACTACAAGAAGACTGCATCATCTGACACTGTTTTACATGGCCTGAAGAAATACACCAATTATACAATGCAAGTTTTGGCCACCACAGCTGGAGGAGATGGTGTACGCAGCGTCCCAATTCACTGCCAAACTGAACCCGATGGTGAGATTTGAGTTAACAAATATTAAATTTATACATAATATTAATTTCTTTATCCTTTCTCGCACAGTTCCCGAAGCTCCCACCGATGTCAAAGCTCTCGTTATGGGTAATGCTGCCATTTTGGTCTCTTGGCGTCCACCAGCACAACCCAATGGCATCATCACTCAATATACTGTCTACTCGAAGGCTGAAGGTGCCGAAACTGAAACCAAAACCCAAAAGGTCCCCCACTATCAAATGAGCTTTGAAGCCACCGAATTGGAAAAGAATAAACCTTATGAATTTTGGGTCACTGCCAGCACTACAATTGGCGAGGGTCAACAATCGAAGAGTATTGTGGCCATGCCCAGTGATCAGGTGCCAGCAAAGATAGCCTCATTCGATGATACATTCACTGCCACATTTAAGGAAGATGCCAAAATGCCTTGCCTAGCTGTTGGAGCACCACAACCCGAGATTACCTGGAAGATCAAGGGTGTCGAATTCACTGCCAATGATCGTATGCGTCTACTGCCCGATGGATCCCTATTGATCAAGTCGGTTAATCGTCAAGATGCTGGCGACTATTCATGTCATGCTGAGAACTCAATTGCCAAGGATTCAATTACCCACAAACTTATTGTATTGGCTCCACCACAATCCCCTCATGTCACTCTCTCGGCCACAACTACGGATACATTAACTGTGAAACTAAAGCCCCATGAAGGTGATACAGCTCCCCTCCATGGTTACACTTTGCATTACAAACCAGAATTTGGCGAATGGGAAACAGCTGAGGTATCCGTAGACTCCCAAAAGCACAATATTGAAAGTCTTCTATGCGGTTCACGTTATCAGGTTTATGCCACTGGATTTAACAAGTGAGTGGAGCATCAAATTAAAATATAATTACAAAGCAATTTTAATTGCTTCGCTTCTGTTCTTTAGCATTGGAGCTGGTGAAGCTTCCGATATCTTGAATACTCGCACCAAGGGACAGAAACCTAAATTGCCAGAGAAGCCACGTTTCATTGAAGTTTCCTCCAATTCGGTATCATTGCATTTCAAGGCCTGGAAAGATGGCGGTTGCCCCATGTCTCACTTTGTTGTAGAAAGCAAGAAACGGTATGACTTGGACATTTCTTTCTCCTACCTCATTTCTAACTTTTTCTTTGGTTTTCTATTAGCGATCAAATTGAATGGAATCAAATCTCAAATAATATCAAGCCCGATAATAACTATGTGGTACTCGATTTGGAACCCGCCACCTGGTATAATCTACGAATCACTGCCCATAATTCTGCTGGTTTTACTGTTGCTGAATACGATTTTGCCACTTTGACCGTTACCGGAGGTATTTATTATCTGTTTTCCAATTTCAATTTCAAAATTGCTTTTGTACATATATCGCGTGAACTACGTTGGATAATGCACCATCAGATATTTTAATGGCATTATCCCCCATATACAAATAACAAATCAAAGCATTAAATTCTAGTCGTACCTGAGTTGATTTTGCTTTTTTTCAATCACCAAAAAAAAAGAAAAAAAAATAAGAAAAATTCAAAATGAATATGAGCAAATTTTAGAAACCTTTCTTTTTTCATTTATATAATTTGGTTTCCAATGTAACAAATTGCACTGTAAATTATTCTAGTTAAAAGTATTAAATTTATAGGTTTTTGATTTTTAGTTAATTGTATATTTTAGATTATGCTTGATAATATTGTTTCAAAATGCCAGAACTTTGATTGCAGGGGCTTGACTATAACTAGTGTAAAAAAAAAAACAAAAAACAAAAACGTGTTCAACATTTTTATTACGTAAATGCAATTTGTTTTTTACGTTTTTTGTACCCACAAACCCCCCGCCCTCCCATCACCCAAAAAAGTATATATATGAAGCGCTAACAAAAGATTAAACTATAATTATATAGTTAACAAATAGTCACCACCACTCAGCAACCATTTCACATTAAATTGTATATTAATTGATTATGATTTTTAGACCCAACTGTTTGTAGTGCTCTAGATCACAATATTATTTTGATTTAATTTAAAAAAAAAAAAAAAGAAGAAATTTTACATACTTTTAGTTTAAAAATATTAACTGTGACCCAGAGAGTAATTGCTGGAATTGTGGATATATTAAATGTCTGGTTCTGTATAAAGTTTTCAATGTTGTCGGAAAAATATGCCTATAAATAATAAACCTATATATGTATATATATATATATATATATATCAAATTAAATGGATCCCAAATTGTACACAAATTGATTCCCGAATTATCTATCCATTTATTACAATAATAATTGAACTTGATTCCTGAAAGCCAACTTCTTTAAGACTTTTACTATATATATATCTTTGCAGTTTATCGACTATCAAATGTAATTATAGACAACAAATACAGATATTGTATATATATCTGAATGAATTTTAATTTTATAATATATCGAAACAAATCTTAAATCTTTAAAAAAAAAAACTATAGCAACTTTAAATCATTAAAGTTTAGACTGAAGTTCGTGCCCAGTTTTGGACATCTAACAATCGAAGGAAAAGATTTCTGTTTGAAATAACTTTTTTCTGATCTACTTTATATAAAGTAGGTGTTAATTATTTGAACGATAAACTAATTTAGTTCTACAAAAAAAAACTCAAGGGAATGCCAAGTTTGAGATATTTAGAAAAATAAAGCAATTTTCCTACTGGGACTATAGATTGATCCTCTAATCCGATAAATATTGAAAAAAATTAAATTCTGCAATACAAAAAACTTTTATGTATATAAAGGAATAGTTTAAATAAGTTTCAAATATTTAGCTGATTAGCAATGACTACGGATGGAGCTAATCCTAGCTGTATTAGTTACTTGTACTGGATCATAAATAAGTCATAGATAGAAAAAGTATTTAAATATCCAGTCAGTTTTAATCAATAACAAATATATTCCAACTTTAATTCACTTAACTACATCCACGCCCACAATTCACAGTATTCCATTGAGGATTGTTTTAAATCATTTGCATTATAATTTTAGCAAAATTTATTTAGAATTTTCTTTTTCGGTTAAATTTTTATTTTTTTTTTCGTTTTGTTTATTAACATTGATTAAAAATAGCAAAATGCTCAATTTTTGATATCGTACGAACTGATAAACTCAATTTTATGAGTCGAGCAGCAGCGGCGACAGCGGCAGAACACAACAACAAACTCTAATTACAATTTACAACAACCAAAAAATAAAAAAAAAAAAATAAAAAAGTGATCAACCAGAGAGCTGAGATGATGATGAAGATGATGATGAACCAATGCAGAGTGATTAATTATTCTTTTCTACTTTACATTCATTATACAAAATACACGCCAAACATTTTGTTTAAATTTTTTAATTGAGATTCAGTTATGTCATCAAGTTATATATGTATGTATGTATGTATATACATATATATTACTTATATGTAATGTATAGTTGAGTTCCCACCTAAGTTAGTTAGTATTATTTCAATTCAATTTTGAGACATGACCAACAAAATATTTCTCTCTCGTTCTTGGAATGTTGTTCAAACAGTTTGAATTAAATTCATTAGTTTTTAAGCAGAGCATTAAAAAAAAAAAAAACAAATTGCATTTAAAACGTATTTAAAGATGATGATACAAATATTTTACTATGGTTATACTAAACTTTATTACAATTTAATAATAACTAGTTAAATTAGTTTTTCATATTTAACAAAAACAAAACAAAAACAAAGTTCTTAAAGCATTTGTAAAATATACAATTTAAATTTACATAATTCTCTATTGAAACGTATGATGAACTCAAAACGAAAAAAGTTTAAATTATTGCTTGTCTGTATTTGTATATGTGTGAAGTACAAATGAAGAGCGAGTAACGAGTGGCGAGTAACGAATGGCTTATGGCGAGTAAAACAATTCTTACTCGCCATAAATTGCCAAACATTTGCTAACTGTCTATCTCTACTTCTTTCTCCCTATATCCTCTCTCTCCTCTCTCTCCTCTCTCTCTCTCTTTATCTGTATTTCTCTGTATGATTCCTCTCATTTTTCTCATCTGTATTTGTAATTCACACTCTCTGTGAACACACATACACTGTGGTTGTTGTTGTTGTTTGTTGTTTACAGGCACTATCGCCCCTTCGCGAGATTTACCCGAATTAAGCGCCGAGGACACCATACGCATTATCCTTTCGAATCTAAATTTAGTTGTGCCGGTTGTGGCAGCTCTGCTCGTCATTATCATAGCCATTATTGTTATTTGTATACTGCGTAGCAAAGGCAATCATCACAAAGGTATCTATAAGATTAACTAATTAACGAAAATCTTTTTTCGTTTTTTTTCTCTCTCTCTCTTTCTCTTTTTTGGTTCTCTCTCAAACACAAACACACAAAAAACAATTGTACACGAAAAACAACAACTCTTTTTGTTTTTTTTTTTTAAATTGCTTGCTCTCCTACCAAAATTCTATATAAATATATATATATATACGTTTGATGTTGTGAATGTTGCATCGATATTGCATGAATTAATCTAGGCACACTTGCCCCACTTGATGATGGTACGGGTCATGGCAATGTCCATGCCCGTATACCATTACCCGCCTGGATGCCCGAGTGGCTGGATCTGAACTTTATGGTACCACTGATAGCCACAGTTGTGGTGGTTGCCGTTGGTATTTGTGTGGTTTGTGTGGCCCTATCGAGAAGACGTGCGGACGATATGCGTGGCGGACAAAAGGATGTCTATTGTAGGTTGCCGGGCACAAGGACACAAAAAAGAGAGAAAATAATTTTATTATCACAATATCAAATATTTTTCATATACACATTTTCTTTCTCTAATTGAATTGACGACAAATTTTATTTCTGTTTTATTGATTGAGAAAAAAAACAATTAATTTTTTTGTTTTAAATACTGAAAACTGAGTCATCCGTCACTCCTTTAATATATTCGGGTAAAGTAAAGTAATTTTAGAAGCTTTGGCATGTTGGCATTTATATTGATATATTTATATAGTAGCATGATCTATCATCTCAACATCTTTACATTTACACGACACAAAAATATACCAACAATTTGCATTATACAAAACAAAAATATACCAAAACGATACAAGCAAAAAATACCAATTTCCCATATACAGATACATATATATAATCATATATATATATATATATATATTAATCAAATGTCATATTCATGTGTATTCATTATATGTACATTATTTATCATACTTAATCATCATTCAATTTTCCATCATCGTCATTGAAAAAGACATAACAATTGGAAATTGAATTTGTATTTGAAATATTTTGCGATGACCTCAAGTTTCCAGTGACCAATAATAATTTGAAAATTAACTTCGGCTTACCGAAAGTTATAGATGTATTCCCCTGCAGATCCTAAAGCAGTTAATAATATTTTTGTAACCCCCATGTAACGAATATCTTCCAAACTATAATTTATGAAAAGTCCGATCAAAGAGTTTTAGCAAATGAATTTAATCTTTAGTAATCATATGTCCGAAAAGCAAACCAAAACTCTATTAAAAACTCTTTTTCTTATTGTATTTTCTGGAATTAGTAAAAAAATCGGATAAAAACCAAACTCATTTCATTAATGACTAAAAATATTGTATTTTTATAATCTTTTTATACCGAAATGAATGATATACCTCTCAAAAGATGTTTCTGTTTGAAACTGCCTTTTCCTCCGATCGCCTCTTTACTTAATGGATTAGCAATACAAACTAATTTTAGAATATTAATTCTGATTCTGACAATTTATAAAATATTTTAAAGCTAAAACTCAAATTTCCCGTTAGACAACTTATGATTTATAAAATCATTCTTTCATTACCCTCTGCAGGGGAAATTACGAAAATGAAAATATATATATAAATTTGCAATTTCAAGAGGTAAATTTATGTATTTTATTAGAAATCAATTATTATTGGTACTCAAACCTATTCATAATATTATTATACCCAACTATAAATACTCAATATTAGACCTCATATATAGTGAAAAAAAAATACTCCATAATTGTTGTAAATACGTTCTATAAGATTCAACAAATGATTTCACTTAAAACCACATAACAAGAACAAAAAGAAACTATTCTTTGCTATCTATATCTTATAACTGACTATCCACATTTTGAGTTGATCTTTCATCCTCTTTCTATCATAACTTATCCAAAATGAAACCAAAAACTAAGATGCTTTTTTAAATCGCAAAAAACTAATTAAAAATGTAACGTAAAAATTTGATACTAAATTAAAATCATCGCTCATTTCATGTCATATCATAATAACTATATAAAAGAAAAAAAAAAAACAAAAGAAAAGTTGGTATATTTTGAAATCGAAAATCTAACAAAAAAAAAAAAGAATATATTCAAACACCTCACGTAATATTTTTTGGAAACCTTTTATCGCAAATTGTAATTGTAACTTGTATTTTTTGAGCTACCTAATTAGCACATTAGAGTGTTGAGATGCCGCACCAAAAACCCAAAAAAGAAAAAAAAAAAACATTTCAAATTTCCATTTCAAATATTGCGAGTGACGGAACAAGAATCAATATTTTAAATCGTAACGAAACAGAAGTAAAGTATGCGAATTGTTTATTTAACAAAAACAAACTGGAATGAAAAGCATCTTTAGTGTTTCAATATTGAGTTTGCGATATCACATATTAATTCTAGACGATGTAGTTTACAATCAGACAATGGGACCCGGCGCCACCTTGGACAAACGTCGCCCAGATTTGAGGGATGAGCTTGGCTACATTGCACCACCCAATCGGAAATTGCCACCAGTGCCAGGATCCAATTATAATACCTGTGATCGGATTAAGCGAGGTACAGTCATAAGTAAGCATCTAAATTTCCAATGCAACATTTATTAATTTATCTTCCATTTACTTTGCAAAAGAAAAAAAAAAAACAAAATGAAATATAGAAAATTTGCATTGCTTTTGCCACAAATTACACAATATATAACGGTAGGCGTAGCCATGCCCCATATCCCGAATACACAAATACACAATTTGAGCTTTTAGCTAAAGATGGCAAATACCGGAAAAGAAAAAATTCAAAAATAAGATTCTTAATGTTGCTTTTTACAAAACGCTTTAAATTTTTCATTTTTATCCCCAAAATCCTGGCATGTTAAATGGAATATAAATATCCGTGGTTTTATACCCTTGCAAGATATAAGTTTGAATCGAATATATATAAAAGAAAAAAAAAAGTGCTATATAAAGTTTAAAATCAAAAGATTAAAGCAAAAATGGTTTCAAGTATTTTTAAAAATATACAAAAATTCTTATTTCCGATCTATTCCATAGAAGATAAATTTATTACAGTTTATATGTATAAAACATATAATTTTCAGATCCAATATCATTAGGCCTGTATATTTTGCAAGGGTATCAAATAAAAAAAAAAAATTTTTTTAAAATTTTAAATGTTGTAGTAAATTTAGATAAAATATTTTTTTTTTACACTGAGAAAATTTTCTTATGAGAGTTTAGTTTTGGTAAATTTTCCTTGATATTTGTGAAATTTACCAATCTTGTTAACTCAAAAGAAAATTTGCTTATTATAAATATTTTAATTTATGATTTTAATCTTTTTTTTCCCCCCTAAAAATTGCACCAAAAAAAATCAATCCCAAATCCCGCACATTTTTGGGTTGCTTCAAAAATTTCTATTTTCATTTTCTTTGAATTGTTTTCTGTTGATGTTGTTGAAAAATTGGAAATTGAAAAAAAAAATATTACACAACACTGTCATAAAACAAAACAATCACATCAAAATCATCATCATCGTCATTATCATGATCATCATCATCATCATATAATCACAATAAGGCCGTGGTGGTTTGCGTTCAAATCACTCCACCTGGGATCCCCGTCGTAATCCAAACCTTTATGAGGAATTGAAGGCTCCACCAGTGCCCATGCATGGCAATCATTATGGTCATGCCCATGGCAATGTTGAATGTCATTATAGACATCCAGGTAGGAGAAGTAGAAGATGATGAAGAAGAAAAGGGGAAGAGAAGAAGGAGGATTCTTCTCCCCTTTATTTAATATTGTTTAGTTACCTAATCCGCCACCCACTAACCCCAAATCCTTAATCCCCTTGATAATTACCGTAACATACTCTTTTTGGTTCATTTACCAACACTAACAAGTAATCATCTGGTCATCATGAGCTAACCAAAGCTACTAGTAAGTAAGTACAGGCAGCATCGTAATACTAAACACACTAAAACCACTATCAATCAATCAGTCACCACCAGAAACAAGTAACCAACCTTTGATTGGAACCACCGGAAGGGATCCGACTAATCGATTATGTTTTTCTTTACACAAGGCATGGAGGATGAAATTTGCCCGTATGCCACTTTCCATCTTTTGGGCTTCCGTGAGGAAATGGATCCCACCAAGGCAATGAATTTCCAGACTTTCCCCCATCAGAATGGACATGCTGGACCTGTGCCTGGACATGCTGGCACTATGCTACCCCCCGGACATCCTGGACATGTGCATTCCCGATCGGGATCTCAATCGATGCCACGTGCCAATCGTTATCAACGTAAGAATAGTCAGGGTGGCCAATCATCGATCTATACCCCAGCTCCGGAATATGATGATCCAGCCAATTGTGCTGAAGAGGATCAATATGTAAGCGGAACAAAAAAAATCTATTAAATATATATATATATATATCTAACACCGATTTCTTTCTTTATAGCGTCGTTACACTCGCGTCAACTCTCAAGGTGGCAGTCTCTATTCCGGACCTGGACCCGAATACGATGATCCAGCCAATTGTGCTCCCGAAGAGGATCAATATGGCTCTCAATACGGTGGTCCATATGGCCAACCCTACGATCACTATGGCTCGCGAGGCTCTATGGGACGTCGCAGCATTGGTAAGACATTTATGAATAGTTCTTAAGAAAAAATAATTCAATTGTTTTATTTTTGTAACTAGGTTCTGCTCGTAATCCTGGCACTGGATCACCTGAGCCACCACCACCACCACCACGTAATCATGATATGAGCAACTCCTCGTTCAATGACTCCAAGGAGAGCAATGAGATCTCAGAGGCCGAATGTGATCGCGATCATGGACCACGCGGAAATTATGGTGGTAAGTCATATCAAATTTAATTACAGATTACATTTAGTATATAAAAACATGCATACTATATACATATATTATGTATTTAAATTCGCTGTGCTAAATATCTAAAACAATTCTTGTCCATTCTTTAATCAATTTTTGTCAAAATTTTTCAAAACAAAAATCAAATTAATCAGAAGACTCCAATGAGGGTGAGTGATCGATGAGTATAACGATCTACATATGTATGATATATCTCAACATATTCCCGATCATGATCACCATCCATTCACCAAGCATTACAAAAAAAACAATAAAAAAAAGATCAACAACTCATTCTCTCTCATATGTTTTCGTCTTGGGTTTCATCCCATTTCCTCCTCTTTTCACATAACTTAAGTCACAAATTTCATTATTTCATTTTACCGCATTTTATCGTCATAGAAAAACAAATATTCAAGCTGTGTTTTGCTAAAAACATTTACAATATATATATACATATATATATAATCATTCGTTTTGTTGTTGCTTCATTTCGTATAATAAATTTTGTAAATGTTTTTCTTTTTTTTTTGTTTTTGGTTTTCGGTAGCACACTTAAACATATTTCAATTTCATTTCATTTCCATAAAGCACCATAAATCAAGGGTTTATCACAATTTTTATGTTTTTTTTGCGTTTTCTACGTTTATATATATGTTGTAGCTAATAAAAAAAATCGGGGTTTAAGTTTGATTCGTAAGTCATGCGGCTCATTTTATACATTATTCAAAAACCAGCATGAATTTTCCCTCACATTAAGTAGATTTAAGTACATATAAAAGAAATAAATGATCAATCAATTTGCACGAGATTCTTATACCCTTGCAGAATGAATTATATATATCAAATGAATAAGAAAAAATCAAGGGGCTCAACTTTTCTGTTTCAAAAATATATCAGAACTTTGTGTTGTTCTAATATTCCTTAAATGCTTTTAGAAGCTAATTCCTTTATCCAAAATTCAAATCTGTAAAATGTTTCCGGTTTATTTCCAACTGTTTTTCAGTGTTAATATAATAGAAAACATTAACATTGATAATTATAGAAAACATTCAAGTAATTTTTTTATGCAAATAATCAATCCGAAAGAAAATCGTTAAAGAAAAATTATAGTAAGACAATTCTAATTTCAGCAACTGCAAGGGTATATAAAACTTCGGTAGTCCGAAGTTAGTTATAACAATACCAACATTTTTTTGTTGTTTTTTTTTCTCATAGTTGTTTAAGGATACATTTTGATTTTCAATAAAATATTTATGTTTTCTTTCTATTTTCTTTTTGGTTGTTTGGTTGGGTAACTCACATATTTTCCCCATTGCAAAATAAAAACAAATACACACAATTTTAAACACAAAATTTCAATTAAAAATGACGATAAATAATTGTTAAAAACGTACAAAAAAAATGAAATATAACAATAATGATAATAATAACAGCAGTGAAGAGATCACCACAACCGAAAGATCAACGCACCACCGAAGAAATGCGTAAATTGATTGAAAGGTAAGAATTGTGTTGAAATCAAATAATCAAAATTGCACAGAAAGTAAAATTTTTTAAATTTGTTGAAAATTGCTTCTGAGCAGTTGGTAAAAATTACTAACTATTATTTTGTTTTGTATTTTTTTTATTTTTGTACTTTGTTGGTAATGAATCACTCACAATCAGTCGTCGTCAGTTGTAAGTTTGCCTTTAAAAAACAAAACACAAAATATAAACTAAACATAATTAAAATAAATTGTAATTAATCAATCTATATATATTTGTATATACGTCTGACTCTGCTTTGCATGTTTTTTAATTTGTATTATGTAATAACGATCTACAATCAAGTCTGTCTTAACTTTTTCCTATATACATATATATATATTTACTAAAGGTTTTTGCTTTTGATTTTCTAATTTTTAAGTTGGTTTTTTGTCATTGTTTTTCATTTGTTATTCGTTTGTTTGATTGAAAAGCAAATCACAGTTAAGAATGTTTCATACTTCCAAACAAAAATAAAAAACAAAATAAACAGTCTAAAACCAATATATGTCTATATACATATATCCTATATCGGATATATTTAAATATATATACAAACTTTAACTATACTCATTATTCTATATATATATATTACTATATATTAACGGTTTTTTGCAGCTTTGCGCTTAGCCTTAGCTTGTCAAAAAAAAACACAAAATAAGACTTGAGGCACCCAAAGGCAAAAACATCAAAACAAAATTCATGAGAACACATAAAAACACAAATAAACAAGCGTAGATCAAAAAGTTTCTTAGATTTCAGATATAAATTATATCCAATTCGGGAATTAATTAAATTTTTAATAGATTAGGCTCGAAAAAATTTTAGGTTATTTCATTTAAAATTTATCTAAGAATAAAATTATAATTGTGGAATATTTATTCCAGAGAAGTTCATTCCGAGGATCAGTTTAAAATACTTTAAATATAAATTTACCAAAAAAAAAAAAGAAATGAAAAGTTATTTTATTCATAGTCTTATTGAAGAATACTTATTTTGAGATAATCATTTAGAAACACAAAAATATCGAATGAATTTTTCTTTATATACTAAGAAGAAATCCTACAAAAATTTTCTTCCGATAGAGAAAAGGGTTTACGACTCATTCGAAGGATTATTAAAATTCTTAACTTAATCAGACTAAATACAGTTATTGATAATCCTTCATGTAATCCTCTGTTCCTTTAAAAGGGCAAAAATAATAATTTCAGAACCAAAACCATATACATAGGATCTAGATAGAATAACTGAAAAAAACTTTCTGATCTAGACTTGCTGAAATATCCAAGCAATGCTTTGGTTGCAGCCTTAAAGTAGCTTTTAATCAAAAGCTACCCGTAATACATATAAATATATATTAATCTAATGTCTATTACTATTTCTTTTATACAACCAAACTAATCCCTGAATAAATTTCTTTACTCCTCCATCATCAAATTATATCGAAAATCAACATTTATATATATAGAAACGAAGCCGGCACAAAACAACTCCAACTCCAACAAACAAATGGCGCAGGATTCACAGCCTACGATACTATGGCAGTGTAATTTGTAAGCGATTAACGCAAATGGGCGTGGCATTATAGCTTAGTGTTCGATGAAAGGAGAAACAAAAAGAAACAAAAAGAAATGAAGTGCGTGGGAGTTGAATGATACACACACACAGACACAAAGACACACACACTCAAACAGTCATTAAAAAACATAAAGAAACCCAATCAAATACAAGTAAAAAAACGTCAATGAGAATGCGAAATATCTAAAGTATAACTCATACAATATATATATATATACAAATATTAACTATTTCAAGTATTTATAAAGTAATGAACAAAATTATAAACCATACATACAACAAATACAACAATTTATACTCTAAGTGTGTGACAAAAAAGAAACGAAAACGAAGAAAGAAAAAGTTTAAATGAAAGGCGAATGAAAGAAAGATGAAAAATGAAAGAAGTAAAGAGCAAGGGAAAAAGAGTTTGCAACTAATTTTTGAATATTGCATTTTAATTGTTAAGTAAACAAAAAGAAGAGGTAAAAAAAACCACCCACTACCAAAATATCAACAAGAACTATTATTATTATAATTATTAATATTATTATTTTTATTACTATTTTAATTATTTTATTATTATGCAAGATTGATAAAAGATTCTTGTTTCATTTTTTGAAATTGTTTTTTGCCATCTCTGCCAGCAGCATTGAAACTTGTCGTCAAAACCCTTTTTGCCTAGACCTAAGTCAAAAGTCATAATATTAATTGTATACCTACATACACAGTTACATTTATGCATACATATATACATACATACATACATAAATTATATAGATTTTAAGTCTCAACTATGTGGAAATTAATTAATTACCATACATTTTTGTCTTCTTCTTATGTATTATTTGCCTTGATTTTTTGTGATGTTTAATTTATGGCAAAATTTATGTTTTTGCCTTTTCTATTTAGATTTTAATTATTTTTGTCTGTTTTTTAAATAGAAATGCGCTTCCAATTTTGAAACAAGAAATAGTTAAATAATTTATGTTCAAAAAGCACAAAATAACAAATGTACACCCACTGCACACACACACCACACATACACCCAAAACACTTTTTTAAATTGTATTATACAAAGGTTAAAAGGAAAAGAAAAATTGAACAAAATTCAAATTGATGCATTTAAAGCTTTAAGAAAATTTGAAATTTTTTGCAATTTCATTTTCATTTATAATGTTAATCGAACAATTTTATTTATAAGTTTTATGATTTCATTAGTTTATGCAACAAATTACATTGTTCTTCTTTTTTCGCTAAATATACAATTTTATTTAATTTCATTTATAATTTATTTGTTTTCATTTTTTCGGGAGAATATTAACAGTTTGACTTTCAATATACTCAAAGACTGAATACTGAATACCAATTTATATGCAAAATTGATCAAAGGACAAAGTTATAGAAATGGTTAATGGATGAGAAATCCCTGCTTACAAATTATATGGCCATAAAAACAGAAACAGATTTTGCTCAAGTGAAAGTAGAAATAGCATTTCGTTGAGAGTCTTAGAACTCGTAATTTTCCCATTTATTTTTGGTTCCATATTTTTGTTGGAAATTTAATTATTCATTTTTTTTCCTATTGTTTTCTCAATTAAAAAATATACACATAAACTTTAATCCAATATCGAAAGGATATAACCATTTTATATGCATATATACATAAATATATATATATAAATGTAGTGTTGTGAAACGAAGCAAAAGTAAATGGTAATGCTTATATAATAAATGTCTCTTACAAATTTTCATGGCAAAACGAACTACAAATATTAAGTAGAATTTAGCAAAAAAGAAAAAACAACCAAAAACCAAGAACAACAAACAAAAAGTTTAAAGAAAACAAATTTTCAAGTAATTCCAATTAGCAAGCAATAAAATATACACGAAAAAGAAAACGTTTGGATTTCAGAACAAAAGAAACGAAATATGAAAATGAATTTTAATCACTTAAATATTTAACAAATAAAGTAAAGCAAAAAAAAAACCACAACTTTTTGGCAAAATCAAAATTAAAAATACAAAAAAAAAACAAAAGGGTTAAAAACATTTTCGACATTTATGCAAAATTAGCAAGAAGAATTAATACGGTTTGAAAAAATGAGAATATTAACTTAAGCTAAGTAAATTTAATTAACAACAAAGAAAAATAATAAAATTTAACAAAACATTCATACCAAACATACATACTAACTAACGGAACATTTTCTCATACTTATCATGCATTAATTAATCAAATGCTTTTTGTGTTGGCTTAAAGAAAAAAAAAACAAAAAACAAAAAATAGTAAAAAAAAACGCATTGCCATTTTGTAATTAATTTAAACATAAATCACTTAAGCATAGTTTTCTACTAAATTTTAATATTAATACGCAAAACGCATAAATCAAAATTAAACACTGAAACAAAAAAAAATGACAACAACAACAACATTCAACTTCAACGCACATCTCAACACACACATTCACACATACTCCCACACGCTAAACTCAACTCTAAGCCACAAGAATGAGGAAAATGGAGAAAAATGAATGGGAAAACCAAAGAAAAATGATTACAACAAGAAGTAAAGTAAAGACAAGCAGTTTAAAACGCATTTATACTAATCACTCGCTCCTTCTTAGCAGAAAAAATAATCTAATAATAATACTAACTAATTAACAAAAACAAATCTTAAATCTTACCCAAAGAGTAAGCGCATTATAAACCCCTTAACAACAACAACAAGAAAAAAAACCAAAAAATATGTGTATTAATAATTACAAATTACAAGACATATATTGAACTATATATAACTTATATATATATATATTAATATTGAATGTATTGAATTGACACACACAAATACATAGACAGACTCAGAAACAGTCACACATACATATGCATACATAACATAAATACACATAAAATAACTGATCTGATTCATCGATCATCTCTGATCAATCGAACAGCCGCCGCCGCACATCTCAACTCAGAGTCACCCAACAGAGTCGGAATCCAGAATCAGAGTTTCAGTGTCATACAACAATTTAAAGCGAACATCAATTCAAATTAAATAAATGCCAATTTATGTTGGACAAAAAAAAAAACAAAACATAACAGTTTCATTTATTTTCGGATGTATGTTATTAGAAGTTAAACGTACTATAATACTTCTAGATCATATCATTTTGTTTGCATTTTTAAATATTCCTCAAAATTGCGCCAACAGCGTTTGGCGCCATCTAGCAGACTCACTGGCGCTCTCTGGTGGTTTAAACAAAATGTTAAACGTTAACAGAGTACATTTTTAAACACTATCAGCTAACAGTGGGCGCAAACTTCAAAGACAATGGAAACTACAATATTTAAACATTAAGATTTAAAACACTATATTTATGGTTTTAGCAAAATTATCACGATTGATGAACAATAACAAATTCTTTGTTTCTTTACAAAAGATGTGGGCAAATATAAAACTAAATAAATGATTTAGGTAAATAAATACTTGAACAAAAAAACAAATAAAAAACACGTTTGCTTTTCTAGAGCAGATAATAGTTATGCCAATTTTTATTAATTTTTTATAGAATATTTTCAACCAACTTAAATATAATTGCTTGTCTGTTTTCGTAAGGAAGATTTACATTTAATGACTTTATATATCCATTTAACAATCATAATTACGCCAGTTAGTTGAAACTTAATTTGGTTACTCCACCCAAAATAACCGCAATTCGACCTATAACTTGCCTTTGGAGTAATGGGGTGTACTTGTTAGAGTGTATGAAAGATAGGAGAGCCCGGCGATTGGGGACTGGGTGTGTCCTATCGCCGCACTCGAGCGTAAAGTTCAACAGGCTGCTCCACTAAATCAACAAAACGAAACCGCAAAACGCCGATAAGAGCCGCAACATGAAGCAGGACTCCCTCGACGACTCCACCAAACCTCTTTCCCCCCATTTGCACATACACTAAACCAACTGACCCCGCATAGGACAACGACAGGGTGGAAGGGTGGCTTGTGGATTGGATTGGATTGGATTGGGAGATGGAGGAAGACAGTTGGTCAGGACACACCAGCAAAACAAACAAATGGCTCACATTAAAATGAAACGGCAACGGAAATATTAGCGAAAATGTTGAAAATTTGTGTACATCAGCATGGGAACATGGGACCAGGGGACACCACTTTACATGGCGGCGTCATACGGCGGACGTTGCTATTTGGCTGGGCCAAACAATTGCTAGAATAGAAGGGGCCACCCCAAAATGGTTACTCGCTCGTTGACAGTCGTCGTTCCTGTCGCTACCGAATGCATGTTTAACATGCAAGAAGGTATTGAATACAGGTAGGTAGCTGCTGTTACCTACATTGCCCCCTTTCCTTATCCCCTTGAAAAAAAATGAAAGAAACACTGTACAGAATTAGCCAACTACCCGTTGGTTGCTCTCGTTTTGAGGCAAAAAAAACTATGTCAACGTTTTTGGGGGTGTAAATACAATTTGGCCTATTGTTGTTGTTGTTGTTGCTGTTGCCAATGTTCTCATGCAATCTGAATCACTCCACAACTAAATAAAAATAATGTAAAGTCATGCCATATGAAAATCAAGAGAAAAACAAAAATTGATGGATAAAATCAGCTTGTTATGACGAAAGGCACTTAACAAGTAAATATTCAGAAATATTTTAGCCATAAAAATTGGTGATGAATACAATAAACAGATTTGGTTATATGATAACTATATATATACATACACAAAGAATATAAAACTATAGAACCATAATGTCGATATATAACTATTGTGAATTTCCACAGAACTCAATTATTATTCACCTATTAAAAGTTAATAAAGATCTTAACAATTTAATATAATATATTAAAAGCTGTTTAAAATTGTATTCAAAATGTTTGTCTCTGTATTGAAAAAAAAATAGTTTTAATTCCGAACAAATATTTTTACTATTTAATTAATAAATTGTCTTATTAATTTATTAATCTTTTCCTTGAAATTTCATTTTCCTTATAGTTCAGCACTTCCGTGTGATTTTTCATTGCGATATCCTTCCTTCCCCATTCCCACACTGTCACCACTTAATTATATTGAATAGCTTTAACAAATAAATTAACGCGCTTTAAAAAAAAATTAACTACAATCATACAAAAGGCCGAAATCAAATATAAACAACAGCAAGCCAATTGGCATTTTATGGATTTTTGTTTTTAGTCAAGTTTGTTGTCGTCGTCAACTTCGTTAACTTCAATTTAGTTGGCTAAGTTAGGTGCCTTTTACTGAGATAGAAGGGGCGACGCGGTCTCTGGGCCAACTTCATTTTTGGTTTTTCATTTTGTTTGGTTTTTTGTGTGTTTTATTTGCTCGTGCCGCATTTGGGTCTAGGGTAGTTAAAGTTTATCTACACTCATTTAGCTCTGTTTGTGTTTTCCTACCCATAAACCTACTTTACTGCGCTCTAACAAAAACCACAAAATAAAAATACACGACAACAATAACAACAGCAACACACAGTAATGAAATAAATACATGAAAATGTCTTCCTTTTTTTATATTGATTTTCATTTTATTGTTTGCTAAAAATTGTTCTTAATAGTTTCCACTCTAACACAAAAAGACATAAAACACAAAAATTAGTAACAAAATAGATAAAAAAGAAATCAGATATGACGTAGTCTCTATACTCTCCTATTATTCAGGTGATATATTTTATAATCATCTGACTTTTGTATCAAAAGTTCCATTAAGTAGGATTTTTATTTTTAGGGATTCAGGATATATTTAGAGATCACCTTGGAGAACCAAATAGTTTTTGAGCATATTGGTAAACCAATTTATATAATTAGAAATCTTTTTCAATTAGTGTCAACCAAGTTTATACTCTATATTAAATTTTACTAAATATTTTTTTCTATTTTGAGAAACAATCTTTTCTTTCCAACTTCTAAAATTATAACCTAGATGGGGCGGCAATGCATTAGCTAGATAAATTGATATAAATATAAATTGATCTAATCAATAATTTATAGGCTTTATATTCTGTGACCAAAATAAGCATACCCTTTTATTTGGAAAGTGTATTGAAGAGAACCAAAATTTCAACATAGGTTCTTCCAATAATAAATGCGCCACAATTTTCACATAAATCAGCAGGCAGTTTTAATGACAAATTTTTTGGTCTCCTGGCGACAAAACTTTTCTCAAGGGGAAATGCAAACAACAGAAACAACAACACCAATAACAATAAAAAAAAAATGGAAATGGAATGCGAAGGCTGGGAGGAGGGGAGGAGGGGAAAAAAGTTTCTTTTTTTTTTTTTCAAGGTACACTGAACAAAAGAAAACTTAAAATGAAGCAAAGAAGGAGTCCCTGTCGACTTTTATTATACTCTGTAACAAGAATAATTACTAAATAAAGTTAAAATTTTGTCGAAATCATTATCAATTTAATTTAATATTAATTAACGTAAATTTAAATAATCTTAATCTACGTTGGTTCTTACAGCCAGACGGACAAATGGAGATATGGCAATTAACTCAATTAACTATGTATACTTTATGGGGTCGAAAATGCTTCCTTTTGCCTGTTACATACATTTTAGAGATTTTAATATACTCTTTTACCCAATGGGAACAGGGTATAAAAACTAAATGAAAACTATTAAAACTAATTTAATTACTTGTCACCTCAAATAATTTAATATATCAAATAATTAGAAAGAAAACTATAGTAACAGGCAATTTACTATAATAACTATAGTTAAATATATTTTGGAATAACAAGAAATTAAATTAAATTTGCAGATGTTTTTTCTTTTAAGTCCTTTTAATGCTTGAAGTCAGGATTAAATATTTTCAATAGCCATTCTATATTTTCTACAATCTTACTTGAATTCCCTAAACTTATGAAATATTCAACAAATATTTCTTGTTTCTCTTTCGTGTTCAAAATTGTTGCTATTTATGCTATTTCCTTTAAGTTGGTCTATTTTAAAAAGAACAAACAAATTATGTGAATGGAATTGGGCAAAGATACCTAAATATATACAAACATGTATACATATGTATATGTATATACATATATATAATATTGTCCTATCTATAGATTGCTTAAGTATTTTGTGATTTTTCTTAATCATCATAAATTTGAGTAAGTTTTTGTCGAAAGACATTTGCCTAGAATGAAACTTTTCTTCTCATTTGGCCCCGACCACGAAAGACAACGTCGGAAACATCAATAAATTAGAAATGTTTAACTCGACAATGAGGTGGATGTGGATGTGGGTGACAGTCCCGAGAATATAATAGAAGGAGAGGTCCGCAGAGGGAGTGGATGTGGATGGGGAGGGGGGGGGAGCTGATAGCCTGATGTGTCAGTCAGAACTTATTGTCAGCGTGTTGCGCGGCCAAAAGGAATTCTTGGTCGATTTGGTTGCTTGAGGCCATAATTCTAGGCATTTAATGGCTGCCTATTTTACTGCCACCCACCCTCTCCCTCTACCTCTCTTACCAAATTTCAAAGATGATGGTGATGCTGTTGCTGATGCTATGGCCCCTGAATTATAGGGGATGAACATCAATCGTTTGGGGGTGTGACTGCTCTAAATTGATGAGGGATGAACACAGCAGCATCTCATCTCTTGTTGCGCATGTCACACAAACGAAAAATTATACAATTTGGCAAATAAATTTTCCAGAATTCGCCATTTTGGAAAATATGTACATACATATGTACATCTATACTAGTTTTGATTTTTTTCCCCTCTAAGTGATGACGTTTGCTCATTTGTCACTGGTCTAAGTAAAAAGTAAAAAATTTGTGCTTGCCATTTACCCTGTGGATATCCCTTGTATTCCCCCTTGTCTCCCTGGGTGCCTTTTGGGTGCCACAACACGCGGCCAATTAACGTAATTAAATGATGCGTAGGGGAGTAACACCAATGACCCACCGGTAACAACAACAACAACAAAAACACCATAAGTTGAGTACTTCAGAATTATCCACACCCAACACCAAACCATCATCATGACGATGACAATGATATGATATGTAGTTGTTACTGCCCAGCCTTATCCTTCTTTCTGCTTAATTAATTTGGGACATGGTATAAAAAAAAAAAAAAAAAGTAGATAAATAAACTCGGACGATAGTTTCTATCAATTCTATTGTTGCATTCCAAATGGGAACTGGTATTGGGGTTTTTGGGTTCATGTTTAATGTTTCAATTGGGAGTTGATGTTGATTCATTGGTTGTCCCTGGCAACCTCAACAAAACAATAAACAATAAGAGCACCAAACTGTATAGAAGAAGCCCTACAAGAAACCTCACACAAACGTATACATACACAAAAAAAAAAAACGAAAAAGAAGAGAAACTGTCATCTAGCAAAAAACCATAACTCTGTCATCGACTAAACAAAACGAAATTACAGAAAACTGCTTGAACAGAATGGGCCATAATGATGAAAAGAGAAAATAAATAGGCAACTTGTTAATGGATTGCAGTGGTATATACGCAATGTCATGTCTTCCATCAACACTTTGCTAAATTTCCCTAAAGGATCCCTCCACAAAACACACACACACACACACACACACACACATACAGATCTCATGGCCTATGGCCATTTAAATGGGGTCAAGTTTTATTATTTTCATTTTGCGAGAAATAAAAAATGAAACAAAAATTATGCTAATCATGGCATTTCCAGTTAGATTCCAACTGCGGTCAACTTTTAATTACTGTTATTTGTTTTTCCGCTTCCTATTTGCTCACATATATATATATATACATACATACATAAATACACACTTGTATATAATTCTTGACCCTTAAGTGCACATTGTGGCAAATTTGTTTGCTCTAACCCAGCCATGTCATATTCCTTATTCTTTATGTGCCACGCACTAATTTAACTAATTACAACAATTTGGCAGCTACCACTTGCTAAGTCATCTAAGTAGTCAAACTAAAACCATAGTTTAGTACACTGACTGAAAGCACTTTTAATGGTTAGGCTTTAGGCCATTATATTAACATGTTCTTAGTTAGATAAAAGCTTCTCAAACCTTTAACAAAATTTTTGATTGATTGTTTTAAAGTGAATGCACTTTAATCGTATTTTATCTGAACAAAAAATTATTAATTATTATTAATTATTTTTATAAGAAAGAATTATGAAACTAAAGTAAAGTTTAATCCATAAAGTTCTAAAACTACCCAGAGATTAAATATTCAAAAAACATTAAGCAACAAAGCTTTTACCAGATTTAATAGTTAAAACGCTCTACTCAAAGATTATTTCATTACTTAAATATTTATAAATTTTTTAGATGCTTTAAGATGTCGAAAACTTGTTAAGAAATTATAAAATGTGAAAAGTTTCGAAATGTTTTTCCCCCTTTAAGTTTATTTCAACAACAAATTAATTTACTTTATTTTTAAACAACATTTTATAAATTGAGAAGGCTAAAATAGATACATATGACTATGTTTTTTCTAAACTTATTCACAATCTAAAACATATATTAGCATAAGGCACCCTGTGTTTTTTTTTTATTTTTATACCAACATTATGAGAACGAAAACCCTTCATTATTTGACTGAATGAAAAGTGCTCCACAAACAATAATACAGTCAAATTAAGCTCAATAAGCATTATTAAAAACACACACCAAAAATAATCATTGCCTACTTTCAGGCTCACTGGCAAGCTATAGCAAGAAATAATCTACATAGAAAAATGCCGCACTGCCGCCATACACACACACACAGGGTCAATAACTCCATCAAGGCTAAGAAATGCCAAAGAAAAACGAAAACCAAAAAATTTTATGTATTCATTTTGCTGTTTAAGAGGCTCACAAAATATGCAAAATAAACGCGCGACAAACGGAATAAATTCAAATGCGTTTGCTTCCTTGCGTTTTTCCACGTTTTTCCTTTACCCTCCTTTTGTTTTTTGGTGTTTTTCTTTTTTTTCGGCAAGCTCGTAAATGTATGCCAACTAAAATTAATTACAGGCAATAACGTAATTCCTGCTTTAGTGGACTGTGCTTTTTGCACCAAAGAAGAGACAGAGACACATTTATGGCCAACCAAAAACAAAGCCAAAAAAAAAGAAAAACCAACTACAAAAGTTCGTACATAGAATGTGACATAGGGGGGGAAGGAGGAGAGAGAAATAAATGCGACATACTTTTAGGCACTGTGAGCAAAACAATTTGCGTGTATTTCAACGATTAACATGATATGCGGAAATTTTTCTATATTGCAATAACACACAGAAGAACACAGCAGAAGCAAACAAATGCAAATCGAAAAAAAAAGAATGAAAGAAAGAAAGAAACAGTTTTGGCGCAGGCGCTTTTAAGGTTAACATACATACATACAAACATATTACATATACATATATAGAAATGTACAAATGTACATGTAAGTACAACATTTGTAGCATGTATCTAGGCGCTGTAAAAGGTTTTTCACGTTTTCCTCTATGTTTTATTTTTTCTGTTTTTCCTGTTTCATTTCTTTTTTTTTCGCAAATAAAAATTATATTGCAAGCAAGGAAGTTGGCTCAGTTGTTGCCGTGGCCTGGACATGTGGCGGGCATGTCACTTCAGTTGCCTGCCGCAGTTCGTAGTGGCTAAAACCATTCAGAATTTTTACCCAGTGGGTGTCAAATAAAATTACCAAAAAAAAAAAAAATAGAGAAAAAAAATTTGAATTATTTAAAATAGAAAAAATGAAACAAAAAAAAAGAAAAATATGAAATGAATCACGAACATTAGCTTGGCATATGGGAGAAATGAACAAAAGTGAACTTGAAAAAGTAAAATTGTTCATGAAAATGAAAAGTTAATTAAGAGAAAACTAACCAAATGTCATGGGGAAATGTGAAAGGATATCATCATAAAGGTAAAGCATTTATCAAAAGCATTTAAATATTAGCAGCAATAAGAAATTATCTTTCTCTAGTCTCAATATATATGTAATGTAAAAACTAATTTACACCCAAATTAAAATTCCTTTTTTACTTAAACTTTATTTTCGACGTTTGTTCATTATTTTCAGCTTTACTTGGTAATCGTTGATTTTATCGGCCTTTTATGGTTAGTAGTTTGCTTTTTGTGCCCATTTCTCACAGGACTTATTCCTTTTTCCTAAATTTTATATTTCACTCACTTTCGATTTATTCTTTTACGTCACTTTGTTGATTTATCATAGCTAGTATTTTTTATTTAATTAAGTCCATTTACCTATTTATAGAACAAATGCATAAATTCTAGTTAATAATCCTTAAAATTAAATTAAGTCGTCTCAAGAGTATAAAAAATTCTTTAGCTAACGAGCTGTTGGTTGTTTTATCCAAAGCTTTCGCATTTCAATTAAAATTCACTAAATTTCTAGCAAAAATGTTAAATCGGAATTCCAATATATTTCACATTTTTATTTCCTTGACTATTTTCAACAAATATTTGGACAAATTTTTCAGCAAATTGCTGCCTAATTATGTCACAGCATTTTTCAAATATATATAGTATATACCCTAGATATATATTTCAACAAACAATCTGCAACAGTTGAAAAATCTTCAACCAAAGCTGTCTAAGCCTTAAAAAAAAACACACAATAAAAAATACTTTTGCCAAATAAATAAAAAGAAAAACGAACAAAAATGAATTGGTATAAAACAACAGAAACATATTTTTGTTGCTCAAGGCACAAATACAGCAAAAACAAACAAAAGAGAACGACTAAGATGAAAACCTAATCTATGCTAATAAATATGTCTAACATAAAGGGAACTTTGCTTTCAAATAAATAGAGAGATAATTTTACAAAGAAAAAATAAAAATTTATATAGAAAGAAATTAGTGCCACGACTTAGAGATACCCTTTAGTAGGGAAAGTATCTTCTGTAATCTAATTAAAATTTCTAATTTTTTCTTTTTGTGTTTGTTAATATCATCTTAAAGACATCTTTTTCTTGTTTATATTACATTTAAATGGTTTCAGATCAGGCTGTTTGAAAATAAACATAGATTTGAAATTCTGAAAAGTTTTAATCTAATTTGATATTCAATTATTTATTTTCCCCCCTTCTGCCTACAGGGTATATGCATACATAGTAAAACTAATGAAAATCTGCCAAGATAAAAACTAGAAAATTGCTGTAAAATCTCCTTAAGAAACTTTATTTTACACTAATTAAATGTGTACATGTGTGTGCGTGTGTCTATTTTTTTATATATTTTTTAATGCGTTTTGAGGTGAGTAAAGTTTATATAAATAAATTAAAAAGGCGACATTTTTCATGTTTGTGTGTATGCGTGGGAGGCGCATTTCTGTGTAAAATTTTCTTATGTTTAAAAATTTATTATCAAGTCTATAAAGTTTTATGGCGGTGCCGCTGTTGTTGTTGCTCTTGCTTCCGATTATTTTTAGCCAACAAAATAACAAAAAAAAGAAAAAAATAAGAAAAACATCAGCAATTAAAATACATATTAAAAAACACAAACATTTATAAATAAATAACGGCAACTAACTGTTTTTAGTGATTGACTTAGAAAGGTGATGGCAAATTCAACTATTTAATTACCAATACAAGTTTGATGTATACTACTTTAGACATTCATATCCTTAGTTGATGATTAAATTAGTTGAAAATACAAACGCAACATAATCTCATTAGTCGATATCATCTCTCTTGATCGAATCAAAACCCCTCCACACACACCCCCTCCCTGCTATGTTCCAGCTTCAGCTGTTTGTAATTTTAATTCCAAACTAACCGGTTTAATAATTTTTGGTTGTGTTAAAAACCTATCCAAAATCAGGTGTCTTTGAAAAGAATGTCGGAGAGTTGAGGAAAAAAAAAAAGAGAGGGCTAACAAATATTTTTACATAAAAACCAAATCAAGAGTTAAAAAAAAAAAATCATTAATGTCAATAAATTAAGTCAGCAGAGAAAAACAACTTAGAGAATCGGTTTTAATTCGAAGTTTCTATACACTCGACATCTTACTATATAAAATATATGTATCTAATAGATCTAAAAAAAGAGAAACTTATTTCATTATCTTTAGAAACTTTGCTTATAGCACCAGAATAATTGGTTCAATTAAAATAAAACTAAAAAACCTTGACTGGCTAACAAAAATTTACTGATCACTACCAATTTCCAAGTTTAACGTATATACCCTTCTTTGGAAGGGTATTTAACAGTGATCACTAGAGTCGGCCTGCTATAAAAGACAACTATTAGAAGGCTGCTCTCCAAAATCAGAACGGGTTTCTTTTTTTTTTTTGTTTTTTTTTTGTTTTTGTCATAGACAATGAAAATTAAACCTCAATTTGAATTCAACGGTTTGAATTCGATTTCAGCTCGACCAATTTACATTTTGGTCTATGGCACCTTTTTTTTCTTTTCTTCGGATTTGGTTTTGTTTGTTTTTTTGCTCTTTGGTTTGATTTCACCTGTATCGAAATGATTGTTAATTTATTCTAATTACCTGAGCGAACAGCTGCAACAGAACAACAACAACCAGTCCAAATGGAAGTTGTGGCTGAAAGGGTAGTGGTGGGGAGGGGACTGTCGGACATCAAACAAATATGCCATTCTTGATTAAAGCTGTTAATTTGTTCAGTTTTTTGGTCAGCAACAAATACATATATATATGTACAATTTAGATTAGAAATAGAGTAAATATTACGCATTGTTTGTAAAATTCCGTGAGATTTTATTTTCATTAAAACTTTTTGAAAAATACTTAAAATAAAAATAAATTTATTTATCTTTCTTGTAGAAAAAAATCTCAAAAATGGTTGCAGAAAGTTAATCTAAAAGAAATAAGTGAAAATAATTATTCTTAAAAATTTCAAACAAAAAGATAGAAAATATTATCTTTAATCTTGACAAAAGCAAAATCAATCAAATGTAATGAATATACATACATATATGTATATGTCATCAACCAAAATCAATCAATTTTAATTATAATCTATTTCTGTTACTTCCCTAAATAATTATGTTAATACTTATAGATCCAACTTTAATAAGTTAAATAAGACATTTCTCTCTTCTATATATAGCAAAGATAAAACAAAATGATAAATTAAGGTTCTAATACACCAAAAACGGCATTTTCTATAGATAAATACATATATCTAGCTAGTTTTAAATTTTAATACTTTCTGTATTTAGGCAATCCATCAGCTATAATACTTGAAAATCTTTTAAGCCTTAATTTGCTTCATTTCTTTTTGTCGATCCATATTATTTATCATTAAATGCCATATTTAACAGTGGCATTATAAATTTGAAAATAATTTAAAAATATTTACACGATTTTTACAATTACCTGGTTTTCGATTTATAAATACATTATTGGGTTATCTTATGGTATGCAAAGGTATGAACATTTTTTAATTGATGTTAAGTAAAATTTATGGGCATTTTTTGTGGTTTTGTTTGTATTTCGGTTTTATGCTGGAACGTGAAACTGCGCAAAGGCAGCACGTGCTGAAAACACACAAAAAAAAAAAAGAAAAAAAACGACAAAAATTTGTTAATTGCTATGACGAAAGGAGACTTAAGTCTGGGCCCCTCCCAAACCCCACCACCATATGCACGTATCTATGTACATAAATATATCTATTCATAGATATAGCACAAATATTTTTCTATATGGTTATGTTTTGAGTTTTTTTTGTTTTTTTTTTTTTTTGAGTAAATTATTATGACTTTCACGCCCCAAGCACAAGAGCAAAAACCGGCAAACATTTACAACGTCACACAAAAGAGAGAAAGAAAAATGATTAATAACTGGCCAAGGCAATAATTCTTTTAACTATTATAACTATTAAATGTGGCCAGACAACAACATAGAAAAACAAATATAGAGATATAGATACGTATATATATAGATAGATATATATATAGGTACATATGTACATATGTATGTATATGTTAAAGCAAAGCAGAAGCCAATGAACCGCAACTTGTACTTACACATAACTGTCAATTGTTGTAGCATTTTCTTGTTGTTGTTGTTCTGCAATTGCTCATGTGACAACAAGTCATAGTTGTAGATACATATGTATCTATCTATACTATACATAATATATATATATATGTATCTGACTGGCAGTAGCCGTATCTATGCTGCCGCATTGTAAAAGTGAAAACCTACAAGTGTCCAACACACGCACACACACACACACACACACACATTTTAGCCCTCCTATACCAGAGCAACATAATTGAGTTAGCCAAATTGTCACATTTTGGGAAAGTTAATATAGTTATTACTGCTCATTGCTAATGGCCATGACAATCGGCCTAATCAATTTATATATATAACAATTATTCCCCATCAACTTTCTTTGAAAAAGTTGAAACATTTTTTGATTTTGGGCCCATTTAAGTGTAACAAATTGATTTAAAACGAAATGAGATACAATTTCAATTTGGAACTGAGAATGCAATTTGGAGGGAGGGGAGGGCGGAATAGTTCAGTCCCTTAAACGTTTCGACCTAGTTAAATTTTGTGTCGCTTTGCATATTGAATACTCTTTCTCTCGAACTGCACCTTTTAGCTTTAAATCCAGTTTTAATTTAATAAAATCAATTCTCGGTTTATGCATTTTATTTTTCTGTTATAAATTATATGGCTTTGCATTTTCATTGAATTGAATTTGAATTGTTCATTTAAAACTAACGAAACTTTGGACTAGGCCTAAAGCCAACAAGCCAGAGACAGAGACAGAGACCGAATCAGAGTCAGTCGCATAGAATTGATTACACATTCAACTCATTTACCATAAATACTCGTACAAATGGTTACGGGAACTAGGAATGGGGTTTTTATTGTTAGGGTATAAGGAGGAGGTTAGGTAGGTGGCAGAGTGCTATGGCATCTCTCCATTCGTTTTTCTTTATGTAAAACTCATAGATTTGTATTCAAAAACTGACCAAGTAGGCCCTGCATACGCAATTTATAACAACGAGGTGAGGCGCATGAAAATTGAATTTGTCTCTCCCTCTCTCTCTCTACATATATATATATATATATATATATATATATATATTTGTCCGTCTGTCTGACTGGCTGTCTTTGGTTAGGGCATAACACTGCCAATGAAATAAAAGTTGTATGAGTTTTGTTGTTTAAAGCTGATAGAACTAAAAATATTATCAAATACTCTATTTTGAGATACATTTTTATCTTAAAGATGAAATTGAAATTTTTATTCACTCGCCTTGCTTATAAATTCAACATTTCTTATCAATTCAATATCAATTATCTTCAAGTGGCACTCAATTTTATGTGATTTGCCATATTAAAATTAAAAAAATTTAATATAATTATGATCTTGTGGAACATTTCGGTTGCAAACCAAAAATTTAGTTTCAGATGAATTTTAATCAAAATGAGAAAATAAAAAGAATTTGATTAGATACTTTTTTTAACTGCATATTTTGAATTTGTTTATCTACTGTTCACATCGATTTCTTATGTTTTAGAATTCCTAGAAAGCTAAAATATCTTTGATCATATTAAGCTATATTTAACACTATTTCGATTTCAAAATATTAATTAAAATTCAAAAGAATTCCTTTAAATATTTTTGGAGTTTTATATTTTTTACTACATATTATGGATGTTTAAGATACTTTTATAAAATCATACATATCATATCTTTCATCAATAAATCTTATTACTATTTCGGCTTCATTAATATAGTTTATAAATTTATTTGATTTATAGAAGATAAATTGATAGAGTTGTTTGTATAACTTTCATTCTATCTACAATCATATTTTATATGTTTGAAATTTCTTTTCTTATATCACCAATAAACCAATATACCCAACAAATAAGTAAGTGTATCTCGTTTATGTATAACAGCGAATTCAGTATTCAGTTTTAAAATGAATTTTAAAATACTGGGCCGTGGCACACACAAGCTAAATAATTTATATGCCAAATATACAGCAAAAATGGGAAGAGACAGGGAATGAAATAGTTCAACGAAATGTTAAATGATTTTGTTTAATGCATTAACACCCAAAACCAATGAAAAAAAAAACAACAAAAAACAGAGCTGAACTGTACTGAACTGAACCCGTAGACGTTGTCTCTGTTGCATTTCATTAAAGAAACATAAAGTTTTAGTATGTGTGAGGAAAGTAAAGTAAATTCAATTCAACAGCAACAAAATGTTGCCCTTTTCTAGTTTATTTCGAGAATTTTTTGTGCATTTGCCAGAGCTAGAAAAAGAACAAGAAGAAGCCAAAGTCGTTGAAAACGAGTCACATTTCAAAATTGACACTTCAAACGCAACGTTGCCAAGTTTTAGGGTCTAAAAAATGTTAGCTATGCCAACTGCATAGATATTTTCAACAAACAGAAGAAACAGACGAAACGGAATATCTAGAGAAAATAAGATACAAAAAATAAAACTAAAAAAAAAAAAAATAGAGAATCGAAAAAGACTCAAACAATTAACAGGCAGATAAGAACGAAGCGAGAGGAAAAAAAGTCATTCCCTCGAAACTACTTAAATAAATTTTTTAGTTTCTTAAAAAAAAAAACAACAAACAAAAAACTAAATCACAGCAAAAGTAAAAGATGAACAGAACAGAAGAAGAACGGTGACAGCAGGAGTAGGAAGAGGAGGAGTGGTAGGAGATAGAGCCGGAGGAGACAGATAGTCAGTCAGTCAGTCAGTTCAATGACCAAAACTCTTGGCTTGCTTTTAGCTTTCATCAATGGTTGCGCTACATTGGCCACAAGGCGACGCTCTAATAGATACAGAGATACAACTGAGATACATGTTCATCAGCCTCAGTGTCTCAGCTGCGTTTTTCTATGGCTTGCCACAGAAAAAAGAGCAAAGAGAGCCAAAGAAAATGTCACACGCAGTCGCCGACACATTTATGTATGCAGTTCCAATTGCATTACAAAAGTCAGCCGCAGATACAGATACATATTTATAAGAGGGAAATCTAAAAGATTCAAACCAAATTGCTCATGATGATGCTTTCCTCACATTCTGCTGCTCCTGCTCCTATTGCTGTCAATTCGTTGATATTCTATTTGAAAACTATTTCAGAAATTGTAACATCAAAATGTATCTGACGCCTCAGCTAGGGATTGAGAGAAAGAAAAGCGTCATCATCACCATCACCATCATCAGCAACATCGTGAAGGGGCAGAATGAAAGAAAATACCTTTCGTCTTGAGTCATTTAGTCTTTGTGACTTGTATCGCCTTGTCAATGCCTATTTAGAGACTTTTTTTCCGACTACTCATCTGTGTATCTATATAGATATGTGGACATACATATATACATACATATGTATCTAGTCTGGTCTAAGGCATTGATTTTCCTATTTCTTGGCATTACACTCACTACCACTGAGTCATGAGACAAATGAAAGAAAATGGACAAATAGCTAAGTGCTTAGTAGTAGCATTAGAAAATATTATTCTCGAAACTCGTTCAAAAACGTTTTTAAACGAACGAAAGTTAAACCACAAATGTTAAAAATAATTTTAAAGTTAACACTTAATTGCATCATTGCATGGAAAAAAATATGTAAACAAATAATGAAAATTTTCTAAAAGCTCTCAATTGATTAATTTATCAATAGATAACATTTCACATTTAGTATCCTAGAACTTTTTTTTTAACAATTACTTGGCATAAATTAATTTTGAATTTTTTTCACAATTCAATTTTACCATTTTGTATTTATTTTATTCTTATTAAAAACACTTATAAAAAGGACTTTCTGTGGATAGAGCAACTAAAAAGAGCCTTTTTACAAATTAAATTTATTCCAAGAATAATTTAGACCAATTTTTTTTTTTTTATACCTAAAAGAAAAAGTAAGAATATTTTAATGGAAAAATGTACACATTTTCAAAACTAAATTATACAAAATTCGTAGTCTATTCTTAGAATATTTTAGCTTGCAAATTCAAAAATCTTTATTCCGGCATTCCAGAAATTCCATTGCATTTACCAAATTCAACTAAAACACGTTAAATAATCATCCTTAAAGTTGAGCAATTTGGACATCTGTTTTGAAATCTTCTCTATAATTTAGAAAACAGTTAAATCACTTAAGTTTTACGACCCTAAAACTATTAGTAACTGAAAAATGAAAACAATAAAATAATGAAAACATTTTCAAAATGCCTCTGAAATTTTTAAACGAATTTCAGTCCGAACAAAAGTTACTTAAACGGTGAAATAGATTTTTTCAAAAGGGCTAAAACAGATGCATTTAGATCAATTTCACCTAGCAACAAATGTTTCTAGTTGTAGTTAAGCTACTAATTTAAATTTAAGATTACATACTGATTACTCAAAGTATTTACTCGTATTTAAATGTAATTGAAGCTCAATCCCTCAATAAGCTGACAACCCTCATTTCCCCTCCTTTGGGTAATTTAGGCTCCCCATTGACTCCATTCACAGTCACAGTTTACAGTATGTGCTTGCTGTTTATTGACAGCATTTTCTGCTCCATTTACAAAAAACATAGGACCCCCCTCAATAAAAATACGACCTTTTTGGCGACCTACGAAATGCAAAATACACAAACAAACAAAACAGCAAATAAACAGTCACACAGAAAGAGAAACCAACAACACATCGAGTGAAAGAGAAACAGTGGGGAGGATGGTGGTGCAAAAAAAAAAAAAAATATGGGGGCCACGTCAAAGTGCCAAAGTAAAATGACGACGGCAAAAGGCAAGCCCCAAGACAGACCAAGCCCAAGCCTATCAATAAATTCTTTTGCCACTACCCCTTTGGGGCATATTTTACATATGCAACATTTAATTTGAATTTGTTGTTCTCATTTTATTTTCTGTTTTTCTTTATTTCTTTCTTTATTTTTCTTTTTTTGCGTCATGTTGTCACAGCCGGAAGTCGAGGCAAAAGTTCAGATACAAATGCATATGAGATACAAAAACGCAAATTTGTTAGCAAAACCTTTTGACATTTAAGATTTTTCAATAGGAAATTTAATGGCCATAGTTGGCATGAATTGGCAGAATCAGCTGTGAGTGAGCCAACCAGGCAAACTCCTGTTCTGTCCTGTACTGTCCAGTTCAGTCCCATCCTGTCCCAATGTCCGACAATCTTCCGGTTCTCTAGGCTAACTCAAGTCAAACACCAAACACCTGCACATTCTGGTCCGGTCAGGTTTGGTCTCAGTATATTAATTTACACATACATACATACATACATACACAAGCACACTTGCCACATACTCGTATGCGTGTGTATTTGTGCAACAAGTTGTTGCAGTTGCAATTTTATTTTTATTTTTCTTTTCGTTTTATTTTCCTTCTTTTTTTTTTTTTTAATATGCAGATTGTGTCGCTGACTTTAATACTTTGCAACGTCGTCGATCATTTCGTAGCAAAAGAAAAACAAAAACAATTTACAAAAAAAAAAAAGAAACGAAACAAGCATGTCGTACAAGCGTTGTCGTCCGTCTTGTAAAACCGGCAACGGCAACACATGCAACATGCAACGTGCAACAGCAGTAACAGCAAAAGCAACAGCAACTAGCACTGGCCCAAAGACTGTGTGGCAGGCTAAAGGGGGAAATGAGATTGCAGCAGTTGGTTTTAAGGAGAAGGGGCAAAGGAGTAGCATATGAGATCCAGAAAAGAACATCGAAGCAGCGGTATTTCCTTCCATACACACACACTCGATACACACACACACACATTCCCAGCGAAGCGCGCACAAATTTCCTTGGCCACATTTTTAATTAAAATAGAAAACGTTATGAGAACAAAATAAAACAAAGTTTAAATGCCCTTAAATACATATATTAATAATGGATAATTTAGATGCTAAAATCTTATAAAATATTACAACAATATCTTATTTAGTAGCCTTATCAGAAAAAGTTAACCAAACTGATTAACTTTGTCTTCAAAACTAATTAGAAATCTCTAAGAAAGATTTGAGAAAGTTTTAATTGAGTAATTTTTTGCTGTATTTCTGTTTAACATATAAATTCCCAATTTGTCCTGCCGATTCAACGTCCTTTCAATAGTTCAAATTTTCATCAAATTTATTATTTGTAAAAATCACTTTAACTTTCATCAACTTTTCTAAATTTTTCGAAATCTTCTTAATATTATTACTTTATCAATTTTATAAGAAGGAAGAGTTATTTAAAAGATTTTATTAAGATTTTATTATATATACGAAGGTTTTCGTAAGCTTTTCAATATGTTTTCTGTTATATTTTGCAAAGTGTTTTCAATCTATTATAAGCTTAGACAAATTTAGTATTAAAAAATTGAAAGTTTTGAAAAATCAGTTGATTAATATATGTTACATCCTTAATAACAAAGGGAGAATACCCTGCTTTTGTGTTTAAAAAAATATACCATGAAGTAAATAAATTGCACAAAATCAAAAATAAAACTATGTAATAAACTTAATGAAAGTCAACAGGGAGAAAATCAAAAAGAAAACCGTGACAGAGATGGGAACGGTTGTGTGTGTGTGTTTGTGTGTATAGTGTGAAATAGATCACTATCAATCGATGGGATGGGTGATAGAGGGGAGGAGTTGCACTCAGAGGAGGATAATATAAATAATAATGATAATTAATTGCCAACTTGTTTACTTCTCTCAAAGTAAAACCGATTGCAATCTTAAAATAATAAATTTTTAATACGTTTTTATTAGGCCAAGTTTTTAATTAGAATGAGATTAGAGAATGATTAAGAATCTTGTTATGGAATAATATATTAATTTGAAAACTATCGTTGATTTTCACCACCACTAAAGTTAAGTTCTTAACCTTCTTTCTCTGTCTCTCTCCGTTTCTCTTGCCTTGTCTCTCTGCAGCTTCCCGTTGGTTGTTTGGGCGGTTTACTCGTATCTGTGTCGAGTTTGAGTTACGCTTTACAGGATTTTACAGATTGCCAACATTAATTTTCATGCATTGCCTTGCCTGCCCTGTGTTGGGGGTCTCTATCAAAGCTCAGCGCATGCGCATCTTTCCCCCCCTCCACAACTACCTTAATAAATTTTATACCCCTCTCTTCTATCTCGTTGAACTGGCAATCATCTTTATATATGTATGTATGTACATATGTATATATATTTTATTTGCTGTTTTCATCTGGCTATGGTATGCTGGAATTATGTTTGGGGCGTGGCTTAATCGAAAATAATATATACATATATATTTATATACAATAACAAACAAAGAAAAAAGGCCATGTGCTGCTGGCTGCCCTCCCTTTTGTCTTATTAGAACTTTGAACTCCCCTCCACAAAAGAAAAACAAAATCGAACAACCGAAATAATTGTTTCAAAATGCAAATGATATTCAAATGATTTCCATTTTCCATTTGGTTGTCATTGGTTATATAGTTTCCTGGCGCTGCATTTGTCAAACAGTTCCATGAAATTAATGAACCGCAACTACATTGAAACCGATTTGTATCTCACGGATACACACACACAGTCATGGCATTGTAACTACAAAACATATTTAGAGTGAGCGCGGCATGTGTGAAATATTTTCATATGTCACTTAATTTATTTGGTTAGTTCGATCCGTCGTCTGTCGGTCCCATTTAACCAGAGTCTGTTTCCCAGGTGAAGCGAACGGGACACATAAATTTCGCATTTTGTGTAGTTGTAATGTTCGTTAGCAATTTGGTTTCTTATTTTTTTTTTTTTATATTTATGCGCTATTTGCCATTTACCGTCAATTTGTTTGCCAATATTTGACAGGCAGCGTCGCGTATCTACCATAATTTTGCCATTTGGGCAAATAATAGAGAGAATTGGGGATCTGAGTGGGGGGGTTAAGGGCGCATTCATTTGTACATATATCGAGTCATTTGATTTTTTTTTATTTTTCTTAGCGTGTAGGTATGTCAAGAATTTATGCAATTTTCAAGCCTTAATTTAAAATTCTATGGATATAGCACAAACAATGTGAAAATGGGAGAGGTTTATTGTTGTTTGTAACAAATGATTTCACAGTTTATGCACGGTAAATGAAATGAATATGAAACAAATAAGAGATCTGCATGAATATATTCAAAAGATATTCATAATAAGTTACAAAGTTAATTTTTATAATTTTTTATAATGAATATGAATAAAATAGAGTGGGCAGTTTTTACTCTCGTATTCGAATCATTTTCATATGTCATAATTCCTTTTTGGATCGGGAATTTTAGTTGCCGTTTTGTTCTAAAAGTCAAAGGACTCAACGTACAATTTGCATTCTGAATCGTCTCTTAAATATTACACTTAACTTTCATTTCTATTTTTTGGATCATTCATTTATAATCATTTTTTACAAATATCAAAGTTAATCACTACTAAGTGACTCCTACTATAATAATTTATTCGTATATAATTACTTGCCGAATTAGAAAATATTTATTTAAACTTCTAAAATAAATGTAAGCATTACCCAAATTCAAAAAAGAATTTTACAAATTTTTAATCATTTATAAAAATCTAGATTATTTCACTTTCCTATTTATTCTTAAATATTATTTACTGCATTTCCACTTTCCTTTCCAAAATATTTGGGATCGGTTTACTTACATAAAAACTTCAAAGACTTCACAAGAACTTAGTATTTTTCATCTGAATAATTCATCAGCCATAAACCTTTTTTTTTTGTGTGTATTTCATTTCACAATTGTGGGAAGAATTCAAGTTGTGTGCGCTGCTCTTCACCACGTGTCGCCTGTCAATCATTTAGTATCTGTTCCATCTTACTATAAACATATATTAGATAAAATCCAAATGACTTTAACTCTCCATTGGCTAAGCCATTTTAAGGCCAAAAAACGCACAATTGTCTTTGTAATCAATTTCAAAAAAAAGAAAAAAAAAATAAACGACAAGAAATTGAAATAGAAAAACAAACTGTCACTTTGACACTTTAGTTTTGTGTGCTCTGTTCTACTTATTTTCCTATACATACATTATATGTACATATATACATACATATATGTATGTATTTATATATATCTGTATACGTATACCGATATCTCTCATTCGCGCAGACAACACGTCTGTCTTTGTGTGTACTTCTAGCATTATGTATTTATCATAAATGCCATTTTATCGCCTCTCTTTCAGTTCCTACTGCTAGAGTATCTCAAATATTTGTTCATTTGTTTGTTGTTTGTTTGTTGCCTGTTTCTTTTTCTTATTCTTGTTCTTCTATGCATAGTAAGGTGGGGGTGGAGTGGCATAGAGTGGTGTACATTGAAGTGATCTGATGTGGTGTGGTTTCTTTATTTGTATACACTTTGTAGGTGGCTCTCATTTCTGCTGTCATCGTCGTCATCATCAGAGAACGCAACTCTGGTAGCCGACAGCCCTGTCACATTATTCAAGTTGTCAAAAAAAATAGAAAAAAACCAAAAACAAAAGAAACCTATATCTTTAATAGAAAGAACTGAACTTTCTCATACCCTCTAAATACAGTTTGAAATGTCATTCAAAATTTACCTTCTTCTGTACTCCTTTTTTCTTTTGTCATCACATAAACCTCTGGTTAAAAATTCAAAAGTACCGAAATACTTTAATCTACTCCACAATTGCAGGGTATGCAAAGGAAATGGAATGAAAGAGATCCGACGACACCTTGTTTGACACCTTCTGACTTTTGGCTAGACGATACCAGAAAAGTACTTTTCCTTTGCAGTAATTAGAAGCCTGGCAATGCCGAAGTTTGTATACTTAAATTATCCATTTGATAGTTAAGTGTTAAGGTATATAGATACCCATATATTGTGTAATAAGATAAATTTATTTTAGTTCTTGGTATAGTAGCTATATGATATAGTCTACCGTTTTGGATTTAATTGGCCATAATCATCAAGAACTATATAAAACTAATGAAAACTATGTTTAGTATCTTGAGAAGCAAAAAGGTTTCCTTGCCAGAAGTATAATTTGGTACATTTTTTCCTTTAAAATATGATCAACAGATTCCAATTAAAATCTGTAGATATCTCTCATATGTACATACTAAACTTACAGATACCAAATTTCACGACAATCGTTTTTCCAATCCAGTAATCCAGAGCAATCAGTTATTATTATCAGTATTTGAAATATATCGCTTTTAATCGGGATAATGATAGTTTTCCTTCAGAAAACTGTATGGCAAAGTATAGTTCCCTAGTGGTATATTTTTTGTCTACCGATTTTCTGCAATATATACCTATCACATCTATTTTTTGCAATTTAAATGCCATCTATTTAAATGGGTCATATTCTGATAAACTATTTTACCATTGATTTCAAATGCAGCTGTTATTCCATGGGAAAATGTGGTTTTCAACCATTTAGGCATATAGATATGAAACTGTTATTCATATATATGTATATACATATATACATATATATAGATGTATACAGATATATAGTATATATCTTCTAACCACATTTTTTTTTTGTTTTTGTTCTATCGTGTCTTTCCCGTTTTGAGGTTTTTTTTTTTTTGGTTTGTCGTTTTCCTTGTTACAGAAAAAACCGCTGATAAAAACATTTTGCCAGTTTCTTTCCACGCAAGTTCAAGTTCTGCTTTCAGATACTCGTATCATATTGAGGGATTATAAGAAACATCACACTCCACCACATGCTCCATACACACCAAACACTCAATGTCCCCCCTCACCCCATCACACACTCTCTCTCCCTCTCTCTCTGTCTGTATCTCTCCTTCTTGGGTACAATATATTGTATATCCGTTGCTTGAATATCCAATAACCGTGCCCCAAAAGCTTTTATTATCGCTGGATGGAATGAGACCGGGAATGGAACTGGGACTGACACTGGTGTTGGAACTAGAACTGAGGGCGATGACTCAATTGGCTTACAATGGACAGCTTTCAAGTGAAGGAAGCTAAAAGTACAAATATGTATATACTCGCAACATACAACATATACATACATAAATACTATATAAATGTATAATAAAATATCATCATATCAAATTCATTCCTCATTCATTCACTAATTCTGCTGGAATCAGCTGATTTCAGCAGTTTTTCTATACACCAAAACGGCAGGGACCTTTATTTGATTTCATTATGTCTGAGAATGTTTGGTGGGAAAATTTTTGTCTTTTGTCTCAAGAATGTCAAGATATTATTAAATAAGTAAGTAAAGTTGGAAGTTTTGTCTCATTTTACTTTTCAGACATTGTATTAATTATAATTTACATAATAATGAATAAAAAGGAAATATAAATAGTAAAGTAAAATTCTGTAGAATCAAACGGGAAATGCCAACTGATGCCTTCTCCTGCCAAGTTGTCATATTATAATTATGTCTTTGACCTTAAGTTGAGGAATTTGCTATTCACACATCGGCTAGTCAGAGAGTGAGAGGAGCTCATCATATGACAGCTCGTTAACTATACAGAAAAATGGGAATTAACTAAAATTATGATAGATGGAATAAAACAAATCTAGGCATTAATTGCATATACTAATGCAAAAACAAGTTGTCAATATACAAACAAACACACAAAAAAAAAATCTATTAAACAAATTAAATTTGCATATTTCAAAGTATATTATGAATTTATATAGAAAATTTACCTCAACAGGGTGAGACAAATGTCTAGGAAATTTTTTTGAAAATCATTAAAAATATATATAAACTTAATTTAATAAAATTTTTAATTTATTAAATCAATTTTGAAACATAATTTAGTGAGTGACAATTTGACATGGATTTTACTCAGAATTTAATCTTTTACCCCAATAATTTTGAATTTCCCTTCATTTGGAATTCTTATTTAAAAAAAAAAAAAGAAAACAACTTTCAAGTTTAGTTTGTTCAACGCAAATAACTGGAGTATTGAAATTGCACTTTATTACTGTCTTTTAGTTTTTTTACATTCTGAGTCACCCTACCAAGTGCCCCGTGACATTATAAAATGCGTGTTCGTTTCGGTTGCAATTGAATTGCTCGGTAAAGATAGAGAGAAACACAGAAAATCGAACTGCACTAACACAAAATGCTTTTATAATGAGTTAATAAGCGAGCACCTGTTGCCCGGTGGTGCAAATCTGCTAAGTAATTAAGAGATTTTGCTCTCGAAGTCGTCCGGCATAGATGTGAGTGCATCTGGGCCAACCGGGGAAAACTGCGAGCCGTCAGATACTCGACATTTTGCTTTGTGTTTGTGCAATTTTAATTGCTAATCAAAAGCGATTTGTAATTCTGCATCGGGCAGGTAATTTATTAACCATTATATACATATATTGTGCACATATACATTTGTATATAGGAGATCTGTTGCTGTTCTCTCTCTCTCTCTCTCTCTCTCTGTCTATCTGTCGTTTTTCTTAGTAAGTGCATTGGGGGGTTCGTGTGGCGCCAAAACATTGCCAAAGCGACGTGGCAAAAATATTCAAAACTAATTTCCGCCAAGTTGTCACGTCTAAAGCATCTGCGGTGATGGTATAAAAAAGGGGTGAAAGGAAAGTGGCGAGTGTGTCTAAAAGGGGCGTCGTTGTGGTTAACAGAAATTATGTAAAATTTGTTGTTGCATTTTGGTATATTAATTGATTGATTGCATTAGCAAATAGATTTGCGTTTAGATGGGCGGCAGCACTTTGATGACATTGATTAACAACTTTACTTCAATTGACAGTTGAAGAAAAATGGCATCTTTAGGAACTTACTCAGACTGAGAATCTATAAAGAACTAATTATTCTTAAAATCTAAAAAGAAATATATATATTATACTTTTTTTATGTGTACTCGTATTATTTCTTCATATAGATACAGTCTAGCAGTTTTTTACAACTTTGTCAAACACTATTTTTAATGTCGGTTCTCAATTTTCTTTAATATTCTTAATCATTATATGTATATTTTATTACTTAATAACTAATTTAAAGAACTAAACTATATAAAAACAAATTAAGAGATTTTTAAAGAAAATAATTTTATCAATCGATCATCTATCAATGTATCAATCATTGGGCTAGTTCAAAGTTCTTGGACTGATAGGAAATGAGATATGTTAATTCTTTCCCCAAATAAAATAAAATTTTATTTAAATTATATTAAAGTATAGTTAATGCTAGAACACATTATAAAAATCTACAAAAATACATCAATATTTTTTTGACTCAGAGTCCACATACAAGAATTACATAACCAAGAACCGGTGCAATAAAATTGACTATTAAATTAAGTTTAGTATACAATTATTGCAAATAAACTCTGTAGAAAACGATGTATCGATTCTTGTTTTTTGGTAATAAAATGTTAAAAAGATATCTTGGTATAAATATATAAATACAAGTTTCTTCTATGGTATCCTTAATCATTATTCTGTTTGTTTTTAAATCTAACAATTATTTAAGGATCTGCCAGTTATGGCCAGAAGACGCATTGAAATTTATGTGTATAAAAAATGTTGCAACAAATGTATCACAGACAAGACAAATTTGTTTGCTGTCGAAAATATTACAATTTTCATTTGTAAAACTTTTGCTGGCAAACGCACACACACACACACAGAGAAAAGTTAAACTTATAAAAACGACAAAAATAAATTCGCAGATGCAGATATATATATACATATATGTATATATATATACAGTTGGCAGTTGGCAAATACTTTTTAGGCACTTTTACTAAAAGAAACTAAAAGTGAAACTAACATAACATAAGCGCCTGGCTGGCGCAGTTTTTACCAACTATTTTTAAACACTTGGAAAAAGAGCAAAGAAGAGACATACAAACAAACAGACAGATATACAAATGTACATATGTATATACAGAGATATATATAATATATATATATTTATATATACATATATATAGTTATATTTATTTCTATAAACTCACAGTGCAAAGCATAAAATTTTGAACTTGGCAAGAAATTAAAACGATTTTTGTTTTTTATGTTGTACTGGGGATGGAAATGACTATGGGAATAGATGTGACTATGGGTATGGGTATCAGATGATGGGGATGTGGATGCGGATGGTTAGATGAATTGTATCTGCAGTTTCTTTTTTGGGTACGGTACGGTCAATGCACAGACGGAGACGCCCAGACTACAATAAAACCAAGAAATTTTTGTTTGCTTTTATTGGTTTAAACGGCAAGAGAAAGGGCGGCAGGGGGATCATAGAGGATGACCACAGCCACGTCAGCCCCATCCCATCCCATACCATCTCATCTCCATCTCCATACCCATGCCATTCCATATGGCAAAAACTATTTTTAAATATGTTTTAATTATTTGCTGCCATATTCCTTAAAGCGTTGACTAGTCGTCGTCCCCATCTCCATCTCCGTCTCCGTCTGCTGGCTGATTCTGCCGTTCCACCTTCATCTCCTCCGCCGCCTCCAACTTCTACTGATGTTCGGTTTGTGCCCAGTAATTTGGGACGCCTGGGGCCAACATGTGCAACTACTTTCGAGGTTTTCTTTTTTTTTTTGTTTTTTGCAAATACATTAAGTGTGAAGTTTTTCCTTTTTGGCTGGTTTTTTTCTTTCTTTTTTGTTGCCTTTTTTCTTCTCCTTTTTGTTTCTCTATAGAAATATTATTGTCGCGTCGCGCATAATGTGTCGCAGCTTGCATGTAATTTTTGTATCTGACAGTCAGACAAAAACAAAACACTCAAAAGAAAAAAAAATAATAATGTACACTATACAACAAAAAAACAAAATAATAAAAAGTTGAGTACGAAGTAACAAGCCAATTTAAATCTGTCAAACATTTAATAAATATAATTAAGAGAGAGCAACTTCTAGTTCTGTTAAAAATCATGAAATTATATTGGAATCAAAATCTGTAGTAAATATACAGTGAAATTTAGTTTTCAGACAACTAATCTTAAATTATTTGTTTCTCTTAAGAAACTGGTCTTTAAAGTTCCTTTTATTTTAAAAATATTTCCATTATATTGTTTCTTTATTTAATCTTTAAATTTACAAAATTTGAAAAGCATAAAAGATTAATCCTTTATATACTAATGTCAAGGATTAACAGTTTTTTCGTACCTATAAAATTTTTTTATATAATAGAAGCCATATGAACCTTTTCTTTACATCTCTCAATTTTATTTTCGATTACATTTCACTTTCTTGCTGTTCAGTGTATTATGCATTTTCTGGTTTTTATTTTTGGGTGGCGCTGTCCAAGTGCATTTCATATTATTTGATTAGACTCTTATGCATATTTTCCTGTTTCTTGATCATCATTAGAGAAAGAAAGAGAGATCTTGTAGCGGTGGACTGGATAAGTGTATTCTTCTCATTCCATTCCAGAAGAAATCTCAATAGATCAATAGAAGAAGCAAGTCAGTCGGCAAATAGTAGACCCGCAGCAAGTAGCTTACTATAGAGCTCTCAATAGAATAAATTTTCTATTTACTTAACTGGCAAAAGACTTTAGACAGAAGTCTGGAGGCCAACACAAAAACCGCATATGAGTATTCTCTTTTTACAGGCTTCTCTTATTGTCGGAGACAGTGACTGGGGGCTAAGATTGAGACTGAGACTGAGACTGAGTCTGAGACATACCCAGACGGAGGACGCCAATGAAGCGAGAAAAATTACTGTTTGTTGTAGATTTGTAAAGTGAGTTTGTCAACATGAGGCGTGCGCATCGCATCGCACAGATACATACATACAAACAAGTATCATTAACGCAATGCCCCGAAACCGTTAGAGATTCAAAGACGGCAAAAAGTAGAAGAAGAAGAAGCAAAGAGAATCTCATCATCTGCTTTACCTGGAAGCCGACTCCAAAAACTCCAAAGACTTGCAAGTATTTTTTCTGCAGAACTTTAGAATTGTAAGAACATACGAATGATGGATAGGGAGGGGTGTTGGGGGAGATGAGGCAACCAAGGAAGGGGCGGGCAAGTAAAAAAAAAAAAAACAAATCTCGGTTTGGGTAAGGAGATATCTACGTATGTATATAGACATTGTAATTGAATACCTAGGAACCAAACAGTTCGTCTTCACTTTTAATACCCTAACAAAATGAGCAATGACGAACTTGGAATAAAGAAAAGGATTACAAAATTTGGATATATTTATAGACAAAATAATTTGTAATATAAAATTAATATGAATGTTTACTATTTGTTAACTATTTTCCTTATTTGAATTGTTTACAGGGTATACATATATAAATGTCTAAACAAAAATTTCCAATATCTTTTTTTTGTTTGTTGTTTGGTTTCAAATTGTTTGTATGGGCTAAGACATTTATGGTTTGTTGTCTCTTCTAAAAATGGTTGGCCAAGGCTACTCTATGGACAAGATCTGCTGTAAATGTTGGCCAGCAATTACTCATTTATGGTTTGTCTTGACATTTTTTTTCTTACATTTCTTTTAGCCTACTATTTTTGCTTCTGGTTTTGCTTTAGCTACACATTCCCTCCTATTTGATTTATGCAATGGCTTCAGTTTGAGTTTTCATCCCAATCCAGTGTGTCCAGTGCATTGGCTTTCGTTTCGCTTCTATTTATAAAGATTATTGTGAGCAATTAAAACAGGGTCCAAGACCGAGTTTACGATGCGGCAGGAATAAAGACTCAACAAAAAAAAAAAAGAAAAAAAAAATAAATCAAAAGAAGAAAATCTTCATTAATTACCTATGTACAGATTCAATTAGGATAAGAATCAAAGATAACACTTTAAGAGCAACTTTCCGGATTCTGTTTTCTTGGTATCAAAGTGTCCCGATCAAAACAAGATATACCAGATTTATAATCTTCCATAGTATACAACTAATCAAATGATTGTATCTTAAAGGAGTAAAGTATATTCTGTTTATTTCTTTTTTTTGTTTGAGTCCACAGTTTTAGAGCTCCATAAATGAAAGTTGATTTATAAGCTTTTTATTGACACTAAATGTGGCCGGAACCAGCTGAATCGATCAAAATTAAATACTTTGGTTTTAGAAATTTTGTATATGTAGATTTTATAGATAGATGATTTTATATATGTACATACATACATACATATGTATGTATAAGTAGATATTTATAGATCATAGGTTGTTGCATCATAGATATTCTAACTATATAGGTAAAATATAATCTTTTCAGATTAAATTATTTTTCCTAGATTAAAAAATTTTACTCAATAAATAAACTAATGAAATCTTAACGGATCTATATTGTATATGTCTGTATATATTAATTTCTTTTTTAAAAATGATTTTTACAACTAATTTTTATTATTTCTTTCTTAGTTCCATGCGATTAAAGACTATTATGAATCTGTTACAAATAAATCTATGAGTAAGTATTTCCTGTTAAATATTTATTATTTCATTTAGCTTTTAATGTGATCTCTATTATATACAGCGATATTTCCTACTCTTCTCTATTAGTATTTTTCTAGCCGTGCCACATCACTTATGTATATTAAATCAATTCGTTTTAAAAAATAAATTCTACTTCAATCTAATCAATATGTTTATATAATGCGCTATATAAGGCCACTCATTGGGCCACAAATGTTCCACTTTAATGGACAATTTAGAACTGCTCAAACTGTGCTTATCAGTTTTTTCATTTTCGACAGCTCGACAAGGTTTTTTTTTATTTCTATTCCATTCCTTAACCTTTGACCGGCGCTACGTAACAACAGTTCAGTCAGTTTGTCTCCCCTTATCAACATTTGAACATTGGGCGATAAGCAAATTGAATTTTCGAGAGAGAAAAAATGAAACCAATAATATTTTAATAGGGGCATTAAAAATAAATGTTTTATATATATATTTTTTTTTTCTTTTTGATTTTTAATAGGTTTATTTTTGTGACATGGAGAGGAAGAAGAAATGATTACAAGTGGACAGAATGTTGCAGGGTTATCATGATTATATATAGTATATAATTTTTGTTTTATATATGTATGTACATTTGTTGAAAATTATTCAAATGTAGCATTTGACACAGTTGGACATTGGGCGGGATGGGGACATGCATTTAGTTTACTTATTTATGTAATTAAACATCATAGAGGGAAAGAGAACACAACTTATCAGTGTACATGTAGAAGTTTCCAATTCTAATCTATATTAGACATTGGGCCATGTAGCAAACACATGAATTTAAATGAAATACATTCTTGAACTCTACTGAACTTTTGGGCAACAAAATTGAAAATGAAATTCTACTCTTAGTATTAAAATTTATTGTCTATAGATTTTATACTAACAAATACGGTCAACTTCAATTTGAGAGATATAAAATTATTTTTGTTATCGCATGTCTGATTGCCTTTAACTTTTATTTCAAAAAAATAAAAAAAAGACGAAACACTTTGACATTTAGCTCAATAGAAATTGGAAATTGAGAATTGGCTTTGTTCCCGTTAGTATACATATGTATGTATATACATATGTATATACATACATAGTAGTTTTATACCATTCTTACAAACCCCCCCTACCTTTCCACTGTGTTAGTAGTAGTAGTTGGTCGCGTCACGCGCTTAAATGGCGCTCCTAAAATCTATTTTTTGCCCCATCTCTTTGTCTGTATTATAGTTGTCCGCCTCTGTCTCTGTCTAGCCATCAGTTCAGTTGAGTTTTTTGCCTTTTAGTTTTAGTTTTTAGCATTTTACTTAGCTCTCTAACATAGCTAACATTTTTTATAGCAATTCATGTCTATGTATATGGGACTATTTTGCCTTGCATTTTGTCTACACATTTGCCTTCCTTCTGTTCCTTCTGATGCCACTTGGCGCTGTCTGAAAATTGCAACTAACTAAATGCCGCCACTGCATGCTCATCACTTGCAGACATTTTAGAATGTGAGAAGACAGTGGCCAGACAGACAAATGACCCGCAAATGGAATGTGGAGGTGTATATAGTATATATATATATACATATATATATTCTTGTACAATATAAAATTCACACACAGCACACATTGACAATTGTAATGGAAATGTAGTTAGTCAAATTACCAGATTACAATCTGTATAGGTTCTTTAGTTCGTTTGGCATTTTTTTTTTTATATCTTTTCTTCTTCCTATTTTCCTTTTGTGTCTTTTTGTTGTATTTTTTCTCCTTGTTTCCTATTTTTCCTTTGGTGTTGAAGACCGCTGGTGTGGTGTTGTATCTTCAACATGATCTTTACCCATAAAATAATGAAATTAATTAATTATACAATTTAATTATGAAAATTAATTGTATTATTAAATTACCACAATCCTTATACTCGACACAAATCCAACAGCATTCTGGAAATGGTATAATAGTTGAAACGCCTGTTTCACCCTTACGGCACTCAGCAAAGGTTGCAGGTCTCTGACAACTATACAAGGATATTTACTAAACATTTTAGTGACAAGCAGATAGACAATTAGTTAATCTTTACTTACTAATGGATAAGAGCATCGCCCTGTTTATTTTGACAGACATAAACGCCGCATACATCAGGATGTTTTATAAAACCACCCACTTCAATATCCCCCTCGGGGGACTTGCAACCTTTTTCTAAAATATACAAAAACTCTAAATTCAAAATAATGAATTAAAAGATTTCATAGAATAATCTTACCGGTGGCCTCTAACTTTATATAATGGACAAGACACTGTACAGATGATAGAGCAATAATAAGCAAATAACTTCTTAATATTAAATGGTACTTCATATTTGTTCTTGATTTGAAATTAAAGTAATTGCCTTGCCCTAACTTCAATTGGCTTTTATAGCCAACTAACCAATTGACTGGCAATTGTTTGTGCACCTGTTGATTGAGCCAGTTCAGAGAATATAATAAAGGTAATGCGATATATGTAGCATTATTAGCATACCTATCAACTTCACTCAATAATAAAAAAAATTAATATCGGAATCGAATTGAAGTTACTTTTGAGCAACTACTCAATACAGAATCCTGAGCGATGAACAACTTTCTCCATGCGAATAAATGGCACAATTCTTTGGCTGTCGCTTGCTTTAAACATGTTGATGATGACTACTCCCGCCACTGGCTATCGTCTGGTGAAGGTAGGTGCGCCTTGTGTACACCCACCCAAAAATGTTTGAAAGCAGCTTCTTAAATCCTCACAGAGACACCAGCATCAAAGCAAGCGTATGGCAGGACCAACAAATCTTTATGCAGACTTTGCCCCCATTAATAGTGATGATGGAATTGCAGTTGGACTGAATCACCAATGTAAATTAGTGGATGCAGGCGGTACAAATGGTAATGGTGGAAGCGGCGCACGTGGTGGTGGTACAGGGAATGGCAATCAATGCCAACCAACCGATGAAACTTCCCGCAAATGTGATGTAAAACAAATCTTCACTCCCGGCGATCCAAAACAAAAATCCTCAAGCATTGCCATGAAAGCAGCACAGGATGCCAAGGCGGCCAGTGAGGCACAAGCAGCCGCTGGTCTAGCTGCTGCCCAGCACATTAAACAGGAGCTCGCTGAGAAAGCCTTTCAATCGGCCAAAGCAGCCGAAGCGGCATTAACGGGCAAGCAAATGGTCGTTGAGCAACTCGAACAGGAAATGAATGAGGCTAGCGCCGTAGTGGAGGAGGAAACTGCATCATTGCAAAACACTGAGATCAATATGAATGCCGCTGTTGATGCGGCACGTGCAGCTACCCAACAATTTGAGGCTCTAACGGAACTACAGAAAACCGCCCAGGATAATTTGGCTAATATTCAAACCGTAGCCATGGGCTCACAGCAAGAAATGGCTGCCAAAACTCAATTGCTAGAGGCGGCCAAGAATCGTGTGGCCATGCTCCAAAAACAGTTGCAAGGTGCCCGCGAAGATTTCGAGAAGACAAAACAGGCTGCCTATAAGGCAGCATGTGCTGCCGTTGAGGCCAAACAGAAGGCATCCTCGAATACAACTAGTTTCCGGCTACGACGACGAAGTCAACGACGAGGTCGGAGACGAGATAAATCCCGGTACCAGCTGAGCAAAAACAAATTAAGACCACAAACGAAAAATTTGTCTGAGCCCGTTGAAAACTCTGTGCAATCTTAACATATTTGTTTTTTTTTAATATCTATTTTTTATATATTATATTTTTTACATTTAGCTTTTAAGAAGTCTTTAAAACATATGTTAAGTTTCCATCCGATTCTTGATCAAAAGAATGTGTTATTAGATGCCTCACTTTGCTTATATATTAGAGTGAATTGTAAGAATATTAAGTAAACTTTGATCAGTTCTCATATCCAATTACTTAAAAGTTTACTTGTTCCCTATAAAAGGTAGTGAGTCCACGGGAAATTCAGTTTTTGGCCGTTTAGATACATTTTGTGACCATAAAACGACTTTGTTCTGTATGAGAGACTCCAATCAGGCAGTAGGAATAAATTAAATAATAGCAAGATTGATAATTTTCTATATTTATTTTAGAAAATGGTTCCAAGGATTCCAACGTAAGTGGCACTGCCACAGTAAGAGACTTTCCTCAAAGCTGTTGGGACAAATATAGAGCAGGAACCAAGAGGAGCCTTAAATTTTTGATCCAGCTGATGTAGAACTCTCCAAATTAGCGCCCGTTAAAGTGGCTTATCGTAAAAGGTAAAAGGTGAAAGCAAGTCGCATAAGCAACTAATGTTTCTTTGCGGAAAGCTCTTCCGAAACTCAATAACGTTGTTAAATAAATGAATGCTGGTATTATACACTTCATTTATTTTGTGGCTAAATTCTGACCCAAATACGCAAAGACAGACACAAATTGAGTCTGAGTTAAACTTAGCCCTCAAGGATCAGAAATGATACATACATACATATACAATACAATACTTTATATGTATGTATGTATGTATGTATCTACATATATGTATATATACATACAAATGTACATACATACATACATATGTACGCTTGTTGCATATTTCTTGTTTCCTCGCCGCGGTTTTTTTTTTTTTTTAATTAGCCGCCTCCGGGGCCAAGTTGAAGTTGAGAAAGGGCCGCGCACTTCGATGATCATTATGATGATCATCATCTTTGGTTGTGGTCCTTCAACCCGAAAATGAGAAATTAAAAAAAAAAATAAGAAAGGGAAAAGAGATATGCGTACATGCGTTATAAGAGGGCAAAAAAAAAAACATTGAGAACCGGACTTGACAAGCTCTCTGCCCGCCGGGTGGGGGGCATTTTTCGGGAATGAAATTGGGATTGTGATGGGATGGAATGGGATTTTGTTCGCTGGGCTTGAAACGGGAAAGACAAGAAAAGACGACGAACGCAAAAAAAAAAATAATAAAAACCGAAAAAAAAAAGCATCGCAAAATCAGGAAAAGAGGGTCCGTCGTCCAGGCAATTTGTGAGCTGCGGCCGTGTTGATGACACTCTGTGAGAGCTCTACCTTCATTGGCGGATACATCCTGATAATGATTTGCCGTCATTTTAATGAACTGTGGAATAAGTCCTAAGGCTAATGAGACAGCAGCCTTTAGGATGCGAACTAGTTTTGCAAAAAGTTACCCAACTGCCTGTTAAAATCAATGGAGCCCGCATTTCAATTACAAACTAATTGTAGAGTACCCATGACCAGAACGAACGAAAGCTAAAGTCCTCCACTCTTATTAATTGAGTGAACATGTCCATTTTTGGACAGATATCAAAGAAGACCAAAGCGCAAAGTGACCATAAAATAAAACAAAATCAAAGAAAAGAAAATCGAAAAAATATGATTAAAAGAATAGCGTAAATAATAAAAGAACAAAACGAAACGTTGCAACATGTTTGCGCGCTCGTAACCAACTTCAACTGTCAAACCAAAACCATGCGGTCGCAACTTGAGTGAGATGGCAACACATTGTGACGCAGTGAAAGCAAGAGGTGGAAGGGAGATGGCGCTAGATAAGGGGGAACGAGCAACAACAACCACACGACAAGCTAATAGAAATGCGACAACAAATAAAACGCCAGAGAGCGAGTGAGAACGAACTGATGCCGCTGCCGTCGCCAGCGTAAACGTTGCCGTTACCGTTGCAGTCGACGTCACCCATGTTATGCACACGTTAACAGACTCTGCTAAGTTCCCACATATTCGTGTGCCGACTTTTCAATTTCAAATTTTTCAAAATAGTACAAAATTTTCAATTTTCCGTTACAGTCGATCGGTAGCCGCGTGTTCTGACGGACGTGTTTTGCTCTTCTCTCGAACAAGAAATTAAAAAAAAAAAAAGAAAAAAAAATCGGCGACGGCGCGCTAAAAACGCGGTCATTTGCAGCAATTACCAAAAGAAAGAAAGAAAAAAAACTTCCATTAAAACTGTTTCAATCAAAGTCCCAGAAACCTTTTTAATTAATTCTAATTTTTACCGTGTGTGTTTGTGTGTTTAAAGATGCTCATTAACACCTTTAACTTTCGATCTGTGCTTTTTAGCTTGGGATTAACACGCGTGTTTCACACATTTCCGTATTATTACGACCACTACCAAACAAAAACCAGTACAAAAAAAAAAAAAGTAATGCCTAGGGTTATCCGAAAAATTGGCGCGTTTTACACGTGTTCGCCGCAGTTGTTGCCGCCTTCCTTCTCCTGCCATCTATCCCCATCATTCATGACTCACAGATTTGTATGACCAGCAAATGAAAGAAATGAAAAGCAATTAAGCAAAATTTATTAAATTCATTAACATAGAAATAAAATAAAACAAACCCTAAAGAAAAAAAAAAAAAAAAGAAGCAAACAAAAATGGTGTTAATGAAAGCTGCGACGGGGACACTTTTCTGAATACCCCAAAAGTATTAATTTATATACAAATGTATATAAAAAAATATAAATGTCAGTGAGTTCCTATAAACGATTGACATGGACGGAAATAAAACTTCATGTCATGGTTTTATAATGAATACAGAATTCCAACAGCAACGACAATTTAATGCTATAATGAGGAATCAGATGAGTAAGCAATGAAGAGAGCAAAGGTAATCCAAATGGGTGGGGAATAGTGGGTACCATAACTATATAGAGAAAGACAGAGCTGAAATTGTCAATTAATAATAAAAAATTACCAATAATTATTGAAATTGATTACATCAGCATAAATTTCTATCAAATAGTTTCGTAAACTATGAAAAAGTATTTAATTGAATTGATCTAATTATAAAAAAGATTTTTTTTTCAAATATAATAATTCTTATTGTTATGTGTTTTTTTCTAATTTTCGATTTCCGTTATTCTAAAAATTTTGCAATTCCTCCATAAAGCGTTACTTTGTCACTTTTTCTTTTGAATTCAAATTATTTTAGTGCTAAAAATTTGCATTAAACTTACATACATACATACTTATGTATGTATGTATGTATATAGTTGTGTATGTATGGGTACACACATAACGTATTTTCGGCACATGCTTCCCCCCAAAAAAAACATGTGCGCGGCTTGCAGCATATCTTGCTCTTTTGCCTTCCCTTTGCTCCATTTCCGTCTTCATTTTCACATTGTTTGCCGCCTTAGCTCAATTTCAATTTGATTAATCAATGACAACACACAAAAAAAAAAAGGAAAGAAAAAACCGCGTTACCAGTGCGGGCGGTGCAAAAAGGGGGCGTGTGTTGTTGTGCTATGTGATTGTGATTAGTTAGTGTGATGCTGCAGTAGCAGCGGCGGTGGCGTCGGTTAATTGATACATACATTCATGATGCCCACATCAACGAGAGAGGAGAAGCCGCGACCGTTACAAAACGCCAAAATGAAAACGACAAAAAAATCAAAGAAGCTAGTAAAAAAGAAAACTAAAAGAAATAATAAATAGCAACAACAAACGTCCCTCAAACTTTTTGTTTGACGCCGTAGCTGCAGCAGCAACAGCAGTAGTGCTTCTGCCATCGGCTCGGTCGAACTTGTTTGAATGGTTGCGTTACGTTCGCATAATATACTGGGAGAGAGCCCACATCATATACTGGGAGTAGGGGAAATGGAGCATCAAATACTGGAAATGTTAGCTAACAGTGTGGTGGGGAAGTGAAGATAGTGGATCTGATTGGTTGATACAGTTTGAAGAATATTGGAAACTATCTAAAAAGTTACAAAAAAAACAACGAACTTTCAGTTCTTATTTGACGCTCGATCGTTACGGTGCTTCTCCTCGGCTCCGTGCGTCGTCTGCTTGTTGTGTGCTTGCGCGTGGTTGCTAAAGCAAAGTATTATTAAATTCAATTCGCACGCGTTGTTCGTTGCATATTTCCGGTGATCGAAAACAACTAAAAACGCATAGTGATAAACGTTCAATAATTCTGTGTGGCGCCTCGATTAAATTACAATAATAATAATAAATGAGGAGCATCAATATTTTTGCAAATTTTTCATTTATTATTTTAGATGGTAGGCGTTGCTGTTACGACGCTCGCTTCACTCAATCTTTCTCTTTCTATTCCTCTTTCACTCAATCTTTTTCTCTCTTTCTCTCATTCCGCACGCGCACCACCGGTACAAAAGTTAAAGTTTTGTTGGCATTCAAGGCTATTTAGAGTGCTGGATAATTACTTACTAACTAATACACACACCCATGAAATATAAAAAAACCAATAGATGCCTCTAGGGGTGTTACACACACAAACACACACACATAGACAGCAAGTGACAACAACACATGGTGGCAATAAAAAGAGCTTTAAATAATTTTTCAAATCATTGCAAAAACAAAAATTCAAAGAAATTGTTCAAAAAAACGATCAGAGTGCAAAAGCTTTCTAAGAGAACTTCCTCCATTTCAAAGAATTTGGTATATATGCACAAGTGAATATTATCCATTCATCTGTCCATTTATTTTCCTATATTTTCTTTAATTTAAAGACCTAAAAAGAACTCCATATAAACACATAACTTTTAAAATTTAGTTCGTAAAATGAGTAAAGTTACTTTAAAAGTCATAATACAGTGCGCCGCGTGCTCTACGTAAACTAAACAAATGGCCTTAACCCTAACATACTGAATGGATCGCTTTCGTACCCCTGAACTTAGGATAAACCCTACCACATGCGGCTTCAGTTGCTAGGCGCTCTGGGAATATATGTATATGTACTTATGATTGCTTTGCACATTTCTTATAAAATTCTTTATTTTTCGCCCTTATCGTCATGCCAATGGTCCCAAGGTTTTTAAAAACTCTGACCAGAGTCAGTCAGTCGGTCGGTCGGTCGGTCAACAGCGATAAAAAAATCTGAAAACAATTCAAATGAAATAAAGAAAAACAAATTACTACTCTACCGCTTGCAAATTCTGCAAGGACATCTGTTCACATCTTACCGGGCAGCATTAGATTTTTGCTTTAGATAACTCTAATACTGTCAGGTAAAGATGTCGTCCGTGTCCTTATCCATCATAAATCATAAAGAAAAAGAACGAGAAACAAGTTTTTCAATTGTGCGTTTAACAGATGGAAAAACAGATCACACACACACACACCAAAAAAAAAAACACAAAAAAAGACAACCCACAGTAACAACAAGGGAAGGAGAAGGAGGAAGGGCAAGGCGGTAAAAAGACGGAGGGAATTCGGATGGACTTCTGAGCCAACTCTCAAACCATTTGGATGATGTGGACAAGCGGCAGAAAATTGGTCATAAATTCTTCTTTTTTGCAGCATTTTTTTGGATGACATCAGTAAAAAGAGATCGTTGCTGACGCTCCCCATATACTCATATACCCACCCTCTCTGCCTCCCTCCCTCTTCCATCCTATGATTATTCCACATCTACATAAGATCACATATACGAATGTATGTTGTGTGTCTGTGTGCAGGTAAACACATATTATAGAAAGACAACGCACAGAAGAGAACCTATAAAAAATATATTTTATGGTTCCGCTTCTTATTTTTTTGGTTTTTGTTTTTTTGTCTCTCTGTCATCTCGTCTGAACATTTAGCGGAGGCTGCTGAATGCCGCCGCCTGCCTGCCCTGTCGTTCTCGCGCTCCGCTCCGCACGTTCCACTCGCCGCTGGCTGGTTTTCTTAATTTCTTCTTTTGCAGGCAATTTAGTGACAAAAATTTTAATTTTTATGATACTTATCCGAAAGAAATTTACGACTATAGTTAACTAGCAGAGGACAGCAGGTTAGAGTTTCGTTTTTGAATATACATACATGAATAATGAAGGATTTGGCTATATTAATAAATCTAAGAATGGATTAACTTTATATGTGTATCTACATAAATAAATAAAAGCTAAATAAAATAGTATTAGCCAGAATGTATAGTAGACAATATTTTAATGTGGTTCCTTGAACATAAATTTAAGAATCTCGGTTTCGTATTAAAAAGAATTAGGGACATCTTACGAATACAATTGGTATTGTTGTTTTGAAAACGAACGAAGAGAAAATGGAGACAATAGTTAAAGGAAAAAGAATTACGAGGAAGAAGGTCTCAGAAAAATCACTGGAATTAGCAGTACTAAAAAAGGACGTGCGTTAATAGTAGGAAACAACGAAAGAAGCTCACACACAGTAGGGAACATCACTGGAATGACCACGTTACAACATCAAATATTGAGAACCCAGCACGTGAAAAACATTAGAATCCTACTATGGGCACAAAGTAGAAAACATTTTCTAGAACAGCAATAAGAACACGGTAAAGTAAAAAAGTAAAGTTAACTTCGTTCAAAAAAAGATAAGAAATATGATTATCATTGAATTAAATTATAGTCGAAAACCATAAAAGGATTATTTTCTAATCTCAATCAGTAGTGAATATGTTCAATGGTAGTAGCTAAGAGCTTTTCAGGGGAAAGGACTTCGACTTCACAGCTAATACAATCTTCCAACCAGCCAATGAACTAGTTTGATTACTTTCCATCATGTTTTTCTTTTTAAACATTTTTTTTTAAATATGTATATTTCAACATTTATTGACAGCGTAGATATGAGAGGAAAACTGTCTTAGATGGTGCTGGCAGTGGGGGGAGGCTCATCTTAAGATTGTGGGTATCACATTGAGGGCACTCATCAAACATTTCACACACCAACAAAAATCCAACTTCAAATATTTAAACCTTGCTGCGAGTGCCACTCAACAAACAACTAAGGCAATTGTCAAGAACTGCCCAGAAGAGAGACGACATAGAGGTGTAGAGGTGATGTGTGTGTACATACATACGTACATACAATATATATTTATGTACTTAGAAGACGACGTTTATATATAGAGGTCTCCACCGACGAAACAAGAAGAAGAGATATATGGCACAAACCCCATACGTAGATACATGTCGTATATATGTACATACATATATAACTAAACACGTATATGTATACGGATCGTAAACGGTTTACAGTGCTTTTAAATTTTACAGTTTTTACCACAGTGGTACCCATTATATTTGGACTGTACATATATTGTAGGTATAGATGGGGGGTTAATCTAATCAGGAAAGGAACAAAAAAACGCAAGACGAAAGTCTATATACATACATGAAATACGGCATTGCAATGTATGTTAGTTGCGGTCAATTCCACAACGCGGAACGACTTCTACAACGACAACAACAATAAGAAACGTAACCAGAACGAATATAACACCTGTTAATGAACTTAGAAGCGATTCTAATATAGAAAGAAGAAAAAGAAACATACACCTCTCTCTATTCTCTGTCACACTGTTGTTAGGTCGTAAATGGCGCCACCATTTAAAAGGTTCATTCCATAATTAAATGTGGTTAAAATCAATTAAAGTCAATAGTAGTTAGTAACCCATACTAAATGATGTATATAACTTTCTGTGGAATTGCTAATTAATTGGTCATTCGTAACTCTAATTGCGAATATCTCATTGATCTAAAACTTTTCAAGTTTTCACTTTTCTTTGAGTCGAAAAAATTTAAAAGATCTAAAGCCTATTTCGACATATTTCCAAATTGTTTCAACTTGTAAGTTACATTTTTATCGCTTCTATATATGTATTTACTTTGTAACTGACAATGTTATATAAAAATAAGTATTCAAGGAATGTAAATGTAACGACCTTGTTCAAGGTGACAAACAAGTTACCATAAATCTCTTACAAATCAACAGACATGTATTCACTCTCTGACCAAGCCCACTGTTACGTATTTATTTATAAATATATAAATGTACATTCATATAGTATTTATGATTTCATAATTCCACTAACCGATTAGCAACTTAACTTTTGGACTAATAAAAAGCAAAGTCACCATCTATCGTGTGATAATTTCACAATTTTGAATTTTTTTTGGGAAATAAAAAAAATGTGGAATAAAGTCGTGTATATGGAGGAGGAGCAGCAGCAGTCAATCTAGAGTTTAAATCAGGCAATAGAGCGCGGCACCATCAACCTCTATATATCGCCCGACACCAATATACCGACACCCACTTCAACCAACCATGCATGCGGAGGGCAAAATGAGAATGATTGTATCGATTACGTGGTGTTAATAAAATGTCCGACCACAACACAATACCCAGGGCCCAAGATAATGCCAATGCTGCCGCCATCGTCGCAACACCAACAAACCTACCAACAATAACAACAACAATCAGTATAAAAACCAGCACTACTCGAATCTCTGGCAGGCCACAATTAATTTTATATCAATGCATATCTCCTCGGAGAGTGGGTCAAATTTCTAAAACGACAAAAAAAAAAAATAGAAAATGAAAAACAAATTTTTATTAAAGTGCGTCCCACATCCCATTATCTTTCCTCTTCAACTTCCTCAATGTCCCTTCATAACGATCTCCTGAGAGCTGTTTTTGATTAGCTATAACCCAATTTATTATTTTCCATATTATATTTTTAAAACACATTAGAATTTATTTGACAGAACCAATATATGTATTATCTGTACTTGAAGCACATGTTCATATCGGCGCCCTGGTTGAAGGCACTCAAAATGTAGAGTATCTAATCAGAGAGAGACCAGCTCTTGAGTATCTAATCAAACCTCATAAGTGAAAGAATATCTAATCATAGAAATTTAACTATAGCCATAGACACAGGGACATATGGACAAAAGTTATTCATAGATTCTTAGTGAACTATTACAGATCAAAGATGAATAAGTTTTTTTTATGATAGTTGAGCACCGCAACTCAATTAGTGTGGCTGTATATTTGTAAATTTAAACAAACAGATATATCAAAGGTAATATTTAAAATACATTTGTTTAATTTGTAAAAAACATGTCAAGAAAACAATAAGTTTAAATAATTTATGGGCTTTTATAATCATAAGATTAAAAAGTTTATATATTTAGGAGACATATTTTAGGTTCCATGAAATCAACAGACACCTTGGCATTTGAAATATTTTTATAAACACTTTCAACACTTGACATCATCGTATTTATGTCTTACGCTCCTGGTTAGGGCCTATAAATTTCAATGATCTAACAAAAAAGGGAAGAGCCAGACAAAAATCAAAATATTATACATACATCATAAATAATGAGATAACAAAAGAAATGTTGGAAATGGTTAAGAAGAATGTGAACTTACATATTCAAAAGCGGAGTGAGTGAATGAATGAATGGGCGTAAATCAATTTCAAAGGCTAGCAACAAAGTAATCAAACCACATAGATTATTAATTGGAATGGGTTTTGTCAAGTCACGCCAACAGGCAGGCAACAATTAAAAGGGAAAACCTTTATTTTTTTAATATTTAATTTTGTCATTTTTTTTTGTTGGTTCTTTTGTTAAAATTCATGCGCCTTAAAAGCATTTGATAATTTCAATTAAAAATGCAATCGAATCGAAAAAAAAAAATCATGTTGTAGCATCTAATGAACTTGCCTTGTAGTAAAATGTATCAATAAGCCCTCTCCGATTTCGAAGTTCGAGTCACATTTCTTTTCTGTCTCTCCTTTTTGTGCATAAATTAGTTATACACTAATTTCCGATTTCAGTCATGCAAATGTTAATTGACCACTTAAGGTAAAACTTCATAATGATCGTTAATAATACAGACCAGACCGAGCGGAGCGAGCCTCCATCTATCCATCCGTCGTGTCCCCCTTGACAAAACTGTAACCGAAAAGAACAGGTTGAGCTTAACTAGCTAACTTAGCTAGAGAGTCAGTCCAGAAACATGTAAAAGATATGCAACCAATACATGTTTATATATACTAGATAGGTATATATATAGTTATTCAACCTATACTAAAAACTAAACACACTCGTTCGTAGTTACCTTTATTTTTTACAGCTGCTGGCTGCTGATTCTACTGATGCGCCTTCCTACCCTACCTCTATGATGCCGAATGATGATGATGATGCGATCATGTGAAACCTGAGAGTGAGAAGGCCTTTTGCCTTTGAAGAGCCTCAGGCTCTTAACTGTGCATTAATGATCTTTTCTGCTAGCTCATTTATATAGTATGTATATATACATATGTATATTTAGTAGTTTTCCCCCCCGCTTGTGAAGTAGCGCAGAATCATTTGACAGGGCATATTCATTACAAAGAAGACTTGCTTGACTATATTAAAAAAGGGGGGATCGATCTTTCATTATCTTAAACTTGTTTCAACTCGTAATTCAATTGAATAGTCCAAGTTTTTATATTTTTTTTATTTTAGGAACACTCATTCCGTGATACGTTAACTATCTTAGGTGATCTTTATTCTAATACCTTACTTTATTTTCAGTTTATCGGCTTCTTTTTTGTTTAACCTTAAACATCAGTTTGAAATGTTTGGGTTTAAATTTGTTTTTCGTTAAAAACTTTTTACCAACATATAGACTTTCTCCTATACCAATCATTATCATTACTTGACGGAGTTAAGTATTGACGAACTTAATTTGTTGTAGCTTAAGCCAAATACTAACTAAAAAAAAAAAAGAAAATACTGTTTATCTTAATTGATCAAATCACAAATGAACAAAAAACTCGGAGATGGAAAATACTCTTTAATGTATGGGAAGCCAACTCATGGTTCATAATCAATGCCAATGAAGTTATTTCCTGGAAGGGGTGTGGGGTATTGTTGATTGCATCCCAAAACGAAGGAAAACAATCCAAATATAAAGTACTTGACTTCCCTATTAACGCCCATTTATCAACAAGGATAGAGAAGGAAGGCAACTACCAGTAGTTAGTAGTAGTAGTGGCCGTAGTGACTCGTGCCAACTAGCCTAGCGTTCCAACGCGCCGCCGCTATAGCCACATCCGCTCAATAACTACAACAATGGTAAAACGAGTGCAACAAAATAAAAGAAAAAAAAAAAAACTGCTGCGCCATGGTAGACAATTGGCCACCGAAACCCAACGAGAGTCTAAATTTTTGAGTCCGGGTCTGTGTTTGGGACTGGGGCTGCGGCTGGCCTAGCGCAACTAACTTGCTCCTCTTTGCCTACAGATAATTGAACCTGCAATTTCAAGGTTTACCCCTCAGGTTCCTTAGCTACTGTGTGTGGAGTAACTACACATAAAGAAATTTCATCAACTTCCAGATCCAATGAAAATGTTTTATTTTCTAAAATTTTAGTTTATATTTTATTTATAATTCTTTTAGGCTCACATTTAGAAAGTCTTTGGGTCATCATGGTTTTTCTCTGTGCATTAGTTGGACTTGGCCAGGTCTTTAGCGACGGCATTTGGCATGCGCGGGAATTGCATCGCTCCGTTGATCACTGATCAACATTCTCGAGTGCTTCAAATTAGCATTGTTTGTGCAAAGAAGTCACTGAGCTTTTTTCGGTTTCAAAACAGGAGGAGGAGGAGGATGATGAAGACTATATGTATATTATTAACTTTTGTCTTAACTGTACTATGTCAATAATAACTAAATTACTCAATAAAGGCACATATTTATCTTTGAAGCGACTGTACTTATTAATGTCGGGGAAGGGAACATAAAGATCTTTAAGTTCTTGCTTTCTGATTTCTTTAAATCTGTTTCGCTCTTATCCTCTTGTGACACACAAGAAGAAAAAAAAAATTAAACGTTAACAACAAGAAAAAAAGAGAGATGACAAAACTCCCATTAAAAAAAAGACATAATGTCAAGGAATAAAACTGTAGATCATAATAAATTAGAAATATCCCCAATTTAAATTTATGATGATAATTTCCATAAAATTTAATTTACAACTTTTCATCCATTTTCTTTATGACTAACCATATAAGCAAGATAATCACTTCAAAATTTATAATTAAACTCAAAGTAATTCCAGATAGAGTGCCACAGTGCAGTGGTGTGGGCCAAAAGGGATCGGTATTGAAACGGAAATGACAACTGGTTAAACCCGATCCATCTATTACCCCCCCTCCTTCCCATATATATAGTTATTATCTACTTTGACCTGGACGACATGGTTAAACTTTGTGTTGTTGTTGCTGAAATACATAGTATTATTATCATAAAAATAAAAAAAAAAAAAAACGAAAACATATTTGTAAAGCGAAAATTTATGACATGGCCTGCAATTTGCATTCGGTATTTATGCATTGGGGCCACGAATACCACCTGGTGGTGGTGCCGTTGTTAATGGTGGTGTCGGTGGTGCTGGTGGTGGTGTGGTTCCACGCTCACAGTGTGTCTAATATCTCACTCCAAAATTTGTAATTAAAAACTTAACGTTTCATTTTTTTTCCATTTGATTTTTACCCAAGTTGAACTAATCACAAAAATTAGCGTAAATGATGCTGAACAAATTTCCATTTATTTTTTTTTTTTTTTTTGTTAACCTAAACTAAAATGAACAAATATTGTAAAATGAAAAATAAAAGCAACAAATATACAAATTGCCTCTCCTGGAGGCAACTTCAAGTTAATACTCTTCTCCTCCAGCGGTGTTGGGGGACTAAAGGGGGGGATATGTATGTATGTTTGTATAATCTATCCACTCTTTTGCTGCCCACTTGAAATGGCCAAGTCAGTGAACAATTAACAGACAACAAGAAATGTGCATAATGAATATGCATGGGTAGACACTTTTTTTCATTCACTCTTATAAATGAGCAAACTATACGCCCCTGACTATATGTATATAAATATATATACATACATATGTACATTGTATGTATATATACATGGACAACAAGTACAAGTAATACGAATATACATACATACTATGTATAAGTTTAACACGTAAAAAATTAGATAAATTTGCATAGAAATTGCAATGAACCTTAAAACAAAATGTGGAAGAAATAGCAACAGGTTAATGGGGTAAACACCGTACAACAGATTTAAGTTATATGTATAGGTATGTATGCATAAAGAAATCTGTTTTAAAATCTTTAAACCATTATCTAATCAATGTAAAAGACTTTTCCAGAAGTAAAAATTAAACCAGGTGTTTAAATTAAAAAGTAATAAAACCACTTAAGAACACGTTCCTGCGATAAAGCTTTGTTTCCATAAAGTTCTTTTAATAAATAGATAAGTTTTAGTTGTGATTTTCCTAGTGCTAAATCGCCTCACTTTTTTCCATAATTTTTTTTTTGCAGAACTGAAAATTAATTTCTTAGTATAAACTTCTGTTCTTAGCTGTTTTTGGGGCAAAACTTCTGATTATGTTTAGTTTATTTTAACATAATATTAGAGTATAATATCTATGTATCTATCTAGCACAAAATATTGAAATATTTAGCTATTTTTTAGAGATTTATTTTAAATCATATTTTGCCAATAGGTAAAAATATATTTTAAATTTCCTAAGCAGCAATTCTTTCACTTCTGTAGTCTAGTGTTGGTCATTAAAACTTGTTGTAGTTGTTGGTGTAATTATTAATATATGGTTGTTGTTGTTGTTGTAACTGTTGGCAGACTTTTGAACCCGCAGCAAGTGTAAATTAATTTTTTTTCTTTTATTCAAAGTTAAATATATATATTTGTATATGTATATATATATATATTTTTTTTGTTACCACTTGTCATGGCTACTGTTGTTGGCCAGTTTCTGCATTTGGTTATAAAGATTCGAATCAGTTTTTTTTTTCCTTTTTTTTTGTGATTTTGTTTCTTTCGTTTGCTTTATTTATAGCACAACAAAAATTCTGTAGCAAGTTTGCCGCCGTCCTGAGCAACAGAGTTATTAATGCTTGGAATTTTCATAATCGAAACAAGTTTTCAACCGGCAGCAGTCAAGTCAGGCAAGGAAGCACGCGCAGTCGCAGTCTGGCGGATAGTTGTTGTTGTTGTTGTTGCTTGGAATAACTAACGCCTCTCGGAGGCAGGCAGACAGGCCAGGTTTGGGGTTAGGCAATGCCAAAGCCAATCCAAAAGAAAAAGTTGCATGAAGGCATGGAGTTAGAGTCCAAGTTCCAGTCTCAGTCTCAGTCCCCAGAGTTATGGCAATGGCAAGACAAGCACACGCCTTGCGCGAACAGGTGAAGCGTTTAACTGTATGTCAGTGGTAGTAGCTAAGATCAGGGGGATCAGATAGGGGGCGGAAAGTTACAGGTAAAAGCGGCACAGGGCGGCAGTAGGCGACTCGTCTCGCAAACCAATTGACTCTGAATGCTCTTTGGTGACTTTGCCATGGCTTTGGACTTTTTCTGCAAGTTGAACCTCAGAGAGTTGTGTGCTTTATGGATACACAGTTACAGCTGTAAAATAAAATATTCGATCATAAAAAATCGACATACTCTACGTACGTAGACTTATGTGAAATAGGTGAACAAAAAGGAATTCCATGTAACTTAATAGTGAACAGAAATTGTTCAAGGTTCGAATTTGAGTAAATTTAGGAAATTTCTTTTAATCATATTAATATAATTAGGTAAGTCTGTTAAATATACAAAACAAACGAATTATTTCCCATTTATCATTACCCATAAATTGTTTAAATATTAAAAAATAAACTATAGACAAAGAGAGCATTAAAATCTTACTATTTTCTATATCTTCCCTATCAATCTATAAATAAATATTGGATTATATATCTATATTCATCATCTTAGTCAAAAGGAATAAACCTGTATTCGAAAATCAATAAATCCCTCTTTATAGAGTGTTTTCTTTCAAAATTTCAAATGGCTGAAAGTCAGAAAAATGTAAATTATTTTTAATAACTTAAGATAATAATAATATAATAATAATACAATATAATCTATTATACGTACATGCAGAAGTAAATGGAGTACCTCTTTTAGATGGATTAATTCCCAAATCAAACTTAGCTACTAAAAATTTCGTTTAAGAGCAATTAAGAGTTAGTAGAGTATTTTTTTTAGTCATAAAAAAGTAGTTAAATTGTATTTTAATCTGAAATATAGCATGATTTAAAACTACTGCGGCTTTTCCAATCTTTATATAATCCTACACGGAGTAAATGTTAGATAATAATTGCAGTTGTCTTCCACAAAGTTATGGCATGAACATTAAAATCATAGAGAACTGAGGTTATGATTGTTTTTAAGGCATTCATGAACATATTTATAGTGTGTTAATTACATTGAAACTCATTTCAATATTAAAATAATTAAAAACGAAATTCATTTTTCAACATTTATCAAGCATTTGCGTGCCTAAGCAAAAAGTTATGAATATTCGTAATCAGGTTTCAGGGCATCGGTTTTCACTCACACGATACAAAGCAAGGAAGCAAGAAAGAGATAGACTGACGACACACACAATGAATGCCCCTTGGCCAGGAGGAACTTGGAGCCGTGTTGCAGCAGTGGCAGGCAGGCAGCAGCAACAAGTGGCAGGTAGCACAACTTAAAGTTGCTTCGCTCGCTTCCAAATTAACCTGCTCTCTCTCTCTCCCTCTTTACTACATGGCGGACAGCAAAAGCTGTAATTTGCTTAAAAGCAGCGAACAAATAAAGGGTTTCAATGGCCCTTTTCCTTGTCCCTTTATGAGTGTTTTTTTTTTTTTTTTTTGAGAGATTGGGTGAGGGTAAAGGAACCAGACAAAGATAATGAAACGCCAGCAGAAGATCAGTGACAAGTGCTTGGACCCGGCGTCGACGTCGTTTGTTGTCTTCTTAGGCTGTTTGGGACGACAGCTGCCGCATTTTTGACTGGGCCTTCCAAACGGACGTGGGGACGACGACGACATTCAACGTCATCCAGCATTCAACATTTGCCATCCTCCACCATCTTCATCTAGCATTACCTCCACATCCTAGTCATAGTTTCCTTTACGTGTTTTTTTTTTTTTTTTGTATTATTTTAATTAAATGTGTGTAGGTTTTCTCTTTGGCTGCACTTGACTTGATGCCCAGCGACGTTGGCTCAACATTTGATTAAGTGCCCGGGAAGGCCAATTACACTGAACGCTCGTGATCAGTAGAGCCAAAGGAGATGAATAGGTCGCCAACACAAATTGAGGAACAATAATAATCAATTTTTGATTGCTTTACTATCAATTTTTGAAAACGTTTTCAATAATATAAGGAGAAAACAATTTTTATAGGACCCGTTTTCTTAAGCCCTTCTTTGGGTTAGTTTTAAGTAGTATAACTAAATATACAATAATAATCTTAAATGAAAAAAATATTCTGATTTATTAAAAATCATTTTAACATGAGTAGACGGAGTAAAAATATCATTTTAACATGAGTAAACGGAGTAAAAATATCATTTTAACATGAGTAAACGGGATATTATTCTTTAAGACTTCAAAAAAAGAAAAAGAAGAATATTTTTAATAAAGGCAATATTCAAATCATTTACTTTTTAAATATGTATATTCCTAAATCCAAACTAACTTACACTTGAATTTCAGTTTCCCATTTATCATTTCAGGGCAAATTCAAAGAAATTGTTAAAGGCTCTTAGCTCTATGTATGTATGTAAGTTGTTATCACAAATATTCAAATAGTTTATACTAAATAAATTGGCAAAATCGGCCTCGAATGCTCGCAAATACATAAATCATAAATCAATTGGAAATCTTGTGAGGTCCAAGAAAACGAAATACAAAAAAACCAAAACCCGAAAACCCCAATATTAGACAGAAACCCATTAAAAACAAAAGTCAAGTGCAAAAGAGGGTAAAGTGCTGCTGATAAATACCCAAAGGCGGCCAAGCGAAACGTCGATAAAGACAAAAATAAAAAAAAAAATGGAAAAAGAGAAGAGGAAAGAAAAAAAAAAAAAGAAAAAGAAACTGGCGCTGGCATTGCATTGACCGGGACCAAGATCGGGGGAACCTTATCAAAAATAATACATATATATACACATATGTATGTATATCCATATGTATGTATGTATATATGTATAAGAAAAGTATGAGCAAGGAATTTATTCATAAATATTCGATGCTCGAGACATAGTCGATTGCAATGTCGGAGTCCGGAATCGGAGTTTGGAACAGGTTCAAGAACTTTTCTACTTACAAAACTATGGGAGAAAGAGAGTTCGCCGATGCATTGAGCATGATAAAAATTAAGTATTTATTAAACTACCAGAGTGCAATTGTTAGTTGTGCGTGTGTATGATGTGTCTGTGGGTGTGTGTGTGTGTGCATCTTAAGTGGTTGCCAGACATTGCACGATAATCATAAGGTGTGAAAAATTTATGAACACTGCGTGCACAATTTTTGCGCATGTGCACCAAAAAATTAAAAAAAAAAAAAAAACTTCTCCAAAATACATTTGCGCCAATAAGCAAAAAAGGAGGAAATTTCAAGATATATCTAAATGAATAATTGGAAACTTTACAAGATTCATATTATTACTTGGTGCATACATTTATTTAAAAAGGTTGTAGATTTGTAAGTATTTATAGTTATAAGTATTCCAAAACTTATATAAATAAAATAGTCATACAATTATCACGGTTAAATGGGATCCGATTCTTTAATTTTCCTGCATTTAGTTGCAATTCCCAACTAGTTTAAACATTGAGACAGTAAAGAGGCATTGCAAATTCTGGTTAAAATAAATGTTGGTATTTAAAAATATAGAAAAATCCATTCATATATTTGGAATTTTAGTGAACTATGAACTAATCAAACTCTAGCATAGGTAAACAGAAAAGTTTCATTTATTTCTCCAAAAAACTTGGACTACAAATTATCCTGCAATTTAACAAAATTTACGGCTTACTTTGACACAGTTATTAGTATTCGTGTTCGATACTGCCAAAGTCAACGTTACCGTAACCAAACACTAAAAGAAAACGTTAAAAATTAACCGCAAAAGAAAGAAAAAAGAGTAACAAGTGAATACTTTGAAATTTTTACGAGATGATTTGGAGGCGACTCTTGGAGTCATTCAACGGTTTTAAGTGTCAAAGTTGTCAGGTTTTGGCACTCCAAGAAATTGAAATTGGGCTAGGACCAATACAAACAAGAACCAAAGCAAAGGCAAACTGGCAAAAGGTAAACTGAGCAGATTTATGGCCTGTTAAAACGTCGACCGCAAAGTGCCAGGCAATTGGTTAAAAGCTACAAGACCAGATACAACACGACCGATAACAAAGGGAGCACAAAAAAAGCAAAAACAAAACAATAACAAAAATCCAAGAGAAGTATTGAAAATAAAATGAAAAATCAAAGCAAAGAACGCGCCATGACCAAAAAAGGATACCAGGTTTTCAAGTTAATAAATAAAAGATGGTCACAAGGAACAATCGGGCCAAAACTCAAATATGCAGACGTGACTTATTTAGGACAAATTGTTTGATTTACGTTTTATGGTATAATAATACGGACCACAGTCTGAACCAAAGGATCAGCCAAACGAGAATCGAACAAAAGAAGAAGTCGACTAGAAAGAATTAATCAGTTTAAATAGCTAAAGGTTTGTGGTAGTAAAATGGTTTAAATCTTTTGTGTTCTTCACACTTTTAGTACTTAGTCAGACAATGAGTAAAAAAAAAAAAACCTTTCTTACAAGTCCTCTCATATTCATATTACTGATAACAACTATGAGGAAATCCAGAGGCGACAATGAGACATGTCCACATTGGTTTATATATATATATATGTATATACATACATATATTGTATGCTTAGCTTGTAATTTGACACCTTCGTATACACCTAACATATACCATGGGCATCTCCAACTCCATCTTCATCCCCATACATTCATATCCCATACTTGTACTCAATGTCTGTTAACCAATGAAGCGTTTTCAAAGCCAACAAACATAAAATATAAGAAATATGCATTCGCATTGGGATTGAGACTTAGGCTCGAGGACGCTTTGCTTGACTAGGTAAGGAGACAAACAGCCAGAAGGTCAGTGTACTACACTTAGCGATGACAATGTGACACGAGTCTTCAATGAACATAACAAAGAATAGATTAAATTAAATAAACTAAAAAAAAATTAAATAAATTGACAATTTCCGTTTATTTCTCGGTACGAAATCACATTTCTTTCTTTCAGTTCTTTCTCAAATTGCCAAAATGAACAATTGAAATCAAAATTTCTAACAAAGTTTTTTGATTAATTCTTTAGTTTGTTAGAAAATATTCAGTTTTCTGATTCCGAGAGTATATCCCAAAATATAATATTTTTCAAGACTTAAAATCGAAATTGCTTTTATGGCTCTCCTCTATATATAAGATCAGAATGTTAAAAATAGTTTTCTTATAGGATTGGCTCCAATTCGTTATTCAATTACATTAACCAAAATGAGCAAAAGAATACTTAAGTGACTTTATAGAACCTATACGATATATATTTAGGAAGTACTATAATATTTTATTAGATCCAAAGTTTAAATTCTAATTATCAACTAAAATATATAATTATACAAAATATATTTTAAAAGCTTTTACAACTTATGTTTTCTGTATATATAAATATATTGAAGTATACTGACTCTATTACTTTATTGATTCCACCTCTAGCGATATTGATCGTCTCGCCAGACTATCAATTGAATTTTTTGGATATGCATTACGAAAATTTATGTACTTTTTTCTCGGATTGTATTATCTTTTATACATTTTCATTATTGTTTTTATCATCGTCAATCGATGGAAAAGGAGCCAGCAGGCCATTAGGTTCGCTTCATTTCACCGTGCCTCGCCCTGAGTTGCCTCTTTTATTTCGATTTTCGTTTTAATTTTTTTGGGTTATTTTGAATATTTAATTCGTGACACACTTAACCAAAAACTCCAGCTTCGATTTGTGTCTGCTGCCCCCTCTTACCTTATATCTTTATATACATACATACATAAATATGTATCTTAGTTCTCTGTTAATCGTTGCTATATGCTGGATATAATTAAAATTTATGGTAAATGGGCTTCAAGTTAATTCATTAGTCGCCTTCCACATAGTTCCGAGGCTTAATTAAAAACTTTAATAAATTTTAACAACTATTCACCTGTTATTCCCAGGGTGGAACCGATGTTTGGTTCGCTCTGTGTGTGATCAGTTATCGATTTCGATGGGTCAAAGGTTGATAAGAGAATATTCAATAAATATTTTTTTCTTGAAGAATAAATAAATATTGAAAGACGATCCACTCAATAACCGATAATATATATCCTGTTTTAGCGCTATGTATATGTATATATGTATATATATTGGTTTTTAATGAGTAGTATACAAATTGTAAAGTAAGAAAAAGAGACAGTGAAGTGTTGTACTTGTAGCCTTCCCCCATTCCACAGTCTTCGTCAATAAACCCCAACCAGATGTCATTAGCATGCAAGAGAGACAGAGACTTAAAAGACCAAGCCAAGTGTCCCATGGGGAAAACGAAAACCAAGAAGAACCCCGTGCGACCAGTTGACAGTTGTCAAATCCACTTACGCTCATCGTGGTAAACAGTTTTTGACGAGCCTGCTGAAGGATTTATTTATGTATGTAACGGGGCAGACAGAAGGACAGACCGACAGACAGACAGAGAGACTAATAAGTGCACTCACACATATGTACAAAATAATTATATACAGAAAAAGAATGGCTTGAAACGTTGGCTTTTATGACTCTTTATTTACTTGCGTGCTACCTGTTGCTACCTGTACTTCTTCCAGGTGCCCATTGGCATTTTAATGGAGGAAAAGCCCTGAAACAAAAGTCCCGACATATGTATGTATGTACGTTTTCTATTTCCGTAAAGTAAATATCAAACAATCGAAAAAGCAGCTTTAAAACCAAAAGTCTGTTTCTTAAAAATTTCAATTGACTTGTCAACAGATGAAAAGCTGCAAACAATACATAGATATATGTAGGTATTATATGATCAGCTATATAGATATATGAATGCTCTAACAAGAAAGATAGTTAAAATATTAAAGAATATTAATTTTAAAGACTTACCCAAGATAATTCAATGACATAACTGAGTCTTGAACGAAGAAATAGCCTAAAATTAAAGGGTTGAAAATAAAGATTTTAGTTTAGTTCAGATTTAAAAAATATTTAACAGTCTTTCGAAAAAAGGTATAGTTAGAACTTTTTTAAATATCGATTCTACGACACTTACAATTCTAACCTTATTTACCTCAAAGGATCCTAACCTTACAAAGGTAAAGTCCAAAAATGATTGAATTTCTAGGGTATTTGTACTGTCAACATTATGATCATACCGATCCGGAAAACACATTTACTAAACAAACAACTCCAATTCAGATGATCAGAAGTATATATATGTATGTATATATATAAAGTAAAGGTAGTGAATATATTTTTTTTAGAGTACCCAAGTACAATGCATTCATCTACCGAAGGAATTCAACGAAACTCAAACCAACTGTTTCAATAATGAAAATAAAATGTGTGTTGTACATAATAAAATAAAAAAAATATACATATGTATATGTATGTATGTATATATGTATGTATGTATAAATAAAAAAATGGTATATTCTTTTTATGTCCGCAACACTAAATGTTCAGCTGTTTTTTTAATATTGATGACGAAGAGGTAAAGGGCGAGGGATATGGGAAGATTTTTAGATAAAAGATAAATATTTTAAATTTATAGTTGAAAAAACAAACACGCGCAAGTGCCAAATTAAACAATTCCTAAAAGTGGATCGAACAAAAGTAACATACAACAAAAAAAAAAATAGAAAAAAAATTGTGAAATAATTTCACACTATTTACGAGTGGAAATCCGTCAGGTTTTTCAAACTACCATTTGACAATTGATGGCTAGCACATTTGTCTTTCACTTGTTGTGTATATACCTCCCCCAACCAGTCTCCTCTACCTCTCTATGCTATATATGTATGTATGTATGTATTTATGAGCAACTTCCCATTGTCTGGGGGCACTTCTTGTGCCCGAAGACGACTCGACTCTTGGCGGCCTTTTAAAGTGAGCTGGTTTTGACAAATGTGTGTCATTGCTGGGTAACGTTTGAGATTTGGTTTTTTTCTCCTACTTCTATTTCTACTTTTGCTTCTTACAAATATGTATATATTTGATTTTATTGGATTTGTACGGCAAAACGGTAAAAAAAAAAAAACCAAACAAAGTGACTGGCATGTGAAGATGAACTTGATGATCATGATGATGATGATCCAACAACAAACACACACACACAATCAATTCAACACTTAAAATAACAAAAACAAAAAATCAAATCTAGATCCCATTTAACAAAGGTAAAGAATTGGTATTAGTTTTGAAAGACATATATAAATTTAACTTGAAACTGTTGTAAACGTGATTTGATTATGAGTAGATCTTAAGTTAGGAAACTCAACAATGTTTTTTTTTTTTGCTCAACTGAAACAATCTCCTTTTTGATTATGAAATTTTTATAATACTTGTAGATAAATAAAAATAGCCGACTTGGCTATTAATTCTAATAAATATAATAACCTTTTAACAATTAGCTAATATAATCTATTTTAAAAGTATAAATCTTTCTTTTGATCTGACAAAAATAATGAAAATTTTCTTTTTTCTTTTCTATAACACACTTTTTCTGACTAAACTAAAAGAAAATTTTATTTAAATTTAAAAACTCTCAGCTATGCCTGGCATTTAGAGTAAAATAATTCAGTTTCATTAGACAACTCCTACTACAATCATCAAGCAAATTCCAGAGAAACATCACGACAGATTGTCAGGAGATTTTTGAAAAACAGAAAATTACAAAAACGAAAGCAATTTCTAAACATAGAAAAATCCAAGAAAAGAGCGCTTAATTGCAAGTATTACGTTGAAAATGATACAAAATATATATATATTTTTTTTTTTTTGGAATAACATTTCGAAAACAAAATGCGACAGACAACACGTTTGTATATTTGTAGAATGGTTTCTGTGTTGAATAATTTTTAGTGTGGCGACACCACAAAAAATATAAAAAAAAAGTAGAAGAAAATCACGGAAAAAAGAAAATGCCGTGAACAATTTTCCAAAAGAGAAAAAAAAACGTAACACGGCGGCAACAAACGACAAATTTACATTGTGCTCTTTCATTTAAAGGGTTATTCGACTAGAAGAAGGTTTTTACGATAATTTGAGCAATAATTTCAAATTGAATGATACTGAAAAGCAAGTTTAAAAATGTGAAAAATAGCCGTTCTTAATTATTTATATTTACTAAATTTATATGTGGTTGGATTAACGCCATTTCCCTGCTTAAGGAAAGCTGTTCCCTCAATTAATTTAAAAAAAAAAATACAATTAACATTAAATATAATTCTTTTTAAAGAGTATTATATCATTTATGCTGTTGAACCTCACGGATTTCACTCAGTTGGGAGTGAGGCGGAAAACAGTTTCAACATTTGCCTCATTTCAGAACCCATCAACGGCGACACGGCAAACCGAAATATTTCCCCTCCACCCCTACCCTCAAAAACAAAAACAAAAAACAGAAAAAAAATTAGAAAAATCTCGGCACAATTTTCATTTCAGTCAAAAGTTAAGAGATCTTTATGCCACACCCACCGCCCAACCCCTCTGCGTAGGAGGTATGGTGTCCTCTGTCCCCCTCGGTTATCCCCTGATCATCAGACCCCATCATCATCATCATCATCATCCTATGCTCTGAATGCTGTCAACCATTGTTGAAAGATTTTCGTGTCGTTGTTTCCATGCCGCCTGCCAACAGACGACAGACATGAATTTCTTTCTTTTTTTTCACTGTTTTCAAAAAAACATTTCGAAAAAGTTTTTTATATTTTTTTCGTGGTTTTTTAACATTTTCTTTTTTTTTTTTTTGTTCTTGTACGTAAAAGAGATTTAGCAATAGCAATGAATTTAGTTAATTTATGGCATTATTAATGACATTTCGAAATATTAACAGAAAATAAAATAAAAAAAAAATAGAAAGAGAAAAACTAAAGAACAAGAAATTGTTGGAAAATGTTTGAAAATTTAACAAAAACGCACACAGACAGAGGGATACAGAGAAAACCATTTCGAAAGCAATTTTCAAGTCATGTGAGTTTTGTTTTTTTTTACCGACATAAAAAAATATATCTTCATTTTTGTCATGGTCCATACAATAGCAACAATTTCACTAGGCCAAAGTCATAAATATTTATATATGTACATACATATGTATATACAAATATATAGTTATGTATGTATATATGTAGATACATATGTATGTATATCTATTCAGGCATATTTTTGTGAATGGCACTAGCTAATCTGATCTCAACCTGCATAAAATGCAAATCCCATAAAAGAAACCTAAAACCTCAAACGAACCAATCAATAGAATCCATAATTTGTTCTCTTTCGTTGGTTTTAACAGTTATGTATATATGTAGCATTAGATTGATATACACATACATACTTGCATATGTGTGTATGTGTAAGCATTTAGAAATAAAATTTCAGTCTCTGTTGTCTCTCCAACAACAAAATTTACATTTAATTTGTGAACAAAGTATGGCATATTATGCAAATATTTTATAGACCTAAGACTTCCAGTAAGTTCCCTTGGCAACAGTAATGAGTGAATCCAAAAAAAATAGAAAAAAAAAGCTGGAAAGCTGAGCTAGCTTTGACCATGTCGAATTTCGTATACCCTTGCTAATTCACCGATTCGCGTATTATTATAAAATAGCAAATATATTTTAATTACCGATGTAAAAGATGTTATTTAGGCAGATATTTGAATGAAATCTATAAATAGTTAACTAATTTTAGTTTTATTATCTATCCGCATCATTAAATAACTGGCATATTTGGTATTGGCTTAGGAAACAAAAAAAGTCTATGTATATATGAAAACGATGTTTCCTATTTGAGATACATGATATAGTCAAGTGATTGTAATCAAAGTTTAAGAATTATTTAAATATATATTTAACTTTTAAACGGAACCGAACTATTGATATAAGCTCCTTTCTCGGCTGATCCTGTGACAGCTATGTATCTATATATACTGTATGATATAGTCATCCAATTGGATATGTGTAATTAGTTAAAATTTTTGACTAAAATAGTTTTAATCTCCTCTCTTTGCAAGGGTATACAAATTATTTTGACTGCATTATATTTACGATGAAAACCAACGAATAAAAATAGGTACTATTAGTTTAAACAAAATCAAATAATTTAAATTTTAAGCAAAATATTCCAGCAAATTGTACTAATTAAACTTTATATCTTGAAAGTTCATAAAGAAAACAACTTGTTTAGTTTTAATTTATATTTCGAAGTAATATTTCTTTAATTTCAGATAAAGACTTGTTCTATAAGTTATGTCCAGCAACAGTATATAGGGATTTCATTTCCAAATATTATAGAAACTTCACACATTTTCGAAAATACAAAAAAAAAATTAAAAAATAGTTTTAAATTTGCCTAACTTCAAGTATAAAGTTTTTATACTATAACAGTTTTATAATATAAACTGTCAGAAATATTTACTATTTTATTAACTTTCAAAATAATTTATAGGATTTTTCAGATTAAGATCATTAATGAATTGCGTTTAAAAAAAAATACGTTTTAAAAACGTTTCAAAATTCGCATATACCTTATTAAAACCATTTGATTATCACTTTATTCATAATGAGTATTTAAAAACACTTTTGAATATGGCGCAATATTGCCTTAACCTGTATACATATGTACATTAAATATGTATGTATAGTATATGTATTTATTTATACATATAGTAAGATAACCCACTGAAGATGGGGCCAAGCGCAGGCGCTTAATTAGTGTTATTTACTTGAAACAATTTTTGATTTCGACATATTCTAATCGAGAATTCAAAATGTCTTGCGTCTACAAAAATTCCTTTCGAGTCAACTTTTGAACTCGATAATGAGATTAGAACCGATTTGTTTGTAGTGCTAAAATATGGCAAAATGAGCTCAGCATTAGCATTTGCTTTGTTCCGCTATATCAGAGAATCGGTGCACTATATAAGACAGTGTGGATCATTGTGTGTGTGTGGAAAACCATGAATGAATATCGATAGTCTTCTTCAAGGCGAAAATCTAAATTTATACCATTAATCTATGTATGTATGTATGTATGTACATATGTACATATATAAAAATATATTTTGAAATATGTATTATGAAAATTTATGAATTTTCTTAAATTGATTTGACATTTTTATGGAAACATGCAAAATTGTTTTTTTCTATCGCTAGAATAGAATCCATTTTCCTTGGTTGCATAATACTGGTTAGACATACATACATACATACATACATACATACATATGTACATACATACATACATAGTTTGGATTAATATTCAAAATGAAATTTCCAAAAACAAAAATCTATGTCGGATCTGTTGAGGCAGGAGATAGGAAACTGAAAGCATATACATAATTTACATAAAATCACCTGACTAACATATTCCAAATGTTTTTAAAGTTCATAAAGTTTCATAAGATAGGGCGGTGACTTTAGTTACACTGAAAGAAATTTCTGTACAGTTATGCTTTTGTATAGCTCTGTCGCTTATCGCATAAGTATGTAAATTTTTCTCTCTCTGTATAATACAAGAAAATATTTGCATAAATTAACTAACAAAACTATTTTACATTTTTAATGAACTACAAAAAAATGAAAAAAAGAGTGAAAAAAAACGAATTTTTATAAAAAAGCATGAAATGATTATACATAGTTTTGTACTACTCTTTTATCGATTTATGCGCTAAGGTAATATAAATTAGAATTTTATGACATTCAAAATTGTGTCAACGACCATAAGCATAAATAAAATAATCAAAAAAAAAAAAAACTAAACTATGATTATAAAATTAATTTACATTTTTTGACGGGACTCAGGATCGAAGTGGCCAAATTAGATAAAGTAGAAATAAAGAGTTGGTGGGCTGATAACTACTGTACTATAAATTATTAATACATATGCATGTGACTTACCGTTAATTAGCTGTTAATGTGTCTTTCACACTCACACACACACACACAACTACTCATTGTTGAAAAGCTACATCACTCTCTTGTCGCATACATCTTTGTCTATATATACATACGTGTATGTGCATAAATACATACATACATATGTATGTATGTCGCGACTGCGCAGCTACTGCATCTGTGGCTGCGCCGTAAACTTTTATTTAATTCTTAGAATTTATACTTTTAACACGACTTTACTTTACTTAACCGCCGATGTTTTAATAAGAATTAACTTTTAGGCAATAATGTAAAATATAAACGCACAAAAACACCAAGCAAAACTTTAAGAATCGAGAGAGGGGCCGCGTACGACACGTTACAGTTATCCTTAGATTTTAACTAATTTCTATCGAAAATAAGTACTATCGAAATTACAGTTTTGTACGTGTTGATGTTATTTAATGGCCACCCAAGTTTTTCATCCGAATCTAATTAAAAGCTATTGTAAGTTTAATTTTCTATACTATTTTGCTCATAGGTAACTATGCTCCACATTATGCGGCAGCTAATATAAATTTTATGGGTGGTAGTTGGAGGATCAATCAATAATTCGAAAGTTAACCCAATTGGGAGTGCAGAGAGTTACACACAAATACATACATAGTTCTCTAACATTTGTCTTTAATTCAATGCGAAATAAATTCAAAAAGGCCGGTCTCTTTTTTATCGGTTTCGGTATTTAATATCGATTTTGACAGATTATCGGTGGCGTTGAGAGTTACCGGACTTTGGAATTCGACACTACCACATTTTATGATCCACAATTATTATTATTTTTAGCAAAAACAAACAATATTATTAAAATATTACAATGGATGACCCGCTTAAGCCGAAGGCAGTGCCGCTGGCGGCGGAAACGGTGCTCTGGTTTGAATTTCTGCTGGATCCGCATAAGATAACGCAACATTTGCAAAGGCCTAATCCCGGTAAAGATTTGGAACGACAGCCACATACACAACCACTTGTAACCGTATTATTTTCATCATTTTAGAGCCCAGTGCTGTGGATTTAATAATGCAGTTCATTAGTATGACGCCGGATACTGTCCTGACATCGGTAGTCACTCCTGGGAGTGATATGCAAAGTTTGCCGGGATCAGGTGTCGGTGGAGCCACAACTACCACACCAGTTGTGGCAGCAATGCCGCGATCGCCCAGCGAACCAGCGGGTCTGCAATTAACCCGAAAACAGTTGGCTCTAAAAATTTTGGAATTAAAAGTCGCCACTTGGTTAAAATGGGATTTAGATATGCTGGAAAAACAGCTACCTGTGGTCATGCAGCTGGGTTTGCTCAGAGATTTGTGCACAATTAGTTTTGGACGTCCGGTGGGTATACCCCTGGCCAGTGATTTCGATTTGAAAATATGTGAGTAAAGGGTAAAGGGAGAAGATCGGTATTTGGATTAATGATGATTTTTTGTTCTTTAGCCGCTTGTGGGAATGAAAGAGCTGCTCGTTTTGCCTTGACCATATATCATAGAATGCTGCTCCGGATGCAGCTGATCAAGGAAAACGCTTTAAAAGCACCACGACCCATGAATATGTAAGTAAGCTAATGTAGAAGGCATGGCCTTTATTTAACTTATGGAATCCTTTCGGCAGGTACCAATGTGTGGATCAATTTCTTGACACTCCCACCCAACCGTCGATTGAGTATCTGCAACAACTTTGTTCTGCCTCAGCCAGTGGTCGAGTGCCCTTCTATGTATTCCATTATGACAGCTTTGTGACCTTGCAATGTGATGATCTGGGTAGTGGCCAGAACTATGACCTGATGCATTTGATAACGTCGCAGGAGTTGCGTGCCCAGCTTCAATACGAGTTGGCCCACTATTATCTATTCACGAAGCAATATATTTTAGCTCGGGAGGCAGCCGCGTCGTGCCGAAGCAACCTACAGGCCATACCCCAACAGACGGTCATGCATTTCTGTCACATACGTGCCGATGAGCTGGAAGGATTACTCCAGGCATGTGGCATTAGTTTGCAGAAGGCCACGCTTCTAGAGAGGTTCCATCAGTCCATGCTCAATAACTATGCGGAAATTATACCCATATTAAAAACGGATAATCGGGAACGGGAAATACCCTTGGTCAGTCGACGGCAATTGGAATTGGATTTGGATGCATCCGTATCGGCGGGCTTACTTAAGGAACCACAATCCCAGATGTTGCCCATGCAGGTGGCTGCATTAAATGTAGTGCGAAATGTCTATGAGTGGGGCAACATTTTTGGTCACATGGAATACTTTGAAAAATTCAAGGATTTGGATAGCCTCCCGCCACTTATTGATGCCATCAAAACGGCATTGCCGCATTGCCGGCAGGGAAGCAGAGCAGCCCTCAAGCATTTCCTTATCGATGGCATCCTCCATTATAGCAATCAGGGTAATCAGGGCAGGCAATTGCTCCAATCTGTCAACAAGTTGAAAATCTTTAATTCAGCCGAACTGGCGGATCTGGAAGAGCAACTCCAGCAATCATCTTTGCCTCCCCTTAATAATTCCTTGGCCAATATCAATGATTGGCTGTGCCATTCCAAAAGTAAGTGAAATATTTTAATTACAATTGATATAATCAACCTTATCCTCCTTATTAGTGGCACGTGTGGATGGAGCTGCCTTGGAGCGGCAATTGATCAGCTGTTCCAATGCCAATACCGTGCGTATACTCTTGGTCAAATTGTGTGGCACGGAACCGGGTAAACCCCTCTGGGCCATTAATCCTAGCTGGGATGTCCCGCAGCCACTGAAATCCTTGATTATGGCCATGAATGCAAGCTTTATACAGGATTTCAGCTATGTCTTGCTGGGCAAGGCAAGGGAATTGGCCATCCAAGGCAATCACATAGATGCCGTATCCATGCTAAGTGTCCTCAAATCGGAAATCCAACGGAAAGAGCAACCAGCTCCACTGAATAGTCAATTAATGTGCAAGCTCTTAAATTGGGAAATTCTAAACATACAAATAAGCCAATGCCTGGAGGAATGGCATCAAAAGCCTCTCGATCTGCAATCCCTGAGTGGAAGATGTAAACAGTGTTTAGGCGCTTGTTCGGGAGATTCTGTTATACCGCGCCTAGAAATCTTGGAGAATTGTGCAATCATGCTGCTCAATTTAATGGAATTCCCACCTCTACTCTATCTGGACAAGCGAGCGGGACAATTGGAGCTGCCAGTGTCCTTTGCTGCCACCTTCTTGGAAATGGAAAAAATGAAGGGACCCAAGAAAGTGTGCCGAGATGCCTGGGAGCTGATGTTGAGCATGTTCTTAAATATACCCAAACGGGCAAATTCGAGTGGAATCGGAGGCATCAGTTCCTTACAGGCATTCCTTCAACGTCTGCGACATCAGAGTGTATTTGGTCTGGCCATTTCCATGCTGGGTAAAATGCATAACATATTGAAAGATGATCCTAATCATGATCTAAATTGTGAATATATGCAACTATGGCCAACAAGTGTGAACAAGTGAGTGGATACCAACTAAACCAACTCCAATAGAACCGCTTTATTGATCTCCATTCTTCTTATAATCTTTTGCAGTCCCATAAGTTATAGCCTGCGGAGCATATGCGAGACTTTGCAATGGCTATTGTCCGAGGGTCTTTCATATTATCCTCAAACAATATCCTGGCTTAAAATGAAGGGCGATCTGGAGCTGGCCATTGGTAACAATGAATCTGCCATGCGTTGCTATGTCAATGCTCTGGTCACTGGCACGGATTATTGCACCTTGCCGCTGCAGAGGAATGTGGCCGATGATTATGTCATACGTAAGATGATACGATGTGCTGCCAATTTGGGCTGCCATATGCAGGCCACTGTCTTGTGTCAATTTCTTGAGGAGATTGACTATGGCATTGTTTTTAAGAATCTTAGCGAGAAATCATCAAATTTCACCGATGCCATGGATGCGTATTATAGCTGCATATGGGATACAACTCTGTTGGAATTCATTGTAAATTTGCATGCTAAACGTGGCGAACATAGTCGCAAACTGGAAGCTATCTCCATGATGGGTACCTTGGAGCTAAATGCGAATAATAATGAGGAAATTAAAAGGGAAAGCTCTATGGTACGCAAATCCCGATTTTTACGCGCTTTGGCTAAACAGTATTTGCTGTAGTCGAAGGAGTCATTCGGCTTCCATGTCCATGTCCACCATTAACACCTCATCCACCACCTCGACTCGAACGTTGCCTGTGTCTCCCTCAACCTCAAAACCCTTAAATCAAGACCAATCTAGAAATTAAGTTTAAAGTGAGTTTTTTATAGATTTTTGTGTAGGATTAAGAATTAAACGAAAATTTGTGAAATTTTTAGGTATTATTTGGGGCGCCTGCCCCGGCCACCGCCTCCAGTTTTAGCCTTTTTATTGTTGGCACTCTTTTTGGCCTCCTCTGCCTTGCGTTTAGCCGCCACACCAGGATTCGGTGTACTGGGCAACGTTTTAAAGAAGCTATCAAGTCGCACTTGGGTCTGAGCCTTCTTGGACTTTAGCAATTTCTTGGCACCGCCCCGTACCCGCTCCTCACTAAACTGACGTTCGCCGCAAAGGAATTTGACAAGTCCCTCTTCATCGGGTTCAATCCACTTGAGATCTATATTGGCGACATCAGCCACTTCGGGCTCAATAAACAATTCGCGCGCCACCTTGTAGTTCCAATTCTCGGGCACAGTATACTTAGTGGTATCCAGATTATCCAAGATCGTCTCAATATCTCGATATGTATTGATCAATTCGATGGCCCTTTTTGGTCCAATGCCTTTGATACTCTCGCAGTAATCACAGCCAAGGAGGATGCAGAGATCTATGAATTCCCGTTGATTTAGTTCCAGACCCTGCAAAAGTTTGTCGTAGGTGAACTCCTTGACTGGCATCTTTCTGGCCTCACTGTAGGTGAGGTAACGTAACAATTTGCTAGAACCAAAGGTCAGAGCATCCATATCCTCGGTGGCAGTGGCATAGACTTTTCCAGCCTTGACCAGGGCGGCACATTGGGCCTCCGCTTCGCATGGGGCCTCCACATATGGCACACCCATAAGCTTGAGCAAATCCTTGGCTTCACGGGCATGCTCTTTGGTCACTCGCACCAATCTTCGATTGAATTTCTCCATTTCGGCTTCATCGCCGGCGTCGGTGGCCGCCTTCAGGGCCTTCTCCGCCTCCTCGCGACGCTCTGCCCGCTTGGCCAACTCACCACTCTTCAAATCTGGCGGTTTTCCATCGAACACATAAACCGGCTTAATTCCATTGTCCAGCAGACGGATGGTGCGATAGAACATACCCATCAAATGCGATGTGGGATCACCATTCACTGTGGCCAGTTGAGCGCCCTCCGAGCGTACCGCAATCAGGAACTGATAGAGACACATACTGGCATCGATAGCTACCTTGCGACCTATCCATCGGGATATAGAATCATTTGCATATTCAGGGACTGTCTAATTTCATTAGCTTACCAAAGAAATTCTTGATCTCGCTTTCGCGTATGGCCTGGGGAGCCAAATCAGCAATTAGCTTGGATAGGCCCAAAATTCCCATGGCTAGAGATTATGGATTGAACTTGATGAGCAAATGGATGGAGACTGGTGTAATAACGCCAGCGTCTACAGTTTTATAACTCTCCCTCGTCCTAGAATTAGACCGCGCGCTTTTTTATTGCCACAACAAATGATGTGACCAGAGACATTCTATAAAAACGCTAAGAATTACAATCGATAATTGAACTCCAACAAATACAGGGTGACATAAGCATGAGCAACTTTTTACATTTCACATACATATGTATATGAGAACAAATAAAACATGTGCATTCTAATCTTCAGCTATTTACGACAAAGCTTTTTTTATTTCCTTAACTTACCTAGTTTGCAATTGCCGCTTCTTTTTTTGAATTTCACGGTAATCTCGATGTTCTACAATTCGTTTCCCCTCTTGACCTAATTGACATAGTAGCAAATTGGAATCATTTCTTGTTAATAATAAATATTATGAGCCTGTGTAGCAAAAATTACACCCTTTAGCCGGTTGCATTTATTTCACAACTATCGATACCTTACCACACGCACGGCACAAATACTCGATTTTGACATCTCTAGTGACCAGATTGAATGTGTGTCGGCTGACGAAAAAAAAGATAAAAACCATTGAAAATATGGTATGTAAATAATTGAAAACTGATGGAAAACCATTATTAATGTGTGGGTTAAATGCGAGAAATGAAAAACATAAAAAACGGCACGAGTTTCATGTGTAAATAGAGCGCAACAAATAATTGAATTTTTTTATTTTTTGGTCATGGCGTCTTGTTGAAATGCCAATGCGTTTGCGATGCGTGCGAAAGAGATGACACGAGTGGTGCGTGCGTGTACTCTTTGATAGATTTGCAATGTTGTTTTTTTGAAATTTCTATCGACAAACGATGAAGACTCTTTTGCTCTCGCTCGTGCTCATCGACACGCATACACAAATCTCGCTAAGGCAAATGAAAACTTCCCAATAAAACGCAGAAAGTGTTCACCCCCTCCACTCCTGTCGTCGTAATGGTAGTGGGCCGCCAAAAATTGTTGAAAGTGTTAAATAATTTGATTTGTATCGTTTTAGGATGCCACTAAAACGTCAGAAACGGCGACCAAAGATAATGCCGCCGACAAAGTAAGTGAATCGAAGCCACTAGAAAATGCAACGGGAGCACCAGCAGCAACAGCGCTGGAGAGTGACAAGGAGAAGGAGAAAGCCACGGCGGAGGAGGCACCTAAGAAAAACGAATCAGGAGCCGATGCAGCAGCCCCACCGCCACCCGCTGCCGATGCTAGCAACTCTGATGACGTCGCTGATAAAAAAGCTATAGCCGGAGCTACCGAATCGGATGCAGGTAAATAACTCACACAGACACACATACTCATCAACAAATACATATAAGCATGTGCTCTCGGCTTTTCTATGCATGCATGTGTTTGTGTAAAGAAAGAGCGAGAAAAACAAAAATCATAAAATGAATTTTGCGCGCGTTGAATTCATTTGTCGTTTTCTATTGGGTGGGGGAGGCAGAGAACGGCATGTGCTCTGCCACTCTCACAATCTCTCCCGCTCTTTTTATCTTGAGGCTCTCCTATAGCCACTTGTCTTCTCAGTGTGAGAGCTCCACTTTGGCTCTGCTATCTAAGTTGCCGCCATGCGTGATTTTTTCGGTTGTCGCAGGTTCAAATCACCATTGTTGTCGGGTGTCCGGGTTCTCCCCTTCCAAATTTTCTCTCTCCTCTCCTTATTCTGTTAGAAGTTTTTCATAGTTGGGTCCATTTCCTGTGCTTTTTATCCTTGGCTTATTGTTCATACTTAACCTTCAACAATATGGTTTCGTATAGTAAGTGCCGAGGTATATCAAAACTTCATTATTCATAGTTCCTTGCGCTCCCAAACCAAATTAGCATTGAACTTCCCAAGGATGAAGATAACTGTTTTTTAACTATTTGTTTTATTTTAATTATTAAGAACATAAGCTGAAGAATTTCTCCAATCAAGCATACAGAATATCTTAATTTCAAGAGCCTCCATCAAATATTTATTAAATACTTCCAATCAAAAAGTACAGTCATAACATGACCGGGAAGAAAAATCATCAAAATCCATTTAAGAACTTTTCCATTCGAATTTAAAAGGGTAAAGTCCAATTGGTTAATAAAGAGAAATATGTTTTTAATTTTATATATATAATAGACTTAATTTTGTTTTGTTCAATGTTCTAGCAGCTGCCTCAAAGGAGAAAAAGGAATCCTCACCTTTGGCCTCTACGGCAAAGAAAGTCACTAACAACAATAACAATGGGGCTAAAAAAGATGATTCTGTAAAAGATGGTGAAAAGGACGAAAAGGATGAAGAAGCAGCTGAGGATGATGAGGAAGAAGAGGAGGAGGAGGATGATCAAGTGGATGAAGGCAGTGACGATGAAACTGAGAATACAAAAAAGAAACCCATAGCCACAGGAGATAAAAAGAAAAATGATGCTAACACAGATGTTACCCAAAAATCAAGAGGATCTAAGGATAAGGATAGTGACAAATCTTCTTCCACAATTAAAAAGCCTGAATCTAAGGCAAAGAATGGCAAAGTTGAGAAAACAGCAGAAAGTGATCAAGATGGCAACGATGAGGATGATGATGAAGATATAAGTGATGGGAGAGCTCCCGAGGACGACGATGATGATGTCGATGGCGATGGGCTCGATGTAAACAATGAGGTGGCCGAAGATGATGAGAATGTGGTGGCTCTCGCCGAGATTGATCGCATCAATGAGAATATAAACAAAACACGTGTCGATGGCCTACAGACACTCCATGCCCTCTGCTTTGGTGCTCAAGGCAAGAACAATGTAGTTAAAAAGAATCTGCGATCGTTTGCTGGTTTTGAGTTTGCCAAGGATTCGTCGGAATATAAAAAGAAATTCGAATCCATCAAAAAGGTGGATAACAAATCGTTGCGCAGTATTTGCGAAATTCTCACACTAGATCGCAAGGGCAGCAAGGATGAAATAGCAGCACGTGTGCTCAAATTCCTAATGGAACCGGACGAATCGCTATGCGTTGAACAAGGTGATGAAGAAGATGAAGAAATGGACGAAGACCTAGACGACGAAGAGGAGGAACAGGTCAGTGAAGAGGATAAGAAACGCGGCAAAAGTGGAGGAGGCGGAGGTGGCGGCAAGTCAAGCGGCAGAGGCTCGGCACGCAATTCCACCGGACGTCCAAGACGTACCACAGCAGGCAAAAGTAAGCCATGAGAATATTATTAACTAAATTGAATCAAAGACTGATTTTAAATTTCTCTTTATCCCATTCAAGCAGAAATGTCTGCTTACGTAGACTTCTCCAGCTCCGAAGAGAGCGAGCACAAAGTTACGGTGGCCAAACGAAGACGCAATGATGACTCCGAATCGGGCTCAGATGTAAGATCCATATAATCCATTTATTATTGATTCATCCTTAAGCTATGTGTCCAATTTAATTCAGTATAATCCCTCGGCCAATTCTGACTCAGACGCTGGCCGAGGTGGTGGTGGCGGCGGCGGCAGTAGTGGTGCAGTTGGTCGAAAACCTTCCGGTCGAGGCAATCGTGGACGTCCCGCGCGTAAAAGTCGACGAAGAAATTCCGATTCCGAAGAGGAAGAAGAATCTGAAATATCTGAAGCCGATAGTGATGTAAATATATCAAATCCTTTTACTCAAATCCTTTCCCTTATTTAATGTTTCACTTTTTATTTATGCAGGTACCGAAAAGAGGTAAACGCGCACCGACCGGTAAACGGGGTAGACCCGCTGGTGCTCCATCAGCAGGACGAAGAGGTCGTGGACGAGCAGCTGCTTCGCGAAAGCGTAAAGATTCTGATAGTGAGGAGGAGGAAATATCTGAAGATGAAGAAGAGGAAGAACTCTCTGAATTTGGCAGCGATCAAAGTGAGGTAAGGGATATCACATAGAAATCTAAGTTAGGATTATATATTTATGTTGTATACCACCTAATTTAATTTATTTCATCAGGATGAACGTCCCAAAAAGAGTAAGAAGCCTACATCGCCTGCGAAAAATAGCAAAGCTAACAATAAGTCAAAATCCGCAGGAAAGGGTATGAAAAGGCTACATTAAGTATTGTATAAAAATATTAATTTAATTGCTTAATTCTTTTTTAGGCGCTGGAGGACGACCAAAAAAATCAAAGAAAGAAACGTCCGATGAGGAGGATGATATTGATGACAAGGATGAATCCGATGAGGATGAGCCGCTAACCAAAAAGGGCACATATGTCGCTTTTCCAACGGTAAAAAAAAATACATAAAAATCATACAAGTTTAAACATTTATGTATATATATATATATATTTTTTCCGCAGGATGAACAAATTCGCAGTTATGTTAAAGAAATCTTGGATAAGGCCAATCTCGAAGAGATCACAATGAAGACCGTTTGCAAACAAGTCTATGCTAAATATCCCGATTTCGATTTAACAAATAAAAAATATTTTATTAAGGCCACAGTCAAAGCGGTAAGTGCGTACCAGATATATATATAGTTCATCTTATAATGTAAATGTGGCCATCTTTTATTCCAGTTAATTGCCACATAAAAACACACACCTACACACCCACAAAATGAGAGGGAAAGGCAGAACTTGTACCAAACACTATCAAAAAAAAAGAAAAGAAAAGAAGAAAATCCGACAAAATGAAAAACATGGCAGAAAATGTTTTGACACTTTTTGAGAGCTGCTACAACAACAACAAATAGAAAACAGCAAACAGATCTTTAGTTTTCCTATATAAGTCTATATAATTTGTACTCCTTAAAACTTAAAAGCATCTACAACAAGAAGAAGAATGTTTTGTTTCTATTATACATTAGGTTATATACTATATAAATATATATATATATATTTCGAACTTGATTGCATGTGTATATATATGTACTATGATTCCTGATCCAACTTTTTCTTTACTTTATTTTTGTTTTTCAAAGGCTCTACAAAAAGTGTGTGTAAAATTAAGCATGAAGAAATTTGTAAAAAAGAAAACAGAAATCTGAACAATTAAGCAAGAATGTGAAAGAAAATTATTAATAAAAATTCACACACATATAACACACGTAAAACACACTGTTAACAGTACAAAAATCCATTAAAAATATGCAAAATGTTTTGGCAAATGTAAAAAGAAAATTTTTATCAACTTTTGGAAAAGTATTTTTATTAAGAGCAAAATGAAAATGTGAGAAAAAGAAAACAGAAAATGAAAATTAATGATGATATTGATTTGTTTGTTGGTCAGAGATCATTCTTTAGTTTTGAACAAAAAAAAAACCGAATGTCGATCTAATTGCTTCAATGTTCCAGTCGTTTGTTTCAACTGATTACCCAAATCAATTACTCATTAATCTATATATATATATATATTTATATATAATTTCAGATTTAGGTTTATATCAAGTGCTTGGCCTAGATAAATGTAAACTTTAGAAGGTTTCTCTTGTAGCGCAGCAACAAAAGTCCACACACACACATCCAATCACACACACAACCATATGAGTAAAGAAATAAAACTTGTGCAAGTTGAATATTATAAATATATATATATATACAAACAAACAAAAAGTAAAAGAAGAAATAGTTGTATGTAAATTTTAAATAAAACCAGAAAAAAATAAAAGAAACAAGTTTAATTTTCTTAGAAATAGCAAAAAAAAAAAAGAAAAAAGTAAATCTTCATCCACATCTAAATGTATCTTTTCTTGTAGTAGACCGTCAAAGAAAACTCAAACAGACACACACACCACATACACACACACACACACACACACGAATTGATGTATGTTCAATTGCATAATAAATATATATATATATATACTATATATATATGTAAATGAAATGAATCTACTAAGATTAATAGAATTTATAGTTAATGCTCTCTCTTTACTTTCTCATATGGCATTTTAGGGTATTGATATTTTATATCGAGAATAAAGAAGTGCGTTACCGTAAATATAAAAAAAATATAGCCGACAGGGTAATCTTTAATGATTAATTTAAAAAAAATGGTTCACTTTGGTAAGTATTTTCCAAGAAAACTTTGCCACATAGAAGAAAATTATGTACAGAAAAGTTATCAAAAATTACTTGTGTTGAAATTGATTTTAACATGGTTCGGAGAAACACACATAAAATCGAAAAAATATATAACCGCCACTCTTTAACATAACTTCAGTACCGAATGTGCATACATAGTTCAATAGAATTCCAATAATCCGAATTAATTGGTCCGAATAATCGGAAATCCAGGTAATCAGAATTGAGTAAAATAACTAACTAATATAAAAAATATTTTTATTTTAAAACTTTCAATTCTTTTTTTCCTATGTTGCTGGAATAATATAAGATAAACTTTTATATATTGAAATCTGGATGGATTATAGCAAAAAAGCTATCACATTTATTGATTTTTATTCTAGAATTTCTTAAATACTGTAAATATATAAATAATTTTATCTGTCATGATAAAATTAAATATATGTAGCTTGGATTACAGACCTGATTTTATATATCAAATGTTTTACTAAATTGTGGTTAAATAACCTAAAGTCTCAAAAAGTTCTTTTTTTTAGTAAATCAAACAAATTGAGTTTAAAAACAATATAAAATAAACAAATTGATGAAAGCATTGACCTACCTATTTTACATTTTCAAATATTATTATGCTCAGAAAAATATATTGATAGAAGTAATCAATATATAGAGATTCTTAGAAAACGATTTTAGTAAAAAATCCATTTTTTTGTTTTGAAAATTGAAAAGACTGCATTTGAAATTTTATAATGAGCGATAAAATTTATTGAATATTCAATATTATTGCAATTGAAGGATCTTAACGACTATATATATGTAGATATATAAATATTTATATGTATGTGTATTATATATCAATCAGGTTGGTGATTCGATCACGTATGTAGATAATGCTGCAACATAGTACAAATATTGTTGTAAATTCAATCAATTATATAATTAATGTTTTATATAGATAGGCATGAGGAACAAGAAAAACAAAAAATTAAATTATAATATGAAAAATGTTTTCGATATTGAGAATTTGCTTTTGAATTTTACTGAATTTGTTTGGTGTTTAGCAATTTGTCCCTGCAAATAGATATCAAAGCAGGTAATTTAAATGATATATAAATAAAATATATACTATATATGCAATATTATATTATATGGTGTATTGTGTGTGTATAATGTAATATATAGATCAATTTATCAAAAATATCATTTGATTGCGAAATAAACGGCTTGATATTGTCCCAAAAACATAAATTGAATGGATTTTAGAAATTTTTTGTATTGATTTAAATTGTTGATGGCAACTACAACAAAGAAATTATAATATACTCACTTTTAATTGATTTATACTTACCTTAAATGAAGCAAAGAAATGGGTCAGAGATTCTATATACATACATATATATAGCTATGCAGTATGACATATCCAGGCTAAAATTAAAAGAAAAGAAACGACTTCCCGATATCGATCAAAGTGAATGCTTAGGACGGAACAGAACTACACCAAACCATTATTCATACGATCTTATAGAAGGATTTATATATATAATGAGAATTAAACCTAATGCTGTACCGACATGGTAAATATATATATATATATATGTATATAAAATATTGGTATATATCAGAATTTATCAGTTATAAGAGGCAATAAACAAGACCGCATAAATCGCAAACAAATGATACCTCGAAACAAAGAATGAAATCCAAAAATCAATTTTCAATAAATTGGATTAGACTGGAGCGGAGTGGAGTGGTTAGGGAAGACACAGTGTACAGTACAGCCTGGCAAATCGTTGACGATGTCGCTATGAACGAAATATATAGTAGATATATACGATAGAGAGTAGTAAATATATATAATATATATATGTGCATTTAAAGATTGATGTAAAAAGTAGATATATAGAATTATGTATATATGTAAATATATATATATATATATAAAGATCAAATGATGTTTGTTTCAAGGCATACCAAAAAGGAAATATACAAGGAATTAAAGCCCGTCCCGTCCCTAGATCTAGATCCCATCATTCTCCACCATTTTTTAACTGCTTCTGAAAAGACGCTTAGAGAAACGTTTTTTCATAATCAAATAGAAACACAATAAATGGGCATATAACCACCTTGAGATCAAGGGATTATATGCATAAATATATATATATAAATTTTATATATATGTTTATATATAGTATATATAGTTATTATATTAAATGTTTATTCAATGTTTCGTAGGCTGTAATAAGGGGGAAAGGATTAGTTTGAGTAGAGTCTGGCGGTGAGAGCCTACCTAACTTTTACAAATTGTTCTTTATGTTTGCATTTTGCAACATTCATAATTATATTCATTCATGATCAATCATGATCATTAATGATAGACGTAAAACTTATTGACTATTGCATATTATGGTGTTTAAATTTTAAGTATTATAATGTTTTAGACCTAGATTATTAAAATTGTTTTTATGCTTTTCATTTGTCAGACATACGACAATAAGTTATAGATATATATATATAACAACACAAGATCTTACCAACTTTTGACACTATTACAATATATTGTTTATTTTTTGTTGTTTTGTTTTTTTTTTTCAGTTTTTCAATAGAGATTTCATTTTTTGTTTTGTTGCTTTTTGTGTGTTTTTAAAAAGAGACTTTTTTGTTTTTGAACTGGTTTGATGAACGGCCTCTGAAAGTATGGTATTTATATATAAATATATATATATATAGGGATGTATATGGTTATATATATGGTATAAAGTGGCAGTAGTATATATATAGTAATAAACCTTTTTGTCATGTTAAAGAAAATAAAAAAAAAAAATTAAAAAGGATTTGCAATAAATTATAGATATATTTTTTTTTTCTTTAGTTCATAATTTGTTCTAAATAGGTTCTGAACCCGAATAATTTTCTTAACTGAAATAGAGAAATAATAAATTATATACTATACAGCTATTAATTGTTTTTAAACTTTTTCCAAAATAATCCAATCGAATTGTATATATAATAAATATATGAGTATAATAACCATTATTGTAATTTATATGTGTGTGTGTGTGTCTTTAAACGAATCAACAAACCAGTTTTATATTTCTCTTTGCAATTATTGTTATTATATCAGTTTTATATAAAACCCAGATAATACCCAATTAACCATATTACAACACAAATATTTTCCGTTAATTGATAGTAAATTATCTTACCAGATCAGCTGAACTTGTACTATATATATAAATATATATATTGTATGTGGACATTGTATTCTCTTTATTATTTGATATACCCTTGCAATATCTCTTTATAAAGCATATAGAAAACTCCCTGATGATTTCAATTTATATAAACAGGTTTATCGGTTTCAAAAGTCATTTAAATTACGAGTTAAAAACTTCTACATGAAGGGTTTTCGTTCATCATATAAAAAGGAAATTTTCGGAAATTGTTTGGATGATAGAAATAGAAATGTTATAGTTAAGGAATCTGGCTTATATACTTTTCCATACAAATCTCTAATAATAATTATGAAATTTTCAATTGTTTTAAATTAAGTAAAAATTTAATTAAACGATTGCATTTACAATCGGTTAGTGTAAGTCTACGAATTTGCAAGGGTATTAAAACCACGGCAAAGCCGCTGTTAGCTCAATCCTCTGATTGTAGACGATATTTTATGCATTTAAGTAGTTATATAGAATTTATATTTTAGATGTATATGTGAGGGAGAGAAAGAAATGTGTGTATGCAAATATTAAAATCTAGTTTTTTTTGTTTATATATATCAAAAGTTATTATATGTATGTATATATATATATATAGATAGGTTTGTTGGTAATAATGACACATTCAAGTATTATCAAATTTTATATATGGTTATAAGGGTTGTCTTTCAGTAAAGGAATATATATATTATATGATGTTATACACTCACACACACACACACTCTCTTAGAGTCTCCAACAGGATGATTTGGGCTTTTCATATTTGCCTAAATTGACGATGAAAGAGAATTGAATTTTGTTTTTATATATGTATGTTTGTTGTATATATCGTATATATAGCATGTGGTATATAAGTCTGTGTATATATATTTATATATATATATATATATGATAACTAGATCAGTTATCAGTGTTATTTCTTAAGAATCAGATAATGGGGGGGAAAAAGGATGGTCACTTATATGGTAATATACTACAGATTAAGAGAAATTATTAAAAAATAAATCATATCATATATATGTATATATATACATATATACATATTTATGTATGCATGCTGATATATCTATAATGTATATAATTATTTAATTTACAATTATGGTTAAAAAAGCGACGCCACAAAGCTGCAATTTACTTTTATTGATTGGATTGACTCATTCATTCACTTTGTTTTTGTTTATTTGATTGACTGATTGATTGATTGATTGATGGTTATGTCTCTCGACTCTTCTCAAATTGGTTGTAGTTGTTGTTCTTCTGGTTCTTCTTGTCGCTTGTTGTTGTTGGTAATTTTTGCTAAGGTTTTTTATATATATATATATATTTTTGTTTTGATTTTTGTGAGAGGGAATTAAAAGACATAGGACATAGTAGAGGAATAGATCACTGCAAAGAGTTGTTACGCATGGTAAACAAGATATTGGTTAGGACAATGAATGAATTATATAAGATAATATAGCTGATGTTTGTGTATGTATATATATATAAATAGTAAGAGTATGTAAGTTTATATATATATTGTGTAATAGGAAAATATATATCAACAACAACTAAGTAGACACAAAAAATAAAGGAGAAAAAAAAGCAAAGTATATAAAAGGATCACGATTTAAAATTTTCTTTCTTTTGGCCACAAATTCAATATATAGATATATTTATATGTATAGAGAGAGATAAAGGAACGTTCCAATTGATGAACCATCAATTAGAATATTGATTGAGCAGCACTCACCCCATGCCAAGGCACCAGCATCACCAACATCATCATCTCATCTCATCATCATCCTTATCAACATCAATATGGTCATTTTTTTTTAATTGCAGCCATTTCAATGTTTGTCGTTTTTGTGCGTTTTTTGTTGGCCACCGCCTGGATAACCGCCATAGCCACCACCACCACCGGCGCCACCTGGATAGGCACCAGGATAACCGCCTGGTGGACCACCGCCGCCACCCTGTCCACCACCTCCACCTTGTTGTGGAGGCTGTTGACCCGCTGCAGCCGCTGCAGCATAATACTGTGAATATTGTGCATATTGGCTAGGAGTCATACCTTGGGCATAGCCACCGGCTGCTGCTGCTGCGGCTACCGCTGCAGCAGCTGCATTAGGCTGCTGTTGCTGGCTCGGATTGGGTCCAGCCCCTTGATTGGGTGCACTGCTATTGCCGCCACCGTTTTGAGCTTGCTAAAAGCATTCATAAAATTAATAGAAATGGCAATTCTAGAAAAGAGAATCTAATCTGGCTAACCTTATTTTTTAATGTCTTCTCAATGGCTTCTGCTTCTTCAACCTTTCCCACACTTCGATAATATTCCGCCCATTGAGCACTATAATCAGCTCCACCAGCTCCAGCTTGCTGTTGTTGTTGCTGTTGGCCTTGTTGCTGCTGTTGCTGGCTCTGTTGCATTTGTTGCTGGGCGGGATTAGTACCAGCTGCCTGTTTCGCTTTCATTTGCTGTTCAATAACCTCGGCCTCGCGATGGCAACCCATTTGTCTTAAGAGATAATAGAGTGAGATTAGACATTGAATTAATGAGGGATTTCCCTTTTCCTTACTTGTAGTACTCAATCCATTGTGCTGAGTAATCTTGTCCACCCGCTGCAGCAGCACCTGCTGCTCCTCCGCCTTGTGCCATGACCATTTGTTGTTGTTGCTGCTGGGCAGGATCCCAGCCACCTTGCTGGCCACCATATGGTCCCCAGGGCTGTTGTTGCTGTTGCTGATAGGCTGCCGCTGCAGCAGCATTCGGATCACCACCTTGCATTTGATTGGGACCGCCATAGCCTTGTTGCTGATTATGATGAGAATTATTGTGACCGCCGCCAGAGTTACCACCATCGCGTCCACCACCGCCGTTACCACTAATCGGTTTCCTTGAAATTACTGTAAGCTCCATGTTAATCTTCTCGGAGATCATTTGCCGAGCTGCCTCCACTTGATCGGTGGTGCCCTTGGATTTAAAAAGTTTCTCATTGGGGCGATTAGCTGCATTACGATCCATTTCTGTGTGGGCTCCAGATTGCTGATTAATCAGTTTAATGGTCTCACCACCACGACCGATGACAATCTACAGGGGGAAGAATGTGGGAATCGGGTTAAAGATAATCCCTTTTCAAAAATTCTGTTTTGCTTACACCACACTTGGATGCTGGTACCAGGAATGTAATCTCTTCTCGTCCACCTTGGGCATGGTTGACGCCATAGCCATAACCATAGTTGGAATTATTGGGGTCACCGCCACCACCTTGCCCACTTCCTCCTGCGCCGCCACCATTTCCATTGCGTCCCATGCCATTGCGTTGCTACAGTAATAAAATATATAAGATTAGGAATGTTTCTATAGAATATGTTAATCACTCTTACCATGACATTCTCGATGAGGCCATCGATGGTCCGTTTGGCATCCTCAACTTGTTGCCGAGTGCCCTGAATAACGCATCTTCTGTCGCCCATTTCATCGTTTTTACCCTGAATGAATTGCAATTTGCAACCACATTCCGTTTGGATTTTCCTAATCATGTCACCGCCCTTACCAATGACCACACCAACAGCTATTTTCGGTACGAATACCTCAACACTTTCGCCTCCATTGCCATTGTTGAAATTATTGAATCCCAAGCCGGGACCACCACCGCTGCCACCACCACCGCCGGTTCGACCGCCGCCTCCACCCTGCTGTTGCTGTTGGGCCTGAGCATCCTTTTGGGCAATCAAATCGAGTACCATTTGCTTGGCATGCTCAATCTTTTGGGGATCGCCGGAAATGCGCAATGGCTTTATAACCTCCTGATTGGGCCCATCTTGTATAATGATCATTTTGGCGCCAGTCTTCTCTTGCAGCTGTTTAATGGTGTCCCCGCCCTTGCCAATGACCAAACCTACTTTGGCTCCTGGTATCATAATTTCTTGGTATGGCGGATAACCACTGGGACCCGGCGGCGGCATATTTATCGTGAGCAATACCTCTACAGTGCCACCGCCCTGACGACTGGCCATCTGTTGAATCATTTCCCTTCCCTTGGTTACACTCTCCCGTGAGCCACGCAAAATAATGACACGCTCTTGTTCGGGCATTAATTGTACTTTGGATCCGGACTCAGCCTGAATATGGGTAATGGTGTCATTACTGCCGCGTCCAACAAAGGAATTGGCGACAGATTCGGGTAATCGGATTTGCTCTTCGCATGTCGTTCCCGCTGAGGCAGCCAAACGAGCAGCTACTGCAGCCGCTTGAGCAATGGCCTGGGAAATATTGGCTCCACCTTGTCCACTACCACTACCCGATCCACCGCCGCCGCCTCCTCCACCTCCACTGCCACTACTCATATTGGAATTGTTATTCTGGCCGTAATCGGGACTGCCAAAGGGACGCTTTGATTCCGGGCCGCTGTCGTTGCCGTCGTCGTTATGCCGTTTAAAGCTATTGCCCGATCCGGAACCAACACCAGGTGGTCCTCCACCACCTCCTCCTCCTCCACCGGAACCGCTACCTGACTGCTGATTTGGTTGTATTTTGGCTGCTATCTGGAAGTGTAGATAAGAAAAACAAAAACCATGTCAACAACTAACATGATTCTTTCCCTCTCCCACAAGCATTTTTTCTCCCCTTCTTATGGCTTAACCTCTCTCGCTCTCTCTTCTTGTGCAGTCACCCCAAACCGCTTATCTTACCTGTTTGGCACGCTGTATAGCAGCTGCCAATGCCTGCGATTGATTGATGCTCGCCTGCTGCGTTTGAAAGTCACTCATCCTGTTCAAAAATCACAATTGCCAAACTTTTTTTTCGTATATAGTCTAACTATGTATGTGTGTGTATTTCAAATTCTAATCTGTGTATACTGGTCTTTGTGGAAAACTCAATAAACGCCTGTTCTCAGTAGATTTGGCACAAGCCGCTCGAAAAAACAATATTTATGTGATTTCCGTTTGGTTTTTATAATTCTGATAGAGTTTGAACACTCTGCTAACAGTTCACAATGTTTTTACAACGTTTTCACTTTGTTTTCACTTCTATTTTACGCAATTGCGGTATTGAAAAATTAATTAAGAGGAAGTTGGTTTTCACAGAGATGCGAGTTTATCTACGTTGCCGCCATTTTACCTACATCGATACTTGTGACTCATTCGCCGTGATTTAGATACTTAGTGACGGAAAGAATTTGGCGCCGATAGTTTAGTCATATATGCTGGGTACTGTAGAACTCACTTTTGTTACGACAAACTTTCAAGAAATTGTAGAAATCGATCGTATGCTGTCCCTTAAACATTCTCGAAGGCCTTGTCACGCTTTTTTGTTTCTCCTTCTCGTTCATTCTTTGTTTCTCATAAAGCCGGCCGGCAAGTACAGAATACAAGAAGCCGTAGCTGGCGCGGAAGAAGCATATATTTTTTGAATAGAGTGATTTTTTAAAATTTCCTTCCTTCGATTAAATGAAAAACTAGTACAGGTTTTTTGCTTTGCACAATTAAGCAAGTACTGCGACTAGTCGATTCCCAGTATCGCCCATCTCTATCGTTTTTCACTGCAATTTGCTCATCTCCAATTATCGTCTCTCCCTTTTACACAGAGTTTCTGGTCGGCGACGTTGCACGAGCACGGTTCAAATTTTGATTAAATCGCTTAATTAAACGTATTTCAAATGGCTTTTGGTGATGTAAAGACCCCACAAGGACTCAAGGAGTTGAACAACTTCTTGGCCGACAACAGCTACATCAGCGGGTAAGATTTTTACAAAGTTGAAAAAAACATGCGGTAGAAGTGAGGTTATGTGCCGCCATGATACGTCAGCATTTAGATTTTTGGAATAAAACTTTGTTTTTTTTTGTTATAGCTACACGCCCACCAAGGCCGATTTGTCCGTGTTCGATGCCTTGGGCAAGGCTCCATCTGGTGATAATGCCCATGTTGCGCGTTGGTACCGCCACATTGCCTCCTTTGAGGCTTCTGAGCGTTCGGGCTGGGCTGGTGCTCCATTGCCCCAATTGGCTGGTGGCAAACCTACAGTGGCTGCCCCAGCCAAGCCAGCTGCCGATGATGATGATGATGTTGATCTATTCGGCTCTGACGATGAAGAGGACGCAGAGGCCGAGCGTATCAAGCAGGAGCGCGTTGCCGCCTATGCTGCCAAGAAATCAAAGAAACCCGCCCTTATTGCCAAGTCATCGGTTCTGCTTGATGTCAAGCCCTGGGATGATGAAACCGACATGAAGGAGATGGAAAAGAATGTGCGTACAATCGAAATGGACGGTCTATTGTGGGGTGCCTCCAAATTGGTTCCAGTGGGCTATGGCATCAACAAGCTACAGATTATGTGCGTCATTGAGGATGATAAAGTGTCCATTGATCTGCTCCAAGAGAAGATTGAGGAATTCGAAGATTTCGTCCAGTCTGTGGATATTGCTGCATTCAACAAGATCTAAGATGTGCAGCATTAATATATAATACAAAATAAATCATGCAAATTTCGAGCTGAATTTTTAAATATTTTTATTTTACAATCATTTATTTTTGTTGGCAGTTTAAGCATATAAAATTTCAGAACACACCTAAATAATTCCCACCCTCCTTATTTTTGAGAGCCCAAGTTTGTTGCTCAAGTCTTTTATTTCTCCTAGAGCTTTGAGCGAGCTTTTTTCATCAAAATAGCCTAGTGTCAGCCTCTTTAAGTTTAGTTTTACGCGCAGCGCGAAAGCGTTCGGTTCAAAAAATATATAAAAAAAATCGAAAAATCCACCTTGAAAATAATTTTAAATAAAAAACATTTGTGTACGAAATATTAACAGATTTTGATTTACAATGGTTGCTAATAAACTGTGCTGCACTTTGACGATTGGTGCTCTATTGTGCCTTGGTTTGGTTGCCTTAATTCAAGCGCAGGGTGAGTCAAGTAATATATAGAACAATAATGGTTTATTTTAGCGGATTTTGTCATAGTTATTTCTTGTTTAATGTGAAATGGAAATACCTCAGCAGATTCGTGCATTTCATTAACATTAATTAACAATTGTAGAACTCAGTTTGTATCTTTTGTTATTGTGCTTTAAGAATATATTAATAATCGAATAGTCGGCATATGAAGAATATTCAAAAGAAAGTATTTATTATTCTATAAGAAAGTTACTTGATCTGTGAGATCATAAGGGGTATATAGTATTATATGTCTGTCATAATTAATTGGTTGACTTTTTTAAGCAACATTCTTATTTGGTAAATCGGAGCTCGCTTTTAAAGTAAATGATTTGACTGTTTGGTTAAATAAAATTAACTAGAAAAATAATAAAATTGGATAATAATAAAACTTAATTCAATCCATCAAACATACAAAAACACTTTTGTCCATCAGCAAACATAAGCAATTACGTCTACTTCCGATTTTAAATTAACAATTAAGCGGAAACAAGTTAAATAAAATTATAATTAATTATACATTAAATACGCCTCAATTGTTAAGTCAATTATAATTATTCATCCATTAGAAAAGAAGGATGTAAGTTAAAAGTATTTCCCCGAATTTCCTGGTAATCTTAGATAGTTACTAACTATTGTTAAAGTAAAAACTAAAAAAAGGCAACAATGAAAAAAGAAAAATCCCAACTTTGTGATGTGACATTTGTTAAATGACGTAGTCAACTTGTGTATGTATGCGTGTTTGATTTCTATGTCTGATTTTGGAAATTCCATCCATATACTATAGAAATAATCCAAAAGCTCTGGCGCTTATCTCATTTATATATATGTAGAAATAAATATATGGTTTAAAGCAATCATTAAAATAAACAAATAAACAAAATTTATATATATGTATATATATATATATTTTTTAAAGTTATATAAAATATAACAATTTATTATATATGCATAATGGCACATTGAACAAATTCAAATTTTGACCTAAATTATAACTCACTTCACGGTTCATTGAACTAATGTGAAGTTCTCAAAGACTTCGTAAGATTTGTGTAGGTGGAAGTTCGATATTTACAAAAAAGGAGGAACTGCTTCTACACCGATTAAAGTGTGAAAAATCCTATTAAAGTTATTATGACATGGCTTTACATAATATTATTTCTCTGTCAATAAATTCTATTTAAAAACTAAAGTATTTAATGGATTTGTAAATAGTTGTTTTTGAACCAACCAAACTAAGAATTACTTACTTTATTATTACTTTTAATAAGTAATTAATTCAATCAAATTCGGTTCGTTTTATCACGCTTTAGAAAAATATATAAACTAAATTATTTTAATGTTTGGTTTAAATATTTGACGGCTGTAATTTTAATAAATTGTATAATTTTTCAAGTAAAAGACTGCAAAAAATATATGAAAAACTTAACGAAAATGCATAATTATATACGCAAAATTTAAATGAATTAATATATTTTATTTATTTGGTTAATATATTTTGGTTTTTAAGCTCTTCTGATAATAAGCACAAAACGAATATTTTACATCAAAAGTTTATGAATAAGAAGCAAAGAATTAAAAATTTTAATCTCTTAAGAATGCATTTTAAAAAATGAACAAGAAAAAGTATTCTCTGATCGGTTTTTTGACCAAAGAACCTTGAAAAATTAATTGGAAACGACATGAACGTGATCAATAAAACCAGAACAATATATGTATTCAATTTTAGCAAGAGGGCAAAAGAAGATGATGAAGATCTTTGATACCCAGAGAATTGACTCATCCATTTTCCTCTTGCCCACGTTTAAAATGATGATCATAATGATGACAAAGTTGATGATTATTGGATTCTGGCCCATCTCCAACTACGATAAAATTTAGTAGAAGCTTCCAATATGTTGCCATTGAAAGTTGCAAAACTAGTTCGACAACGGAACCTTGTCTGGTTCATGGGCGTGCAACGAGCGGAATATTTTTTTTTTTTTTCATTATTTTCTTAAAAACATATTTTATAAAATTTCAGATTGTATATTGTAGGTGTTGTGATGGGATTTTTACTACATTTGTGTATTTGTAATTCTGAATTCTGACTGGTTTTAATCGCCAATCAATTTTAATGGGTCAAGCTAATCGCAAAAAAATGAAAACAAAAATAAAACAACGTTTATATTTATTTCCAGATAAGCCTGTGACTGATGTTTGTTTGGGTTGTATCTGCGAGGCCATCAGTGGTTGCAATCAGACACGTTATTGTGGAGGAGGAGTCTGCGGATTATTTAGAATAACCTGGGCATATTGGTCGGATGGCGGTAAACTGACCCTGGGCAATGAGAGCCCCCAATCGGAGAATGGTAAGTGTGATAGTCAAATTTGTTTTGCATATCGATTTTCTTATTCAAATTTTTTCTGTTTTTTATTCCAGCCTATGCCAATTGTGTTAATGATCCGTATTGTGCGGCCAACACAATTCAAAATTATATGACCAAATTTGGTCAGGATTGTAATAGTGATGGAGGTGTCGATTGCTACGATTATGCGGCTATCCACAAATTGGGCGGATATGGCTGCAAGGGAGAATTGGGCTATCAATATCAAAGCTCTTTGGACAAATGTTTGACATCCTTTTCGCCTTTGGATGTACGTACATCCGGTTAGAAAAAACGCCTAAAATACAACATTTTATTTAAAAAAACAAACAAAAATAATTTATACGAAATTTTCTGATTTGATTGAATTGTGCAAGGAAAGACTAAATATATATATATATATGAATTTTTATCAAGAAAATAAATTTGTTAAAAAAAAACACATGACTTTGACCTAATACAAATTATATATACCTCTGATAAGCCGTTGATTAGAATCGAATCTAAATTGAACTATATTATATAATAAATTAAACCATTTATTAGATTGATCCGTCAAGAAAACAGTTAGAAAAGGGTAAAATTTCCTCAAGTCTTGATTTGATTTTGATTGGACTTTTCTCTAAATTATATTTCACTTTTACCAATGTAAGCTGGTTTGATCTGTAGAAAAAACTATAAAAGTAAGAGTATAATAACTTCGACTCAATCCAATTGTTATATTTTCTAGTTCTGCCTTATAGATTTAGATTGACTCAAGCTTTTGCCTGGTTTGTGTCTTGGAAAGAAAGAAATTTTTTAAATAGATTTCCTAGCTTTCCGATCATTGTTGTTGCCTACTGGAATTTAAAGGACCTTATTTTAAAAAAGGGTTAAATAATTAACACAAATACTTGTAAATTTTTAAACGCTTTAAACTAATATTTTTATATCAAATATTTACTTTTCATTGATTATTCAAACTCATTCGATTCTCACAAGTTAAAAGCTGAGTTTGTAATAATATAAAAATTAAAAATAAGTTTATGTAAATTTTGTTTACTAAGGCACAGTGGAAACGGTCATTGTATATATAAATTATGAGTTTTGTAAGCTTGTTTTTTAATTTTCTCTCTTAGTATAGAAACCGGTATTTCTCATATTTAATATTTATTTAGTTAGTCGAAGTTGACTAGGTTAGTCACAGTTGAGACTCTTGCTTCAATTACATTTCAATTACGGAAGTGTTAGAACGCATTAGTTGAACTCTTTAAAAAACAATATGAAAAACTATATAGAATTTAGTTTATTAATATTATTAAACTTTTACACAGCTAATTTTGTGCAGGGACAGGGTAAGTATTTAATCAGCTTTATATAGTATATGTATATATATATTCTAAAATTTCAATTTATCCTTTCTAAGGACATTTACTGGATAAACCCGTTACGGAGTTGTGTTTAACCTGCATTTGTGAGGCCATCAGTGGTTGTAATGCCACTGCCATTTGTACCAGTCCGGAGAAGGGTGTCTGTGGACTATTTCGCATTACTTGGGCCTATTGGGTGGATGCTGGCAAATTAACTATCAATGGTGAACATCCCGAGTCGGAAAGGGCATTCATCAATTGTGCCAATGATCCGCATTGTGCCGCCAATTCAGTGCAAAATTATATGAAAAAGTTTAATCAGGATTGTAATGATGATGGTGTAATGGATTGCCATGATTATGCCAGAATACACAAATTGGGTGCCTATGGTTGTAAAGCAGAGATTTCATATAAATTCCAGAGTGCATTTGAAGAGTGTATTGAAAACTTTGAGGATCAGGGATTTGGAGATGAAACCTCTTGAATAGACCAAAATATATCAATTAATATTACTAATAGAAGTTAAATGTTTAGTGTGATAATTAAAATAAATTTTCCATTTCCTAGAATATATTTTAGTCTGATTTATTCTACTCATTTCCACTAACCTGTATATGTATTGTTGTTGTTCTCTAAGCTTCACTTTATCTATTATATTTACTATAAAAATTCACCGACAATAGGGTGAAACGTTTCAGTATCTCCATAGTAGTTGAGTGCATTGAATCGCAACTGAATTTGGATAATGAAAATAATTATGTTAAACTCAATTTGTTGTTTATTAATGTGTTTGGCTATAGGTTCGATCGGGGTAAGGGCCGATCAACAGAAACCCATTACCGAGACCTGTTTAATTTGCATGTGTGAGGCATTGAGTGGTTGCAATTCCACAGCGGTTTGTGTAAATGGCGCTTGTGGCATCTTTCGTTTAACTTGGGATCAATGGGTCGATTCGGGTCGTCTGACTATTCAGGGGGATACAGCACTTTCTGATGATGGTAAACGAATATAAAATAATGTAAAACTATTATTATAATAATTGTTTCTTTAGCTTTTCCCAATTGTGCCAATGATCCGTACTGTGCAGCCGATACTCTGCAAAGTTATATGGTTAAATATGGTCAGGATTGTAATGATGATCAACAGGAGAATTGTTTTGACTATGGCGCCATACATTATATGGGTCCATTCAATTGTAAAGCCGATATGCCATACACCTATGAGAGTATATTTAAAAGATGCCTCAAACGAGCCCAAAGGGAACATCAGCGAAATTGAATTAATTTTAAATCAATGAAAATGTATTCTAGGAAAAACCATAGTTAGTTAACCGGAATTTATGTGTGAAAATTAATCTATTAATTAATATTTATCTTATTTTTTTCCTAATAAGCAAGTTGTCTACTAGAATCTGTCTCAGTTGTGCGGTTAGCGAGAAGCTGACAAGTTCTCGGATAAAAAATAAAAATCAACTTTAACTTGCAATAGGGAAAATCCATTTTATTATTTGCTATATATCAAAGCATTTACCATTATTAATAGTAAAATGTTTACCGCTTTGCGTTTATTGTATGGCAATAGTTTGGTTTATTTGTGCATTGTGATGGTTGTTTGGCACAGTGGTACAAGTCTTGATGGTAAGCGAGTAAATTGTTGAAGTTCAGAAAGAAAGTAAAACAAACTGTTTTAAAAACTAATGACCCTTGTTTTTAAAAATTTTAAAAATACTTGGTATACTAATAGCATTTTAATATGATAATAAATAATAAACGCTTTTAAAAGACTTTCTCTTATTATTTCAAAAAAGCTAACCGAATTAAAAATAGTTTCAAAGTGTTTATAACTAATACCAATAAAGAAAACACAGTTTTTACATATTGTGCAACTGCATCTAAAATATTGAGTAAAATTTTTAATAGACGTTGGTTTTAAAAACCAAAAATTTAAAAAACTTTTGCGTTTTAGTTTGTCATACAATTGCTTTATAGATATAAATTAAACATTAATAGATTTATATTTATAGTGTTATTTATATTTCTCTATATATTTATTAAATTTTCTAAGATTCTTGGACCACTGTGCACCAATTATTTATTTACATAGTAACTGCTATATAATTATGGTAATCAATGAATTATAGTCGGAAAATCAAGTTAATAGAATGCATTTAAATGCCTCATAGGAAGTCAAACATTGTCTCTCTCTCTCTCGCTCTCTCTCTTTCTGCTTGTGTATGTATATATCATAGTATATTTAATTTTTTTTGTATAGTTCCCAGCAAGCCCGTCACGGAAGATTGCTTAGAATGTCTATGCGAAGCTATGAGTGGTTGCAATGCCACCGAGATTTGTGTAAATGGAGCTTGTGGCATCTTTCGTATAACTTGGGGATACTGGGTAGAAGCCGGTCAATTGACCTTGGAAAATGACACCTCATTGATGGAAGAGGGTAAGATAAAGTCTTAAATATACATATATGTACATATATAGAGAAATCTATCTATACTCATACATACTTACCTTCTCATAGCATTTACCAACTGTGTGAATGAGCCAAGATGTGCTGCCAATACTGTACAGGGTTATATGTACAAACATGGCCAAGATTGTAATGGAGATGAGAATATCAATTGTTTGGATTATGGAGCATTACATAAAATGGGTAATCTTCAGTGTCGTGCCGATGTGCCCAATAGTTTTGGATCTATATTTTTCCGATGTGTCCGTTTGAAAGAAAGACGTGAGAAAATGAAAAAACAAAGTGTACACTTAACTAAATAACTTTTCTTTATTTGGGTTTTTCTTTTCGCATTTTCTTGTTGTTGTTGTTTTTAAAACAATTTAGTAATACATATATTTGTATATGTATGTATATAGAAACATTGCTTATGTTTGCCATTTTGAACAGTTTCCAATATAGATATATAGAATCATCTATAGATATAGATTTTAGATATAGTACAATACATAGTATATATATATATATAGGTATAAGGTTTCGTATATGAAAACTACTTAAATATGTTTCTGTTTAGAATTTATCGCCAACAAATTAACCATACATATATTCAATCGGGAATCTTGGTCTATATATCATATATACTGTATATAGCAATTGCTCACATTTACTATAGCTTGGCTCTAACATAGATAAGATTTCTCCATTTCTATTTAGTTTGAAGTTGAATTTGATAACTCTTTGCTAGACTATTTCATTTTGTTTTTTGGGTAATAAAATCTATTGTTGGGAAACTTTAATTTAGTTTTGCAAACTTTGATCTTAAGGTTTAGAATTAGAATAAAAGTAATTATTTCAACAACCATTTTTAAACTTATGGGACAGATGAGCTGAAGTATGATAAAAAGAGGATAAACTGGAAACTTTTTTTTTAGTTTTTTAACTTAAACATTTCTCTGCCTGGGGCAGAGTTATGAAAAGTATTTCAACTGACAAACAATTTCTTGAAACTTATGCTGAATTTTTTTTCTTTGGCAGTTTTACAGAATTTTCAGCAAATTGATAAAAAATATACAAATTTGTTAAACGAATTTCATTTGTTTAACTTCTTATAATAAATATTTAAAATAAAAAATTAAAGGTTTACCTTAGTGTACAAATAATTTGTTTAAATAGATTTACTCAATAATTTGAGATGAAGTTAGAAGAAATTTTAAATTCTAATTATTTGCATTTATTTGAAATTTTATTAACAAATTTTTGTACACTTTTAAGAAAATTGTTTTTAGTTGCAAAAATTATTTGTTCATATTTGCTAATTTTATCTTAAATTACGTTTATTTAAAGTAAAATTTGTTTATGAAATTATAGTAAATTTTTCGAAAATAAAATAAAAATACAATTCAAGCTCGTTACATATCGTATGAGAGTGTTGGATTGACTATGGCTGATTATATGTATGTCGGCTGATCATTTTGATATATGTATATATAGTGTTTTTTTCTTTTGTATGTCATTTTAACCATATAATAATTAACTTTATTTCTTATTATTGCCATCATTTGCCAACAATAGTTCCTTGGCCTCTTTTTTGCCCCGTTTCTTCTCCTCCTTGGCATGCAGTTTTGCAATACGCTCCTCCTCTTTGGCCAGGCGTTTTTCCTCCTGCGGAGAATACATAAAAATAGAAACGGAAAAATGTAAAAGGAAACTAAGATTTGCGATTCAGGGGGGACGGAATGGAAGAGGGGAAGGCGAAATTGTGCTATAACTTTGTTTACATGCACTAGAAAGCAAAATGCAAAGGCATTATGAGTTATTTTTAGTTTTCACCCATCCTTCCCATTCTTCACCCCAACCATTTTGGCCAAACAAGGGTTAAGGGAGGAAATTTATGCTTGCTAACACAAAAGACGCCCCACGATTAATGAAAAACTTTCTCAGTCGAGTCGAGTCGAGGCGAACGAGGCCAATTACAAACAATGCAAGTGGCGCCCCCTGCCGACAGAAACAATAAAGCATTCCCTGTTCCACTATAGCTAGACACAATGGGCGGTGTTTTGGTTGAACTCACCTTTCTGGCTTCCTTTTCAGCCTTTTGCTTGAGCTTCTCCTCCTTTTTCTTACGCTCAACAGATTCATTCTTTTTATTGTCAGCTTTCTCTTCTATAATGAAAAATGGCGACATCGTACATATATGTAATAATTAATTATTTTCAGATCTTTGAATAAGATCTGGTCTTTAAATTGAAACTTACTGTGATTGCTGGTGCTCGAGAAGAGCGGAAAACTGCGTGTGGAAGAGCTGGAGGGTGGCTTTGATGTAGATGACACGGATGCGGAAGCTGATGCTCCTGCTCCTGTACCTGATGATGATGATGAAGATGATGTAGATGCTGATGAGATTGAGGCGGAGGCAGAGGCGTTAGCCTTATTAGTACCATTTGTTTTGGCTGTGGAGCAATTAGTGGCCATGGGAGCATTTTTGGAAATTGACTTGCTATCGCCACAGATCTTTTTATCCTTGGGCATCACATAGGCATTTTTGGGCAGCGAATTCTTAGTGGTTAGCGGGCATATCTTGGCTCCGCCAGCCTTTAATGGAGGCGGAGCCAGGGCTGTGCAACTTAACTGTATATTCATGGGACTAGGACGACGTGACGGTGGCGGTGATGTAGATTCACGTAACAATGGAGCCAGTTCATGGGCACTGGATTTGGTATAGGAGGCATAGCTAAAAGAAAAAAAAAAAACCAATAAATAAAAAATAATTACTTAGCCAAAGTTTGCCCAAAATTAATAAAAATTCCTTTGGGAGACTTACCGAAATCTTGGATTGCTGACATGCACTGGTGAGGGATGTGGCACTTTGGCTGGACTGCGAAACTCTTTAATGGGTGGCAAACGATTCTGCAGATCCAATATACGGCTCTTTACATGCCTGCGTCCTGGATAGGTATGCATGGGCATTGGTGTCATGGAACCACTATTCATCCCTCCTAATCCCCCTGCACTGCCACTGCTGCTGCCACTTGAAGATGAACTGATGTTGTTGTTAATGGAGTTGTTTAGTGTGTGCATGGGTTTGCGAGGTACCGCACCAGAGCAACCACTGGGACAACCGCCGTGATGGGAATGATGAACACTGGTGTCACGCGGTGACAGCGAACTGGTCGAGGAACCCGATGGTGTTGGCGATGCAGTCACTGGAGAATGATGATGATGGTGATGATGATGATGGGTTGTGGGTGACGGTGGTGCCAGATGATGAGTATTGGAAGCAACTATCGCAGCCGGTGAAGCTGGAGAACAGGGACCACTGCTCGATATGGAAGACGTCTTGGAGTAATGTGAATAGCCAGACAGAGAAGATCCCGCCGATCCTGTGGAACTCATCGAATAAAGGCTATCCGACTGCGAGACACGGCCATGGGCGATAGCACCGCGATGAGCCCTTCCAATGGCACCACCAACACCGGCTGATTTGTGCAATGTGGGCTGATGAAAGGCATGATGTCCACTGTGGGCATCGTTCATGGAGTAAGAACTGGCGGAGGCGACAACACCACCAGCTGCCACCCCAGCCGAGGACCAACTTTTGGCACCCATCGAATAGCTACTGGCCGATTCCTGTATACGCCAGCTACCCGATGATGATGTGAGACGATTCACTCTGGCCCTACAGATGACACAGCGTAATGGTAGTAAACGTTGAGCCACAGCACTTTGTATGGTCTTTACAAAGCACCGACGACAGACGACCCGGTGGCCACATGGCGATGTCTGCATGGTTGCTCGAGCATTGATACATATGACGCATTCATCTTCCTGGGAGGTGGGCGGATCTGGTTCGCTTTCCTCTTCCAGTTTACTCAACAGTTTGTCCTAAATAAAAAATAAAATAAAAATTTCTTTTTATATACAGCCTAAAACTATGCTTGAAATTAACTTATATATTGACACTTTTTAATTTGTCCGCCTAAAAGCATGCCGTAAATTATTACATCTTATGCAAATTAATTGGCTTTAATGGTTTATTGTTGTTGCTGCTAGTTTTGTCTTTATTTTACAACTAAAAAGCTGTAAATTATGCCATTAGCTAGATGAAAGATTTCAAGGTTCCAGCCGGAAGCTGTTTGACATGCCCATAAATATCATTGGCAACTATGAACCGAAATCGAAACCAATCAATTGCCGGTCAATATAAATGAAATCTTTTTTATATCTCTCCCCCATCCCGCCCCATGAAACATTGGCTAACTGTAATTTAAAGTCATATGCAAATTATTTGGTCATCTTTTATGCTTTTAACTCAGATATCAGACGACAACAGAGGTCATATACGATTTTCTGATTTCATTTTTGTATATCTTTTGTGTGTGTGTGTGTCGGGGGTGGGTATTCGTTCGATCGGTCATTATGGATTTAATCTTTTAAGAATTGTTTAACGTATACATTCATTAATTTTGTGATTCAGCAATATTTTTTGTGTTGATTGAATATGATTATAAGTATATTTTTATTTATAGCATTTGTATTTAATTTCGCCTATTTTTGGAATACTAAAAACCTCTATTGTTAAAAGAACTTGAAAGAAACTTGAAGTTCAAGTGAGTCTCAAAGTTTTCCATTGGCAAATTTTCCTTGGTATATCATTTAAAGTACATATATGTATATATATACAGACCTTGCACTTGATTTTAGAATTATTCAATGTTAAATTTTTTGCAAATTGATTATCGTGTTGGAATACTACCACATTTGAAGGTTGCAAAATGTTGTAAAATTACATACTAAGTGCCATGTAAGCAACTAAATATATAATTAGTTAATCAATCTTCAATGCAATACAACCGCAGCTGGCCAAAGACTTTTCACAAGATTGAATTTTCTTTTTGCCTTAGACCGACTGACGGAACTTTGCTCCACTGCACAACTGACAAAATAAGCAAGAAAAAAAAACAAAAAGAAATATAAAGACTAAAGCTAATATCAATATCAATGGACAAGACAATGGGCAAAGAGCCGCGAAATTACACGCCCACGAAACGTAAAAAAACGGAATTAAAATAATGAAATATCACAAAAAGAATAGTAAATGCTCTTTCGAAAGAGTAAAACTATATGTCTATATTAAATGATAAAGTGTTTAGAGTTATTATTTAAAAAAAATGTTGGAAATATATGGAAAGTTCTGTTTTAGTTTCAATATTGATATGGAAAGCAATTTTAGGAGTTGAAATCAAATATGTATTTATTTTTTTAAGGGTGTTTAAGATTATCAAAGATAAGTTTATTTAAGATTCTTTAAAGACTTTTTGAATTGTTTTTAGAAACCTTTCTGAACTAACTTAACAAGTTTGGAAAACTATTTGATTGAAATTTAGAAATTACTTTACATTTTAGTCAACAGAATAATTTTAAGGGATTATTTGCAGACAAGAAGTGGTTTCTCTTTCAGCAATTTAATAGTTAATTATGAACTAGATTGTTTTGGATTTATTTACCACCCCTAATTTAGAAATTTTAAGTTTCGGTTTGCCGTGTTATCGCATATCTATGTACTAATGTAGGTAGATGTTGTTTTGTAATGAGAAATTCGAAGTGACGCAACAGTCTTTTTATTTAAATTGATGTTGACCTTTGGCCAAAACTTTCTCCACGATACAACCACTGAAGATAATTTCCACCCAAAATATGTGCAATGTCATTGCGCTTTATTTTATTGACTCAGCTTAATGCGGAAGAGTGGATTAGTCGCCTTTCTAATTAATTAGCTTCAGATGTTGTTTTTTCCACACACAATTAACTATCTTGTTGTGAAGTAAAGCATAACCTTACCTTATAAAAGTTATTAATTTATTCTTTACTAAATAAAATATATAACCAAATTTTATAACCAGTTATGCCTAACCTTACCAAGTAAAGCTGTTTAACCCTACTAAATATTAGTTCTTAAACAAAATTATAGATTGTTTATACCCCAATTTGTAGGGCATAAGAAATCCATTTCATATGATTAATGTATCAAAACTCAGCGTCTTGCTTAATTGACCCGCAGCACAAGAGGAGAAAAAGGCAAGGTAAGATACCTTCAAATCCATTGAGGATGGCTCAGAACGACTTAAAAAATGCTGATATTGTTGTTGCTGTTGTTATTGCTGTTGTTATTGGCAAAGATAAGCATCTTGAAAGCATTTTTATGGGCAAATTGAAACCAAAAGTCAACTTGCCGGTCAAGGTGAACAGCTGGCCGAATGGATAAAAATTAAAGGCTGCCAATCAAGCAGCTGTTTCCACGGTTGTTTCTGTATCAAATTGAACTTTTGCCCTGGCAAATTGCCACCCACATACCCACCACATAGGTTCTTCCTCTGATCCCTCCTTCAAATTAAATTTCGTATTCGTGAGGCATGATGAAAGTTGCGCGCGACAATCAGGAAATTATAAATAATTTTACGATCTTCAATTACACAGAGAGCATGCATGATTTCTGTCAAGTTTGTTGCCTCAGTCTTTTGTTTTCCCAAATAATGGGTAGAAAGAGAAGGGGAGGCAGGTGGATGAGGGAACAGACGGTAGCGAAACCTACAAAATTTATTGGCACTTATCAGCTGAGAGTTTCTAGCCGGACAATCGACTGTCAGACCAACTGACTGAGTCAACTCGCATTCAGTTCGTCTACGCAGTTCGCTCAGAACAGATCGTGCGATCGCTTGCTACGTTTTCGGTGTAGGGTATCGAATAAAACAAAAAAAAGCGAACATACAAATAAAACTATATCTAAACTATCGACAATAATTGTTTATGCGGAACTCGAAACAAACGTATTTATACAAGTTTTATGTGCATTTTTGTTTCACACCCCAAAACTCGACAATTGATTTCCCCTTTTAGATTTACGAGTTCATTGAACGCCAGAAACATAAACCTTAACTAAATTGTATATATATATATCGTATATATATGATATTTAGTATATAGTGCGTTTGTTATTATGGTCTTGCCAGCTGCTTCTACATTATGCAAAGTCTTTACATTTCTGCTGGGTGAGTTTACATTTTAGCACATTTTTTTGTATGTACATCTTATCTTTCAATGTCAGTTTTAACTTAATCGACTTTTATTTACAAAAGTTGTTAGCTAGATATTTGAGATAAGTTCAAGGCATTACATACAAGTTAAAGTCTTTGTAAATAGTCAATAGATTCAATTGTTTTTGTAAACGCTTGAATTGCTTTGCATTGGGCTAGGTCAGTTGATGGGAAAAATTTAACCACCTGTGAAGGAAGGTCTCATTGAATAAACATTTTTAAAGCTATACTATCATAAAATCAATATAGAGCAGAATCTAAGATTATCAAAGATTTCATAATATATTTTGAATGGAAAACGAGAAAGAAAAAATATAAATTTGTAATAAATTAATGGCTGTATATCAATATATCAATATTAAATATTAATAGAAAAATATTTGGAAGTTAAGTGATAGGATAGGAAAAAGAATAATAAATATTTATAAAACTGAGTACTTTTATATCTCTTAGAATTTGTTAAATAAAGTAGTTTTCATTCATTTAAATAGTTCTAAAAAAATTCTGTTAGTTCATAATTTATCTGGGGAGCAATTATGACCTTAGAGTTCCCCTCATAAACTTCAGAATACTTCTCTTTGTATGTTTACTGTCAGTTTACGCTTATTTAATTTACACTTATTGGGGATCTTTTTTTTTTTTGTATTTTAAAATACAAACACTAACTGTTTTGAACTTTTCCTCTTATGATCTTTATGTACAGTTTGTTGATGTCATATGAAAATCCCCATCTCTCAAAATTATTTAGACATTTATTCAATCATTTTATGTCATTTTTATGGCGCACACTTCAATGTCATAATGTTAAAAAATGTAAATCCAGAAGATAACAAAAGCCGGTATGGGGTGTCATCCCCTCGCAGACTTCCCACCCCACCACAGGGTTTTTAGAATGTAACAAATCATAGTTAAAAATTGTCTGGCATGAGGTCGCTAATTAGCTACTGGCCATATGTACATTTAAATTAAATAAAAAATACAAATTAAAATAAACGGCGTGACGCTGCCAACAGTAACTATTATAACAACAACAACAACAACAACAAAAATATATGAAACAAAGCAAAATAAAAACACAAAAACAAAATAACAATAATAACATTCCCCATAAATAAACGTGGCAAAACTCTTCCGCTCTGCATAAAAAAAGGCAAAAAAAATAAGAAACGGGTAGTGAATTTACATATATCAAATTATATATTTTTAAGCCATATACATAAAATTAAGAGTAAGGTAAGAAAATAAAAATCGCAAGTTTTTGACAACCACTGAATACTCTATCTAGAGAATTAATTGACAATTTTAGCAGGCTCTGTTTATAGTCATATAAATGGAGGAATTAAAAAAGAAACCAAAAATTTTTTGATATTTTTTCATATCTATAAAATCTTCTAGTCCTTGAAAAAAGTTTCCCAAATTTTTAATACATTATGGAATACAATAAGTAAAAGCAAATAAATTAATTTTTTAAAATTCCATGTTAAGAGATAAGTAATTCTTCATATTTAATCAGCATTATATTTTTCGTTTATTTATAAAATAATATGGTAAATTAGAAAATCTTACTTACTATAAAGATTTTTATATATGCATTTAAAAAAATATAAAGAAGTTTGAAAACGTTTCTAGTATTCTTTTTTTTTTATTAATAAAATTAGTAAGCTTATAATAATTGTTAGTTAAAATACGGAAGAACAGATTAAATGGACTTCAGTTAATTTTTTATATCAACTTTATATTAAATCATACTTTATATTTTTTTATATTTACTGTGTACTGTGTATATTTGTTTTGCCTATTTATAAACTTATTATTTTTTAATTTTATCAATCTAATTAATCTATTAATTTTTTATGTTTTCTTGAGAAAAATATGGCTTTAGTTTTTAACTGACTTAATCATAAAAAACAACTTCCTAATTATCTAATTTTGTGTGTTTAAAACTGTTTATGTTTTAGTTAATATGCCTTCCTTTTTGGCTAGGTATCAGTTGGTAATGATCACTGACCAAGAATTGCCAAGTAATGTTAATGCTAACATTGTCTAAGGTCATTATCAACATCATTTGCATAGACAGTCTCATTTTGAAATCTCATTGTGATTGAATTTGGCAGCTCATCAAAAATCGCCGATAAATTTCTGTAGCAAAACAAAACATGACAATAAACAGTATCTGAAGACGTCATTGACATTGCATGGCTTGACCCACTCACTCGCATTGGTTTTAAAAAAAAAAAAGAAGCAAAAACTATATACATAAACATACTTGTATACATATTTGATTTGATGAAAACTAGTTTTTTGCCGCCCCTCTTTTTCATTACTGACGTTTACACCGCGTAACACGGGGCGTATGCGTCACGTGCGGTTGCTGCTGCTGCCGCTGGTTTCTTTTTGTTGTTGTTGTTGCCACTTTATCCATTCCAAGTTCATGGCCAAATGAAGCTTCGTTAGGCTTGTTTCGTTTCTTTGTTTTTATTTTTCATAGTTTTTTGTTTTAGCCGAGTTTCTTTTATGTTTGTTTTTGTTAGTTGGCATTTAACTAACTTGTTAGCAAGTTAATGAATCAATTTTGCTGATTTTTTCGCTAAACGCCTAACAAATTGAATTTCCTTTATGACATTGTCATGGGAAATTAAGTGTTATTAATGCTAAATCATAATTATATAACATTTATTATTCTTGTGTTTTTTTCTTGTTTTTTCTTTTAGCTGGCTCTCCGATATTTTACAGTGCCGCACCGCGCGGCTCCTGTTCCAGTTGCTGTGCCATACGTGAAAGTGAGGACATAAAATTTCTTCTATACACCAGGTAAGACACTTTGCCACATTCCCAGTTCTTATGCATATTGACAGGTCATTTCTATCTCCCCTCACTCTCCCGTCTCTCTCTCTTTCCTTTGGGGCAGGCAGAACCGTAACGCAGCTCAAGTGCTGCACCTGAGCGACGACGATGCTCAGTGGACGCAAAGCAATTTCAATTTCAATTACCCGTTGGCTATCTATCTGCATGGATTCTCAGAATCGGCCACTGGCGAACAGCAGAGCAGCCAAGAGTTGAAAGATGGTGAGTGAAGTTTGACCGAGTCCAGGGAGTAGTCCAAAAAAAAGAAAAAATAACGAATAAATAAGAGCTGCTGTCTCATCATCAATGTTACGGCAAAAAGGTAGAAGAGAGCTTGTATAACACAAGGACGTCAATTATAGGAAAAAGAAATGATGTTTGTGATGGTCATATTTTTCATTGCAGCATTTTTGCAACGGGGTAACTACAATGTGATACTGATCGATTGGAGTGCGATGACAGCCGTTCCCTGGTACTCGAATTCTGTTGAAAATTTGCCCATAACAGCGCGTTATATTGCTCGATTTCTACGTTATCTGGTTATGGGTCGTCGCTATCCGGTAAAATTTATACATTTGATTGGTTTTAGTCTGGGTGCCGAGGTGGCTGGTTTTGCGGGCAAACAGTTGCAGGAGTGGGGCATTAAATTAACCAGGATAACAGCATTGGATCCCGCTTTACCTCTATTCGAGGGCAACAGTTCGAATCGTCGTTTGAGTCCGAGAGATGCACGTTTTGTGGATGTTATACACACAGATGGCGGTATATTGGGAAATCCCACGGCCATGGGACATGCTGATTTCTATCCAAATGGAGGACGTCCCCTACAACCGGGATGCGCTCGACAGGAAATTGCAAATAACCGTTGGCTGGGCATCATAAGTGAGTAGTTGCAATTCTCGTTTCTGTATAAAGGTGGGGAGGAAAAATGGTTGAATTTATATTTTTATTTCACTCTTCAGTTGGCTGCAGTCATCAGCGTGCCTGGGAATACTTTGTGGAAAGTGTACGTCAGCCAAGAGGCTTTCCCGTGCAACGTTGTGAAGCCTCACATACAGTTGGCCTCTGTCGTATGGTTGGCAAAAATAATGCTTTCATGGGCATGGGTGCTGATCCCAGGTAAGAGAGCTAGATAGAGAGGAGCCATAATCAACTTTTATAACCATTAATTATGCATACTTTGAACAGACTTCGGGGTAAATTCTATTTGGAAACCAATGATGCCAAACCTTTTGGTAAAAATAGTAAGGTAAAGCCAATTGTTTCCTTGGCTCCACAGCTGCCCATTGCCTACAAAATGCCATTAAGTGCCACAAGGGAGATAGATGCTATAGACGAGAGCAGTCGGTATGAGGAAGGACAAGAAGATAACAACATGCTGAGCAACAACATTGACAATATGCCAGTGACGTGACCAGAGCAGTGAAATCTCTTAAACAATGAGATTTATGTTAGCTGCGTGATTTGAGCTTCAATTTTAGTTTTAATCATAGTTTTAGTTTACTTGTGATCTTTGCTTTAGGCCATAGGAAGTAAAACGAAAATAAACCTTAAGTGAATTGACAAAAATCCTTATCATAAAACCGAGAAAGAGAAACAAAATAAGAGACAGTCATAATTTGGCATTGCCTACTTTTAGGCATGACTCAGGGCAAAATACTCTAAAAGGCTGGCAAGTAATTTAATTTAGTTTTTGTTTGACATGCAAAGTGGTTACGCGCCTATGACGCAATGGGAAACCTTAGATGTAAGTGGAATATCACTCACCATACACCCACACCGCCAACCCCCCTGGGGAGAGGGCAACAAATTTGGCAACAACAGAAACAGAATGCAAAAAAAAAAAGTAAGAAAAATAAAACCAAACGAAGCCAAGCAGCCATTAAAAAGTAATTAATATATAATGACAGCAAATGGTTTATTAACTTTACCCGCAAATTGTATTTTGTTTCGTTCATTTTTTTTTCTTTTTGGTTTTTTTAAATGCAACCTGGTTGTATATAACTATAATTATGCCAGGATGTGAGCTATAATGTGCAATGAGCGACGGCAACGTCGACGTCTACCATCATCAACGTTTTTGCAACTCATTTCATAGGCGAACGCTTAACGAGGCGGAAGTTGGCGGCAAGTTCGGTGTTGCCTGGCCGGAAGGAAGGAAGAAATGGAAGCCATGTGGGTAGTGTATAGTGAGTGGGTGGTGGCTAGTGACTGTAGCCATGGTGCTACCGGTGTGTGAATTGCATTATTAATGAGCCTGAAACTGCATATCTCTCTCTCTCTCTCTCTGTCTCTTTAGAAGATTTTTGCCTCCTCAATAAATACGTGACATCTCAATGCAGTTTATACAATTTGAGTTAGGTAAAAGTATCGCATATCGAATATCGAATATAATAGAGTTGAATTGAGTTCAGTTTGTGCCCATTTATAAGAGAGAAACGGGGAAAAGGGGGAGAGATAGCTCAAATGATTTGTGAATTTTGTGTGTGTTTTGGCATACACATTGAAAATAAAGTTTACTAGGTCAAAAGTGGGTGGGTGAAATTGTTAAAGCAAGGAGAAAAGGTAATTTATCGAATTTATATTTTATGGATGCCAGAAAGGCATTTGCCAGCAGACTGTAAAAGTCGTTCAATAAAAGATATAACTGCCTTCCAGAAATCGATAAGATATTGGCAACCGAAGAAAGGAATTCAAATTCTGCAAAGGAAATATGTTTGGGAAATAATATAAATGTGATATTAAAAATAAATTTCTGTAAAAGATGTTTTGCAAGCGATGTTAGATATTAAAAGAAGAATTTCTTTTCGCATATAAAATTAATGAATTTTTGATAATTATCTGTGAAAAGAAAAACTTTTCGAATCTTAAAACATAAATATTTAGTTCTTTAAAGGTAAGAAAATCAATCTTAAATCATAATAATAAATGTCTTCCTATGTTGCTCATTTAGCAAAATTCTTCCACAATTTTCTTTAACTTTGCCCCAATTCATTTTCACTACCAATACAAATACTTGGGATATTTACCTTATTAGCATTACCTGGTATTACCTACGACCTCAAATGGCCAACAGGCCATAATAAATGATGCTATTTATAAGTAAGAACGATTTGCTTATTGAGAAATCAAATTAATTTGGTTTTCCTTTTGCTTTTTCTTTCATTTTGCCTTCGGCTTTGCCTTGTTGTAGATTCATTTCCGACATAATTCCAGGCATATTTCTATGAGCAACCATAAAGGGTCATTTGAATTATGAAGTAAATAGGGTCATAAAGTAGGGAGACTCCTACTTCTATCTATCTATCTATCCAGTGTGTCTATGGCTTTCTGGCATGCCATGAACAGGAGGAGAACGCAAAACACGTGCCACGACATGGACTCGGACATGGACAAGGAAAATGGTCTCAGTTGTTGAGGATAATAAGCATGGGGGCGTTTTGAATATGAAATGAGTATTTAAGCATTGATTGATGAGTAAAAGTGAAAGCATATGAAACGGAATATTTATGATATTTGTTAAATAGAAATTAAAGTTTCCTAAACATATTTCAACTAAAGTAACTTTTAGTTCCTCTATGACACTTTGTTTCGTTGTAAGCAAAATAAAGTAGAATGAACTTTTTTGTTTTTTTGTTTTGGTAGCTATTAAAAATCATTACAATTCCAATTTAGTTGCTTTTTGCTACTTCAACATGTTGACACCAAAAAGTAGGCTACATGAGTTTACCTTCAGTTAGTCAGTCAGTCAATCAATCAATCAGTTCTTACACTAGAAGTGAATACAAAAAAAAAATTAATTAAATCGATAAGCGAGGGTTCAGTATTCGCTTTTTATGTGAATTTTGCATGATTTTATTTTTGTTTCATTTTTCCTTTTTAAACGATCTAACTGCACTTTGGATTTCTATATATATACATATGTATACATATATATATTTATGTATGTATGTTTATATAGAAGTCGTTAGGCACTCTCTAACAGAGAAGAGGAAACATAGTGAAGCAACAACTATAACTACATTTCCATTAAGCTATATATGACGAGGACAAGCGTCCTGACGAGAATAAGGTACTCCTCCTACTCTCTCTCTTTCGCTTGCTTTCTTTTCTGCTTGCCTGAACGTGTGTTGCTGTAGTGCTGTGTTTATTTGTAGCATACTTGGCGGCGTCCAACATTGTCATGAGAAATTGCATTTATATCAGGCACCAGTTTACGTGTCAACGGCTCTCAATATATATATTTGTGTGTGTGTGTGTGTGATGTCTCATGTTGCCACTAAGTGAATTTATTGCATTTAATATGCCTTTCATGTCACTCAATGTTCAAACGTTTTTCTTGATACTAAACCAATAATTCAAGTATTTTTATGGTCCAACATTAAAGGCAGCGAAACGAGTTCATCGAATGCCATAGATAAATGATGTTTCATGACATAAAGCCACTGAAGTAGAAACTTAAAGCACATTTCCCCTCTTCATTTATGGTGAGTGGTAAACAATTTCAGTAAATATCTTAATAAAGGAGTATAAATTAAAATGAAATGAGGGTTACAAAGAGAAGAACTTAAATTTTAAAAGTTTTTTGGATTGCTATAAAGTCTACCATTTCAATATCAATATAAACTAACAATATAGTTATAACTAGACATTCGGATTATATATACTAAATGTATATTATCAATTAAAACTGATTTTATATATATATACATTTTTATATATTTATACAGTTATGTATTCATCACCAATTTTATGTCGTTATATAGTTAATTTAAAAAACAATTTACCAAAACTCTTTCTTTTATAAATATAGTAAAAAAGTTTTTCTTTCCACCCATTTGTGATGTACTAGCAGAGCTGTCCTTTCTCTTCGAATCCTTTCTGTTCTTTTTTTTTTGTAGCTATCCCCTTTGTTGGCTTTTGTTTTAACAGAGTAACCACGAGAATCTGCCAACTGCCATTGCACATTTCATTACGCGCAAAACTTTTGCCCCCATTTCATAAAGGAAGAAGACCGAAAACTCCATCCATGACAATATCTGGCAACATAAAAAATGGAAGCAGCAGCAGTAAAAAAATAAAACAAAAACTGTATATACATTGTAACAAAAAACTAAAAAAAAAAAAAAAAAAAAAAAAAGAAATACCAACGCGGTTGTCATAAATTTGCAATGTTTCGACGCCACCGACGCCGCATGGTCGGAAATCCGAGATGAAGATGCGAAATTGGAAAAGCGCCCACAATACACACATACATATATAAAAATACGCACATATACACGCATATACCATGAACAATGTATCCATAAAACAAACAAAACTTTTTCAATTGCTGTATACCCTAAGGAAGAGTACATTAGTAATGCAGATGAGAAAGCATCTCTCGTCACGTCAAGTTAAAAACTCGTTTTTCAGCTACTAAAAGTCCCTGAAATTGTTAGTGTAGGAGCCCAAAAAAAAACTTAAAGACTTGATTAAATTGGATCAAAAGTCTTTAAATGTATAAAATGGTTTTGATATACATATTTTAAAAGAAACTTAAAATTTTTCAATTTTTTAATATTTTCTAAAGTTTAGAAAAATTCAAGAATTAAAATATATAAATCTTCTTTTATAATGCAATATTGTTAGTGTATAAATACTTTGTTACAACTTTGGTAACTCCATTTCTCTCGTTTTTATTTTTTCAGCATTAAGGCTAAATTTCAATTAAAATGTATTATTATGAGCCAACTGTTGAAATATGAGAATTATATTTATAAAATTGATTTTTATGGCTTTCAATCTTCTGTTTAAATTGGTAACTAAGTAAATACTATAAATGGCAATTCAATGAACAAAAGATTGTTGAAAAACTTGTTAGAGTTGAAGCCTCCACTTCTGTCGTTTTTATAAATTTTTTCCCCAGTTACTGGTCCAACACTTTTTGTATGTCGAAGCTCGTCTGCTGCTGCTGTTTTAGGTCCTCCATTTATTTTTTCTTTATACCGTCTGATACACGGCATTTGCACATTTACAAAAAGCCAACTATTCTACACATGAGCTGACATGAAAGCCATGGAAATGGTAATATCCTGCAAGTGGAGGACATGATGTGGTGCGGTTTGGGTGACACCTATTCAAACAATTTATATTCGCTTTTAGTAGAGTTAGTTGCTGAATAAGTTAACTATATCATTTACACACTCAATCCACCATTTGTCTACCCGCCTTGCTTTCCCTTAAACCCTTTTCGGGCCATGTCAACCAGTTTTCAATGCATTGCCGAGCATCACTTTGCACTTTTCACTTTGCACTTTTGTGTTAAAAGCCATAATTATGCCTGATGAGATGGGTCTTCTCCCCTTTTACCCATTTTCGCTTACTCTGGTTTCCCCACCTCCCCACCTCGCTGTCTCCCTCTCTCTGTGTGTTTGTGTGTGTGTGTGTACGTCTAGTTGGCAAATTTGACACTTTTGTCATAATTTTGTACCAGGCAGTAAACATACTAGAAAGCTTTTACACTGAAAAAATTAAAGGAATTATAATGGAGTTACTAAAATTATAATGACTATATAATAAATAAAATATTATGGTTAAAGAAACTTATTACAAATTGTAGGATCGATGAAAAAAGAATTTAATTTAAAAAGAAACTTAATTTTAAATTTAACTATACTTTTTTTACTTTATAGATTATCATAGAATCCGATTCTCTTTATACTTCAAATAATGTTTACTAGAGATTGCGAAAAAATTTCAACTGTTTAGTTGTTTAATATATAATATGAAAAATAAAAATCCAGGAAAAATTAAAATCCGGAGATAAATATTTGGAGAAAACTATAATTGGGAGCAATGCTCTCGGGAGAAAAACTTTTTTAGGAATATTATTCTGGAAAAATGGCTTCTTACCTAAATCTCTTTGATAAATTATTATAGCTTATAGATTTCAGCTTATTTTTTTGGTAAACTATATCTGATTTTGTAATCAAAGTAATTACTGTCTATATATTTTCTTCAGTGTATTTGATTTTACTATGATTGTCCCCACTTTGGTCTCTCCTGTTCATTCGCTGCCTGGCATATTGTTGTTTGGTTTTTGCAATACATTTCATGTGAGTATGTGTGTGCGTATATGAGTATGTGTGAATTTGAGTGTGTGTGAGTTTTTGTAATTAGCCAGAGATGGCCAATTGATAGAAGGGACGTTAGAAGGCTAAAACAGTGTGTGGTTTTTGCTTCCGCTCAGATTGCCTATCCCCGATTTAGTTGTCTAGAAAGTAGACAACAAATTTCGCCTACATGAAACTTATATTGTTTGTTTGGCTTTTATGGTTTTTAATTGGTTTTTAATGTGGCCAGCAATTAGAAAATGGTTGAAACTGTCAAATAAAATAGTTGGGAGTGCCAAAATGCCAGAGGCCAAAAGAGACAAAAAAAAAGAAAAAAATGGTAACAAACTGTATTAAGATATTTGATAGATTTGGAAAATATTAACAAAACAGAATGTAAGATTGTTCTTGGGCATAGTTAATTGTTTGTTTTAAATTGAGCTTTTTTTTTTTTAGTTGTCAAGTCTGCCACTGATTATTTGCCATTACAAAGGCAGCAATTACCATACGTCCGTGTTGTCTTTCAGTCCCTGTACTACCACAATGGATAAATGTAACAATCAATGCAATTAAAGTAAACGTTGGCACAACACAAACTAAACAACATGTCCTCCAGGACATGCACACATACACACATAAAATGTATATGTATATTTAGTTGTATATACTTATAGAACAGACATCGCGTGAGTTGCCTTAATGCAAGCGCCACACCCCATCTACCATGTCAGAGACAGAGCCTGTGAGAGAGAGAGATAGAGAGAGAGAGAGTGGGAGAGGGAGAGGGAGTATAAAGGGCGTTATGGAGTGGCAACCCTTTTTCGAAGCCAACATTAAATGCAGCACGTGATGGTCGCCATCAAGTCATGGCAACTAACAACGAATGCGTAAACACTAAAGTTTAATGCACTCTAATTGCTCAAAGGAGGCTAGAGGTGTAGAGGACAGGAAACGGAAGTTCGCAGACGACAAAGGCAACAGCGTCAGCACATGACATTCTAAACTATAATATTTAAATAAAGCTCCACATTATCCTGAAGTTGCGTGTCTACTGCAACACAAAAGTTCAATTACTTTTTCCTTTCTTTTTATTCTTCTTTTCTTTTTCGGCTCTCCTTTCTATTTATTCTTCTTCTAAATTCTTTTTTTTTTTGCGGATATCCGTCTCCACCCTACGGCATTGCGTGCCAAAAAAAAAATCTTTGTTTAATGACCATTTGCCTGCTGGTAGCTGAATCCATAAAATTGATTAATGTTTGATTTTAATGATTTATTTTAGTTGTCCAGCAGCCGAAACGACATTGATTGAATGACCAATCAACCGTAGTAACAAATCCAGCAAACAAAAAGAAACAGGTGAACTAAATGACACCCAAGGTGCCATGTATTACATTCACCAGAAACAAAAAAGGACACTCAAAATGGAATTATTTTCAAATGCTTTATGTGATTTATAGAGACAGTTATGAAAGGGGGGTGAGGAAACGGGGACAGTCGATAGTAGTGGAGAAGGGCAAGGCAAGGCCAGGTCTATTGCAATGTTTGTGCAATTGACCACAAGTATAAAAAGAAAAAAAAAAAAAATAACAAGAAAATATGTAATGGGAAAAAAGTATTTGCTGAAACGCTGATGAGACTCTTACATATCCATTGCTCAAAGAAAATAAGTCAATTAAGCCGAGTTTTAAAGGTTAGCATATTTCTTTAAGTTACAACGAAATAATTAAGAGACAGTTTCTTTTTGCTTATACTGATCTATTTATTTAAACTATTCACTGGATTTATTGAAAGTTCATTTAGAGACTTTAGGTTTAATATTAAATAATTAATATTAAAGTTAATGGTTTTTATACATATATTGATGGAAGCAATCTTCCAATGTTGCAATATTTACATTTCCGATAGATTGTAGCACGACAGCTGACATTGTATTGTTCGAGATGTTTACTAACACTAGTTTAACGATCCATCGAAATGCTTACTAACACTAGTGTTAACATAACAGTAGCTCTAATGTTATCGTTAACATATGGGAAAGGACTAATCAAAAAAGAATAGAACTAAGTTGCACACATCAGATTGAATAAGAATATATATTTTATGTACGATTTTACTCACATAACATATATACCCCATCAAATAATGAGTGCATGTAAAAATGTTTTGGCATTTGGATGACTAAGCGGGTTTTCTTGCCATGTGCCAAGTCAAATTGTGCGGTCATTTATTGGCAAACAGAAAGTAGAATGTGGTAGTAAGGCAAATGCTCGACCAAACGTGCAAATTGCCTAAAAAGGACAAAGGTTTCCAATTTAATATTCTGCTCTTTTTTATATTCGCTTCAAATTTTTCTTTGAGTTTGCTGCAACTGCAGCTAATAATCATGTCCACTTCACATTTCAATTTGAGCCAAATGTCAGCATGGCCCATTCAAGGCTAAGGGACATTAGTTTTCACCTCTTTGGCCATGCCGTCAACGTCCGGCATTATTTTTCTCTTTTTTTGCTTCCTCCTCTCTCCCTCTCACTCTCTCTCCTCGTTTTGTTTTGGCTAAAGTAAATTATAAATTTTTATTTTTATTTTGATTGCATGGGGGGCTTCCAATGTTGTTTGCTGAACGTGTTCAATGTCCACGTTTTCGTTCAGGGCTTATCTTATGTTGAATTGTCACGCGACTTTGCAGGAATGAACATTTTCAACGCTCGTATTTTCATGGCTAGTAAAATATTTTACAGCATTTTCCTTTTAATCGGACAAGGATTGTCTTCCTGCTTTTGCCCTCTTGCCTCTTGCCACTTAGCCACTTTCCTCCACTCCCTCGTTTTTGTTCCCATTCCAATTACTCGTTTGTTTCTCTGGTCTAATCAAGTTTTAATGGTCAGGTTTTTTGGCATGCCACTAGGCGTATACTTGATATATTATGCATATATCGCGTATACGCCTCATAATTAGGCTGTCGCCTTCCAAAACGAGAAACGAAAAATTCTTGTTTTTTTTTTCGCTTGCTCCTTGCATACTTTAGGGGATTAGCTGCGAAATGACAGCAAAATGTGCCTCTCACTCTTTGTGTGTATGTGAGCTTTGGGCTTAAATGAGCTCATACGCATGTGTTTTGGGTTATATGGCATTAAAGTATAATTCGCTGAGTTCAACTGACACTTTAATATTTAAGAATTTATAGAAATTTACGCGGTGTACTCCCCCGTGATTTGAATAAATATGGTATTAGAAACGGGTTACTTAACTTAGCCAAAACTATGTTAAGGTTGTTATTAAAAGAAAACCTAACTAGAAGCCCTAACCAGGATTTCTAATTACATATTTAATTTGATTTTGTTAGTAAAATTAAGTTTAGCTTAAGTTATTTAATGAATTTATGGTTAACATAACCAAAATTAATAAAATTTAATTGGTACAAAACTGTTTTTCATGGGCAATATCAGAGAGAGAATTGTCCAATTAATGCATGTTTAATGGCTATATTAATAATTTTCTTTTCTTTTATCTTTTGTGTTATGTGAATTTGTTTGTCATATAAAATAATCTTTATACATTTGTAATAAGAACTAAGATACAAATGGAGAAGACAAATTTATAAATAAAATCTGTGATTTGTTTTGGTTTATTTAAAAACTCCAAGGCTAATTACCTAAAATCTTGAATTAAGGCCCAATTTTTAATTTAATTTATACACCATTAAAAATACCTATACACATACATATATATATGGTATTTCGCCAAACACTGACTCACTTGATGGTCATTAGCCTAATTGTAACTAGCGTTTCCCTTGGATTTCCTGCTCCCTCTCCACCACTAAATATCCCCAAAATGGCAATTTTCACTTGCATTTACCTTTATTGTAGAATTTTTGTTTTTTTTTTTTGGTCGGTATTTAATTGTAAAAGCATTTTTAATACGTAGCCTTTGTAATTTTTAATGTTGCATAAAAGCTTTTCCGTGTGTTCCTCAAAACAGGCTAATGTATTGGTGTGCGTGTGTATGTGTATGTGAGTGTGTGTTGTTTTTCAAGGTCGCATAAAGAAATTACAGTCACGCGTCAGATTTTATGCAAAACAGTTGCGACCAGCCTCGGTGTTTTTTTATATTTATTTTTTTTTTTTGTGCATTTTCAGTCCTTATGTAAGTGCCCAAGTTAGTGTCTATATGTATGTGTTTGCATGTATGTGTATGAATAAGTGGGTGTGGCTGTCTATGGCTTTTGTAAAGTCATAAATTTCAAGCAAGTCTCGTAAAATCTCAAGTGAGCTTAACAGTTTTTTATTTTTGCCGCGTTGTTCATTTTGTTTCTTGGCATGCAACAAGAACAAAAAATAAATAAGAATAGGGGGAAAAGGAAAACGGACAAGTTGAAATGTTTGTTTTGCCTTCGTTTTGTTGCCCTTTGTTTTTACTTCTTTTATAACTTAATGTACAAAAGGGTCAAGAAGCTGTCAGTTTTTTTGGTAAGAAAATAATGAATATTTAAAATGCCCCTTTTTACTTATGATTAGAATTCTAGCCCTGACTTATGGCGAAAACTTTGGGGGCGCAAACAAAGCTCAACGTAGAGTTTGAAGTATATAGAAATTTTGCAAAACTTTTTAAAAAATATTAACAAATGGTTAACAGAAGACAAACAACAGAGTAATGTCTCTTTTTTCAGTGTTGGAAATGGAGTTTCTTTATTTGAATATTACGCCTTTTTATGATGAAACATACACATATCTCTTTCAGAAACTAAAGTGCTTTAAAATACTAATTCTAATGTATTCAAATATGAAATTTGCTTAAATAGAAACAACATTTATCTTTGCAGGAAGAGTAAGAATCAGAATCAAAGATATTGAGTAATTATATTATTGAATTCTTTTTGTAAATATTTATCTCTGATATGTGTGTCCTAAAAGAATTTCTTTACTTTACAATCAGATTATATAGTATCTTTTATAACAGAGTCTAGTAAAATACATTTTACTTAAATAAAAGTTATTTGCTTATTTCTTATTTAAATTCTAGTGAAAAAAGAAAAACAACATCAGCTGAAATAGAATTTTCAATTTCAAATAACTTCTACTAGCTTTTTACAATATTTCATTTTATGTGGTCTTAAAATGCAAATAACAAACTTAAATAACCAAACCACATCCTTATATATACAACCACTAACATATGAAATGTCACATACAAGTTATAGCACTTTTTATTGCCTACTTTTGTGTGGCTTTCCACCTTTTGTTGATGTATTTCCTGTTTTTATGTTGCTTGTATATATTTTGGCTAAACAAAATGAGGAAGCCATTGCAAAAAGTACAACTTTAAAATGTCCAAGTTGAATTTGGGCCCAGTTTTTTTTACCATTTTGCGCCTGAGCTAATGACGCCTACAGCTGGCTGATAAACGTTTATTCCTTACAGTTTTATTGCCAACATAAAAAATGACTTTGTTTGCTTAGGCAGCATACTTAAAGCTTGAGAAATATTTATATATATATGTATATAGTATATATATGTAAAAGTCTTGGTTTTACTTACGATTTTATGATGCAGCGCGGAGAGTTCGCGCTCGGTGACCCGTCGGCTGGCTGCCTCGCGTCTTCGCTGTCGAAATTGGCTGTATTTATAGGCCAACATTACGCCGGGCAGGGCCAATGCCTCTAGTGGTGATTTGCGACCAAAGGGCATGACTGTCCTTTCCGTCTTCTAATCCTTTGCTTTCTTCTTCCTTTCTTATTCTGTATATATTTTTGTTTTTTTTTTTTTTTTTGCTTTGCTAGTCGAAATATTGCTTCTGGTTTGATTTGAAATACACACTTGGCACTTTTCTTTTTATTTCTTTATATTATTTTATTTAGCTTTCTCTTCTCGTTAGGAGCGTCTCATT